>JASJOG010000006.1:2057500-3485000 GCA_030142905.1 Heliopora coerulea | reverse complement strand
AATTATGCATGTTCTCTGTGCACAATTGTTTTTAAAATTCAAACGGGTTTACAGTCTCCCAATCAAGTTGTCATAATATTTAGTACAAACGTAAAACCTAAATACATATTATTGATGCGGCATACCTAATCTTTTCCATAATCGACGGAAATCGAAGTGAAAAACGAAATACCACGAACACAATAATCAAGGACGATCTTGGTTTACCTCATCAAGGAGCAGGGCTCATTCCTTCGTCAAGCAAAATCGTTTGGCTATAGCCAGGGTAAAATACCAAGGCGGACCCTGCCCCTTAATGGGTTGAAAATTTAAAGTTTCCCCGAAAGTACCTTCTGACACCGTAATATATCTTCTGTATTATATCTTCTGTATTCTGTCTGTCAGGGGGGGGGGGGCAGCAGGCTAATTTCGTAATTTTTCAGCCCATCCCAAGTTGTGCCGCTCAATTTGCTATTCCATAATAAATATTCCGAACTCCTAAATAATAAACTGTATTCATGCCATCCAGCGCATTATCAACGAACATTTGGAATTTTACCCTTGATCAAGTGAAATGGAAGCTTATTTTCGATCACGAAATTTTAGCAGAATCGCTTGTTCGATAAGATTCCCAACCGGAGGCCCAAGAATGGCATTTTTCGCAATTGGTCCCGGCTGGGTCGTGCAGTATAATCATTGTTTCAAGACTCAATGATTCCCAAATTACAAATCTTGTGTACTTCTCGTTTCCTTTATTTCGATAAATCGGTATATAGTCCAACCAAGCGCGAAAGTTGGACTTACAAAAATTGCTTCTGCGTTAAACGTATTTCTAGTAATTATAAACTACTTTACAAGGACCCACGATAGTGGATAACATATCGCCAACCACTATGCAGGACCCGATTAACCAGAAGCGAGGGTAATAATCTCGACGTGACTATCAACTCGGTCTCTTAGTAAATATATCAAAGTCGCCTGCAATGAAAATTGTGGGAGAACAGGTACTAAGCGAACGCATGCGCTGAATTTTAGAACAAACTATTTCCCAGGAAATGATAATTTAGATAAAGCAAGGACAGGTAAAAAAAATTGCAGAAGATTTATATCACATAGGGTTTTTTTGAAACATTTTCCCTGGAGAATGACGTCTTTTACACTGTGGTGTGGCCAAGGGGTACCTGGAAGCCTGTGCCTTCCCACCCCAAAATTTTACTGCAATGATAACGTTATTGCTTGAAATATTACACAAAACATCATAGAATGCTTAAAATTCCTCCTTAGCCGTGTATTATGTTCCCAGAAGCTCCCTAAAAATGTAGGTCTGGTCACGCGAATGCATCAATGTTTCAGTATTAATTGCAATCTTACCATTCCTGTAGCTTTGGATTTTGATCGAGTGATATGACATCGATCCAGAAAACGAAGAAAAGTCCAGGCAGGGACTGCAGAGCGGGAAAGCTGGGAGGCTATTTTTCCAAAATAACGTTGAAACAATTACTTTTCTGAACATTTGTTCAAAAATTTTCTGGGGAACATGCGAAAAGTTGTGTTTGTATCACAAGCCTCCCTACTCGAAATTTTGCTCCGCCGTCCTTGCCTGGGTGCGAAATTCAGGAAACACTACTGGGATCACGGTTATATTCCTGTTCGGTTCGGGAAGAATCTGAAGAGCCCTAATTTCCGATATCAGATTTTTGCTAACCAACATTGGAGGATGTAGAGGGCTCTCCCAACTCTTTCCAAGCTGTTCACTTTTATTACCTTTTCTAGTATTTACTTCTACTTTGTTTACTTAAACTTTGCTGATTGTCGCTTATTTATATATCACCACGAACAGCTCTTTTGAAATCTCGTCTGAAATAATTATTAACCGGCGATTCATCTTAAAAGAAAATGATACATTGGGTCTGGACGGCAATATATAGAAATTTCATGTTTAGAAACAACTTCACTCAAGCGTAACTGAGGAAAATTCTAGTGATCAACTCCATTTTGTTGAGAGGTACTTAAATGAAATAACTTGAATCATGTTTTATCTGATGTTGCGGTGTCCGCCCTTCGGGTAACATGCTTCTCGGTTGACTTGCAAGTTGCAAATTCCTTGACGAACTAGCTAAATAAAGTTTGCATTGTTGCTATGCAACATCGAAAAGTTGGCTATACACGAACATCCGGTTTGACTGTGACAGTTTTTGACTTGTTTAAAATCGTGGTAAGATTAACAAGAATTCAGCACATGTTTGAATCCATCGACCGTTGTCAACACGTTCGTACGATATTTGTAAATTGTGGAGTAAATTCTATTTTGTAAGCTCACTGAACAAATACCTCTCGATAGGTTTGAAAACCTAATTTCAATGTACCAGTTTAGTACTACAATCAAACTTCACTTTGTTTACATATTAATGGCAAAAATTCGTATGAGGTCAAAACTGCCGGGGGAACTTGCCAGGAACATGGCGGCCAGCGGATGCGCATAAAAAATTTGGGACAAATTTTCACGCGAGTTGGACCTCTGGTTGATTATTTACTCTGTGACCATGGTAAATTTAATTTATCAGTACGTCGCAGATAATCATTGAATTGTAAATTGGCATTCACTTTTACCTTCGTCGACGTTCACACTTGGGCTTAACTTTAGTAATTATGCGTTCAGTAAGAAAAACGGCTCATAAATATCAAAACGAGAAAAATTGCTCTGACAGTAATTTAAAGTACAGTGGAACCCCGTTAATACGACCACCGTTGGGACGAAAAAATTTGGTCGTATTAACGGGGTGGTCGTATTAACCGGGGTGGATCAGATCCGTAACAAATGTTTTTTTAAATGACGTCATGGCAAACGGAGTCAGATTTCAATTAGCATAACGCTAAAACCACAAAATAATCCACAACTGAACACAACTCAACAAAATTAACCAAATGAGATGAATAACCTTGATAATAAACCCCTATATTAGTTATTTAAATTTATTTAGGTTTAAAAATATCTGAAAGCTTCCGTTGGTTTTTCCGACGCTCAAGCTAATCGGTTTGACCTTGGCAGATTACTCCGACGAGTTCATTTGCCATTTTTGAATTTCCTTTCTGTTCGAAAAGTAAAGCAGAGGCTAAAGTTATTGGAACAGGTGTCAATCGGGGCAGTAGATATGGAATGGAGATTCCATGCATTTACAAGTTTATGGGGCAGGAAAAGAACATTGACTTGCTAAGCAAACTGCTGAACATCCCGAATAACCTATCCGTTAGAGTCGAAATGGAATGTGGCCAAAAGAGAACAGTAGAGGAAAGTGGCAGAAAAAAGAAGGCAAGAAAAAGATAAAACGACCCAAAAACATATTTAATTACGTTCTGTCTGTTTAATAAAAATTAAAATGAATATTGAAAAACGTTTAAGTGTTAATTATTTGCCGTATGTGTAATTGATTAAGGTAATTATACACCGCATATCAGAATTTGATATCAAAAAGGCATTACTCAACACGTTGAGTGGTCGTATTAAACAGTAGGGGTCATCAAAATATGGTCGTTGGTCGTATTAACGGGGTGGTCGTATTAACGAGGTTTTCAGATAAGAAAAAAAGTTAGCTCTCATTCGGGGGAAAAAAAAAAAGTGGTCGTATTAACGGGGTGGTCGTAAGGCAGGGTTCCACTGTAGAACGACTTCACCAGTTTTTTTCTTAAATTTGAAGACGTAAAAAAGTTACTGTTTCTCCAAATACGCATACTAAAACACTGAATCGTGCAGCATTCACTGGCCTGTTGTATGAAGTTTGTTGCTACGTAAATCCAATTCCCCTAAATGGAACTCGAAGATGAAGTGAAACGTTGGAATACAAATGAGATTATAAAACGTACAAGATTGTAAAGAAAGCTAAACGGATAAACAATGACTACTCATAGCATAATTATTAGTAGCTCGATAACAGATCAAAGAAAATATGCCCGTTGGAAATTAGATTTTAAAAAATTAGCTAATAGTGTAAACAAAGAAGGTGACAGGAAAGCTTTTTGATTCTGCGTCAACGAATATCGAAAAGGTACGTATAATTTAGTTTCTCTCGAGGCAGATGATGGAAGATCCTGATAGACGATCGATCAAACGTACAGGAGATAAATCAATACTTTGCATGAGACTTCAAAGAGGAAGATGATAATCTATAAATGCTAAACGATAATGTACAAGATCAAAAACCAAGTTTAATTAACTGTACATTCTGAATGTTGGAAAAACTCCTATTTTAGCCCACGCTCAGTAGGAAATCCGTGTCTAAGATTCGAAAAAACTTTGTTTCGTAATAAAATTTGCAAACGACAAAAACTGACACATTGCAAGACCTATTTAACTTAGACATTAAGGATTCAACAACAACAAAAATAAAAAACTATTCCGATTCACGCTGGCTTCAGTCTTCCTTATACAAAATATCCAAAACCTAAGATATTGCAACAAGAAGGGCCTTTTTAACTCATAAAGGTCCAGACGACTTGGACAAACAGAAGAAAGACATTGCCAGATTTCGCGTCACATTTCGTTGTGCAGATAGGAACAGTCGCATGAAAAGCACACGAAAGAACACTTATGACATGTATTTTGCTTTCATCTGCAAAAATTCTAATTATTAATAAGAAGTCAATCGAATTATTTATGTCATTTATGAATCTTTTTATGGTACCTTGGATGTCTCCAGAAAGGACGTTTGATCATTGTAATGTTCTTGTTCGCTCCCAAACGCAACTGCCTCGTCTATTACTCTCTAGTCACGTGTCTAGTATCACGTGGTTTTACGTAATAACATAGGATACTACATCCCTCCCCTACTGGGATTTAAAACTATATACAATGAGTGCAGCAACTTGAGGTATTAAAACAAAACTAGTAACGTAACCAAGTAATAGTCAAGATTCACTAGTGACAGTGGTCTGTCGCATGCATTATGGTTAAAGTCAACCAAATACGTTTGAATTCCCATCAGCAAATGTGATGGATAAGTTCGGTAGCATCAAACATCATCCATTAGGCGTCTTGGTGGTCTTCGGATGCGCTGGGGGTAACGTCTAGGTTCCTGCACAGGTGGAAGCTGCGCTAGTTGGCCATGCGCATTGTCACCATATCCATCATCAGCGTCATCGAAGTAGTCGTACTCATCGTCTGTGGTGTTGACTTCCATAGGCTGGTTTGTCTTTCTAAGTTTTTTGAAGAATGTGGAGTTTCTGGTCAAGGTCTTGTCTCCTCGCCTGGCAGTTACCATCGAACTCTTACAACCAACAACTTTGTATGGCTTTGGTTCGTATGTGGTCTGAGATTTGCTATGCGATTTGTCGCGCTTTACGATGACGATATCACCAGGCTTAATGTTGGAAGGCTTCACATACGCCTTTTTGTCGGCATACGTCTTCATCTTTGTTTTGGATAGCTGGTCAGTCCTCTGGATATTTGCTGGATCTCATGAAGTGATTGGTACTTCTGGTAGCTTTGTACGTAGTTGGCGATTGAAGAAAGCGGTCGCAGGGGCCTTGCCTGTGGAGCTGTGCGGTGTAGCTCTAAAGTTCGTTAAGAATTGAGCTAGTTCTTCTCGCCATGGTTTCTGTTCGGTGAGTGCAATCTTCACAATCTTCTTGACTGTCCGCATGAAATGCTCTACCTCACCGTTGGCTCTTGGCCAATGCGGGGTAATCTTTCTGAGGGTGAATCCCAGGTTTGCAGAAAAGGTTGCGAATGCATTAGAGTTGAATGGAGGACCATTGTCGGTTTTCGCAATTTCTGGGATACCAAACTCTGAGAAAATCTTCTGGAGCTTTGGAATTACCGTTTGGGCTGCCAGCGAACGAAGTATTTCGACAATTGGATAACGGGAATAATCGTCGGAGACTACTAAAAGGTAGTCACCTGTTGATAGTTCCGCGAAGTCAATGCTGATCTCTTGCCACACTCGATCAGGTAAGGGGGACATTTGCAGAGGCTCGCGTGACGTCTCCGGTGTAGCTATTTGACACGCGAGGCAGGACTTCACACGTTCTTCTACTAATTAGTTGATTCTCGGAAACCATGCTTTTTCTCTCAATAATGCCTTGGTCTTCGTAATTCCTTGGTGACCTTCGTGGGCCAGGTCTACGATACGACGCTGTAGCTCCTTTGAGATCACCAATTTCGTTCCTCGAATGATGACCTGCGTTATTGTTCCAATGGCCAGCTCCTCTTTGAGGCGTTCGTATGTACCAAAGGCAGCGGGGTCAACCTTGGGATACTTGGCTGATTCGTGCCACTTGCCTGTTTGCAATGCCTCCATAACTGCTTGAAGAGTCGGGTCACGCGCTGTGGCTTCTGCGATAGTGTTGAGAGTGAGTGCAGTCGGAGCTGAAGTGGTGGCAATGTAGTTGATGCATTCTTCAGCGATCTTTTCCTGTCTGCTAACGGGTTGTGTGTGCCGCAATGGGTACCTCGACATGTAGTCGGCAGGGTTTCCTTCGCCTTTTCTGTAGTGCACGGTTATCTGGTAGGGCTGTAGTCGGAGTGCCCATCTCTCAATGCGTGCTGGTGGCTTCGAGTTCGCGTTTCCGTAAATGGCTAAAAAAGGCTTGTGATCCGTGTAGATATCTACGGGTTTACCGTACACGTAGAGGTGGAAGTGTTCACACGCCCATACAACTGCGAGAGCCTCGCGTTCCGTTAGGCTATAGCGCTGTTCCGTGCTGGTTAGAGAGCGGCTGGCATAGGCGATAACATTCCTCTCTCCTGTCATGAGATCAGCTTGTGCCAGAATGGCGCCCAAACCGACGGGGCTTGCATCGACGGAGAGTTCAGTCGTTTTGGCAGGATCAAAGTACGCCGTGACTGGTGCATTGGCGAAGGCATGTATAAGCTGGGTCAAAGAATTGTCGTGCTTGTTGGTCCACTCCCAGGTGTGATTCTTGTGGGTGAGCGCTCGCAACGGTTGGGTTATTGTTGCATATCCCTCGATGAATCGGGAACAGTAGTTGGTCATGCCTAGCAGGCTACGGACCTCTGTAACTGATGTTGGAGCTTTGAGGTCTAAGATGGCCTTAACTTTTTATTGGGTCGGGGGCCATGCCGCCTTCGCCAAAGACATACCCCAGGAATTCAAGCTTTTTTTTGCTGTACTCACACTTGAGTGGATTCAAGGTCAGACCTCTGTCCTGAAGTTGCTGGAATACTTCTTCAAGTGCGTGCTTGTGCTCGTCTTGGTTCTTGCCGAAGACAAGTATATCGTCGCTGATATTGACTGCGCCTTTAATGCCTTCAAGGGTCTCCCGAATGGCGTTTTGGAAGACTTCTGCGGCGCTGGATATGCCGACGTTCAGACGCTTGTAGCGCACGAGGCCAAGATGAGTGCTGAAAGTGGTTATATACGTAGACTCCGGTGCCAGCTCCAGCTGGTTGTAACCTTGATTAAGGTCAAGCTTACTGAAGACGGTCGCGCCGTTTAAGTCGCCGACTATTTCTTTGACTGTCGGTGTAATGTGCCGTTCACGCTTGATGGCTGCGTTGGCTGCGTGTATGCGTCAACGCATACACGTATTCTCCCTGGTGATTTCGGCTTCGGCGCCACAACAATGGGTGACACCCAAGGGGTAGGTCCTTCAACTCGCTCCACGACACCGAGTGTCTCATCCTTACTTAGCTGCTCTTCAAGTTGTTTGCGTACATGGAATGGCACACGTCTGTGTTGTTGGGCAACTGGTGGTACATCTTCATCGATATCGAGATGAACTTGGTAATTTTTTAGCTTGCCGAGTCCTTGGAATAAATCCCGATACTTGGTAGTCAGTTGATTTACAGTGAGGACCCGTTGATGTTTTATGGGCTTCACTACTTTGAGGAGTTCCAAGTCGGTAGACGTACGCCAGCTTAGTAGAGATCCACCTGTCCCTTTCACCACGTAGAATATTTCAGTACGGTTGGTCGTGTCGGATGTAATCGGAGCTGTGAATCTGCCTAGGACGGGTAGGGGCGTCTCTGTCTGGTAAGGGTAGATTTTAATGCATGTTTTCTGCAAACGTGGTCGCGTAGAAAGCCGGTTGTAGTCTTGCTCATCAAGAATGTTTATGCTTGAGCCTGAGTCTGCCATTATGGTCAGCGGTGTTCCCGCGATGTTGACATCAAACGTTGGCTGTTTTCTGCAATCGGAGTTCACGCTGTTCACGTTGATACTGAATAATCCATATTCATCACTGTCTTCAGTTCCTTCGTCCTCGCTCAAAATACGAACTTCTTGTCGTGGGGGTTTGTGTGGTAGAGGAGCTCGCTTGGTTTGTCTGGTGGCAGGTGGTTTTTGTGGACAACGTCTTCCTTGGAGACATACAGATTGATAATGGTTGAGTTTTTCGCACGATCTGCATTCCTTTCCGTAGGCTGGACAAGCAGTTTTTCCTCCTGCGTGAGGGTAGTTACCTCCGCAGTTTCGGCATTTTACACTGGGAGTCGTACGAGGTGGTGGTTTATTTTTTGTTTTGTCCCGCGAGTCGCGTCGCGTGTTGTTGTTCGGGTTGCTCCGGCGACTTCCGGCTGTCAGGCGGTTGGCACTCTCGGGTCGTTGTTGTTGTTTCTTCAGGCTTGCTGCTTGAATATCGACCAACTCCATTACCTTGCCCATATCAAGAAGTTTCGCGAGAGTGATGGTTGGGTCAGCGAGAGCTTTTCGTCGAAGCCTCTGTGATCGGCCGTGTTGGACGATTTGAGACGTGATTTCTCGATCGACGTTGGCGAATTCGCAGGTGAGTGATAGCTGTTTGAGTCGTGTGTAATAGGTCATAAGAGACTCACCAGGTGCTTGTTTGGCGGTGCGAAGTTTATACTCTTCGAACACAGGATTCTGCTTCGGCGTGAAGTAATCCGACAATGCTTTAATTGTGACGTCTAGATCAGTTTCTTCTTCTGTTGGTTCGGTGATCGTTAGTGTTTCAAAAATGTCGTTCACTTCTGCACCGGCATAATGTAATAGGAGGGCCTTTTGATGTTTGGGATCAGTGATGTTTGTTGCGGTGAGCACGTTTCGAAAGCGAGAGATGTATTTCTTGAATCTGACGCCTGGTGCGCCCAGATCGACGTTAGGATCAAAAGACGGGAATGTTGGTAGGGCTGCTGCCATTGCTTGCAATTGTGAATGTGATGTGAAACGTTTCGTTGCTTTTTGTGCTTGTTTCTCCCGCTAAGTGTGGACAACGAGCGTTAAGGCTTTCGCGTAGCTGAATGTCACTTAAGATGAATACGGATAATTTGGAACGTACTGACCTTTGTGTTGTCACTTGTCAAAACCTTGTTTCAGTGGGTTGTTTTAGATCCTCGTTGCCATTGTAATGTTTTTGTTCGCTCCCAAACGCAATTGCCTCGTTTAGTACCCTCTAGTCACGTGTCTAGTTGTATCACGTGGTTTTACGTAATAACATAGGATACTACAATCATGATTAAGAATGACTTCTTGTTAGCACTTCCTAGTCTATTGTCTACCTCAAAGAAAATTTCCAAACCAATCAACCATGACAGTGTTCCTCGATTAATATATGCAGCATCGACTAGAATTCAGTTGTTTTATTGCGAACAATATTTTCACTCACCTTACTTTCCACAGATGTTAAAAGGATACCAGTCTGAAGGTTGTTCTCAGATTCTATTTTCCTTTCTGATAAATTCGAGTCATGTCGCCTAATTTCCAGTTGATTGGAATTTCACCAGTTGAAAAGATTGGTTCGAAAACATTACTCAACGAGGGTGCAAGACTCTTTGAACATTCTTTTTAAATTCCTCGGATGAATCTTGTCTGGTCCGATAAATATTTTCGGCTTTACATAAAATTTCAGACTTCTTCATTACGGACTAAAATTCCACCATGTAACCATTCTTATAGTCATGCTCAAACGCTTAAATTAGTCTTAAGGAAGATACAATACGCTAGTGCAAGGTTTCTCAACGGGGGCGGCACCGCCCGTCAGGGAGCGTTCAGAGAACGTCGGGGGGTGATGGAAGCAATACAGCAGTGAGGGGGGCGTTCGGATGTAAATGGTGGGCGTTGATCAGTCATTTTAAATTTTAAATTTTTAGTTATCTATTAGTTATTTAGAGTTAAAATCTAATACTGACTAACTCAGTATTACCAAACAGAATAACTATATATTACAGTTATTCAGTTTGGTATTGCTCTTCGGTTTGGTGCTTGCGCGAACATAGGACTAGGACTGAGTGTGCTGTTAACCGAAAATGAGAGGAAAACATAGAAGGTACATTCTAAATTTTAAAATGTCGGAGACAAAGAAGAAATGTAGACGGTATAATGTGGAGAATCTTTGCTATGTCTTCATCCCATCACCCAAAAACGTACAGCTGCCGAAGAGCATCTGTTAAAAATCAACCATGCCAAGGCGTCGAAGAAGCTGTCGTATTTCCAGGCAGTCAAGGACAATACTCCAAGAGAAGCAGCATCAGTTGTCTCTGTTCAGAGCGCAAATCAAATGGACAGACTGACAGAGGGTTAGTAGCCTCTTACAATATCTCCCTGTTAATAGCTAAATCCGGACTGCCTTTTACAGTTGGGGAGAAACTGGTTCTCTCAGCCATGCGAGAGACAATCTCTACTGTCATGGAATGGGACCCATCTTCAGTGGTAAAGACAGTTTCCCTCAGTAATGACACTGAGGCACGGAAGATAACAGAAATTGCATTGAATTCTGAGGAGCAGCTGCGTGCCACACTTCGTCATCATCCTTTCAGCATCCAGCTGGACGAGACGACAGCAGCCAACAATAATGCCCTGTTGATGGCCTATGTCCGTCATGTATCAGGTAATGGAGTGGCTGAGAAATTTCTGCTTGGGAAATACCTTACGACCGATGCACGAGGGCAGACAATTTTTAATGCACTGGAGGAGTATCCACAGGAGAACTCTGTTCCCTTAGCCAACATCCTTGCCTGTGCCACAGACAGTGCTCCCTCTATGGTTGGCAGGTACCGCGGCTTCACCGCTTTGTTCAAGAAGCGTGCAGCTTAAAAACATCAGCTCTGCACTCTACGAATCTCTGAATTTTCCCTCAGATCCTACAAGAAAATCAAGGCCTAGGCCAATGCGCTGAATGACCGGCTTTTTAGGCAACTGTGCAGCGAGAACGACGAGACCTTTGAGCTTCTGTTGCTTTACACCGAGGTATGCTGCCTCTCCAAGGGCAACTGTCTCACTCGTTTTTGTGAATTGTTCACCACCGTCCCGGAGTTTCTTTTGGGTAAACACGTAACTCTCAGAGAGAACTTGTTGTCGAGCAGGATGTCTTTCAAAACGAAGCCGCTATCCAGGAGAATCTCATCGACCTTCAAAGTGACCAGGAGGCACAAGCGACGTTTCGCACATCTGGGTGACATGCGATGTGGGCCACGCAAAGCCAACGTTCTCCTACGTTGTGGGAGAAGGCCCGGATTCTGCTTCTTGCATTCCCCACTTGCTATCTCGTTGAGCAGGCTTTCATACAAGTACTGCACATGCAGTCAAAGTACCGAAACCGGCTAAATCTGATAGCCTCGGGTGCGCTCAGGCTCAAGTTGACCTCCATCTGTCTATTCGTAAAGATATTGACCAAGGATTTACCAGGCGGGAATCGTAGTCGTAGGATGAATATTAATGTCCAGCTCAAAATTCGAATGTGAATAGCCATAACAGGATAAAACGCGACAAATAACAAAACATGTTAGTTTAAACAAGCTTTACTGACGTTTCGTTGCTAAACGCGCAACATTTTCAAAGTAATATAGATGAGAAAGGATGCTAGACAGGCTAGTGTAAGATCTTTTCTTCCCCATTAAAGGCGAGATTCCTAGGTGTTCAGAGATGAGTGTGTGTAGAAGGCGTCGAGTTTGCCCTATATAAGATGCTCCGCAGCATCGACACATCGTATATAGGGCAAACTCGACGCCTTCTACACACAGGCATCTCTGAACACCTAGGAATCTCGCCTTTAACGGGGAAGAAAAGATCTTACACTAGCCTGTCTAGCATCCTTTCTCACACCAAAGTTTCTCATCACACCATCTCCGCCGATGACTTTTCTATTATTTCGTCCGGTAACTCGCCCCTTGAGTTACTCATTCGGGAGAGTTTACCCATTGATAAATTTAAGCCTGTCCTTAATGAAAACATCAGGTCTGTTCCGCTTGCTTTATTTTAATTAGTCTTCTCTCCTTCCGCTCTTCCTCTTCTACTTTTCTCACACCTTTTCTCCTCTCTCATTGGCTAATTAATTTTCACACCTTGTAAATATCGTATTTATAACCTTACCTTATCCATCATCTATATTACTTTGAAAATGTTGCGCGTTAGCAACGAAACGTCAGTAAAGCTTGTTTAAACTAACATGTTTTGTTATTTTTCGTGTTTTAACCTGTTATGGCTATTCACATTCGAATTTTGAGCTGGGCATTAATATTCATCCTACGACTATTCGTAAAGAAGTTAGCGGCAAATCACCCGGCACAGAACCCCCACTAATGTACTCCTTCAATGAAGCTTCTCTTCAGGTCCTTAGCACTGACGGGTATTGGACGACTAAAATATTTTTCTAAAAAAGTTATTTTAAAACAAGTTATACTTGTTTGCGTTTCTTTTGCGCTCGTTGTTTTATAAGTAAGTTTTTTGGGTTTTCTTTATCGATACTTAAAATTTTTCTTTTGTTAAGTTTTCTCCTGAAAATCAGTTTGCCTTCTTTTGCTATCATAAAGGAACAGTTGCGATGACTTTGTTATCATTTGTCAGAAGGTTGATTATGTTACATCAATTTTAAATGTGATTGTTAATTTTATTCCTTAAGAATCTTAATTCAGTTTTGAAGTAAATACAATTTTAAAACTATTCCCAAATGTTTATTTGGGTGACTTTATAGTGAATGTTTAAATGTGGGAAAAATGTATTTTGAACAGTTATTTGGCAGTCAATGGTTCTCATATTAAAACAAATTAAATGGTTATCTGACTAAAATCATTAAATGGCGACAAGTAGGGGGGAACAGGTTTCAGTGCAATGCAGGTGGGCGTTCATACAAAAAGGTTGAGGACCATTGCGCTAGTGGTACGAGTAGAATTACACCTCTCTGCTGTCACATGTCATTCTATCATTTGTTTAAGCTTAATTATTTCAAACACATGTTAGCATACATAACCAATTTTTGATTGATGATATTCTGAATTAACAAGGTGACAATTCCCAATTTCAGTAATTTAACCCTTTAGCGGCCGTTTATTGCTTTTGAGGTGTTTTAGGTCAATCCACTTAACGCGCGATTCTGAATGATATTTTCATTGAAGACATGAAGAAGTCCGCGTGTGTGTGGATAAGTTTGGATACGACTCTGCAGAGACTGTGCTCCGGTAAACTCACTGTCCCGTCCAGGGGGATGGGGGAGGAGCTGAGATGGAAGCTTTTTTGTTCACTTGTTTGGTCATTTTTTTAACATTATTATAACCAACAAATTTAAAATTCCTAGATAGATGTCATAAGCGCAAATATATATCAGAACCTTTAAATATTAAACATCTATAAAAACAGGACAGGAATATTTTTAAAGCCTCTTCAGACCAGAGTTCCCTTTTATTTGACTTGTTGCCGAAAAGGAAATGTACTACCTACTATTTAAGGACAAAGACTAGTCACCATTCATTCCCAATGTTAAAATTGAAAGTTTTAAGTCGTCGTTTATCAATAGACTTATTTTTAACTATGACTTATCTATATGATGTATTTTTAACATTTTAATACTTGTAACTTAAGATATGTATTTTTATCTTTTGAACTTAATAACATTAAAACATTAAAACATTAAAATTACGCACTTTAACTTGATTTGTCACTTTGTTATGGATGAAATTTTGAAGAACATAAAAAGGGTCGTTAACGACCCTATTGCTAGTCTAAGAGTTAAGTAGATACTGCAAAGAGATATCCACTCTCATCCAGAACTGCATACGAATATTTCTTTCAGTGACAAACATGTCGGAATCCGGAGATCAGTTTTCGCATGTTAACGCTGTTGTGCTACTTTACTTGGTTAAAAAGACTGAATTGATGGGGTATTTCAACCCCACTCGTGATGAAACTCATACTGGATACATAAAGAATTCTCTGAGAAGTAAAAGAAGAAAACGATTAACCTACCTTTTTCGTAAGTATTTATCTTCTTACATTTTAAGTAACTACTCTTCTCTATCCAGTTAATTATGAATAATGGCTCAGTTTTCTTTACTTGTTTAATAAATTGATTAACAATACTTTAATATACTATATAATAGGCGTCTTCTCGATTAGTATTTGCTATTAGGATGACCCATTCGCATTATTGTATTATTGTATTACCATTTTATCGTCTTTTCTTGATTTTTCTGTAATTTTTTTTCTTATACTTAATTTTATATGCTTTATGTATGATGAGTGAATTATTATTAAACTTAAACTTAGACTCTTAAAAAATTATCCTGAGACTGAGATCGCACGAAGATTTAATTTGAAGAATGAAAGGGAAGAATTTGTGGGATTTAGAGTCCCGATTGTTAGTATGAGGCTTCTCTCGGGCTACGTTTACACTCCAGCACAAGTCTTCGGATTCAAAAAGTATTCAGATTCACAAAAAAATTGTATTCGGATCCGTTGACAGTTTGCACAGGAAATAATATGCGGATTAATTGCTTGCTCGAGCTAAAGCAAACAGTGCTCTCTTGTCTAAGCATGGATATAAATCATCACAATTTCATTGAAAGTAACCCGGACAACCGAAAAATTTCATTCCATTCTTTGTTTAATCAGCCTCTAATAAAAAATTGTCCCTCCACTGGCTACTTCGACTGTCATTCACAAAAACGAGAAAGATTTCCCCAGAGTCTTAGCTATCCTGATTCAAAGTATCCAGATTCTTTTCAGGATTCGTATTTATCCGGATTCGTGAAGACTTTATGTACCGGATTCGTTACTTAAGTGTAAACGGCTACTTTGAATCCAAAGAAAAAGCCTCCGGATTACCCAACGAATCCGGAGAAATTTGGTCCAGTATAAACGTAGCCTCGACGGAGAGGAGTAGGGATCTGTTAACCGAGTAAACACTTTACGTAAACTATGGGTGATTATGGTGGTTAGGAAGTATACCTAGTTATATCGATCAATAAAAGAGCAAACTTGTACATTGTCTTAGTCAGACGTTAGCTCTTTCTCCTGATGGGATGCATTTGCTTTATTTTTCAAGAGCCAGTTGTCCGACGGACAATCATCGTAGTAAGTAATCCAGGATTAACAGTTAATTTTCTTTTTTTTATTTCAGCATCTTTGGCTGACAAGTTGAGTTCAAATGTAACAGTATGAAACCTTTCTAAATCCACACCAAGCCTTTCATTGGATATTCTATTTTTCACGAGTCCAAGCCCTTTCAAACATGCGGGCTTGAGAGTTGTATGGACATCCTCTCTTCTTCAGGGTTCGTGTTTTCGTCTTCGGTACATTTGTTACAGATTATCCCATGGAATATTTCCCTATATTCATTCCGGAATCTAGAACTATAAATCCCATAAAGAATGGGATTGACACAGCTGTTACCTAACGCCATCATTATAAAGATAAAATGTGCAGGTCCATGAAGGTGATTTCCTCCGACACTCGTAAATCGCAAAATGTAACTTATTTTTGTAGGAAGCCATCCAACTATTAAGGCTATTGAGGCGACGAGAGCGATTGTTGTAAGCCGTTTTTTGAATTCGTTTCTTTTTCCTTTGAAAAAGGTGACCACGTGGTTGATTTTGTAAAAGATATGGGAATACAGAATAATTATTATTGAGAATGGGATAACGCAGGACACGCTTAACTCTAAAAATGGTATGAAAGATTTTCCATTGGATGACGTAACCCATTCGCATTTTCGTTGCTGGAAGTTTTCTCGAACGCTTACAAAGACTGTTGAGTTAACGAGGAAAGCCCAGATCCACACAACCACAATGGATAGTATAGCGTGCTTTGTCTTTATTCGACGGTATAAGTGAGGTTTCATGAGAGCCAGCCAACGTTCGATGGTTAGTACAAGGCACGTATACACGGACACATAACCAAGACCAAACAAAATGTAACCACCCCACAAAATATTACAAAGTAAAAATGCTCCTGGTTGGCTATCAGGCATCGTAGGCAGATATAGAAATCGACTAAAAACCAAGAAGATTGCGGTAACAAGATCTGCTACAGCCAAGTTGAGAATAAATACGTCGAAAGGTGTTTTTCTGGACGTCTTGCGTTTCTTGATATAAACCCAAAGTACCAAAGTATTTCCAAGGAATGCCGTGAGTGAAATAATGGAAAACGCCAGACGAGCAACCCAACTTTCATGTACGGAACCCATTGCTTCAACTGACACTAAGAACGTTAAAAGAAAAATAGTTTAGACTGGAAATAAGTGTATGCAGTTTTTAATGTTTGAGAAACATGAGAACTTGGATATATTAAGGTAGCTTGAAGATCGTTCATCTACCCTAAATAAGTGTATGTTGTAATGTAGAAATATCAGTAGAAATCAGTCAAGTTTTCTTTCTCCACAGGCAGATCTCTGTGTAAGAATGATTGATGATTGCCAGAGATCAGTAATTCTTGTTTCGACCGCGGTCTCTCATACCTTTGGAGACGGTACACTTCCCTTGGATGAACAAATTTGTCTGGTGTTAGCCTAAAATATAGCCTTGAAATCGAAATTAGTCTTGAAATGTAAATTAGTCTGTTAAGTGTGTTAATATTTAGAGTAATGTTTTTTTCATGTTAGCCAAAGCAAAAACAAAAAAAATTTCGAACATTTAGATTTAGTCATTGTTCTATGATGATCTTAGATTTTATTCATGTATGACAATATGACGTACTTTTACCTTTCCAATTATGCTATTTGAGCTATCTTTGAGATCCAATCTTTGTTAACTCTCAGACGGGAGTGACTCTCTAGTTTTTTACTCTGCCTAACGCCAGACAATTGCTACGTGCCATTGGGAGATTTACTGTCAGGAAAGAGTTTGAATTAAAGGCCTCGAAGGTGATATAGAATTTCACAATATTGTGTTATTCGTGAAGGAGAATCACTGCTCAAAGCCTCCTATATCTCCCGATTAGTCAAAACATGAAGTGAAGCGGTCTCTCAACAATAATAAGACACAGAGGGCTGGCCTCGTTCCAATTTCAGTTTGCTTTATTCCCCGAGAACTTACTTCCTATATAGACCCTATTAAGAAGAACGAGGGATTACATATTTGTGGCTTCCAAGGGACCTAACCCGGGAAGAATTTAATCTTAATCCAAGTAACTGTTAGACAACATCATGATAGAGGATGTTCGCCTTATTACACAGTTTTGGGTACTTGGGTCATGATATTTCACGATTCAAATACAGATAATAAGGACAAGATACATGTACTTTATACAGCCATGCTATTACTAAACTGTTTATCAACATTTCATTGAAATCTTCAACGCAACAAAACCTCCGGAAGCAGCACAAACCACAGGAATGCATAACAGGTGACTCAGAACGTTCTGGTCAAATTGGTTTCCAACAGAAGGAACTGATCCCCTCGCCCACCGCGCGAAGCGCGGTGCGAGGGTATATATGTATAAGTAAATTTCATCTTACTAACTGTAAATGTTTGTAAGCTTGGATATATGTATGATGAAAAGTTTGTTCTCAAGCTTTTATCTCAGAAAATTTCTGAGCTCCCCAACGGGAATCGAACCCGTGTCTCCCGATTGCCGGTACGGTTGTTTTGCCACTAGACTATAGGGTCTCAGACGGCAAGCATGATGTTAATTAGAGACCTGGTTCGTAATATTGATATGCCTCTTTCAAGTACGAAAAAGGCATATCAATATTACGAACCAGGTCTCTAATTAACATCATGCTTGCCGTCTGAGACCCTATAGTCTAGTGGCAAAACAACCGTACCGGCAATCGGGAGACACAGGTTCGATTCCCGTTGGGGAGCTCAGAAATTTTCTGAGAAAAAAGCTTGAGAACAAACTTTTCATCATACATATATCCAAGCTTACAAACATCTACAGTTAGTAAGATGAAATTTACTTATACACAATATCACATCACAGGTATGTTCAGCTTTCAAGTACGAAAGAGGCATATCAATATTACGAACCAGGTCTCTAATTAACATCATGCTTGCCGTCTGAGACCCTATAGTCTAGTGGCAAAACAACCGTACCGGCAATCGGGAGACACGGGTTCGATTCCCGTTGGGGAGCTCAGAAATTTTCTGAGATAAAAGCTTGAGAACAAACTTTTCATCATATATATATATATGATGAATACATAGATACATACATACATATATATACATACATATATATATATATAATATCTTCACGAGCCCGCTCAACATAAAGTTTAAACGTCATATAAACATCATAAAAACTTTATTAAAAAAGAAGAAAAATCCACAACTTACGTTTCGGGGACCGGCCCCTTCTTCAGCAGCTCACAGTTAAAGAATAGAGTCCTTATATACCTTATCGTTCTTCCTTAAATTTACATAAATTTCAAACTTCCATTACATTCAATCCCAGAGGAGTATAACATTTTAATTTTTCAATCCAAAAACCTTCCCTTGCTGTTGGATCCCTAACATTTGTGGGGAACACCTGTATGCACATTTTTTTGATAATGAGCATATAGGTATGAAAGATTTATCGGTTAAAATAATTGATGTTACCGATGTTAGGGATCCAACAGCAAGGGAAGGTTTTTGGATTGAAAAATTAAAATGTTATACTCCTCTGGGATTGAATGTAATGGAAGTTTGAAATTTATGTAAATTTAAGGAAGAACGATAAGGTATATAAGGACTCTATTCTTTAACTGTGAGCTGCTGAAGAAGGGGCCGGTCCCCGAAACGTAAGTTGTGGATTTTTCTTCTTTTTTAATAAAGTTTTTATGATGTTTATATATATATATATATATATATATATATATATATACATATATATATGTATGTATGTATATCCATGGATTCTGGTCACTCAAAAATACCGTGTGCAAGCTTGGGGACTGCTATGTTGTTGAACAAACCGTACTTAGGTACCGTATTGAAGCAAATCGATTTAGTCTCGTTATTTTTTCTCTTGTATGGATCTCTCGCAAGTTGTTTACATTATTTGAACACTGAAGCCGGTAAATGATTTAAGACCGGCAAAGGAAATGGCTTTCTTGGTGCCTGCGGCCACTCTCACAAGAAATTACCAGAGTATTCACATTTGATCACGTGGACGTCGAATGAAACCTCGGAAGTAAACGGTAAACCAGACAAAAGAAAAAGTTTGCCGGCATGTGTTTGTAGTGTAGTCTTAATCATTCGAGTCACGTGGATGTTCTGGGATAACCCGGATGACCAGAGAGATGAGGGCGGGAAAGTAAGCGTACAGATACAGACGTATAGAGATCAATAAAGTCTCACGGAAGAACATTACATTGGCGACGAGGACGGGATCTAAGTCCCTACAATAGAATCAGTTAGTAAATACAAACAAGAGTTAAACAAAAGTCGGAAAAACCGTAGAATATGGCAGTAGCTTTGCCGCATTTCGCAGAGTTTGATGTTCACTCGGACGGGGCAGTCGATACTCGCTGGAAAAAATGGCTTACTCGCTTCAGAAATCTTCTGCTAGCACTACATGTAGACGACGCCAAAAGACAAAGAGCTCTTTTGCTGCATTATGCTGGAGAAAGTGTCAACGAAATATTCGAAACATTACCCAATACAAATGCTGGAGAGGACGAAAACTCGTTCGAAAAGGCTGTTACGGCGCTTACAAACTATTTCACCCCCAAGAAGAACCGAGAATACGAGGTATATGTGTTTCGTAAGGCCAAGCAAGAAAGCGATGAAAATATTTCTGCGTTTCACACTCGTTTGCGACGGCTAGCTATGACTTGTGAATTTGCAGACACGGACAGAGAAATTAAAACACAAATCGTACAGAATTGTTTGTCGCACAAACTTCGCATGAAAGCACTACAAAATCCCGAGCTTACCTTGACTCAGCTATTGGACGCCGGTAAAGCCATTAAAATGTCGAAATCCCAAGCAGATAATATCGAAGGCAAGCAAGACATCTACAAATTTTCGAAGAAGCACGCCAGAAATCAAAACAAAGATGGTGGACATACTAACCGGAAGTCACACCACGAGAATGCACGCGACCGGAATAATGCACCTGGCGATAGTCGCAAATGTAGGAACTGTGGCAAAGGGTATCCACATCCGGGAGGAAAAACATCTTGCCCTGCTTATGGAAAATCTTGTCGTGGTTGTGGGAAACAGAATCACTTTGAAGCTGTATGCAGATCCAAGAGCACCAAAAAGAGAAACGGGCCTAGGAATCAAACACAACGTAATGTTCAACATCCAGTTGATGAAAACTCCAGTTCAGAAGAATCGGATGATATTGGTTATACATTCTCAGTCAATAGCACTGGTAAAGAGCAACCGCAGCCCATGTTCAAAATCATCATCCACAACACCCCATTGACAATCATGGCTGACTCTAGTGCAAGTGTAAACGTGTTGGATGAGAAAGATTATCGAGCGCTATCTAAGCCCCCCAAGCTTCAGCAAACAAAAGTGAAAATTCATCCTTACAAGTCAAGCGAATCTCTCACAGTCCTAGGGAAGTTTACTACTGCTTTAAAGTTCAAGTCAACATGCATCGAGGACAAAGTGTATGTCGTCCAAGGATTGGGTGGTTCGTTGCTTAGCTGGAAAACATCTCAGCAACTCGGACTTTTGAAAGTTGTGCACCGCGTCAACGAAAACAATTTTACACGAATCGAGAACTTAGTCAAAGAATATGATGAGCTATTCCATGGTCTAGGAAAGTTGAAAGGGTACCAAGTAAAGCTTCACATTCATGAAACTGTCCAGCCAGTTGCCCAGCCTCATCGAAGAGTACCATTCCATGTACGCCAGCAGTTAGAAGATCAGTTAAAGCGTGATGAGGAGCTTGGAGTCGTGGAGCGAATCGAAGGCCCTACACCATGGGTATCCCCCATCGTGGTGGCACCTAAACCAAAGTCCCCTGGACAGGTCTGCGTTTGTGTGGATATGCGCCAGGCGAATCAAGCCATTAAACGGGAACGTCACGTGACACCTACCATCAAAGAAATCATTGGTGATTTGAATGGAGCCAAAGCATTTAGCAAGTTGGATCTCAACCAAGGGTACACTCAACTCGAGTTAGCACCTGAATCACGGTATATCACTACCTTTGGAACACACCTAGGTTTGATGCGATACAAGAGACTGAACTTTGGCATTTCGAGTGCGGCTGAAATCTTTCAGAATGTGATCCGAGAAACCCTCGAAGGCATCCCTGGAGCACTCAACATCAGCGACGATATCTTGGTGTTTGGCAAGACACAGAGCGACCACGATCACAGCCTTGAGGCAGTCTTTCAGCGGCTCAAAGAACGTGGGCTCACTCTCAACAAACGCAAATGTGAATTTGGCAAAGGCAAGGTCGAATTCTTTGGCTATGTCTTCTCTGGAGATGGTATCACACCAGACCCGAAGAAGATTGAAGAGGTCATCAATCTGCAAACCCCGACATCTGCATCCGAAGTTCGAAGTCTGTTGGGAATGACCAACTACTGTTCAAGGTTCATCCCCCGGATTATGCAACGAAGACTGAACCACTACGCAAGCTAACCCACAAAGACCAACCTTGGGAGTGGACACCACAGCACGATCGCGCAGTTAACGAGCTAAAAGACGCCCTAGTGAAAGCACCTGTCACGGCATACTTCCATCCAGCCAAGGATACCGAACTCTCGGTCGATGCCAGCCCTGTTGGCTTAGCAGCCATTCTTATGCAGAAAAATCAAAAAACCGGAACCGATCACATCATCACCTACGCCAGTCGTTCCTTGACCGAGACAGAACAGCGCTATAGCCAGACGGAACGTGAGGCTCTTGCCATCGTTTGGGCCTGCGAACACCTGCATCTCTATATTTATGGCAAACCTGTAGCAATCTACACAGACCACAAGCGTCTAGTGTCTATTTTTGGCAACCCGAGCTCCAAACCCCCACCGAGAATTGAGAGATGTGCTCTCAGGCTCCAGCCGTATCAGATTAAAGTGCGTTACCGAAAAGGCGACGGAAACCCAGCCGACTACCTATCACGTCATCCCTCGAAACAGTCCATCGCTGCCAGCTGAGAAGAAAAGATCGCCGAAGAATATGTCAATTACGTTACCCTAACCTCGACGCCGAAAGCGCTAACGGTTCAAGAAATCGAAGAAGCTACCAAAGCCGACGTGACCTTACAAGCAGTGTCTAAAGCGGTAGAAACAGGCAACTGGCACGAAGGAGTTAAGCAGCCAGGCGTAGACACAGCAGATTTTATAGCATGTCAGAAGGTAAAAGATGAGTTAACGGCAGGCGTGAATCCTCGAGTAATCCTTCGTGGAACAAAAATAGCTGTACCCAAGAAGCTACAAGAGCGCGTGGTAGTTCTGGCACACGAAGGACACCAAGGAGTGGTGAAAACAAAATCACTCCTTCGTGAGGTGTGGTTTCCCGGCATTGACAAGATGGTGGAGAAGAAAGTCCAGTCATGTTGTGCGTGTTTGGTTTCAACGCCACACTCCAAACGTGAACCACTCTTGATGTCTCCGCTTCCAAAAGCTCCCTGGTCAGAAGTTAGCATGGATTTTGCCGAGCTTCCAAACAACGTGTACCTCCTGATAATCACGGATGACTACTCCAGATATCCCGTCATCGAAATAGTCAAATCTACTTCAGGAAACACACTTATTTCAAAAGTAGACAAAGTCTTACCTGAATTTGGCATACCAGATGTGGTAAAGACAGATAACGGACCGCCTTTCAATAGCAACGCATTTCATTCCTTCGCACAGACCCTCGGTTTCAAGCACCGAAAGGTTACCCCTCGTTGGCCAAGAGCAAATGGCGAAGTCGAACGATTTGTAAGGACGGTGAAGAAGGTGATCAAGACTGCAAACGTCGAGTGCAAGAGTTGGAAACAAGAAATGTATTGTTTCCTGAGAAATTTCAGAGCAACAACCCACACAACAACAAGAGTCCCCCCAGCGACAGCGCTATTTGGTCGAGCGATAAAGACAAAATTACCGGAGTTTAACGCAGGACAGCAAGAGGCAACAGTCGAGGAAAACGACCACAACGCGAAGTCAAAGATGAAGAGATACGCCGACGCCAAAGCGTATGTTCGACCATCCACAATCAAGAAAGGTGATACGGTATTCGTCAAACGCGATGATTCGAAGAGAAAGAGATACTCCTTACCGACTCGAGCCGTACGTCGTTATCTCAAAGAAAGGTTCAATGGTTACAGCACGTAACAAAAACGGAACAATAACCCAAAATTCATCACGCTTCAAGAGAGCGTCAACCAGAAATGACAGTGAAGAAACAAGTGATGACGAGGACATTGGCGATCCAGTGTGTCAACCTGAGGCACCCGTGTTTGAAGTTCCTGAGCTACCCCGCTACCCCAGAAGAGTGAGAAGGCATCCTGTCAGGTATGGCGCACAGTTGCCTTGGTGAAGCGAAGTACGATTTGAAACAGTTGACTTTATAAGAACTCTAACTTATAAGATATTTATTATTAACGTTGCGTTAAAGTTGAAGCTCAAGAACTTTACCGAACAGTTATCGTATAGCTGTACCATTACCGAACTTATAGTCTCTGAACACTTAGGTCCTTAACTTTGAACTGGGTTCCTTTTCTTTTGTAAATTGAGGGAGGGATGTAGTGTAGTCTTAATCATTCGAGTCACGTGGATGTTCTGGGATAACCCGGATGACCAGAGAGATGAAGGCGGGAAAGTAGGCGTACAGACACAGACGTATAGAGATCAATAAAGTCTCACGGAAGAACATTACAGTGTTGAATAGAAATAATTAATACAGCCAAAGCTGTATTCAGTGGCATCGTATTAAGTGGTCACCCCTTGTTGAGTGGTCATTTGACAAAGTTCCATAATGTCCTTCATTCAAATACTGTTAAAGTTACCTAAGCGGACGCGGTCACCCTTTGCATAGTCGGAAAGTCAATTATTCATTGTTTCGAACCTGTACTAAACGGTCACCCTAGACGGCTTCGAATAACACGACATCGAATGCTGTATTTAATCACTACTTTATTAAAGATACAACTGGACGTAACAGCTTGTCACATATTTTGTTAACGGCTCAACAGTCTCAATTTTATGGACACGAATCACGAGGAGCTTTCACTGGTTATCTTCAGAGTAAACGATTTGCTTAGCCATATCAAACTTAGCTGCCCACTGATCAAACGCAAAACAAGGACCATTTCTCGGGGGTCTAACTCCAGTTAAAGAAATGAGTCTTCCCTGCGTTATTTCTTAAGTTTACATTGGTGTTCAAACAAACTGTGTTGCTATACTATTTTGTGTTTATTGTTCTGTTTAAGGATACCTTTTATTAACTGTTAACACTTATACGCAGCATATATATCGTTGGATGTTATAGTGCATATTTAGCGTTTAATCACAGTTAAACCGCGGGATGTGTTCTTATACTTAAGCGGTCTCCTTGTATTGAACGGTCACTGATGTAATTCCCAAGGGTGACCGCTTAATTAATACAGGTTTAACGTAGGTGCATTCTTGCACCTAAACTATATGGAATTTCAAAATGTTATTCCTGACATGTTAGCCGTCCAGCAAAGTTGGCAATGGCAGTGAAAACGGTTGGAACACCTGTCAGCCGACGACAGAGCCGTCGGACCAATATTTTTATTATATAACTAAGTTCTCCTTCCCATTCTAAAAAAAATTAAAAAAAAAGAAGACGCCCAACGAATGAAAAATAGCTTCCGCCGGGCCAGGACGACGTCAAAGACCTTTCGAAGCAAAATAATCCGTGAAGAGTTTCGGAATCCACAAGTTGGTTTTCTTTTTTTCTTTTACCTAATTTCTGAGTGTATTGTGTGATACCAAAAGAATAGAAAAACTTAAGGAACCGAGTAGGAGAAAAGTAGACTCTGTTGCTACATTGAATTTTGGACTAGAGAAATCAAATTAAGGAAGTTTACATTCTTTTATATTTCATTTATCTGTTTCTCCACACATGGTTATTATCAAACAGATTATTTTTCCAATAGTGTCTCTCCTTCTCTCTCACGACATATAAACGTTAGGCGGCCGCAAGTCTGAGAGACAAAAAAGTGCTGTAAGAACGTTTTGATCAAAGGGGGTGTTTGTATGGAGACGAGCCAGCCCTCTTGGTAGGGCCAGCCTTACTGGCCCATTTTTAGCTGTAAATCGCTAACTGCATGTACTTTCAGTTACAGTTCTTTAATGTCAAAATTGGCTAAATTGCCTGGCAGTTGCATACACATCAGTGCTTGATTGTTCGAAAGACGATTAAATTATTCCAAGATTGATAGAACTTCCCCGGCGGGATATCACTCTTTTATTATTTTACTCTTGCCAACGCTTAACAATTTTACTTGTAAATGGAAGACACCCTGCCGGCAAACGGCTAAGAATTAATCTGTGGTTCTAACAGCCACAGATGGCCAGGTTATTGTTGTCTGTTGCTGTTTGTTTGGCTGAGTTCACGCTTTATGAGATAAAAAAAATAAAATCGGAGTTTGAATTCCATATTCTCGGTAATCAAGGATTCCTCTGCTTTTGAACAAGCAATCTTGATCAATATACTTCTTTACAATCTTAACGCAATTCAAACGTATATCCAAAAAATATATTTAATTGTAATCAAGATATTGACGTATTGGCATTGTTTACCGTTGAGCTTGCTTGAAAATTTAATTGCTTCCTGTAATTAAGGGCTTTCTGGAGAAAAGAGGACTTCAGACAAAATTTTATTTGCCCACCGACAAGGAAGACTTAAGGAACGGAATTGTCTACGTCATTGGTCACATGTACGGCCATTACCACTGTTGGTAAAACCGGAAACCTTGGTAAAAGGCAAACAATATAACCCAGATTCTGCGACATTCACGCATATGGAACTTGAAGTCTCCTCTACACGGCAATTCACATTCCTTTCTTTGGAAGTAATCCTAATGTTATTGTCCATGTACAGGTACGTTACTCGTTTGTCGATTTCAAAAACTAAGTAAATATTTTGTATATGCATTGTGTATAGTTTTTCGCTGCATACATATACAAGTACGGACAATCCTGAATTTGACATCTTTCACCTCTCGTCAAGGATTTATTGACGTCAAGTGGAAGCTGTGGAACACTCGAAATTGCAAATTGCTTCAGCTCTCGAAGCGCCCATCTATTCCATACGATTGTTCCATATACGTTCCTCTTAGTAAATGCAATTCTTTCCATTTGCTCACTACTGTGACAATACGTCCTGATAAAAATTAATGAGTTAAAGATCGTATATATACGTCAGAACGAGCAATCGTATACGACAATTGTAATACGTACATTGTCCTTAACGTTTAATAAGCGACAAGCAGACGTCAGATAATCCATGATTTCGTGGTTTTTGAGGACATCACGTTAGGGAACTGATGCTGGGGTCTTGTACGCCAAACTACGTAGAATTATTAGTTTGGCCTTCTTTCTGCCAAATTTGTCGTTTTTGGTCTGTTTTTTAGTTTTGATTTCGCCCCGCAGGAAATTGGCCGATTCATTTCTGGCCAATTTTGGCTTATTTGAGACTCTTTCCCTCTCTCTTTCTACTCCTTTCTACAACAGCTCTTGTTTTACGGGTTTTCGATCCACTTCTCTTCAATTCTGGCAATTTAGTGTTTTTAGAGTTTACTTACGTTATGACATCCCAGGTGTGTCGATTGCCTCATCTCGATCTGTACTTCCATCTGCACGATAGACCTTTCATCTACATCCCACTACAGAGAACTTATGAGGTAATCTATTCTACATTTCAATTTTAGGGACAACGATGAAAGTAAGAAAGAGTGTCACGTTCGTAAATGTTATTTTGAACTTACTCGAATTCTTAGGGGATATAATGGAAGGGTGGGCAAGGGTTTGTTGCGTACGCGTATTCCTAGTATTATTCATCTAATTTCACTATATTATTCAACTTCGTTTCAAAGATTTCAATTAACGTGTTGGGCGAGGCCAATAACCTGCGGTGTTTACGCACTAGGTTATGTGGATCTTCCGAGACTGTTTATAATAGCCGGCAAGATCTTACAATGTCTGTGAAATAACATAGGTATAGGAAGTGAAGTGAAGGAAGGCAATTGCAGTAAAAACACCTCTTTTTACCATGTATTTACTTTATGCTATGGATGAGTTTTAATTGAGAACTGTTTTAACCTAAAGCCTAGTGAACATTATTGTATGCCGACAACTTTCCATCTGTATTGTTAATGAATCATACTTTATTCATTCAGTTGTGGTTTTGTATGATCTTTCCGAGAACTTCCTGTTTTTTAAACGTACCTTGCGACAAAACCGAAATCAATCTATGACTGGCTCCTAGGTATTTGTTGAAGAACTTGCAATGTCTCAAATATATGCAAAATAAACTTAATTGAAATATAGGATCAGTTAAGTTTGACTGCCGATGATGCCCAACTTTAATTTAAATCATCTTTCACGGCCGTAGAAAGATTTTCGTTATATGTGTACTGTTAGTTCGATAGATAAGGTTAGTCCATACGACTCATTAAATCAGTTCCTTCTGCTGTAAACCAATTTGACCAGAACGTTCTGAGTCACCTGTTATGCATTCCTGTGGTTTGTGCTGCTTCCGGAGGTTTTGTTGCGTTGAAGATTTCAATGAAATGTTGATAAACAGTTTAGTAATAGCATGGCTGTATAAAGTGCATGTATCTTGTCCTTATTATCTGTATTTGAATCGTGAAATATCATGACCCAAGTACCCAAAACTGTGTAATAAGGCGAACATCCTCTATCATGATGTTGTCTAACAGTTACTTGGATTAAGATTAAATTCTTCCCGGGTTAGGTCCCTTGGAAGCCACAAATATGTAATCCCTCGTTCTTCTTAATAGGGTCTATATAGGAAGTAAGTTCTCGGGGAATAAAGCAAACTGAAATTGGAACGAGGCCAGCCCTCTGTGTCTTATTATTGTTGAGAGACCGCTTCACTTCATGTTTTGACTAATCGGGAGATATAGGAGACTTTGAGCAGTGATTCTCCTTCACGAATAACACAATATTGTGAAATTCTACATCACCTTCAAGGCCTTTAATTCAAACTCTTTCCTGACGGTAAATCTCCCAATGGCACGTAGCAATTGTCTGGCGTTAGGCAGAGTAAAAAACTAGAGCGTCACTCCCGTCTGAGAGTTAACAAAGATTGGATCTCAAAGATAGCTCAAATAGCATAATTGGAAAGGTAAAAGTATGTCATATTGTCATACATGAATAAAATCTAAGATCATCATAGAACAATGACTAAATCTAAATGTTCGAAATTTTTTTTGTTTTTGCTTTGGCTAGCATGAAAAAAACATTACTCTAAATATTAACACACTTAACAGACTAATTTACATTTCAAGACTAATTTCGATTTCAAGGCTATATTTTAGGCTAACACCAGACAAATTTGTTCATCCAAGGGAAGTGTACCGTCTCCAAAGGTATGAGAGACCGCGGTCGAAACAAGAATTACTGATCCCTGGCAATCATCAATCATTCTTACACAGAGATCTGCCTGTGAAGAAAGAAAACTTGACTGATTTCTACTGATATTTCTACATTACAACATACACTTATTTAGGGTAGATGAACGATCTTCAAGCTACCTTAATATATCCAAGTTCTCATGTTTCTCAAACATTAAAAACTGCATACACTTATTTCCAGTCTAAACTATTTTTCTTTTAACGTTTTTAGTGTCAGTTGAAGCAATGGGTTCCGTACATGAAAGTTGGGTTGCTCGTCTGGCGTTTTCCATTATTTCATTCACGGCATCCCTTGGAAATACTTTGGTACTTTGGGTTTATATCAAGAAACGCAAGACGTCCAGAAAAACACCTTTCGACGTATTTATTATCAACTTGGCTGTAGCAGATCTTGTTACCGCAATCTTCTTGGTTTTTAGTCGATTTCTATATCTGCCTACGATGCCTGATAGCCAACCAGGAGCATTTTTACTTTGTAATATTTTGTGGGGTGGTTACATTTTGTTTGGTCTTGGTTATGTGTCCGTGTATACGTGCCTTGTACTAACCATCGAACGTTGGCTGGCTCTCATGAAACCTCACTTATACCGTCGAATAAAGACAAAGCACGCTATACTATCCATTGTGGTTGTGTGGATCTGGGCTTTCCTCGTTAACTCAACAGTCTTTGTAAGCGTTCGAGAAAACTTCCAGCAACGAAAATGCGAATGGGTTACGTCATCCAATGGAAAATCTTTCATACCATTTTTAGAGTTAAGCGTGTCCTGTATTATCCCATTCTCAATAATAATTATTCTGTATTCCCATATCTTTTACAAAATCAACCACGTGGTCACCTTTTTCAAAGGAAAAAGAAACGAATTCAAAAAACGGCTTACAGTAATTGCTCTCGTCGCCTCAATAGCCTTAATAGTTGGATGGCTTCCTACAAAAATAAGTTACATTTTGCGATTTACGAGTGTCGGAGGAAATCATCTTCATGGACCTGCACATTTTATCTTTATAATGATGGCGTTAGGTAACAGCTGTGTCAATCCCATTCTTTATGGGATTTATAGTTCTAGATTCCGGAATGAATATAGGGAAATATTCCATGGGATAATCTGTAACAAATGTACCGAAGACGAAAACACGAACCCTGAAGAAGAGAGGATGTCCATACAACTCTCAAGCCCGCATGTTTGAAAGGGTTTGGACTCGTGAAAAATAGAATATCCTATGAAAGGCTTGGTGTGGATTTAGAAAGGTTTCATACTGTTACATTTGAACTCAACTTGTCAGCCAAAGATGCTGAAATAAAAAAAAGCAAATTAACTGTTAATCCTGGATTACTTACTACGATGATTGTCCGTCGAACAACTGGCTCTTGAAAAATAAAGCAAATGCATCCCATCAGGAGAAAGAGCTAACGTCTGACTAAGACAATGTACAAGTTTGCTCTTTTATTGATCGATATAACTAGGTATACGTCCTAACCATCATGATCACCCATAGTTTACGTACCTTGAAGTGGCGAATATATCCATACGACGGTCTGGGCTTAGTTGTTCAAAACGTACAACTCTGAACACATGAAAATTTGGTGGACAAGTTTTGCGCATACCTGGGTGGATTCAGAACAGGTTTTTTGAACACAAAATTGTCAAACAAAGTATGCAAAACTACAAAAACTCAGATTAACCAGTAATCTCAATCATCCTGGATTTCCACTAATTCGAATGAATCTGTTCTTCACAAGCGGAACGATTATGATTGATTGCTGTGTTTTTTTGTAAAATTTTGTATTTAATAAATGTTCGTCGAATGTTTTCATTGAAAGCATTCCATTAGACTGCAGCTTCATATGATTCCCCTCAATAATTTGAAAACGCTTTTTTTCGTGTAATAAACTGATCTGATATAATCCAATATGTCCGAAAGTTGCAGATTGTGAAGGTAAAATAAGGTAGTGGAACGGGATAATTTTGAAACAAGAACTATCCTTCTCATTCTAGAATGAAGCATGGTAATAGATTATAGCTTAACAATGATGATTATCTACCTTTGAATGGATAAGAACGAAATTGTTTGAAAAAGTAGAAGGGCTTGGATCCGACAAAAGCAAAGAACAGTTTAGCTCTTTGATTAATTAATCAAATAAGGAATCTTTATCAGGCTTCATGAACACCCACGATTTTGACAGTTCCTTTATTCATCCGATAAGGGAACTTTTGTTGGAAAAGTTGAGACAAATGCAATATCTGGAGGGGTAGGGGCTAAACCCAATTAAAAAGTGAACCCTCCTCATTTTTTAAAATATACATATCGGCACTGGATCACAAATGGATCCTCTACAAGTGCATGCAAATTCGAGTTTGATCGCGAAATTTAATCACATTTGGGGTTTTATCGAGCAGGAAGTTACTTTTCGAAATGTAGAATATCATCAATGACAATTTCTTTCTTTCTTTCTTACTTTCTTTCTTACTTTCTTTCTTACTTTCTTTCTTTCTTTCTTTATTTATTCATTTACTTATTTATTTATTTATTTATTTATTTATTTATTTAAAAATATTTAGGCACGGTAGCCCATCAACCATCCTAGCTAATTCCATAAAAATAAAAGGTTGCTTTTCATGGGGCCATGTTGAATAAAAGTTGTATAGAAAATATGAATGATTAACCTAACTAACTTTCATCTTGACTAAAGCACTAATATACACTCAGTAAAAGTGTATCTCTTTTTTACGTATTTATACCTAAAAATTGAATTTAAAATCCGGTATAAGAAGTTAAAATCTGTTCAAAATTGTTGAAATCAGTAAAAATGTTAAAAATAGTTAAAAACATTATGTTATTAAGGTATTATACGCGAATTACTAAAACTCCTCTTCATTGCATTTGTCTTTGGTTTCGACAGAGCCAGTACATAATTGTTGTTTCTTAGTTTATATCTCTTATTAGTAAAAGTTTTAAATATTTCAGATATATTCCGCGGGCGTTTACCTCCTAATGCTTTTCGTCTCTCTTAACTCATTACATTGTCTTTATTGTGTCTTCGGAGACAAATCGCTTAACTTGCCTTAAAATTCCGAATGCTTTTGAAATCATTTTACTGGCACTGTAAATTTTCATCAACAATTATACCGAGAGTTTTTGAAGTTCATACCCGCCTTAATTCATTATCATTAATTGAAATTTTGATTTCTGACTGATTAGTGAGGTGTAACAACCTTTGGCGGGATCCTTCTCCTCCTTCTTCTTCTTCTTCTTCTTCTTCTTCTTCTTCTTCTTCTTCTTCTTCTTTTACCCAGCCTTAGTCCCAGACTGTCCCAGGGTCGGCTGCTCGGATTCTAGATCTCCATCCTACCCTATGTTTCGCCATATCTACAGTCAGTTCCTCCTTATTAAGGTTTTCTTTAGCACAGTCTATCCATTTCTTCTTTGGCCTTCCCCGTCCTCTGTTTTCTTTTATATCTAGCTCCAAAATGTCCCTAACGGGTTCTCCTTTATCTCTCCTCATAATGTGGCCATACCATCTCAGCTTTGTTTCTCTCACCTTCTCAGCGATATCTACTACCCCACATCTCCTCCTGATTTCTTCATTCCTTATCTTGTCTTTCAATGAAATACCCAGGATCCATCTCAGCATTCACATCTCCGCCCTTCTCAACAAGTTGTCCTCTTTCTTTCTCATTGTCCAACATTTAGCTCCGTACAGCCGCACTAGTCTCAGTACTGTTCTGTAGATTTTACTTTTCAATTTTCTCGGAATTTTCCTATCACAGATAATTCCTGACATTTCTCTCCATTTCATCCATGCTATCTTCACTCTCTGCATCACTGCTTTCCACGAGCCTCCTTCTGCCTCCATTTCCGACCCAAGGTATTTAAAATGGTCCACTTGCGTTAACTCTCTTCCATTAAAGTCCACAATTTTTACAACTGTTTCTTATTTTCTTTCCATGACCAGTGTCTCCGTCTTTTCTGCACTCATCTTTAAGCCTCCACTTTTTAGTCCTGTCTGCCACTTTATAACCTTTTCTTGTAGTTCCTTTTCTGTTTTGCCAACTAGTGCAATGTCATCCGCAAAGATTGAGTCCCAGGGAATGTCCGTTTTTATATGATCCGTGACTGTGTCCAACACCAACATAAAGAGAAATGTGCTTAAAGCTGACCCTTGATGTAACCCAACATTAATCTCAAACTTGTCTGTATCACCAAATCGTGTCCTGACCCTAGTTGTTGAATGTTCATATGTAGCTCTAACTAAGCTGATTAAATTCTCCGGAATTCCTCTTTTTTTTCATGCACCAGTAAACTACATATCTAGGAACTCGGTCATAAGCTTTCTCCAAGTCTAGGAAGGCAAGAAACAGTTTCTCTCTCTTTTCCAGGACCTTCTCTTGTAATTGTCTAAGGATAAAAATAGCATCTATTGTTCCCTTTCCTGGGTGAAAAGCAAACTGAGCACCCACAATATTCACTAGATCCCTTAATCTTTTGTCCAGAATCTTCTCCAGTACCTTGAGCCCTACTTCCAACAGCTTTATTTCTCTGTAATTTTCACAATGCATAGCATCCCATTTTTCCTTGTAAATCGTGACCAAAGTGCTTTCATTCCAAGCAGTAGGAATCTTTTCCACCTCCATGATTTTATTTAGCAACACTGCCACCCATCTGGTTCCTTCCAAATACTTTAAATGTTCTATAGTTACTCCCGTAGCCCCGGCTGCTTTGCCGTTCCTCATGCTTTCTATAGCGTTTCTTACTTCTGTCACCGAAAACTCCTGCACCAATCTGTTCTATTTCATCTCTGTCATTTTCCACATTTAGTTACTCTTCAAAGTACTCTTTCCACCTCCGCTTAATTTGTTCCTCACCTGTTAGTACAATTCCTTCTCTGTCTTTCACTACTGTCAACTGTACTATATCCCTCTTTTGTCTTGCACTCTGCTTCACTATTTTGTAAACCTGGTCCTCGCCTTCCTTCGTCTCTAAATTTTCATACCATCCTTTCCATTCTTTCTCTTTTGCTCTTGCTACAGCTCTTTTGGCTTCTTTCTTTCATTTCTTATAGTCATCCAGACTTCCTGATCCATCTTTTATAGCCTTGTATGCTTTCCTGGCGGGATTCTATAAACATATATTCTGTTTTCTCTGTATTGAGTGTTAATTTGTTAGTAATAAGCCACTTGTGACCCTCACTGAGTTCACTATTAAGTTTTAACGCTAAGTCATTCGCTGTTTTCCCACGTACAATTAAGTTAGTATCATCTTCATACATAGATGGCGTGGAGTGTTTTAAGCAATTTGGTAGATCATTTATATATAGCAAGCAGAGGTGGCACACCACAACGAACTAGTCTTGGTGATTATATAGTATTATTAATTTTACATACTTGTATTCTATTAGTTAATAAGAGGTGAACCAATTTAGTGTTGCTCCCTTTATCTTATATATAAATGCAGTTTGCGAAGCAATAGCTTATGATCTACCTTATCGAACGCCTTCTTCATGTCAAGAAAGAGGACACCATTTATGTATCCTGAATCAATATTTATCAACCATGAATTAGTTGTGGCCAGCAACGAAAACAATGTTGAATACCCTTCTCTAAAACTAGATTGTTGCTTTGTAATAATGTTATTTTACTTTAAGTAGTTGTCTCAAAAGGAATATCAAAGCCCAGCAAAATATCTTTACAAAAGCTATCGAGTCGGACACAGAAGTAAAATCGTAATATTTAATAAAGTTCTAACGTTTCGTTGTATTCATCACAACATCATGAGAGAATAATTTACATAACTGCCTAAAGCCTATGTATATAGTTACAGGGTGTAATAATATTCATGCATTAACCAATCAGAGGACGTACTAAAAATGAAAGTTGCAGGTATGAGTAACACTAACAGCATGGAAGAGTAAAGGAGAAATTATAAAAGGAAAAGTAGTGCTGAGCCAATATTGGCATTTAAAGAGGGTTTACGATTGCGAATGAGTGAACTTTCTCGTAAGAGAAGTTCGAACTCAAAAGGACAAGAAGAAAGGATTTTAAAATCATCAAAGGAGACTGGGTGATCCGTGTCACGGTGGTGTGAAAGAATACTGGTGAGGGGAGGGTTAGTGCGCTTTTTACCTGTGAGAGGTGAGATTCCCATATGGTCAGATACGCGTGTATGAAGGTGCCGGATGGTTTCTCCGACATACGAAGCTCCGCAGCTTCGACACATAAAATGATAAACTACATGCGATCTTAAGCGTAGAGGAATCTTGTTATTAAAAGAGAACAAATGTAAAAGTCTAACCGACGGGTGAGCAACACACCTGATGTTGATGTGAGGAAAAGCGGATGAGAAAAGTTTTTTTTTATCTGAGTTCGGATATGAGAGAAATGTTGCCCAGTAAATGGTAAAGAGAGGTAAACAACACGTTTGGAAGCCGTAAGCAATTTAGTTGATTTGGAGAAGACTTTGTCTAGAAAGGAGGCGATACATCTGTCAAGAAGTTTTACCGGATAACCATTGTTAATAAAAATGCGTTTTAGTTTTTCTAGTTCGACATGGTTATCCAGTAATACTTCTTGACAGATGTATCGCCTCCTTTCTAGACAAAGTCTTCTCCAAATCAACTAAATTGCTTACGGCTCCCAAACGTGTTGTTTACCTCTCTTTACCATTTACTGGGCAACATTTCTCTCATATCCGAACTCAGATAAAAAAAAACTTTTCTCATCCGCTTTTCCTCACATCAACATCAGGTGTGTTGCTCACCCGTCGGTTAGACTTTTACATTTGTTCTCTTTTAATAACAAGATTCCTCTACGCTTAAGATCGCATGTAGTTTATCATTTTACGTGTCGAAGCTGCGGAGCTTCGTATGTCGGAGAAACCATCCGGCACCTTCATACACGCGTATCTGACCATATGGGAATCTCACCTCTCACAGGTAAAAAGCGCACTAACCCTCCCCTCACCAGTATTCTTTCACACCACCGTGACACGGATCACCCAGTCTCCTTTGATGATTTTAAAATCCTTTCTTCTTGTCCTTTTGAGTTCGAACTTCTCTTACGAGAAAGTTCACTCATTCGCAATCGTAAACCCTCTTTAAATGCCAATATTGGCTCAGCACTACTTTTCCTTTTATAATTTCTCCTTTACTCTTCCATGCTGTTAGTGTTACTCATACCTGCAACTTTCATTTTTAGTACGTCCTCTGATTGGTTAATGCATGAATATTATTACACCCTGTAACTATATACATAGGCTTTAGGCAGTTATGTAAATTATTCTCTCATGATGTTGTGATGAATACAACGAAACGTTAGAACTTTATTAAATATTACGATTTTACTTCTGTGTCCGACTCGATGGCTTTTGTAAAGATATTTTGCTGGGCTTTGATATTCCTTTTGAGATTACGTTTTCCGCCTGGTCAATCCATAGTTGATGTTTTAAGTAGTTGTCAATTTGAATGTAAACTAATTTTTCAAATATTTTAGAGACAACATCTTCCTGTAAAACTCAGTACTCTGAATCAGGCTTTGAAATTTTAGATTCCGCTAAATCTGCCTTTTCACTGCAACTTTACACAATAACAAAACTAAACCCGACCTTAATAAACACGTCCATCACTTTAACACAATTTTCAACTTATAATCTACCACACTCACCTCTGCATTGTAATTCCTTTCATCAACAGCGAGACTTGTGACATCCCGTCATTTTAATTAGCATATCTCATAACACACATCAAATGTAAATTAGTTAGTCATATCGTGTACTGAAGATGGCATAAGTTTGCTGAAACATGTCTACATTAATAAAAATTGTCGTATATTTGAAATTTGTGGTTATTTTAGAAACGACAGACATAACAGAAATCGGTCTATATTTTCCCATTCTTCTTTGTCACCACTTTTGTAAATTGGTGACAATCTGGCGTTTTTCCAGTCATCTGGAAAGATACCTGAATGTAAAGAGCGATCAAATATGTGCGTTAATATTGGGGCCGTTCACAATGAATCTTTGAGAATCTTCGCAGATATCTTATCGAGGCTAAAGGATTTTGATCTATTAAGACTTGTAATAGTCTTAATCACTTCTTCAATGATATTATCTCTGTATGTAAATTCATCTGATACCGGATCTATAGAATCATTAACTTCGGCATTATATTGAAGAATCTGGTTTGATAGTTCGGGTCCAACATTTGAGAAGAATTCATTAAATGTTTCAGCAATTTTTTGTTCATCCTCAATCATTGTATTGCCCTTTTTTACAGCTGGTATAAACAAAGTTTTCAAAACCCTACCAACACGTTGATTAATGTTTTCCACATTTGCTTAGGATTTTCTTTATTTTTATCTATTGTGTTTTTGTAATAAGTTTTCTTGGCATTTCTTATCAGCTTATTGATACGGTTACGATCCCTCTTATATGCCTGATGTAAGTATTTCGATTTCATTTTAACAACTTTCTTTTTAAGATAATCGCGATGAATTATTGCTTTTTTGATTTGTTCATTTACCCAAGATGCATAATCACTACTTACTTTGCAAAGCCTTATCGGAGCATGTATTTCAGCAGTTTGAATAACAGCTACCTTAAATTGTTCCCATAAAGTATTTGGATCATATATTTCCCAATCACATTGAGAAAATAATCTTGCTAGATTGTTTTTAAGTACAGACGATATATAATTTTTGTCGTTTCTTACTTCGACCACTTTTGGAGTGCTTTTATCAAAGGAAATCTTTCTACATCCGTATATCAAGCTATGATCACTGATTCCGAGATCTTCAACGCCTGGACTACAAATTTTTTCTGGTGCGTTAGCCATAAATAAATCTACAAGTGTTTCAGTATTCAGTTCTGTAATTCTTGTAGGTTCGGTAATTAATCGTTTTATTTGAAACAATTCAAGCATATCATTCAATCTGTATGCATGACTAATTTTATTCTTCTCAAGAAAATCGCAATTTAAATCACCGACCATTACAAAATCTTTATCCTCACTATCTAGTTTTCTAATAAAGTCGTGAATTTTATCAAAAGTATCAACGGTAGTGTTTGACGGTCTGTAGATTGAAGCTATGAGTAATGGATTGCATCTGGACTTTATAATCTCTAAACATAGCAATTCAAGGTCATCTGGTACTAATTCATCTCTAACCTTTACATTAAAATTACCTCGGTAAAAAATTGCTACATCCCCTCCCTCTCGGTTACAGTTCTTTTTAACTATGTCATATTCCTTGATTCTTATTTGCCCATCGACTATATCACTATGAAGTTGGGACTGATTGATGCTAAGGACATCAAGTTTCGTCCTGAAGGTAAAATCTTAACTGTTCAACATACTTAGTTAAGGAGGTAATATTTAGGTATCCTATCCGAAAACCTTTCAATTTTTTTAAATCTTTAAAAATGTCTGTATCAGATAAGTCGGTACCATGCAAATTTACATGACTTGGCATTGCCTCTATATTAATTGGGCTTAATGATACATTTATATCATCACAGTGAGTCGAATCTGGAGTTATATTCGCACCAAGACACTGGTTTAAAGTCGAACTAAAATGCTTTATACTATTAATAAAATTTCTGGCGAGCAATACCGTGCCATGTTGATTAAAATGTAAGCCGGATGTGTTAAGAGCATCCCCCGTAATATTTGAATGACTAACTAAAATTATACCATTTTTAGCAGAGTAGCTTTTCAGCATTTTATTTAACTCTGTAATCTTGGCTTTGGCGTCCTGACAATCTTTTCTTGTTGTAGATTCTGACACTATAATGGCAGATTTTGGACTTTTATTTCTGACTTGGTTGCAGAGATTTTTCATATTTTCAACAATCTGAGGAGCCGTTTTGTTTCTTGCATCATTTGTGCTAACGTGCTGTGTTATCATCCCTGGCTTCTTATTTAGCGACGGTTTCATATAGCCTTCCATATATTTGCACGCTGCGCCGGGGAAGAATCTTACCATCACCTTGTTCTTAGTTAATCGAGAGATCTTGTTCTGTCTAAACCCTCGAATCATTGAGTCACCAATATTACAGCTGCGCCAGGACCAGTTGTGTTTTTTCTTGTCTCTTCTTTATGCTCAACTTGTTGAACTTCTAAGTAGATACAACGATTTTCACTCTCAATCGAAATACCAGTTTCGCTTTCTGTTCTTCTTTGTTGACAGGTTCGGGACTTGAATTGATGAGATTTATCTGGCTACTTAAACGAGCTAATATCTTGCACTTTGTTTGCATGATTCACAGAGGCACTGCATTTACCTGGTGATTGGTAGTTCTGATTTTGCACAATAATAGACAATGCCAGCCTGAGTGAGTCTCTTTCTTGTTCCGCCAATTTTGTTCTTTCTTTCAAAGAGTTGAGCTATTTGTCTAGCGTGAATTTGTTAGACATCTCTTCATTTTCAGAATAAAATTCTGCTTGGGTAATTTCTTGCCTATTTCCTTCCATTTGCTTTCGGAGAATTACAATGTCTAGTTTTATTCCTTCGATATCAGCAACACGTTCCCTCTAGTATAATTTACTGCTTTTAATTATGACGTTTACATACATCTACCTCATAAGTGCTCTACAATATTGGCGTCATTAAGCTATGAATCTTACACCACTAAGGCTGGCTACCGTGTATATCGAACGGATTCACTGATGGATACACTGGCTAGATTGCTTCTTCGCGTTTGCTGACACCCTAATTGAAATTTTGGTTAGCCTACAGTGAAACCATGAAAACATTTAAACTTATTTTATATTTCGCTTGTCGAACAGCTTCTTTCGCTATTTGCAATACTTGTTTGGTTAAAATGTGAAGACTTACGCCTGTATTCTAAAAGCTCACTCACACTCAAATTCAAAGTTTGGACGCTCATCCTCCATAAGTACAACTCACTACTCATTGAGTCCCCCGTCACACTCATAGAGTTTGGTACTGCACTCACACTCCAGTTATTCAAAAACAGCACTCACCCTCAAGGGAAGCTCAAATTTGGAGTGAAGTGTGAGTGAAAGGTATACCTCCCTTGACCTACACTCACCTGTACTTAGTAATACAAACATGACGGATCGGTGGCTAAACAGGCTAACATCAGTCGATAATATTCCCGTTCACTACAGAAATAAACGAAAGACGTATAATTTTGATTGTGAGCAATATGACGAGGAACAACTTCGGAGCAGATACGGGTTAACGAAGGCTGGGTTTCGTGAGCTACTGGCTATAATCAGACCAGATATTTGTGCACATAATGACCGAGGAAAACCCATTCCTGCTGATATTCAATTGTTGTTAACGCTCCGGTTTTATGCCACTGGTAGGTTCCAGTTAGCATGCGGAGACTTGTGTGACATTTCGCTGCCATTAGCAAGTAGAATTATAAAACGCGTATCCGAGGTAATTGCCCACTTAAAGAAACATTACATTAACTTTCTTGCAGATGATACTTTTCCAATTGTGAAAAATATTGCCTACTTTGAGACATCTGGCATGTGCAGCAGCGACTTGCGAACTATGCAACCCAGACTCAACAACGAGTATCAATAGCTCAAACAATCCCGATTATTCACCGTAAAGCACTCCAGTAAGTGACACTTGAGTAACCTCTTTGCATACAAATTCACCAGATTTTTTAACGAATGAGTGCTCCCTCCCAGAGTGAACACTCAAACTCATACTCCACTCATACTCACACTTCAGTCGTGCTGAACTCAAACTGAACTCGAAGTGGAGTCGAACTCAAGTGCGAGTGTGAGTGAGCTTTTAGAATACAGGCATTAATCCTTGGACAGCAGATTAATTTTCAAATCTTTCAGGTCAATCCACTTATTAGTATGTAATTTTCCTCAATATTTAGATTGGAGATGGCGATAAAGGTTCCACATGAAGGGGAATTGGACTATTCTGCGAGTATTTATCAAAATTTCTCACACTCATTAATAATTCATGACCTAACTAACCAATCAGACGAATATATTTGGTCATGTACATGTGTTTTGAAACCCCGGTAAAGGTCGCGTAAACTGAATTCATAATTAAGAAATCAGATAATAAACGGCTCTTACTTAGAACCGTTTATTACCACATTTCTTAATTATAAATTCAAAATAGACGATTGAGAAGCTATTTCATAAACTCGTGTCTCGTGTTTTACCAGGGGTTACAAACACTCGAGAACAATAAAAAGCACTCAGCCTACCGCCTCGTAATTTTCATTATCCTCTCATGTTTTACAAACACGAGAGAACAATCAAAATCACTCGGTTCACGGCCTCGTGATTTTCATTGTTCTGTCGTGTTTGGAAACCCTGGTAAAACACTCGCACTCGTTTATGAAATATTATGTAACGAACGGATAGTCTTGGAGTACACGTACAGGTGGACCGGTGTGGGTGGAACCCCCAGAGACACTGCTCCCGTGAATTCGCTTTCCCCTTGATGGGTGCAGGGGGAAGGAGCAGAGCCGGGGGCACCTTTTCGCTAGTTTGGTTTGGTCGTCTTTTAACAATGTTGTAACTGACAACTTGAAATTGTGCTTTTTCGCTTGATTTGTTGATTTGTCTTGGATAAAAACCCGAAGAAGAAAGGTAGGGTCGTTCACGACCCTATTCGCTGGCAAAGACTTAAACGAGACTTAGAAAAGATGAAAAATTGAAAACCATTTTAAAATTTCCATTTCGCAATTTCTAGATACTTGGAATATTGGGCGATCCGATATCGACTATTTCATCAAACTTTAAGGTCAGTTTGTTTGCACTTTAAATTAGAATTCAGGGGTAAAACCAGACTGAAATTCCTGATTGAAATCTCAAGTCGAATGAGGCATGTTTGAATCACAAAGTGACAAAATGTTGCGATTCGAGTCGCCTACTCTTTATTTACAGTCAACAAAAACAAATTTCGTATTTACAAATAACTGGTAACGATATTTCCTTTCATTCAAAAGACTCTCTTTACTTAAATCCAGTAAAATATTTTCAAAATAGCCAGGGTAATATAACTTTCATATATTCAAACTGCCATTCATCCCTTCACTTGAAGGGCAATGCGTGACAAGTCGTAGGACCATAACAATGGGGGGTTGGTAAATAACAAGTGAATGACAATGATCAAGGAAAAACATAACACATACATTAGCATGCAAATCGTTGGAACAGGTCGATGCGACATATTAATTTTGAAAGTGGGGGTACTGACTGCTGATACTTTACGGGCCAACTAATCAACCACAGTGCTTTATCTTGCGACAAATCTACGATCAGTGTCATTATTAGTGGGACACGAATCCTGCAAAACTACCTGCGTTCCCCCCTTTCCCCATCTCAATGTTAATGGTGAACGATGGTCAATTCTGAGCACTTTTTAGCGCCGCAATTGTCATTCCTTGTTACCAAACAGCATTAAAGTGGGAGAGGGGGAAATTTTAGATTTACGACGTTTTGGGGAACGAGTAATAATTTTATAAGGTGTCCCGGTCTAATTTATCAATGATTGTAGTTCCCAGTCAACTTTATTTACAAATTCCGATTTGTAGTTTACATATTTGTTTTTTTTGCAGACTAAGTTTTCAAAGGCTTACGTATGTATTTCAATGGGGTGAATGTTTGCAAACACCTTCTTCGTGGTGTACGTATTGGAATAACTAAGCCCATTGCCTTTCAAAAGATTTAAGGTTTAATTAAAGGCAATACAAGAAGTCAATGGATGATTTTCACAAATTTTTGACTTCACTATTTCCACCATTCGCACTGTTCAGATTGTACCTAATGTATCACCGAGGGAAAATGAAAATAACACTCAAACTGTACTCAGTCGGAAAAGTATTCTTCAATAACTTCAACTCATTTATACTGTACATGTAAAAACAATTTGGCCAAGAAATGGGTGGTCCTTAACAGTTTAGACTTCCTTCCAATTTATTATCCCTGCAGTCTCCTGACTGCTGCACAGAATAACGTAAGCTTCTGCCCAATGTCGTTTTTGAGGCAATTATGAAGAATTCAGGAGATAATTTAGTTGTTGCCCATCAAAAAGTGGGGGTCTCGCAGCTCCCCTGCTCCGCCGAGCCTGTGGAAGGTAGCATCCATTGCTACAAAGTAGCTAGGGTACGGTTAGGAAGACGTTGAAAATGAACTTTTTGCATAGTTTCCTTCTCAAGTGTGTATATTAGACACTGAGAAATTGGGCTTCATTCAACCAAGCACGAATGGACTGGTTATCCTTGTTTATGTCTTTGATGATTAGATATCACCAAGAAGGTTTAAAAAAAACAGGAACACCGCACAAACACACTATTTTTAAACTAAAATAAGCGTTTTAAAGGAAATGATAATGTAAAAATTGGAAAATAAATAAGTACGATGAGGAAAATGAGACTTTGTCTCACCACTTTGTCATGTTTTTTATTGGTCATTACCATAATGTATTAATTCCGATTGAAATAAAGCCGTGTATTATTGATAAAATGTTTAGCATGATTTCGGCTTTCAGAGTTTACTTCCCAGCAAAAAATGCATGTTGGCTAAAGATGCATGATAGAGCAACAAAAAAACACAGGAGACGTCTGATGCAAGAGAAGTTCTTCGGAATTTCATCACGAAAAAGAAAGTAGAACAGGGAATAAAAACAGTAATGTTAATAAACAAAGTTACGTTGGTTTCAGTATTTAAACATGCACCCAGGACCATAGCATTGTCGTTGCAATGAACTCTGGGGATTATTTTTTCTCCTATAGAGTCCTAAAGTGTGACGTCACGTTACCATGGCGCTAAAATATGCGGTTCTAAACAACTCGAATTATCTCTTGCGCGTAGGTCACGTAGCCTTTGTCATGGCTTTGTCCGGAGGTCAAAACCCTTCCTAACCCTGTGTTTTGCAATAAAAGACGCCACTAAGAAGGACAGAGGGTGAAAAGGTCAATTACAATTCCAAAATTATCGCTTTTGTCATAAGAAATAGATCTAAACGGACGGAAATGGTCTACTGCTTTGCCCCGTCATGCAACCATTCATCGGAGAGCCATACTTGCAAATACTTCAAATTTCCGAGCGCAGAAAAGGAAAAAGACGAATACAAACGATGGATCCGTCTGATAAGGTTAGTAACGGTATCCATCATTATCTTGCCGCTTGAATACAACATAAAATACGGCAGTTTGAATTGAGTGAATGTTCTATTTTCACCGACTCGAAATACTGTACTGAATGTAGAAACGACGAATGTCTTAAACAACCGCATGCAGTGTTTTTTATATCATTTTAGTTTGTGAGTGTTTTAATTACGATATTTTTCTTGCATTTTGCTTTACCTTGCATTATGAACCTTGAAAAAGCTTGAATATAACTGTGAACTGAACCCGCATTTGTTTTCACTCTGCATTAGTAAAAATGTCTGTGTGTAAACATTTCAATCAAGTAATTCAAATTCCTAATTCCAAAAGGCCCAATTTTGCTGTTTTGAAAGAGATGGTTGATTTCAAATATCGAACTGAGAAATACATAGCTTCAAAAAAATAATACTGAGAGAAAATTTCAGGCAAAATGGCAGGTATATATAAATAATAGATCAAAAGTGTATATGTAGAGAAAACTCTTTAGATCATTTCTCAAGAACGAGACCATGCTAAGATGTAGTTGATATGTGTGCATGCTAAGATAACATTGATATATGTATAAACAGTCATTATATACATGTATGTAACATAAACTATATAGTTTTGTTTGAAAATGGTGTCAATATGTGGAATAATAATAATAATAATAATAATAATAATAATAATAAAAATTAAGTAATTCTCACATCAGATCACAAATTAAATGGCGATTTCTTAATTCTCCTTCTACAGGAGAGAAGACAGAATGGCCGGCAAGCACTCAAGGGTGTGTAGCTGTCATTTTAGAGAGGGCAACAAGTCGAATGGCCCAGAAATTTTTGAGCGGAACAGAGACAAATTATTCGCTGAGCAAAGGGGACCTCCTCCAAAGAAAAAGAAGACTGTGCCCAAGCAGAAGACTTTAAGTGAGTTGGTAGAACTTTAAGTAGTTGTCGTCCCTTTGAATCAGTAAAATAGGTACATCTTTTGTAGTCCATACAACAAAATAACAAAACTTTCTACGTGAAAAGTACATTTCTCCCTGTACTTGATGCCAGTAGACATGCTCTTTCTTCAATACATAACCCTGCCCACTTTCACTTTTTTTGAGGCAAAATGTTCTTGATTTCAAAGCCACTTCTATTGTAACGTTTCGTTCTGTGTACGGGCACTTCGTTTCCAAAACAGTTTCATCATCAACAATGCCATCTGGGGATGCCCCAAGGATTCCAGAAGAATCGAACCAAATACAAGTTTCTTTTACTGTTTTCCCTGTTTTGAGGGTGAATGCTCTAATGGCTTCCTCTTCATTGTCCACTCCCCACTGGATCGCTTTAACTCTCGACAAATCGTATTCTCCGAGAAGACGTTTCAGTAGTGAAGGGGTGATTCTTTTCGCATTAAGGACGGAGCCAAAGTTACTGGCGGTAAGTCGCCCCCTTCTTGCGATATGCCAAGCAGGGTTGTTTCTTTGGCCAACTGTTATCTCGCTAATCCTTACGATTTTTTGTTCATCTAGTTTGGAACTGCGAACCAAACAATCCAACTGCTCTTGAATTCCTCTAGCTCGAAGGAATTCGTCAGAATAAATAATTTCCTCGATAGAAGGCATGGGCAGCTTGCTGGCAACAGGTGGCTCAGGGCTGAGCAGCCAGCAAAGTCCAGTAAACTTTCCATATTTCTTTAGATCTTCATAGAATGCGGAACGATCGGCGTGGGTCAGCGTCCTCGACAAAGCACAGTAATTTTTTGGCGGAGGAAACAATTCAGAAACCGCTTTATTTGAGAGCAATGTGTTGGATTTTCTCTTTCTCCACTGACATTCCACGTCTGTACGGCTTAGATGGTAGATCCCATGAATGAAAAGGGCGGCCGCGTGACTGCATTTAAACGCTCCTCTTGGACATTCGCATTCGGTTGTTTTTATGTTTTGTTGTTCATCCAAGTAAATCTGCAATTGTTTAAAATAAAGGGTTATTCGTATGGCAAACAAGTTTTCAGGAGAAAAAAGTTGTGGCAAGATTACACATTGGCCGTCGTTAAGTAAACGAACGCCAACCTGTGATATATAACCAACAACTTTCGAAGGAGTAACTCACCGTGACTTTATAAACCTTCTTCTTCATACTTGCGTGTACTTCTCCGCGCAAAACTCCCTCATGATAACTAAATGACTCCACATGTTGAGACTTACAATGATTTTCTCCCTTCTTTATCGATTTCTTTTCGTCTGAAAAATAGGAAAGCAGCGACGCGATAGAAAGCGTCGCCATTTTGAAAAGCAATGCGAGTTTGTTTAGAACCGAGTTTTTCGGCGTCATGGTAACGTGACGTCATCGCTTTAGGACTCTATTGAGAGAGCTTACCACGTTTAAATCATAAAAACATCGAAATGTCCTACGTATTCATAGAACTAAAACAATGTTGAGAATATTTGGGCAACTAAAATTATTTACTGTTTTCTTTTTGAATGAAAAATCTTGTTTTAAGGACATGGTGTTGTAGGCGTCTCCTTTTTGTGTTTGCTAAACCTCTATGTTACTGACTTACATGTGATTAACATGATGAGGTTTTTTTAATGAGCTTTTCTACGATAGTTATCATAAGAACTGATTTTATACGTCATATACATGTTTGATCGATGTATCGTAAAGTCGCAATTATAGTTAAAAACAATTAGATCTGAACACGTCAGGCAGTTGCCTCGAGTCACTTGTCAAGCATATAATTTATCGCCCAGATGATGGCGTTACGAAACACTATAGTTTATTTCAATTTCGATCTGGTAGTTTATATAGCACTCATCAGAATACCATTAAAGATACAAGGCTGCAGGTCCGGTATATATTAACGGCATATGTATAACAATATTCTTTAAGTTTGATGTTTAAGAAACGTGAGAGCTTGGATATACTAAGGTAGATGAACGATCTTCAAATATCAAACTGCTTCAATCATTATTAATATATAGTGGCTTCCGCTTAGGTCGCACATATATATCGAATTTGCACCTTAGCTCACCATCTGAGTCTCGGTAGCTCAATGGTTAGAGCGTCTAACCGGTCATCAGAAGGTTGCGGGTTCGATCCCCGTCTGGGGCTCAGAAATCATTTCCTGAGAATATTCTTTCAATTATATATTATAATAATTTTTTAAAATGTTTTACATTATATACATATATATGTATATGTAATGTATAATGTATTGACTTTTGTGATTACCTAATAAATTTACAGTTTGTTATCACACTGTGTTTCATGCTTAGCGCAATCTTCAGATGACTATCAGATTTCCTTTATGTATAATATTCATCAGCTGCTGGAGTATGATCTGAGAAAGGACACACAGTTCGAATCGTCGTCAATGAAAAGATGTAAGTAAAATTACTTTCCTATTTTTTGACTAGTTCAATGAAATTCACAAATATTCTTAATCATAATTTTGATCGTGTGCAGACCAATGGACAGGCTGTGGTCCGCTTGTAGCTTTTGAAGTTGATAACTATTGAAGAAAAAAAATTAAATATATATATATATATACGTGTGTGTGTGTGTGTGTGTGTGTGTATGTGTGTGTGTGTGTGTGTGTGTGTGTGTGCCCATTTGGTGACTCTCCATGCAATATTTTGCGTTCATGATAAATTTGGAAAGGCGTACGAACGACTTTGGAGACGACTTCATAAACGGCACTCAAATATCAAACAATTTAGAGGCCAAATACTTTCCAAAGCTTCCACCTGTTTACGTATGTCCTGTTCTTCACATTTTCAGCTGCAAAATAAATTTCACAGTGGCGCTGGCAGATGAACTGCTTCATTAAATATAAAAATTTCTCGGCCTCAAAAGTTAATGATTTATTCGCAAATGAAAACTACTTCAATGCATGTTAATGGGGAGTAACACAAAGCTTTAATTTCTCTTGTTTTGAAACCCTAAAGGTTTCAGCTGCATAGATTAATCAAGATTGATAAGGATTTTACATAAATATAAGAAATTGAAAAGTCATAAAACATCTCATAAATGGTGTCTAATCTTGACAAGAAATGGGTGCAATTTTTTTTACAAATAATTCTTCTCATCGAGACCCTCTCCTACTGTTTGCTTGTAATAAAGTCGAAATATCATCACCTTACTTTTGTCTTGTTTATAAACTCATCCCCTCGCCCACCGCGAGAAGCGCGCTGCGAGGGTACTAATCTTGACGTGCGTGGAGTCCTGTTACACGCGTGGTGACTAGGGAGAAAAATTTTCGCTTTGTGTATGTACCTTTCCATATATATATATATATATATATATATATATATATATATATATCCATGGATTCCGGTCACTCAAAAATGCCGTGTGCAAGCTTGGGGACTGGTATGTTGTTGAACAAACCGTACTTAGGTACTGTATTGAAGCAAATCGATTTGGTCTCGTTCTTTTTTCCCTTGTATGGATCTCTCGCAAGTTGTTTACATTATTTGAACACTGAAGCCAGTAAATGATTTAAGACCGGCAAAGGAAATAGCTTTCTTGGTGCCTGAGGCTGGTTTCGCCACCTCAGTAACTCGATAATTTATGACTTGACAGGGCAGTTCTCAAAGTTAGCTCCTTGGAATATGCATTTCCCAACTGTTCAGGTTTTGCAACAACGCTTTGTCTTGGTTCTTTCTGATTTATATGAACAAAAGACGTTAGGGAACTCGCTTGCTGTCAGGACATTTGCTAAGCGACTAAGTGTACTAAAACGACATTCTTCGCTGAAGTTGAATAGACGTCGAGTAGTACAAGTTCTGCGAATGGAATTGTTTTGAGCAGATTTCAAAAGTAGCTTCCCGACTTCATTCTTCCCTAAGGAAGACTTCTTGTACGAAATATTACCGCCTGGATTTTGCTGGTGTTTATTGGTAAAGTAGAATGAAGATTCTGGTTGATTCATCTCTGTAGGACGATTATTTTTTAACATTTTGTAGTATTTAACCGGACAGCGTTCATGGTCAACTGCTTGAGAAGTGGGATAGCACACTCATCGTCCAGAAAAGTTGTCCAGGCCATGACAGTCTTTGGATGCTTTCTCCGCTTTCCACACAAAGATTTTATCGCCTCAATCAGGAATTTTTCGCAATGAAATGTCCCCCACTGAAAACGTTAGGATGTATTTTTGGCTCGAAACAAAAATGCAAGGTAAACAGCCACCAGGTAACTCACTACAAAGCTACTTGTTTTTGGTCACAAAAATATCCTTCGACAAAACAGTTGTCCGTTTCTGTCTTTCTAACTTCAAGAGTGATTTGTGCATGATGACCTTTACCGTATTTGACCGGTAATGCTTTCATCAGGATTTTAAAACCTCTCAGGAAAGTTTAAAGTCGTCTATGTGTAAATTTACCGTTGAACCCTTTGTGTTGACGTGCCACTGAATGCTTAGTTGAAAATACGCAAGAGTTGCTGGTTTATACGCCATTTTTCCTTCTTATTGATGTTTTGCCTTGGAAAAAGTACGTCTTTTACTTCCCTCTTCTCGTTGTTCTTTCGACAAAACTTGCCCAAGGTTTGCTTGTCGTATTTTGTTTTATGTTTTGTACTTTCCGATTTTTTGTCAGCGGTAAAACTGCAGAATTCGTTCATGTTTTCTATGTTTACTTCGTCGGTTTCGTAATTCGTTTCATCTTCGTCACCAAAGTCTTGTACTTCCGGATGAATACTTAGCATAAACCCTTATCATAGCAGATCTTAAAGACTTTTGTAACCAACTTTGAGGTAACGTATAATTTATCAATTTTTAAAGTCAAAAAAATGTCAGAAAAATATTCAATCATGAGCTGTCCGTAATGCCGGTATCCGTTTGATAACCTATGAGAATGCTCCAGTTTGAAGACGGAAAGTCTTGTCATCTAATAAAACAATCTTTCTTTAAGGCAAAATGAGTAGGAAGCCTAATTGGAAAACGGCACGAATTACCATAAGCCCGCAAATAATTCAGGGTATTGATCCTATCATTCGTTGTTTAATAATTTAATTGTAAGGATGGACATCTTATCATTTGTTAAGCCGTTGAACGTTATTCTCACCGAACGTTTTGTTTTAATAAAGCAGAATTGAAATTTTAAACGTAAATATGACTATAAGCAGTTTAAATATAAAACAATTTCCAGTTTGGATCGTTGTTTATTTGCGGCCAAATTCTGTGTGGATATTTTTTATTGCATGTCCTCTTCCAGTTATAGTCAGGAGGATTTGTCTTTTTGAGAATTTTGAAAAATTATCATTGTTACTTTGATTCTCGAGAGATATATTGGAAGGGTGGGCGAGGGGTTGTTGCGTGCACGTATTTCTAGTATTATGAGTTATTTACAAAATGTTTGTTTCCGGATTAGGTTTTCTCTTCTATTTCTTCAAATTGTCGGCTGCCAATGGATAATAGTCTAAGTAACTACATTTTTAAAATAATTTATCCAGTTGTTATTTAGTTGAATCAGTTCAATTGATATGGTACCAAGTGATGATTAAAATTTGTACAATGATGGTTCATCAGTACCCGATCTTCTGTTAATTAAGGATGGAGTTATCATTGCAAGTCAGGTGATCGTTAAATAGGGGGTGTAAGACATCCACTAAATATTACTCAATAGTTCATCATTAACACGCAAAATGCAGGTTTATGTCTATACTCTAACATTTTACTTAATGATTTTGAACGAAAATCTGAGAAAATCTTTTAATTTGGGCCGCGTTTCGACAAACCATCTGGTCATCTTCATGTAGGTCTAAAAGATATAAATGTTCAACTGTGATATATTTAAATACTTCGCAAATACACAATAATCTTAAACAAATGGGAAAATTCAAATAACCATAAACCAAAACTATTCTCAAACAATTAAAATGTCAAGCAAGCTAATTTACATAAAAATACAGTAATAGGTAATTACAAGATAATTACAAGGTAATTTACATTGAAATCTGAGCACAACTGATTCGGGATTGCTTGATGACTTCGCTAAATGCTCCCTAGTTTACAGTCACCAATAGAATGATGACCGGTTCCTCACCACTACACGGGCATGAACGCCACCTCCATAGAACAAGCTCTTGAACGACAGCAAACGTTGGCTGATGTATGGCCATGAAAGATTACGGTTGACTTGTTATGTCTTTTTCAATGACTTTCATCCACTTCATCATTTCTGTGACCATCATTCTTTAATTCAGCCACTCTCCTTGTAGAAAATCAAACCAAGGGACTGTGGAGAATTTCAGCCCGAGTCGAAATCTAAACCCGGACTCACAAAGAAATCTCTTAAAAAAGTTTCTCGTCAGTACATGACGAAAATTTCAACCTGTCAAGCAGGGTTGAAATTCTTCCGTGTGACCAGCATCTTGACCCTGTAGAAATTTGATAACGTGAAACCAGAGTTATTTTGGTTAGAATAGAGTAATCGGTTTGTCTGTCATTCTATATCAACAGCGCAAGGATCTTTGTACAAGACTGCTTCGCCCGCATGGGGTGTGGTCCACAGAACTCTTCTTTCCCAAGAATATTGGAAGTTCATGTATGATCCTATGAAATGCAAATTATGTATTTGTCAATTAAAAGTCAGAAATTTTCGATTGCCCGAATCATACATCTGGTTCTTCACTTACTAGGGATCACGCTAAAATGTTGATAGACTCAAAACTGAAGAGAAACGTAATGACAATCTCACCTACCAGTTATGCTCTTTTTCTGACCTCAAAAGTACTTCTAAGCACTTTTCATCCGCAATTCTTGCTTTGATTTGAAGGGACATCCATTCTTCGTCCATCAAAGGTTTGTGCCTCACCTTTGACCTCCTTCCCTGAGCCTTTTCGGCTACAATCCGCACTTGAAGAAGAATTTAGACATGCTTGAAGGCGGTTCTGCCTGTTTCCGAGCGTTTCTGAGCACTTTGAAGCAGAAGTTGATTTTTTCAAACAGAGACCTAACCTTGCGCTATGTAAATCACTTACTGCATACTCTCAGTTGCTCCCACATGGGCGTCATTTTCGGTAAATAGTTACTTTTGTTTTTTTCTCCTGGCCATGCTAAGACAAACCAAACTCTGACTTCGAAAATCCCCACGAAGATGAAATTTTCGAAAAGAAAGATATATTACATTTTTAATTGGAAAAGTGCAAAGAATGCTATTATATAAAATCCCCAAACACAGCATAGGCACTTTAAATGCTGTGACCAATCTGAAACTAAGTTTATTGGGGTATATTCCATGTCCATGCACTAAATACGAATTCATCTGTATATATAAATTTGGAGCGTCACAGCGTTTGTCTGTTACCTTAAAACTCCAGAACCACAAGACTTACAGAAGATTCAATTACATATTCGAACTTACCATGACCAGATGAGTAACATTAGTTATCAATACCTCAGAAAATACCTCAAAAAAAAAAACCATGGCACAGAAACAACAACAATATCTGCACATATCTCTGGTACTCTGTGCACAATTATTTCTTCGCGAGGAACCATTCAATTTTCTAAAATCATATTTGAAAGAAAAGGGAACTTTTTCATTTGTTCTCCATAATCCCGGGCGAAGCCCGGGTACCCTGGCTAGTATTGAATAAAAGTGTTTTATGATTACAGGGTTATTTTAGTCAAGTATTTGTAACCCTGAAACCAGTTTGCTCTTTAATTTTCGTTTACATGAAGAGGACAAGATCTAATACGAACTCATTTTTCGTCGTCGACTGCTAACTACAATTCAATCTCTCAAGTTCGCTGACGAACTGCAATGGTTTAGAATGAATTATCAGTTACATAAGTCCGCTAAGGTGGGCTGGGGTCCATGTTCCCCTAAACGTAAATTTTGGAGGTCTGGCCCCCCATTTCATATCAGCATGTTGAACCCATTGAGCAATCAAATTTTTGTTTCGAGTTCTGGATCTCGGCAACATTCGTTTCTACCACCAAGGTTTTCTAGACCATATCAAACAAACACTCGTCGCCGAACGATGTTACTTAGTGGTGAGCACCGAGTCCACTGACCATCTGGCAAATCATTTGTACGGAAATGCGCACTGGATAAATATCATCATTAAAAAGCTGTAAAACCTCTGGATATGCCACAATTTTGCCCCTCCCCTCAATAAATTAACCCAAGCAGCACCACTGATCAGTTATATTGTCAAACATGAAAATATTGCACGGAATATTCATTCCAACTGAATGTCCGTTACAAAACTTTTACATTCGGGCAGTCGCCTCATAAAGGAAAGACATTAAAGGCTCCCATGGTTCTGATCAAATGTCTCGACTAAAAAAAGAAAAAAGGATGAATTTTTCGAGAAAGTGCTCTTACTAGTATTTCTCGACCAGAGCTAATTTTTCACACATGTATCATTACATGTAAATTTATCCTAAAAACATTTTGAGTTGAAAATTATGTTGAGGATAAATTTGACTTAGAACCTGTTCAGTAGACTGTAAAAAAGCACTTACGACTTTCTCCTTCTGATGCTTTCCGAGCGAATTCTTTAAGGTAAGAAGCATCGTGACTTCTTTAAGGTTTATCTATTGTGCATTTCAAATATATTGAATATATACTTATGAGTTATAAGTAGTCCCTTTTTTAAAGGCTGTGGCTTTCAAAAAGTTTTGAAGGACAAAAGTGTAGGTCAGTTTCTTACCCGAGTCCATTAAAAAACTGAAAGAGCCGTCAAACATGTCGCAGACTGCCGACAAAACAATTCATTAAATAAATTTCATTGCAAAGTAAGGTGTTCGGATGAAATTTTAATGTTTTGATCGAGGTTTTATTTTACATCTTTATCTTATTGCAATCGGCTCATATATTGATGGACTTCCAAATAAAAGAGGAGTTTAGAAGTGTATTCCAGCAGGTACAAAAATATATTGTAAAACTGTTCTAAACTTACTGACGAGGAATTCCTATTACCTATACAGAGATTGAAAAGTGCACACAACTCGAAGGATACAAGAAGAAGGAGAAAGGCTAAAGTATGCTGGGTACCTCATTCGGTAACTTAGAATAAATGAAACCGAAGGTAATAATAAGGTAAAGATCGATTCTGTTTGTAAGTGTACCTGGTGTGAAAAATTGAATTTGCTAGCTACTTCAAAGGTTTCAAGCTTTGGGTATACAACCACAAAATAAATTAAATAATTCGAAAGACTAACAGACAAATATTTCGCAAAACGCCACGAAAATTTAGCTATAGAATTTTTGGTTTTGACTTGTGTGACCGAATAAAGAGACCCCTAAAAGATTAATGGTGGAAAGTATGCAATATTAAAAATAAGTGCACAGCAAAATAAGTGTGTATTGCAATAACATACGTATATATATAAAACTATATGTGTATATTGCAGGACCAAAATCCTTTTCTTCCATTTTTAGAAGAAATTAAAGCAATGAGTTCCGTCCATGAAAGCTGGCTTGCTCGTCTTGGGTTTTCCATAATTTCTCTAATCGCTCTTCTTGGAAATACTTTGGTACTTTGGGTTTATATCAAGAAACGCAAGACGTCCATAAAAGCGCCTTTCGACGTATTTATTATCAACTTGGCTGTAACCGACCTCGTTACCGCAATTTTCTTGGTTTTTAGTCGATTTCTATATCTGCCTACGATGCCTGATAGCCAACCAGGAGCATTTTTACTTTGTAATATTTTGTGGGGTGGTTACATTTTGTTTGGTCTTGGTTATGTGTCCGTGTACACGTGCCTTGTACTAACCATCGAACGTTGGCTGGCTCTCATGAAACCTCACTTATACCGTCGAATAAAGACAAAGCACGCTATACTATCCATTGTGGTTGTGTGGATCTGGGCTTTCCTCGTTAACTCAACAGTCTTTGTAAGCGTTAGAGAAAACTTCCAGCAACGAAAATGCGAATGGGTTACGTCATCCGATGGAAAATCTTTCATACCATTTTTAGAGTTAAGCGTGTCCTGCGTTATCCCATTCTCAATAATAATTATTCTGTATTCCCATATCTATTACAAAATCAACCATATGGTCACCTTTCTCAAAGGAAAAGGAAACGAATTCAAAAAACGGCTTACAATAATTGCTTTCGTCGCCTCAATAGCCTTAATAGTTGGATGGCTTCCTACAAAAATAAGTTACATTTTGCGATTTACGAGTGTCGGAGGAAATCATCTTTATGGACCTGCACATTTTATCTTTATAATGATGGCGTTAGGTAACAGCTGTGTCAATCCCATTCTTTATGGGATTTATAGTTCTAGATTCCGGAATGAATATAAGGAAATACTTTTTGGAATAGTTGCTAAGAAATGCCTCGAAAAGGAAACTGACTTTGAAGAGCAAAACCGGCCCATACGTGACTCGGAACTATAAAGCATGCATAAGTCGTTGAACGTAATGGTAGACAAAGGAATTGCTGGAGATAGATAACGTATCCATATTTAGTCATCGCATAATTATTAGATACAATCCTTGCATGCTTGTCAGTTGTCATTCTTCGCTTATTAAATAAAAGTCCCAGACAGTTCTTACAGAAAAGAATTTGAAAATACAGTAGCACCAAAAGAACAATCCGATTCAGGATTCTGATATTAATCTGTTATCACTCTCCCCATGATAGCATGTAAAGAAAACAGCTGCCAGAATTCTTTGCATTCATCTTTTCATTTCATTTTTCATAAACCTTATCTAAAACGCTTTGACAGTACCGACCTCAAATACAGACTCCTCCCTTATTTAATATTGCGTCAGTGTACAAGATAGCAGAAGCATTAATTTAGATTTTTGAAACAATCAAGCAAAAATTCTTACAAGAGTAATAGTCTTTGCAGTGGATATTAGGATTTGCGTTGTTTGGAGTACGCTACGTCTGTTCTTGCTCTTTTTCCTTCTCAACAGTCTTAACTGGAACCTTACCTGCAAAATTGTATCAGTTTCTAAGGATGGACATGAACATTTACCTTTCTGGCAACAGCCTTGACAAAAGGAGACCTGTTACAACTCATATGTTCATCTTGAATTTGCTAAAAAAAAATGAGAAATAACCCTTCAAGATTTGTTGAAAGAAACCCTATTTTTTGTCAGAATCAATAAAAAATATATTTGCTTCTGACACAGCAAAGAGAGGGCTTCCTCACGATCTGTTTATTTTTTATAGTATTTTTTGTGCATGTGGCGGGAATATCCCAATATAAAGTTTATTAAATTAGATTGTCCCTACCGTTACTTTCATTCATCAACTACGGATCTGAACTTCTAAATCAATCAAGGATTTCATATTCTACGCTTCACTACTCGTTGGGTTTGCACCAAGAAAGGAAGGGCTTTATTGAAATGCAAAGAAAATGTCCAAAAAATTGGGTCTGACTCTCCCAGTGCACTGATACACAGGACAGCCGTCAGTTCTAGCTTAGAAAATTGAACTCTTAAATAACTGGAACGATAGCTGCGAACGTAATATTGAAGCCACCAAGGATGCTGTCATGAAGGTCAATATGCAGGTCACCCCAGTCTACCTAAACAATAACACAACGTTCCGACAAAATCTTACTTAATCTAAAGTTGACTTTTTCTTTAAAAGGTTTCATTTTTAATCTTCACAAATCAGGGGATAGCGTCTGCAAGATTGAGTATTCGTCAGAAATACCATCGAAAAACCTATCCACAAGTTATCAGGAAAAGAAATGGATATGAGTACGCTCAACCCAATTCTCTCACATTGACGTCTTTTAAGAACCCCGCGAGTGTTTTTGACCCACAAGGTTTTTGACCATCATTTCTGCTACATCCATTCATAAGGACAAGTATAAGCTAGGAGTTAGCATCCCATCTTTTTTAGAGCTCAATGCCTTGGTAACGCGTGTAAGAATATTAATACCGGTAGAGACTTACGCTCCACAGATCACGTCATTGTTATGAGTTCAAATTAATGTATTTGTGTGATCTGTTTTGATAGTGTATCTTAGGAACAAGAGTTATGCTGCTATGGAACTCCACACGTTAGAGCAGGAATATTTGATAATGTACAATAACACAAAAACCATAGACTACGAACATAAAGCTACTATTATGGTCGGGGGAAAAAAGGCGCAACCAGAAATTTCGAAGGGCAGGAGTCGGATGGTAGTATCAAGGCACAGCGTAATGAGTTGTTGTATAAATGTGATAGAATACAGATGTATTGTATCACAATTATTTGTGTACAATACAGGTGTATTGTGTATACAATACAGGTGTATACAATACAGGTGTATTGTATCACATTTAGTATCTGTCATACAACTCATTCACATGAAATTTTTGTAATGTTCTCTCGGTTTGAATAGTTGGAATTTTTGCCGTTTTTGAAGATCAACGTGAATGTTTACGTGTATCCGTTTCATGAGCGCTTTACCATTTTCTCGCCTGTCCAGTATCGTACTTACAATAGCTTGGCTTTGGCTAATGATTGGATTACCGACACGACATTGCAGTTCATACTTTAAATAGTCACTACTAAAACTTAAGAATTCATGAGGAAAGTACAGAATAAAGTCATATAATGAAATTTGCATTTTAGAAGTGTGAGAGCTTGGAGACATCTTGAGATGATAGATCAACGATTGTCAAGTTCTATCCTCAGAAAAACAATTTCTTAGCCCGAGATGGGGATTGAACCCTCAACTTTCTGACGACCGGTGAGACGCTCTAACCATTGAGCTACCAAGAGGTCGCACATATGTCGAACTTGCATCTTAGCTCACCATCTGAGTCTAGGTAGTTGAATGGTTAGAGCGTCTCACCGGTTCAGGAGGTTGCGGGTTCGATCCCCATCTGGGGCTCAGAAGTCGTTTTTATGAGGATAGAGCTTGACGATCGTTCATCTGTCATCTAAAGTTATATAACCATGTCGTGTCTATACATGATGTAATGAAGACACGCTTACGTTTCTCCTATAAATTTTTTCCGCTTAGAAAGTATAAATTTCAAAATTTTCTTCACAAATTAGAGTATTAAAAAGTTCGTTTAATAATACATTTAAAAAACTCGCAGTACGTGCTTTAATCGAGTTTAAAACACGAGGCGATCTCTGAGTTATACAACTAGAAATTAGTAATCACAGTCTCACCTGCGGCTCCTAGATATATTCGTTCGACAAGGGTCTTTCTAAAAGCAGTTGAAACTCGAACATTTTAGAAAAATCCTGTGCATTTAGAATTAATTTAGAATAGTTTTCAGACTGTTACGGGTAAAGTGATGAACGTAACACTTTGTTGGACAATTTATTTTGAGGTTTAATAACATGACAAAAATGCACGCCCGAATGAGACTCCGCAATGCAAGAAGTAAATATGCAACGTGGTTAAACGATCATGTTAAAAATCCTATGGATAATTGAAAATGCGATGAATAAAAAACAATTTTTCACTAACACTAAAAATTCTTTATGTAACTTAAGCAAAACTAGACGCCATCTTGTTTTCCTCAGAGGCGAATAATGCAGGATATCCCGAGACACAGGAACCAATCAGATTGCGCAAAAACCCTACTCAGCTGCGAGGTATATACTAATTGTGATTATTTAAAGAGGAAAGTAATTAAGTTCTTAATACGCACGCTCTCAAGCTGTCCTCTCAGAAAACCTTTCTGATTCCCTGACGGGAATCGAACCCGTAACCTTCTGATCGCCGGTGAGACGCTCTAACCATTGAGCTACAAAGACTCAGATGGTGAGCGAAGGTTAAATTTGTGTACTGCTTCGTATAGATGGTAGATTAACCTTCGCTCACCATCTGAGTCTTTTTAGCTCAATGGTTAGAGCGTCTCACCGGCGATCAGAAGGTTACGGGTTTGATTCCCGTCAGGGACTCAGAAAGTTTTTCTGAGAGAACAGCTTGAGAGCGTGCGTATTAAGAACATAATTACCAAGCCACTACAAACACATCAATGAAAGTAATTAAGACTGTATCTGATTATTATGAGAAGGCATATAAGAATCTACAGATGCTCTTCATACCCTCGATGTTTTCATAAAGTCAAAGTCAAGGTCAACGTAAAAAATATTATGAAGGTCATTCAAGGTCACCGGTAATTTAAGAACCTTCAAGTTTTTCCCATTGTGCCTCAAAACAATCTCAAGGTCATTCAAAGTCATGCCAAGGTCACTATTATTGCATTCTAAACAATATTATGAAAAATATAGCCTTAAAAAATGTCCGGAAAAAATCAACATTTTCAGTGTAAGACCACTTTAACTTTTTATGTATAAATTTATGTGATATCGTGACGTATGGATGGAGAAGCGCAGGAGGACGCAGCGCAGCTCAGGCGGCACGTCCATTGAGGCGGCATTTTTACTCTTATTAAAATGGCAGGAAATGTGAAAAAAATCCTCAGAACTGTAAAAAACGTTGAGTCGTTGACTGAAATATAAGACAGCAGAATTCATGGGTACAGGCAAGCGGTACGAGACTCATGAGAAAAATGTTTGTATGTACATTATCCTAGAGGATTTCTTTAAGCTTCTCAAAATTACTGTTGAGCTCCCTTAAAATTTTCTTTATTTATTACATAATTATTTGTTCACATTTCAGAATAAGTTGGAAACCAAAATTCTTTGTTATATGTAATACGTAAAATGTTCGCCAACTTTTTAACTCTCCTTAGAAAAGCCATTGAACTTTTACACAATGACAGAGCGGTGCTCATCTAGTGTCGTTGGCTTTAACGTTAAAATGATGTAAAACAACTATAAGTTGTTATTAATAACAAAGTATGAAATCTCATTTTTGAGGTAGAAAATTCCCTTCAAGATAATTCCTTCAGCAAGTAAACCAAAAAATTCTTTTGAGTATATATTTTTACAGCCTAGTTGTGATCATCGGAATTATTATGAATGTTTTTAAGTAGAAACTTAATAATCTAGCTAAAGACGGTAGTTCATCAGTTGAGACGAACAAGATCAACAAAGAACTGCGAGTCTAACAGCTCTGTCTCTATTCTTCCCACACATGACATCTCAGCTGAGCTCTTCCGTCTTTTGGCAGGCCAAACTCGGGAGGAAAGAAGAGCTAGAAAGAAAACAGGATAACCTCTTGTAATCTATTGAGCCAAGAGACTTTGTGGTACACTAGATAATAGTATATGCACATATCACAATGCACCGTTTTTGCGGTATTAATTTTCCAACCTCATAGAAGTGAACCATACTACTGTTATTTAGCTACGTTTGTTTAGCAATGCATACTTGCATTTCCATTCCATATCTTGAAAAAATTCTCCACACCCTCAATAAAAAAATTAATATAAATTGAAAGATATCAGCTGTTTTGACCAGCCAGTTATCTTTTTTGTAATCAACCAAAAGAAAATCTATTAAGAACATAATTTGGTTCCGATGCCATGCAGTATGTTGCATCTGCTTAAATTACCTTTTTCTATCGATTCACATTTTCTTTCTTTATCTTAATTGACAATTAAAAAACCAAAACCTTTCTGGTTTTATGCCGGGCAGCTGGTCGTATTTCTTTGATAATTCTGTTTTCTGTGGATGTAATTTTTGCTGTTTACTTTAATTTAAATAATTTTAGTTAAAGTTAAAGAAAATTCAAGGTAATAGAAAAGGACAAGTAACTTTCAATCGATAGACGTTTGTCAAGCAAAGTTCTCTGATGGTTAAATTGATTGTCAAATGTACGGCCTGAGCAGTCGTCTCAACATAAAATTGAAAAAGGATGAGACGTAAAATTTTATCTGACGTCGATTTGAGACTACGCAACAACTGCCGATTAACGGCAACTCTATAAAGCAATCTTTTTAATCTAGGCAACTTTTCAAGGGCGGATCGGAATTTTCTATTTGTCTTTCCTTAATTAAATTGTCGTTGGGTTATTGCGTGCACCACAATGAAAATGGCAAGGTGCAAAATCGCATGTGTGAAAGTATATTAGAATACTCCCATAATTTCTCTGGGCGAACTATCTGAATTTGCCTTAAGCAAGAAAAATGAACGTAAGTGGAAAATTTGTCTTGGCTTAAAAATTCTAATGACTATTTTTAAGTGTTAACTACTAATTACGAGCATCCATAGAACAGACAATAGGTTTACGCAGGAAGTAATTAAGAAACAAAGCAAACAAAGCGTCGGCATGAGATTATTTATTTCTTTTAAGAATAAAAGCATAAACTTATGGTCTTTTACAACTGTAAATATAGCTTGTTTGTGTAAATGTCATGCGACTACCATTGTGACATTTGATCTTTTTAATCAAGGAATTCCAGAAAGGGAACAAGCTGTTAACTAAATTCAAACATTATTGTATGGATTAACTTCTATAACTTTCCTTCTAAACCAGACATCTTGTTTCTTGCTAACCCTCTCGGAACCCTTTTTGCATAACATTTCGTGCAGTACCCTTTTGTATTCCTTCCTCAGCCTAGAACTGTAAATTCCATAAAGGATAGGGTTTACAGAACTGTTGCCGAGCGACATCATCACAAAAATGTGATGTGCAGTTCCGTGAAAATGGCTTCCGCCAGTAGTAGTAAAGCGCAAAATGTAGCTTATTTTCGTAGGGAGCCATCCAATGATTAAAGCAATTGAGGTGATAAGAGCAATTACTGCAAGACGCCTCCGAGATACTCCTCTATTTCCTCCGTGAGCGAGAGACGTACGGTGTATTTTGTAAAACAAGTGTGAATACAAAACAATAATTCCTGAAAAAGGGATAAGACAGGCCACGCTTATTTCAAGAAAAGGAAGAATAGTATTACCAGTTTTTGGCTTCACCCATTCACATTTTCTTTCCTGAAGATTTTCTCCGACGCTCAGAAACACAGTGGAGTTGATGACGAATGCCCATATCCACACAATGATTATAGTCACTACAAAGTGCTTTGTCTTTAGACGACGGTAAAAATATGGTTTGGTCACAGCCAACCAACGTTCAATGGTCAACGACAGGCACGTATAAACGGACACGTAACCAAGATCAAATAAAACATAACCACCCCACAAAATATTGCAGAATATGAAAGCTTCAGGCTGGCGATGGGGCATTTTTGGTAAATAAAGGAATCGACTGACTATCAAAAAAACTCCGGTGAAGAGATCTGTCGCCGCCAAATTTAAGATGAATACATTGAAAGGCTTTTTTGTGGAGATGGTATTACGTTTCTTTAGAAATATTCTGAGGACCAACAGATTCCCAAGTATTGCAGTGATAGAAATAACTGAAAATATAAAGCGAGTAATCCAACTTTCTCCGAGTAAACTCATTGCCATCGTAGAACTGTTTAAAATTTTATATTTTAGAAGTTTGAGAGCTTGGAGATATCTTGAGATGAACGATTGTCAAGTTCTATCAGGTAAACGATTTCTGAGCCCCAGACGGAGACTGAACCCGCCAACCCTCCGATGACCAGCGAGACGCTCCAACCATTGAGCCACCAAGACTCAGATGGCGAGCCAAGGCGCAAGCCCGACACATGTGCGACCAGGGGCGGCGGAAGCCACAATATGTTAATAATGATATTGATGAAAATTTACATTTTAGAAGTTTGAGAGCTTGGAGATATCTTGAGATGATAGATGAACGATCGTCAAGCTCTATTCTCAGTAAATAAACAGTTCTACTTGACATGACAGAGCTTGACGATCGTTCATCTATCGTCTCAAGTAGAACTGTTTATTACATAAAACCACCATTCTAAATAATGGAAACGCGCTTCTCGAAGAAGAAAACGAATGCAAGTTGACGGGCAACATGTATACAAATGTTGGCGGATCCGGAAATGACAGAACTTGAGCAATTTATAAAGACATTTATAATTATTAAAGGTAATAACTTAATACGCTCCGAAATTATTAAATATCTTTCTTTCTTATCGTTAATATTATTTTGCATATTGTCCTCCCAATAGTGAATTGGCCAAAATCTCGTTTGAGAGACTGACAAGCACACTTGCAACGTCTCGATGACGTTGTCACTTCTGTTTTGATATCACAGAACTATTCTATAAAAGTTTTGTTGTTTCCTCCTTGTTCAGCGGCGGATCCAAGAATCCTGGAAAAGAGGAACTTGAAAAAGTGTCCTGTTGAAGGTATTGATGTACAGAAATAGTATCTTCGGCGGTAGTTTTTGAGATATATTAAATTAATACCTTGGTTTCAGTCATGTAAATTTCGATCGCGGTCCATATCAATCAATTCAACTCTGATCCGGAGGTGGAAATGCTATTAAAAATTATCGTGCAAACGCCATCGAAATTTATCGTGTAAAGAGTTATGGGATTGATATCCTAAAAGGTGGTTATGCAAGTTATTTTATCGCATAATTCATGAAATGCTGTTTCGTCAGGAAAGTAAATTTCTCGGCAGAGATGAGTTTCCAGCGTACACTGCTTCAACTGCAACGATATTTTAGATAATAAAAATAGCAGTTTTTGTTTCCAAGAATCGAGCTGACCGTCATTTTAACAAATCATTTCCTAGAGAAAAGGGGCCCCGCGGCCCCATTCAGCCCTGCTCTATATCCGCTACTGTAGTTGTGAACACCTGCTATCTAACTCAGCTGCCTAATACTGGATGGTATTTCAGAAGGTTGCGTGTTCAATTACCGTCTCATCTGAAGACTTAGAGTGTTGCTGAATATGAAAATTACACCCAGCTTAACCCAAAAGAAACAAAATTTTGATCTCCAAGATGTTTGTGACATAATTTTTCGTTACCTACATGAGCCGGTTCACAAGATTCGATCGGGTGGATCCAGGAGGACAGGTCTGACTTTTCTTTTTTCAAAGATTAAATTGCGTGAAAACCTTTGAAGTGACTTTCCAACCATTTAATCCCGCGGCTTTAGCAGTAGTTTGTCTTCCTTTGAAGTTTAAAATCGTGTAGAGGAACTCCAGTGTGAAATAATACAAGAATAATCCTGCCTAGAAAGGGTTAATTGAGATAGTAATTACGTTTTCCAAGCAGGTTGTTTCCCTTTGCCTCCGATTGTTGTCCTCCCCCGACACTCCATTTTTCGAGATCATTATCTCCAACTGGTCCGAATCAAACTTTCATTATTTTACTCTAGCAAAAATCAGAAGATTATCTTAGAAAAAGTGAGATGTATGGACACGAATGAGTTAAACTTATCTCAATTACTATGTATTCCGTACGAAAATGGAAACGTCGAGAGCAAGATTGGAGTTGTGATAGGGGATACCGCTCTAAGAAATCTTTTTTGATTGGTAACATTGGTAAATGGCTCACTCAAGTAACTTTGAGATACGGGTAGTTTCAATTTACACGATTTAACCTGTTTGCTTATTTAACATTTCTTTTCCGATGTACATTGCAGTTGTATGTAATAACAAGATGGTGATTATAAACATTCGATGAGGATACTTCATCTAAGCATTGACCAGAGGAATTGAAAACTTTCAGTTTGGGCATATGAAGCTCCGCAAATGAAGAGATTTTTCTTCAATATTTACAGTAAATCTTCCGAAAAAACTCTGACATTCACGTCGCTGGCCGTATTCGGCATGTTATTTACCGTAAATATTAAAGGGAAATTACTTCATTTATTTTGACTGCCTATGGTCTATGCCATCTACCTAAACTATTACCCGAACTAGTTGTGTCGTATACGAGTGCTACATGATATTAGCCCAAATTTTCTGTCCCCTGAACATTTTTATTGACAATTATGACATCTAAATGAGGGGAGCTGCGGTTTTCACGGCTTTCCCTGTGACTTGCCAGGCCGCTCTGGCTAACACCAAACGATTTTTCTCGTCGAAGAGAGACAATTCTACGTCAAAAGGAGACAAGTAGACGTTCAAGGGAGACTACAGTAGGTCAAAGACAGACAATTGTGCGTCACAGAGAGACAACTGTCCGTCAAAGGGAGACAATTGTACGGCAAAGCAGACAATTCTACGTCACAGGAAGACCAAAGGGGGGACCACATGGCCCATGTGGTCCCCCCTTTGCAAAACGAGGTTTGGCCAACTTTTCAAAACTTCTCTGTTCTGGTCAGCAAAGGCTAGAGGCTCCCAAATCTTCCTCTTTGCCGTTCATTCCGATCGTTTAGCACTCGATTTCGCCTAGATATGCACACTTGAAAATTGCACCCACTACCAAAGGGGGAACAACATGGCCCATGTGATCCCCCCTTTGCAAAACGAGGTTTGGCCAAATTTTCAAAACTTCTCTGTTCTGGTCAGCAAAGGCTAGAGGCTCCCAAATCTTCCTCTTTGCCGTTCATTCCGATCGTTTAGCACTCGATTTCGCCGAGATATGCACACTTGAAAATTGCGCCCACTACCAAAGGGGGGACCACATGGCCCATGTGGTCCCCCCTTTGCAAAACGAGGTTTCGCCAACTTTTCAAAACTTCTCTGTTCTGGTCAGAAAAGGCTAGAGGCTCCCAAATCTTCCTCTTTGCCGTTCATTCCGATCGTTTGGCACTCGATTTCGCCGAGATATGCACACTTGAAAATTGCGCCCACTACCAAAGGGGGGACCACATGGACCATGTGGTCCCCCCTTTGCAAAACGAGGTTTCGCCAACTTTTGAAAACTTCTCTGTTCTGGTCAGCAAAGGCTAGAGGCTCCCAAATCTTCCTCTTTGCCGTTCATTCCGATCGTTTAGCACTCGATTTCGCCGAGATATGCACACTTGAAAATTGCGCCCACTACCAAAGGGGGTGGGGGTTGATAATAGCTTTATTGGCATGACCTATTTACAGGTATTGCTAAAGCATTTTTTAAATTACATTACACTCAAGCTACTACGATTAGAAATTAGCAATTAGGACAACATATGGAATAGATAGCAAGGAAGGTAAAGAAATTACAGTTATGTACAATGTGAAACTATAAATCTAGTTATTTTTCTTAACTGGCATTCCTGGTTTCAAGGAGTTTTTCCCTTTCCATGAAACTCGAAGAGATAAATTTTGTTGAGAGAGTTCATCTGAGATTTTGCAAATTATACCTGGGAGTTGGAAACAAATCAAGTAATGTTGCCTGCAGAGGGGAATTAGGGAAATTCCCATTAATAATCAACATATACAAAAAATTATTCAAATATATCACCCATCTTAACTCACTACCTGAAATGAAAATCGCAAAACAAGCCTACCTAATCTCAAAAGATTTATCCCTACCAAAGGGGGGACCACATGGCCCATGTGGTCCCCCCTTTGCAAAACGAGGTTTCGCCAACTTTTCAAAACTTCTCTGTTCTGGTCAGCAAAGGCTAGAGGCTCCCAAATCTTCCTCTTTGCCGTTCATTCCGATCGTTTAGCACTCGATTTCGCCGAGATATGCACACTTGAAAATTGCGCCCACTACCAAAGGGGGGACTACATGGCCCATGTGGTCCCCCCTTTGCAAAACGAGGTTTCGCCAACTTTTCAAAACTTCTCTGTTCTGGTCAGCAAAGGCTAGAGGCTCCCAAATCTTCCTCTTTGCCGTTCATTCCGATCGTTTAGCACTCGATTTCGCCGAGATATGCACACTTGAAAATTGCACCCACTACCAAAGGGGGGACCACATGGACCATGTGGTCCCCCCTTTGCAAAACGAAGTTTCGCCAACTTTTGAAAACTTCTCTGTTCTGGTCAGCAAAGGCTAGAGGCTCCCAAATCTTCCTCTTTGCCGTTCATTCCGATCGTTTAGCACTCGATTTCGCCGAGATATGCACACTTGAAAATTGCGCCCACTACCAAAGGGGGGACCACATGGCCCATGTGGTCCCCCCTTTGCAAAACGAGGTTTCGCCAACTTTTCAAAACTTCTCTGTTCTGGTCAGCAAAGGCTAGAGGCTTCCAAATCTTCCTCTTTGCCGTTCATTCCGATCGTTTAGCACTCGATTTCGCCGAGATATGCACACTTGAAAATTGCGCCCACTACCAAAGGGGGGACCACATGGCCCATGTGGTCCCCCCTTTGCAAAACGAGGTTTCGCCAACTTTTCAAAACTTCTCTGTTCTGGTCAGCAAAGGCTAGAGGCTCCCAAATCTTCCTCTTTGCCGTTCATTCCGATCGTTTAGCACTCGATTTCGCCGAGATATGCACACTTGAAAATTGCACCCACTACCAAAGGGGGGACCACATGGACCACATGGACCATGGACCATGAATATCAAGCTCCAAATGAATGGCCAGGGAATGGATACACTCCAAGAAATCACAACACACGACAGAAAACCAATGATGCCAACCTGCCAAAACATTTTGTGGACCTGGTTAAACTTCTACATGGATATATTTCCTAAATACTGACGTACTCTATGTAAGTGATTGAATTTAATAACCTTTTTACATTATTCCAGAAAGGAAAAACTTAGTTTATAGTCTCATTAATTAACCTTATGTGACTCGCACAACACATACAGACACCCAGAAAAATATATTATTTTATTTTATAAATTAATTATAGTTTATCAAAGGCCACTCAATCGTACTCAAATCACTTACCTGTGATTGCAACTTTAGATAACATGCATTCAAGCATTTCAATTAGTGCCTGGAATGTAAATGGCTTAAGTCATAGAACACTTGGCAATAAGCTAAGCAATATTGACTTTCTTACTAATGTTAGAAATCGTGATTTTATTTTCCTTATTGAGACCTGGTCAGATCAGGCTGACAGCATTCCTGGTTTCAAGACAATATCAACTTGTACAGCAACTCCAAAAACAACCTCTAATTGTCGTATTTCCGGAGGTATAACATTACTATTTAAAACAAAATTTGAATCTAGGGTTACCATTGAAAAACTTACAAAGAACTTTTTATGGTGCCAAATTGATAAATCAGTGTTAGGCTCCCCACAAGACCTATTTATATGTGGGGTGTACATTCCCCCAGGAAACTCACCATACTTTGATGATGAAATATTTAACAATCTAGAAAGTGATATTGCATATTTCTCCACAAAAGGTAAAATTATGCTTCTAGGGGATTTTAATGCCAGAACAAGTAAGATTGAAGATTATGTCTCCAAAGAGGGAAACACTTTTATTAATGATATTACAGAAAATTCTTTTATCCCTACAAACAGGGAAAACTTTGATAGTGTAATCAACAAACATGGCAAATATCTTATAGAACTTTGTAAGAATTGCAATTTAAGGATATTAAATGGTAGGACTTCTGGTGATTCATTTGGTAAACCCACCTTTCATGCAAAAAATGGCTCCAGTGTAGTTGGCTACATAATATGTGACCAAGAATTAATTCAAGTTATTGAAAACTTTATTGTAAGACCACCAACCTACCTATCTGACCACAGCCAAATCTTGACATGGATAAAAACTACACAACAAGACAACCAAACACCTACTGATAATACCTCAACACCTACCACCTCCCAAAAACTCCCACTACAATATATTTGGGATAATAATTCATCAGGATTGTTATTTAAAGAAAATTTAAGATCAATTAATTCACAGAGAAAACTTGAGCAATTAGTTAATTCAAATTTTCCAACATCAAAAGAAGGAGTAAATAAATTCTGTAATCAATTTCAAGACATTATTTTGGATGCTGCTAAGAAATCACTTGAAATCAAAACGACAAAATTTAGACATAAAATTACAAATGTCTGTAATAAAAAGTGGTTCGATAAAGAGTGTCGACTAAAGAGACACTCTGTTAGAAAACTGGCAAACCAAAAACACAGAGACCCCCTAAACCCTGAGTTACGAAATAAATATCACAATGCCCTTAAGATATATAAAGACACCCTAAGACACAAAAAAGAAATCTTCCAGGAACAGAAGCTTGCTGAGCTACAAAAAGCTTCAGATTCAGATCCAAATTCATTTTGGAAAACCCTCAAAAACATTAGTGATAGCTATGATAAACCCTCGTCCAATTCATCACATATAATTGATCACAAATGGCTATCCCACTTTGAATCTCTCCATTCAAAGCATATACTAGGCTCTGAGCAGCAAAATATTCAAAACAACCTACAAATACTTGAAGACAAGAAAGATGAGAACAATCATCTTGATGAGCCTATCACGGAAATTGAAATTCTAAATGCAACCAAAAAATTAAAAAATAAAAAATCAGCTTACTCTGACAAGATAAGAAATGAAATGATTAAATCCAGTGTTAAAATACTCCTTAAAGGCTATCATAAACTATTTAACCTTATTCTTGAAAGTGGGTGCTTTCCAGATAAATGGCGTGAAGGTTTGATTACCCCCATTTTTAAAGCTGGTGACAAAAATGACCCCAATAATTACAGAGGAATTTGTGTAACAAGCACTGTTGGTAAATTCTTTTGTATAATCCTTAATGAACGACTTAATACTTTCAGCGAAGAAAACAACCTTATCCACCCCTCACAAATCGGCTTTAGACCAGGACACAGAACAGCTGATCACATTTTTACCTTAAAAACATTATTTGACAAACAATTAAACCAAAACAGAAATGAAAAAGTTTATGCATGCTTTGTAGATTTTAAGAAAGCCTTTGATTCTGTTTGGCATGAAGGCCTATTTTTTAAACTACTTAATAATAAAATTGGAGGAAATTTCTACAGCCTAATTAGAAGCTTATATTCAAACTCAAAGTGTGCAATCAAACAATCCAAAACTAGAACACCCTTCTTCTCCTATTCTAAAGGAGTACGTCAAGGATGTGTTCTAAGCCCACTTCTGTTTAATATATATATCAATGAACTAGCTACACTATTTGACACTACTGAATCTGACCCGTTCACACTTCCAAATGGTACAAAACTTAGCTGTCTCCTTTATGCTGATGATCTGGTTATACTATCTAGATCAAAGTTTGGACTCCAAAAATGCCTAGATGAACTCCATAATTGGTGCAACAAATGGCTGATGGAGATCAACTTAAAAAAGACTCAAATCATGATATTTCAAAAAGGAAATACTAATCCCAATAAACCAAATTTTATGCTTGGGAACAGAAATGTCACAATAGTACAAGAATACTGTTACCTAGGAATAAAACTAAATCGAAATGGGAAATTTACCTTAGGTCTCAAACAACTTGGTGAAAAAGCACTACATGCCCTATATGGTATTCGAACACACCTGAACCTGCATTCTCTGAAACCCAAACTAGCCATTAAAATATTTGACAGCATAATATCACCTATTCTGTTGTACAACTCCGAGGTGTGGGGTGCCTATCTTAAAAATGATTTTAACAACTGGGATAAATCACCAGTTGAGAGAGTTCATCTGAGATTTTGCAAATTATACCTGGGAGTTGGAAACAAATCAAGTAATGTTGCCTGCAGAGGGGAATTAGGGAAATTCCCATTAATAATCAACATATACAAAAAATTATTCAAATATATCACCCATCTTAACTCACTACCTGAAATGACAATCGCAAAACAAGCCTACCTAATCTCAAAAGATTTATACTCTAAAGGAACTACTTCCTTCTATACAAATGCCATGGACATCTTAAAACACTATAAATGCATCACCCAAGTACCTGAACTGGAATCCACTTCCATTCGTTCATTAGATTTTATCACAAAAAGCATAAAACAAAAATACGCCACGTTTTGGAAACACAAAATGGAAAACTCCTCCAAACTTTCTTTTTACTGCACTTTCAAAGAAGATTACCAATTAGAAAACTATCTCACAACAATAAAAAATACAAATGAAAGAAAAACGTTTACACGATTCCGAATAAGTAACCACAAATTAATGATAGAATACGGTCGATACCAAAAAATTCCGCAAGAAGAACGACTGTGTACGTTTTGTCAGTCAAATGAAGTGGAAGATGAATACCACTTCACAATGTCATGCGAAGCATACACTACCTTAAGAAACAACTTTCTCAGCACACTCAACAACGTCTACACCATTGACACAAATCAAAGAGACCGGATGTTCTTAACAGATATTATGAAGACCACAAACGATAAAATTATTTTATCACTATCAAAATTTATCTCTTCGAGTTTCATGGAAAGGGAACAACTCCTTGAAACCAGGAATGCCAGTTAAGAAAAATAACTAGATTTATAGTTTTACATTGTACATAACTGTAATTTCTTTACCATCCTTGCTATCTATTCCATATGTTGTCCTAATTGCTAATTTCTAATCGTAGTAACCTGAGTGTAATGTAATTTAAAAAATGCTTTAGCAATACCTGTAAATAGGTCATGCCAATAAAGCTATTATCAACCCCCTTTGCAAAACGAGGTTTGGCCAACTTTTCAAAACTTCTCTGTTCTGGTCAGCAAAGGCTAGAGGCTCCCAAATCTTCCTCTTTGCCGTTCATTCCGATCGTTTAGCACTCGATTTCGCCGAGATATGCACACTTGAAAATTGCGCCCACTACCAAAGGGGGGACCACATGGCCCATGTGGTCCCCCCTTTGCAAAACGAGGTTTCGCCAACTTTTCAAAACTTCTCTGTTCTGGTCAGCAAAGGCTAGAGGCTCCCAAATCTTCCTCTTTGCCGTTCATTCCGATCGTTTAGCACTCGATTTCGCCGAGATATGCACACTTGAAAATTGCGCCCACTACCAAAGGGGGGACCACATGGCCCATGTGGTCCCCCCTTTGCAAAACGAGGTTTCGCCAACTTTTCAAAACTTCTCTGTTCTGGTCAGCAAAGGCTAGAGGCTCCCAAATCTTCCTCTTTGCCGTTCATTCCGATCGTTTAGCACTCGATTTCGCCGAGATATGCACACTTGAAAATTGCGCCCACTACCAAAGGGGGGACCACATGGCCCATGTGGTCCCCCCTTTGCAAAACGAGGTTTGGCCAACTTTTCAAAACTTCTCCGTTCTGGTCAGCAAAGGCTAGAGGCTCCCAAATCTTCCTCTTTGCCGTTCATTCCGATCGTTTAGCACTCGATTTCGCCGAGATATGCACACTTGAAAATTGCGCCCACTACCAAAGGGGGGACCACATGGACCATGTGGTCCCCCCTTTGCAAAACGAGGTTTGGCCAACTTTTCAAAACTTCTCTGTTCTGGTCAGCAAAGGCTAGAGGCTCCCAAATCTTCCTCTTTGCCGTTCATTCCGATCGTTTAGCACTCGATTTCGCCGAGATATGCACACTTGAAAATTGCGCCCACTACCAAAGGGGGGACCACATGGCCCATGTGGTCCCCCCTTTGCAAAACGAGGTTTCGCCAACTTTTCAAAACTTCTCTGTTCTGGTCAGCAAAGGCTAGAGGCTCCCAAATCTTCCTCTTTGCCGTTCATTCCGATCGTTTAGCACTCGATTTCGCCGAGATATGCACACTTGAAAATTGCGCCCACTACCAAAGGGGGGACCACATGGGCCATGTGGTCCCCCCTTTGCAAAACGAGGTTTCGCCAACTTTTCAAAACTTCTCTGTTCTGGTCAGCAAAGGCTAGAGGTTCCCAAATCTTCCTCTTTGCCGTTGATTCCGATCGTTTAGCACTCGATTTGGCCGAGATATGCACACTTGAAAATTGCGCCCACTACCAAAGGGGGGACCACATGGCCCATGTGGTCCCCCCTTTGCAAAACGAGGTTTCGCCAACTTTTCAAAACTTCTCTGTTCTGGTCAGCAAAGGCTAGAGGCTCCCAAATCTTCCTCTTTGCCGTTGATTTGAAAGTAGAAAAATTCTCTTCGATGGTCAGTCCATTTCATTGAGGGCTAAGATTCTATTAAGTTCTTTTCCTCTCTTATGAAGCCAAAAGTAACCCTTTTCGGGGCTAGTCACTGAATTTTCCTCTAATTCCCCTGTTGCTCAAGAAATACTAATTTACAAAAGTATTTCCATTAATGGTTCACTATGTTAAGTGTCAGATCATTGATGTTGTCTGCTAAAAAGGTCATTTCAACATCATAACCAGAAGAACTCTACAATACAACCACTGAAAGTAAAACATGACTCCCAAACTTTTCTATAACCATCATTTTTGAATAAGGATTCAGTTTGGGTAATTGTAACCCTAACCTGAATTCAAGTGGTAACTTTTTGATTTGTGGTTATTATGTCGACCTCTTCCAACCAGGGTTACCATTGTGCTGACGTAGCCCAGCTGTGGACATGGCCACTGGTGCAACTGTTAGTATAAACTACAATTATTGCCATAACACGATTTAATAACATACAGACGAAATCACCCTTTTGATATTCAGAAAAATTTTTCCAATGTTACACAAATCCATCTGAGCAGCAAATGAGTTTGCCACATCACCAGACTCTTCAAGGTTCATTCGTATAACTACCAGCAATAGTATGTAAAGTCTGTGTGCCCTAAGAAATCCTGGGCCAACCCAATTAACCATTAACTTTCCAACTAAAACTTTCCAGAATGACATCCCATACCCCAGGATGACAGCGGATACGACAGGATGACAGCGGATACGACAGGATGACAGCGGATACGGCAGGATGACATCGGATAAACCAGGATGACACAGGAGACATTAGGAGAACATTGGATACACCAGGATTACAACAAGACACTCCAGGATGAGGAGTTGATTCACTAGGATGATAATTTCCTTTATTAATTCATTCACATGTTTCCGACAGTTCTATTGCTTTTAATATATTGAATAGTATTTCACTTCTTTTTTCCTTTAAATAATCCCTACGGTGACTCAAATTTTTCGTTTCGTTAGTGAGCCATGCCTTTTATTTACTTTTGAATTTTTAACTCTAATAGGTGCGTGGATATCGGCGATGTTTAAGAAAGTCTCTTTCCAATATATCCAAGCTGTGTTAGGATTTTTGTGATAAAATAAATCATTAAATGAGTTTTAAAAGATCATTTTGAAAGTCAATTGCATTAAAATTTTTAAATTGTCTCCTTTTCAGTAATTTAGCGGCTTCTTTCGGAATACTTGCTTCCTTGTTTACATAACCAAAGGTTAACCTCTTTACTTTTTGGTCAAATTTTTCCAAGTCTAATATTCTCTTCAGTTTCGGTGTAAAGTGCCTCCAATTCATACAAAACGATATTATTTGCCTTAAAGTTCATATTTAAATTTATTTCGAAAGTTTAAAATTGGTCAAAAACTGGTCAAAAACCAAAGGTTAATCCTTTTAATTTTTGGTCAAATTTTTCGACCTTAAATGTTTAATGTAATTTCACCCAAAAAAACACTCCCGTCACTGGAAAATTAAATTCTATGCACGAAACTTTCATATTTTCATCTTATTTTGAAAGTTTCAAACTAATGGAAAAATCGTGAAAAAGCAAAGTTTAACCCGTTTTAATTTTTGGTGTAATTTTTCGACCTAAAATATTCAACGCAAGTTCACCCAAAAACCACTCCAGTTGCTGTAAAACTTATTTCTGTACAGTAAACTTCCATATTTTGATGTTATTTCGAATGTTTGAAATTGACAGAAAACTGGTCAAAAGCTAAAGGTTAACCCCTTTACTTTTTGGTCAAATCTTTCGACCTAAACTATTCAACGTAATTTCACTCAAAAAGCACTCCAGTCACTGGAAAACTGAATTCTATGAAGTAAAGTTTGATATTTTGAGATTACTTCGAAAATTTGATATTGGTGGAAAAATCGTGAAAAACCAAAGGTTAACCCCTTTAGTTTTCAGTCATATTTTTCGACCTGAAATATTGAACGTTATTTCAATGAAAAATCACTCGAGTCACTGCAAAACTAAATTCTATGTAATAAACTTTCATAGTTTGAGCTTATTTCTAAAGTTTGAAATTGGTCAAAAACCAAAGGTTAACATGTTCATTTCCTGACATGTTTAAGTAAGGTTCGAAAAGATTAACAAAATCTTGTTTGCCAAAGAAGTAAGCACATGGCTCATGTGGTTCCCCCTTTGGAAAGCGAAATTTCTGCAACTCTTCGAAACTCTTGTGATCTTGTGAGGAAAGGCCAGAAGGTCCCATATCTTGCTGTTTGGCGTTGATTCCGATTGCTTCGCACTCGATTGGCAAGGGAAATCCACCCTTGAAAATTCGACGGAAAAGCATAGGGGGGGACCACATGGCACATTTGGCCATCACTTTGCAATACGAGATTCCTGTAACTATTCGAAAGTCTTCTGATCTAGTCAGCTAAGGGCAGAGGCTTGTAAGCCCTTCTGTTTGCAGTCGATTCCGATCGTTTGGCACCCGATTCGCACGAGATATCCACACTTAAAAATTCAACCCAATAGCAAAGGGGGGACCACACGAGCCATGTGGTACCCCTTTCCTATTGGGCCTAATTTCGAAGAGTAGATATCTCTTGTCAATCGAGTGCCAAAGAATCGGAATCAACGCCGAAAAGCATTATATGGGACCCGCTGGTCTTTGCTGACAAGAAAACGAAAGCTTGGAAGAGTTGCAGAAATCTCGTTTTGCAAGCCCCGTGGTCCTCCATTTTCTATTCGGCTGAATTTCCAAGTGTGGATATATTGTGCCAATCGAGCGCTAAACGATCGCAATCAATGGCAAACAGCAAGATTTGGGAGCCTCCAGCCTTTGCTGACCACATGACAGAAGTTTGGAAAAGTTGCCAAAACCTCGTTTTGCAAAGGGGGGGGGGGGACCACATGGCCCATGTGGTCTCCCCTTTGCTACTAGGCTGAATTTTCGAGTGTGGATATCTCGTGCCAATCGAGTGCCAAACAATCGGAAACATCGTCAAACAACAATATTTTGGAGCCTCTGGTCTTGGCTGACCATATCAGAGAAGTTTCGAAGAGTTGCAAAAACCTCGTTTTTCAAAGGGCTGACCACATGAGCCATGTGGCCCCCGGTTTGCTATTGAGGCGAATTTCCAAGTGTGGATATCTCTTGACAATCGAGTGCTAAATCTTCGGCATCAACGCCAGATAGCATTATTTGGGAGCCTCTGGCCTTTGCTGAGGAGATCAGAGAAGTTAATAAAAGCGTTTCTCTTATTAGAGACAATCTTCAATCTTACTCGTTCTGGCATTAAAATCCCCTAGAAGCATAATGTTATCTTTTGTGAAGAAATATGCAACATCACTTTCTAGATTATTAAATATTTCATCATCAAAGTATGGTGAGTTTCCCGGGGGAATGTACACCCCACATATAAATAGGTCTTGTGGGGAGCCTAACACTGATTTATCAATTTGACACCATAAAAAGTTTTTTGTTAGTTTTTCAATGTTAACCCTAGACTGAAATTTTGTTTTAAATAGTAGTGTTATACCTCCGGCAATTAGAGGTTGTTTTTGGAGTTGCTGTACAAGTCGATATTGCCTTGAAATCAGGAATGCTGTCGACCTGATCTGACCACGTCTCAGTAAGGAAAATAAAATCATGATTTCTTACATTATTAAGAAAGTCAATATTGCTAAGCTTATTGCCAAGCGTTCTATGACTTAAGCCATTTATATTCCAGGCACTAATCGAAACGCCTGAACGCACGTTGTCAAAAGTCGTGATAACAGATAAGTGATTTGAGTATGATTGAGTGACCTTTGATAAACTATATCTAACTTATAAAATAATGTATCTTTCTGAGTGTGTGTGTGTATGTGTTGTGCATGTAATATAACGTTAATTAATGAAACTAGGGACCAAACTAAGTTTTTCCTTTCTGGAATAATGTAAAAAAGGTTACTAAATTCAATCACTTACATACAGTACGTCTGACTCAGTACTTAGCAAATATTTTCATGTAGTAGTTTAACCAGGTCCACAAAATGTTTTGGCAGGTTAGCAACATTGTTCTCTGTTGTGTGTTGTGGTTTCTTGGAGTGTTTCCATTCCCTCGCCATTCATTTCGAGTTTTACTTGTTGTAGAGTTATCACTTTGGGTGGATGGTATGTTCATAGGGTTTCTCAGTTGTGGATAGGTATAGGGTTTAGGAGTGCCATGGAAAAGACGATTATCAGATGTTGGATGGGTTGCGGTGTTGTAGAGGAATTTGCTGTAGGTGGAATTGAAATGGTGGAATTGAAATGGTGAAAAGGTGGATGGATTGGTTTTGGATGGTGTGGGTTGTGTCGGTCATGTTGTTATTGGTGTCTTGTGGCCTCTTTCATGTGTTTTTGGTAGTCTGGCTTTGGGTTGAAGCTGTAGCTTACTTGCAAAGAAAGCGCCTTTCAGGTTCTTTGCGAAGAGTCTGAAGCCCTTGTCATTTAGATGTTTTCTATCGTATAAGATATCCTTTGATGCAAACAGGTTGTCATGTTTGACCAAGAGGACTTCAGCCATTGGTGAACAGATCTTTTCTAGCCGTTGGTTGAACGTAGGAAGTTGAAATAAAAGGTCGTCACTTCTCGAGAGCAGGCTCGACGTGATGATCCAGCTATTAGGGTATTTCTTTTGTGTCGTGGTGAACACGGAGGAGACTTTTTGACAGAACTTATCATTTGAAACTTTTTCTATATCATTTGTCCCACAGTGGATTATAAATGTTTTGGTTGTAACACTTTTTAATGCAAAACTTTTTGATTGGCCGCTTAAACATCGGGTGATAACCAAGGCCTCGGGCTTCGATTTTTTCTGCAATAATTACTCTCAAATCGAGTGTTTTTCTGTGGACCAAACTGAGGTTTTTGAAGAAAGAAAACATAACAGAAAAATTAGGAGAATGTATTAGGTATTTATTTCAATGTTGTTCTTTTTATACTTTTTTTTCTTCATATTTTATGGGTTTAAATTGATTTAAGTCACAAGAAGTGCTACCGGGTTGTGTTTTCTGTTTACAGTTTGCTGTCTGAACCGTTTGTGTTTACTTAAAGTATTACATGGTCTCCATTTTCATTAAAATGTTCTCGTAGACCAGTTTGTTGCTGTTTTTGTTTTCATCGAATGTTTTCTTTTTAGCTAAAATTGGACGCATTTCTTCCACTGACAAAGAGGCAAAACGTTTCGTTCGTCGAGTAGATTCGCTGTTTTGCTTATTAACATTAGGCTAAAACACTTCTTCCTCAACAAAGTCCAGCCCAGATGTTGGTTCAAAATCTGTTACCCATTTCCAGCTGTCGATAAAGTTTTCCTTCGCCTTTTAAGAACTCGCTTTTTTGACCGTTTAATAACAATTTTCTCAAGAATTTTTTTTTTCTTTCTAAATATTTTCCCGCCGTTTTTCCCGTGCTCCATCGAGTTATGGAGCACGCATGGCAACGATTAGAAGTGGTGTTGTATTACATCTATGTTATAAAATCTCTTCGGATTGTCTTTGAGCAAACTAACAAGAGTGTCAAGATATTCATTATATTTTTTCCGCATTACGCCTTTCGCTGTTCATTACCAGAAAATATGCTACCACTAACTTCAACCTTAAACTCATTAATGCAAAAATACATTCATTTTATTCAATTGACATTTACTAGTGTAGATACGCAATCATTTACATCGAAGGACATTCCATAGCGCCAACAGATGACCATTAACACCATTCTACAATACATTAGGGATAATAAACTTTAAATTAGACAAGATATTTCTCTCGTGTAATTGACATTCTATTATTCGTAATGTATAGTAGAATGGTGTTAATGATCGTCTGTTGGCGCTATGGAGTGCCCTTTGATGCAAATGGTTGCGTATCTACGTTAACGAGTGTCGATTGAATATAATGAATGTATTTTTGCGTCTCTATTGAATTGTCAAGCCTTGCTCCAACACAAGGAATCACTGAAGCTTGCTATGTAATGAGTCCAGCTTGTTCTCAATATTTGTTACTCTTGCATCATTGTTGTACTTTACCAATCTTATAAAGAAAACACATCAGCTTAGGTACGCATTGAGTTTACTTTCACCAACTAATGTCTTACCGTTACTTTGGGCCCAGGTTGCAAAGGAATTTTCTGATGATAAACTCTATTTATTTTACCTTACATATCATTTATAAACATTTGAGGTGAGCTGTCTAATCTAAAACTTTGTCTTCCTCCTTTCCAAATTCTGGCCAGTAACTCAAAGGTTACAAGTGCTACATAACACTCTTCATTAAAATGATTTCTGAATTGAGTGATAAGCATTTCATTGAATTATTATAACTACGTGGAAATTCTGGGTAAATAGTAAAACTGTTACTCACCGGGGACTCCTTGTCAAAAGTTAAGTTTGCTTTACATTCTTTAAGTTCCTGCTCAGATTTTAAAATCTAAAAGTTGATAGATTTGTAGCATGAATGAAACACTCATCAAACATGTTACGTGCCAATAACCACAAAAAATTGGTAGCTCTGGTGACAGTGGTGTACCAAGGTGAATTGCCACCCATGCACCCACACAAAAAAATGAACAAAAGAAGGCTCAAAGGATAAGATGGAAAGAATATTCTATCAAAAAATAGAATACTCCGTCTCCACTATGTATATTACATGCAATTCTTATTCCTAACCAGTAATCACTATGCAAACTTTGCTAACAGTACAACAGTTATCAATCTTCAAATAATGAGTAATCAGTTGGTTTCAAAAAATGCCACCCAGGGCCAATGGTATAACAGAACTACTGGGGGCCTTTAGGAGATTTTTGTTCGGGGGCCCCCGTCACTCCTCTTAGTATAGACATACATTTCGAGACTTTAAATTCAATTGTCTTTACAAATTCATTGGGGGCCCCTTAGAGGTTGGGGGCGCTTAGGAGTTGCTCTAACCCTGACCATAGTCCGTTATGCCACTGCCCAGGGCAGCTGCATCAATTGCAAACCGCCTCCCTCATCATGTTACTGTTTGGTGATGATGATTTACTGTTTACCTATTTTTCCTTTTTCAAATCCTGATTTGAGGAATGAAATCACTTGGACTGTATCTTCCTCAGCCTGAGCAAGCTCATCCTGTAATGTTTTATTCTCATATAGTGGTTTCTTTGCATTTTCTCTATGTTGATAAATAAAAGAATGATTTAATGGTGTACAAAATACAAATTTCATTTTTTTTTGTTAAATAAAGCAAAAATATAAAAATAAAAAAAAAGTTATCCTCACTCTATTTTACCTTCATTTTAAATTATTCATTGCTGAGTTGTAAACCTACTTATTAAGCCCTTCATCAGAGCAAACACTGAATGAAAATAAAATCTGTTACAACATAGCACATCTAACAGGCTCTTAATAGTTTGATGCCTTTGATCTAGAATTACAATTATAGTGGCATCACTATAGCAGATTATACTCTTATAATTATATGAGCTGATTTTGTTGAACAATTAGTTCTTTTTATTTGACATTAGCATTTGCTCTGATGAAGGCCCAAGTCATCAGGCGAAAAGATCACATCAAAGGTGCTGTTCACACATGTGTGATTTCTTGCCTTGTGATCATTGAATGAATGAATGAATGAATGAATGAATGAATGAATGAATGAATGAATGAATGAATGAATGAATGAATGAACTATTTTTATTTATCCACGCTAGCATCGTCAGCAAAAGCTGGTTTCCACGATGGGCGTGTAAAACAATATAAAGGAAAATTACATTATTTATAAACAAAACAAAATAGCAGAATGAATAACTATATTACATTGATGATAAACAAAAAAGTAGATAATGACAGAATCTTAGGTTGAATCAACATTACAAGTAGCAGTTTTTCGTTTAAAAATTGTAAATGATTTACTATCTCTTATGTTTGATGGCAAGGAATTCCATATTAAGGCTCCATTAAACATAAGACTTTTCTTCATATTGTTTGTTCGTGGTTTTGGCAAACACACTTTGGAAGAACTTCCGCGAAGATTGTGATTTAAGACGTCTTGTCTGAAAGTGAAAAGTTTATTCAGACATTCGGGACCAATATTATTAAGAATTTTAAACATGACTTTTGCTTTTGCCTTTTCCCTTTGTTGTTTTAATGGTTTCCATCCTAACGTATTTAAAGCATTTTCCTGGCTTAATTCATTGGATAAATTTGCTATAATGCGAGCAGCTCTGCTGTGAAGTTTTTGCAAACGTATTTTCTGGGTTTCACCAAAAACATTCCAAACTTCACAACAGTAATTAAAGTATGGTTGTATTATAGCATTATATACCAATAAAAGTGTTTTCCTGTCTGTAAACTCTTTAAGACGTCGCAGGGCGCCTAAACCTGAAGTAACTTTTTTACATACGTTTTCGGTGTTACTTTTCCAGTCTAAGTGCTGGTCGATTTTAACTCCCAGAGTTTACTTTCAAAGACTTGCTTTATTTGTTTGCCTTCAATATTTGTTTAGTTGGTAATCATTTACTCGTTTAAGCATCTGTTTTGAACCAATTAATATAAATTCTGCTTTTTGCAACATTCAGACTTAGTTTATTGGCAATGAGCCATTTTCGAAGATTTTCTAAATCAGAGTTTACTGCATTCTCAATTTCACTCATCGTCTTTCCTGTTGCTGTTATATTTGTGTCATCAGCAAATAGTCTTGCTTGGGTTTTGTTTAAATATTCCGGTAGATCATTTATGTAGATTAAGAAAAATAGTGGTCCTAAAATTGATCCTTGTGGAACACCACATTTTAGTCCACGTTCTGATGAAAGATAGCCATTAATTTGACATTTGACTACGTTTCAACAAATATGATTTGAGTAGTAAAAGAGCACTGTCTTTGATACCGTAGAATTCCATTTTGTCTAATAGAATTTGGTGATCAACGGTATCAAAGGCTTTTTTCAGATCTATTAAAACCACGAGATTAAATAATTTTCTGTCGATATTTACGTACCAGTTGTTGGTACAGTGCAGAAGAGCAGTAGCAGTAGAATGGTGTTTTCGAAAACCAAACTGATGCTCAGAAAGCAATTTGTTTTTTGTCAAATATTCATACAGTTGTGTGTACATAATATGTTCCATGACTTTGCTTATGGCAGGCAAAACAGGTATAGGTCGATAATTACCTGGCAGATTTTGCTTACCATTTTTAAAGATTGGTGTTACTCTGGCTACTTTCCAGTCATTTGGGAATATGCAAAGTGTAATGGATTGATTAAATACATATGTAAGGGAGCTTGAAATAACTGGAGCAGCAATTTTAATTATCTTACTTGAAATGTTATCTATGCCAGTAGCTTTGGCACTGGGCAGCTAACAAAGGAGGTGATAGATGTCATTGACAGTGACTGCTTCAAATGCAGCAAACTCAGACTTGTGTTTTTGGATATACTGTTTGAAATTAGAATTGCAAGTTCCAATTTCAACAGCTAGTTTTGGCCCAATTTCTGAGAAAAATTCATTAAATCCTTCTGCTATTTCACTGGGACTTGTCAGATTTTTGTCATTTATATTTAACTCATTCACCTTTGAGGGTTTAGTTTGTTCGCCAAGTAAATTGTTAATTGTTTTCCATGCACTTTTTGGATTCTGCCTTTCACAAGTAATTTTGTTAGAATAATACTCCTTTTTAGCTTGTCTTATTTGCAAGCTTGTATCGTTTTTCATTCTTTTATAATTTTCCCAGTCAGTTTTTAGTTTGATAATGACGGCTTTTCTCTTTAACTTATCCCTTGTATTTATCATGTTTTTAATGTTACTAGTAATCCATGGAGTTGATTTGGATTTAATTTTTTTCTTTTGAAGTGGAGCATGTTTGTCAAGAATTTCAAGAAATAATTCTTTCCAAATGTCCCACATACCATTCGGATTGTCAGCAAAGAAATAAATATTTTCCCACGGTTGCTGCAATAAGTCATTGAGAAAATTTTGTCCATTGAAATTTTTCATGTTTCTGACTTCAGAAATATTTTCTACATTTTTATGAATAGTTATATTAATTTTCCTGATGGCATAAATCATGCTGTGATCACTTATTCCAGTGTGGATAACACCTGATTTACATATTTTTTCTCATGTATTTGTGATGAAATGATCAATTAGTGTATTCGAGGTCATAGTAATTCATGTAGCCTCATCAATTAGCTGTGTTAGTTGATACATTTCAAATATGGATTTTAGTTTTGTTGTTGGTTGGTCAGAAATTGATTTTAGCAAGTCACAATTGAGATCACCTAGGATGTAAATTTCTTTATTTTCGTCATCAATGGTTTTAAATAATTGTTCCATATCATTAAAGAAAACAGTTTGAGCATTTGGTGGTCTATAAACTGTAATTACTACAAATGGTCGACTGCATGGTTTATCAATTTCTATACACACAGCTTCAAGACCAGGTGGCACAATGTCATCTCTGACTTGATAGTTAGTAGTGTTTCACAAGTAAATACAGACACCACCACCTGTTCTTGATCTATCTTTCCTAATTATATCATAGCCATCTGTACAAATTATGCCATCAGTAATTGTCGAGTCAAGTCTAGTTTCATTGTAGGCAAACAAATCTAGCACCCTGATGCATGAAATAATCCTGGAACAATTTATGGAATTTTTTGCTTATGATTCACTTCAGTTTATCCTCAAGGGTCTTTTGAGGTTAATGCATATGTCAGCATGACAAAAAACTGCACATGTAATAGCACCTTAAATAATCCATGTTGTGCTTTAACTAAATAAAATGATCATCTTTCTTACCCTTTACTCTACATACTTAACTGGCCCTAGCTTTACTAGCCCCAAGCATGCCAACTTTTTAAAGTTTTATTCTGGGTAACAACAGACAGTTTTGTTTGCCATTCTACATTTCTGAAGCAATAACCAGGGATGTAGTGGAGAGGGGGGGGCTCAGGGGGGATGAGCCACCCTTATTAAAATTCCATGGCAATATGGGGGTGCTGAGCCCCCCTTTATATTTTTTTTTCAGATTGTGTAACTTTAATCATGTTTGAATGTTCTGTGAAATTTATGTAAAGATATTCAGTCATTTCCAACAAGAATGATTTCAGTAATTTCTAATCGGCCATAACATATTGTGCCGCCCAGGTACTGATCATGGCGATTGTATTCCTAACACTGTATTTAACATTGTATTTAACACTGTTAAATTTTACAGAATTAATGTTACCAGAAATAAAAAAAAATAGCATTTTTCAAGTTTATCATTTTTTCAGACCTCCCCTTATGTTCAGGACACTGTGTTGGTGAGTCCCCCTTGTTGAAGTTCCAGGACTACACCACTGGCAATAACAATTTATTTTGCATAATTACATTGCTAATATCAAACATTGGCTATTGATTTTCTGGGCAGAAAGTGTAATTGTAATAAAAAGATCAGAGCCCAGCTCAGAATTCTTAAGTGTATCGCCATAGTGAAGTAGGCAAGTCAAAAAGTTTTAAAACATGTTTACTGATGTTTTGTTGTGGCGTGCAACATCTTCAGAGTGTAGGCTTACATGGATGAGAAAAACTATATATATGAATCTATAATTACATATTTGAATAATTATATGGCTAACCAATAGAAAACTGGGAGATGTGACAGGAAGTGACGTGCATATGGAAGAGGAAAACATTAGAATAGAGAAAGAGGTGTGGAAGAGATGTTTTCGTTGAGAGACAGTTTGTATTTAGAAATAAGTAAACTCTCACGAATGAGGAGTTCAAAGTTAGAGGAAGACCTACAGGAAGAAATGATGGAAAAATCGTTGGGAGAAATGGCGTGATTAGTCTGGTGAGTATGAGCCTGGATACTGAAAGTAGGAAACGAAGTGGTTGCTCGTTTCTTACCTGTCAAGGGCGAATAATTATTCAAGCCGTATAATTATTCAAATATGTAATTATAGATTCATATATATAGTTTTTCTCATCCATGTAAGCCTACACTCTGAAGATGTTGCACACCGCAACGAAACATCAGTAAACATGTTTTAAAACTTTTTGACTTGCCTATTTCACTATGGCGATACACTTAAGAATTCTGAGCTGGGCTCTGATCTTTTTATTAAGAATATCAAACATTACCTGTATTCCTTTTTACTCTTTCAGAAACCTCCAGCTTAGCTTCCTACAACATTGCATTCACAGCAGCATCTTTAACCACTCTCTCTTTGCCTCTTTATTGGCACTCTTAGATTTGCTAAAAGGAAAAGCAGAATTGTTGAAGTTTGCTTTTAAAGAAATACCTTATATTAGGTAATAATTTATTTGTGCTTATATTATTAGCTGCAGCTCTGCTACTGAGGTTGAGCAAACTACACTTTTAGTGCTTGATTGATCATGGAACAATTGGAAATTATCAATTTGTGCTTGTTATATTTCATAATAGACTGATTCCAATTTTGATTATATCTAGTTTTTCTTATGCACTGCCACTTTATTATTTGTAGAGGCTTAAGTGCCTTAACGCCATAAGAGGCTTAATGCCATCAGAACAATCAAAGAGCACTTTGTGTTTTCACTCAACAGCACTGTCATTGTTTGCTTTTTTAACAGCTTGCTTAGTTATTGTCATCATGAAGATTTCAACCACTTTCCATGATTTAAAGCTGGCCAATTTAGCATGTTATGAGAAACTAAACATTAATGAGTGTTTCTTTAAAACATCAGCTATGGATTGACCAGGCAGAAAATGTAATCTCAAGAGGAATATCAAAGCCCAGCAAAATATCTTTACGAAAGCCATCGAGTCGGACACAGAAGTAAAATCATAATATTTAATAAAGTTCTAATGTTTCGTTGTATTCATCACAACATCATGAGAGAATAATTTACATAACTGCCTAAAGCCTAAGTATATAGTTACAGGGTGAAATAATATTCATGCATTAACCAATCAGAGAACATACAAAAATAGAAGTTACAAGTATGAGTAACACTAACAACATGGAAGAAAGAAAAAGAAATTATAAAAGGAAAAGTGGTGCTGAGCCAATATTGGCATTTAAAGAGGGTTTAAGATTGCAAATGAGTAGACTTTCTCGTAAGAGAAGTTCAAACTGAAATGGACAAGAAAAAAGGATTTTAAAGTCATCAAAGGAGACTGGGTGATCTGTGTCAAGGTGGTGTGAAAGAATACTGGTGAGGGGAGGGTTAGTGCACTTTTTACTTGTGAGAGGTGAGATTCCCATATGGTCAGATATGCGTGTATGGAGGTGTCAGATGGTTTCTCCGGCATACAAAGCTCCGCAGCTTCGACAGGTAAAATGATAAACTACATGCAATCTTAAGTGTAGAGGAATCTTGTCTTTAAAAGAGAAGAAATGTAAAAGTCTAACTGATGGGTAAGCAACTGCACACTCATGTCATACATGAGTGTGCAGCATTCTGTTTGAACTTTCTCAAAAATCCGTTTTTCACAATCAGTAAATTATGGATAATTGCCCTGATTGTAATTATGAACCAATTACTGCAACAAACTTCCAGATTCCAATTGTCAAACTGATTATTGGTGAAACAGTATACAGATAATGTATATACATAGTAGTGTTAAATTTATTCTTACTAATTTCATGATCACTGAAATTAATAAAGTAAGCATAGTACATGAAAATTTAGAAGAAGCCCATAATCAAATACACATGTCAGGATACTTTGAAAGAAATTTAATGAGGAACTAACGTTTCGTCACTTTACAAGTAACATCATCAGAGTGTCTATTTACATGAAAATTTTCGGCTTAAATAACCTACACGATTACAAAAATAGAGGTGAGAGAAGGAGAGAATGATGAATGAGGTGTCATGACAGGGATTAAGGTGGAGGAGAAAAGAAAAGAAAAGAAAAGCAATTAGAATAACAAGAGAGGAAATGACCTTATATTTACGTTGAGAGAGGGATTTATTTTAGAAATCAGCAAACTTTCTCGAATGAGAGTGTCTAATTCCGAACGGCCACTAGCTAAAACTGTGAAATCATCAAAAGAAATTGGGTGTCCAGTTTCTCTTTTATGTGTTAAAATGCTAGACAAAGACGATGGGTGAGAGATCTCATTTCCTGTGTGTGCCGAAATGCCCATGTGTTCACAGATCCTAGTGTGTAAGTTTCGGGTTGTTTCACCCACATACAACGCGGAGCAGCGTTGGCACGTAAATTTATAAATAACATTGGATCTTAAACGCATAGGAATACGGTCTTTAAAACGAAAAAAGTGTGAAAAACGGCAAACTGGTCGAAATATTACTCGGAGGTCAATGTGTGGGTGGGCCGAAGATATTAACCTTAAAAGCTGTTGGCGAATTTTGAGGCCGTGAATACCAGTAAAAGGCAGTGCAATGGTTAACTGCAATTTGGGTGCTGTGAGAGGTTTAATAGGTGTGTCGGAAACTTTATGTAAAAAAGAGCAAATACAATAGTCTATAAACCGTTGCGGATAACCATTTTGAAGTAACAGGCTCTTAAATTTTGCAAGTTCTTCTTGAAAAATCGAATACGACGAACATATATTCAAATATCGAAATAAAATAGTATAAATTAGACCTTTCTTGTAAATAACAGGCAAAAAACTCTCGAAATTTGTGAAAAGGCCGGTAAATGTTGGTTTTCGATAAACAGAGGTGATAAATGAGTCATTAGATCGAGAAATAGTGATGTCAAGAAAGGGTAGCGTTTTGTTTGACTCCACCTCGCAGGTGAAGTTAATAAAGTAAATGGTTTGAACCTGGGAGAATCAACTTCCTCAAACATGTCAGGTGAAGTTAATGTTGGGATGCTGTGAGTTTAAATAATTTAGAAAAGGTTCGATTTGCTCATGAGATTTGAATAAAATAAAAGAATCATCAACATAACGTCTATAAAAAAGCGGTTTGAAATCAGTGGGACAGTTTTTTAGCCAAATTTTCTCATGGTGTGATAAAAATATGTTGGCAAGAAGTGGGCCGAGCGGTGACCCCATGGCGACGCCATCGATTTGGTCGTAAAGTTTACCATTGAAAACGAAATGACAATCCTTAACTGTTAAATTTAAGAGGTCTTTTAACTCTTTCCGAGAGAAGCCATGGAAAAGACGGTTGGTAGAAAATAGCTGGTCAAGAATAATCTGTATGGTTTCATCAAGAGGAATATTAGTAAATAAAGACTTAACATCAAAACTGGCCATAATTAAGTCGTCGGTATTAAGGTCTAAGGAGAATAGTTCTTGAATAAAGGAAAACGAATTAATAATTACGTAAGAACTTAAAGAAATGGGATGAAGAAGCGGAACTAGAAACTTAGCTAGGTTAAATGAATGAGTTCCTATTGCTGAGAGAATAGGTCGAAGTGGAACGTTAACTTTATGAATCTTTGGTAGTCCATATAATATACCTGGTTGAGATCCTGTGGGGGCTATTTTCTTGAACTGCTCGTCAGATATCACGAGCAGTTCAAGAAAATAGCCCCCACAGGATCTCAACCAGGTATATTATATGGACTACCAAAGATTCATAAAGTTAACGTTCCACTTCGACCTATTCTCTCAGCAATAGGAACTCATTCATTTAACCTAGCTAAGTTTCTAGTTCCGCTTCTTCATCCCATTTCTTTAAGTTCTTACGTAATTATTAATTCGTTTTCCTTTATTCAAGAACTATTCTCCTTAGACCTTAATACCGACGACTTAATTATGGCCAGTTTTGATGTTAAGTCTTTATTTACTAATATTCCTCTTGATGAAACCATACAGATTATTCTTGACCAGCTATTTTCTACCAACCGTCTTTTCCATGGCTTCTCTCGGAAAGAGTTAAAAGACCTCTTAAATTTAACAGTTAAGGATTGTCATTTCGTTTTCAATGGTAAACTTTACGACCAAATCGATGGCGTCGCCATGGGGTCACCGCTCGGCCCACTTCTTGCCAACATATTTTTATCACACCATGAGAAAATTTGGCTAAAAAACTGTCCCACTGATTTCAAACCGCTTTTTTATAGACGTTATGTTGATGATTCTTTTATTTTATTCAAATCTCATGAGCAAATCGAACCTTTTCTAAATTATTTAAACTCACAGCATCCCAACATTAACTTCACCTGACATGTTTGAGGAAGTTGATTCTCCCAGGTTCAAACCATTTACTTTATTAACTTCACCTGCGAGGTGGAGTCAAACAAAACGCTACCCTTTCTTGACATCACTATTTCTCGATCTAATGACTCATTTATCACCTCTGTTTATCGAAAACCAACATTTACCGGCCTTTTCACAAATTTCGAGAGTTTTTTGCCTGTTATTTACAAGAAAGGTCTAATTTATACTATTTTATTTCGATATTTGAATATATGTTCGTCGTATTCGATTTTTCAAGAAGAACTTGCAAAATTTAAGAGCCTGTTACTTCAAAATGGTTATCCGCAACGGTTTATAGACTATTGTATTTGCTCTTTTTTACATAAAGTTTCCGACACACCTATTAAACCTCTCACAGCACCCAAATTGCAGTTAACCATTGCACTGCCTTTTACTGGTATTCACGGCCTCAAAATTCGCCAACAGCTTTTAAGGTTAATATCTTCGGCCCACCCACACATTGACCTCCGAGTAATATTTCGACCAGTTTGCCGTTTTTCACACTTTTTTCGTTTTAAAGACCGTATTCCTATGCGTTTAAGATCCAATGTTATTTATAAATTTACGTGCCAACGCTGCTCCGCGTTGTATGTGGGTGAAACAACCCGAAACTTACACACTAGGATCTGTGAACACATGGGCATTTCGGCACACACAGGAAATGAGATCTCTCACCCATCGTCTTTGTCTAGCATTTTAACACATAAAAGAGAAACTGGACACCCAATTTCTTTTGATGATTTCACAGTTTTAGCTAGTGGCCGTTCGGAATTAGACACTCTCATTCGAGAAAGTTTGCTGATTTCTAAAATAAATCCCTCTCTCAACGTAAATATAAGGTCATTTCCTCTCTTGTTATTCTAATTGCTTTTCTTTTCTTTTCTTTTCTCCTCCACCTTAATCCCTGTCATGACACCTCATTCATCATTCTCTCCTTCTCTCACCTCTATTTTTGTAATCGTGTAGGTTATTTAAGCCGAAAATTTTCATGTAAATAGACACTCTGATGATGTTACTTGTAAAGTGACGAAACGTTAGTTCCTCATTAAATTTCTTTCAAAGTATCCTGACATGTGTATTTGATTATGGGCTTCTTCTAAATTATTTGCTGGGGAATAATCTTTATCACTAGACTTCGTTTTCCGCCTGGTATCTCGATTGCCGAAATCCTAAACATGAAAATTTGTTCTATTTGATTATCATTCGGTACAAGAATTACACATCTATTGAGCTTCAATGGAATATGACTAGTATATGGGAGAAGAAGAAATCTGGGTTCATTTAAGCTTTGTTTCAAAAATTTTATCTTGTGGAAGGATGATGATGATCGGGTGAAAAAGATCATGTCATTTGAGGTGGGAGGTAAGAGGATGGGGAAGGCCAAAGATGACATGGAGCCAGGTGGTGGAAAGGGACATGAGAGTGCAGGTTGAAAAGAGAAGATGCAAAGGATAGGGAGAGGTGGAAGAGGCTGCTGTATAGAGTCACCAGCCAACCCCTGTGTAAGCAGGGAAAACCACTGTAAAATGACTGTTGTTGTTGTTGTTGTCGTTTATCTTGGATTTCCCTGCAGATTTTAAAATTTTGAGGTGTCATCTCCTCATACTCACCAGACTTTTTGAGAGCAATAACATAGTACAGCAAGACAAAGTGAAAGGTTGTAAGTAAAAGCCAATGATGAGAACTGATTTCTTAGCCTCATGGGTTATTTTGTTTACCATATCTATTTTGACAGATGCCCAGAAATTTATTAAAGAAATAAATTCTTAAACAGGTGAGGGTAAAGCTTACTCAAAATCATAATAAATATGATAAGCAGTGCAACAGACTGATGACTGGGTAATTGAATGAATTTTGATACAGTAAAGCAAAGCAAAAGTAAAGTAAAGTGAAGTGAAGGGAAGTGAATTAAAGTAAAGTGAAGTAAAGTGAAGTAAAGTGAAGTAAAGTGAAGTAAAGTGAAGTAAAGTAAAGTAAAAGGAAAGCAAAGTAAAAGTAAAGCAAAGTAAAAGGAAAGCAAAGTAAAAGTAAAGCAAAGTAAAAGTAAAGCAAAGTAAAAGTAAAAGTAAAAGTGAAGTACAGTAGAGTAGAGTAGAGCAAAGCAAAGCAAAAGCAAAGCAAAAGCAAATTAAAGTAAAGTAAAGTAAAGTAAAGTAAAAGTAAAAGTAAAAGTAAAAGTAAAAGTAAGGTAAGGTAAGATAAGGTAAGGTAAGAGTAAAAGCAAAGTGAAGTAGAGTAGAGTAGGGTAGAGCAAAGCAAAGCAAAAGCAAAAGTAAAAGTAAATTAAATTAAAGTAAAGTAAAGTAAAGTAAAGTAAAAGTAAAGGTAAAAGCAAAAGTAAAAGTGAAGTAGAGTAGAGTAGAGTAGAGCAAAGGAAAGCAAAAGCAAAAGTAAAAGTAAATTAAAGTAAAGTAAAGTGAAGTAAAGTAAAAGTAAAAGTAAAAGTAAAGTAAAGTAAAGCAAACTAAAGTAAAGTAAAAGTAAAAGTAAAGTAAAGTAAAGCAAAGCAAAGCAAAAGCAAAGTAAAAGCAATGCAAAGTAAAAGCAAAGCAAAGTAAAAGCAAAGCAAAGTAAATGTAAAAGTAAGGTAAGGTAAGGTAAGGTAAGGTAAGGTAAGGTAAAAGTAAAAGTAAAAGTAAAAGTGAAGTGAAGTAGAGTGGAGTAGAGTAGAGTAGAGCAAAGCAAAAGCAAAAGCAAAAGCAAAAGTAAAAGTAAAGTGTCTTTATTTATACTAGATATCTCCATAGAGGTCCAGTAAGGGCCCATCTCATGGGTTCAGTGTTACTATAGGAGGAAACCAGAACACCCTGACAAAACCTGCAGTGTTTGGTAAAGTCAAACTGGATAATACTCTTCTCACATGTATGTGACTAAGATAACTTTAATTAAATAACTGCACAGACCCACAATTGAACCCTGGCAGTTTCTCAAACTGATTAGGGCAATATCCTTTATTCAAAAATATTGCGACAATCACTGTCACCACATCATACATGTAATTATAGCTGCAGAAATTGTGCTTAAATTAACATTTAAGTACATAATTCCCTTTTGTTGTATTTTCTTTGTATACATATACACAACTATAGCTCTTTATTAAAACAAAAACCACTAGTATGCCAGCTCATTAGTTTTAAGTGGGCATGAACACAAAGCAATTAATTTACCAAGGGGGGGTTAAAGCTGAGGGGGACATAGCCCCCAGGACATTTCTGGAATCTTGAGTGCATGAAATGGCATTTCCTGCAATTTAAGAGCAACTTTGGCCAGTTCTGACCTAGCTGTTCCTCAAGAACCCACATCAAACACTGTTAGTGAAAATACATGTATTACACATAAAGCTTATATATTATAAGCAGTATTAATAGAGTGCGATATTCAAGGGTATGCCCGGCTAGGCCAGGCCTTGGCTATACCACTGACAAAAACCTTTCGCAAGTTACATGTAACATTTAATAACAACTACAGAGGTACAGGTACATTCAAAATAACAATATTCAATTTATTAACAAAAGTGCAATATAGTACTGCGCATACTACAAGGTACATGTAACATTTGATAACAAGTACAGGTGTGCACGTATATTCAAAATAACAACAAATATTCAATTCAACAATAAAAGTGATACAGTACTGTACATACTGCAAATGGCTTTGACATTGATGTCCAGTATTCGAAGGGTTAAAAAGTTGCCCATCATTTACGGCTAATTGAATGAATGTGAATTATTGTAGGTCCCGAAATTCCAAATTAATGATTTAACTGAAGTAGTGTGTACATGAACCGAATTAAGTTCTAGATAAAAACCAAGTACTTCGATTGCCCATAATTTTCCATTTTACTACCAGTGCTTATTCCTGTGCAACATATCCATTCGAAACGCTCAGTTATTCAAACTCTTTTAACGTTTTTGTACGTCTATAACTACTTCAGCATGTACCGAAAAGCAAACGGAACTCTGATCATACCCTAGCATGTAGCGCATGTGTTTAAAGTAATTTTTAATTTCCATGTCTAAAATACGTATTAAAATAAGTAAGGATCAATACCTTTCTTTCCCTGCCTTTCTACACTTGCTGTTTTTCTCCTTTCTTTGGATATTTACTACCAGTATACAAATCAGTTGAAGTAGTCCAGTCGTGGAAAGATGGCGGCGGGTTTTCTTGTTGCTTAGCAACGCATGGCTTCTTTCCTCCTCTCTCGCGTGATCTCCACCTATTACGCGAAACGGAAGTTCAAAAGAATCTCAAAGAAAGGCCACCGCAGGCTAAATTCAAATCAGATAGCAACTTCCACGCGAGAGACGTTAGAATGGCGCCAAGACGTAGTTGTCTGTTGAGGCGTGAATCCGTCTAAATAAGGTTCCACTTTAACGTTGTGGCTGACTTAAGGGACATCATGTAAAGTCCGAGTGATAGTCGATCTGCCCATGGCTTTTCAAAGAACCGAGAAGTCGAAACAATGCCATATTTTGGCGTTGTTGTTATTCGGGTGGAGGTCGCAATAGGGAACCGACGTAGACCTGAAATTTAGCGTAGATAGGCCAAAACATTTTTGGAAAATTTTAGATTGGCATATCATTGAGATGTGTTGGAAAGTCTCTCGCTTAGGATATGTTTGGCATTTTGGTTTTGACCCCGAATTAGACTTAGTATAAGTTCTCCGAGATTTGAAAAATGGCCAAGGTCCATGTCGAAATTTCAAAAGGTGTACCCACAATCCAATTGGAAAATAGTTTTCACGGGATGTAGCGATCGGCAATCGTTCCCTACGTTATATCAAGAAAAAAAAGCCCCAAACAATTCTCAAATAATATAGCCATAAACTTCAGCACATTCAAAATATCAGCTCAGGAAAAACCCCGAATAACAATAGAATTTCAAAAACGACGCATACGTTAACGGCTTCTTTCAAAACTTTCAAAACGTTCAAAAAGCCCAAAAAGCCCATAAAGCCCAAAAAGCCCAAAACTGACCTCGCCAAATAGACGCTTTCTAGTACATGTTCATTTCAAATTTAAAAGATGACCTGATCCAAATAGGTCCGAATTCTTCCCAAATCTCATTGTCTGTTAAAAATCAATCCATAAATCTTGCATGAAAGTAAATCACACGAATAGCAAAGACCACAGGCCCCCAAATCTTGCTCTTTCCAATAAAACTGTTTTTAAATGCTCTTCCAAGTGGAAATTTTTCAAAATGCCACACAATTGTACTTCCTCTGACAGGTTATGGAAACATACAGTGTACCTGTATGAACAGGGCTTAAGATGTACTTCTACATGTTGACAAAATGTTTCAAGGAGGCTCAATTTTATCACGCATTCTATTTCTTTTTCCTTGTTGATTTTAAGACAAAGTCCAACTGTTGCATTGAATTTCTGCACATCATCACATAGCATCATCTTAAAAGTGAATAGCAATTTGCAAATCACGATACACTCATTCAAAAGCCACAAGCCTGGAATACTTGAAAAGTTGTCAAACTTTACAGCAGTTAACTAGAGATAATGTTTTTAGCTGATTTGAAAAAAACAGGAAAATTATGTTTGCTACATTGAACATAATTATTAATCACACAGTCCATTAATTGTGTTTTTCTGCCCTCTATATATACCTACCATAAACAACAGTAAATTCCGTGTTGCTTTACCCACTACATATCCAAACACCACCAAACAACACGTCTTCCACTGTTGCAGTCACTTTACTGCCTTTAACAACCGAATAAGCATTAATAGTATAGGGACCACCAAACACCTGAGGTTTCAGCAAAACCATCCATATTCAAGAATTTTCTCACCCTATAAAACAGATTGTGCAAGTATCAGAACCTTTATTGTAGGACAAGTGTATGTATGACTGAGGGAAATTGTGTGGGCAATTGCCTCACAAATGGTGGCATTAAGTCTTTGTCCCACAAAACTATGCCATTTTTCTATGGAAGTTAAGTCTTTTGTTTTCCAATTTTGTTAAACAAGGTGCATCTAAAAACCAGTTGCAAGGCTCCGAAGAGGAAAAATTTTCTTCGGTGGTCAGTCCATTTCAATAAGGGCCAAGATTCTATTGAGTTCTTTTCCTCTCTTATGAAGCCAAAAGTAACCCTTTTCAGGGTTAGTCATTGAATTTCCCCCTAATTCCCCTGTTGCTCAAGAAATACTAATTTACAAAAGTATTTCCATTAATGTTTCACTACGTTAGGTGTCCGATCATTCATGTTGTCTTCTAAAAGGGTCATTTCAACATCATAATCAGAAGAAGAACTCTACATTTAAATCACTGAAAGTAAAAAATGACTCTCATACTTTTCTATAACCATCATTTTTGAATAAGGATACAGTTTGGGTGATTGTAACGCTATCCTGAATTCTAGTTGTAACTTTTTGATTTTTGCTTATTATGTAGACCTCTTCCAACTAGGCTTACCATTGTGCTGAAGTAGCCCAGCTCTGCACATGGTCACAAGTGCAACTGTTAGTATAAACTACAATTATTACCATTACAGTATTTAATAACATACAGACCAAATCATCCTTTTCATGTTCAGGAAAATTTTTCCAATTATGCAAATCCATCCGAGCAGGAAACGAGTTTGCCACATCACCAGACTCTTCAACGGTCATTGGTTGGAACTACCAGCAATGGTATGTAGGCTCAGTGTACCCTAAGAACTCCTGCACCACACCAACTGATAACCATTAACAACTTTCTAACCAAACATTTCCACCTTTGCAGCTGTGCAAGGATGACATTCGTTGCAACATTATTTTCAACTAGCATTCGAGAATAAAGTAACCTTGGACTATCTTCACTCTCAATGCAGCATTCCAGTAAGTTTCCCGACATTTTCGATGCCAGGAATCAAAACCGGATACGCCAGGATAGCATCGAATAATTCCGACCCGCCAGGATGACATCGGTTTGATCGGATAGGTCAGGATGACATCGACTAGATCGGATACGCCAGGATGACATCGACTAGATCGGATACGCCAGGATGACATCGACTAGATCGGATACGCCAGGATGACATCGACTAGATCGGATACGCCAGGATGACATCGACTAGATCGGATACGCCAGGATGACATCGACTAGATCGGATACGCCAGGATGACATCGACTAGATCGGATACGCCAGGATGACATCGACTAGATCGGATACGCCAGGATGACATCGACTAGATCGGATACGCCAGGATGACATCGACTAGATCGGATACGCCAGGATGACATCGATTAGATCGGATACGCCAGGATCACGTCGACTAGGTCGGATACGCCAGGATGACATCGACTAGATCGGATGCACCAAGATGACATAGGTTAGATCGGATACGCCAGGATGACACCAGATGCACCAGGATTGCAATCGGAAATTAAAGGATGAGAATCACATATTCCAACAATGATAACTTCCTTTATATTAATTAATTCAACTAGTTTTGACAGTTCTTGTATGCCTGCCTTGTGTTATGAGGGAACTGTATTTTAAATGGTTACATTTAAATCCGATCTTATTTCTTTAAATAATCCCTACCGTGTCAAATTTTTGATGTCGTTAGTGAGCCATGGCTTGTATTTACTTTTCACTTTTTTAGTTTAATAGGTGCATGGGTGTCGGCAATCTTTAAGAAAGTCTCTTTCCAATAGATCCAAGCTGTGTTAGGATTACTGTAATAAATAAATCATTAAATGAATGTTTTAGATCATTTTGAAAGTGAATTGCATCAAAATTTTTAAATCGTCTCGTCTTGACTAATTTAGAGGTTTCTTTTCGAATACTTGCTTTACGACGTACATAAACAAGGATATGATCACTAATCCCGACATGCATAACTCCTGAATCAATGGTTTTACTGTCATCTAAATTTGTTGATATTAAATCGCTTAGGCTTTCTGTAGTTGTTGTAATTCTTGTCAATTTTAGAATATGTTGTTCCAATGGATATATATCGAATAAGTCCTTGAGTTTAATGGTGTGAGAGTCGTCTTCTGTCTTTAAAAGATTACGGTTGAAATCACCAGTTATGATTATCTCAAGATTGTCAACATCGCCTTTACGCAAAATTCTCAAGTTGTTCGTAAAATGTAGCATGTCAATTAGGTTGGCGATACCAAGTTGAAATAAAAAAAAAATTAGTTTTTGGTTTTTTTGCCTTCCAAACAGATAGCTTCACCCTCATCACGAATTATATCAACTCGTACGTTGTATGAAATATTGTTTATCAGATAAATTGCAACGCCTCCACCATTTCTATTTCTATCTACTCTTACTATTTCATAGCCCGTGGTTTCAACTTCTTCATCTCGTATGGTTCTATCTAATCTTGTTTCATTGATACATATTACATCAAAAGGCTCTTCACTTGATAGAATTCTTAGCTCTTCGATATGTTTGTATAGGCTTGTTATGTTTACATGTCCGATTTTAAAGCCTTTTCATTTTTGATATAAGCTGTTGCTCAAATGTAATAACGGCTTCTCGTGCTTGGTACTTTCAGCTTAGTTAGATACTTTAATATCTGAAGGCTTTATCTTTATTTACCAATAGTAAATTTAATTGTTTTAAGTAGCCTATAATGTTCTTCGACAAAATGGCTGTACCCTGTCGATTAAGGTGCACGCCATATGACTTTAAATGGCTACGATTAATGTTCTCATTTGAGGTCAGTCCCCAGTTATTCTGTTTACATACCTTTTGTACGTCAGCATTTACTTGCTTGATCTTTGCAGCAAGATTTCAATCATCTGTCCTGGTGATGATTGCGGAAATAGTAAACTTAGTACTTGGATTTCTATCCATAACCTCTTTTCCAAGTGAATATATAGGCGCAGAGATTTCTTGTGAACACTTGAATTTTACATCGTTTGTTCCTACATGTAAATACCACACATGCAGGAGATTTCATAGTAGGTTTAACATAGTCATCTCTTCCAGTCGAGTGCCTGGGAAAGTTTTAACTTGAACCTTTACTCCTGAATTTCTCCGGAGTTTCATAGGACTAAGGTATTTTATCATGGAGTCGCCAACAATATTAACACTTCGTCATTGTTTAGGCAAATTCTGGCGTTGATTAAGTTTATCTTGGCGATGGTTATTCCGTTCTCCTTCTGCTCGTTGACTTTGTTTAATACGGTTCGATGAATTCGGTTGATTTATCTGGCTCTCAATTCCCTCGTGGATTTTCTTACGATTCTTTGTCATTAATCCGTCATTGTATTCAAGTACTTCGTGCGAATCTTCATGGCCCCTTCTCATTAACTCATTGTTGTTTTCAGTTGCCTCGTCATCTTCAGTATTTAGAACTTCGTACTTGTTTTGGTGTTGAAATGTGATGTTGAAATATGAAACTGCTTTACCAAACTTTAATGTAGCCTGTGCACCTTGAGCTATAGCTTTTCGTGCTCCTAGTATGATTGTTGTTAATATTCCAGCAATTAATGTTGAAACTGCAGAAATACCTAGTATATTCCCTTTAGAGCATTCCTTGAATTGCTGTAATCTACTGATATCCTCTACGGGAGGACGTGCTCCTGTTACTACAAGAGGAAACAGGAGTACCCTGAGAAAACCTGTGGTGCTTGGTGAACTCAAACTAGATAACACTCTTCTCACAGGTGACCAAGGTAACTTTAATCAGATAACTGCATGGCGCTGTAGTCGAACTCTAGCAGTCACTCAAACTGGTGGGGGCAAGGGGTGGGGTATATCCTTTATTCAAAAATATTGGGAGAATCAATGTGACCACATCATACCTATACCTCCAGAAATCATGATTTTAGCATGTAAGTACATAATTTCCTTTCCTATACTTATACACAGCTATAGCTCTGCAGTAAAACAAAAACCTCTAGCATAGCCAACCCATTGGTTTTCGGCAGACACAGGCACATAGCCGTCAATTGATCTGCGGGGGTGACAGCTGAGTGAGAGGTTTAAGCTTCCTGGAAGGTGAGAGGACATGACCCCTAGGAAGTTTCTGAATTCTTGGGTGTCTGAAATGGCATTTCCTGCATTTTAAGAGCACGTTTGCCCACCACTGACCTAGCTGTTCCTCGGGAACTCACACCAGACACTCAAGTTTATAAATTATAATCAGTAAATATTAATAGAGTGGGATATCCAATGGCATCAATCATGTGCATGATTCGCCAGGTGCATGCCCGGCCTTGGCTATGCCACTGACAAAAACCGTTCGCAAGGTACATGTAACATTTGATAACAAGTACAGGTGTGCACGTATATTCAAAATAACAACAAATATTCAATTCAACAATAAAAGTGATACAGTACTGTACATACTGCAAATGGCTTTGACATTGATGTCCAGTATTCGAAGGGTTAAAAAGTTGCCCATCATTTACGGCTAATTGAATGAATGTGAATTATTGTAGGTCCCGAAATTCCAAATTAATGATTTAACTGAAGTAGTGTGTACATGAACCGAATTAAGTTCTAGATAAAAACCAAGTACTTCGATTGCCCATAATTTTCCATTTTACTACCAGTGCTTATTCCTGTGCAACATATCCATTCGAAACGCTCAGTTATTCAAACTCTTTTAACGTTTTTGTACGTCTATAACTACTTCAGCATGTACCGAAAAGCAAACGGAACTCTGATCATACCCTAGCATGTAGCGCATGTGTTTAAAGTAATTTTTAATTTCCATGTCTAAAATACGTATTAAAATAAGTAAGGATCAATACCTTTCTTTCCCTGCCTTTCTACACTTGCTGTTTTTCTCCTTTCTTTGGATATTTACTACCAGTATACAAATCAGTTGAAGTAGTCCAGTCGTGGAAAGATGGCGGCGGGTTTTCTTGTTGCTTAGCAACGCATGGCTTCTTTCCTCCTCTCTCGCGTGATCTCCACCTATTACGCGAAACGGAAGTTCAAAAGAATCTCAAAGAAAGGCCACCGCAGGCTAAATTCAAATCAGATAGCAACTTCCACGCGAGAGACGTTAGAATGGCGCCAAGACGTAGTTGTCTGTTGAGGCGTGAATCCGTCTAAATAAGGTTCCACTTTAACGTTGTGGCTGACTTAAGGGACATCATGTAAAGTCCGAGTGATAGTCGATCTGCCCATGGCTTTTCAAAGAACCGAGAAGTCGAAACAATGCCATATTTTGGCGTTGTTGTTATTCGGGTGGAGGTCGCAATAGGGAACCGACGTAGACCTGAAATTTAGCGTAGATAGGCCAAAACATTTTTGGAAAATTTTAGATTGGCATATCATTGAGATGTGTTGGAAAGTCTCTCGCTTAGGATATGTTTGGCATTTTGGTTTTGACCCCGAATTAGACTTAGTATAAGTTCTCCGAGATTTGAAAAATGGCCAAGGTCCATGTCGAAATTTCAAAAGGTGTACCCACAATCCAATTGGAAAATAGTTTTCACGGGATGTAGCGATCGGCAATCGTTCCCTACGTTATATCAAGAAAAAAAAGCCCCAAACAATTCTCAAATAATATAGCCATAAACTTCAGCACATTCAAAATATCAGCTCAGGAAAAACCCCGAATAACAATAGAATTTCAAAAACGACGCATACGTTAACGGCTTCTTTCAAAACTTTCAAAACGTTCAAAAAGCCCAAAAAGCCCATAAAGCCCAAAAAGCCCAAAACTGACCTCGCCAAATAGACGCTTTCTAGTACATGTTCATTTCAAATTTAAAAGATGACCTGATCCAAATAGGTCCGAATTCTTCCCAAATCTCATTGTCTGTTAAAAATCAATCCATAAATCTTGCATGAAAGTAAATCACACGAATAGCAAAGACCACAGGCCCCCAAATCTTGCTCTTTCCAATAAAACTGTTTTTAAATGCTCTTCCAAGTGGAAATTTTTCAAAATGCCACACAATTGTACTTCCTCTGACAGGTTATGGAAACATACAGTGTACCTGTATGAACAGGGCTTAAGATGTACTTCTACATGTTGACAAAATGTTTCAAGGAGGCTCAATTTTATCACGCATTCTATTTCTTTTTCCTTGTTGATTTTAAGACAAAGTCCAACTGTTGCATTGAATTTCTGCACATCATCACATAGCATCATCTTAAAAGTGAATAGCAATTTGCAAATCACGATACACTCATTCAAAAGCCACAAGCCTGGAATACTTGAAAAGTTGTCAAACTTTACAGCAGTTAACTAGAGATAATGTTTTTAGCTGATTTGAAAAAAACAGGAAAATTATGTTTGCTACATTGAACATAATTATTAATCACACAGTCCATTAATTGTGTTTTTCTGCCCTCTATATATACCTACCATAAACAACAGTAAATTCCGTGTTGCTTTACCCACTACATATCCAAACACCACCAAACAACACGTCTTCCACTGTTGCAGTCACTTTACTGCCTTTAACAACCGAATAAGCATTAATAGTATAGGGACCACCAAACACCTGAGGTTTCAGCAAAACCATCCATATTCAAGAATTTTCTCACCCTATAAAACAGATTGTGCAAGTATCAGAACCTTTATTGTAGGACAAGTGTATGTATGACTGAGGGAAATTGTGTGGGCAATTGCCTCACAAATGGTGGCATTAAGTCTTTGTCCCACAAAACTATGCCATTTTTCTATGGAAGTTAAGTCTTTTGTTTTCCAATTTTGTTAAACAAGGTGCATCTAAAAACCAGTTGCAAGGCTCCGAAGAGGAAAAATTTTCTTCGGTGGTCAGTCCATTTCAATAAGGGCCAAGATTCTATTGAGTTCTTTTCCTCTCTTATGAAGCCAAAAGTAACCCTTTTCAGGGTTAGTCATTGAATTTCCCCCTAATTCCCCTGTTGCTCAAGAAATACTAATTTACAAAAGTATTTCCATTAATGTTTCACTACGTTAGGTGTCCGATCATTCATGTTGTCTTCTAAAAGGGTCATTTCAACATCATAATCAGAAGAAGAACTCTACATTTAAATCACTGAAAGTAAAAAATGACTCTCATACTTTTCTATAACCATCATTTTTGAATAAGGATACAGTTTGGGTGATTGTAACGCTATCCTGAATTCTAGTTGTAACTTTTTGATTTTTGCTTATTATGTAGACCTCTTCCAACTAGGCTTACCATTGTGCTGAAGTAGCCCAGCTCTGCACATGGTCACAAGTGCAACTGTTAGTATAAACTACAATTATTACCATTACAGTATTTAATAACATACAGACCAAATCATCCTTTTCATGTTCAGGAAAATTTTTCCAATTATGCAAATCCATCCGAGCAGGAAACGAGTTTGCCACATCACCAGACTCTTCAACGGTCATTGGTTGGAACTACCAGCAATGGTATGTAGGCTCAGTGTACCCTAAGAACTCCTGCACCACACCAACTGATAACCATTAACAACTTTCTAACCAAACATTTCCACCTTTGCAGCTGTGCAAGGATGACATTCGTTGCAACATTATTTTCAACTAGCATTCGAGAATAAAGTAACCTTGGACTATCTTCACTCTCAATGCAGCATTCCAGTAGGTCGGTCGTCACATGGAGACAACAGCACATCACAGGCAGACAACTGTACGTCAAAGGGAGACAACTGTATGGCAAAGATTTAAAGTGCACATCAATAGAAATGATGTTTGCTTTATTTGAAAGAAATGTTGAAGTAATAATTTAAAAGAATGGTGTTTATATCTTTTTCATATCCCAAAGTCCTATGTTTCTCAGATGTACAGATTTTTTTGATATGTACGTCTCTGTTACGTCAGGAGATCTAGCGATCTTTTTGAATTTTTATAGAATCATGTGTATTTTTGTAATTACTGGACGAAATAATTTGAAATTTTCCAAACTTGAAACAAGTGCATCTCATGAAATTACTTAATGCCACAGCAACATATTAATATCCTTCAGCCTTTCTTAAAATAAAATTATTTATATGCTGCAACTCTAAAGTACTCTATTCCACCTTTCTGTGATTTGCAATCGAAAATTTGGATAACAATTTGCCTAGCCATGAGATGGAAAAACCTGAATGATCATGAACCTGACCAAAACAAGTACTTTTTATTTTGAAGATGTATAATAGGTCTCGTGTCCCATTCAACTCAAGTAAAGCTTTCTGTAATGTTATGATGGTCAATTTCCTGAACATTAGCAATACACGTGCAGTTTCAAGAATTCAGTAAATAAACTCGACGACCCACTTAATTTTATTATATATATACGTACAACGACGCACTTAAGAACAGCGGCTTCAACACCAACATCGAATACCTCCCCGACGAACATCCCAAATTAAGAGCATCCCAACGAGAAAAAAGATTGCGAAATATAATATGGTTCAACCCACCTTTTAGTCGAAATGTAAAAACCAGCGTGGGACGTAAATTTCTCGCCTTAATGGACAAACACTTTCCCACAACAAACAAATTACAAAAAATCTTCAACAGGAACACACTGAAGGTTAGCTACAGTTGCATGGGAAACATGAAGAACATCGTAAACAAACATAACGTTCGCATACTAAATAGAGAAAAAATGAACAACAACGAAAGCTGTTGCAATTCCCGAAAAAAAGAATCCTGCCCGCTACCTGGAAACTGCATGACCTCTAACATAATCTACAAAGCCAAAATCTCGGAAGCCGACACCACGGAAAAAAAATTCTACATAGGTATGACAGCCCACCCATTCAAACATCGCTGCAGCAACCATACGAAATCATTCCGCGACCATAAATACTCGAACAAGACCGTTTTATCAAACTACGTGTGGGGATTAAAGGGCGAAGGAAAGGACTTGACAGTTAACTGGTCTATTTTAAAACGCGCAAAAGGATATGAAAGTGGAACAAAGCTATGTAACCTTTGTCTCGAAGAGAAGTTGTTTATTATGAAAGCCGACAAAAAGAACCTACTAAATAAGCGAACCGAAATATTCTCAACATGCCAACACAGGAATAAATTCCTCATTAACAAAATTAACACACCCCGTTGACGCACGGCAATGAGATCACCGGACTATTTTTACCTGATGACGTACGAGACTGTATAAAAGAATAACTAAATCAGGATCTGGACAGTTGTCTGATGATCGTCCAAAGAGACGTGAAACTCTGAATAACAACCCAGAATTTTAAGCTTATTCATTTCATTTATTTGCTCTATCTTACAAGATATTGAGCACTCTACATAAAGTCAATATAGAAACTGATTGTATTGTATTGTATGTATATATATATATATATATATATATATATATATATATATAACTGCAGACGGAACCGTTTCGGCCTATTGGGCCTCATCAGTGCAGTGCTGACTAGCAGGATGGAGAAGCCTACATTATATAGGCAACTCAAATGTGCCACGCATGTGGTACATCCAAGCCATGCCAGAGCGCTCTAACTAGAGACTAGTGAGCGTGCGCATGACTGTATATATATATATATATATATATATATACAGTATATATATATATATATTTATTTCAAGAACCAAATTATTCACACTATACAGTTAATTTAGAATTAAATAAGTATAAAAAAAAGTAAAGCATACAATATATTTGTACAGATATATAAAAGAATATTAAGGTCAAGTAAACGGCAGCCAAAGTAGCTAGAGCTTATAAAAACTCAGAATGCTAGTAGAGATATTCACGATTTGTAAATGACATTCAATATAACTTCAAATACCCCTTCAAATAAAACTAAATTGATTTTAAACTCATCTGAACTTTAACATCAATGCCACGTTTGGCTTTGCTTAGCATTGCTAAATAAGCAATAACAACGAAAATACTGTCAGGCATTCCATTTCCTTTCTCTCGTAACCATATTTTGTCTTGATTTCGCAAATTAATAAAGGAATACCTAATATAAGAGTCCGTTCAGTTCATCAGTAATCATTTTGTTCAATCATTTTTTTGCAAAACCCCGAACTACTCAATAGTATTCTGCGTCTTTTGATAAAGATTATTAATTACCGGGATAAAGATAAATACCAATAAGGATTATTAAGGAAGAAGGTGCGCAACTTTTATAAGTAAGATTTTTTGTACCGAATATTTTGGAAAGATTTTTTACCTTTATTTATGCAACAATACTGTTTTCTTTTAACATAAAATTCAGCAATAAATAAATCTTCATAAGAAAATGAAAAACACATAAACGACGTTTCGGCGATAACTCAGGTCATTTTCTAGTCAACTAAAAATGTCTGAACAAGGCCTATTTATAGAGGATAAAATTACAAATTCAAATGAGTTCAAATCTAAGATAAATAAATCAGTTAAATATGAAATACACTATGGATATTAGAATACCAATTCAAATAAATTAAAGTACATCAAGGCTCTGAGGGGATCAGATTGTAAATTGAGAGATGACTTTACCTCTAATGTACAACATTTCATGGATTAAACAATCAAATTTCCCCTAAGCTTTCGTAAAATCTTAAAACTGTTGGAAATATTCTGTTTGCTTTCATGCTTAAATAGTTGTAGGGCTACTTCAGTATTTTTTCCCTGTGCTTAACTGTCCACCATATTTCTTTTCTCCACCTTTCATCAGCACTAATTTTCCATTCGGTAATCTCCTTACCCCTTATCGTCAATAAAATTATGTTTATCAGATACAGAGTACTCTTAACATTTAGATTTTTTCTGTTTTAAAGAATGTTAATTAAATCTTTTATAATAGGAACTCAACTAAACTCATTTGCCACAATAAAAAATTTTTCGACAGTCCAAACACAATAATTTCTTACCAAATCTTTATTTAGTAGAGCTACCATTATTCCACACAAAAACTTTCTATATTAGTTACTAGATTAAAATGTAGCGCCGTTTTCAATGTGACTACCATAACCTATCGGTTTTTAAAATGAAAATATTAACACAGACAAAGCGTGGCAACATGTCACGGGGACGTGTTCCAAGGACAAATATCCTCATGAGCTCGCTGCGGAAAGTTAGTCGTAGGTGCAAAATTTTGTCTGTGACTTCTTGTTCCGATTCAAATTGATTTGAATTCCAGCTAAGAAATACCAAAACATGTCAAAAAGTACTACGACTTTCCGATTATCTATTGCGAAATTAAGATTACATCAGGATTAAAAGCCACCTGTCCAGAAATAAAGTTCACATGTCAAGAATTAAAATTTACCATTTGAAAAGCAAAAATCAAATGTTGAGAATTGATGGTGTACTCTGGATTAACATAGATGACATTTTGAACTACGTGCCGAGAAATAAAGGAAACATGTTGAAAATTAAAAGCTACTTGTCGAGAAATCGAGATTACCTCATGAGAAATATTTAAGACTTCGCCAAATATACATTGCAAATCTTGAGCTCCGACACTGTGCGTTAATATTTCCCGGCCAGTTCGACCATTCTTTAAGGCTTATGTTCACCTTTGTGCATCTTTAAGTTCGGCCGGGACTTGCATTGTAAAAGCTTGTCACTTCTTTGCGTAGTACTTGAAAAGTCAGTCATAGGTGAAAAGAAAAGTTTCATCAACGCAAAAAATTTCACCCCAGAAATTAGAGTGTGGGCGTAATTTTTGACAACTTTTCGGAAATACTACGTGGCAACTGGTCAAAATTTATGTAATTTCTCTACAATCGCCTACAGGTGAAGTGAATACAGTGAAAACTGCATTAAGCGGACACCCTCGAGGAATAGTTTAGTGTCCGTCTAATAGAGGTGTCCGCTCAATGGAGATTCTTGCTTCCTAACCTCCTGGATACTAATTACGGTTAGACATGGTCTTCACGTCTACGTGTCTACACGATCACATCTGCTGATTCTTCCTAAAAACATTTTTATTTATTATCATCATACAGTTCTTTGGTTTTAAAGCACATACAACCGTATTAAGTATAAATGATGAGGCTGTGGCTAACAGGAATCGAAACCGCAACCCTTCTGGGGCTCAGAAATCGTTTTGTCTGAGGATAGAGCTTGACGATCGTTCATCTCTCATTCAAAATATCTCCAAGCTCTCACACTCCTAAAATATGAATTTCATCAATATCATCATTTACATATAGTGGCTTCCGCTTAGGTCGCACATATGTTGAACTTGCACCTTAGCTCACCATCTGATTCTTGGTAGCTCAATGGTTAGAGCGTCTCACCGGTCATCGGAAGGTTGCGGGTTTGACCCCTGTCTGGGCCTCAGAAATCGTTTTTCTAAGGATAGAGCTTGACGATCGTTCATCTATCATCTCAAGTTTGAAACATCACTAAAAATTGCATCAAACATCCAAACAACCCTGTCGTTTTATTGTTTCTTGCTTTTCAAGCTGTATTCTCTCAACAAAGCGAAGCAATCTGCAACAACGCATTCCGACATCGCCTGCTTGTAATAAGATGGCTGTAGGTTTGTTAATTATGTGATTTCGGCGGAGAAGCTGGATTTACTCGCTTTATCAACATCTCAACCAGCAGTGAAATACACTCAGTGTAAAACGAAAAGAAATAGATTTACTTTTGCCTTAAGGAGAAGCCTGTTATATCTCAATTATCTTTCACACTTTTAGAAAGTCTCAGTCACGTGAGTCAGCCGGTTAGTTCGGCATACCAGGCTCATGTTAACAGCCCCTCAATCGGCAAAAGCCAGAAAGCAGTTGAGCACATTAACTGATTAACTCTGTTTTCCATTCACAAGTAAATTCATCTGGCGTTAGACAGAGTAAAATAAGAGACTGATTCTGCAAGGAAAGAGTTAAAATTTGTTGTATCTGTTTGCCGTTTTGAAGTGAAATCTGTGTACATTGAAACTATCCCAGATAAAATGTTCACTAAAGATTTACCGGGCGGAAATCTTAGACGTAAAATGAAGATGAGAGCCCAGCTCAAAATTCGGAGATGTAATGTCATCATTCAGGAATAGACAGAAACACACGAATAAAGTTTAATAGAAGTTCACTGACGTTTCGTTGCCGACGCGCAACATTTTCAAAGTAATTACAGGTGAAAATATTAAGATATTTATAATTACAAAAGGTATCACATTAGGATTAAAGCCAATGAGAATAAGGGAGGTGAAAGATGAGACGAGACAAGTAGAGGAAGGAGGGAATTAAAATAAGGCAAGAGGAACGGAAGTGATGTTTTCATTAAGAAAAGGTTTATGTTTATTGATGAGGAGACTTTCTCTGATAAGTAATTCAAGGGGTGAATTGCAAGAGGAAAGAATAGAGAAGTCATGAAAGGAGATGGAGTGGCTAGTTTGGGTTGAATGTGTAAGAATGCTAGAACGTGAAGGATGTGAAATTTGCCAGTCAAAGGCGAAATTCCCATGTGTTCTGAAATACGCGTGTGTAGGTGACGGCGTGTTTGCCCAATATACAACGCTGCGCAGCATTGACACTTAAATTGATAAACTACATGCGATTTCAGAAACTTGGGAATAGGGTCTTTGAACTGGAAGAAGGTAGAAAGACGTTTACCAGGTTTTAATATGACACGAAGGTCTATTTGAGGGAAGCAGGAAGAAACAAGTTTGATGAGCTTGGTTCGGATTTGTAAAGAATGAGCACCGGTAAAAGGGAGGCAGAAATAGACAACACGTTTAGGGACAGTGATATTGTTAATGGGAGGAGAAAAGATCTTGTCGAGAAAAATACTTAGGCAGCGGTCAAAAAGAGCGACGGGGTAACCATTGCTAACAAAAAATTCTTTAAGTTTAAGGACCTCAGAATGAAATATATGATAGGATAAGCATATTCTAAAATATCGGTTGAGCAATGAGTAAATAAGACCACGTTTGAACGATAACGGGATAAAACTATCAAAGTTGGTAAAAAGTCCTGTAAAAGTGGGTTTTCGATAAACAGAAGTAGAGAAGCCATCAATTCGATTAATTGAAACGTCTAAGAAAGGTGAACACCCGTTAACCTCGGGTCACTAGTAAATTTAATGTTACGATGTTTAGAATTTAAGTAATTAAGAAAAGGTTGAACGTGGTCTTCGGATTTGAAGATAAAACAATCATCAACATATCGTCGGAAATGAAGAGGTTTAAATTCAGGTGGGCAATTGTCTAACCAGGTGCGTTCGTGGAAAGATAAAAAAATATTAGCAAACAGTGGACCAAGGGGGGATCCCATGGCAACACCGTCCACCTGTTCGTAAAGGTGGCCATTAAAAAGAGAATGACAATTTTTGACGGCTAATGACAATAATTCCTTCAACTGTGCACGAGTAAAACCAAGGTGGTGGGTTGAGTTGAGAAAAAGCTTAGAAATAATGATATCAATCGTTTCGTCGAGAGGGACGTTAGTAAAAAGTGAAGATATGTCAAAACTGGTCATGAAGATGTGATCAGTGTCCAGATTTAAATTATGTAACTCATCAACAAACGAAAAAGTATCTGAAATGATAAAGGGACTAACAGAGATATCATGAAGAAGTGAAACAAGATATTTAGAAAGGTTGTAAGAGTGCGTACCTATGGTGGATAGAATGGGATGAAGAGGGATATTGGCTTTATTTATTTTGGGTAGTCCATACAGAATGTCAGGTCTGGAGCCTGTTGGAATCAGTTTTTCGTATAATTCACCAGAGATTACGTAGGAAGCCACGGATCTTGTTTTCTCGGTTGGTGGTGGTTTTCAGAGGGTCTGACGTAAGGCTCTTGAATTTAGATTTGTCTTGAAGAATGGCTTCCATCTTAAAACAATAGTCTGCTTTGTAGAGGATTACGATGCCGTTACCCTTGTCCGGTTTCACCAAAACAATTCCAGTGTGTCCTTCAGTCCCTTCAAGATTTTATAATCATCTCTAGTCAATAAAAAGTTAGGTGGTGAGATGTTCTTGTATCCAGAAAGAGCAATATCTTTCAATCTGGTTTTAAAAAACTCTTCGTCGGTATCATGGTTGGTTGACATGGTTTCACATTTCAGTTTGCGTTGGAGCATCTCGAAAGGAACCAAGAAATTGAAACTAGAAATACGAAAACGTTTCTCAAGCTTATCGGTTAATCTTTTGTCCACTACTACGTATGATTTGCTAAAAATATGGTAACAGTAATTAAAAATCAACCCAAATCTTTTTAATATCTTATTCGAAATAACAATATGACAAATAGACCGAATGTTTACGTTTGGTGTAAAATAAACGTTACGTCAATACTTGCAGCCGAACTGCAGCTGTGTGGAAACAATATAATTAGTTCAAGGTATTGTACGCCATCGCAGTGCTAGAGTCGGGAAAGGAGGGTAGAATTTCCCCAACGGAAGGTTTTTCTTCCTGTCTTGCATTCCCAAAGTCGTAACGAGAGCGTACGGCTTCCATTTCTTAGCAGCTTTAATTTATACATTGAATGTGTCTTTTGAATGAAATATGGAGGACATTTCAACTTTTTTGATTTTGGATTGGAATCATGGACGTTAAATATTCCATTATCTAAACAATTGTTATGTTTCATAAAAAGTTTAGCAGATTTTCCAGGAAAAGATGCTCCATAAAAGTTTGTCTTCCTCTTGTCTGCTTCCCCTAACGGCATGACAGATACGGTGTTGCCACTGTTTACTGGAAATGAAAACAATTCACTTGAGCCATACAACTAAAATCTCTGTTCTTCTAAATGGTGTTTATGAAACCAATTCTTTGTTGAGCAAAAAGATGCAAGCCCGTAAACGAATGACGACAATGTCAAAGATGATAAGCATGATTATATATATATATATATATATATATATATATTTCTTTTTTGTGACCATTAAGCAGAAGTAGTCACTGAGAAACGTCGATTTCATACGCATATAATTCCAAATCCCAAGTATAGTTATAAAATGAATAATTCTTAAGTTAAAGATGGTCAAAAATGATATACAATAGGCGTATAAACAACAGCCGGTGTCAATGAAAACATCAAGACTAGATTAAATTGGTATTCCAAACATCTCAGTTAGACGTTATATATGTGGAACATGCAGCCATATTTGAAGCACTGATTTAAGGATACTCTTATAGCAGTTCGGAATGCCCGCCTGCATGTATGAAAAGTTCGTTGTTGATTCGGTCAACTGGGCGACCACATTCAAACAAGTTATCTCTGGTATCTTATACAAACATTAATTCGTTACTTATTACACAACATTTCTTTATTCAATAAATCCGCATTAACATGCGGATAGTTCTAACGTTATGTTTACTGTCCATTATTGCACGTCTCAATCACATTCAGCAGATTATTTACAAACTATTTTATTAAGTATTTTCCAGTACTCGCGGCGAAATTTAGAGCTACAAATCCCATAAAGAATGGGATTAACACAGCTGTTCCCTAAGGACATCATTATAAAGACAAAGTGTGCTGTTCCTTGGAGATGGATTGCACCTACCGAAGTAAAGCGCATCATGTAACTTATTTTTGTTGGAAGCCATCCCACGATTAAGGCAATCGAAGCGACGAAAGCTATTATTGTAAGTCGTTTTCTAACCACCCGTGCTCCAATTGAAAACATTGATATGCGCTTTATTTTAAATGAGATGTGCAAATACAAAAGAATTGTTACCGAGAATGGAATAATACAGGCTACACTAATTTCAAGAAGAGGAAGAATAATGTTTCCAATTTTCGGCCGTTTCCATTCGCATTTTCCTTCCTGAAAATTTTCTGTAACGCTTAGGAACACAGTGGAGTTGATGAAGAAAGCCCACATCCAAACAACAATGATGATGACCGTTGTATGTTTCATATTCAGACGTCGGTATAGATGAGGTTTAACAACCGCCAGCCAACGGTCAATGGTTAGCAAAAGGCATGTATAAACGGACACATAACCAAGACCAAATAAAATATAACCACCCCATAAAATGTTACAGATTAAGAAGGCGTCAGGCTGTGCATCAGGCATTGTAGGTAGATAAAGAAATCGGCTAAACACCAAAAAGATCGCAGTGGTTAGGTCTGTAAGAGCAAGATTGATTATGAGTGCATCAAAAGGACTTCGTTTGATCGTCTTGCGTTTCCGAATGAAAACCAAAATCACCAAAGCATTTCCCATGAAAGCAATGAGAGAAATCATTGAAAACGTGATGCGAGCAACCCAACTTTCAGCAACGTGACCCATTGTTTTGTTACAAAACTTTTAAGGAGACTGCAATTTGCATTTAGTATGCCTGATTATTTTTCTTCATATGGAGCAGTCTTCGCCAGTAACAGATGTTGTAAATTAATGTGATGTAATTAACGTGATAATTATGATAAATGTTCTCATAAATCACACAAAATCCTGTTAAAAACACATTTCAATGATCGTTGCCTTTGCAGAGGGACCCGGGAGAAGGCTTGATGAAACTTGCATAAAATGTTTTCGTGACAACATTTGGAGATGAACTCGAACCTTTTGTTTACAAGCGAATGCTTGTCTGCGTTTAAAATGCAATTTTTTCCAGCCAAACATAGAATGTAACACTTGGCACCACCGTTGTAGGCACCTGCACGTTTTAAAATGGACCATTTAATACTGTAATTAATTTTCGAATCTTGCAATTCTCAGACGTATTTCGAGAGAGCGGTCTTTGTGGAGTGCTTACGGTGTTAGATAGATAGATGATGATGATGACAATGATGTCTTTATTTATACACGATAGTTTTATCAAACTTGGTATATAACACAAGCTTAGTCTTCCTAAAAGTCGTGTGCTATTTACATATCTAATATTAATTACCAAATATATCTATATATATGTACATATTTTTGAGTTTTTATGAATAAAATAAACCATATACAAATTGGCTAAGTAAATATACTTATAAGTTTAATTTAGTGCAGATAGCAGTTCAAACCTTTTAATAAATGCCCGTAATGATGGAGCTGTTTTTACATGTTCAGGAAGAGAGTTCCAAAGTTTTGCACTACTAAACGGAAAGTTTCGGCCTGCCCACACAAAAACAGGTTTCGCGTAAAGAACCTGAGAACAATAGGTTCGTTTCCACACCTACACGCCCACGCTTCGGCAGCAAGCATATAAGCGGCCCGCATTTCGAAATGTGCCTTTTCCGCCTGAAGATTCCCCACGGATGAAACAGACTATAATAATAATAATTTATTTAATTACTACCCTTGGCCTAGAATTACAGTGGTATTACAATAAGTTTAATAATGTTATTAAGCACAAAATAAAAGGATTGTACAATGATTATTATTTACAAACTTAGACTAAATTTGTTCTAAAACTACCTACTAAGATTAATATATTCTAAAATATTATAAAATATTTCAATTAAAAAAGTCCAACCAGGCCGGTCTCGGTATAAATGATTGTTTATGTCTATCCGTATTCGAAATTGGGACTAAGAGTGGGTTAGAAACTGTTCTAAGGTTATATTTATGGTTGACCAAATCACAAACAAATCTTCTACATGGGTGATTTTCTGAGTCCCTGATATTGTTATATTCTTTACAAGTAATTTTATCCCTCCTAGACTCAAGCGGCTCAATTATATTACTCGATACGCCAATGATATCAAGACAACGTTTTTGAACTCTTTCGATATCCTCCTTTAAATAACAAGGCAGACCTCCCCAGATCGGTACACCATATTCCAGTAAAGGTCTTATCTTGGTACAATAGGTTGAAAGCCCAATATTGCTTGGGAGATTTGCTTTCCTACAAGCCCTCACAAAGTAGATTCTTTTACTCGCCTTCTTAACAATGGTAGATACATGTGCGTTCCATTTAAGATCATATATATATATATATAAACGTCCAGAACCAGCTCCTCAAATAGTCAACCCATATACCACATCAATTTTCAAACACTTGTTCACTTTAATTAAAAACCTTTAAAAGATAATATTTTGGGGCACAGTACCTTCTTCAGATGAACTTGCTGTCAACAACGGGAGTCTTTTGCGTATTACAAGTCTCTCGCATTGAGCCCCGAAGGAACAAAACTATTATTTTTTTTCCGCCCAAAAGCTTTCCCTTTTCGTAGGGTCTCTCTTGTCCGCAACATCTATTATTTGAACTTCCAAATCCTCTAATCCCAAATGGCCTTCTTCTTATATATATATATGTATTATATGGCTGAGCCCGCTATTCGGTCTGCACGCAAAATGACGCATGGTGATTGGCTGGCTAGCCGTGCAATAAGTTTTTCGTACAGACCGGCTAGTTTTGGCGGGAAAACTTCCGAGTGCATTTGAAGAAAAACAATCAGGATCCAGGTACGTTTTACAGAAGATTTATAAAAACAAACTACGAAAAGAGAAGTCAAATGTTCTCAAAGATAATTTTAAGCAGAAAACTAGATGAACAGATGCAAAAAACCACGAAGTAATAGGTAAAAACAAGAGAGTAAACCTAAGCCAATAATTCAATAATAACACAAAGTTTCGTTAAAAGCGATGAAGAAAGGAGCCAAAAGCCATATAATAAATTCCTTATTAACCTCGTTTGTTCGGTCTGTACGAGAAAGTATTTGCCCTCGGGTTTTTTCGCACAGACCTCGCTCCTTCGTCGCTCGGTCTGTACGAAAACCTCAGGCAAATACTTTCCCGTACAGGCTTCACACTCGGTTAATAAGTAATCAATATATATATACATATATGTAATATTTAAAAATCGAGCAGGAGTGCTTTATCGGGATTTAAAAAGCGAGGCGATAGCCGAGTGTTTTAGACCCGACAAAGCACGAACTGCGAGTTTTTTAAATGTTTTATGAAATTCACTTTTTAATACGCTAATTTGTGAAGAAAATTTGGAAATTTATCGTTAGTAAGCCGAGAAAATTGAACTTCTTCTTCACATATAAAGGCACATGTATCTTTATCACGTAAATAGATCCAACACGGTTATGATTTTCTTTTGTCTTTTCCTCATGAATTTATATATATATATATATATATATAAATTGTTGCATGCCTTAATTACTTAATGCAATTATTTGGCCCCTGGCTCCTTTCACTGAGGTCTCTAGGGGTCAAAAGTATGAGTCCAGCCAAAAATTAGAGTCACTTTTATTAATATATAGAACTCTAGAACATAACGTCACTCATTAGAGCAAGAAATGCTGCATTATTGAAAGAATAATGGATGTGGAAGAACAAATAACACCATAATAAGCAAAGCAATTTTGTGTTCACGCAATAGTTTCATCAATATTCTGTTTATCCTCCTTTTGCTTTGAGAACTACTGAAACTCTTTTTGGCATAGATTCAATAGGTTTGTGGATGATTTCTGGCTTCAGGTTGTTCCAGCACTCATTAATGTCATGCCATAGGGCATCTTGACTAGTGATTACATACTTTGTCTTATCCCTTTTCAAATGTTCTCATCAATGTTCGATTGGATTGAGATCAGGGGATTGAGGAGGAAAATCCATAACAACCACCACACCATGGTCTTCTTTCCTGTGCAAATATTTTCTACATAGCTTAGAGGTGTGTTTGGGGTAATTATCTCGTTGTAAAACGAATCCGTAGCACATAGTTTTAAGCCAGATGGAATAGCATGTCTTTGAAGGATGGAGTGTTACTTTTCCTTGGTAAGGATATCGTTAATTCTGTGCCGATCAACAACACCATTATAACCAAAGCACCCCAAACTTGAATACTTTCTCAATTACGTTTTACTTTAGATTTCACACATTCATTCAACATTCTTGCATTACTTCTGCGTCTCATATTTCCGTAAAGCTGAACTTTAGATTGATCTTTAAACAGAACTTTTTTCCAGTCGTCAACGGAATAATGCTTATACTTCTTGGCACATAGCAATCTCTTGCACTTACTTTGGGATCGTAAAAGGGGTTTGGAGACTGCTACTCTTCCATTAAGCTCGTTTGAAGCCAATCGTCTTTTTACTGTTTTTACACTAACTGGCTTCTCTCGAGTGTTGTTGAGCAAGGCCTGAATCTTGCCAGCAATTGCCATCCTGTGGCGCAAAGAGGTTTTCTTGATGTAGCGTTCCTTTCCCTGAGTGGTAACTCTTGATCTGTGAGATCTTGGTCCGGTGGAAAAGGATCCTGTTTCCTTAAACCTCTGCAAGGTTCGCTGCACGGCAACTTTCGAGACACTTATTATATTTGCAATTTTACGTTGTGGCATGCCTTAATTACTTAATGCAATTATTTGGCCCGTGGTTCCTTTCACTGAGGTCTCTAGACATTTCGATACAAGACATGGAAAGAGGATTGTCGTATTCTATATCCTCACTTGATAAACAGAAAAAGTAATGAAGTAAATGTAGGAGTTACATTCGTGTAACAATGCCCATGCATCCGGCCGCAGACACCTGGCAAGGCTCTAGAATGAACTGCATCTTCCAGAAGACAATACTAACAAGATGGACTCATACTGGTTTACAGAAGTACACCAAAAAAGCACAAAAGAAAAGGAGAAAAAGAGCAGAACATTCAATATTTTGTTTGGCTCCCTTTTTCTTTCAAAACAGCATCAGTTCTGTGAGGAATACTGTCTTGTAGTTTCGGCAGAAAGTCAACTGGTATGTTATTCCATACATCACGAAGAACATCCCACAGTTCTTCTGCTGTTGTTGGTTGCTTTTCCAGTTTCTTTCTATCCAAATAGTCCCAAACGGCCTTAATTATGTTCAAATCCGGGCTCTGAGGTATATATATATAGGTATATATATATACCTGTATATATATATATGTACATATATATAAAGAGAGAGAGAGAGAGGGACAGAGAGGGGAAGAGAGAGGGAGAGAGAGAGAGAGAGAGAGAGAGAGAGAGGGAGGGAGAGAGGGAGAGAGAGAGAGAGAGAGAGAGAGAGAGAGAGAGAGAGAGAGAGAGAGAGAGAGAGAGAGAGAGAAAAAAGAAAGTGTATATTGTGGTAACGACGGAGACTGTAAATAAGTCAACCACTCATTTCGCACAAACGTTTTCGTTTTTATTAAAGCTCTTCAGGTGCTATCTAAATATTGAGTGGCTATGCTATTTACATTTATAGGTTCGGTGTATTTGGTTTTACGTCACAACATGCGTTATGTTACTGTTATGTAACAGTAACATGATATATATGTATATCATATATACATATATATATATATATATATATATATATATATATGTATGTATGTATGTATATATATATATATATGTATATATGTATATATATATATATATACATATATATATATATATGTATATATATATGTATATATATATATGTATATATATATATATACATACATATATATACATATATGTATATATAGATGTACCACAAGTGTGGAACATTAGAGTTGCCTATATAATGTAGGCTTCTCCATCCTGCTCGTCAGCACTACACTGATGAGGCCCAGTAGGCCGAAACAGTTCCGTCTGTAGTTATATATGTACGTATGTATATGTATATATATATATATATATATATATATATATGTATATATATATATATATATATAATTTATTTTACAGTAAAATGCTGTCGCTACTCAGAGTTTCACGCGGTACGCGATCATCAGGCAACTGACAGATTCGGTTCAACTATTCTTATTTACATGGGTTGCGACGTTAATTAATTAGGTGTTTCGTTACATGGCGACACCTTGAGAAAAGTTCGGTTCGTCTGTTTAATAAGTTGTTATGTTTTCCTTTCGTCAATAAGAGCTTTTCTTCGAGGCACAAATTGCATCGTTTAGATCTCGTCTTATATGCCGCGATTTGTTTGACGATCGACCAGCTAATGTTGAACATCCGGTTGCTTTCCTTTAGCTTCCAGATATGCTTGGACAGCTCAGTGTCATTTGCATATTTGGTGTGTTGGAAAGATTTCAAGTGGTTTCTGTATCGTTGTTTGAATTCATTAGCTGTTACTCCAATGTAACTCTTTTTCTCTTTGTTGTCGGTCGCCGTCACATCAGCTCGGTAGACTTTGGCCAGTTTTAAATGCTTCGGATGATATGAGAAAGACTTTTGAGGAAAAGCCCATATTGTCATTTAAACGACCAAGAAATTTAAAAGATGTTCTGGTTAAATGATTTAAGTCAAGAAACGGGCCCAGCTCGAGTGAAGTTTAGCAATAACTTTGGTTCTTTGTCAAACATCTGCACATCTTAACATTCCCAAAACTGCTGCCTGCATCATTCAGTTTTCACGAAGCGATGAAAATGACTTTTTGCAAAGCTTAACTTATCGCTTTTTTTCTCATAACCCCTTGCTTTCACTAAAGATTGACGACCAACGAACTAGCCGAGTGGGACTTTGTGCTTTGGGTATTTTAAGACAAATACTGTAAATATGGGCCGGGTAGTTAGACGACAATAAAATTACTCAAATGTGCGCGGGGCTACGTACAATACAAAACTAACACAATATCTTACCACCGTCATCGCTTATATCACACAACATCTCTCTCAAGGACGTTCGCCTTCGCCATACCTTTTCATAAATGCCTCATCTCAACAACAGTTTTAAGATTTTGGGAGTATACTTACCTGCATGCTGTACAGCCATATACTCGAGCACAACATGCGCGCTTTCATTTCATGAAATTTTCTCCTTGTTTAAACAGGTCGACCAGTTAACAACCAATCTTCGTTAATTACAAATGGTGGTTTCTCAATTCTAAAACCGAATAACTTCGACCAATGCTAGTGAATAGACATTAGTCTTCCTTTCTTGGTTACCATGGTACTTATTTACTCCTGTGATAAAAACCGGATTGATAAACTACCAGACGTCTCTACATTGGTATTTACGACAAACGATTTCTTCTTTACTACTGTAACTGTCCAGGTGGACGACCTACTTTATCTTGACCAGTTACTTGTCAAAATTACTTGGCGTAATTTCTTGCAGGGGATCATCAATAATTGAAATAATTATGCTTAGTCGTTATGTTTGTAGAACCATAACCAAGTCCATGAGTATTGAATGGAAAAGGGGGAAAAAACCATTTTATTACGCCGAGTACGAAACCACACACAAAGCTTTCGGGTCCTCTTTTTCATTTTCGCATGAGCAAAAGCAAAACTTTAAGCAATAGCGTTTCGTAGTTACAACAGCCGAGTCCATAGACAGCATACAGTTTGGGAGAAAATCTCTACTTCTTTAGGTTCCTGTTCCAACAAGTGACAAGCGGCCGCTTTTCATGCATTCTTACCAACGTTAAACTTTAGCTCCACAACTTTTCTCCAGCCTTAGTTGAAGTGGTAGGATATCTACCAAAGCATTCGACGTCCATATGAAATACAACGGTTATGAGCGGGGCTTTTTCCATGAGGCATTAATCAGAGGATAACAACAAATATCCTAAGAAATGTTCAAAATATCCAGAAAAGCAATTACCTTATGGATAACTGTACTACCATGTTTATCATCATACGCCATAAACTGTCTACATTATTTTCGCCATTGCAATAAATTTTCTTGGTGACAGAGAGTCCTATTTTGAAGGTTTTAGGTTAAAATCAATCTGTAAACTGTACCACAACTTCCTTTAATTGGGACAGAATTGATGCGATGGTGGAATAAATCCGTTGAAGCTGACAAGCGAAAAACAATTTTAATTTCTGTTTTAGTGACAGGTAACTTCAACCATCAGAATTATTCTTCCGTTTGTCCTTGGTATCGATACCACGAGTTTCTGCATTGATGCTGATAAACGACCAAAGGGATTCATCCCAGATAAAATCTTACGATATTTGGCTGATTAATTTACCTCCAGCATAATCAACTGAATTCTCGTTAATTTCGTACACATACGCTATCGCGTGAAACTCGTTCAATCTATGAAGAATTTTCCATTAATTTGCAGATCTTCTACTTCAGTTCTTCTGAAGTCGATGTTGATTTCATTAAGAATTTGTTTGCACAGTTTCTGTCATCTCGATCACCATCAAGTGTAATCTTTTCTTATCAAGTACGAAAAATCTGGAATTTCCCAAGGGAATTGCTCGGATTCCGAATGCTCAGTGACGATAAACATGAACATAAAAAAACAGCAAAAACACTAAGAATCACTTTATTTGTATCCCACTCCACAAATTGGATGGTGAGAAACACATATGCATAACATCATACCAAGTAAGGAAACCCACGCAAGGCTCCAACAACATTTTTTCATTGTCTCTACTTCCACAATTGTCGGGTTTGTGAAGAATAATGATTTTACTCCTCTCTTTTATCGATGCAAGGTTTAAAACATCACTATTTGACATCGTTTCTCGCACCCAAACATTGAAAGTCTTGAACACAGATGACAACGTTTACCATATTTCAGCCAAACCGCTTAACACGAAATTTCAATCCAGGCTGTTTTAGTTCATAGATAAAAAATATCTGGAAAGCTATAACCAATCAAACTGCTTGAAATGACCAGGTGCCAGATTACAAAGCCATAATCGACGTTAAGGTCATGCAATATCGTTATCATCTTCACTTATACCAACACTTCTTCATTAATTTAGAGCAATATTTTCAGGTTTTAAGTTCACATATCCTTGTACAGTATAAACGTTGAATTGAGAGTAATTCTTATTTCCATTTGTCTCGTTTTGTTGAATACCTGAATGAAACCATTAGAACTAGTCAGTACGAAGAGTATCGCAGTATAGGTAATACGTTGCATTATTTCCTTAGTTTCGGAACCATACTATCAACGCCCCTCTACCATAAGCAACACAATATTTCATGTTCTGATCAGTAGCTATCCATGATTTTGTGTCAAATGTTGAATCTAATTCATGACCTGTCCTTTGTCTGCAAGATTTTGTACAAATTTCTAGGGATCTCCAAAAATTTCAACGATTAAGTCAGCTGCAGACATATCTAAATGCATACATATTTTATTTTCGAGTATTATTAATACTTGTGCAGTTGATTACCCATTTGCACAGTTATACGAAAAATCATCGCTTACTGTTGTAACCAATTTCTCCCGTAGGTCGGAAAAATAGAATTACGTATCAGCAGCACTAGACTGATTTAGAGATTAGATTTGTGAATCCCTTAATTGACGTTTTACCAATTGCCTGACTGATAAGGTAAAGATAGGGCGTTACAGGCCAACATCAGGCTAGCCTCATCAGGCTAGCCGTTACCTTCGGTTTCCTCATCATGAAGTAACCAGCAATGTTATGTTACCCGACTGGGTTTCACTTAGTTCGACCCAGGTTACCGAACGGCATTCTTCATTACAATTACTTGGCCAGTAGCCATTTCCACACCTATGAGGATAGAGGGACTGTGAAATCAAATAATGTAAAAAACACGACATAAGGACAATAATCTGGCTCAAACTCTCAGTTATGCGAGTCTGACGCCTACTGCAAACGTCAAGAGGCCATTAAGTCTCAACTTTAAAACGGTTTCTAAACTTACATTAATGTTAGTTTTAATCAAGTTAATGTTGATCATGTTGACCAATTTTCAAACGCTGCTCAATACTTCCGTAAAGGAGGAAACTTTAATACTACGGCTAAAAAAAAGTGTATTTAAAAGAGTGTGCCAAAGTTGATGTAAACCGTACAAAATCTTACAACGGAAGATGCTCGCTCAACGATCGTAATATATCGTAAATTTGTAAATTTATGCAAAATAGGGACATGAAGGTCAACATTACATCTATTTTGGATAATTCGAACTATCCACGTATAGAAGTATTTTTCCTTGCAGATTTGTTGAAATGCCTAAGCATACTCACCGTCTTCCAAATAGACAACGGAACGAGTTGCTAAAAAAAAAATTGCTTTGCTAACGTGTGCCATCTGAACAATTTAACAAGGAAAAATTTTTGTGATTGCTAATTTCTGGTGCGAAATGTCTTACAAAGAATTTACTAATCCGGAAAAAGAAAGGTAAATTAATTCAAATTATTTGACAAGTCATTTCAAATACATATGACAAGCAGAATCAGGACAAAGGCACACAGATTTTAAAGTTTTTACATTAAGTTCATGCCCATTAAATGAACAATTTTAGCAATTTTTAATAACAGAACTTGTTTTTTCGTGGAGCAGACTTCGTCAACTACTAAGAACTTAATCATTTCCCTTTATGGATTGTTAAGATGGTAGGGTCATTAAGAGAGGTAATGGTTGATTATCGTAAAGCTAAGTAAGACAACAAAGTTTGAGATATTGTCAAAGTTCTAAGTCTACGGAGTGATTAATATGTAAAAAGACTTCTCTCATATCATAAACTTCAACCAAGATCACTCTTCAATAATATACCATTTTTCCCGAAAATAATTATAAGCGAAATGATAAGGGGGGGATGAAAATAGAATGCCTAGCCGTAATGCGCTTTTTGGAACAAATGTATCGAAACAAGTAGATATACTTCGAAACTATTTAAAGAACTTAAGCTACTCTTTATATAGTTACCAGTAACCATAAGTTACTTCAGCAGTGACACAATCTTATTTGCATAATAAGATTAATTAAGATCAAGTACTTTCACTCTTTACGTGTTACTATTTGGGCGTTTTCCATTTCCTTTCCTGTAAGTTCGATAGTACTGGCGAGTTCAAAAATGAGAAATATATCAAAAGGACTGGTTACTAGTCAGATGAACGCCGTGCATTGTTGCATGTTTGAGGGGACGCACTGGGGGACGCTGTATCGATAATCTAGCAATCAGTAGGGAGAAAAGTTTACTTAACTTATAAGATATTCGCCCAACAAATATTACGTAGTTTTAGAGCAATATGATATTCCTTGCGCAAGATTGACTAAACCAGTGGAGCAGTGCTCTATTGCTCTGTGGCGATACTGAATTATTAGATCGCTTGTCGAAATGCAAGGACCATTGGAACTGAATCTGAATTGGTGCAACGTATTTTATTTCATTACTTCTCTTCGTGCAAGTATCATCAGAATCGTTCTATGAAAAATGTTTTTGGATGGTCGGTGAATTTTGCTCTTTATTTTCACTGGGATCAAGACGTCTCAAACGGTAAGTTTTGCTTTAAAACGCTTGTGAACTTTTTGGCGTGTTTCATGAAATAAAACTGCAGTGTACTCTTATGAAGTATCCGGTCGTGTTTTAGATTAATATTGCCAGTCTCATCAAAGCTTGTGTGACCGAGAAATATCTCGAATTTCTTGTACAATCTTTTGCGCTCATTGAGAAGCACAAAAGAGCTGCTTTGCAGCAAAAGGTAATCTTCTGGACTAACAACGTGACCGAGGAAATCCAACGAGACCGAAACACCACTTGATGCTTTACCTGACTTGATTGCTAATAATCTACGTGGGGAAGTTTGAGCAGCAGTTCGAGGAATGATTTTCAAGCCATCGAATTGTGTAAATGCAGACAAAATAAAACTTGTTAAATGTGGTAGCTTGGTAGTTATATGTTCTTTTATATGCTCTCACGCTATTCTACTCAGAAAAACTTTCTGAGTCCCTGACGGTAACCCGTAACCGGCAATCAGAAGGTTACAGGTTCGATTCCCGTCAGGGACTCAGAATGTTTTTCTGAGTAGAATAGCTTGAGAGCGTATAAAAGAACATCAATTTTCATTACATTGTTCGAGAAATTTGAGATTTGTCTGTCACAAAAGCTTTAATGAGATCGGTTATATTAATCCAAAACACAATGTCAACGGAATACTTCATAAATACACACTCCGGTTTTATTTGATGAAACAGACCAAAAGTTTCATAAGAGTTTCAAAGAAAAACTCACCGTGTGAGACAGCTCGATCATAGTGTAAAAGAGAGTAAAATAAACAAGGCCTTTCCTAAAACTATTTCCAAAGAACGCTGCCGATGATACTAAAGCAATCCTTTTCAATATCGCCGCAGAGCTCTGTTCCCCTGGTTTATCCACTATTACTCAAGGAATATCATCTTCCTCTAAAAGTACTTCACAATATTATTTGTTGGGCACATATCTCCCAAGTTAAGTACACTTTTCTCATTACTGTTTGCCAGATTATCGATACGGCGTTCCCCAAAGCGTCCGTTCAAACGTACCAAAATACACGGCGCCTGTCTAGCTAGTAACCATTCCTTTTAATATACAACTCATTTCTGAACTCGCTAATCGGACATGTGTTACAAATTTGAGAAAGTAACACGATAATTTTTGGGGATTGGGACTGATCGGTCAAGAAAATTCGGGTCTAATGTAAGAGGAAGTCCACTCAGGCATTATACTACACCCTTGTAAAAAAAACAAAACAAAACAAAAAAAAACCCCAAAAAACCAAAAAAATCCCAAGATTCTCCGATGAGCTGGCAGTGAATGGCACGTCAAATGATCCGTCATGGCTTCTGGTCTTTCTGTCAACATTTGGTCCAGATTTACTTAAACTCATCAGTCTATGCATTGACTCTTACACCAAACTATGAAGCAGACTTGATTATTGGTTATTGTAAATTAGAACATTTAAGAAACAAATTGCTGAATGACAATATCGATAGGCGCTCGACAAACTGGGCAGCAAGCTCCTCTTCGTTGTAATTCACGTGCACACTCTACACAGCAGCAGACGTGACCTGTTGCACCATGAACGATGGTCGCATCTTTAGGTTTTGCAAGGCATACAACACAGGGTGAAGACTCCTCAGGTGGAGCCACCGCATTTATATTTTCTGAATCTTCCTCCGGTGTTGTCACTGGATTTCCTGCTGCTGTTCTCGTTATGATGCGCTGATTTGACACACTTCGCCAAGCTGGCATGAAAAAATAGACAAACGCACTTAAGCAGAATGTAATTAACACAGTTTGTCTTAATAGTTTGAGTGAGACATCTAGGAAAAATTACGTATTTTATGGCATTATGCGTTAATCATGACTTCTAAATCATTTTTGTGAGTGCCAGTCCACAAATTCGTTTGGTGGTCTGACCACCTTTGTTCATAAATTGTAAATTAGTCGATGATTTTATTATGCATATTACCAAGTATACAGGATTAACACACTGAAAATCTAGAACAGAGCTTTACCAGCTGAGCTAAGATGGCCCTTGTAGCTTGGGCGTTAGTTTGCTATATTTGGTGGTGAATGGTATGCCATGGAGCGAAGGAATTCGGTATGACACTGTAGAAGTACTATTCGCATTTACAGTCAAAGTAAATAGTGTAATATCGTAATCACTTAATAACTAACCTACTAATTAGATTGTGACGTTTAAGAGCATAGTATATTATAATGATTCGTTTTTATTATATTAAATTACTTCTTGCACTGAACCGACTGAGTGCGTGTGCTCGATTCGAGGTAAACTCTACAAATTACACAATGTAATAACGGGGTGAAGGATCTGACCCATGTAGTAGTACAGTATGACCAAGCCAAATAGAGCAACAAATTTAGGACCACAGCAGACATCTGATGCACTATTCTTGGACTCTCGTTTAGTGTTCGAACATGGGAGCTACGAATCCTATCCCGTAACACTGGTTCACTACTTCAGTATATATAAAGACCGACAGTTATTCCGATGACGGAATTGGGTATTAATATCGTGATGACGGCGAACATAACAAAGACAAGAATAAAAATTGTGTCATTACTGGCAGTCGGTATATATTATTTTAGTATAATTACATACAGGTGATTATCCAAAATCCAACTTGCTGATTAGTCAAAAATTAAGTTCTATTTCTCGATTTTTAGCTCCAGGTGAATATAACAATGCAGATAGAACTAGAACTTTTTAAAACAGCTCGGTTATTGTTTTCTTTCTAATGATTACCTGTGTAATTATGTTAAAACAATTATTCGCCTCAGGCTCGGTGAATATTTATTGAATAGTTCTCTGGACTCCGTCTTAGGGATTATTGAACAATATTCACTTTGCCTTCGGCGAATAAATGTGAAATGTTCATAATATCAAGTGTCAAACGATTCCTTTATAGACAATTGGCACCTGGCCCCGTGGCCTTGCCTCGAAAAGTTTGGTCTTTGCATTTTCCAGAGTATACAAACTTTATATAAGTTTTTCTACCAGAGCTTTCGAAGTTTAGTTACACCAGATTCCTATGGTCATGAATTCGATTATTCAAAGATCTTGACATGGCCTTTCGCACCCCTTCTTCCATTCCTCACTCCCTCCTTCCCTCCATTCGCAAAGTACCACGTCAGCCTAGGTTCCTTTTATCGCGAATTTGATTCCCAATGTCTCTAACTTGTCTTTCCTGAACAGTACCGTACTTTTCTTTTTTTCCTCTTTCTACTTCCCACGCTGCTCCGTCACTCTAAGTATAATTTATCTCAGTATAACTAAAATTTGATGACAAACCTGACAACCCCTGATCGCTAAACGAACTTTTGACACCAAATCCACCTGTTAAAAGTAGAGTGAGATAATAGATATAAGTAAAATATTTAATCTGTTATTGAATAGTGCTCAAGGACCAATTTAGCACATTGTGAATGAAAATGTGACCAGGTTATATTCAACTGATTTTAAGGTCCCACCAATTTTATCTGAATTGTCAAAATCCAAAGTGTTCTATAGCATTGTGATGCCATTCAATTCGCTACAAAGCGAAACGAAAATAATCAATGAAGCTAATTAATTACTCTATTAATGTACTTGAGAAAATTTCAAATTCTCAATGCCGGAGCAGAGCTTTGTTTGAAAGTATTGCAGCGCTGAAAAAGATAGCACCTCACCGAAAAAAGATAATTCAATGGAAATTTCTTATTGTACAAAGAATTTCAATAAGCTAAAAAAATTCTGAAACCTGTAGGGAATTAATCCAATACGACCTTAAAAGTCAAAAAAAAATTTGGAGACATTACCAGCAATAACGGCCATGGTTTTTAGTTTTCTTTAGTGAACGTAATAATATTGAGGTACGAAATTACTACCACTTAAATTTTTAATTTATACCATCAATTGGTAATTACAGTTAACTCTCGTTATAGGGAGAACTCTCGGGACCGTAGCTTGGTGTCCGGCATAGCGAAGGTCTGCAATTGCGAGGTACGATCAAACACTGGTGATTTAGCAACGTAAAATGTGCTATGTATGTCCACAAAGTGCAATACCGTCTTTAATGCAATAATTCCGTTACAGTTTGTACATTATAAGCAAATTAATTACGGTTAGACTTGACGAACTGATCAAAAGCAGCAACGCTGTTAAACAATTTTTAAAGACAGAAGGCAAGGGTATAATCACTTCTGTAGAGATTGGGCGAAAAAAGCGAAGAACACCGTTGTCAACAAGCAACATCCACTAAAGCGACTCAAACATAGACATGTCGGAAATAATTCCATTATGAAAACTTTGAAGTTGACATCGGGTAAACAATGACAAATTGGGTGAAATAATCAAGATGTCCACTTTATCGAGAGAAATAAAATAAAACTGTTCTGTTGGGACTGAAAAAGAGTCTTTAATGCTGTAATAGCGGGAGCTGGATGTTTCAATTAAAACCTATATACTTTTCGCCGGGGGTGCAGTTCCTGTCCGTAATTGCGAGATGTCTATAACAACGAGGAGTCCGTCAGGCGAAAGTTGACTGTATACGGTTTCTCGTTCAACCTGGAATGAATTTGGCCACGTTTTTCTAATGAATGCTATTCATTTCCATGGACCTTGCATAAATGATAAGCGCTCACTAACTACGTTGCACCCTGATCAATCCGTCTAAACCAACGTTTTTCACTTTAATTTCCCGCACACTGACTTATCTACATTTACGAAGCAAGAGATTAAGGTGTTTTTCAAAATATGTAGTAAAGATATTGTCATTAAACTTGGTTCGTAGCTTGGTCTATATAAAGGATCTTGTTCCCAAATTTTTAAGATCATGATTAGTTTGCAAATTTGCTAGTGCCGGATGTAATTTCGAGTGTATTAAAGAAACCAGCCGACATTTTTCCATTCGTGGTCATGAACATTTATCCAGTGATAAGAATTTGCATGTGTTCAAGCATTTGAAGGATTTTGAGTTTTGTGGGAGTCTTCCAAATGAGAATTGTTTTTTCCTATTTTGAACGCTGCCGTCAGTATTTACCGATTGAAATTACAGGAATCCCTCTATACTGAGTGGAAATAGCCGAACTTAATCAAACAGCTTTTTCATAGCAACCTAACACTAAATTCGCAAGGTCATCCTTAAGTCCTAAAGTTTTTCCTTTCGTTTTTATACATTAGTCATAGTATTTCAATCCTATCTGGTTTAATCTTGTTCTCAATAATTTTGCACAATCCTTGTACTACTCTATAAATATTCAGCTTCGCCCACACCATGTTTAACTGATGATGGACTATGCTTTCCAAAACATGTCTTGAAAAACTGGAGTCATTTTTACTAAAATTTAAAACAGGCTTTTTGCTTACTCGAAAATTTGATAATCGGTTTTACTAACATGCAGTCTATCACAAACTCACTCTTATTTCACCTTACTTTACATGTCAAGGATAAAAATTTGACGGCATCATTAACACATGTTTATTCCTATTTTGCCCGGACAGCTATACCCCATAACGAATCAATCACTCTACAACATAAATCTTTGCATTACCTCGATTGCCACTGCTTCTCAAACAGTTTTCGCACAAGTCGAATTCACAGTCTGTGCAGTGGAAAGGAGTATTATTGCGATCGGGGGTAAATCTCCTCGAACAGTTATCACACTGCCATCCACCAGAAAATCGCTGATAAACCAGCAATGAATCGGCCTTATAAAGTTCATGCTGATGAAGGGGAGTAAACCATGGCTGACAGCAACTATCGCAAAGGTCAAACGAACACGAACTGCAATGCCTTGGAAAGCTAGATGAAACAAATAAGACGTATAAGCACACGACCTGAGCTACTAAGCCTAGGATTTCCAAACTAATAACATCATGAGGAAAACTACCGCCTGGAAAATAAATGATCAGATTAGGAATAAATATTTCAAGAGTGGAATGATGGAGCGAAAGGCTACTGTTGGATGCAACTGTATAACTTGTCGCGAAAAATGCATCTTCGATGAGACTCAAGTCTAGGGCTCAACCTACGAAGTGGGCTTTACAAGGGGCCTCACTCTTACGAAAATTTCACGTATCACTGTACAGGTGAACAAACATATGGAATTGGGATATTTTTAAAAGGATACATACTAATAAAGTATTCGTGGGTTGCATGGCGGCAACGTTGATGGTTTTTTTAACAAATGAATCTTAGTATATGCCACTGATTCCACCATCGTAGCGCAGTATCTTGTCTTTTGAATCTCAAGTGACTCATTGTAACTCAGCATTATTTCATGTTTGAGGAGGTTTTCTTTGTTATTCATGAACTTTTGCCTGGTGTACATCCCGAAAGCGCGGGCCGAGAATTGACATTCAGCAGGGAAGAGAGAGGCTTATGAATTGATTTCAATTATTCATCATAAAATCAAGGGACTTATATCTCAGTTGAAAAGATTTATCTGTATAAATCCCTCATTACTATTAATAATGGATTTATATAGATAAATCCCTCCTCGCCTCCAAACAAATCATTTAAGCTTACGAGCAACATACTTCAGTTCGTGAACCCTGATTAGTCTTAGTCAATAACAAACTTCCCAACGTATTTCTTGCACAAATTGGCTAGACATCTTTCCGGCCTGTTTTCAGTTGCATAGTGTTCGATTTTCTTTTGTTGCACAGCTCAATGTTTTAAACCACCCAGATTATTTTTTTTCGCCAAACGATGTATAAACTAGTTTCTCTAGCTCCCTTTCGTTTGTTTCCACTAAAGTAAATTGGCTAAATTTCAGTGAACGATGCTCTCTGTCACGACGTAATGCAAAGTTCTTCCTCATCAAGAACACCATTGTATTGGACAAAACTTTAGCTGAATGATATCCCAAAAGCCCCCAAATCCCAAAGCTTGTTTTCATCATTCCCTGAAAAAGGCTGGGCTTCTTTTATTCTGGAACCAACCTCAGCTCTTGTTAATCGTTTCATCTCTGCGTCTAAGCAGTCTTGAAAGTGTTTAAAAGTGGGCTCCGTGAAGACATTTAACGCTGGTCTCCCAATATCCCTCAAGAACCGTTGCAAACCACAGCGCAGTTGGTAGAGCCTATTTGATGGATATACAGCACCCGCATCCTTCATTCGAACTTCTACAAGTTTACTGAGCCAGAAATTTAGCTCGTCACTATTAAGTTGCAGTCCGTCGGCACAAACAATCAAGTAGTTTTCTCCCGTAACAAACTTGCTTGAGCTCTGCAGCTAACTCCGTTCCTCTGCCCACTCACTCCACGTACGAACAGCCCAATTCGTATTAACTTTAGTATTTTCGGGTACGCGAGTGACTTTCCTCTCTACCAGTTCTTCATCGTTAACTAGTGAAATGTGTCTGTTCACCTTCAAGCATTAAAATTCGACTTTCTTTTTGCCCTCCAAATTCGATTTCGCATACATGCTGATTATGAGCCTCTGACAGCTCACTACCCAAAATTTTGTCCAAAATATCGAGGCCAAAATCGGGAAAAAGGCTTTCTCGTGAAGAGCAATTTTGCGTAATGAAAATCTCTTCGTCGATGTCGTCATTATTCATGACCACGAAGTTAAAACTAGCAAAAACTAGTCCGTTCAACGCACTTATAGTGCCACACCTCTCCAATATCACAACTGTCATCATATGTCCAAATTCAAAGAGATTTTGATTACAAAAGCAAATGACCAAGACAACCATCTCGTATCAGTCAAATACACTTCCCAAGGGACACGAATAATACGTCTATGCTTTGTCTGATATATTTAACCAAAAAAAATTTTATTCTTAGTCAGCCACGTTTTTCTAAGGAATTCCATGCACACTACGCTGGCATTTTTTATCTTTCAAAAGGGTTTTACATAAAGATTCCTCATTCATAATAACGAAATAAGTTAGATAAACACCTCGAACGTCGGGATTTATATGCCTGAATACCTCCGTTCTCGGTGTTTATCTCTTACATAACTAACCCTAACCCTAACCTTCCACTAACCCGACCCCAACCGCAACCACAACCACATATGCAATCTAATCGCAACCCCAACCCCAAAGGTCACTGGGGTTAAGCGGCCGGGATTGATGACACTCGAAAATTTTTCAAGTCAACGACGGTAAATGTCAAATATTCGTTGATCATACCCTTCACGTCATAAGGTTAGGGTTAGGTTAGGGTTTGGTAAGGGTTAAATATATAGAACTCTTAGCCAAGCTCACGGCAACGGCCTTCTTAGCTCTGGAATAAAAATAGGATACTGCGTAGACAGTGCGAAATATAACAAAAAGTTCAAAGGTTGGTATCTGCCGCGACTGATTTCAAAGCAGGGGTGGTGCCAGAGAAGGAGGGCAGAGGGAGCTACAGCCTCTCCGTCGGCGAACCTTAGAACCCTGACGGGGAAAAGTTAACAATTGGTCGGGGAATTTTCACTGATAACACATTAATATATTGTACAAACTAAGTAGTTGTTATTGATTTAGCCAAGAAAGATAATCGACTCTTCTGTAAATGTCAAATCTAAAAGCAAACTGTTTCTAGTCAGTTGTTGCAATTATTCTTGCAAAAAATAACATGTTTTCGTCCTTCAAATAAGGACATTATAAAAGGGGCGTAGTCCTGGCCCCTCTGGTTTAGCCCCCCTGTCGAGGACGTTAGCCTCTGGGTCGGGGAATTCCTAGCGCCGCCCCTATCTCAAAGAATTCTAACGATTCCAGCAAAGGCCCTTCGTCAGAGGAAAAAACGTGTTCTGAAATAGGAATAGCAACTAGACTAGGTTTTATCCAAAAAGGAGTCATGTGACAGAAAAGTTAATTACCGTATACATATTTCTATTCCCCTGGTGATTTAACCCAATGCCGGTTTGCTGATTGTTGTTATAAATAGCAAATGACTTCCTAGTCGTTGCCTAGTCGTTGATTTGTTTGTATCGTTTACCACATTTCATTGGTTAACTTTTTGTCACATGACTCCTTTTCGTATGAAACCTAGTTTAGTTACTATTTCTATTTCAGAGCGCGTTTCTGCTTCTGACGAAGGGCCTTTGCTCGAAACGTTGGGATTCTTTGAGATCAGTCACGACACTTACCAACCTTTAAACTTTTTACCGTCTTAGCTCGGTTGAACGAACACTGCTCTAGATTGCTCTGCTGGAACACTGCTCTGGGTTCAGATTCTACTCAGCCGGAGTCCCGGCTGAGTAGAATCTAAATCAATCCCGACAACTGACCATAGATTCGTCATATTATGGCTGTGGCAATTCTGGTAAAGAGAATTTATTGCAAGTAATATTAGGAATAACTGGAAAAAATCTCAAAAAGTCGCCGTTCTCAAAAGAACTGCATTTCAAAAACAGCAACTTTCATCATTATAAGTCTTGGTGATAATTTTTTAATCTGAATTATGTTTCAATTAAGAAACAGAACAAATTATCGAAAGCACCTCTGTCGTTGATGTGCAAAGAAGACCAATTTCTGATTGGATTTACAGCAGTTTGGGTCAGGGGAACTATCAATGAAATCCTTATTTTAAGTGATTAAAGGAAACACAAAAAAATCTTAAAGATCGCGATAATTCACTTAATCGTAACGGGTTGAGGAAACTAGTTACGTTTTGTGTATGGTAAAATGGAAACAGGAGAGATACTAGAGGTAATCATTACAGTAGTTAAGTAGTTTGAATCTTACTAGTTTTGTGGGCCGTTATTTCTTCCACAGCTATCGCAGCACCATTCCCCAAAAGACCGGTGGTATTTATATCTAACATCAGTTCTGCTCAGGAAATGCTCATGAAGAGGGCGTTTAATTGCTTCAAAACAACTCTTGCAAAGATTAAAATCACATTCTGGACAATGATAACATCTAGTCTCTCCATTTTGTGTGCCAATTTTATCACAAGCACCGCATTTCCACGTTCTTCCATGCTGCTGTGTAGGATTAAGCCAAAATAACGCATGTTCAACGTGGGCTGGGTGTTTAAAACCCCTGTAACAGTCGTGGCATAGTTTGAAACCACATGGTAGACAGTCAAATGCTGGTTTAAAGGAGGTTATTGTCGCTTTACAAAGGCTGCACTTTTGTAGACCACAGTTATCAACGACAACGGCATCACATTCATCTTTTCCAGTATGAACAGGATGTAAAGGATGATTCATCGTTACTTTGCTTTGATTGAAATGTCTCAAATAAAGACAAATCTGATCAAGGAAAAAAATGAAGCAGAAGCAACGAAGATCAGACATTTGAATTGCACAATATTCTTTCGACAGTTAAAGAGATAGCTAAAACGTACAACTAAAGTACAATTAAAAATTAACCTACACCGCCGAAGTCAACTGAAAAATATTGACTCGAGCGGGATTTGAACTCGCACCTTCGGGATACCGGTTCGCCGCTCTACATGTTGAGCTATCGAGTCCACAGGGATTGGAGGCGAGTTTTTATCCAATTTAAGTGCACGAGATATTCTCGCGACAACTTAACGCTATCCATGAGGATGGATGTGCAGTGTTTCCATTCTATTTCAGGTGACAAACGAGGTAATTGTTATTTTCAAAAGCAATTGTAGTGGAGAACCAAATAAGTGTCAGGATCAATAAGTATCGAAGGTAAGACACCCCAATCACATCGACAAAACATTGCTAATAATTTGGTGAATTTGTTTGAATGTTTCGCTGCTATAAAAATTCAAGTAAATTTTTTTTTGTACCCTGCCTGGTGCTTTTGTTGTTTATCACCGTTACATACAAATACCAGACAAAGAGTGACATTTACCTTTTATAATGAGGCCAATCGAACAACATAAAACCTGTTAAAAAGTCCAATTAGTCTGGTACACAATAAATATCAAAAATTTTTACCTAATATACAAAGGCGTAATAGGGTCTTTAGAAGGGTGGAAAGATTTTCCGCAAAAGCAAAAACCGCGGCAGAAAGAGGTCAGGAATTTTCTTAACCTCACACTTCAGAGAACGCTGCATACAGTCCCGCTGACGCACCATCTTATACAGTGGCTTAAAAAGCTAGTTGAAGTTACGGCCGGCGGGAGCAAAATTCAAGTTCTCGGTGGGTATATTTTGGGAAATGTTTACATCGACTTGACTGTTGACAATACTGAGACATTCACAATAGTTGCAGTGTTACATCTATGGTAAAGCACATTTCGTGTTTAGGAGAAGGAATGTTACAAGGTGGATTACTAATTTATTCATTGAAAGATTAAATACGAATATAAAATGTTGTAGCTTTTTCAACCTTTAATTTCAAAAGATATTAAAAGTGACCATACATTTATCCGAGTTTTAATGGAAACTCTAAATCATAATAAAGCATCAACCATTGTTAATAATACACGCAGTACATCAGATTTTTAAATACTCTCTATTTTAATTTGGAAATGTAAGTGCGTGCGTTGAAAAAAAAATTGAATAACACTGCATAGCGTCACCATATCTGTTTTCAAGGAGGACAAACGATATCGCACCTCCATGCTTCCTACGCCTCTGGTTTTATATATCAGGTGTTGCCCACCCGTGGGGTTCAAGAATTGCTACGCTTCCATATGGTTCACGATCGAGTTATGTTTAGCCACCGTATTTATACATTTTTCCCTTTTGTTGGTTGGAAACTGTGAGAGGTGCAGGGGTCGAATAATTTGATCAACATATTTCTGGGTTTTGAATTGAAATTTAAATGAGGCAAGCAACAGGATAATTTTGCATTTTTAGAAATTTGTTAGAACGCCGAGACATACTGCTTGAAACTCCGGGACTGTAAGCACCCAACGGGGACGTCTGGTCACCCTAGTCTTCAGGTTATCAGCTGAGAGTGATATCACATTATCCTTCTCACGGTATGGGCAAATTATATGAAACTAATTATAAATAGAAATCAAATGGGCCATAAAACCAAAAGAAACGTAGGAAATATGCAAAGCACGTACAATGCTTTTACTCTTGATCATCTGTTTTACAAAAACTTACTGATTCTCTTTAGAAATGAGCAAAGAACATTAACATACATAGACAGTCTACCAGACAAAAGGATAAAGTACAGGTCATACGTCTCATAGGGCAATTGTTGAAAACTAAAGTTGAAAAATAACAAAGTAACTGTTTCAATGTTAAAATAGACATTGGACAACTTATGAACCCAGTCAACCCAAATGTCCAGTCACATAATCATCCAGTGAGACCTACAGGTCAAGATGTTGAATGGCTGTGTATTTATGGCTGGTATTACATGACTTGGTACCATTGTGTGTAAGTCTCAACTTTCAAAGTACCTGATGAGATCCCTCACTGAGGAGATTATAGCAGATATTTGGTGAATCTAAAACTTAAAGCACATTATTTCTTATGGCTCTAATAATTTTATAATTAATTTTATTGAATTCCAACAGCATCAAATGAAAAACAACAGTTTTGAATCACAATGAGGATACAATTCTACAATTACACCCTAATTGTCCCCTCAGTAAACCCCTACTCAGAGTTTAAAATCAATGCAGAAAAACTTACAGATTCAAAAAATAGTTCCATCACATACATGATTACATGCATATGCTTTCATCGCAGTCTGGGCAAGTTTCATTTTTTACTTTGAAATAGTTTGTACCTATTAATAAAAGTGAGAGATGATGGGTAACATGTAAGTATTGTACTTTTGTAGATTTTGAATTGTTATTAATACTACAGTACTTCAGATTGTCTAAGCACTCAACTCAAACCCTCCTTCCAAAAAATCCAGCAACATTTTGATTTTTCCATTTTGCAGAACTTTGCATTAGTCATGTTTATAGTGCTTTTATATTATTTTGCTTCATACTGTACCGTATAATCAAAATAAATGTAAACAATGATCTTTAACATGATAGCAGCAGCTTGGGAACAACATTCATGACATACTCTCATCATTTAAGCACTGAACTAAAAGGAGCTGAAAAATCAGATGACAAATAATACAGCTGTACAATGTTGACTTCTGATAAACAACTTGCAATACAGTAGTTCCTTTTTTCACAAAGCTCAAAACTTCTCAAAGTAGTGTTGACCAGTACACATGTAAACATTTTCTGTTATTGTTCTCAGGGTAGAAAGATACAGTACAACAGCAATTCAACAAACAGACCTCACAAATAATTTGATGAAAGGTTTGGAAAAATTAAGTGATGCATACAAGCTGATGCATACAACATTACACAACCAGTCCAAATCAGATTTTTTTGCAGGCATTCTGATTTCACATTTTTAATCCTGAATAAACCAACTTACCACTGGCTGGGAGTACAAAGAAAATATTTCTTTAAATTGCAATATTGGGCATTTAAGATAATATCACCAGTTTTAATCTGGTAAATACTGTATAGAAAAATCTTTAAAGCTGATGGTTACAATAATTATAATTATAGTAATTAGTTTCCAATTGCAAAGAGGACATTCCTAGCCCAGTATAAATTTTCTGTTTTGTTGTTCCATTGAGTTTTTACATGGCTGACCATTCACACCAACCACAGTAAATAAAAGTGATGCAAACACCAACTACAACTTGTGTAAGGCTATAATAATGTCAGCAGTAAGAACAATGGAACATAAGATAAAAATCAGGATAATGAAATCATTTGGGAAATGAGCTATTCTTCACATTGTTACATTAATTGCAATGTTCTGAAGTTGAGCCAGGCTTAAAATTATAGGATAATAGTACTACTGGGCCAAAGTGTTAGTAGCCACTTTTTGTACTTCAGAAGGGAATATTATTATCATGTCAATAGGTGAACATCTTATGGATAAAATTACAGATAATAATATGCTCAATATGGTTTGAGAGTTCATTTTCTTACTTCTTACCCCTTTCTTTTCCCTATAGAAGTGTACTGTGTGCCTGACCAGCCATATCACACAACATGGACAGTTGGTAATATCAGTTATCAAGATATCTGTGGCTGGAATTGCAAAAACTCATTTTTGTAGAACTGCTTTAAATGTATTCTATTACACTCATTTTATTTAGAGGGGAGTATTTGCCATTCTGATTGGCTGATGTTCAAGAATAATTGTTCACATGGCTAACCATGGAGGGCAAGGGATGTGACATTGCCCAAAAGTTTGGAAGTTGAAGTTTTGTCTGGTAGTTTGTCCAACAAAACTCTAGCTTTTTGTGGTAATCTATCTGAAAGACCATAGCCTTTAACATTGTATGAGAATTAGTAATGAGTGTGAATTACAACAGTTATGCAATTTCAATGCAGGTTCACTCTTCTTCCCAGGACATAAACAATCACAGATGATGACTATACAGCAACCACTTTTATGTCAAGGACGGCAAAGGCGGTTTTGTGAAAAATCTCGACTTGATGCAAGCGACAATTATCCAACTATGTGTGAATTTAAACCATGCCATTGTATTTAAGGATATCTACATTCAATAGAACTTAAATTGGTTAGACATATTAAGCTTGTTACCAGTAAAAAAACGAAGTTTTGCAATTTACCTTGAACATGAATGAGCACATAGCGTATGCTTACCTCAGCACAATTCCCCTCAATATTTAGACTTCCGCTTTCATTTTCGGATCTATAAGTTAAGCTTGAATTGTACATAGAGAAACCTGCAATTTGTAAATAAAAAAACCAAACCTTTTAAGTCAAATAGATCTAAACTTTACAAAAGCATGACCTAAGTAATCAAGTAGATCTCAGGGCAACAATACTAGCTTATGTCAGCCCTTAATACAACTTTTAGCCTTTGAATTACGTTGCAGCAATTCTATGCCGATCTTGTAAACCGCACATAAAATTTGCGTCATTTTTGATGTTTGTTTTCAGCTTTCACTTATCGTGCGTTGACTATACATAAACTGAAGCTGTGTTTAATCAGACACAAGGTTATGTGGTTTAAAACCAGTGTACCTCAGTCTGGCTCAGTGCATACCGAGATATAATTCAGATCCGTTCATGTTGCAAACAAAACAATGGCGTCGAAATAACAGTGGATCTCTGGTGACCTCATTCAAACACATAAAATCCAGTGAATTCAATTAAAAGGTAAAGTGCTACTTACAGGTTCGCAGTTTGTGTCCGTTTCACAAATGATGACCAAGAAATATTGAAACAATACCAGGAAAATGATTTGGGGAGATTCCCTACGTGTTCCCGAAGTAAACTGTACCAGGGTTGCTAGACTGCTGCTCATGCTCAATGCCAAAAACCATCCTTAAACACGGAACGACGCTATAAAAGGGTAAGCTCCTCCCACATTTCTAGCTTCGTATGGCGGTTGCATGTTTCAAAACGGCGGACACTTCGAAGCGTGACTGAACTGGACAGCGTAGAGCTCCACAAGGGTGTCCTAAAAGCCTAAAGCTTACGGAAATACTTTTAAAATGTGTTTTTAAAATACAGCTATACAATATATAAAGCAATAAATGGCTGAATATGCCACATTTAATGATTTTTCTGGTTGTTATACGTCGTATTATAATCATTCGAGACGTCTTACGCATCTTCATTCACTTATAGCTCACTGGGTTACAAAAAAAATTTTTTTGTAAGTTGTCTATGTTTTTTCAACTGAATTAGGACCATTTTGCACCGCTGAATCCAAAAATGACATCCATTTTTCTCAATCAGGTCAGGTTTTTATGCTAATTTGATTTTGAAAAATCCGTTCTTCTGACTAAATTGATTACATTTTTGTGACATTATCAGTTGATTTTCGTTAATATTTCTCATCCAAAAAAGGTTTTAGGAGAAAAAAATCATTTTCTAACAGAATGTATTAATTAAATATTACAAACTTCAATTTCTGTAAATCGAATAATAGACATTGATAAAGGTAAGTACATGTAAATTGAATGTTACGTCGTCATTGTGTAAAATTCAGGGCATGAACTTCCGTTTCTTCGAACCCCTTGAATGCTCAGCAGCAGGGATGTCTCTCTTCAGAGTCCAACAGTAATCAGCCATCATGACTGCATCCCAGCGTCCCTGATACCTGGTCTCCATCTCTTTTATGTCCTGATGGAATCTCTCCCCCTGCTCATCACTCATTGATCCCAGATTCTCAGGAAACCGATCCATAGGTGAGAATAAGTAATGCATGTTGATGCTCATGTTGCATCCAAGGTTTCTGAAAGCAGTCAGCATATTGGTGACAAGTTCTGCATAGTTCCTGGCCTTGTTGTTGCCAAGAAAGTTCTTCACAACCAGAACAAAAGCCTTCCATGCTTCCAGTTCCACTTCGTTCATTGAGTTTTCAAACTCAGGATCTCTGATGAGCTGACGGATTTGAGGACCATCAAAGATGCCCGCTTTTAACTTCTCTATGGTTACTCCTGGAAAAGCATGGCACAAGTAAGTGAAGCAGCCACCATCCTTGTCTAGAGCTTTGGTGAATTGTTTAATCAAGCCGAGCTTGATGTGCAGCGGTGGGAAGAGTATCTTTTCTCTGTCTACCAGAGGATTGTTGATGACGTTCCTTGCTCTGCAAGGCACCAATTCCTCCCGCACAAGCCAGTCCTTCTTTGTGTAATGCTGAGCAGTGTCCCTACTATCCCACATGCACAGAAAGCATGGGTACTTGGTGAACCCGGACTGTTGTCCCAACAAAAAATTTACCATCTTCAGGTCAACACAAATAAACCACTCATGCTGATCATAACAAATTTTCTCCAGCACATACTTCACAGCTTCATACTTCTCCTTCAGTGTAGTCGAGTGAGCAAGGGGTACAGAGGCAAACTGGTTGCCGTTGTGAAGCAGAACACATTTCAGCAATTGCTTGCTGCTGTCAATGAACAGTCTCCAATCTTTGGGTTCATACTGTGGCACTCCAAGTTTGTGCAGAAGCTGAGCAATATCTGTACAGTACACCAAGTCGTTCTCTTCAAAGAAAAAACGGAGGAACTCTTGATGTCTGTTGCGGTAAAAGGTGATGCGAGCACTGCAGGAGAGGAGGTTCTTTTCCTTCAATCTGGATGCCAATTGCTCGGCCAAGGACTTTGACAAGCTGAGATCGCGAACTAGATCATTTAGCTCCTTTTGGGAAAAAGGATGTGGAGCATCATCGTTAAGAACCACTTCTTCTTCTTCTTCACCTTCTGGAACACTGGAGGAATCTTCGTCACTGATGTCAGGAAGTTCTCCAAAGACAGGTACTGGAATTTCATCACAGTGAGCTACAGGACGACGTGCTGATTCAAGATCAGGATACTTGAGGCTGCTTCGGTTCTTTCTGTTGATCCCAGTCACATCAATAGCGCAGAAGTAGCAGTCAGTGACATGGTTAGTCAGCTCCCTCCAAACCATTGGAATTCCAAACTTCAGACAACTCTTTTTGCCTTTGGTCCACCGACGCAGATACTCGGTGCATGACTTGCATACCATGTGTGGCGCCCAAGCTTTATCCTGGTCACCGCGTTTAATACCGAAATAAGAATGGTAAGCACGCTTTATGAAACTTGTGACTTGATTCCTGTTAGGTACAATGTGTATTCACCACAGATGTAGCAGAATACGTCAGGCTTATTTTTGCAAGATCTTCTAGTCGAAGCCATTTCATTCATGTGTAATACAAAAAAACCAATTAGTCCTAAGTTGGCACGTGCAAAATCTTCAGAATTCGTTTACTGCAAGAAATATAAAAGAATTTTGCATTATATGATGTGAAAATACCCGTACATGTAAACAAAAACGTCAAAAAACAAATATGTAGCTTAATTCAGAAAGTTGACCTGATTGAGCAAAACCAATGTGATTTTTGGATTCAGCACATCAAAATTATCCTAAATCAGCTAAAAAGACTCAAACAATAAATTTTGTGTTGACCAGAGAATGACTATAGTCATCCTACCCGCGCAGTGTTTGGGCACGATTCACATTTTATTACGTCCGCGATGTGTCATAGCCATCTGTATTCTTTTTGGCGCATACTTGAAGCTTGTAGTATTATAAATATGAACAAAAGCTGGCGCCACTTTCAAATTCATTTGTGGCAAATATGCCCAGTTGCTCTCATCCAACAGCTCGGACTTCTACCTCTGCGCAAAGCAGAACTCCGCGTTCTGCGGGGCTTAGCAAGTATGATCGCAATAAAGCCTACTACCAGAAGAATAAAAGTGCAATTAAAGAGAGCAAGGTCTACTACGGCTTCGAAATGGAAGTGAAACGCGATGAGGAAGGGCGCTTGGTAGAAGTACGTAAAAAGATCAACACCGTGAGGAATCAGTTGCTGTCCAACGGAAAACCGGCAGGAAATATTGAAGTGATGGAATTGCTCTTGGATTGTTGGCTCAGTCAAAACAGTTCAAATGGCCAACAGGCGCAAAATACTATCCAGACAGCAACGTCGTTGCAAACAAATTCATCTCCTATATTCTCAATTGAACGTGATATTCGTCCACCGGAAATTAGTCCAAACTCAATTGACCAATAACATGTGACCTTTCCTTAATCATAATTGATAGGCTGAGAAACTCAGCCTCTTCTTATGCGATCGCTCCGTGTTTAAAAAGCCAAAATAAGCCAAATAATTACGATTGAGAAAAAGCCAAGAAAACCCAAACTTACTCAATGTTTTGGTAATTAAGCCAAGAAAAGCCAAAGAGCCAACAAATATTCTTCGAGGTTTATTGTTTCCATATACTAAATTTTGTACAATATATAACAATCTAAATTATATACACATTACTCTAATTAAAAAGTCTTTAATTATCAGTAACAAAACGCAAATATAAGTGTCATGAACTGAGTTAATTCAAATGTTCAAAAACAAATGTTCTTTCAATGTTCACGCAACCACATAGTCAATTTAACAAATTAGTAAAATTACACAAATTTATATGCAGTATAATATAAGAAAAAATTACACCGTCCATCACTCGAGTTTTGGGCTTTCGACAAAGTTCTCTAATTTATTTGTCTTGGCTGTGTAACTCTTTGCTAGGAGAGTCATACATTTGCTTAGCATTAAATAGCTGAAGCATGCGTTTGGTTACAACTATATTCACACAGCATTTCCCTCTAAAATACAACTCGCTGCGAATTCTGACTTGAGCGTCCAGTAGCTCTAACCCCATCCGATTCCGCTCATTACCTTTGACCGATGTAACCAGTGAAAATATTCTTTCGACTACAGCGTTGTTGACGGGGCCGGTTAAACAATTTAGTGCATACGTATTGCTCCTCTGTCAGGTTGTGTTCACCTTCTCTCAGGTGAGCAAGAGACAGTTGATTAAATGGAGCTCTAGCTGTGGTATCTAGTACCATGCGTGCATGCAAGGTGCTCAGACCCTTGAAAAGGTAGCGTGTTGCAGGCAAACGTTTGTCGACTTGTTCCACAAGTTGGAGGAGGAACGTCAGGCACCGCTTCTTCATTTCACGAACTTTAGCCTCAGCATCTGGTTTGTTTGACTGAGCAGAAATGTAGTTCTTTGCTTCAAATTCAAACTTTCCACCAAAGTCGACTTCTTCTATTGGGAGTGGATTGCCCTGTCCATTGAAAACTCTGCCATGCAGACTCTTGCTACGTGCCGCGAGCTCTTTGTGCATTTCTTCAGGGTCAGCGTCTGTGGCTTGGAAGAAAGCGTTCACCCGATCAAACTCTGTGATCCGAGGTGACAAAAAGTGGAGATACAGGTAGTTGATTGGATCGTTAAGCATCTCATGAATAAGACGTGCCTTGTACCGTGCAGCTTGGGTACTCGCTGGCTCTGCTGTAGCGAAGTAGATCTTTGGTTCTTCCCAATTCATCAAGATGCGGAATATTACCTTCCCTCTCACCAGTCATCTTGTGGTAGGAAATTTCGCGAAAGGTGCTTTCTGGTCATCATCTGGATTCATGACGTTGTAGAGCATCTTGAAATCTTCTCTTCGTACCGTACTTTTAGAGAACCATTTGGGAATCTCGGCCAGAAGAAATCCATGGTTGCATAAATTGCACACATGACAAAGTTTACAAAACGCGCTTTCCGTGCCGTCTGAAGCTTTTGTAACCCAAGAATGCTTGTTTTCCCACGCCTTATTGTTAGGGTTTGGCCCATTGTGCTAGCATAATTTTTGGCATAATTGGAGCAAACAAAGATAATTTTTCAAAAAAGCACTGCTCGAGCATAATTAGAAGATTTGCGCACTTTTTAAAGCATTAAAGCTAAAAACAATTTCATTCTTGCTTTTTAGCGCTTTAGAATAATGGTAGTTTACTTATTCATTAGATTTGGGAACTGCCGGAAGTATTTTGCTTGCCCTCTCGCCTAGTTACTAAACCTCTCTCGCTTTCCGTACACGCGCTCAACAACTACCAGACGAAACCGATGTGGCGTCAGCCAACGTCGATCTAGAGTCAGATTCAGAAGAAGAAAGAAGCAAGGAAGCGTAATGCTGCAGTGTAATCAGCGCTGAAGGTGCTATAACGAGATTTGCTGATGCATATGTATGCATGTTGACTGAAAGAATAACTGGAACAGACAGAACTGTAGTGATGTCCGTCCGTTGTCTTGATGCTTTGAGTTTTACAGTTTGCTGTCTATCCCACTTATCTGTTCGTGTTGACTTTATGCAAGTCATTACAAAAGTGTGATTTAAGAAGCCTCAAGAACTTCATGCCTAGAACCTTGAGAATAGCTATTATGATTGTCGAATAGACCAACTGTTGTAAACCAATAAAATTTATAAAAATGCCATGTTTGAAAAACGTGCTAAACATTGTAATTATTTACTACTAAATTATCTTTTCGCTGTTACATACGCTGAAACATTGTTATTTTGTAAGCATAATTTGGGAATCTGGTAGCATAATTTGGGAACATTGGCATAATTTTTGGCATAATTCGACAAAATTCGGAGCAGTGCTAGCAGCATAATATGCCACTTTTAGGAGCACAATGGGCCAACCCCTTCTTATTGTATCTTCATCCGCTATCGTATGATCCTTTCCATTTTGAACTCATTTAACTTAACGCATGTTTGGTTTTCCAAGGCGCAACTTGCAGTTTGTGAGTCACAACCCAAGGCAACGACAAAGCCAGGTAACTCAAATGCTCAAATTTATATGCCGAGCACCTGGCCGGACCTCTGCGAAGACAAGTATAGCCTAAGGGTTTTCATTGGTCGCATTCTCGACTTCGTGATTGGTTAAAAATTATGCATCCTGACTTGCCAGAAATAAAACTGGATGATCCTCTTTCTCATGCAAGCTCGTGCAACAATACTTAACTTCGTACACAAGTATTTTTAGTAACTTCCTTTGAACAATTTAAAAAGCCAAAAAAATGCCAAAATGCCAAAACTTTTTTCCCAAGCCAATCAAAAAAAAAAAGCCAAATTCAAGAAATTTGGCTTCGAAAAAGCCAATCTAGCAACCCTGAACTGTACTGGACGTTGGTCATTCCCAAATATCGGTCTTTGATATATCCCCTCGCCCACCGCGCGAAGTGCAGTGCGAGGGTACTAATCTCGACGTGCGTGGAGTCCTTTTACATGCGTGGTGACTAGAGAGTAAAATTTTCGCAGTTTTGGAATAATTTATGTATATATATATATATATAAAATCAAGATAAACTTTTTTTAAAAAATTTTATTCAACGTTTCGGGGCAAGCCCCTTTATCAAGAATCAGCTTGCCCCGAAACGTTGAATAAAGTTTTTTAAAAAAAGTTTATCTTGATGATTTTATATTCTTAATGTTAAACTTGGATAGAGAGAGGTTATATGATCAAACTATATATATATATATATATATATATTGATTACTTATTAACCGAGGGCAAATACTTTCCCTTACAGACCAAACAGACGAGGTTAATAAGGAATTTATTATACGGCTTTTAGCACCTTTCTTCATCGCTTTTAACGAAGCTTTGTGTTAGTGAGTTAGCAGCTTAGGTTTACTTGCTTGTATTTACTTATTTCTTTGTGACCTTTTGCATCTATTCATCTAGTTTTCTCCTTAAAATTATCGTTGAGAACGTTTAACTTCTTTTTTCGTAGTTTGTTTTTATAAATATTCTGTAAAACGTACCTGAATCTGGCTTGTTTTTCTTCAAATGAACTCGGAAATTTTCCCGCCAAAACTAGCCGATCTGTACGAAAATCTTATTGCACGGCTAGGCAGCCAATCAGCGTGCGTCATTTGCATACAGACCAGCTAGCGAGCTCAGCCATATAACAAAGGTATATATTCAAGGATTCTGGTCACTCAAGTATGCCGTGTGCAAGGTCGGGGACTGATATGTTGTTGACCAAACCTTACTTAGACTCCGTTCACACGATACCGGTATAATTTCATGCCGTTTTGCAGTTCCGTTCACACGGTGCCGTTACGATTACAAGATTTTAAATTATTGCTGACCGTGTTGTTCGCAGTCACTTGCGTGTTAATCAATATGCCAACATGCCTCCAACGAAAAAACAAAAAACATCAGACGAATCGGTCCGAAACTTTGCTTGGACCGATGAGGAAGTGTCTTGGTCGTGTCCAAAATCGCCTTCGTCGTCTCTTTTTCCTTTTTCCTTTTGCTTTTGTTTGTACCAAGTTGCAATAAAAATATTAAAAATCGCCATTTCTTTGTGTAGTCTGTCAGATTTTTTTGTAAGAAAGATAAGTTAAAATGTAACGCACTGCACAAACACAAAAGAATCACCAGTAGAACCACGTATTAGCTTTCCTAACTTCATTTAACCGGTACTTTTTGGCGGCGAAAAACGTTTCGTGTAACCGCGACGAAATTATTACGGTAAGGCGCTCACACGATGCCGGTAGAGGTACAATTTCATTACGGTTTCAAATCATTACGGTTAGCATTACGATTTCAAATCGTTACGGTTAGCATTACGGTTTCATGTTTTTTCATACCGGTATCGTGTGAACACAAGGCCTAACCGTAATGATTTTGTTACGGTTTCATTTCGTACCGGCATCGTGTGCACGGGGTCTTAGCTTACTTAGATCCGTATCGAAGCAAATCGATTTGGTCTCGTTCTTTTTTTTCGTTGTGTGGATCTCTAGCAAGTTGTTTACATCATTTGAACACTGAAGCCAGTAAATGATTTAAGACCGGCAAACGAAATGGCTTTCTTGGTGCTCACGGCTGGTTTCACTTTTGCAGGACATCTTAGTTAGTGGACAATTTATGACTTGAAAGAACAGTTCTAAAACTCAGCTCTTTGGAATATGCAATGGCCAACTGTTCACATTCTGCAGCAATGCTTTGTCTTTCTCATGAATATGAACAAAAAACGTTAAGGGAACTCGCTTGTTGCCAGGACATTTGCTAAGCGACTGAGTGTAAATGACATTCCTCGCTGAAGTTGAATCGATGCTGACTTGTATGAATCGAGACTTTTCACGTTCTGGTAATCACTTTGCTGATTTAGACAATCACAGGTACGTCTGAACCGAGTAGCTTTGAAATGCAAGTTTTGGGAACGGAATAGTTTTGAACAGCTTTCAATAGTGGCTTCCCGACTTCATTCTTCGCTAAGGGAGACTTCTTGGATCAAATATTATCGCCTGGATTTTGCTGGTGTTTAATGGCAAAGTAGAATGTAGATTCTGGTTACTAGGACGATGGCTTTTGAATATTTTGTAGTACTTATGGTTAATTGTTCGAAAAGTAGGATAAAACACTCAGCGTCCCGAAGACTTGTCCTGGGCTGACAGTTTTCGGATCCTTTCACCGCTTGCTACACAAGGACTTAATTGCTTTTTTCAGGATCGTTTTCCCTGTGAAATGTCGCCCCACTGAAGACATTTGAATCTATTTATTGCTTGTAAACAAGAATGAAAGGCAAACAGCCAATACTTTTTACCAAAGTATTACAGTGGAGAAAAGTAAGTATTTTACTTCTCTTTACTCGTTCTTCTCTCGACAAAACTTGCACAAGGCTTACTTGTCGTATTTTGTTGTATGTTTTGTATTTTCCGATTTTTTGGTCAGTAACAAAAATGCAGAACTCTTTCATGTTTTCATTGTTTATTTCGTCGGTTTCGTAATTCGTTTCATCTTCGTTACCAAAGTCTTTTACCTCCGGATGAATACTTAGCATAAATCTTCATCATAGCACTTCTACTAGAAATTTGTAATTAACTTTAAGACAATGTAGGATTTATCAGTTACTTAATACAAAAAATATCAAAAAAGTTTTTTGAATTATAAGCTATCCGTAATGCTGGTATCGGACCGGTAACCTATGAGTATGCTCTTCCTTTAAGACGGAAAGTGTTGCCATCTACTAAAGTGTCTTTCATCAAAGTGAAAAAAAGTTAAGTTTCATCCAAAAACGACACGAAATACGTCAAGATCGCAACTAATACAGGGTCTTGATACGAACATCCGTTGTTTAGCAGTAGAATTGTCAGGATGGATCCCATTATTTATAAAGTCTTTAAAGGTTATTCTCACGAAACGTTTTGTTGCAATAAAACAGAGTCAAAATTTTAAACGTAAATATGACGACGAACAGTTTAAATATAAAACAATTTCCAGTTTGGGTTGTTAATATTCGTGTCCAAATGTTGTGTTTTTCTTATATTGCACACCCTCTTTCAGTTATATTAAGGAGGATTTGTCTTTTTGACAATTTTGAAAAATTATTAATGTTTTTTGGACTCTCGAGATATATATTGGAAGGGTGGGCAAGGGGTTGTTGCGTGCACGAATTTCTAGTTTGCGCTGTGATTGGTTAACGTAAGAGCTCTCGGAAGCCAAGTGACAAGTAATTAATGGCCAGATGCAGTATTCTTTAGGCCTGTTCATATGATCGCGGCTACCTTGGTACTCACCTCAGTGGGACAAATTCTTTCTGCGTCCATTTGGTTGTTTTCATCCCTCCTCACCGGGAAAAGATTTGTTTTCATCCCACCTTACCGGGACGAAATTAACAAACAAGCATGGCGCTGTTTGTTTCGACACCGGTGGTAATACGTGGTATTACGACTGTTGTCATCCGTCTGAGCTAATTCATGTTGAACTTCTACTATCTTGCAAAATACGACATCTGGCACTAATAAAAGTTTAAAGTGGCAAAATATTCCCATCTTGGTCATGCAAATGACGCGTTCACATGGCAAATTTTCATCCCACTTCACCGAGATCCCACCCATGCACGGTAGGATCTCACCTAACCGGCTTGGTTCGTTTCCATATGAACACGAAATGATTTTTAATGTAAAATAATAAGGACACATGGATCTCAGTCAGATGAGTTTCCCGGCTAGCCGGGCTCATATGAACAGGTCTTTTCAGTTCCAATTCGTTTTTATCTGGCTTTGAAAGACTCAATTTGAGTCCTATCCCATAATGAATGACAAAATCATGGCATGGAGAACTTGTGCAAAACGTGTTTCAATATTCAGGATTAAGATATGGGTTTTGAAACTGTGAAAATATAGCGATACCCCACACCGATCCAAGAAATAAAACGGAAATAAAATAACGAAAGTCTCAACGATTCACTTTTTTTTCTGGCAAAAAGTTCGTAATCAGTATTCGTTTACCAATTTGGTGGTGGGAGTATGGTTTTCTTATGACAAATTCATGGCATTTTCTGACTTCCGAAATATCACTCGTTTGCTGGTTGTGTCATAGCCGTTCTCTCTATTTAGCAGCTTTTCGTTTTACGTTGTTCTGTATACTGCGTTTAGTTGACATAATTACGTCAAAAATCAACCATCTCTAAGTTTTGGCTATGCTTGTCTTTATTTGAGAAGGGTGTCAGAAGAACAGTACAAGAGGTCTTAGAGGTACGGCCCATGAATACCATCCTCTCCCCGTGGCCTACTCCTTTACGCCTTTGGTAATGATCAATTCAGTACCATTCCATCATATTTTATTCATAGTTAAAACTTGGCGAAAAAACAGGTGCTGCCTTGGCCATAGTGGCTGCAGTTGCTCCGTCGCCACTGTTTGAAACGACTGGTCAGTACGCTATACAGGGCACGGAGATCACGTTCAGGGCACCACTCACAAAATGTGTGGGAAAATTGCAGTTGACGTTGCTTTGCGTGGACACTAAGGATAACAATTGTACCATCCATCTCCTTTCCTAGCAGTGATATTTCAGTTTAGCTGATTTACTCTCGTCGAGTTTCTCCTTGTCCTTTCCTCCTTTAAATAACCATGTATTTTTAATTTAACCATTAAATTCACTGACCGGGAAAAAGTGAGGCCAAGAGGCCAGCTTCAGCCAATGACTGGAGCACAAGGTGAAGCTCAACATGACAGACATGGGAACCTTTTTGGACGTCCTTAGCTGAACTTTATTATAGCGGAAAAGCGGGCTGCTGACGGCCCATCAGATCATGAAGGCAAAAATGAAGGATATGGAACCCTTTTTGAATGTGAATTTTAGTCCCCGACGCGTTAATTTTGGACCTCAGTCTTCACACGATTTACACGTGTAAAGACAATCGTATTGTGGAAATAGGCTTTAGCTTTTTTGCGGCCGAATAATGGTAAATCTCGTTTTGTATAACTTCGAAAACCAAACAGCCCGGAAAAAAAAAATGAGAAAAATTTCCATACGTACAAAGGCTATGACCCAGGACAACGACATCACAGAGATTCGGATTCTATGGGAGAGTGAGCAACAACCAGTTAAATAAACAGTCGAAAATCCAGTTGAGTAAAAACGTCCCATGTTGTTTTGCAAATTCAAATTTTCAAATCAAATATTGATGTGATTCTTTTGAGTTTTCACCACGAATTTTCTTATAAATACCTCGTTTAAGGCTTCTTAAAATGTTTCAAGTTCTAAATTGACTTGTTTTCGGCAAAATTCTTCTTGTTTAGTATTCAATATTATAAAACACGGATCCTATGCATGCTCTTATAGGTCCACAAGCCTCAATGTTTCTTAAAGTACAGAGACACTCTGATGTCATTTTAATTTTGAATTAGAACATAGATACATGGATAACGACACAAAAGTTTGAAAAAAAAAACAAAGTTATTTGATAAAAGAAATAGAAAATACCTTTCGTGTCTCTGTGATGTGATAGGAACATTCATGTCGCAATTTCAACCGGAAAAATACCCGAAAACATTGGGCTACGCCACGTGTTTCCACTAGGCATTTTTCCGTTTAAAATGACGTCATTCATGTTTCTATCACAACACAGAGACTCTCAAGCTATATTCTATTTGTTAATAAAAATAGTTTTCACTGAAAAGATAAAACACCGTGTGGGAGTCTGAAGCTGACTTCAAAATGACCGCGTGGGAACCTGAATTGTCGCCCATAGTAGGCGATCACAATTTGCGATCACTAACCAATATATAACTGGACTGCGAGGTCCTATTACGTTTCAGTCACGAGAGGTATTTTAATGAACTTTAATTCACAAATTGAAAGTCTAGGCCTGCAAAAAGGTGGTAATCACCAGGGCCTTAATTACACTATTAACTACTAACAAATAATTATAACGACGTGGATATTATAAAAATATTAATATTAAAATATATAAATCTATGAATATAAATCAGTACTTAAAACTATTCTTTAAATTTAAACACCCAAAGTTTGTGCACAATTATTTTAATATGTATTGGATTCTAAGTATTTTACTTGTACAGTACAACTTAATAAAAAACACTGAATCATGCAAATTCGAGACACAAAATAGCCCCACTAGTCTACCGACTTTCTACAAATACCAAAATAGCTCCACTAGTCTACCGACTTTCTACAAATGAAATCAGATACAGTAACTGCTGCAATAAATGTTCCCTGTTAACATATGGAATTTTACGACCCAGTAACGAATTCGACGGGGAACACAAAATGACATTCAAGTGATTATTTCCTCGGTATTCTAAGAGCAATGTCAAATCATGGCATACCTTGCACATACGAGGATCATAATAAATAAAAGCGTATTTAAAAGATCACGTCTTACACATGCCATATAAGTTAGTATAAGTTATTTTGCTTAATTAACGCAAACGTTATGGAGAACTTTACTTCGAAGTCATAGCCGCCCAGTTGGTTTCCTTTACAAAAGACTTCTGATTTCTGTTGTTTGGTATTGCAAGAAAGCCACTATGGGCTTTGTTATTCGAATCATTGGGGATACAGTGAAAACGGTCGATAGGTTCCACCCAGCCTAGCTAGTCGGCCTTCTGTTCTCGGCCGGGAATTTTGGAGCCTACTGAGAAATAGGGGCCAAGCCAAATTCCTGAATAAACCTCGATAAATGCCCCAGTGCAATGAGTTTGGAATAAAAGTAACAACATCACTGCTTCCTGCAAACAGTTCAGATGTAGTGAAGTTGAAAATTCCACGATTTGATAAATACGTGTGTGAATCAAGATCACTTATACAACTGGACTCGTTTTAGTTGAATTGTCGAGTTCACTTGACCCAATATACTGCCATGATTGCACTCTACCATAAAAATCTTGTCTCTTAATGATTTGAAACCGAAAAAACATTCACCGGACACCAAGTCGGGGTGGAAGTTAGGGCATGGCAGGGACTTCGGATGGGTCTTCAGGTTTCATTCTCAATGTATTAATATTGAGTAGTTTTAATATATTATGATGGTAAGATACATTGGATTTCTAACTTCTATATAATGTAATTATTTCTTCATTATTTTTCTACTGTCGGCGGTTTAAGCTTGATGGAACCTAGAGCACTGTTTCAAACCGGCCACAGATGACATAATTGTAAATTTTACGTTCATTTCAAATTTAATTAAATCAAAATAATAAATTATTCAAATTAAATGAAATCGAACGTTATGCGTAACTATATTAAAAATCGAACCCGACTCATGGCTAATATTGTAATTAAAAAATTAAAACTACAGGTGCAGCAATGTTCTACTGTATCTCAAGGGTTTCTAAGACCAACTTTCCAATGCATCTATTGCTGACAGTGAAAATGGTCCGTCTATCATTTCCCGGCAACTTTATTTTGCAGCATCTGCAGTGACTGCATAGCAGTGTCGCTAGTTACACTTCTTATTACAGTGGTGGAATTACAGAAGCACAAACGTTTCCCATAGCTGGGAGCATGATGACTCGTGTGACTGTAAATGTGATTAAAAAGAACTTAATTTTTTCTTCTTAGAAAACGTAAATTTCCAAACTTTCTCCACGAATTACCCTATTACGAGGTTCGTTTTAGAAGACATTTAAAAAAAATTCACAATACGTGCTTTATCAAACACTGAGCTATCGCCTCGTGTTTTAAATCCTGATAAATCACTCCTGCTCGGTTACATATTATATATATATATATATATATATATATATACATATATATAATTTATAAACTTAAAACTGTTTGTTGTTACTCAGAGTTTCACGCCACTGGGAGAACGATCTTCAGACAACTGGAAGGTTCGGTTAAATTATTCCAGTTAATTAATTATTCCAGTTGTCTGAAGATCGTCCTCCCAGTGGCGTGAAACTCTGAATAACAACAAACAGTTTTAAGTTTATATATTATAAACAGCTCTAGTATTCGAAGTATCGAGCACTCTAACAAAGGTCAACCTCTCACCACTGCTATCGAATATATATATATATATATATGAATAAAAGAGAAAAAAAAAAACTTCTTCAGACATAAAAACCTTTATTCAAGGTCCTCCTTGAATAAAGGTTTGTTTTTTTTTTTGTTTTTTTTATGTCTGAAGAAGTTTTTTTCTCTTTTATTCAACTATCATCCAGACATGGCGTATCAGACACATTCATCATACCATATATATATATATATATATATAGAGAGAGAGAGAGAGAGAGAGAGAGAGAGAGAGAGAGAGAGAGAGAGAGAGAGAGAGAGAGAGAGAGAGAGAGAGAGAGAGAGAGAGAGAGAGAGAGAGAGAGAGAGAGCAAGATAGAGAGAGAGAGTATGTAAATGGTTGAACACAAGTAAATCTATAGGTAAAAGTTGTGTTGACAACAAAAAGATATCAGTATGAATGAAAATCATAAAACCACTCAGTTTTGTCTAAATGACTTTTTATTTCACACTACCCGTATGTACCAGAAATATCACTCGTCCGATTTCTGGCACACCAGTAACTCATGCGTAAATACTGTGCACGAGGGTTTCCAAGTAATCCATATAAACATAAATGATATAAGAATAGAATACTGCGTAGACAGTGATAAATAAGGTAAAAAGTTAAAAGGTTGACAACTGCTGTGACTGATCTCGAAGAATTCCAAAATTCTAGAATTCCTTGAAATCAGTCGCGGGAGTTATCGACCTTTTGACTTTTTACCTTAAATATACATAATTTGCTAGTAGATTTAGGGAAAATTAGACTTTTGAACAAGAATAGTGATAGAGTTCGAGTTTGTAGCTCGTAGTTATCTAGCAAATTGGTTCCGAGCTAGACAATAATTTAAAAGCAGAGCGCTGCGTAGACAGTGTTGAGTGAGAAGTGAAGCGTCGGAAGGGTCAGAGAACTGCCGAAACTTGAAAGGCAATTCTGACTTCAAAACGTCAGTATTTCCTCTCGCAAGCTTTGGCAGTTTCGTGACCCTTGTAGCTTTTAATACTGGGATAGGTGGTTGGAAGCGGACACATGGCGGTCGGTCGTGGCTTCCTATCGTCCAGCAATCTTTGTCTTATCCTCTATATTTACTTATCGATTTCAAGTTTCCATCTAAAAGATGACGCTTTAACAGCATTTCCATCACTACTGCTTGTCTCAGAAGATATTGTGGCTCCTATGGTTCCTTGTTATTGCAAGCTTAAATCTTCAACGAAACAGATCTCTTCATCTTTGCAACTCTGTGCTGGTCTTCGACTGGTTTCCAACGCATCTGTTTCAGTGCTTCTTATCATGTTATCTGGTGATATCTCAACTAATCCTGGTCCTTCCAGTTTGGTTCAAGAACTACCTAAGGCTCGTAGCCTGAAGATTAGCCACTTAAATGTCAGAAGCTTAATGCCAAAATTGGACGCCATTCGTGTTATTGAAAGATCAATCCCTCGACATCTTTACGATCTCGGAAACATGGCTTAATGCTTCGATATTGGATCAAGAATTACATATCCCAGGCTATCTTATTATTAGACAAGATCGATTGGGCAAGCAAGGTGGTGGTACGGCAGTTTATGTACGGGAAGGTATTCCATTTCAACCTCGCCCAAATCTAAACGGAACTTCGGATGAAAATTGTTGGATTGTAATCACCCGACCAAAAACCAAGAAACTTTTTGTTTGCACTGTTTACAGAGCTCCTAACACATCAATGAAAAATTTTATTGACGATCTGAATGCTGGTCTATCAAAGCTTTCGGATGACATTGAACTTGTCCTACTGTGGGACTTTAATGTTGATTATGCTAACAAACAGAAGGTAAATCTATCTTTGAAATCGAAATTACAGAACTTAGCCAATTTGCATAATTTGGATCAACTTATCCAATCTCCCACGAGAGTATCTGCCACCTCAGCGTCAGTGATTGATCTCATCTTTGTCAATAACAGTTATCGTGTCATTAATAATGGCGTGATACATTTAGCTTTGAGTGATCATTCCTTGGTATATTGTACCATCAAAGCAGGTGTTCCCAAGGCCCCTCCGCGAGTAATTGAATACCGTTCATATAAACACTGATAAAAATCGCTTTGTTCAACACCTTAGAACAACCAATTGGTCTTCCGTTTATAATGCTGATGATGTCAACGACGCTGTAAATATCTGGTGTACATTGTACACTAGCATAGCTGACCAACATGCTCCAATTAAAAGACAGAGTCAAAGGGCTAAAGACCCCATGGATGACATCTGAGCTCTCTAAATTAATGCAAGATCGAGATTACTTTCACAAGAAAGTAGTGAAGTCCAAATCCCCTGTTCATTGGCTAACATATCGCAAACTCAGGTGTAAAACAAACGATGAAGTGAGAAAAGCTAAATCCAAATACTATCAAGAATACATCAATAATAAAGGAAATAGTGATGGCCTATGGAAAACCTTAAATGAAATAATTTCTCGCAATAACAATTTTGCGAGGACACCTATGTGCATCACAGCTGACAATGTTTTGCACAATAACCCTAAATCAATTGCAAATATTCTGAACGATTATTTCACATCAATTGGGACAAAACTTGCTAACGCTGTAAGAGATCGATGCGGCCCTCTTATGTGTCTTTCATGGGACACTGCTCCTATTTCGGATTTTAGTTTTTCCTATATAAAAGAAAGTTTTGTCCACAGATATTTAAGTGGCCTAAATATTAAGAAAGCAATTGGTCTTGATATAAGTGCACGTCTACTTAAGGATTTTGCTGACATCATCGCACCTTGCCTTCCTTTTTTGTTTAATAAATCACTGTCCTCGGCGGTATTTCCGACTATATGGAAAAAGGGAAAGGTAGTTCCAATTTTTAAATCTGGTGACAGGACTAGTAATTACAGACCAGTAACAGTTTTACCAATTCTAAGTAAGATCATCGAGAAAGCCGTTCACGTTCAGCTGTATACTTTCTTGAAAGAGAACAACCTGCTAGCTGCCGAACAGTTTGGCTTTCGTCCAAACCTATCAACTGAGTTGGCTTTGGCTCATTTGACTGATAACATCTTAGATAATATGGATAATGGAGTCATTACAGGTGCTGCGTTTCTCGACCTCAGCAAGGCTTTCGACACAGTCGACCATCACCTTCTGCTCAAGAAACTGCATTCTCTGGGATTAGATAATAATTCCATGAATTGGTTTAAGTCTTATCTCTTTGCTCGCGAACAGGTTACCTCAATTGGAACTTGTCTCTCAAGTCCAAAGCCTATCACAGTTGGGGTACCCCAAGGTAGTATACTTGGGCCTCTATTATTCGTTATCTACGTCAACGACTTACGTCAATGTCTTAGGTACTGTAAGATCATCCTTTACGCTGATGATACTTTAATTTATTATTCTGCTAAATCGGCCCAGGACGTCGAGACCTACCTGAATAAGGATCTAATATCTGTTTCGCATTGGTTACAGCTAAATCTGCTTACCCTGAATTGCTCTAAATCGAAATTCCTTTTTTTTGGAAGCAAGTGTCGTCTAAAGTCGACAGGTCCTGTCTCTATTCTAGTTAATGAACAGTCCCTTGAAGAAGCTAGTTCGTTCAAATACCTGGGTCTAACACTCTGAAAACTTGTCGTGGGGTGATCACATCAAAAATATCATGAGCAAGACAAACCAGCGACTTGAACTTCTTCGAAGAATAAAGACTCTTCTGCCATTACACGCTCGGTTGACATTTTATCACTCCATGATTCTCCCAATTTTTGCCTATGGTGACATTATTTGGGGTGATAAAAATAATGCTAAATTAATGAACGATCTTCAAGTCCAACAAAACAAGGCAGCGAAAATCATCTTGGATAAAGAAAAATATTCTTCGGCTACAGCAGCCCTTGAGACATTAGAATGGAAACGTTTAGATCAAAGACGACTTTTGAACCGATGTATTTTTATCTTCAAATGCTTGAATCAAATTGTTGATTTTAGTCTTGATCTTAAACATAATACTGATATTCATAGTTACAATACTCGTCAGCGTGATGATCTGCATCTTCCTGCTGCCAAAACGAATTGGACAAAACAGAAATTATCATACCAGGCAGCAAATGATTTTAATAATCTTACTTCTGATATGCAGAAAACTAAATCGATTTTATTATTTAAAAAGAAAGTTGATCTTTCCTTATAATATTCTGTATATTCGGTTGACATCATAGCGTTTTCGATATTAATATTCTTATTCTAGTTTTATTCTAGTCTTATTCTGTATTTTATATCTAGTTATGTTTTATTTTCCTTGTTACTTTATTTTGTAGTTTTTATCTTTTATTTCTTTACAGGGCCGTTCTGAAAACCACTATTGTGATGAACGTACCCTGTTAAAAGACTATTATTATTATTATTATTATTATTATTATTATTATTATTATTATTATTATTAGTTTAACAATTTTTATCCTAAAATACGAATTCATTTAAGAAGCTCAAAGATTGCTAAAAAGCTCCGCCATTGCCTTTTTGAATACATCACTCGGTATTTGGATATCCAATAGCACAATCTTCCTCAAGTTGGCTCTGTCACTTGAAATATTGATTATTCTGCACTTGAGGTCGAACCCAGTTGCGTTTTAGACTACGAGGCAAAATTGACTAGTACTTACTAAAACGGAGAATTGAGCTGGACCAGTTCACTATTTAGAATTAAACATTTATACGATTCAATATTTATAGTTAAATATTCATATCTTTATATAGTTAATCTATCATTAAGTTACATACTTTATAAGCTTTATGGCACATAATAGACTGCTAAGACTACTTAACCAATATTTCATGGTTGAATTCTCGAAACGGACATATTTATTAGGTATAATGCTCTTAAATAGAATATTGTTTAATTACACGATCAATAGGAGCTCTACAGATCGGACAAGTAGCGCCTTTCCTTAGAAGTTCCCGAGCGCAAGCCATACAACAACACACATGACCCGTTAGACCATGAACAATCGTAGCATCTTTAGGTTTGTCAAGGCATATAATACACTCTCCTGCGTCGTCTGGAGGTCCAGAACGACCTGTTTCCTCTTCAACATCTTCCTCTGGTGATGCAATTGGATTCCCCCTAGTAGTTGTCAATGATGCTATTCCACGGGTTAACCCTCCAACTAAATTAGAAAAAAAATAAAACAAAAATAAACAAAAAACAAAAAACATGAAAACCAAGGTATCAATCTCAATCAGCTCTAACTCTTTTCTTTACATATTCTTCATTACTTGGTCGGGCAATGTCTTCTCTTAAAACCTCATTCAATTAGTATTGGTATTTTATCTTTATTGAAGTTAGGATTATGACTACAGCATCTACCAAGCTGTTGTTCCAAAAATGTTACTGTTGTGTTCGACTCAACAAAATTGCCTAAACAATCAGATATGAAAATAAAACTAAATGGGACCTTGGCAACAATCGTTCTAACCAAACTGAAGCCGCCATGTCGAGGGAAAAAACACAGCCTAGGGTCCTAGACATTTACTACACAGTCGATGTTTTTCCACTAATCAGTAAAACCTTTTTCGTTAAGTTATGTAAGAAATAGGAACTGTTTTGCCGTGGTTATATACAGAAAATTTCATGATATGACCAACATTGCGAAAGTCAACTAGAAAAGCTGACTTGAGCGGAATTCGAGCTCGCATCTTCGGGTAACCGGACCGCTGCTCTACCAATTGAGATATCGAGTCAACTGGGAATAGTATGCTCGTTTGTTCCCAGTTGACTCGATAACTCAACTGGTAGAGCAGCGTTCCGGTCACTCGAAGAATGAACCGGTCACACCTCGAAAATTGACGTCTTTTATGAAGGGATCTTTTACATTTTCTACATTTGCAAGGGAGTAGGCTTAGTCGTTTACACTGATTGAAAGATTCTGTTACACAATTGTACTTTATTCTTCCCTTTGCCATATCCCACCAAACTTGTAGCGATCCATGTTTTTAAAATGCTTATCTTTTGTCTCAAAGCAGATGAGCTTGTCTTTCCTTCTCACAAAACTGTTTGCGAAAAATTCACCATTTCGTAATTGTTTATCTTCCTTCCACTTCCCTTATCGCAAATACCTATTTTGTATATATTGGTACGAGTTGAAGTGGAATTTTATAAAATTAATACAGCTTAACCCGGTGTTAAGCGTAATGCCTGGTTTTGGGTTATCATAAGAAGTGATGGTTGTGTCGGAGAAAAAACGTTTGAAATTACTTTTATAGAGATAATAACAACTAAATATCTCTTGCAAATTATTTCATTTAAACGTTGTTTTGTTTGGCAGTGGAATTACCATGATACAGCGAAACAAGAAAGTATTCCATTAGGTGAATGCAGGAAACGAATCCTTGTTAAAGATGCAGAACGAAACCAACGAGCCATAACAGTAGTCAAATGTGCAGCGTGGTTTAGACACATGCAAACACACCTTCCACGTTGCATCAATCAAAAAGCAGTCTTGGGCTAATTTTTGTGCAGCTGTAAAAAAAAATTGTTGTTTAAAAACTCTTTCGCTTGGGACTTTATAAACTCTTTTTATAATTTGTTGAATCAGCAGGTATAATAATAACGGTCAGGTATTGTTGACTTTACTCAGCGTGTTGATAATTTTCCTAAATATACAAACGAATGTACCGTCACTCTACATTTTGATCAAAAACGTTTGCTAAATACGCGAAAAGCCAACCTCAGAGACCAAAATACTATATTTACAACTTTTTCAAATGATCATGGCCACCGACCAAGCTAAAGCTCGCGCTCTCGTCGCTAGATAGTGTACCTTCAACATATCAATAAAAAATTACGACATCGCCCCTCCTCGCTATTAGACTTCTACACCTACAGTAATGGTTATAAAAAAAATTTATCACAATTATTCATGATTATTGCGATGTGGAAATACAAACCTTGTCGTGCATCGATCCTAGAGGGCCGTGGGACGTCAAAGCCGACTGTAATAGATAAAAAAACAAAAAAAAAACCAAACCTGTTTAACTACCAAAGAATTGGCTGCACGTCAGGGTGAAGGGCATAATGAAAGTTATCAGCTATAGTTATGCAGATGGCAGAAAATATTAGAAGAGTGCAACTCAGGATTTCTTTCAGTCTCAAATATTTCTGGCAAGTCCCTAGTTAATGACATGCTTTTAGAACTTGATGGATACATGGAAAAGCTCACGCCAAAAGCTCGAGCTATAGAAACACTCGCAGACGTTTGGGAGTGCTGGAAATAATGGAAAATGCACCCTTCTGACTTGTTCCCACCAATATTACTCGTTCTCCTAAACTTCCTCCCATGACTCGAAAACTCCATGGAAACAAGAAAAAAATGTTTCCTATTTCTTACATAATAGTTGTATTTACCAAGTAAGGTTGAAATGGTTTTTGGAGTAAAATTGAATTAAAAGAAACAACCTGGTTTCTTAGGAAAACAATTGCAAATTTTGTGGCATTTGAGTTTTCAATTCCTTGTTTTCTGCAAACGCTTAAAACAAACTTAAGCTTCCACCCTGTTCCCATCACTGGATAAAACCCCGCAACTCTCTTGACGTTATTAAAACAAAGCTACAATCAACCACTTTGGTCGGATGTAACCGACTAAACTGCTACCCATATTACTGGTCGAATTTATCAAGTATAGGTTTTATGCATAAATGGCTCCTTATTTCGTATTTTTATGAGCATAAACAGCCTCGCCAAAGGGGAAAAAATTCTTTTAAATTTCCTACACAACAACCCCAAAGACCTACTGTAGTTAACTGATACGCCGCTAAAAATTTATTAAATAAGGCCCAATTCATGAAGAAGCCCTACTGGAAATAGTCAGCCTGAAGCAATCAGCAAAACTTATCACAATGCAGTTTATGAATTAATAATTCATAATTTAGTACGTCATTAATAATTCATGACCTAATTAACCAACCAGACGAAACTATTTGGTCATGTGCAAGCGTTTTGAAACCCGGTGAAAGTCACGTAAACCGAGTTCTTAATTAAGAAATCAGATAACAAACGGCCCATACATAGAACCATTTATTACTACATTTCATAATTATAAATTCAAAATAGACGATTGAGAAGCTATTTCGTAAACTCGTGACTCGTGTTTTACCAGGGGTTACTAACACTCGAGAACGATAATTCCTCTCATGTTTTACAAAAACTCAAGAACAATGAAAATCACTCGGTTCACGGCCTTGTGATTTTCATTGTTCTCTCGTGTTTTTAACCCCTCGTAAAACACTCGCACTTATTTATGAAATATTACATATAAATCAAACGCACTGAGCGAATTCTACTTTTAGCGCTTTATGATAATCTTGCCAAAGCAATGTGACCAATCAAATAGATATAAAGAAACACCAACCATTGTTAAAAAAATTCCAACTGTTCCTCATACAGTCTTCGCATAAATCATATTCACATGTTGAACAATGGTAAGGTTTGTTTTCTGATGTGAAAGTACGTTTACAGTTATCGCAACACCATCCACCATTAAACTGAGGGTAAACTAATTTTGAATCAGCTTTGAACAGTTCATGATTTGGATGAAATGAAGAATACCATGGCTTGCAACAATTATCACAAAGATCAAACTGACAAGTTTTACAATGCCAGGGGGTACTAGATCAAGTGCAGAAAAAAATAAAATACAAATATGGTGAGTAACAATGCACGCAGTTGTACGATATACATATACATATATATATATACATTTAAAAAATCCAGTATCGAAAGGTATTTCTCTAATCTATCTAATAACCAGAACCCTTGATTTCCCTCGTTAGACAGTAATATTGCGAAGGAGCACGACAACAATGACACCTAAGATTCCAACGATTATTTCAGATTTCCACGGGTAAAGCGAAACCCTGGAAGGGGTTTGGCTCGGTTCACACCAGATACGAGCGACAAGAAAAACTTGTGGGGCCTAAAAAATGCAAAAGGATATTGACACTTTAAAGCGAGCAACAAAACTAGCCATTCCGTTTGTTCTGGTGTGGTTCGCTCGTGTCGGGCACGAACCGGGGTTAGCACATCTAATCCTTCTGGCAGATCCTCTTTTGCTTTATTTCGCTCCGTGTTAAACACTTAGTCTTCCTCCATAGATTTACAGTTAACCGTTCGAATTATTCTATTGTTCTCGTTCTCTAACGTTACCATTTCTACTAGCTGGAGTAGCCAATTTCTTATGTAAACGAAGATGATGTCTTTTAGTAGTCTCGTTAATTTCCTCATCAACCTTTTCTCTAATAAGTAAATCCTAATTTTCCATCGGAAAGTTCAACAAACGTCACATCAAACACAGACGGCAATCGGCAATTCCTCTAATTTGATTTTGTAAGACTGTTCGTAGCTCAGGTACGTGTATTTGATTCCTGTTATACGAAAGGTGAGCTGTAGTAAATCCCATCCACATGAAAAGCGAATAGTTATATTACTAATCCAAAGAATCGATCGAAAGGTCATGGTTTACTGACCAATTTCCAGATACCAGTCACTTGAGCTGAACAAATTAAAAGAAACTTTTACAGTATGAAAATCAATCTACAACCAAGGATACATGTAAAACATATACTTCTTTTGTTTTCTTCACAAATTAGTGTTGAGTTGAATGACAAAAATACATCCTGTTAAGTAACACAAGGGGAAACTATCAGTCTGAATAAAAACGAAAGATCTTACTAATTTCCTGGTCCATTATTGTGCCCGCAAATATCACAGCACCATTCTCCATTTGACTGATGATAAACATAACGAACATCCGTACGTATTAAGCAGTGTTCATGAAGAGGACGGTTAACAGGTGAAAAACAGTTTTTGCAAATGTCAAATTTGCATACTGGGCAATGATAACAGCAAGTTTCTCCCATGTCCTGACAGCTTTTTTTACAAATGTTGCACCTCCACGTTCCGCCATATTTTTGCGATGGATCGAGATAATATAATGAATGTTGAACGTGGGCGGGATGCTGCGAGCCTTTATCACATCCACGACACAGCTTAAAATCACACAACCGACAATAAAATGCCGGGTTACGTGTGAATATTTCAGACTGGCACTGGCTGCACGTTTGCCGAGCGGCCTGATCAACAAGAACAGCATCACATTCATTTCTGCCAGTGTGAACAGAGTGTAAGGGATGTGTATCCATGCTCATTCTATCCAACCAGTTTTCAATGTTTGAAAGCAAACTTGAAGCTCAACTATCAAGGAAATACAAACAAATTACGAGTGAGAGCTAATTTGAAAATGAGCCACAAACAAAAATAAAGATTTGGGACCTCAAGATTAGGTTTTGATAAAGATTCGAGGTGCCAATACTTAAATATGTAATTGTATTTGCAGTGTAAAATTTATCGCTGGATTCATTAACGTACTAGTTAGCATTTTACTATATACGTTTAATTATATATACTATATATCATTTCAAATGTCTTGAAATGCAAAAAGTAGACGCCATCCTAACTTTGGCAAGAATACTAAGGCTGTAATGTCTAAGGGTATGCCTGGGGTCCTTGGCTGTCCCAAGACTATGGGCCCAAAGTCCTTATTTCCTCAAGGTTACAGTTTTCCCCACCATAAAAAATTATTTTGACATTAAAAACTACTTTCAGGAGATTTCTGTCTCATATCGCCATAGGAAATACCAACTGTTCAAAAAGCAAAAGCTTTGCTCTGAAAGCCCAACAGAAATTTCAATAACCACCGAGTATTTTGATTAAATACACAACATTGTTGACTCCAAAGATTTAAATCATTTTTTATTTTTAATGTTTCGATTACCTTGTAGTCATGATCAGGGATGCTGTGGGTGTAGTGTGACGAACTATATATACATGAGAAGAGAGCTATTGACGTCATACAAGTGCATGAATAGAATATTACAAGCTCTTTCGAAGCTTTTGTCCCGTGGTTGAGAAGCGGCTTTTCACGGTGAATGGACAAAGCTTCTTTGAATAGTAACAGTGCCCAATGTTTGGCTTTGTTTAATATTTTACAGTTGTTAAAAATAATTTGTGGAAGAATAGTGGATTCATTAAGATTATATATGTTTGAGGGTAGATTTAATAATGATTGAATGTGTAAGAAATGTTCGCAGGTATTAATGTGGTTATATATTTCGGAGTTTTTGTTGTAGGCATGTTCTTTTATTCGCATGTATAAACAGCGATCTGTTTTACCAATATACGAAGCTTGACATCCCGGGCAAGTGAATTTGTAAACAACCGATCTTTGATGTTCTTTAGGCGTGGAGTCTTTGAGAGTTAAGAAGGTATTTGTGTTTGTGGTGCCCCAAAGCGTCATGAATTTGGCTGGGTGAGGGAGTAGACGTGAAATTTTTCTTGTGCATTTTCGAATAAGCGAAGTTCCCGTTTTTCCGATGAAAGGTAATCGGATCCAGATAACGGGAAGTTTGTCTGAACTTTCATTGACATTTGTGGGGTTGGCTGTTGGAGCAAACGATCGGGTGAGTTTCTTGGTTAACCAGTGAGGGAAACCATTCCATGATGCAAATTTGACGATGTTGTGTAACTCTTCACGAAGTAATTCTTGGCTGCTGCATATTTTATGGGCGTGGTAAACAAGTGATCGGACCCAAGCGAGTTCTCTTTTGACACCTGAAGAAGAACGTGTCCTCCGCTTTGGACTTAAACATGGCTTAGCTACATGACCAAAAGAATCGGATGTAATTCCCTCGGCAGAATCCGTATGGAACCAACTAAAGCAACAAAACCTCATCCCAGACAGCTACTTTTAACAACAGAAAATTAAGAACTCCATTAAAGCCTTAGCCTGTAACGTCCTCAACTTCGACACCCGGAAAATGGCTTCTGATAGCATGCACATGAAGACTCTCAAAAATCTACGCCAACGATATGCCATCCTCAAACCAGACGAAGGAAACTTATTCCTGGATCAAATGTTCCCTCATTAAAATTGAGGCAACAACGTGTCTCTCTCTCTCTCGTCATCCTCCTGGGGCATCCAACCTTTTGCTGTGCACGATTCAGCATTTAAAATATGGGCAGTCTCCTGGAAGGTAGAACTACCGGAAACACCAAGACAAGAACTACTATTAAGAGAGCGTGGAAGGTATTCGTCTGAGGGTTTCGTACAGACCTCGCTGTTTCGTCGCTCGGTCTGTGAGAGAAAAACCGAGGGCAAATACTTTCCCGTACACACCCAAGAAACGAGGTTAATAAGGAATTTATTAGATGGCTTTTGGTCCCTTCTTTCAACGCTTTTAACGAACTTTTTAGTTCGTGAGTGAGCGGCTTAGGTTTACTTGCTCGTTTTTACCAATTACTTCGTCTCCTTTTGTACCAATTCATCGAGTTTTTTCCCTAAAATTATTGTAGAGAAAATTTAACTATTTGCTTGGTAGTTTGTTATTGAAAATCTTTTGTAAAACGTACCTTAATCTGGTTTGTTTGTTTTCAAATCAACTCGGAGATTTTCCCGCCAAAACTAGCCGGTCTATACGAAAATCTTATTGCACGGCTAGGTGGCCAATCACCGTGCCTCACTTTGCGTACAGACCGGATAGGGAGTTCAGGCATATAATAGGTAAATACTGCTTCCATTCTGTCTTTCTTAGCCAATCATTTTTCAAACTGGACAGAACTGAATTGAATGCCTTGGTATGTGAGTTCCACTTGATTTGCCTTCTTTTCTCAACAACTACTTTGTGGCAGGAAATTCTCTTAAACTCACTTTGTAATACAATTGAAGTTTATATTTGGTTCTGTTTAAAGCACTGCTGGAACTCACAATATTAATGTCATTTTCCTGGAAAACCTTTGATAACTCTGCAGCAGGGATTAACAAAACAATAAAAAAGGAATGTGCAGCAACATTTTGACTGGTTTTCCACTTCTTCTAAATGCGTCATATACACCCCATATTTATCCGGCGCCATTCTTAATACTGCTAGCTTGAATGAAATCCAGCCAGCTACCATAACCTCATTTTGGTTTTAGTTTGGCATAAAGTAACAGTGTTTTTCAATGGTCCATGAAGAAATTTACGTTCATGCAGCTTCTTGGAAGATTTGCAATAACTAAAATACTGTAGCCTTGTGAGCATCTGGTTAACTTGCCCTTCAAGTTCTTTCTTAAACTGTTCTTGTTTTACATCTGACGTATGAGCAAATCCTTCAGCCACAGTTGGTTGTTTTGGGTCACACATTACTTTCTTCGGCACCTGTAAGGGCTCTAAAGTTCTTGAGCAAAACTTAATACGCAGCCAGTGAGCTCAAAGGTGACAATTCATATTTGAATGATCTCTTGGATTTGATAATTTTAAGTTCTTTGATCCAATTATCCTGGCATTTGAGAAGTCTTTCATACTGTATACGTATTTGCTGTTGATACTTTTTACACAACATACAATACAACCTCTCAACATGTCCCTGTTGTTAGCATCATAATCTAGCCAAATGCTTGCATTATCTTTGGCCAATTCATTTGAACCATATCTCAACAGTTGCTACATGTACTTTCAGCACACAATTCTTCTTGGTTATGCAATCTTGCTCTTGAAGTCCCTGACCATTTACATTATTTTAAACTTACGGAAAAACTATTAGATGGTCAAAAATTACCATCTTTTTGAAAGTAACCAGTGATCCAAGTAGCTATACATCAAAATTTCCAGTGGCCAGTAGGAAGGCAAAAACATGAGACTGGGGCAAATTTTAAGAAGTTAGTGCCCAAGCCCTTCAGAGAGTTTAAAGAGAGAAGATCTATTGTGTACAAAATCTACTGGCCTCTTGTGAACTCATCAAAGCTAGTTTAGCTGGGCATCATCTAGCTGTCATTTAGGTTTACATGTAAAAGTTATATTCATGCAGCTTTTATTCTTGTCCTAATAAACTTGTTTGGCATTCAAAACACAGTTGCAAAAATGTTTCATTCATAGCAGATTCTTTCTACTATAGCTGATTCTTTCTACTATAGCCAATTCATACCTGAGGATTTTAAATATATGATTATTTTAATCATGTCTCTTATAGTTTCATAATTAACAATAACATATACTTTGATTTTGTTTCATTATCAGATTATTTTTTCGAATTTAGATGTACAATTACATAAAAGAGATTTCTCACATATTGTAAGTCTTACACCTTTTGAAGTATATTGGTATAGAAGTTGATGTAGCAGAAAGCTTTTTACTATCCTGTTTATTGTTCATGATATAATAGGGTTCAAACATCACTATAAAATAGAATATGCCAAGCATTGACCCTTAAACTAGAGGGGATATCACCATGTGGGCAATTATGCTATATTTTGTGCTTTAGGTATCATTAACAATGAGCTTTAAGCTATATATGGGCAAAGTTCTGAATTTGTTCCTCACTTCCTTCATCTTTAAATATCTTCTTGTTTTGGCTCTAATTCTAACAAATTTTGACCACACCTAGCAGGACAATGTCTAAAGAACTTGTCAACTTTTAAGAATTTCATTTAATAGTGTATTTAAGCTTGCTCATCAATTTAATAATTTATCAATTTATTGTTGATATACGATTGTACTGGTAAAATATAACTTGTATATAAGATTTAAATTGTTCTTTTATTTTTTCATTTTAGTAGAGATTGTTGTACACAATGTACAGGTCTAGGATAGTTACATCTTCTATAGTTGTTATGCAATCCTGCAGAGGAATTGCATCATCTTCTAGAGACATTGCATCATCCATGATAATATAAAGTTAAATGCACTATTGATTTCTGCTGAGATCAAACATGGCTTCAACTCATTTATCTAACTGCAAAATAGGAGAGTCTTTGAATTAAGAGTGTCATAAGTTGACATACTGTAGAAAGAAAGGACTTTTCCCTACTTTTGAATTTAAAGAACCTGACAGGCACTTAATTCAGAGGAGATGTGGAATTCAGTTAAAAGATGAGAATAAAATTTGTCTGCATCATGAAAAAGTATATCTGACTCACTACCAAAGCTTACAAAAATATTGTTCAGATCCATTTTCTGTCCACAAGAAACATATCTACAGTAAGTTCTATTCATTATAGTTATGTACTGTTTACTTACCATTCAGTACTCTGCTGCTGATTCCTGTAAAGTTCTCCTTGGGTCAATTTAATGTAGTTCATAAATCTTGTCAAATACAAAGCAAAAACTTTGACCTTCCTTATTAATATTCAAACTGCAAACAGTGGTGCTCATCGAATTGTTGTTTATGTGACCTTTGAGCCTATCCCACATTGTAACACATACACGTGCTGGAAATTGAAATTCTCAATTCTTGTACAGTCATAAGGACTGGTGACAAAGATTGCCCAGCAAATAATTCTTAACACAACCATATTATTTATGCAACATCATTGTTGCATTGTTGCAACCATATTATTTATGCAATATCATTGTTGCATTTATTTATGCAACATCAATTTGCATAAATAAATTCTTTAATATAAACTAACGTTTTATCTTGTATTAAAGAATTTATTTCCACATTTTGATGTCTTCAATTTTAATATGGTCGTCTTAAGAATTATTTGCTGGGCAATAATCTTTATCACCAGACTTCGTTTTCCGCCTGTTATCTCCATCGCTGAAACATGGTTACGAGGATACGAAATAACCTTAGTTATGATACTTTGGCATTTTTTTAGGCAATCCTGTATTTTAGCGTCGGATTGCATTTGGGAAATAAAATAGCGTCAGATTCATTTTATGAAGAGCGCCGGATTAAAACATATTAGAGTTAGGGTTAGGGTTATATATAAAATGAATCCGGTGCTATTAAAATGAATCCGACGCTATTTTATTTCCCAAATGCAACCCGACGCTATTTTATTTCCCAAATGCAACCCGACGCTAAAATACAGGATTGCCCAAAGACACTCGAGCAATTCTCGGTATATTACCAAATCTGACAAAGTGTCGTATACACTCTACTTTACTTTCGAATTTTGCCGGAAACTTCACTTTCGTAAACAATGGAACGGGTTTTCACTAAAAGAAAACCGAAGATAGTTTGGTCGTCAAATACATTATGGTATGTCTCATTCGGATTAGAAAGCTAATACAAGTAATATACCTAAATTACTCAAATTTCTTATCTCAGTCACTGTGTTAGAAGAAATTCAGGAACATTGAAATGTATACCAACAAAAGTCAAGGCAACACTAGGAAGCATACTATAGTATCTAGTTTACAAAAAATTCCATATTTTCGTCTAATTTCTCAGAGTGACCTCCACAAAGCCAACATACAGCTTTTGACTGGGATCAAACCGCCAAAATTTTTGCTCTCCTCGCTTAAGCTGATAAGGTATAACAATATAGAATTTACTTACCTTTCCTGTGCAGTATTGTTTGGGCTGAGCTACTGAACGAAGAAAGTAAATCGGCGGTTGTCTTTAACAAATAAATTTACCCAGTTTAACCCCATGGAATTATAGCCAAGTGAATTAAAAAACTGTCGGTTTCTGCAGTCTCAAGAACTGCGTTTGGGAATTCCCATATCCACAGGGGGTCCAATAACAATGAGTCATGCGCGTTCCCACAGTGTTCCTGTTTTAACTTGGAGTCTCCGAGTTACCCTGCTTCATTGCCTGAACTGCTGAAGAATGTCCGCCAATGTCAACTCGGAGGTTTATTAGAAGCACACTTTAATCTGTCTAAGAAAAAGCGGTCAAGTTTGAAGTGCATAACTAAACGATGTGCAGATTTGAAGATGTTTCTCGGGCAGATTTCCGATAGTATGACCGAGCATCATAAAATGTGACGCGTCAGCAGCATTTGCGATTAAGCAACGTAAGTTCTTGAGTCACGGACGTCAACCGGAAGATTGGATGAATAGGTCTTTTCGATATTTGGCCTATTGAATAGAATATGTTATGCTAGCAAAGATGATGAATAAGCTCAAAAACCCAGGAGAGATAATACCATGTCTAATCAGCCAGTCAATGATGAACTTAACTGGCAGATATTAATGTTCTAGGAGTAGAAGTCGTCTTTAGAAGGTGGAAACGCTGTCAATGACGTCTGTATAGAATGAAAACGGTGCTCTACATGTTCAATGACACTGTTTGGATTTGAAATTATTCATTTTCTTTGTTTTACATGAAAAATTCAATTGAAAGAAGAAGCCGTTCGTGAATCAAGAATGCTTGTTGCTTAAGTTCTCTATTATAACAAATATCGTCAGTGTGCAGCATTGACAGGGATCCCGGAAGCGGATGGACTGGAGGGGCTTAAGCCCCACCCTAAACTTTTTTCAGCAAAAAGAATTTCTCCCGAAGGTTTGAAGGTTGTTTTATGACAGCATTTAAAATGTCGTATTTAAACTTACGGTGAATCACTTATCTAAGTTTCTTAACTCAGAGAATTACCCAGCTTAAACACAGCACCTGCTAAATAATTACAGCAAAGATGCAGTGGCATGGCTAAGGGGGGAACTGGGGGGCTGTGCCCCCCAATTTTTCCGTTACTCACCTTTAAGTTCTCATATACTGACAATTTTTATCGCCACCAGGTCCAAGAAGTTAAACTTTGTCGATTTTGAGAGCATGCGGGTGATACGGTCACAGAAAGGGTTATTACTATGATGCAGTTCTGATAATGTCTCATGTTTTTACATGAGCTTTATAAAATCAATATAGTAGGCATCACGGGCAGTTTAATTTCTTCCAACATTCGAGTGTTTTGCTGCATTCTGCAGTACATGGCGTGCCTCATCTCTGCCGTGCCAAATGTTTAATTTATTTGATCTATGACTGGACAGATCAGACATGATCAAATTGGTGTGTGTAATCAGTCCCAACTTTGATGTAATCTCTAAACAGAGTGTGAAGAGTTTCCTGCCTATACAAAATTAAAAAAAATGGTGGTCTTCTATAACATCAAGAAAGTGATACATAGATTGTATTCTGATAAACATGTTGTGATTCGTCCCAGTATTTTTTTGAAAATCAATTGTTTTGTTCAAAGCTGTCACAAATACAGAGATGGTTAACTCACGCATGACATTTGGGCACAGAATAATACCAGAAGTCCCACTCAGTGTCGGTACCTCTGATGTACATGTCCTCACGCACACAGGAAGTTGAACGGCCACCATGTTCTTGGAGGGTGTAACTGAGTCATTTTCAGAAGGAAATGATATGGAGTAGTTCAGTTTGAAGGGATCTGGCTAAATTATGGACGTCGGATGGCAATTCTACCACCAAGGCTGGTTAAAGCGAAGGCAAACTTAATGTTTTTGTTAAAAAATTTCCAAATACTATGCTAAAACTGATCACAATCAGAGGTGGATTCAGCCTATATCATGACAGGTTCCAAGCACTAAATGGGAAATTCTTCTAGGGGGGTCTGGAGGCATGCTCCCCCAGGAAATTTTGAAACCTAAAGTCTCTGACATGCCTCTCCTGCATTATGGGGGCAACTTTATGTACAACTGGCTTGCTTGCAAAAAGCCACAAAAGGTTCCTGAAAACATAACACATTATCAACTTGTAGAGCAAAATTTATTTTTATTCTGTTTTTCATATTATGAAAAATAATAAAAAAATAATTGGTGTACATATGGTGTGTACATATGGTGTGTACATATAAGTGTACATGTGTAGTATGTAAATAACAAACTATAATGGCAGTTGTAATTTATATATTTTATTCTAGCATAATAGGTGTGTTCATTAAAGTACCCATCCAAAATACAATTGGGCACCAAGTGTAAACATTGCCTAAGATTGTTTATTAACCCATTCAGGTGCAAGGGTGCATCTGGGCTCATAACTTAGGTGAATAAAATTGTTTGCTATTAGCCAGAATAAAACAGTAAAGTGTGCCCTTGTCCCTCAATAGGTTAAACATGCTATGGTTGATTTCCACGTGCAGGTAAGACCATGCAAGCATTGCCAGCAACCACTTTTGACATCTTACTCTATAACAATAAAATTGATTTTAAAAATGATGGCTTTCTGTCTTACAACTTACAGTACAAAAAATAAGAAATTAAAAAAAAAATAATTACAGGACTTGGTTTTTGGGAAGTGTACAACAATTTATTAAATTTACAATCTCTACCAGTAACGTCAATATATGTTTATTTAACAGTGGGTGGCAATGATCCTTTAGAAATGCTGTTCATTATTAGAATTCAGAAAACTACTTATTCAGGTTTCCCAGTATTTCCATTGCATTATAATACAATTTAAATTTTAGAAATAATTTATGTTGTAAATATAACAACCATATAGCTCATAAAAAATCATTTTTGTCTTTATAAAGTGTCCCTGAAAGGCACTTCCATGTTTTAAATATTTCTTTCTACAGTTTGAATTCTCATCTGAAGGTAATTCTCTGTGTGCTTGCATCATACTGGGTTAATCTGAATGACCTTATAGTTGAGATAGGAATGTAAATAAACTATAAGACACCAAAGAATAATCTGACCAACACTACAATTCTTCAAATGAAATTCCAGCCTTTGCCTCCATATTGGCTAGTACATTGTAAGTTTTAAACAGACACACTGAAACAGGACCTTCATCACCATCTGTGACTGTGTCACTATATAAAGGAAAAGTTTTAAAAAACCAGTCCATAAAAAACTTCATATTCTGAGTTTTCCTGCTATCAATATTAAACAGGGTTCATACTGATGAAAGATCACAAAATTCCAGGAGTTTTCCAGGGTAGCAACGCTACTTTTCCAGGATCCAACCCCTAGTTTTCTTCTTTGGCAAAAAGAGCAAGAATCTAATCTTCCTTATGACAACAGTACAACATTATTTTGTTGGTTTCAATATAAGAATTAAGCAATAATGAACTCACGACTCGATTCAATTTGGGTTTGACAGAAAAGGAAGGACAAAAGCAAACAAATCTATTTTGTGTATGAAAAAAGGAACTTTTGTGAATGTACGAATTGGCAGGTCTGGAGTATCCAGGTTCAAATTCTTTACAAAATCCCAGGAGGATTCCAGGAGAATTACAGGAGTACCCAGGAAACAGCTGTTTTTCCAGGAGTTTTCCACCGCCCTGGAAAGAACCGTATTAAGGGCTGAGAGCGACTGCGTTGCCGGAGAACACAAGCTAAATTCTACTCGAAAAAATCGTTTATACATTACCAAACTAATAAAAAAGTAATCACCTCCTCTTCAATAGATTCAGAAATGTAATGAAAATCATCCTCCTACTTTTCCAAATACAGCAGTTTTAGTGAGCCAACTTTGGTTTTCGCCATATTGTTAATAGTTGAAAAGCGCTGAGTATACCCTCCAAGAACATGGCGGATGCGGACATGCGCAGTTAAAAAAGTGTGACAAGTTTCCTCGCGAGTGGGACTTCTGGTTAATTCTTTATTCTGTGATTCGGGCATGCATTTAGACCGGAAGTTATTACAGCTTTAAAGAAGTTAAGACGGCTGGAGCTGTACTTGAGTCGTGCATGTAATAGTATTTATGTAAACACAACACCTTTTAGCCTGTCTCATGATGATATTCTAATTTTAACTTGAGTATCACCGTACTACAATACTGTTCACTCAGTCTCAGGACTGGCGCCACACTCGAACGCCTCAACACCCAACAACCTCCCCCCCCCCAATATTTTTGTCCAGCCACGCCACTGCAAAGATGTCGATGTTCATCACTTCAATACACAAGTGGCCATTTTTGTTATTTCAATGAAAGTTTCAAGCTCTGTTTCCTTGGCCAAAGATTTAAACGTTTTCTACTTGATTGCCTGTCTCGAAGACTACAAATCTGAGATGGATTATGAAAACGTCGGCTTCATTTCGGACGTGATTGCGCTGTTTTCTCGCATACGCAAACGTATTGCGTTTAAATTTGTGGTTGAACTGCCAAACAAATGACAAGAATTGCCGAGGCCGAAAAAACGACTTAATTACGGCGTCTTTCAGAATGACTCGTGTCAACCCTGGTTGAGTAAAGCTGACCCAGATTGGAAAAACATATCTCAAATAACGCCCAGCCCGGGTTCATGTAAACAAGAAAAAAGAAAACCATGGGTGGTGAGCTGACCCGGGTTGGAAGTCAACCCGGACTCGTGTAGACGGCCCATAAGGCTCCGTTCTCATGAGGCGAGATATCTCGGTGTGTAGGGATATCTCGGGTTACAGAGATGTCCCTGTCACCTATACACCCCCTTGGTCAAATGCATAATCGTTCAAATGAGACCGAGATATCTCGATCTCAAAGATAGGGTAACCCTGGGGAACGAGGTATCTCTGCTTCCATGTGAAAGTTGCAACCCGAGTTATCTCGGGAGGTAGTGTAAACTTTGACACAATTACGCATGCGTACGTCAAAATTACTTATAATTACATTATCTCGGCTCCCACGTCTAATCCCTTGGTCAGCTATCGCATTTGTTAGTCGGTGAAACTCTTCGAGATATTTTTTTGTTGTTGTTGAGAATTCTTTGCTCCCATAATTGTTTTTGTCCTCCTAAACCATACAATCAGCTGGTGAATTCGTAAACTTAATACATCATAAGAACCTCTCATTGAACTGGTAACCTAATCCTTTCAAAATAATTGCCATGTTCAGAATCCAATTTTTCACTTGTTATATTTCACGTAAATCCAAGAGAACTACATTTTATCGCGGTATTTTTCATAGATGTCGGTTCCGTACCAATCACTAGTCAGAGCAGAACTTAATTCTGATCGAATGGAGCGAAAGACCAGCGGCCGTCATTTCTTACTAAACTTCCTACTGAGAGAGATTATCGCATGAATGCCAACATGCAAAACCTCATAGTCGTTGATAAGGCTTATACAACGGAACAACGAAATATTCTCTGTTGTGTAAACTGCTTCAAAACCCCACAGTAACGTACGTACCGAACAGTGATAGCAGTAGCATTAACAAATCTAAAAAGGGGTTCAATTAATCAATTATTCGTGCGAAAAAATAAATGGAGTTTACGTATTGTGTTTGTTAAATTTGTTTCCTTTGTAATTCGGGCTTTTTGAAATACCACGGAACATTCCATTTACAGTGAAATATCTGAAATCACCCATCAATAGTGAAAAATTGAAATCTCTACAGCTACTTCCACGAATCGAGTAGGAGTTTACATTACAGGAAGTCAACCCAAGAAATTCTGGATGACGAGGGATCTTAATCCATTTATGATTATCCAACATTTCTTGACGTACATATATATTTGTGCAAAAAACCTGTTGAACTGGGTCCGCTACTCAGCCAGAACATTTGTACCATAGTCTAATCAAGATACTATTTGGTTCTTATGATTTACACATTCTCCTGTGAGTCAGAACTCCCAGCGACTGATGTTTGGTCTAACCGATGCTAGACAGCTTTAGTATGAAGTTCACTGTTCTCTTAATGCTCTTTGTGCAATGAAAATGTAACATCTCTGAACAAAACCGCAGCCTCTTTAGCAAGTGTTTTGGCCTCCTTGTTACTTTTGCACATCACAACATGAATATCCACTGTATCAGCTGATTTGCCAAACTGGTATGTGAAGAAGAAGATCTTAGGATTGATTTTATAGACTCCACAAAACTGAATACGTCGAATTTTAAACACAAGAGGCGAATCCAGACCGTTTTGGCAGGATGTTATCACGAAGTCTTCCATTGAGGTCACTAAACTACCTTTTCGTAGTTGTTTCAGTTTTGATTTCCGTTCTTCGAAGGTGGTGTGAACGAAGGTACACATCTCCTCTAATCCGGGCCTAGTGAGCTGTCCCGATCCTAGATACCTGACGGCAAATGTACATCTGGATTGTGAACCATGTGACTTCTTTGATGTCAGAGACTTCATACACCTTAGTGCAAGTGATTCCATTATATTTTTGGAGTTAACTCGGTGTTTGTCTCACAGCTGATGGTTTCGTCGAATGAATAATTGATATATGAATTAATTTGTCTTAATCTGGCGAGTGCTTTATATGTCACCATGTCATTTGGTCAACATCATTCTGAGTGGCTTTAAATTAATTTCGTAATCCAATCCATGCATACTTAGTCGTGGGCGTCCACTGGACTTTTTCCAATTTGGGGGAGACAGGAGAAGTTGTTATAATGTTGTATATGTTGGTTGAGCGATAAAATCCACTACTTACATGAGTCCCAGTTCTTTCTCGACACCAATTATCAATGCTTAGTTTACTTCGTTATGCGATGAGAGTTAGTGTTGATTCAATCGAAAAAGCGTCTTTTAATCAGGACCCAAGTGACGCAACTAACCCCCCTTGCACAGTCTTGTGGGATGTTATCATCCCTCATCATATCAATGGAAAGTTACGTTGGCAAAACAAGAACACACGTTCAGGAGACGGTTTAAGGGGAAATATCAGCGTAACAGGAATTTAAAAAAAAAAGCCAAAATCCCAAAAAACAAAGGGTTGGAACGCATGTGTGGGTCGTGTATCGTGGGTAAAAAGTCGTGGGTCGTGGGTAAAGCCACGGGTCGCAAAATAAATGGGGAAAAAAGTGCTTTGCGAATACAGAGTTGACGAACATGTTGCTACCTTCCCAAGAACATGAAACCAAGGCAAAATGTGTTCGTCAAGTCACTCGCGACTCTCGACACTCGCCCTCGAGACTATTTGAGACTATTTGAAGTTAAAATATGTTCTCAAATTCGTTATGAAATGTGGCAATCTAGATCCTCCACAGTAATTAGTCAAATCTAGTTGCATGGTCAAGAGTTATTAATTTCAACGATTTTTCTTATATGTCAATTTTATTCTGATATGTTGTAGAGAAATTGTTGCTGAAGAAACGTGTTATTTCTTCTTGTTATTCTATGCTTGTGGTGTGTCAAAGTGAGGTGGTACACCCTCAAGCGGTATTGCTGAAACCGGAACAATGCAGCTAGCATGTTTCTGCTAGCATAAACACATAAGTCCAGTCTAACCGGAACGCCCGTCAATGATTTCTGGCCCAGTATGAGATTTCAAAACGTTCGTCTTTGAAAATGTATGGTATAAAAACTTTCGATATTCAAATTGAAAAGTTAACGTTGAATTAAAAAATTATAATAAGGTGACGTTTTCAAACGTTTCCACTTTGGAGTGCCCTTCCACCGAGTCGACTGGACACAGCAAAATGTTTGCGTATTCGAATGAAAACGTATTTGTGTGGACCGCGGCGGACGTGGCCCGAAATGAATGAATTTGTCAATGGGCGTTAACGATTTGATCAGCGTTATTGTTTATCCAATTGGCTATTGATCCCTGACTGGTTCACTCGAGGATTCTCTTGAGAGGGACAGTGTATAGTTGTTTTACAGTATTGAGTCAACGCAGTAGATTTAGTTAATCGCTTGTCTTATGATTTGTCGCAGACTTCTTGCACGAATTATTGAAAGGATTTTCCAACACAGAGCACCCCGATTCAGTCCTGTATGAATGTTCGTGCAATAAATCTCAAGTACAAAGTTGTGTGCCCAACGAAGAGTTTTCTCATGCCTAACACCCCCAGCCACAATATATGCCCCCGAAGAATGTCACTTTGTGTCTCATGGATCAATCTCCAACTGTTCGTTTAAGGGTTGGTTACATGGACAAATTTCAGTCCTAACAAACTGGGCTGGGATTTTTTGAAGTTTAATCGCTAGATAACTTTTAAGGAATTCCTTTGTGAACTGAGGTTGTCATTTCACCGCGGCTAACCACCGGAATGAAATTCTCCTTGTAATCAGTCCATTAATCTTTAAAACAGACTTGCTATGATGCCGTCTATTGTAATATCAAATGAACATTCACAGCTGTTCAGAGTTTATATTACAGGGAGAATTAACCACCCAGCAAAATTTTATCACAGATACTAGGAATGAAAATATTTCAGCAAAGCCATCTGCCGAGTTCTATCTTCGCTAGACTAAGACAACAAACAACAAACATTAAAGCTATATACTCTTCTGTGTTTGAAAATGTATTTCTGCAATACGTACTATTCATCCCTTCAATAAAAGTGCAATTAACATTGTTAAAAGGTCGATATCAATAATGGACCTTAGGCGTGAATCCAAATTTGAAGCGATCAACAGGTAATGTTACTTAAACGGAATTCAAGGAATCCCACCCACATTTTTGACAGTAAAAACATAATTTATCTTACTGTGATGGATTTACTTCCAGGTCTTAAATATAAATTTATTTTTTCACTTCGTCAAACGTCTTCACTGTTACAAACCACGTTTTTCCCCGCCCTGTTTGAGGTCACACCCCATTAGTAATTAGTTCAACGGAAATACAAAATGTCAACTTGTCACTTAAATATATCGTCACACTTACTAGCTCGTGACCTTTAATCAATCCAGTGATCAATATCGGTCAAAGAAAGGTATACGAAGTTCAATTGCTGTTTGATTTTTGTCCCATGAACACGCATTAAGTCAAAAATTTAGGTTAAAGTAGAATTTAAAAAGCTTTATGAGGGAACAGCAAACAAAATTCTGGCACCAAGTTAAAAGCTGGAAAAAAAATTATCGTAAGTCAATCCTTTCAATACAAAGTAAAACTATTGTAAAGCCCTCTTCTAACAATTCGACAGCTGAGAGGATCTAAAAATACTTTCCAACAGGCAACAGCACGTGTTGTTTATAGGCCGCTACAAAGCTATTCACACGTTTCGACCAGTGCATCAAAACAGCTTGAACGCGATGCATCATGGATCAGACTGTCAGGAGGGAATAATCGACAGGGCTGTTTCATTATGTCGGTAGATGAAGGCAGTTGATGAAAGGCTAATTTAATGTCGTTCACACGATCTAATTTGATGGGTCGCGCAGCTGGAAAAACACTTTAAAGGCCACAATCAAATTTCATAAATCAAACAGACGGCCTTTTGGATGTGACGACACAATCCAACTTGATCCTACAGTTACCAGGCCCCATCAAAGTCCTTCATCAAGAGAGTGAATGTGCGTATGGGACGACTCTCCCCGATCATAAGCGTAGAGAAATCAGTGATCTCGCATAACAACGCCGACTATTTGCCAAATTTCAATTGGGCAAGATATTTCTCTTGCTTAATGGTCGTCTGTTGGCGCAATAGAATGCCCTTCGATGCTAATGGTTGCGTATCTGTGCTAGCGAATGTCGATTGAATAAAATGAATGTACTTTTGTGTTAATGAGTTTGAGAATGGCGTTAATGATAGTATATTTTCTGGTAATGAATAGCAAAAGGTGTAATCATTAGATCGAAATGAAAAACAGACGATGCCAGTCAAGCTCTGAAAAAAAGATTATCTGGCAGATACTAAACAAGTAAATGAGTTGGGAGTAACATGGATCTGTGATGCGAAAAATCAGGGCCTGAGCACAGCAGTCTGTTGCTAAGATAATTATTCCCTGAAGCGTAGAATCTAATGAACAGTGAGTTCGACCATGTTCCCTTAAAAACAACATCGCGACCCCAAATGATAACTAATGATCGAGCATAATTAATTGATAAGTCAAGTTCGAACCCAATAAAAATACCCGGCTTTTTCTACTGCTTATCCTCATGAAAACAATCGCTTGGCAGCTCGTCCTTTCTTTCGTCTTCCCCATTTCTTCTCCTTCAAGCAGTGCCGCCTTGTTGAGAATTGGGTGTGACGGAAATACGTAAGATGGATTTCTGTCAGTATCAGTTTACCATTAAGCCAAGCTAACAGTGTTGAGAAGAGTGAGAGCAAGTGCGGAGGGTTTTTGGAAATATGAGCAATAAAGACAGTGTTAGTTTAAATCAAAATCGTGACTTTTCGTAGATCCATACCTTGGAGGCAGGTAATTTACGAAACGTGGCACCTCCGACGGGATCGGGATTTGAGTGAATTTCCATCCCGAATAAATACGAATCCGTGTTTTGAGAATGACGAACGACGAATCGAAAACAGCCCTGGCCACTAAACTGAAACAATTACTCATCACTTGCGGGAGAACCGACGTTGTGTTACAATCGAACAAGGATATCATAATACAACGTCATTTGGAAACACTTAAAGCATTATCGAGAGATGTGGAGATTTCGAGACGAGCGGTCGAAGCGGTGAAGATCGCAAACGATGAGGAAGACGATGAAATCGACCAGTGAACACCCAGATTGAAACCGAACTGGCAAAGGCAGATGACTACGTTAAACGCCTACAGAAATGGCAAGACGATTACTAACTAGGTAATCCATGGCACGGGAAGAGAAGATGAAATTTGAGATCAAGCTTCATCAGACTAAATTAAAACTTGAGTCAGATCGAGAAGCGCAAATGGCGGGAAAACAATCAATCGAATCAGGGAAGGAAGTTCGCGCAAAACTACCGAAGCTAGTAATATCGAAGTTTGATGGCACTTACATGGATTGGACACGCTTTTGGGGGCAATTCGGCGAATCGATCGAGAAATCTGGACTACCAAGTGTCGCGAAATTTTCGTATCTTAAAGAGCTTCTTAGCAACAAGGCAAGACGAGGCATTGAACCACTTCCGTTCACCCCTGAAGGTTATAATCGCGCCAAGGCGATACTAAAGGCATACAGCAAAGAAATATTAGATCTACCGCACGTTTCATCTAGTAGCCCAAAAAAGATCAGCGAGTTCAGCGAAAAGTTAACGCATTGTGTTCAGTCCTTGCAGACATTGAAGAAGTTAGACGATGTGAAGGGCCTTACGCGCTTACTCTCGATAAATTACCGGCGATCCGAGGAGACCTTGTGAGATCAGACAATCAATGGGAGTCGTGGAATCTTGATAAGCTTGCAGAAGCGTTGCGACTTTGGGTGCGAAGAAATCCTGTAGATACATCACGACCGGAAGATGAACAAAACAAACAACGTCGGCAAAACCATTCGAAGATATTCCAGACTCGCCAAATACGGGGGTGTGTATACTGTGATAGCAATGATCACAAGGCTAACGACTGTCAGAAAGTCACCACTTTAAGTGTGACTTTAAAGTGGCCCTGCGATAGGATGCGATTAACCCAACAGCTTACCGCTGCAGTAAAGGATTTTACTTGACTCGATGTGATCGAAAAGCCACTTTAGGAGCTGTTTATCTGGGAGCCGGGAAATGATGCTATGCGGCATCTCGCCATAAAAATACTTTGCTCAAATTGATCACATTCCTTTTAAGTAAAGGAAGTTTCGGTCAGGATGCTTCTGCTTTGTCTCACCCAACCAGTCAACATAGGCGGGACAATTCACTCCATATAACCGCTCCATCGTAATTATGCAGGGACGATATCGTGATGGGATTGATTCATTTCTCACTTCTTTTCCAAAGAAAAATTACGCTGATAAAATCGTCATACCAAAACATTTCATCACACTTATCTGACTTGTCCCACCTCCCATGAAAAGAACTTCTCAAAATCGTTCTTAAGATTCCCAGTGATGGACCAATAATTATATAATCACTTTAACTCTTTCATGCATACCGTTGTCGAATAACAACAAATCACAACAAAAGAACTAATGAAAGAACAAAGCAAGAAATAAAAGAGAATAAGGAACAGAAGAATAAAAAATCATGCATGAAAGGGTTAAAACCATTTATAAAATTACTTGCATTAAAGTAACGCTCTGATTGGACGACCCTCATATTCTCTCCAACCACAGAGACACGATTGACGTCATTTTCATTTATATTAAGCAAAAAGAAAATAATTTGAATGTCGAAATTCAATGACGTCATTTCAGCCGGGAAAATGCCAAGGGAAAACACGTGGAGTAACTGAGTGTTTTCAGGTATTTTTTTTCCCGTTCAAATGGCGTCATGACCGTTTCTAACACAGTACAGAGACAAGAAACCTATTTTCTATTTGTTTTCTATAATAATCAAGGATTTTTCGAGTTTTCCTGATGCTGTCTACGTCTCTGGACTCTAATATAAAACGAAAATGACGTCAGCATGTCTCTACTCTGAAAGAATGAGGCTCGCCCAATTATAGCATGCGTAGGGTGCGTGTTATTTTATAATAGAGTTTAGACTTGGATGACTTCACCAGGATTTGATAGAACATTGGTTATCGTATAAGCCAAATAGACAATAGTTAATGTCGTGTCTTTGTACTGTGAGAGAAACATTCATGACGTCATTCCGACAGCAATAATACCAGAAAACACCCGGCTACGCCCCGAGTTTCCTGCAGGCATTCTTTGGTTGAAATGACGTCATCCATGTTCCTATTACAGCACAGACACACTCCAGTAATTTCCCATTTGTTAAAAAGCGATTATCATGACAACAGGTAATGAGAAGATACGACACAAAAATTCTTAAAAGCAGTTTTGGACACTGGTATAGATAAAAAAATTATGTAAAAAAACTAAAATTAAAATCTCAAAAAAAATTGTTATCCTGCTATAACTAGAACATTTACAGGTTCTCTTAATGCTCTGACGCTCTCTCTTCTAAAGGTGCTTTAAGCTTCATAATTCTCATCCAAGTCATTGAAGTGGCATGGATTACACGAGATTCTTTTACGGAAGTTATTTGAAATATTAAGTACATCAATTTCGATAAATAGTTGCCCAACAAATTTGGTTTTCAAGAACAGAAGGATCTCTTTCGTTAGTTATCGTTATGGCATTCATCTGTCCTAAAACAGCTTAGTCTATTTCCACCAATCTTCTTGTCGTACAGTTGTTTATTTTCTCTGACGATTTTTCCGTGTTTTACGATAAGGTCAATCACAGTTTTGATTCAACTAAAATTCTCTGCATATCAAGCAGACTCTTTCGCAAACTCTCAATAAAACGTTCACAGTCCGTGACTTTTGAGCTACGAAAAGCTGTCGCTGTAACAGTGATACTAAATAAGACAAAGAATGTCAATGTAGCAATGTAGAACTATTCCTTGATATGAACTTAAGATGAGTCCACAGTTTAGATTCCATTTTTTCGGTAACTGTTCATTAATACATACACATATCAAGTCACAAAGTGGTAAGAAGATAGAAGTAGCCAGAGAGACGAAATTGAGCAGGAAGGTCACTGACGCTCTTACCGCGCTGTGACTTCTTGAGTATCTATAACTGAACAGACAACGAAGAAATGGAATTTATTCAATACTGTGAATAGCAGAATACATTTCAACGGGTTTTTTGAAAGCTCAGGGGAACGTTCGAGGTATCGACAATCAAAACTGTATCAAAACAGTCAACTGACGTTATTTACATGAAACAAGATACTCCAGTTGAACGGTAAGGCGTACCCAACTTTAAGTGGTGTTTACATGGAAGCGAGCCAGCCCTCCTAATAGTGCTGGCCCTTTTTGCCGAAATCTCGTCGGCCTGTAAATTCCCTTGGAGGGCTGGAAATTTTCCATGTAAGCACACTCAGAAGGGCTGGCCTCCTACTACGCATGCGCGCTATATCCAGCCCTGCTAGAAGGGCCAGAAAAATCCCATGTAAAAGCGAGGTGACATTCAGCCCTCTTACTAGGGCTAGCCCTACCAAGAGGGCTGGCTTGCCGGCATACTGTCTGAAGACCCCATTCAACTCAACGGACTCGGCAATTATGGACTGCTTGCTACCAATGAGAACTGGAGTAATAATACCCCACATGGGTATTGTACTCTGGTCAGAAAAGGACTCTAGGTAGCAGATGTACTCGATATTACTGGTTAAACTCCTCATAATGAGGACCGATTGTAGTTTTATCTCATTTCATTTGTATGATGTTGTGAGCTGCAATGAAACGTTAGTAATTAAACATGATTTATAATTCAATCAAGTTTGTGTTTTAAATATGTATTTTATACTAATTTTTCGCTCGGCATTCATCTTCATTATCACATTACGGTCAAGTACACGGGAATTTTACTAATACTACCAATATTTTGTACTGATAACACGTCATTTGAAAACTTAAGTCCGTGACTTTGCCGTTTTTGTTTTCGAAGAAGCTAAGCGCGAAACATTTGGTAAATAACACTCCAATAAACGACAGTTAATCCACACATGTAAGACATAAAATGATGAGGAATTAAGTTCATGTACGAAACCCATCAGGGTGTGTCAACTTTCCAGGAAGTTCGGCTGAAATATGGCATGGCCTGTTGTATCCTACCTGTAGAATCGATAGTAACAAATTACAGCATATTTTTTCACAGCTGCTGCTTTATCTCATCTGTTCTAAACAGTTTGGTGGAGAACATACATGCATTGGGTCTGTCATTTCAAACTGATGCAACACGAACAAAGCAATACACCACACTAATACAGTTCTATCAAACCAAGAGATTGCAGCAATCTGTCAATCTTTCAGTGTTGTATCAGCATAAACGATTTTATCATACAAAGCTCGTATATCAGCGCTGACGCACATTGAGGCCATCACGAGTCGCTAGGCTTTTCTGAATAGACCTGACATCAACCTTGAGACTTAATGGACGTTTATGCGTCATTGGACAACGAGGGGACTATCAAGTTAAGGCTAAAGAACTGCCGTCTGAAGCTAGGTCCCAATTAACCCGCTTCTAGTTTAGTCGAGGAAACAATTCATAATTCGGCCATCTTTTCCCTAAGTTTGAATGAAGTTTAGTCCCAATGCTCTTGCTAGCTTTGTGTGTAATCTCCACGCTTCTGATCTAATTTTTCGCCACGCTTCAAAGCTAATCCAATATGGTGGTAATTTTCTCGACCAATCACATGACTGCATTTTTGGAGTTTTATCTTTGTTGTCAGCATAAAAACTGCACCAACGCAAAAATCTTTTTGTCAACTTATTTTGCTAAAATGAAAACCCGTAGTCCAGCAACATAACAATTTCGTAACAACCAAACAGTTTAAACCAAAAATTGTGTAATGTTTAGAAACGTTGTTTTATATCTGCTATTCTACTGGAGATATAAGACGCCTCCGTTTCAGCAATTGCTCGGCGGGTCGAAATTGATGTCCCACTGGGAATTTCTTTTCAATTTTAATTTGAGTGCTAGGAACTAAAGACAAACACGGAATGACACCAAAATTGAGAGAAATCACCGCTGTACATTAGACAAATTTAAATATATGGGGAGCCCAGAGTCGTAAAATAAAGAACGATGAGGAAGTTATTTCTGGATTATAAGAGCACATTTCGTGTCAACTATTACCATTTTAAACGTCATGCTTTATGTTTAGAGCCTTTGATTTAATCGCTGTTTGTTCATTTTTACTGCAGTTCCCCTTCAAGCGCTCAAAACGTTTAAAAGGCTTTAAGCAAATAACCAAAAAACAGTGACGATCAGACAAGACGAGTTTAAGTTCTGAGCTAATAAAAGTATCCTCTCCTACATGATCACCGAGTCATGTATTATGCACTTATTAATCCTTGGTTATCAAAACAGAATTAAGAATCATGTAGTCAAAAGAGAAGGTTTAGCAATACTAGCAAAAACCCACAAATTTTGGCAGCATCTGTCACTGTCCTGCATAATTCAGGGTAAGATCGTGTTTGCCGTCTCCAAACCCTACTCTGCTTTGGATTCGTATGTTTCCAGTTCTCACAGTTCAAAAATACTTCTACTTTACAATATAATGGTTTCAGTTCGTTGATGTCATTACATGGGAGTGGGTCGCGAAACGTTTCTCCCCAAAATTTTTGGACTTAGCAATACACGGCCATAGATCCCACAAAAGTAAGACAATAACCGCATACCAACCTTTTATCATCTATGCTGTAAAATGAGCCATATCCATCTTCGACCATTGGGACGGTTGAACCATAAGCACGGACGTATCCCAATAAACTGGTGGAAAGTGTAAAATTTCCATCTCCTCCGCTGAAAATCATAAAGATTGAATAAAGGAAGACGACATCGGGTATTCTCCGTAAGAAAAGGTGATCAATGGTTTGTCGATACATTCCCGCGAGCCCATGACACGACACTACAATTCCTTGGCAAGCGCCTTCACCAAACAGATGTGGCCATGTGGTCCGGCGATAAACTAATGCGTAATCATGCATGTTGAGAAATGCAGAAGAGAGCAGGATAACCAACCACAAAATTAATACGTAATTGCGTAGAAAACAGTGTCTTTTACTTTCAATAAGAGATTTTTGTTAGAGGCAATACCTTTACTTCATCGTGGGTTGTAATTAGACATGTTTAGAAGATTCACAAGAGATTCTACAGGCGGAAAACCTGATCTTGTAATAAATATCAGTGCCCAGCAAAAAAACTTTATTATTCTTTATGGATCTACTTCGTGTTTTTTGCTGAGCACTGATATTTATTACAAGACTATGTTTAGAAGATACCCTGGCTTGAAGAGTTCTAAACGTAGTTTACAAAGCTACCAAACAGAGCATCCACACGACAGCTTTGTAAGCCATGTAAGGTTTGTGCAAAACTTTTTAACCCTTTCATGCATACCGTTGTCGTGCAACAACAAATTACAACAATAGAACTAATGAAAGAACAAAGTAAAAAACAAAAGAAAACAAAGAACAAAAGAATAAAAATATCATGTATGAAAGGGTTAAGGCAGGGTATCGTCAAACCATGCATGTCTAACTCTTCATCTGTCTGCATGCATTTGAAATTTGTTCGTTCACTATATGTTAAACTGATGCAGAAAAAAATGTTCAATGGCATAAGCAACGCATAAAAATTTACTATTTTCACCACTTTTGTAGATGCCTGTCGTCTACTTAAGCAGTGTTACATTCATTGACTAGCAAATTGCAAAACCTCGTGCGTTTTTTTATATGCATGAAAATATCCATTTCTCTTTACCTTTTGGTCCAAGCCATATCCGTAAATATTTCTGGTATCGGCAGTCCTAGCACAAAGCAAATAATCGTGGTGTGAAACTCATGTGAAGAAGGACAGAAAGAACCGCTGATCCAGATACATGGGCAACATGCCCTACTCTGAAACAGAGTACCAATTGCATCAATGTTAAAATAATTTTAGTTAGAAATATGATAGCCCAGCAAACAAGTTTAAATAGAGCCATAATGGAACCATATCTTTAAAAGAGTTTTATTGACTAACGTTTCGTTACTTAACCAGTAACATCATCAGAGTAATTATTTACAAGAGTTGAGAGGCTTAAATAGCTAACTGTTACAAAAATAGTGATGATCCGATCACTGAAATACCTAAGTGATCGGATCACTAGTGATCCGATCACTTAGGTATTTCAGCCTACACTGGAAAACCGCTCTCACACTCTACACTATCTAGTGTCCTTTCACACAAGGTGAAAACCGACCATGAAATCTCTTTTGATGATTTCGAAATCTTATCCTCTGGTTCTACTCAGTTTGACGTTCTTCTGCGAGAAAGTCTGTTAATTTCTAGAATGCAACCGTCTCTTAACGCTAATATCAGATCCTTTCCTTTAGCACTTTTTTAACGTTATTTCTTGACATTTTTTTTTTTTTTTCCCCTCCCCTCTAATTAAATTCTTCACACGTCTAATTCTTCATCACTTTATTACTCGCACTCCTTCCGTTAATTGTTCTTGCTAATCGTTCCGCTAATCCTTTGTGACATTCTTTCATCACTATTTTTGTAACAGTTAACTATTTAAGCCTCTCAACTCTTGTAAATAATTACTCTGATGATGTTACTGGTTAAGTAACGAAACGTTAGTCAATAAAACTCTTTTAAAGATATGGTTCCATTATGGCTCTATTTAAACTTGTTTGCTGGGCTATTATATTTCTAACTAAACTTCGTTTTCCACCTGGCTGTTCAATCGCAACGATCTTGATTAAAATAATTTTATTAACAGAAATTTAAAGAACTCGAACATAGTCACATCGATTAAATTTCAATGCATCAATTAAGTATAAAGACAAAACTCAGAAGGACATGACAATCTCTGAGCCGTCTAATAAAAATAACAGGGACGACGGAGCGGAATTACGAGTGGGTGGGGGGGGGGGATTGAGATAAAAATACAACATTTTGTATGCTTCTCTGGGAAATTGCACAACAAGTGTTTTAAAGCGTAGTTGTTTCAACATTACATTTGGAAAAAAGTGGGGGGCTACAGCCCCTGCAGCCCCCCCCGGCTCCGCCGTCCCTGAATAAGGAGAAGTTTTCGTCTCGATGAAAATTTGATATATGTTCGGCAAGTTTGCATTATCTATAAATGAACAACAACGGACAACTACGACGTTTACTCTAAATATATTGGATAAGCATTCGTAATAAATTAATATAAAGTGGAACTAACCCAATTCTTCAGCGATAATTTTCAGTCCTAAGAGGTGTCGATCGATTCCTACACAATAAAGGTAAGTTAACACTTATAGATCTAATTGGTGATGAGAACATTCATGAACATTCATAGTATTTGCTTGACTGTATCAACATGATTTTCACCAACGAGGTCAGCAATAAGAAACGAATGTAAATTTTGATGACAGTCAAACGAAGAGTGCTTGCGTGAATTTAACTGTTATGGAAAAAGTTAAATTTCAAAATGAAAATAAATGAGTTCATGACTGTCCAAGAACTTTTCTGGTTTCCAACTTTTCAGAATGTTCAAGATTTCATTTAACATGAAAACACCATGCAATAACATTATTACTAACCCAACCTCCTCCGATGGAAAGCCGTGCTTTAACCTTTTTCGGTCTGCATCTGACTTTTCGATTTTACTCTGGCTAACAACAGACGATTTTACTCGTCAATGGGAAATGTCTTGGACAGGAAACGGTTAACAACCATGTTTTAACTCACTCCTTCGGCTTTTGAAACACGTCGTCATGGAGGTTATTATTAGTCGTTGATTATAACCCAAGAAAGCAGTTTTTGTCCGCGGTCGGTTCCGTGAACACAAGGACCCATAACTGAGGTTATCATTTTGGGCAAACTTTTTTGGTGGGTCCGTCATCATTCCAGTTATATATATAAGTCTGTGGCCAGTGTACAAATATGAAATATTAATTAGTAATGATTTTCTTGCCCAGTTTTGCGGAGGTAAAGTGGATAGAATTAAGTGCGGAGCTTCTGTCCGGGGCAGACTAAGGATACTTTTATGATAGCAACAGCATAGGTTGCTGCTTGATTTATGAACTATTAACTGTCAATAAACATCATTTGTTAGAAAGTTTTTCAGGGATGAAGCGAAAGGTAATTTCATAGTGCGTTTTTCATTTATCAGAAAAACTTATGTTCAGTTTAAGTGTGTCAAATAAATGTCAAATCACAGAACCGTTAATTTAGTTTTGTCTTCTTGTAATCATGTTGAACTCACTGTATTGGACGTTTATATCCTAACATGCACTTCATTGCATAAAATCAATGTATAAAGGATTACCAAGTCCATTTATGGCTTCTGTCATCAACTCATCATGTTTAAGACAAGCAATTCTTAACAATTGTACTTTGCGCGCAACCTGTAAAAAGCAAAAGCAAACACTTTTAAGTTCACATCAGCTATGCCTTGTCAAGAAATTAGGGACACCGTAATTATTATTACAAATGCGCACTAACAACAAAATTTGGAGATTCATTGTGGTGAAACCAATAGGACCGACCAGCGAAGTCCGAATATTCTATGCGCAGGGGGGACCCCCATGAACTTGTATAGTGATGTCCCGAGTCACCCGAGTCACTTGATTGCAATTGTAAAACTCAAATACATTCGAGTGCACGGCCTAAATTACTATATTTTCAGGATAGCACTCTGTATCAGCTATATAAACTATGCATCTTGAAATGTTAGCCACTTTTAATACAGAACAATGCTGTATTAATTAAACGTATGCGAACAAATTCTTCACGTCTAGATCTATTGTATGAAAGTCGACTTCAGTTCAACTACAAAGTTTGTAGGAAGAATTTGGCTAAATAGGTTTAAATCGCCCAATATTCGAAGTTTGTTTAATTAGATAGTCAAACAAACGAGCTTCAAAATGAACGGTCTGTTTAGGTAAATTGGGCCATAATCATCGCCTACTGTACGGCTTTTACCAGTTTTTGAAGATTAGTTGAGAATTATTAGCCTGTGTGCTAAACAAGAAAGATTATACATTCGCAAAATAAATCTAGCTTTTCAATAGAGGTCAGCATTTATTAAATAGTAAGGTGGTTAAACAAATTTTCGAGAAAATATTACCTAAATAATACCCTCAAATCAATTTAATGGATTTATTTACAGAATTAAAACAGAACACGGAAAGAGTTTTGGTAGTATATGTTTGTTATACCTATAGCCTTCGTTGCCGTGCGGAATTTTCTCGCTTAGCGTCCTTCATTTCTGAGGATGGTATTCATTTACAAAACATCCGAAAGTAGGATATTGCCCTTTGTGATTTTGTGACGGGTAACCTTATTTGAACAAAAAGCAAAGCTTCTCTTTGTTTTCTTTTTGTCGATGTCGTCGTGACAACGTAGAAATACACTAGGTGATGTCTCGTACAGAAAAACGGCAAAGTCGAGAAAACTTTAAGGTCCAAAAATTATTTATTCTCTCCGTTTTGTAAGGGAAAATATTCCTAAAATGGACCGGCCCGTTAAGGCTGATACACGGTGTAACAGGGCGCGCACTGCTTAAACAATATAACTTGAACAAATTAAATATGCGAGAAATACAACATTGAAAGTGGAGAGGGGAGAAGTGCTTTGAATTTCAGCCAATTCAATGTCATTGCCCCAAAGGTGGGCGGAACAAAACTCCGAAGAGGGAAACTTGCACGTTCCGCCGAGAAATTTCGCAACAAGTGTTCAAAAAAGTAGTCGTTTCAACGTTATATCTTGAAAAAAAGTCGTAGGGATTATAGCCCCCAGCCCTCCCGGCTTCGCCATCACTGGATCCAGCACACTTCTGGTCATCATCCTGGTCCTATTCAGTGGGTAGAATTTTCAGGAACGGAAATATATTCATTAATTTAAAATAGTCGGTGAGTTTAAATTAAACATCAGGATATTCAGATAATATTTAGTTCATGAAAACTTCCCCTAACCCCTAGACTACGAGCCTGAACGAAGACGAATTATGACATTCTGTACCGAAGCTTGAGGATTTTCCATGACTTTGCACCATTTTTGGGTTTCCTTGGTAAACGTACGCACCTATGCAGTGAAAATGAAAGTAAAGTAATGTCATAAATTGAAACTATAAATTCTATGTTCACGACCTTCTTCATAACAGGTTCAAGTCAAGAACTAAATAAGATATGCTCATATTTCTCCCAACCTTTAAGAATTTAGAAAATTTCCTAAGTTGAACGAAAACGTCGGAAACAAAAATAATATTAAAAATGATATTAAAATCAAACCATAATACAACACCATAAGATAACTTCAAAAGCATATGCAAATTATAAGCTTAAACTCACTGAAAGTAAAACAAGCTTGCCATGGGTATCTGTGACAATCAGTTTCAGTCAGTTAAGCGGCTTATGGAACTAATAGAAGCGAGCGAACACACCCCCATTACGTCAACAGATACATATCGGTTCATCAACATACTGACACCCACAAAAAGTTAAATGGTTGAGAGACTGCCCAACTTATGATAAAGAATTCTAACGTTTCGAGCTATGGCACTTCGTCAGAGAATGAAAATAGTTCTAAAAGAGAAATGGCGACCAGACTACGGTTTATACTAAAGCAAGTCATGTGACAAAAATTAACCAATGAAATGTGAGGAATAAAAACAAACAAATCAACGACCTAGCAACGACAAGGAGGTCACTTGCTATTTTTAAAGGTGATCAGTAAACCGGCTTGGGGAGAAACCGCTAGAGACCCAAGGAGAATAAAAACTTGCATAAGGTGAAAATGACAACAAAACCAAGGGAAAACAGTGTATAAGCTAATGTTTCTATCTGCCAATGCTAGACAAAAACAAAAACTGATGAGATTGTATGAGTAGTTCCAAGCTTGAAAATGACACGCCTTTCTTGTCTCTTGCGGCTATTATTGCCACCCGAGATGGATGAGATGGCACAGACTTTCATATCCGAAATAGAATGGTTTGCGCTGTTGAAATGCCGGGCTACAGGCTTGTCAACATCGTTGTTCCTTATGAAACGAAGATGCTCGGCAAATCTGTCCGAGAGACGTCGGCCCAGTTTCTCTGATGTAAAGTTTGGAACATTTATTACATGATACGCAATAAATGATGTTGGAAGAGGTGCAGGTGAAATTATGCCCGACAATGAAATTACGATTGGGTCCACAAATGGAGGTATTTTGACTGAGAAAAGGACGTGTGTAACAGCGGGCTCGAGAACAAGAAAAAGTGCCGGCTGGTAATGATGAATTTTGTTTCATAGCACTGAGTACTAAAGAATCTCGAATGTTAATATTACGCCGAAACGAGATCAGTGAATTATCGGTGAAAATAGCCGATGTCTCAGGATCACTTTTCAAGATATCGAAATTCTGAATGATGATATCCCTAATTTTGTAGTTGAAGAGATGAAATGTCAGGACTAAGGGAATCTTTGCTGTAGAAATTTGCTCCGAAGGTGGTTTTAGAATGTTCGAACGAGAAATATTAAACGCTTTTTGGATACCGGTGTCTAATGAATTGGAAGGACGACCACGTTGGGCAAAAAAGGATCTCATATCGCTTCTAGATATTTTAGTCTCAATCAATGGTGATGCGCTCACGACCTCCGTGGCTTACAAACCGACTGATTCTCATAGTTATCTTTTGTTCTCTTCTTCCCATCCCAAGGATACTAAGAAATCTATCCCATATTCTCAATTCCTGCGTCTTCGCCGCCTTTACAGCGATGATCGGAACTTTAAGACCAAGTCCTTGGAAATGAGATCCTTTTTTGCCCAACGTGGTCATCTTTCCAATTTATTAGACACCGGTATCCAAAAAGCGTTTAATATTTCTCGTTCGAACATTCTAAAACCACCTTCGGAGCAAATTTCTACAGCAAAGATTCCCTTAGTCCTGACATTTCATCTCTTCAACTACAAAATTAGGGATATCATCATTCAGAATTTCGATATCTTGAAAAGTGATCCTGAGACATCGGCTATTTTCACCGATAATTCACTGATCTCGTTTCGGCGTAATATTAACATTCGAGATTCTTTAGTACTCAGTGCTATGAAACAAAATTCATCATTACCAGCCGGCACTTTTTCTTGTTCTCGAGCCCGCTGTTACACACGTCCTTTTCTCAGTCAAAATACCTCCATTTGTGGACCCAATCGTAATTTCATTGTCGGGCATAATTTCACCTGCACCTCTTCCAACATCATTTATTGCGTATCATGTAATAAATGTTCCAAACTTTACATCGGAGAAACTGGGCCGACGTCTCTCGGACAGATTTGCCGAGCATCTTCGTTTCATAAGGAACAACGATGTTGACAAGCCTGTAGCCCGGCATTTCAACAGCGCAAACCATTCTATTTCGGATATGAAAGTCTGTGCCATCTCATCCATCTCGGGTGGCAATAATAGCCGCAAGAGACAAGAAAGGCGTGTCATTTTCAAGCTTGGAACTACTCATACAATCTCATCAGTTTTTGTTTTTGTCTAGCATTGGCAGATAGAAACATTAGCTTATACACTGTTTTCCCTTGGTTTTGTTGTCATTTTCACCTTATGCAAGTTTTTATTCTCCTTGGGTCTCTAGCGGTTTCTCCCCAAGCCGGTTTACTGATCACCTTTAAAAATAGCAAGTGACCTCCTTGTCGTTGCTAGGTCGTTGATTTGTTTGTTTTTATTCCTCACATTTCATTGGTTAATTTTTGTCACATGACTTGCTTTAGTATAAACCGTAGTCTGGTCGCCATTTCTCATTTAGAACTATTTTCATTCTCTGACGAAGTGCCATAGCTCGAAACGTTAGAATTCTTTATCATAAGTTGGGCAGTCTACGAACCTTTTACCTTTTTACTGTTTTATACTGCCCACGCAGCATCCCATTTTTATATACTGACACTCATACTGCTCCGCTCATCAGTCACTGAGCATCCTGTTTTGTACGATTTGGTGGCATTATACTACAGCGCAGAAGAGCCTTGTCAATTAATTCATTAACATTTTCTCCATTCTATATATATTTAGGACATACCAGTACCTATACGAGATTAGTTCCTTTTCTGTGATCTAATACGCCTCTAAACCACCTCCCCAGCAAGTAAAGAAGCGTGACTCAATGAATTTTAATACTGTTTCCCATTAGACGAATTTTATCGCGCGAATCGACATTCCTTTGTATAAATTGAATAGATTTCTTATTAGTAGCAGTCGAGAGCCTAAAAGATAAAAGAAAAAGTGGCTTCGCGCAATAAAACTAGCCTAGGAGAAAACAGTCCTTGATCGGCCGGCTTTTTGCTGTTTAAAACTCTTCGCATGAAACATAATGGTGATCCTAAATTTAAAAAACCTGGCATATTGGCTATGTATACCAATCTTGATTCGGCAGAGTATCGATTCAGTGCATGTGACAAGATCTTCGTTCAATTTAGGCGAGTTGTACCAACTTTTTCTAATCCTTGTACACTTCTCTGCCACTAAAGAGAATAGACATCTCGAGAAGTACTCGCTTAATGCCCATTGAATGTTCTCTAGAGAATTTAAATTAAGGCAAATGGGCAGGATAGAAGAGCAAATCGCAAGTATTTCGCTGATCAAAATCTATTATTTTCTTATTTTTATGTACCTGTGTGCTGTCCGGATTAAAGTGAGTCTTAGTGCAATTTCTTATTCACTTAAAGATGAGTAATGAGCAATAATAGGGACCTGTGTTGACCCTGCAATAACTCCTTTTCAGTTCGCCAATAACATCGCCTCAGACCTAGCCAAATAATAACTTTAATCTTGTATAAAACAGGAACGTCTGGATATGTTTCTTGCTACTAGTGCTAATGACGTGTACAGGATGACTGCACAAGATTTGTACAAACTACCCCAATTGAAGAAAGAAGTCATTACATACATCGAATCGACGCCATGCCGCGTTCAAGTTGTTGTACTTGCCAGTGGAATGACACAATTGCTGCTCTGGTATGATGCCGTAATTGTTCTTCGTGTATACTGAAAGAACAAAATTAAACTCAATTGACAGGCTCTACCTTGCACAGCTCGATCGTATTGTCTCAAACAGTGTTTGAATAAGTACTAGGTCGAATGCATTTAAATTCTGCGTTGAGATGGCATACTCTTATCCTCCTTCAAGCAATTCGTATAAACAGGGAGTCCAGCAACTTTTATGCGTGGTCCTATAAATGCACCACCATTCCTATATAATCGAGGTTATAAAATTATATGATTTACCGTATCAGTTCGCCCATGATAAAACTGCCTCGTCTGAGCGGTCTCGTACGTAGGAGTGATTCTAAATAGTATGGAAAACAACAGCTGTAAGAATTTTTTGCGAGCCAGCCTCTTTGAAGCCAATAACTTTCTATAAATTTATAAGAAAATCATCACGTTAGCCATTATCGGCCATATTGATAAAAGTTATCAATATGGCCGATAATGGCTATATCGGCCACCAAACCCTGCCACCAAACTCTTTTTCCAAACCCAATAATAGTTAAGAACTGAACGGTTTCGGGAAACCTTGCAAACAGTGTCAAGGGCGGTGGCATAGGGGGAGAATGGGGGCTACAGCTCTCCAATATTTTTGAAGAGGATAAGTTTTATATAATAAAACTAATTTCTAAATCACACCAGACCTTTTATGTAATTTATAATCGGCCAACTGGATTGCCATTTGCACGAACGTATCCGGATGAACGTTGCATTGTTTTATGAAAGCCTTCCCAAACATACTAAATACCATTGACCTAATGACATTGTTTGCGCTCTAAAAATCAAGACAAGTGAAGGTAAATTAATTAACATGAATAAAGTTGGATGGAAAATTTCACGTCGGCAGAAAAATAAAATTATGTTCTTTTCAAGCTGTTTATGCCCGATAGAAATGATCGAGTGAGCTACAATTCTCAAATCATTAATAATTCATAAAGTAAAAACGGAAGAAATACATAATTAATCAGTACTTAAAAATTGGTGGAAGATTACAACTGAATTTTGCGAACTTTTGACTGGATTTTCGTCTAATATACTGGTTCGTTTGAGAAGCAATTTCAAACACTCGTTAAGTGTTCTTCCTCCGATTTCAAAATACCTCGAAACTCGTTAAAAAAGCTTGGTTTCGCCTCGTTTTTAAGCTTGTTTCTTGGTATTTAGAAGTCGGAGGAAGAACACCAACTTGTGTTTAAAATATTACTTCAACCACTTAAAACTACTAATGCATCTGATTGGCGCTCTTATTCGTTCGTTTCATTTTAAGCAACAAAAAGTTTCCCAGTGCTGTTAACTAAAATATCCAAATTGCGAAAGACCAGTATAGGCGCGCTTTGTTAAACTCCGTGCAATATTTGTGACCAGCAATGAATCAAATGAACAAAGCGTCAGGTTACAACAACTCAGCGGCGAAACTGCCGAGGAGATGCTGGGGCAACCGGTTCACCCTAAAAAACCCTGGAGGACCACCCCAAATGGTAAACAACTCTTGAAATGATAAAGGAATATCTTCCCGTTTTTCATACCTCACTTCGTTCTTGACGAATTCAAATATTTTTGATACTTAAAAGAGACAATATGTGACGTAATAAAGTTTATACTAGATGAAGGAAATTTTCCAGTTTCAGAACCACATATTTTAAGACTCAACCGCGACCATTTGCTAAAAATGCAAATCTTGGGCCTCCAGCTGGGAAACGAACCTGCAACTCTGTAGATCTAGTGCAGGGTTCTGCCAACTGAACTACGAAGGCCGTTCTCAAGAGCTTGGGAACGAGTTCTGTATCTATAATGGTGGTTATGCCGGCGAAGTGAACGGCTATATTCAACGAATATCTCGCTTTTGCACCAGATCATATGAAATGGAGTTGATATCTGATGAAGGAAATTTCAAGTTTCAGAATCGCACATTTTTTTAAGAGCCACCGTGACCAGTTGCAAAAGATGCAACTCTTAGGCTTCCATAAGGCTTGGGAATTAAGAAAGCAAGGATTAGCAAACTAAGGTGTTCGTGTCCAGAGAGCACAAAACTATTTATTTCAGGAAATTAAACGATCTGTGTAAACAATAGGTTAACAATTAAGAAGTGAACAATGCATGAGATTTGAAAGTCGGCCATGTGGCAGTTATATATGGGTCAATGGCCATTACACAAACATATTCTGGACAGATCGCGATTTTACTCCGAAATTGCAGCAGTAATTTCCGCAATGCAGCCAAAGTTTCAACTCTAAGATCACGCTTCGGTCAAGAGCCATTCATTTGTAGTTGTATAGCAAAACGTGAAAGAGGATGAAACGTCTTGCGCCAGATCTTCTTGAATCAATAGAGATTTTTGAGAAAAATCAGCCTTGTGAAGTTTGCGTATGAAAAATCTGACGTCATGCCACCTCGCTGTCAAGCAAGCTTTGCAACGAAGGGGGAAATGGACTTTCCCTTCTCATATCGAAAAACAGTTTGAACGTTAAAGCAACATCGTAATGAAGCTTCCACATACGTAAAAACATCGTTGCCAAAGAAATTTTATCATTAGATCACTTTATACTTGATATTACTTTGTTGGGAATGCCTCCATCTCTTCAACATGACCACATTCCTCTGCCATCCTGTATGACCGGAAGCTTAAACAGGGTCTCTGAAAGGGGTGGGCAAAATGGAAAAAATTTTCCTCCTCTGAATAGTCGACGAAGTGATCTTTCAGAAAAATTTTCCTATTTTAGAACCAAGAAAATGCTTAAAAAAGGAATTTCCGAGCCCAAACATTGTAAAAAAAGACACAATTTTCTTTGAAAAAGATACAAATTTTTTGTTTAGAATCCCGATTTTCCCCCACCAATGCGGGAGAGACTACCTCCAATTGCTCCCCTGTCCATGGCTACGCCCCCGTCCATGAAAAATCGTGTGCTACGTGATTCAATCCTTCCCAGGGTCTGTTCCACCTCAAAGGGAAGAATCTAAAACTTGAATTACAATTGACTCAAGACAACTATTATGTTTGACAATGAATGTGAATCAAACTAAAGCTGGAGCAGAAGAGGCGACCCTGGAGCAGAAGAGGTACATAAATCACTCATAAATCAAGGATACAATGGTATCCTAGTAGATCAGTCGCTCAACCCAAACATTTACCAGTATTTGAAACTGTTTAGTTGCTGCCTCGATAGATTTATGCAAATGGTGATCCACTTGAAATTCTAACTCCTCCGGTTTAGCAACGTTACAGCGGAAGTGTTTCACAGAATTTATCTGGAAAAGGGAAAAGGTAGGATACGGAGTTACTAAATATATTTTGCAGGGAGGTAACTCCATCACCACTACCTCCACAATAACAGCAACAGCAACAACTACAACTTCAACAACCACAAGAACAACAACAGCATAATAGACAACAATAACAAAAACATGAATAATAGTATATACAATCACTACTAATATATACAATCACTACTACAGATACATTCATGGAAGCTGTTTCTTTCAATAGCAATATTTGTTCTATGCAGACAGACAGGATGGACAGACAAGCAGGAAGAGAAAGAAAGATATATATCTATAGACCTTAATACGTTTCTGTTTGCGTATATGTATAAATACACATGCTGTAAACCGAATACTATTTACAGCAGGAGCGGCTGTGTTGAATTAGATGTATAGACTTGAATGTATGGTGAGACTTTGTGTATCTGCTTTGACAGACGTGATAAAAAATTAGCAGTTAGGCAATTACATCTCAACGTTTACATTCATGAACTACATTGAAAATACAAACCATATAAACTGATAAATCACCACGAAAATTTTAGGTAAATCAGATGATTGATTCCCACTAAATATCCAAGTGGGATGCCCATGATTGGGTACACATCTCGGTCTTCACGGCACTTTCCACCGGCTTGATTTCCTAGTTTCGTTTTTCCGTTTTTCTAAGCTGTTTTTTTGTGAGTTCTTTTACGAAATATTTTTTTCAGATTTCAAGTGCTCATTTTTTTCTTCGTACGTTTACGTACGGTGTATTCAAATGACGACCTTCTAAACGTAGTCAGTAGCTAAACGAACGTAGAAAAAACCTGGCGCTGGATATTAGTCATAAGTTTAAACGTCAATTCACGTATCTGGCCCCACAACTGTGAAGTGTTCCTTTAAAGGGGAACTCCATGCAGTAAAAATATAAATTACTTTTCAATAAAAGGCTGGCAACAATAATGTTTAGAAATGTGGAACGTTTTATGGTATATGCCCTTGTAGTCCAAAACCAGAGCTGTCGTAATCGCATTTTCAGCATCTGGGTCCTCCTTTCAGAGTTTTATTGACCCTTAATGTTTATGTATAGGGCATTTTTTCTTTTCAGTTTTACCGTCATAATGCTCAAAACTCACAGAACGACATCAAAATTGTAAATAAAGGCTTGAGGTATTTTGTTTTTCTTTCTACTCTGCACTAAAACTAGTTCGAATTGTTCATATTGCAATGCGACGTTTTCAAAGCGAAAAAGAAATTGGTAGATGGTCATGCAGATTGCAATCAAAATAGTGCGATTAATTTGATAACTATGCAATTATTTAACAAATATCTATGTCTTCACTTAACGAGTATCACAGAAATCGTCTGATGTATAATTATAACATTACTAACCTCCTTGTGATCCGCCAAGTATTTTCTAATGTTCTGTACAGCTCTGTATATTGTCACGATCTCAACATAAGCATCAAAAGCCAAATGCTATATACAAAAAACCACACGCTGACTCTTTGTCCGGTACTTAGCTTACCCCGGCAAACCCTGTTTAAACTATGTACAAGGGCCATTCGAAAATATTGGTCTGAAGACAAAATCTTACTCTCATGACCCGATTACCAACACAGAAGCATGGAAAAGCCTCATATATTTCATGAATTACTTTATTTAATTGGATATTTTTGTTACATAATTGCTGTACATATGAAATCTCACCATCCAAAAAAAAATGGCTCATGATTTGGCGTGGTCCATAAGGTTATGGATGCACTGGGGGGGGGGGGGGGGGAGATGGGAAGAGTAACAAAAAAAAGCGTAAGAGTTGCTCGAGTTGAGTTGACCAACTGATGATAAAAAAATTGAATATAAATAACCCTAATGTTACCCCTAGTCTTAATCCTAATCCTAACCCAATTCTAATCCTAAAACCCAACAGAGCGAAAAATTAAAAAACACGGAAAATCCAAAACCAAAAAATATATTTGATCAATTTTGAACTAAGAGCTTAGTTCCAGACCCACTACTTTCACCAGTACACCAAAGATATGAAACTCTTATGCTAGTACACCTAAATTGATCAGGACTCATCTCATATAATTATTTATTTATTATCTAATGTAATTATAAATAATTTCTAATTTTATAATTATTTAAGTTCTCTAACAAACGTTGATTCATATCTCACATCAGTCACACGAAGAAAGTATGTATTTTCGAGTCAACTATGTATGCGTCAAATACTGAGAGGCGATGCATTCGCTTTGTTGATATAGGGGGCTGACTGCCTTTCGGCTTCCACGTCTAATCCCTTGGTCAGCTATCGCATTTATTAGTCGGTGAAACTGTTCAAGCTACTTATTTTTTGTTGTTCGTTGAGAATTCGTTGCTCCCATAATCCGTGCAATCAGCTGGTTAATTCGTAAACTTAATGTATCTCAAGAACCTCTCATTGAACTGGTAACCTAATCCTTTCTAAACAGTTGCCATGTTTAGAATCCAAGTTTTCATTTATTATATTTCACGTAAATCCAAGAGAACTACATTTTATAGCGGTATTTTTCATAGATGTCGATTCCGTACCAATCACTAGTTAAAGCAAAACCTAATTCTGGCCGAACGGAGCGAAAGACCAGCGGCCGTCATTTCCTACTTAATCTCCTACTGAGAGAGATTATCGCATGAATGCCAACATGCAAAACCTCATGGTCGTTGATAAGGCTTATACAACGGAACAACGAAATATTCTCTGTTGTGTAAATTGCTTCAAAATCCCACAGTAACGTACGTGCCGAACAGTGATAGCAGTAGCATTGAGTAATCTAAACAAGGGTTCAATTAATCAATTATTCGTGCGAAAAAATAAATGGAGTTTGCGTATTGTGTTTGTTAAATTTTTGTTTCCTTTGTAATTCGGGCTTTTGGAAATACCACGGAACATTTTATTTACAGTGAAATCTCTGAAATCACCCATCAATAGTGAAAAATTGAAATCTCTACATCTAACTTTCACGAATAGTGTAAGAGTTTACATTCCAGGAAGTCAACCCAAGAAATTCTGGATGATGAAGAGATCTTAATCCATTTATGATTATCCAACATTTCTTGACGTACATATATATTTGTGCAAAAAACCTGTTGAACTGGGTCCGCTACTCAGCCAGAACATTTGTACCATAGTCCAATCAAGATACTATTTGGTTCTTATGATTTACACATTCTCCTGTGAGTCAGAACTCCCAGCGACTGATGTTTGGTCTAACCGATGCTAGACAGTTTTAGTATGAAGTTCACTGTTCTCTTAATGCTCTTTGTGCAATGAAAATGTAACATCTCTGAACAAAACTGCAGCCTCTTTAGCAAGTGTTTTGGCCTCCTTGTTACTTTTGCACATCACAACATGAATATCCACTGTATCAGCTGATTTGCCAAACTGGTATGTGAAGAAGAAGATCTTAGGATTGATTTTATAGACTCCACAAAACTGAATACGTCGAATTTTAAACACAAGAGGCGAATCCAGACCGTTTTGGCAGGATGTTATCACGAAGTCTTCCATTGAGGTCACTAAACTACCTTTTCGTAGTTGTTTCAGTTTTGATTTTCGTTCTTCGAAGGTGGTGTGAACGAAGGTACACATCTCCTCTAATCCGGGCCTAGTGAGCTGTCCCGATCCTAGATACTTGACGGCAAATGTACATCTGGATTGTGAACCATGAGATTTCTTTGATTTCAGAAACTTCATACAACTTAGTCCAAGTGATTCCATTATATTTTCGGAGTGTTTAGCTCGGTGTTTGTCTCACAGCTGATGGTTTCGTCGAATGAATAATTGATATATGAATTAATTTGTCTTAATCTGGCGAGTGCTTTATATGTCACCATGCCACTTTCTCGATATCATACTGAATGGCATATGAATGCCAAAAATAGAGATTAATAAACAAGAGGTCCGAAATATTTTCGAATTGCTGACAGCAATACAAATTTAATGACGCAGATCCTATTCTGCGTAAAGTAAAAAAAAAAAAGGTGATAAACCACAAAACCTCCTACGGACTACGACGTCATCAAGAACTTTAAAAAGATGAGCCAAACTGAAAAGTTAAATCAGTGTAAATACTTTGTCTGCTTAAGGTATAAAATAAGATTGTTGACATATCAGTACATTACCGGTATGCCAATTTTAAAAATCGTTATTGGGAACAGCACTGCCTCCCTGTACTGGTCTTCCCAATAAGTCACAGTCGCAAGGTATCTGTTAAGCGTTTTATAAAAAGTCGCAATCCACGTCACGTAGGTTTGCACGACCTCTCACCTTGTTCTCGTCACACTCAGTGTTACATCAGCTCGGTCTGTACATATCCGAATCATTTGTTGTATTATTTTACAACTAGAAATACGTGTACGCCAGAGTGAATGCAATAAAAAATCCACACAGAGTTTAGCCACAAACTGCAACCCAAATAGGGAGTTCTTTCATATTTAAACAGCTTTTCGTCGTGTTTACGATTAAAATTTCAATTCTGTTTCATTAAAACAAAACACTCGGTGAGAATAACCTCTAACGGTTTAGCAAATGCTAAGAGATCCATTCTCGCAATCAAATTAAACAATGGTAGTATCAAGACCCTGTATTAGTTGCGAGCTTATGGTATTTCGTGTCGTTTCCCAATCAAATTTCTCATGTAACGAACAGCAAAAGGTGTAAACGTGGTTTCGTCTGCACCTTCACTTAACTGATATTATAAAATTTTCTCAACATACCACATTTTTCCTGACAAGTATAATTTCAAGCTGTTAACCACCTTTAGTTCACAGCACTTTGCTAACACACATCAACTTCTACGTCTCAGAAAAAACATATTTTGCAATCAAAACTCACAATGCGCGGCAGTACTGGACTGCATGAAAGCATTGATGGCGGAGCTTTATTTTGCCGAGAAACAATTTTTTTTCCCCGAGACATAAAAGTTGATGTGTGTTAACAAAGTGCTTTGAACTAAAATATATGTTAAGATTCCAGTTTGCCCCTGCAATAGACTGGACGACTGTCTTCAGTTGCATAATTCCATGTTGTGAGTTAAGACAGTTCTGAAAGGGCTCAGCAGAGCAGAAGGTGGTCAGTAGAGCATTTTACATAGCAAAACAGTCATCGAAATATTGGCGAAAAAAGAGGTTTGAACTGTCTAACCGAGTTCAGTTTAGTTGAAATTTTGTTCTACCTAATGTATAGCAGAATGGTGTTAATGGTCGTCTCTTGTCGCTATAGAATGCCCTTTGATGCAATAGTTTCGTATAAACGCTAATGAATGTCACTTTCTACGCAAAAATGTCAGTTGAAAGTAACAGAAGCGTTAATGAATGTCCGTTGAATAAAATGAATGTATTTTTGCGTTAACAAGTTTGAGGTTGGCGTTAATGATAGTACGTTTTCTGGTAATAAACAGCAAAAAGTGTAAAGCTCTCAGTCTCCGATACCGTAGGTCGGTGTATCTCGTACATGTGGGATACGCACGTATCAGAATCTGGGACATATTCATCGGCTATTACCCAAGCATTAAATTTTCAGTTTAACGAGAGGGTCTTGAGCACGAGAATGGTGTTGAGCCTTGTTGTTATGAACTTCATAAATATCCCTCATAATTACAAAAAAATTACGTCATTTCCTTACATCAGCGTTAACCCCAAATAATCCATTCTTGAAAGCAATAATTTGAAGTGATTTGTCAAACCATCTGTCGTGACAGTTGCCACCATTCAGCAAAGAAAGATACTATAAAGGAAGACATAAATCATTAAAAGTTATGGTGAACTTTTTATGTCGGAAGCTACGTGGTAATCACATGCTATAGTTGATTGTTATTGTTAATTGGAGCCGGAAATAGAAAAAAACACGTGAAGGAGAGGCGAGGAGGAGGAATAAAATGAATGAGAGTCGAATAAAAGTACAGTCAACTCTCGTTATTGCGGACACCCTGGGGACTGTCATTTGGTGTCCGTAATAGCGAGTGTCCGCAACAGCGTGGTGCGAGAAAAATGACCCATAGTCAGGCTGTAAAATATCTTTATTATGTATTACTGCTTTTTTATTTTAAAATGTCCAGCTTCTTTCAATTTCTAGTTAACTTTTACTGTGATATATAAATACAAAATACAAATAAAATACAAATCAAAAATTTGTATTGAGAAAAAAATATTATATACCCAAACCAAAAATCAAACTGTAACATGAATCAGTGTCGATTGCCTTTTCCTTCACTGTAAAGCTACAATAACGTAACAAAACTCAGTGGACTTATGCGAAGTTAGTAATCCTGTTTTAGACAAATACTGACAAATACTAACAAATTTATGGCAAGTCAAGAAAAGTGTGAAGAATAAAAGTCTTATTCTTGGTTGAGAGGCCACCATGCTTACAAAGACGAATTTCAGCCTGAAATTGACATGACTCTCGTGCTTCAACGTGAACCGGAAAATGCCAAAGATCCACATGCTGTGGCCATAACAGAAAATAACGGACGAGTTGTGGGGCATATCCCTTTAGGACTGTCCAAAATTGTTTCTTCATTTTTGAAAAGAGTAAATCGCAGAGGAGAAGCTGTCATTTGTGGAAAGAGGGTAAACAGAGGAGCTGGCCTGGGTTTAGAGATTCACGTTCCTTACAAGTTTTATGGTGAACATAGATATTTGACAAGACTTGACAAACTCATTATTGGCAGTGATATAGCCAGGCAGTCCTTGCGAGACAAACACGAAGGAATAGCCACTAAATAGTCTACACAAAAGCGCAAGTCTGTCAAGAGCACTGAAATGGCAAAAAAACGTAAAAAGTTTCGAAAGCAATGTAAACAAAGCGGAAGAACTTTGAAGATCGCAACATACATGTTGGTTGTATTGAAAGACACGTTTATATTTTGTCTGTCATTTTTGTCGACAGAAGTAATGGCGAACAGAATATTCAAAGTACTTCCGCTGACAAACAGCAGGTGTCCGTTGTAACGAGAGTAAAACTATACAAATGTTAGTTTGGGACCGCAAGAAGTGTCCGCAATTCCGTAATAACGAGAGTCCGTAATAGCGAGAGTTATTTCAATACATTTCATAGTAGTTTCGGCCGGGGATTTAATATCTGTCCGTAATAACGGGGTGTCCGTAATAACGGGGTGTCCGTAATAGCGGGGTGTCCGCAAGGCGAGAGTTGACTGTATTTAAAAATCTGTGACTTTTGTGAAAGTGTGGGTTTTCTATCCTGTGTTCCCCACATTACTGGCACCTCCGACGGGATTCAGCCGTGAGTACAACATATTTATTGAGTGACTAGAACGTTTGCGTAACTAAACCGTGATGTCAATGAAAAAACAGCTTGCTGAGCTTGAAGCCAAACTGAAGACTTTGCGCCTACGCTTAAAACAGACAGATGGGGTCGTAGCTAAACGAGAGAAAGAGGCTGTAGAAAGACATCGAACGTCTGTCCGAAACCTTGCTAGTTCGATTGATGTGTGTGCCTATTGTGAGAGCAGTGAACACAAAACCTCCTACTGCGTCAACGTCACATCGCCAGATGAAAGAAAAAAGGTCCTAGCCAAAAAAGGGTTGTGTTTCAATTGCGTTTCTGGTCAACACATCGCCAGCTCGTGTAAGATCAAGTCTTCCTGCCAAAAATGCAAGAAAAGACATCACACGTCTATTTGCCCGTAACAACAGACTGAAGAGCCTGGTATGACTTCCGACGTTGACAATACGGCTGTCGTACACCCCGTTGTGGTTGTCAGAGTTGGTGGGTACAAGTTTCGAGCACTATTAGACAGTGGCGCAAGTCATTCCTACGTTTCGTCAACATTAATCGAACTTACTCGAGCGCGTGAGGTAAAAAAGGACATTAAACGAATAGCGACATTGCTGGGGACAACAACTACCAAATTCTCTCAATATGATATTCATATTGTGGCCATCAATGGAAATTTCGCATTAGAAGCCCGTGTAACCAAGATCAACAAGCGTGAACTGCTGTCGTTGGACAACCCGCGCAATGACGAAAAAATTAAGAGTTTCCAGCATTTGCGAGACATCAAGCTAGACGATTTGACGGTCAAGAAAAAGCTGCCTGTACATGTCATATTGGGTGCTAACGAATATGCGAAGATCCGAACATTGACGCAACCACGCATAGGACGACAAGGCGAACCGGTAGCGGAGTTTACTCGATTTGGTTGGGCAATAATGGGCCCTGGCGTGGAAAGAGAAGTCACTCCTAGTTTTCTGGCAATCAACTCCAACGCTGATTATGAACAGTTGTGTGCTCTAGATGTACTTGGATTGGCCGACTCTCCAACTGGTGATCAAGAGGTAGTACATTAAGAATTTCGCGAACAGTTGACTCGAAATGCTAGTGAAGGATGGTACGAAACCGGGTTACCATGGAAAGGTAACCACCTACCACTCCCGAACAATCGTGTTGGCAGTCTTCGACGTCTTAGAACCCAAGTCAAGAAGTTAAGAGCTGCAGGCAAATTAGAAGAGTACGACCAAATTATCCGCGACCAGTTAGAACAAAGTATCTTTGAAAGGACTCCATCCGAAGTAGTTGGCAAAGAATATTACATGCCTCATCGTGCCGTAATTAGAGAAAGTGCAGAGAGTACAAGGATGCGTGTTGTCTATGATTGCTCTGCTCGTGCTGAGAAAATAGCTCCGTCGCTGAACGATTGCCTCGAGGCTGGTCCACCGCTTCAGAACAAGCTATGGGATGTGTTGGTCCGTAGCAGATTCCGCTCAGTAATGGTGGCTGGGGACATGAAAAAGGCATTCTTACAAGTGCGAATAAGAGCAGAAGATCGTGATTCACTTCGGTTTCACTGATTGCGCAGTTCCGATTCAGATGAAGTGGAAACCTTTCGTTTCACCAGAGCATTGTTTGGACTGGTCTCATCTCCGTTTCTGTTAGGTGGAGTGATTCAAGAACACCTAAACAAGTGGAGCGACCAACTACCAGAGAGAGTGAAAGAGCTATCTCGTGACCTCTACGTGGATGATTTGTTGTCTGGTGCTGCGACAGTCCATGCGGCGAAAGAAATGAAGAGTGAAGCTGTGGAAGTCTTTGCTGACGCATCTTTCGAACTACACAAGTGGCATCCCAACGCACCAGAATTAGAAGACAATCAGCCACATGAGAAAACTAGTGAAGCAGAGAATACCTACGCTAAGCAACAGTTCGACTCTACACCTAGAGAAGAATGTAAGCTTCTTGGCCTGACTTGGGACAAGTCGAAAGATACATTAGGCCTAGCATTCCCTCAAGAGAATACAGAGACGACGAAAAGAGGCATTTTGGCTAAGCTAGCAAGTATTTATGATCCTCTGGGTTTGGTGTTGCCCTTGACGCTTCAAGCAAAATTGATTTATCACGACGTTTGCGACCGCAAACTAGCTTGGGACTTTCAGTTGCCTGACGACATAGCCATTCGTTGGAAAATGTGGACAGATGCATTACCTCCCATCGCTACAACTCATCACAGTCTGGCAACACATCGAGAGTTAATCAAAGCAATAGAGCTCCATGCCTTTGGCGATGCTAGTGGTCATGGAGTAGCGACAGCCGTGTATGCCGTGGTTCGACAACCTTCCGGAATTACCCAAGGAATTGTAGCTGCCAAGTCACGAATAGCTAAACGTGGTCTCACAATTCCCCGCCTAGAGTTGGTTAGTGCTCATATGGCAGCGAATGCCGTAGATAACGTCCGTAAAGCGCTGGAGGGTTTCCCAATCGCGGGAGTTCATTGTTGGAGTGATAGCACAGTCGCCCTACATTGGCTCTCTGGTGGGGGAGAATATCGACAGTTCGTGAACAACCGTGCCCGAAAGATTGGAGAGCACAAGATAGATAGTTGGAGACACGTACCCTGAGCCAAAATCCAGCTGACTTGGGAAGTCGAGGCGGAAATGTCGTTGACTCGAAATTGTGGTGGAGCGGACCACAATGGCTATCCCAGCATGCATCGTGGCCTCCAAATCCCGGGACCAAGATAAGCGCGGAGTCCCAAGTAGAAGCTAAGGTACATCGTGAAGTTATTGCAGCAGTAACGATGGACGAACAAGACGAGTTAGACGAACTTCTTGATCGATGCGATTTAAAGAGGACCTTACGAGTATGCGCATGGGTAAACCGATTCCTCACCAACTGCCGTCGTGTGTCTCCACAAATTACCGGACCACTTACCACTGTCGAACTAGAATCACAAACTAACTGGTGGATTCGCCGGGTCCAAGAACGAGCCAAAACCTCGCCTAAATTCGAGAGCGATAACCTTCAACTCAATTTGCAACCTATTTCGACTGGCATACTGGAGTGTCGTGGGCGTATTCAAGGTGTCTATCCAGTTTATTTGCCAGATGATTGCCCATTTACCAGAAAGCTTGTGCAAAGAGAACATTACCGTACCCTTCATGGAGGCGTCGGTCTCACCATGGCAAGTGTTCGAGAGGTATTCTGGATTCCACGACTGCGACAACTCACAAAGAACGTAATAAAGTCTTGCTGGGGATGCAAGCGCTTCCAAGTAAGAGCAGTAAATGAACCACCGCCTGGACCTTTACCAAAGGAAAGAACAGAAGGTTCGACAGCTTTCGAAGTGGTTGGTGTGGACTTCGCAGGTCCCATCAAATACAAGAAGTCTCAAAGGTTAGAGGGAAAAGCATATTTGGTCTTGTTTGCGTGTAGCCTTACCCGAGCTCTACATCTAGAGATCCTTCCTAATTTGGACACCGTCACCTTTCTGGGAAGCTTGAAAAGATTGATTGCTCGCAGAGGTCGACCAACGAAGATCTTCTCAGACAACGGCAGAACATTTGTAGGAGCTGCGAGATGGATCAAGAGAGTCAGAAATGATGAGCAACTACAAGGCTTCCTCGCAGATGAACACATCAAATGGCAATTCAACCAGAGCCGTGCACCATGGTGGGGCGGACAATTCGAGAGACTAGTAGGCCTTTTCAAGCGCGCCCTTTATAAGACAATTGGAGGAAGAATGTTAACGTTGTCCGAACTTGCCGAAGTTGTCCTTGAAATCGAGACACAACTGAACCATCGTCCGTTGTCTTATGTCGAAGACGACATTCAACTTCCACTCTTGACCCCAGCCAGTTTCTTGTTCCAGTGCACCAATCGTATACCGGAGCTTGAGCCTTGGCGAGAGGAAAACGTGGATCTCCGTAAGAGAGCACGGTACCTACGTTCATGTAAGGACATGTTGTGGAAACGCTGGACCAACGAGTACCTCAACGCCACAACTGTAACGCAACAAACAAGTAGTCTTCCCTGAAAGTCGGGGATGTTGTCATCGTTAAAAGTGAAGAGAAGAACAGAGGGAAGTGGCCTCTAGGCATCATAGAAAGTTCAATCACAGGCCGAGACGGTGTGATTCGTGATGCAACATTACGGGTTGGAAAAGGCCGTTTGGAAAGAGCCATTCAGCAGTTGTACCCTTTAGAACTGTCATGCGACATACCGGTTGAACAAGCATCAGGAGAAACGCAGTTGAACCCAGAAGCACATCCCTTTCGTCCGAGACGAGGAGCAGCAGCCGCTGCTAATCTACGTATGCAGGATATTTCTGAATAGGAACATTCGTGAAACTAGATGACAAACAATTTTAGATAAATAGTAGTGATATAAACATTTAATTTCAATTTCCTTTTATGACGTTTTAACGAACTTACCATAGTGTTTCCTTTTGCATGTGCCTCCCTACAGAAGTCACATGGGGGAGGGTGTCGGAAACTACGTGGTAATCACATGCTATAGTTGATTGTTATTGTTAATTGGAGCCGGAAATAGAAAAAAACACGTGAAGGAGAGGCGAGGAGGAGGAGTAAAATGAATGAGAGTCGAATAAAAGTATTTAAAAATCTGTGACTTTTGTGAAAGTGTGGGTTTTCTATCCTGTGTTCCCCACATTTAAGATAGAACAACGGTTCAGTTAAGGACAACTTTTTGTTAGATTTGCGACAAGGAGTATCAGATTATACGGAACTGCTATGCTCTACTTCATACTCGGGTTGAGATTAAACTCAAACTGGGCCATATGCCTGGCGCGGTTTCTTAGAAACTAAGAAAGGTCTGGAATGCCTCTATTACTATGAACATAGGAATATTCCAATTTCATATGACGGTAAAATAAATACATCAGGAGCCCAAAAACGGCATGGCCATTTGTGGAATTCACTTCAAAAATCGTGACAACCATTTTTAAGCAGTCTTTCTGCAGTCTTTTTTTTTTTTTAACTAGCTGGAAGAGTGGTGCTCTAAAAACGTTGGTTCCAACTCTGCGAATTGCAAGTAATTAAACTAACCTCATTTACTGATGAAGGACTCGCACTGTCAAACACTACTGTAATAATGCTATTTTGAATCGTTTCCAGCATTTCATTATGACGCGGGTTACAGGCAAGAAGATATTCTCTTTCCTGCAGAAATTAAAAATACTGGTATCAACAAGTTCAATACTCAAAGATCATTACAACAACGTTAAAAGTGAGCATATGCAAAAACAAAATGAAATGTAATAACTTCAAAGGACAAAGTAATTTGGAATAATTGGTGTAATTTATACGCCTACAAAATGAATTTTTGCGTGGTGACGCCCACTGAACTCGGTAAACACTGGAAGACTGACTGCAAATCATATAATGAACCTAGCGATGAAAAGCAATTGAGATGATCTCTTCATTCCGCACCAACTACTACAAGATTTTCATGTAAAGTATCCACATTTCAATCAAAAATTAGGTAATTCAGTAGTAATAAAAATTTTATTATTCAATTAACTTCAATGAAAATTACTTTTGGAAATATTATTTCGGTGTTTTCTCGACTTTTTCATCGCAAAAACAGAATTCGACTTCTTCAGTCGAAATCGTGAGGCTCCAACATCCTTAAAATACCAATTCAATCGTGGATATCTTTGTAGCATTCAGTTTTTAATGAAGACGCTACTATGGAAGTTTATGAGTAGATATCAGTTTGCTTTCAGGAAAATCACACGTTAACGCAATCTTTATTAATTACATTTTAACAGTGTTACATGCTAACGTCATGTTGCTAAAGCAACACTGTGAAAAACTTTAAGAGCCTTAAAACTATCATAGTATAATTTTAACATTTTAAGGGCGTTAAAACTATCATATCAACTAAAATTCATTATGAATTCTGAAGCCTTAACATTCAATGGTTGGATCGCAGGATCCAGTCTGTCATATCACATTGTCTTCCGTTTTGAAAATAGGATTTTATAAACCTTGTTTTCAGTGGCGTCGCTAGACATTTTAAAATATGGAGCACACTACTCGTCGGGAAAAAATTGGCGGGAGGTACTAAGATTCCTATGCTACTGACGAAACAGAAACCACGGTGAATCATATTTGCAATACAACTTTCATTTATTCATTTACACTATAAAGGCAAGTTTACAATTGTGATTTTTTGCCTCGCGACAGCTTGGAGTATGTATTAAAGCGACGAGAGCATCAAGGAGAAACTGGGGCGAATCAAAAGTGGATATCTTGATGCACAGACTGTCAAGGGCTTATTGCATACACCAGGCTGACAATCGCAACCTATAAAACTGCACGTGTAGTATTCAATGTAGGATAATTTGGTCTGGTAAATAACTGAGTATAATGCAGCTAACTGGTTTCAGTTTACTTATTAAGTCCAGAACAATTTTTGAAACCACAAATTTCATTTTGGGGGCCACGTACGCGGGCACGACAGATTTTTGGTAGGGCATGTACCCCCCAATGCCCCCCCTTAGCGACGCCGCTGCGTGTTTTAAGTAGCTTTGTGACGCTTGAATCCAACAACTCAAAGGACGTGAACACGCATCTAACTGTCAGGATCCATTTAATCGGATTGTGTAAAACAGCCTCAAATAATCCGGATCGAAAAATTTTAAATAAACAGCTTATGCCACTGTCCTATTCCTTCAATACATGTATTGTGATAATGGAAATACCAAGAGAAATCTCTTTGGGAACAACACGTTATTTAGCTCAGCAAAAACTTACTAACGCCGTCGCGGTGTTCCCGCAAGATTTTCAATTTTTTTTGAGGTGATAGATGAACGATCGTCAAGCTCTATCCTCAGAAAAACGATTTCTGATCCCTAGACGAGGATCAAACCCGCGACCTCCTGATGACCAGTGAGACGCTCTAACCATTGACCTACCAAGACTCAGATGGTGAGCTAAGATGCAAGTTCGACATATGTATTGATGAAATTTTTATATTTAGAAGTGTGAGAGTTTGGGGATATCTTGAGATGACAGATAAACGTTCGTCAAGCTCTATGCTATAGAGCTTGACCATCGTTTATCTATCATCTCAAGATATCTCCAAGCTCTCAAACTTCTAAAATATAAATTTCATCAATATCATTATTAACATACAGTGGTTTTCACTTAGGTCGCACATATGTCGAACTTGCACCTTAGCTCACCATCTGAGTCTTGGTAGCTCAATGATTAGAGCGTCTCACCGGTCGTCAGAAGGTCGCGGGTTCGATCCCAGTCTGGGGCACAGAAATCGTTTTTCTGAGAATAGTGCTTGACGATCGTTCGTCTATCATCTCAAGATATCTCCAAGCTCTCACACTTCTAAAATATAAATTTTCACTTTCTATAACTCACCTTAGCCCATACAGATCTATTTTCGCTTGTCAAGCTTCCTAAACCAGGCCCAATGGGCTTTTTGCCAGCATCTTCCAGAATATCTTCCAGCTGACTAAAGAACAATTTAATTACAAAAATTATAACACTCTCTGACAAACAAGTAAAATTATAAAATTATTTATTTTTCAGAGAGCGTTATAATTTTTGTGATTATGTATCATCCTCACCGCGCCTTCTTGGTTTTTCTGTTTACTGTGATTGTCTTCATTAATACCATGGCATTCTTGGCATGACGAAAATGAGCATTTAAGTGGCCCGAAAGCAGAGGATGGGTTTGTGGAGGCTTTTACAAAGCCTCTCCAGGCTCGAGGGAAGAATTAATCGCTAATTTCCCGTCATCTCATGGTATCAATCAGTAATATTATGATTATGGAGGAACAACGAACAGTTTCAGAACCATCAGTGTTCTCCCACTAGAAAGATGTCAAGACACCGACGTAAAGTGGTTTTATTTGGCTTTCAATACAGTGGGGTGTCTAAATTGTCCTCGCGGAACCGGGTGTACTTGGATGAGGAAATTTAGGAACTAAACGTCCTCCCTTAAACCAGAGAAACAAGGGTAATCATGGTCTTACATGGCTTACGACCATCAAGCGGTTAATTCTAAATCCTATAAGGGCAACATACGGAGACGTAGCAGGATTTGGAAAAGGGGGGAGGAGGCGTAGTTAGAAAAGGTGTCGTGGAAGGGAGTTACGCTCTAATAAGCTTTTTATCCCGATAACGCCTGTACATGGCTCAACGTCTAGGAGGATTTTTAAAATAAAATTGTGGCTCCATTTCGGCACGTTGAGGACATGCAGTTCAGTTCCACAAACATTTTTCATTGTGGAGTGTGTAAAAAGTAAATAATTAAAGCGGCATAGTCAAAAGGCGGCGTACCCAAAAACTGTCTCCAGATAAAGAAATTGTTCAATACGGTACTAATCCTACTATTTCCTTTAAGGCTGGTTTTCATATAATCGCTCAAGATCGCTGTTGAGCGCTGCCTATCCTGAACGATTGATGGCGATCTTATGGAAACATTTTCCAGCGATCGTGAGCGATCGGTGGGATAAAAAATGTTCCATCTCAACAATCGTCAGCAACCCACGACGATCAATTGGTTGAGCGATTTCAGCAACCCGGCTATCATCAGCGATTATATGGAAACTAAGCTTTAGGAGCACAGCAGCGGAAATGATACTCGTGAACTTACGTTTCTATCTCTGGTACGTTAAGGGGATCTAACTGTGGATTCAGAATGACGCACTTGTACACTCTTCCTTTTGTAATAACAGTAATGTAGTTCGCTGTTGGGGCTGGTGCTGCAAGAAGAACCAGGAAAGAAATGAGGTTTGACCCCAAAATAAACAACAAACAATTACAATGTTCCTCAGACTATTTCGTTAAATAATACTATTCTGACGCAAATATACTTGTCAATAAAGTGTAAGCACGTAATCATTTCAAAACGGTGTTGGTAAAATTCTGACTTCAACCAGACACGTTCCACAAATGAGAGACTTAAGGCGATTACCTTGGTTGTACTTTACATCGCCCCACAGATTTAGAAGTTGTTATTTAAACACGATGTAAGGGTTCTTCCTATAATTTTAAAACATTAAGAACCAGTAGAAAAACCAGGCGAAGCGAAGTTTTTTCATGCACTTCAAAGTGATTTCAAATTGGGGAAAGAACCTGTATGATTAATTGCCTGAACTAGCTCCTGTATTTTGAGTAAAAATCGAGATAAAAGTTAGTTAAATTTATCTGAAATGTCCCTCCTGTTTCCAACTACTCTCTATAGTACTGACGTTATTTGTCTTTGATTTATGTACGATTAATGAATTTATAAAGCATTTTCCATGGCTTCCCAATACAACATTACCAGAAACGAAATGTGAAACTCAATCGAGAATCAATCATTTGTGTAACGGTATTTGGTACCTCGTTATCACTTAACCCTAACGCATAGCCTTTGCGAACTGAACAGCCGATGCGTGTGTGTTCTCGTGAAGTAAGGACGGAAAATTTTACAGAACACAGAAATTAAATTTCATTCAAGACAAATGACTCGTTTTTGTGTGAGATGAAACACTTTGTGCATTCCATTTTTCGTCTCCTAAAGATACCTTCACGCAGCCAGGTATTTTACTGTTTTCAATTGCTAATTCTACATTAATGCCTGTTAGTATCTAGCTTTAATAGACATACTTGATTTCGCCTTTCTTGGCGAAATTTACAATAGTACAGTAATACAGCTGATCGTAGAAGAGTAGAACGATGCGTAGGAAGTGTTGAACGACGTGTAAAAAAGCAGAAAGGGTGATGGAGCTGCGGAAAGTTAAGGAGAGGAGATATACCGCCCTTCGTCGGAGTGAAACGTGAAGGTCTTATTTTAATTTTTTTTTAATTTTTTTTTCTGCTGTAAAAGACTCGCGATCAAAACACCTCTTCTGAGAGTAGAGTAAATATTTCAAACATTAAATCAACAAGATAGAGGTCTTTTGCACGTATTTGTAACAAAAAAAGAATGTTTACCGGGTTTAAAACCTGTCACGTAGGAGTCGATTGTATGGCCAGGTATCCGACACCAAGACGTCAAGTAATAGTACTGAGCCATGCTGTATGGGACGTCACCTTTGCAGTCGGCTGGTCTTTCTTGACTGAAAATAGTAAACGAAAAGAAAAAAAGCAAACAATACATCTATTAAGAAGAAAATTTACCAGCAGAGAGTTCATGTACTATTTACACTATAAGAAGCGGCGTTTTAGCGGATATAGAAGTACGAGCCGAAGTCGAGCGATTGTGTTGTTATGAAACACACATTCCATCAACTAACTCAAATCTTTAAAACGTCAACGTAATCTATTGTGAAAATAGCTGCTATGAATAGGTAGACGATCGTATCACAAAAGTTGTAATGTTTGTTTAAGTTTTGTCTAGTTTTAGACATGTGAAGTTGTTATCTTATTTTTGTAACCAGCACCATAATTAGTCCTCTCGAAAATGTCAGTTACCGATCTGGCTTAAAAGGTTTCTGTCTATGTTATCAAATGTAAGGTCAAGGTACAAGTTGGTATTGTTAAATTCTTGCTCTGGTTTGTATCAGTCCCGCCTATATTGATTCAATACCTTGCTGAATTCCAGATATGATGTAATCCTATTCTGATTAGATTTGAACTCGAAATATGATGTGAAACTGTGAAATAGCATAACTGAGATAAGAATTAGTATATTCTGATTTTACCATTATAATTTTACAAAGAACTATATACATTTAGTACTGGAAAATCTTTTTCAAACATCCTTATTAATTATGTTACATTCCAAACAACGCCTAATGTCACTCACTGTCAACCAAAACTGCCCACCAAAAGTATAAAAAGAGATGCTCCTTTTCCAACAGAAGAGAAGAGCAGACAACAACAGAGGAGAGAGCAGACAACAACAGAAGAAAGCAGACAACAATAGAGCAGAGCAGACAACAACAGAGCAGAGAAGACAACAACAGAGCAGAGCAGACAACAACAGAACAGAGCAGACAACAACAGAGCAGAGCAGACAACAACAGAGCAGAGCAGACAACAAGAGAAGAGAGCAGACAACAAGAGAAGAGAGCAGACAACAAGAGAAGAGAGCAGAAAAGAGGAGCCAACAGAGAGAGCAGAAGAGAGGAGCAGATAAAGCAGAGCTGAGAAGCCAGTAGAAGAGAACTCAGACTCGGAAGAACTACTAGCTGAACTGAACAGTTATCGAACATTCATAAACCATTAGCCATTGTACGTTGTTTTGTGATCCAATAAAGATCCCGTTACCTCGCCAAAGCGTGACTCTACTGAGCTAACTATCTCTCACTTAACAGTGTATCCGATACAACACCATCGCAAAAGTTATAAATTACTTATAACGCAAATAAAACAGTAAATATTCATGTTCGTAAAAAATGGTGACAATGCCAACGATTTTAGACTTCAAAATACCACGAAAAGTTTATTCAAATCAGGCGTTGTATCACAGATACAAGTATTGTTTCACATTCACAACAACTCATTAAGCTTCAAATTTGACATGTTTTTTCTTCGTGAGTTAATTAAAATTATACGTAATAATTGTGTTATAAGCTCAAAATTTCATAGAATTGGAGAACAAATAATCTCATCGTTTTAGCAGAAACTAATTCATTTTTGATAATTTTTCAAACCTATTTCTAAAACCTGCATATGACCATTGTTTTTGGCCGGAAAACTCGGCCTTGTAGAGTTACTCGTTGTTACTCCATGTCTACCAAGCAGCAGATATCGAGTAGCGGAGTCAATCAGATTGTGACACTTGCATTAGACTACCATGTGCCGTCTGTCGTAATTTCAATGGTCGAAGTTGTTCAAATCATGACTAGTCCTAGTCTGGATTACTGTCAATCAATTGATTGATAAATGAGCATGTGTGTACGCAACGTAAATAAGTTTAAAAAGTCAAAGTTAAAATCGACAACGTTTCAGATCAAGCAACCTGAAGATGATCATGTCGATAGAAAACGTTTACCAATTTCAACTCAAATCTTTTAACCTTTCTTGCCTGGTATATAGAATGTTGATTTAGTTCCTCGTATTTCATTTCACTATTCAACTTCAAATTTTTCCTTAGAAAAACGTTCTGAATCCTCCCTAAGTACGTTAAAGAAAATGTCAATTTTCCTCGTAAGTATCCTCAGAATTTGCCTGAAAAAATTTTCACAAATCGATCCAGGATTAACTCTTTCCCGGCGAAATCAGTCTTTTGTAACAGAAGACTTATGCCGCCGTGAAAAAAATTCATGGGAATAGTTAAGCTAACCAGCGTTTGAATAACCCGGCACATGTATCACACTATCGATGTGTAACTACATATTGAGGCAACCAGCTGGACGATAAATACGTCCATAAACTGAACCAGCACGAACATGCAACCTTCCACGTCCATCTGGGTGTTAGTAAATTGATTATTATAGGGTCTTAGAGACAGGCGTACCCACTAGGAGGAGGTAGGGGTCACAACCCATCCCCATATTAGTTGAGTCGGTTTTATGATAAAACCTTTAAGTCTAAATAAATCCTCGAGAATCTTATACTTCAATACCCAATCGGAACTGGGCCTCTGGCTGGAAATTTCATGAACCCGCGATCCTGAGAGTCTAATGTAGTGCTCTGCTCACTGATCCACGAAGGCCGTTGCCGAGAGTATGGTCACGAGTTGTAGCATTCACAAGTATACTTTCACTTACTATAGACTCCATTTCATGTGATCGAAGTGTAAATTCCTGATATTCCTTGAATATACCATTCACTTGATCGGCTTTATCTTAACTCTTTCCCGGCGGGAGCTCTCCCTTTAAATAGTAAAATTGTCTGGCGTTGGCCAGAGAACAATAGTAGAACCTTTATTCCGTCGAGAAAGTGTTAAGTAAAATCACGTTTTCGGGAACTCGTGATCTTAGTGAAATACCTACTATATTAAAAGCTATTCTTGCAACGAGGAACAACTATAATAAGTGTCGAGACAATAACATCAAGTAACCAAGTACCTAAACAAGTAGTTTATATTTTAATACTTACAAAACGAAATTAAAACAGATCAGCATGCCTCCTATAATTATAACCTATCTCAGTCACCTGACGTTAATCTTAATCCTGACGCTAACGTCAACACTAGCCTCAACCCATAAACTTAATCCTAGTTCTCTCAGCGAAGACGAATAAACTAACTACATAAAATTGCGTTTACTGTAGACCTGCCAATAAATATTGAAAAAACTTCAAAAATCCGACGGTGGCGGCCACTTAGCATTTTATTCTACGTTTTATTCTTCATTTTATTCTAATGCCAGGCGATTTTACTCGTCAATGGAAGATCTACCGTTACGAAATCAGTTAACCGATTCGAAAAAATTCCAGACAAAAATTGAACTAGCTCAGATAACAATTCTCACGTGCGTTGAGCTACCGAACATGCACATGATTTTTTTAAAAGCCAAAACGATCTTTGAATGATAGAAATCAAGAAAAAGAAACTGAACTCTATACCGATACAACGATTTCCACTCCTTCATGAAGAAATGAAGCATGATGGCGGTTCTCCTGATTTGCGTTCCATCTCTGGGAGGCCAAATATCTTCATTCCACATCATTGGACCGCTTATGTTCATTGTCGGTGCAACGGGCTGTCTTGGTCTCAGATACGCGTATTCTTCCCACCATTTTTCAAGCTTTGAGTAAAATATTTTTTAAAAGGTTTAATTAATGTATCAATATATGAAAAAAACTATCAGATTTGTTGTTTCTTTATTAAGACAACTTTAATTTAAATCAAGCAATTGATCGATAATTGCCATACCCAGTTTTTTGAGCGTAAAGCTCTTTCCTCAAGCTTTTTCTGTAAAACTGGTCCAATACCTTTGCAAAATTCTTGGATCTTAGCTTTTGTACTTGAAAATTCTTCGTCACTGATGCAAGGTTTTACTAAAACAAGGAAAGTGCATGCATGACTTACAAACATAAAAGGGAAAACTTGCAAAAAAGACACCAGGCTAGTGGAGTTTGCTTCATACCAAAATCTTTCTTTTAGACAACTGCGTATGATACTGATAGAGGCGTAACTAGAGGGGGATTTGGGGGGTGGGGGTGTATCCAACCCTACCCTTTATATGGGAAGTCGTACTGCATATCTGCCCTGTTAGCGACAGCTTTTTGCCCCCATTTCATGAAGCCAAGTCGATCTATCGCATTCGAACTGACCAAAATTGTCCTTACGGTGCCTTGATATTACCCTCCGACCCGTGATATTCTAAATTCCTGGATGCGCCCCTGACCGTGACAATAAACTAATAAAACCAAACCTCAAGAGCTTTTTATTTTTGCATCTCACGAAAAAGAACGAAACTTAATATGGAGTAAATTCACACGGTCTAAACATGGGACTGTTGTTTATCTTTTGGTTGTGACACCCAAAGCACACACAGGCACGTTGCCCTTGCCCACAAATTAGAAAAATGCTGTCAACGCTTGATATTCACAAACTAAAATTATATTAACTTGTTACAGATGGCACAAAAGACGATTTTTCCATACACTACACTTTCATTTTCAGATTCCATGAAAAATACCTTAGAACAAAAGACACTTGATTCGTTGGAATTGGTCAAGAGTGACTGAGTAATGTAGTAGTATCTGTAGCACAAGACGTCTGCGCAAAAATTCGTTAGTCCTGAGTGCCAGTTTTACAGGGTGAAAACAATAATGGATGGCTTTAGCAGCGTTGGCTACCTGTGGAGTTGGGAGAACAAAGAATGGCAGGGGTCTGGGGATGAAGACCCTGAAATTTTTTTGAGAAAAAAAGGACCTTACTTAAATATGTACCACCCCAACATTCTGTCCTCAGATTTTGATGAATTGGTCCAAGTCCTGCTAGTGAATGCCAAAGGAACAGCCATTGTGCAAAAGCTGCAATTTGATTAGCTATGCTACTCAATGTATATTGAGTAGCATACAGTAGCCTACCATTCACATCCTAAAACAATTAGATTGCTGTGTTTGCTCTCAATTTTGATGAAATGATAATTGACCTAGCCTGAGGTGTTATCAAGTTTCACTTCACACAAATTGTCAGATAATAATCTAATTGTTAATTAGACATTTAGTGGTGCAGCAAATCACCTTGCAGCATTTGCATCATTCTACTAATATGCAGGGGGATAGTGAAGGAGGATGTGGTGGTGCTGACCTCCCAACGTCCTGTTAGTTAAAAATGGTTGGCACAGTAAAAGTCTTGTGCCAAATGTTTACTGTTGGAGTAAAACCTAGGAAGATGTTAACCAATGCATTCTTGGGTAAAATTTCTGATGCTAAGCAGTGTTACAAATTACAAAGAATGATTTTAGAGCTTTCCAATACCTTTGCAAATTTGGTACATTGTAACTATCAAGGGTTTTTTATGCCCCTATTAGACTAAGTATGTTTCCATTAAGTTATTACAACCTTTGATCATTTAATCTGTACTCCTGCTGTTGAATGATCTCAGAATGTTTTCTGATAGTGTGTTAATGACCAATTGTTGATCTGAATTTAATTTAGTGATATAACTCTTCAACCATTTCACCACTTCAATATCAAGAAGTTAACTTTGAGATTAGTTAGGCTGGATTTTTATTTTCAACAAATGAAAACAGTTGGGAATTAAATGGTTAATCCTTACAGTATGGGCATATTTTAAATTTTATGATGTCTACTACTTGATGATCTTACTTAGTGTAAAAGACACCTCTACAGACTACAGGTGAAAAGCTTATTGTACTGCTAAGTGAGCCATTGCTTTAGGGGAGGTAGGCAGACATAAAGGCTATTTTGCAATTTTTGGATGGCAGGAATGAGATCTTAATTGTTTCCTCCATATGGTTGTTGTATAACAACAATTTACAACAACAAATTACTACTACAGAAATGAAAGTTTACAAAGAAATAACAGAGAGAGCAAAAACGAAGAATAGGAACAAAAGTTGATGCATAAAGAGAAATCCTGCTATTTGTTTGACAGTTCAATGATGGTGGGGGTAAAATTGTGTGCTATTAAGCTATATATTTTAGCTGCTATGTACAGTATAGGACATACTTTGTTTGCCAATAATATCAATATGCAAAAGTTAAATTCTTCATATAATAGCTTGAAATAGTTTAAAAATTAATATAATTCTACCCAGTCCCAAGGTCTATCAGCTTGGCATTCAATTAAGTTAAATTTCAAATGAATAGATTGACAGTCAGATACCTGATTCAAGATATTTATTACATGTTTGTCTGAGTGGTGGCACAGGTAATCCAGGTAATGTTTCTTCATATCTTAGTGTTTTCCCAGCAGCACATACTCCTTTTGATGACATCATCATGGCCTTAATTAGAAACTGAATCATTAAAACAAAACTACATTACAGTTTCATTTAATTTAGTTGTTTTTATTTAATTTAATGATTAAAATTTATCACATTTATAATAATCTAGTAAGTTATAACTGAAAGATCACAGAATATTAAATATCTGGCATTATTCCCAAGTGTTTGGTTTTCATTAAACTTTAATAATTTTAATAATCAATCTTTATTCCAGATGCCTACATCACTATAAAGTATTTTTCAGAAGGGTCCTGCACTTTAAAGTCTAAGGTTGTGAGTCCAATCCCTTTCTGGGGCTCAGAAATCATTTTTCTGAGCTTATGTAATCTCAGCTTGATAAATGTCCACCAAACATCTATGAATATCTCCAAGCTCTAAGATGCAAAATAACAGTCATAGTCAACAGTATTAACATATTGTGGCTGCTGCATAGGCATTACATAAGTCAAACTTGCACCTTAGCTACCATCCTCAGATGGTAGCTAAGGTGTCAGTAGCTCAATGGTTAGAACATCTCACCAGTCAATTAGAAGGTTGTGGGTTCAATCCCCACCAGTGGTTCAGAAATAGTCTTTTTGAGGTTAATTTGAGCTTGACAAATGTCCAATGAACATCCATGAATATCCCTAGCTCCCACATTCCTAATATCAGTCATAAACTAAAAACTATTTGACACCTGAATTTTAAAGTAAACAGCTATATCACAGGTAAGTAGGGCTTTCTTTGTAACTATCAGTTACATCTCATGAAGAACACTGCCAATAAAAGCATTCTTTATGCTGACATCAGACTTCAATGTCCGTAAGCAGATGTGCAAAAATCATGCATTACACTCGGTCACTATACTTGGAAGTAAATTTCACGTAAATGTTAAGGATTTCTTTTTTTTTTTTTTTGAAATTGACACCATCTGATGCTATTGGTTTAGACCCACTGATCTCTAAATAAGACTGGATAGAGCAACTGGGCTCAAAAAGTGAAGCCGGAAGTCAAGGAGCAGCGGCCATATTGGAAGGACCCAACCATGCCCCAAACAAACGGTTTACAGTCAACTCGGCCCACCGACCAACTCGGCCCAGCCAACTCGGCCCACTTGCAAGCCCAACTCGTCCTGCCAAAGCTATGCACAAAGGCTTATGTTCAAAGTAAGAAAAGGAAACAGTCCACTTTTTTCCAAACGCTATCGTTCAAATTAACGACTCAACTAAAGTTGCACCCGTCACACTGAACCCCTTCTTGTCGCGGTCGAACAGGCTTTTTACAGCGTATGCAACAATCTTGTGTTGACATATCACGTGAAAATTGTAAAAGCACTTGAAACTTGTTGGATGAATCCTCAACGACGATGAACTCACAGAATTGTGAAGCCTTTTCTAAGGCTTTGGATCCCTTTTATGCACACCTTTCAATTCAGTCTTTATTCTAAATTTCTATAGAATTACCATCTCAATAACTTGTTTTCGCCATTTAGCAAATTCCAATATAGTTGAGTCATACCATTAATTATCATGTACATTCAACATCATGCCTCTTTTTGTTAATTCGGATCCTTTGGAAATTGCGTTTCCATTTAACATAAAACTGTTTCAAATATAGGCACTGACGCTTCGAGTAACAACCATTAACAACCTTTTTAATATAACTGCCTGCAACTTTTAACTATTCAAACAATTAGATTTAAAACAGTGGATTCTCCCTTTTTCCTCGATTTTTAATTCCATATCTTGACGAAAGGTCAAAGAAGAGACGGCGAAATGATATGGTTTTGGCACTGGGCCGAGTTGTACTCGGCTTGGGCCGAGTTGGCTGGGCCGAGTTGGTCGGTGGGCCGAGTTGACCGGTTACCCAAACAATATGGCGTAAATAGGAGTAGTGGCGGTTAAACGGCATTTTTCGCCAATTTCAGGCAGGTTGAGATGACGTGACAACGAAATTAAGGTTCCTAATCTTATTTTAAGTAATAAATAAGTATTCTGAATTTTTTTTTTTGTTTCGTAAATGCTTTATTTTGCGAAATGCACCTGTCTGTATACTTGCTTCAAAATTCGATGAACGACTATCGAGTCTGTAAAAGACTCTTGTGTATTTGCTTCTCTCTTTGTTTTTTAAGTAACCCTTATTATTTGCCGATTTTCTGTGATGTGTTTTGCCTAAGTCCTGATTCATATGTTGCTGATAAAACCCCAGGATGTATTAAACTGCAAATTTCCCGCTAATGCTGTACATGTGTTTGAACACTTGAATCGAAATATGTGCAAATCGAACTTGGCCGTTTATTCGAAGAGTTCTAACATGAAACCTCATAGTAAGGTTTTCGTGGTCGTATTTCAGTGAGATATTCTTGCATATGACTTGCCTTCATTGTCTTAAAGTTAATATGTTGATTTGGATCCTAGATTTTACTACTAATGCCAGGTCAGCGACACATTGATAAACAGCTTTCCTTGACAATCTTCGCCTTTGTACCTCAGTAGTTTAAACATCTCACTATTTCTCAGGTGATAGATGGGTTGACACATGTAACCTTTGCTTGACCACCTCAGTTGCTGTTGCTTAATGGTTAGAGATTCCCACTAGTAACCATGATGATAGGGTTCATTTAACTCAAGTAGTCATAAGCTTCCCTGTTATTTAAGCTTTTCAGTTTTTGCACAGGGTATGTTTGCATGTCTGTTTTTCTGGGTATATATTTAGTTTTTCACCACAATTGACTCTACTGGTCTTCCATGGATAGGTAAACACTTACACAAATGCATGCAGTGACTGAGTAGGTTATCCAGTATTACTGTGGATTAGATTTTGGTTCTTACCGTTGCTGGAAGAGGACAAATTTAACTTTTTCTGATTTTGTATGATAAAGGTTGGCTTTTGTTTCCTTCTCAAGATAACAATAACGAATTTTGCTGTAGTACTTTGCTATGCACTTGATAAGGGCAAAAATGTGACTTTAATCAACAGGAGAATCTACCATACAGCAGACTGAGCTCTGTGAACACTTTAAAGAAAAAACCTAACTAATTTTCGTTTGACTTGGACCCAAAAGTTCTCCCTCAACTCCAACTCACAAAGCAGCTTCAAACAACATTTCACGTTGATTCACATGAATGATGTGATTACTGTACAAGTACAACAATACTGATCAAGCTGTAACTAGAAGCCATATCAAAAAAGTGAAAAACATATTAAAAAACTTCATATTAAATCACAACAAACGGCTGTGAACTCAAGTTTACTACATGCACTCGTGCAAACAAATGCATTTATTGAACCTTTATAAGAGTACAAAACCCATCTTCTCTGATCAGCAACATCTAGCAGTAAATTGGGTTTGCATGGTTCATTCAGTAATTGATCCCAGCAAAAGAGTTAGTCAGAGTTTATTTTCGACAAAAGCTCATCGTCATTGATAGTGAGGAAATTGTTGAATTTGCTTGACAAATACAGTAATTTAAATAAAACCTCGAATACATACACTTGGTAAACCCGAGATCCGAAAACAAGAAAACAGAAAAAAAGAAAACGAATACAGAAACGGTAATATCTCCTCTTTATTGTTAAGTCACTGCAAAACTGCTAAAGTTACACAATGTTATCAGCCAATTTTTTCTTACTTTAGTCACATTTCTTCAAAGAGGTGGCTGGCACTGGTCTTCGCTCGGGTAAAAATCATCGAATTTCTGCTGATTTTCAGTCACTCTGGCCACGTTTAAAGTTCTCCACTATCGAAAGATACATTTTATTTCTAAAAATGTAATGGTTCACTGGTTTTCGTTGAAATCACAGCCATTAAGAGCGAAAATCATAATTCAGTAATAGTCGTATAACTACAAGTGGGTCCTTCCAATATGGCCGCCGTAAGATTATCAGCTTCACTTCCGGCTTCAATTTTCGCTGAGCGAGAGACTGGAGTTGCTCTATCCAGTCTTATTTAGAGATCAATGTTCAGACCGCATGCTGACATAGTTGTGCAATTGTTCACGCGAAAGTTATTGATTCCAGCAGACAGGCGCTAGTGTAGTTTCGCACTTCAGCCATATAAACGCAAGTAATGTACGTAAATTATATATCATTCGACAGTTTATTACCTGGAGATTACAGTGATACCATGATACCAACCATTCACTACAAACACAATCCATTATAGCCTTAAAGAACATCCTAGTTACTAGCGCCATGTTCGAATGTTTCTTTGTATTTCTTCGAAAATGTGTATAAACCCAAAGGTTAAATTAGGTTAGAGTTGCCATTAGCGTTAACGTTAGGGTTGGGGTTGGGGTTTATGCACATTTTCGTGGGTTTTAAAAAGCAAAGAAACAATGATAAGAGATAAATCCATGAACTTTACGGTCTTGAACCCTCGGTTCATTGTTCATTGTTGACGCTCATGAACTCCAGTATGTCAATTTTTTTGGCTATAATGCCTTATATTTGGAGCGAATTCTTGATATTACTGTATCACTGTAATCTCCAGGTAAGAAGCTGCCGACTGTGACTTACTAATGGTACTTGTATTTTATTTATACGGTTGAGGTGCAAAACTGCATTAGCGCCCAGACAACTGCAGTCGTCCGGTGGTGAAAGAATTAAATCACGTTATTTCAAAACTAGCAATAAAAATACATCAACTCACCGAAATTTCAGCAAACCTCCAATACAAACAAAAGCACACACAAATGTTCCCACATTTAGCAATGCAAGGTTAGATTTTACATTACCAACCCTAACACAGAATAAATAATTGATTATTGATTATTTGTTCTTTGAACCCTGCCGCTCCCTCGTACCCAGGCGCTTTTAGGCTACTTGAACCACAAACCTCAAAATTCACTCTGGATGTATGTGCAATGGCTGGTCTCGAAATCCTTTCTCCTGAAGGTTTTAGACTAGATGGCCGTCGACCTGGTGAGCTCCGACGGTTGATTAGTAGAATGGGTGTCTTCAATCAGGCGGATGGTTCAGCGTACATCGAAATGGGAAATACTAAAACACTTGCTGCAGTTTATGGACCCCATGAAGTCGCGAACAAAACTAAAGCACGCCACGACCAAGCACTTGTAAATTGCGAGTTTAGTATGGCAACATTTAGTACAGGAGAAAGGAAGAAACGACCAAAGGGTGACAGAAAGTCGGTAGAAATATCTATAGCAATCCAGCGCACCTTTGAAGCTTGTATTTTGACTTCTTTGTATCCGCGTTCTCAGATCGATATATTTGTGCAGGTAAGTAAAAACATCATAAAACATAAATTCAGGGTGGTCGAACAGCACTTATGCTGGTTTTCTGAGAATGTATGCTTGTTTGGCTCTACGGCATAACAGCTAATTTTTACATTTTCCCGGCATTTTTAATTCGAAACAAAGCTGCAAATCATAATCGGTAGTTTCGAGATACCGGTACGCAGAATTACCTGTTGCGCTATCGAGTTCACAGGGATTGGAGACGAGTTTTAATCCAACTTAAGTGCACGAGATATTCTCGCGACCACTTAACGCTTACCCATGAGAGGATGTGCGGTGTTTCAGTTCTTTTGCAGAATCACCCTCAGAGATACAGCGGACCGGTATCCGAAAGTGCGAGTTCAAATCCCGCTCGAGTCAGCATTTTTCTGTTTACTTCGGCAGTGTCAGATTATCATGAAAAGATTTCTGTTTATGTATCTCTGAGGATGATTCTGAAATATAATCGATAGTCCCGATCGAACAATGCAACTACGGCGGCGAGGGAGGTTTTGTATAGGTAATTGCATGGGGCTGAGTAAAATTAAGGTTTAATTTCACACAAGTTTCCAAAGTTGCACAAAAGTTGACCAAGTTGCGAAGCGACGAGGGCAACTTTGTGCAACTTTGAAAACACAAGTGAAATTAAACCTTAATTTTACAAGGAACAATGTGACTACCTGTTAATCATATAGGGGACAAAATTTATTCATAAATAAATTGGCTAAGCACGTGAACATGAGGAAGCCATATAAGTGTCAATCAAACCCCAATGTGAAAAGCAACTCAGAAATGACTTTCATTACAATGAATTTTATTAAATTGAATCAATCATCAACTTAAGATCACAATTTCTAGTGTTTACATTTTCACTAGAAGTTTTAAATTCTTCAATTAAATCGTTGTTGGCTTCAACAAAATGAGAAACCATTTCTTATTTATCTAAAAAAGTAAATTTTCCTGCTCCTGTGTCTCTACCAATCAGGTAAGAGTAATTTTGCCCTGAATTAAGAAAAAATGCCCTCCTCATTACCCAATCACAATCGAGTAATTTTGCGCCCTATATAATTAGACAGGTAAGCATGCTTTGGAACCCAGTCAAAACATCCTTATGTCATTTGCCTCCCCACACCAGTGGATCTAGAATTGACTGGGGGGTATGAAATGAGGTGCCAGTAATGGTCAACTTTGGAGAACTTTCTCCATGTTTTAAAGCCATGAACAAGTAAGCTTAACCGTTTCCTGTCCAAGATGTCTCCTGTTGATGAGTAAAATTAAAAAGTCAGGTACAGACTGGAGAGAGTTAAGGTGTGCTGTTTTCTATCTAAGAAATCATGAAAGAGCTAATTTGGCAGCATTTCTTGTACATTTTATTGAAATTCATCCAACATCCATGTGTTTTGTGTGATAAGCCTAGCAAATCAATCTGATTTAATCAAGGAAAAGAGATTAGAAAGGACTGAAGTAGAGAACTCCTAAACTAGTATGGTAGTAAAAGGGGAAAAAAGGGAATTAGAGCATGTACACTTCATACATACACATAACATCTCTTGCACTACATCAAAATCTGGAGCATTTGAATCAAGTGAGCAGAAAAGAGTCAGATACTTTCAAAGTCAAACATTTGCAGCTTTTAAAATGAAGTCTTTTCATCAATTGGATGAAGCAAATTTACTAATCATTTCATCACGAACCAACTTGTATTTCCTGGTGAATGTGCAGTAGTGCTAATCCACTAAGTCTATCTTGGTCCATTGTTGATTATGAATATGTTTTCAGGGACTTTAGTGAAGAAAGTGGCCATTTGGCAGTTTCAAGTGTCATGGGTAAAGTCACCATAATGTGCAATCTAATGGAAATGTTTAGGTAGAGATAACTAGGGGCAGTGCATCAATAAGGGGTTTTTCATTACAGCCAGCAATGCAAATCAGATCCAAGTCCAAACCAATATGATCAGTTTGAATTCAGATCAAACTGGATTAAAATTTTACTCATTTGGATCAGATCAGATCAGATATAGTTTTTCTTTCTTGCATTGGTTCAGATCAGATTGGATTCTTCTATTACATTCTGAAGATTATTTGAAGGTTGCTTCCTCATTCATTTTCTATATTTATCATACTCATGCATACTATCAAGATTTTGAAGAAACACAATCTCATATACTGTAGTAATAATACAAGATTCCTATGTCTTTTTAATCTTTTTCCCTGGAGACAAACAGTTTGCTTCCACCCACCCTCCCTAATTTACATAAAATGGCGGCATTGAATTTGATTCCAATTGTCGGCTTCCACGCCAAATCAAACCACAGAACAGTCTATTACACCAAGATTTCTGCTTATGATTCGCTCCAGTACAACCTCTAGGCTCTCGTGAGGTTAGCGCATACATCAGGATGACAATCGCGAGGCAAAACATTCACTCGGATATGAGCACCTTAACTGCAGTCTCGAAATATGTCCGAGTAGCTCAATGGTCATAGCATTTCCCCGGCGATGAGAAGGTTAAGCGTTTGATTTCCAACAGAGGTTAAGAAACTTCATTATGCTCTTTTCTGTCCGTATGCAACCTTTTGATTTTGGTCGGTCTAACGCCAGATGATTTTACTTGTCAACTGGAGACGTGTCTGACCGAAAAGAATTAAAACTGTTTCTTACTAGGCAAATTTCATCGCACGGATCGACATTTCTTTGTATAAATTGATTAGATTTCGGATTAGAGCCCATGAAAAAAAAGAAAAATTCCTTCAGGCTAGAAAAAGTCGTCCAGTTGAAAACTATCTTTACTATTCTCGGTGAAAGTCACCTCGAAAAGATTCGTCTAATTCAACCGGTCGTGAAACTTGCTTTTTGCGTTGTATTAGTTCAACAACGTTGGACTTGTGTACTTTGAAATAACTTGACTCAATCACACTTCATACATTTTTAGATACTTCAATCAGATGGAGGAAATTACAGTGCTTGTATAAATGCTGCAACTGTTGCTCTGCTTGATGCCGGTATACCGATGAAAGACTATGTTTGTTCCTGTTCTGTTAGTTATATCAATGATTCACCTCTCGTGGACATCAATTACCTTGAGGAATTATCTGGAGCGCCTCAACTTACGCTAGCAATTTTGCCAAAATCTGAAAAGATTGTTCTACTTAGGTTGGACTCCAAATTACATTCAGATAATTTAGAAAAGGTCTTAGACCTTGCCAAAAGAGGCTGTAAAGATGTATATACATTGTTACGAAGAAACGTTCACGAATATGCCAAAGATTCGTTAGCTTCTATGGGAAGTTAGGGACTATGATAAATTTTCCCTTTAGTGTTAAATTGTTAAGTTCTGGAATAGAAATTAAAAAATCAAACAGTTATACGATGATGCAGTATTTGGTGCACAACAAAATCTATTCCCACTGAAAATTTGAAAGCCTCTTACAAGGGTTTTTGAGATATTTCCACCGATGTACCAAGGAAAGGGCCGACCAGGTCATGACGCTCCCCTCCCCAAAGCAGCCCAATAAACAATTCCTAACCAGAAACTATGGCCAAAGTTGTCAGGAGTTCATTGTTAAATGCAACCGTTCTTGCGTGGTGGTCATGATCTATATTGTTTTAAATCCATTGTATAATTACAGTAAACCTATTCATTTTTACATATGCACATTTTGTTATCTTCAGCAGACTGCTGTATTTGTTTACCATGTCCGAAGTCAATTTTATTCTTCTTTAAGATGCATTTTTGTGACATTAACTTTCGATATTTTGTATGAAAGCCGAACTCACTCTAGAAAATTTCGCAGATTTTTTGTCCTTCCCGAATATGTGTGCTGCACAGTTCACAGCAATATATATAGGTTATTTTGAGGCAACGAGAGGATATGTGATTTATTCACCGAGGGCGTGGTCCGAGGTGAATGAATCACATATCCCCAAGGGGCCTCAAAATAACTTATACATGTTTCACATGGACGAGGTTGATTTGAGAGACAATTGCAAAGGATGCTTTTGTTCTGGGAATCTTTCGGAATGGGTGTCTAAAGCGCTGAAATAGCACAATAAAGGTACGAACATCCGTATTGGGATTTTGAAGAGGTATATTTAAATTGCAAAGTGATTAGTTTCGTTGGTTAAATTTGTCAGAACATGGTAAACAAGAGCGGTGAGTTGGACGAGATTTTTTTGAACACAAAATTAGTGTCGAATTGAATGCGACTGAACAGGTCATAAGTATATATAAGTTCTCTTCATACCTACCAAAGGGTTATTTGAAAAGAGGAAGAGTCTGTTTCAGACATTTTACAAAGAAGCACGGACTGCTTCATGAATGGCCAACAACAAAGAAATTTAAGGTAGACCATTTCAATATAAGCAACTGCTCAGTTGTATTTAAAATGTGAGATGTTTTACACGTGTTTATAAGACATGTTATAATGTGTATTGTTGAAGTGGACTTGGTGTTCCCTATTTTTTTTTTTAAATTAGAAGAAAGATAAGGAGTGATGCGGGGAATATTATAGTGGAATATTTGGGGGGAATATCTGTATTGGTATTGTAAGTACCTTTGTACTTACAGACTACGCGTTTCAACTCTGGTATTAAGTTGTATTTTAACATTTATTTTGGTAAAACACTGTAGTCCCTGTTGTTTTCTAAGCACTGTTTTTGGAGCCCTTTTGATGGAATCCCCTGTGTATTGCGGGCTCCCAAACAAATTTAAATAGGGCGATCGCCTCGAATTCCTTTGCGACATACTAATATAATACATGAAGGGAATATTAGAGGGAAGTATGAATTCATTGTTATACCATTGTTTTTTATTGTTTATGGTCTCGCATTCCCCGTTTACTAATGGAAAGTACCATCACTCTTTTAGACAGTTAATTGACAGGGAGTATTGAATATATTCACCCTAGAAGAACAAAAGAAACCGAGCCATGTGGAATATAAGAAGGAAGAACTACGAGGGTGTGAAACTGTCAGTTGGTTTTGTCATCTTCAACGGCAATGTAGTGTTTGTTCCTTTTTAAAAGCAACTGCACGGGATGTCAGCGACACGAAAGAATGGTCCAAAACCAAAAAATTCGATCTCATCAGAAATACATGCTCGGCTATAGAGCAACGAAAGTTCGATACTGAATTATCACATGCATTTTCGTAAAATTAAGTTTGAAGAGCTACGGTATTTTAACAGTTCAAACGCGGGGCCAAGGCCCTTATCCTGGGCTATTAACGTAGCCAAGGGGGCAGGGGGGTAGTTGCTCCCCGCTTTTCGTCCTGACTAGGTCTGTAGGTACATCCAGTACATCTGTTGGTACATTAAGCCTGTCTGTCGCGGGTTCCGTTTGCGTTTGAATTGAAAAATTGTTAAATAAGCTCCGGCGAAAGTTAAGTACGGGAAAGACGTTCAATACAAAATGGTCTTAAGGAATTTTGTTTTGTTTTGATTTTTAACCGACAAAAATGATAGATCCTGTCAACACTCAGGACAAAGTGGTTGTGGTAGCAGTGATGGCCGAAAAAGAAGTTATGTTGGTATATATCGTAGCTCACGCGATGTGCCTACGTTTCTGTGGTAAATCATTTACGAAATTTAATACCATTATACCAGCCAGAGCTAGCAAAGTAGAAACCATTTATTCCAGCATTGAATTTCAATTTTTCTTGTCCTCGGTTTTGTTAACTTTGATTTTTTCTTAATATTTGTTGGTAAATTGCTACCATCTTGTCGGTACACTAAATTTGTCTGAATTTTCTTCTGTTTCCCCCCCCCCCCCCTTCACTTTCAAATTCCTGGCTACGTCCTGGGCTTCCTACTGGTACTGAGTTGTCAACTTTACAGCTTTAATTTGACGAAATAACTAGCATCTGCACTGAATTACAATGTTGTGCTTAAGTCCAGTAATTTATAATTGTAACCAATTACTGTTTTAATTACTTGAAGATTACAAATGACTTATGAAAGTCTAGATTACAAGTTATAAATTACATCAAATACTAGAAATTACTTTCATATTACAGATGGTATTACTTTGGGGGCAAGAGTTTACGTTTCTTACTTTGCATTTCGTTATTCTTTGAATGCATAATCACATAGATATTGATCAAAGACAATTTAATTTCATTAAAGTAATTACATGGGATATATCCCACAAAGAAAAGTATGTTGACCCCCACCCCTTTTAGCAAAAATATTCAAAAAAATGTTCGGTTATATTTGATTCTTTAGTTAATGATGCGTCCTACTTTTAAAACCCTAGATTCACCTCAGTTCTGCTCATTTGAAAATCTCATTTTGTCTGGTCTTTGATCCAACCAAATAATGAACAGTCTTGATAAACGGTCAAGCTTTTTCACGTCATGGACTACAAGTGCCAAATCCACCTACAAAAAGTCTAAAATAATCTGTAATAACGGTAACAAAAAGACATGGGAAGTAATAAGTTATTGACCGTGCAAGCATGGTCGGCCTATGCTGGGAAAGCTTTGCCCTCATCCTTCACAACTCAGACCCTATCCTACTACTCCTTTCCAGGGGCCAAAAAGTCAGAAACTCAAAATAACTCGTAATGATGAGCTGGTGACTGGACACTTCAGGTAATCAGACTGAAAAATCTTACTGAAAAAATCTTTTTGCTGAAACATTGCCTCTTTCTATGCGGGAGCCCTGTGATGAGCAAAATCTGGTGTTAGCAAGAGTACAATAATGCAAGTCTTACTCCGTCGTCAAAGAGTTTTAATAAAAAACCAAAACAAAAGTGCCCTTTCCCTTCTAACCAATTCAAAATGTTTTTCTTTCTCTATGGGTTTTTGCGGGGATCGCCGACATGCGAGGGGCCTTGTGCAGTAGGCTTTTGAAGCGAGCTTGTGCTAGCACATTTTTGAGGTTGCACAAGTCTTTATAGACACACCCATTTTACAAGTAATTAATTTCAATTTATTTTTCCTCGCTTCCCAAAATATCTAGCAATGTTACCATTGTTAGGACCTTATTAAACAATTCTTTTCGTACTCCGAATTTGAAAAAAAATTGAGTAATTTTCATCGCATTCTCCAAATTTCCAAACGGAAAAAAACGGAATGCATTTCTTGGAGTTGTCGAGGCTGTTTCGTGTTAAGTTCGTATCTTGTCGTAAAAATCGTTCTGCGTCGCTTATTCGCGCTCCGGGTTGCTGTCAAATCAATATGGCGGACTTTTAGAAAACAAATAAGTATTTTTAACCGGTTCATTTGATAGAAAAGGTCACTTACCTGAGTTATGAATGACCATACTTGTGGAAAGGATAAATTTGTCGTAACCACTAGCACCAATTTGTGAATGAAAATCAAAGTACGCACTCTTTGTACTTCATCTGTATTGTGCATAATTCCGAACCCAGCCGGATATGGTCATTCACCAGTTATTGGATGAGGTAAGGTACTGTATGCGATGTCGCCAGATTAGATCGGGTGTTTTTCTTTCTTGCGAATTTCTCCTGAGTAATGTGCACTTGTTATTTTGTAACTAGATGGCCCTACAACTTTGTGCTTACAGTTAAAACTTGAGCAATTTAACTATATTGAGTTACCAATGCAACAATGACTGTTTATATAGACTGTCAAAAATTTGGAAATTCAGATAAATTTGCCTTTGAAAATAATCCAGACTATTAAACCTAGCAGTCTTATGTAGTTCAGACATACTTTCAGATGACTGGTTTTACCAGTTTATTGAGCAGTATTTTAACCAAATTTGATGCATCTATCTCGTATTTTTTTTCTTTTTGAACTACTATATAGTAGAATGAATACATGATGTTTACTAGTTTCCATCTGGATTTAATGTTTTGTGTGGGGTCCTTTTAATGGAGAATTATGTGTTCTCATGTGGAAATACATATTTATCTGTAGTTGCATGTTAGAATACATGTTAGAATTGCATTTTATAGACCATCCACCCTTATCCCCTGTCATTTTCCATACTGTTATGTTTCCTGTCTTTAAAATATCATATTCTTTTTTACATTTCTCTTGGTCTATTAAAACTACAATATATGTGCCTGAGTAGCTTACAATATTACTGCTTTAATATTTGATTTTCTTGTGCACCTTATTTTCCCATAGCCACCACTTGTTCAGGCATGTTTCCACAGTGATCCTGTTGAGCTTCGTTCCCTTATTACCAGGAAAGAAGATGTTAATTCTTTGGTAAATGCTGTTAATATTGATGTATGATGTAAAGCACTTAATAAATTTGATTCAAATAATTTTACTCAGGGTTTTAGATTAACTCATTTTAGGGCAGGTACCTCACTTTGCTGAATAAAATCATCCAACATTGGGTAAAATCAGAAGTATGCCCTTGCCCCTTAATGGGTTAGTTTGTGATACTAATAAAAAATGGCTGGTTCTCTTAAAATATACTTTAAAATGTAAATGAAAGAAAACTTATGGGTCTAAACTCCCTTTCAAAAACAACTTACCCTAGATTATGTCATGCAATTCTTGCAACTCTAGTGCTTAATCAGGCATTGATTTAATATAGGATAATCAATCAATTAAATCAAAGCATTGCCATAGTTTAAATGTTTGATTTTAACTTGGTCAGAACTTTCTTGGAACAATTAGAAATAGACATACAGGTAGGGCTAAATCAGGTATTATTGTATACAGTACAATGCATGCCATCAGTAAACTGTTACAAAGACTGAGACTATAACTGAAGACTTTCATACCTGTTTGCATCTCCTCTCTTGACATGTGTATATAAAATGTGAATAAATCTATAGGCACTGAAATTTGAAAAGCCCTGAGGGGTTGCTTAGAAAACAGGCTAACAAATTTTCCTGAAATGAATGGTTGTTTTATTAAAATTTAGAATTTTGTATATTATTAAAACTTATTACCGTAAATGATCGATTAAGCACCACTAACCGAATAAGCACCACTCTCGAATAAGTGCCACACCTTTACCGAAAATAATTTAATAAGCGCCACTCTTGAATCAGTGCCATGGCACCACTTTGAGGATTTATAAATAAACACTGCACCAATATATCATAACATGATTGAGAAAGGAGATCACAACCAATTTGAGAGTTCTAAAGTTTTAATGTAGGATATCTCTTACAATTGGGTCCGTATAATAATTCTGGGTGTATAAATTTCTCCTTCTTGCTCAACTCTGAGTCTAACACCTGTGCATGTCATCAATTTACAGTGTATTCTGTAAACTTTGTAGGAACCACCAGCTCAACCTTGTGCTTTCTCTTCCCTGTAACTTCAGCCAAGATGCTATTTGATTCGTCCACCTTTAGAAAATAATCTATTAGACTTGAAAGTTCTATTGGGACGTGTCTGACAATAGTGCATGCCTCCTTTATTCTCTATATATTCCACTAGTGTTTTACTCGTCTTTGAAATAAGCACCACTCTTGAATAAATGCCGTTCTCAAATAAATGCCAAATAAACTTGAAAAATGTAAATAAGTGCCGTGGTGCTTAATCAATCATTTACGGTATATAATCCTTCTTGAATACAGGATCATGAAAGAAGAACTCCTTTGCATGCTGCTGCCTACTGTGGTGATGTTGAATGTCTTAACACTTTAATTGTAAATGGTAAGATTATTAATCTGTACATGCAGTCTGCAGTACTTACACTTCTTTATTATTTACCTATACCTTTCCTCCCTTTTCTCGTCCTTTTCCTCTTTTTTACTTTTGCTTTTTCCTCATTCTTACCTGTATGTGATTACAATCTCTCAATGTCTTAACTGTAACAAGCTACAGTGCTATCCAAGAAAAAATAAAGTGGGTGCAATGAATGGTGCTTGTGAGATTAGATTTCTATGACTGGCAAGTGCCATTTATTTTCTCTAAAAACATGGCAGCTTTGTCTTCATTAAGCAAACTTGGTTTGCATTAACAACTTGCATAATACTATATTGAACCTTTGATTACACAAATTTTGGCCAGATTTTACCATGTGGGAACACTGGTGGCAGATGTCCATCATTTCTACTTCGTACATGTCTTACATTATCAACCAGGAGTATTGAAACCAATAGAGCATGGCAACTACACCATATATTTTGTACCAAACAAAGATGGCCATTTCTGGTTCATTTCATATTTCTATCTTGTGCCCATCCCATTTTTTGAATGTTGTTAAGCCTCAACTTCACACAGTCTTTACAATCACCATGGTTGCTGAGGTTGTTTTTATCACTTACAAAAATGACCTCAGCATTGGCAATGATCATTGGGATTTTGTGCTTACTAATAATACGTCAATCATAACAATCACAATTGCAAAGGTACAAAGTACAGTTTCTACATCAGTGATCCCTAGAGACACTGAGAGCATGGCTTCCACATGATCATTTCAATTGTTGAGATTATCTGTAGAGACTGTAGCAATTATTAATATAGAAACCAGGCCATAATTTGATCCTTTTGCCTTTGTTGAATAATGCAGTCTGCCATTTTGCTGATTGCAAAAATGTAGAAATGCAATTTTCCACCATTAGAAAATAGAAATATGCACAACTTAGAGCAGCAGCCAATCAAAAAGCAAAACAAAGGCCACAAAAATTCCACTCAAATTGTGGTTTTGATCTTAGAGAGAGTTCTTTAACATGTATTTTCTTGCCATATAGTTGTATCTTTTCATGTTTATTTCACTCCATTATTTAACAATTTTAGTGATCCAGTCAGGCCTAACCTGGCAAGTGCTATTTATAACAAATTACTTGCCTGCCAGCACAATCAGCTGCCCTGGCAGATTGATGCTGGGAGTATGCAGGCTAGCATAAGTGCAATGGTACTCACCTCATTGATCGCATTGAAGCTAGATACACTGTATAACTGTGTATCTTGACTTTTTAACATATTTCAGTCATTCCACTTTGTATGTACCATCACTCTATCTCACCATTATAGTTGGTTTTTGTGCTGATCTGTTCTTCCCTTCCTTTCCTTCCCTTTTTTCTTACTTTTCTTTTCACTTTCCTTTCCCTTTCCTTCAATTCTTCCCTCCTCATTCCTTCCCCCTTTCTTCCCCCTTTCTTCTTTCTCCTTTCCTTTTCCCTTTCTTCCTTTGCCTACCCTCCTTTGCCTTCCCTTCATTTCCCTTCCCTTTCCTCCTCTTTCCTTCCCTTCCCTCTTCTTCCTATCTCTTGCCCCATTTGTTTTCTTTCTCTGCTCTTACTTTCCATTCCTATTGTTTTCCTTCCTTCCCCTTCCTTTTTCCTACTTTTTCTCCCTTCGTCCCTCCCTGTGGTATCATTTTCTATCCAGTCCTTCTACATATTCTTCTCTTTCCATTTCATTCCCTACCTCCCCTTCACTTCCATTATCTTCATTTTTCTTTTCCATCCCTTTCCTTCTCTCTTTTTATTTCCTTTCCCTTCCCCTCCCTTCAGTTGAGATTTGAAAATCCTTTGTCACTTCAAACCTGGCGTTGTAGCTTAAAAAGTTTTCTATGAAAAATATCTGCTAAAAAATTCTACCAGTGAAAATACCACTGTGAAAAGTGGTACATGAACATTGCTGACCATGTGCAAGTGAAGGGTGATTTTCTGTGTAATGTTTGTACACTTAGTTTACCTCAAAGTTTGATGATAGTGTATGAGATCATGAACACCAGTAGTTTTTTAGTGTAAAACAGAAATGATTTAGAGAGGGACAGAATATGCCTAAAGTTCCAGTATGTTTGATATTGCATGCCAAATCATGGATTTATTCCAAGACTGGACACAGTAATGGTATAATACTGCATAAAAGGTTGAAAAAAGACACAGTGCACTGAATGGCACTCTTAAAATTTACCTTTTCTGGTGTGAATGAATTCAACATTGCAACTGCAAAATGTTATACTGTACAGTTTATGTAGATATTGATTTGCATGTATTGTATGGGTGTTCTATGATGGAAAAAATAATAAGGTAAAGTGTAATAAACAAAGACAAGCATATAAGAAAGAGATATGATGCTTGTTAAAGTACTGTTTATGTAATCATGTCTGCTGGTTCTGGTTCTTTGAACAAGGATGCTAGCTTGTAAAGCCCACTCACTACTATTGACTTACCTTTTCTTTATTGTTTTTTGTTTTTTGTTTTGTTTTGTTTGTTTGCTTGTTGGTTTGTTTTTCAAATGATCACCTTGCATGTCAAGTTCATGCCATATATTCTCTTTTTTTATTAATTCCAACAAATCACCTGTATAGGGTCCAGAGTGAATACAAAGGACAGTAGATGGTTGACTCCACTTCATAGAGCTTGTGTCTCAGGCAGCACGGTATGTAACTTAAAGGATTGTAATATTAATCAAATTAATTAATTAACATAATGAAGTTTTTAAAAATATACTGTATTTTAACAAATCAGAGTGATTTGTCAGTTTTATAAAATCTATGCAATGTTCATAGATCAGGGTGAAAGCAATGAGAATGAAGCTGAGAGAATTGCTGTTCATGAAAACCAGACTTCTATTTCAGAATCATCCTAAGGGTATTATGAAATGAACAATTAATTGGTTATTTGTGAAGTTTTGTTTCAATACCAGACTTTGCATGTCAAAAATAAAAGGTTACTGCCTGTCATTCAGGTTTTTGACCGTGACATATATGTACTGTACAGTATGAATACATTCAACCCTCACCTTGCAGACACTCCATTACAATTACAAATGCCTCACCATTATGGACAGAAGCCAGCCCTGGCTAGAACTACATAAGTTATAACTGAAACAGCTCTTGCTATTAGTACTACAGACTCCTGCTGTCACAACATTACAAGTGCATGTTCAGTCCCAATAGAATAGTTTTATTTTATTTTTCTTGATAAAGCAGGTATCTTGGTTATTTCACTTGGGTTATCAAACTTCAAAGTTCTTATAACAGACTTACACATGAAATATATATTTTCATACCAATATTGGTGGATGTTGCTTGATAAACATTGTATACTGTATCTTTGATTTTTCCATGGAATCTGTACAGTAGTGGCTATATACTTGTCTTCTATTCTGAAGCATTGTTTAGCAGTGTTGCTGCTTTTGATTAGTTCATCAAGTCTGTCTGTAATTAAATTGCATATAGGTAATATAGAAAATCTGTGAGAGAATTATTGCATTAAAGATGCTATTGCACTTTGTGGTCGTATATACAGTACACATTTCACATTGCTAAATGATACATATTGTACATCTTTGATCACACCTCACAAACTATTCCAGACACCAAACTACAGTTTGGAGGGTGTCCACTACAGTGAGAGTTGACTGCATTTATCAAACTAGTCTTTAAATCATGTCAGAAAGTTAGAGTGATCTCCTTTAATTCTGAATGCAATGATAGGTCATTATGTTTGAGCCCAAGTTCAACTTGTGATTCTTTGAAATTTACATGAGAAATACTTGAAGTTTAACTTGATTATCATTAAGCTAAATGTATTCTGTTTTTGGCAGCCAAGCCTTTTTTATAGTACTACTGTATATAAGTCAACTGAGCTTACATGTACACTGTACTGTACAGTATATAATGTAACAGAACATACTAAGTACTGAACTTTTACAGTATGCTTACTGTAACCTGTCTTGTGCAGCAAATTTACTACAGATGTACAATTTTTTGTTTACTTTTTTGGTCACAGTCAGCTTCTTTGTTGCATGTGAGATTAACCCTTTACTGGACAGCTTTTTTAGACATTGAACTCCTTAACAAGTAATATTGTCTAGTGTTAGCCTGGGTAAAATCAGTGAATTACCAAATGATGACAGTAATATGTAAAAGGTAAAAAAGAATTTCAAAAAATATCGTGACTCATTAAGTCACGAATTACGTGGATACTTGGTGTGATGGGCCAGATTTTTAAGAAAATGAAAGAAATCCAAGTCCCATGCTAGGAACAGTTACTTCAGTTGGACTCCAGTCTTGGCACAAGTTACTGCAGAAACCCTACAACTCTTGAGCCACTCCAGCCACAGGTGGCTGCTTTCCTTCTGATAAATAAATTCATTTGATGTTAACCTGTTTTAAGCAGGAATGGACTGATGTGCAGTAAATTTTTTATTTGTAATGGCAACTGAGCACCTAACTTTGTTAGGTTAGTTTATTTAAGACTTGCATAATTGTTCATATTTTCTTTTCCTGTTTTCTTCAAAAATTGGTGAGAATGAGGCATTAATTTCAGTCTATATGGAATCCAACACCAGCTTTACAGATTCAAGTACTAACTTTGAAAATTGGTTCATTGTGATGTTATTAAAAACTTTATGATACTGTAAAATCAGAACTAAGTATGGTTAATGAAAATTGGGTGGTATTTCCAACAGTGAAAATCATCATATTGTTGGACATCCACTGTAATCTGCCTTCTTCTGAGAGCATGTTTTGTATATTATTACTGTGGATCTGCACAGCAGTGTATTTAAATCACCCTCAAGGGCTGAGAAATACTGTATTTACTTGTCTAGAACAAGGAAGTTCTTATGTTGAATGGCAGGAAAATTGATCACCAGCTGATTTGTTACTTTTTATAATACTTGTATTTACCAACTTATTCAAATAATTTTCCTCTTGATGTCCTTTTTGTGCATTAAGTCACTAAATAGTCTGAAGTTTGTTCACATTCATCAGACACCATATAGGGCCAGCGTTAAAAAAATCCATTTGTCTTGAAAGTTGGTCTGGCCATGGCTGGACCAACTTTGGAGACAAATGGATTTTTTTAAAAGAACAATTCTTCCAAAAAATGAAAAAATTTGTTGTGTCAGACCAGGAACTGAGTTTTGCAAAATAGAATTTGACGGTTTATATTTTTTGCCCTACACTGTAACAGAAATATAATACTTTTGGTCTGAAAATGCTGTAAAACGCGTTTTAGAGGTGTTACATTTTCTAAATTTTGCGGGGGAGCAAGGACGTAAATCCTGGGGGGATGGGGGGACATATCCCCCCACTTTTTGGACATGGGGGATACATATATAATTATCCCCCCACTTTTTGCAAAGTTTGTGACAACTGTAGCCTAACTTCTGTTTCCTCGGCGCTTATGGTTCCATCTTTACCTTTACGATCTTCCGATATACCCTTTTTCAGCTCCAATTTTTACCTAGGTATTGTTGGTTTGAACACATGACAAATTATGAAAATTTGCCAAGTTATCTTACAGTCCGATCTTTCTTCTTTGGACGCCATTTTGTAAACAATTAGAAATCCTTCGTTTAGTCATATTATAACGTCTTTATTGCTGTTTGGCGGAAATGCATGGTTTCGTTTCGATTGAAAAACAAGGTATAAATGTTGTTGCAAAGAAATAATCTCAAAATCCCGGAAAGGGCATTTCATAAACATTAGATTTCAAAAAAAAAGCTTTCGGAGGGAATGCCTCTACATCACTTGACCGGCTCCCTCCCCCCACTTTTAGGAAGCGACTGTCGCCCTTGCGGAGGAGCATGCCCCGGACCCCCCTAAATGCTCGCGCCTTCGGCGCTCGTAGCTCCCACCTGCAGTGCTTGTAGTCTCCTACTTGGCCTGACCAACTTTTACTTGCTTCCGCTGGCGCTGCATAATGTGAAAAGGTGTTTTGGAAAATGCTTTGTATCTGCTTTGTCTTGGCAGGGCTGAGGGGCATGGAACATGGATGTCATACTACAGTTGCCTAAGAAAAATGAGTGGGCTTAGACCTTAGTCATCAGCCACTTTTTTCAGCAGTTCAGCCTACTACAGCTATCAACTAGTGGCATACATGTGCTTTGCATGGGGGTGGAGAGGTGGCATCCCCAACTTTTTTGTAAATTGGTGGGTAAAATGTTTTATTGCTGGAAAAAACCTGGATCTGTTGGTGAACTACATTAAACAACTATTATTTTGGTCAGTAAAACACACTAGCTTGGTAAAAGTAGCAATGACCAGTGACACCCCCCAGTTAGAACTGTCACATTACATGATTACTAGCACTTAAAAAAGTTACGTTTCAAGCCCTGACCTGCGAGCTTTGACATCTTATTGGGAGTACTGAGCAGGTTAAATCTTTCAGTGAAGTTGTGATATGGGAGTGGAGTACCCATCTAATAAAATATTCTGTAATCTATGTTTTTCTCTTCTCTAGGATTGTATCAAATCATTGCTAAAACATCAAGCAGATGTCAATGCAAGAGACAAAAACTGGCAAACACCATTACATTTGGCAGCAGCCAACAACCATGTAAAATGTGCTGGTTAGTTTAATTGTAGTCAATAGTAAATGATTTTATATTTGAGTTTTATGTTTTGTTTTTAAATCTGACCGGGTTAGATTAGCTATGTATTGAAAATGCTGAGTATCCTGAACTGCAGTATGTATTACTATGGACAGTTACGATAATGAATCATTGTTTCCTATACGTCTTAGAGAACTGGCAGCTAGATGAGTTTTTAATCAGCATAAATGTACATAAAAACGAGATATATGTGGCAAAGTTATAAAGACATAGAAAAACCAACTCTAGACGTTTTACTAGAAATCTGTATGTAAGCGTTCTTCTAACGTACCTACATGTACAACGGCCAACAATGACTATCGAATTTGCGTGAAACCGTGGGTTATGTTTTGTACATGTACATACGGGATCGTACGCTGCAGCCCTCTTTTTCACGAGAAAAAGTGATGATGAGTACTGAAAAGTACAAGATAAAAAATTTGTCATTTACTTTCCCTCTGCCAGTTGCATCCTTTTTTGTCCATTGCAATCTTAACCATAATTGGAAAGATCTTTACCAATCCCAGGTGCTTATATGTAGATGGTGTTGCATTTACTCTTAAGCAGGATTAATATTAATGGGATTAATAGGATTATTAGAATAATAACAGGATTAATAGAATTAATCCAAGTGGATTTCTATTTGAACGAACATTTTCAAAAGTGATTCTGTTTTGCAACAGTGACTGTCCTATTGACACCCTCCCTTAGAAAAGACACTTCCAGTCTCACGTTTAAGCTTCCTCTATCCGATAATTCAGCGTCCGCCATTGTAAAAATCTTCTTAACTACGGACATACAGTGAACCTACCGGCGTAGGCCGCATTGATTTCGGCGAAATTGGAGCCTTATGAAACTTAGTTTCACTTGGTCGATATCGTCGTTACCTTCATTGAGATATATCCACAAAATCCGAAACACTATGTAGAGATACTAAATTTGAAGGAATGATAACCGCAACGACTACAAAGTCCAGTGTCGCTGAAAAAGAATCGTTTTCAGCAACCCGAACGATCCAATTAGGACTAAGTATCGACAAGTTTGAACCAGTTTGATCAAATCCAACTGCTAAAAGAACTCGCTACTTTGGGCAAGAGTTACATGCACGTTGACTGAAATTAACTGAAGGGCTTGCTATTTTAGCGTAGAGAAACATGAATTGACATGCTTTTATCAGCTTTGGATCTATCGTTATCACAAAAACCTTTCGTTGTCCAACATGTATACTCTATACTGTCATAAAGACTTGGCCTCTAATTGTGATTGGCACCATGTTGGTTTTTAAATCGTAATATTCTTGCCCAAAGTCGATATTTTTTTTTTCTACATTCATATGGATCTTTAACAAGTCGACGAGCAGAAAATAGCTTACCTTTAAACGATAGTCAGTCGTTGATTATCGGAATATTCGTGAAAAGTTTAATACCGCTCAAAATTTAACGAACTTACAAGATGTCAACGATCTACAGTAAACGATCAAGTGGAAACCACACTATCTGTAAGGACTTTGGTTAACTGCCAGAGATTCTTCTTACTTAAAAGACTGTAACGTCATAGTGGAAATGAGGTAGAAATGAAAATTTCCCATTCTAAAAGTCGCTTTCCGGATTTCCTTTGAGTGTATTAAAACACAGGTATACCAGTATTTGCAGGAAGAAGTAAGGTCGTAACGAGCAGCCGATGAGCAACTATTTTTATCGTGAACCGAAGAATGTCCAAAACTAAACCAACAGTTTTTATTTGCTTTTCTTTTTGTTCACATTTTGCCATTCTTTGGTGGACGTCTAATTTACTTTTCACTTTAGAGTTACTTATTCCTCATCTTCCAAACGTGAACATCACGGACAGAGCTGGACGAAGCAGTTTACAACATGCAGTTTATAATGGTCATGTTGAGGTATGGCGCAAAACTTAAATTCTTTTTTTTTATATTTGAAAACAAAACCAACTGCTTTTTGCTTGTATTATTTTGTAATGAAGTACATGTATAATCTGCTTGTAAATGTCGAGGTTACTTGGCTTCCACCCTGTAGCCTTTAGTACTGTATGACGAGAAATATGAAATACGCGAGAATTCACTTTGCAACTTAAATTACTAAAAAGTACTGAAGCGATTTCTTTGTTCTTGATAGAAGAAATCCTTCATCATTACTTCTAATGACGATCCTGCGTACCGTGAGCCCTTTATGCAGATCAAAACTGATAAAGTCTTGATGGCACACAGATAACATCGTAATTAGACCAAAAAACTGAACAACACTTTTTACTATTTAGTCTTTAAACGATAAAGTTACTAAAGCATCTGTTGCCTTGTTTAACTCTTCGAACACTACTTCGGTTATTTTACTCCGGCTGGCCCCTGGCGGTTTACTGACCAATGTCAGACATGTGGAGTGGAACGAGTCAACGAAATTCCTAATCTAGAGAAACCAAAGAAATCAGGAAAATATCGCGATACTTAATGTTTTCATTACGTCTCTTCTTTTCAGATGGTCAACTTATTGCTATGTAATGGAGCCAACGTGGACAGTTCAGATAAGAGAGACAAAAGAGCAATACACTGGGCTGCTCATAATGGTCAGTAATCAATCCTAGTTTTAATTACCTCTATAGTGCTGTTGTGGTTGCATATCAGATTGACTGTCATACGTTGTACACGACCGGAGAAACAAGTCGAGATTTAAATATTATTTTACATACCTACATTATTTTATCGCTGGTGACTTTTACTTTATGTCTTAAAGATAATTGATCTATATTGCATAAAACGTTAGAAAGAATACTGGACATGACGTGGAGGCAGTAACATTGATATTAAACCAAAGAACATTGAACACACTTTGCCATACAAGTTGAAACGTATGTAATGAATGTAAAGAAGCCAACGTTGTCTTTCGTAAAATTTTCGTTCAAAATGTTGGGGATTTTTTCCCGGGGGCAAAGACGATTGTACGACTATTTAGAATTGAAAGAATTGCGAGTCAGTGAACATCTTCTCGTAAGTGAACCAACAAATTTTGAAACGCAACCATATGAAGAATCAGGCATAGTTTGACGCTACTCAGCCTGGAAAGTTTTGAACGTTACTTGAAAAGTTACTCCTCGTGAACCAACGTTTGGACATGCTGATCTAGTGTCTTCTTCAGAGTTGATGGCTATGACTAATCGGCCTTCAAAATTTAGCGAGGGTTAGGGAGAATATTGTAAAGAATTGTCCCAGTTTGTATGGCCAGAATACCGAACATGTTGTTATGCCGTAGCAACGTTAGGATTCTAAAGTTGTCGAGGAGAGCATGTCTCCAGACCCCTAGACCTGACTCCACTTCACAGTTGTCCAGAAATTTTTAGGTTTGTGCCCCTGATTACCCAAGCTCTCAAATGTTGCTTAAAAAAAGTTTTTGTCCCTGAACATGTTCGAAAACCTGTCCTAGATGAAACAGAATCAGTGCCTTTGAGATCATGTTAAGTTCACACCTGTGGAACGTATGCCTCCGTACACATTACCTTACTCGATAACATTTTCCTCGGGTATGTTTTAGTATTCATGCTTCCTAGGAAGTGCAGACATCGCTCCACCACTAAATAGTATCTTGGCAGTTGGGGCGTTAAAAAATATGGACTTGTGGCTTACAGTGATACTTCAGTTGCCGCTTTCTGAGTAAATCGTGTTATTAAACGTTGTGTACAAGTCTACCCAAGTTTTCGGCGGGGGGAAGTTAGTAGACGAAGCAAATCACACAACATTGGACGAAAAATGGATAACTGTTTAACACTAGTTGTCTTCGTTGGCATGTGATTGTGTAATTTGTTTAACGGGTTAACTCCTTGGGTTTACTTGTCAATGACCAGTTATTATTGTGAATCAACATACGTATACTAGACTGTCTAATGGTTGAGTAACCGAAGACGTCCGATGTCATGTTACCATTAAAATCTTTCTACAGTAGCTGCATGGTGTAGAAGGAAAGTTACCAATATCTTCTCCCTTAGTTTTTAAAGACTTGTGATGATGGTTCGAGCATTTCCTACCTAATAAAAGGGGGCTACTTCACTCCACAACTTCCTCTGGCTTTGTATCATTATTACTAGCTTTATTACCGTTTAAAATTTTTACCTGTAATATTCTGGTATTTTTTTATATGTTTACTTTTACTGTTAATTGGCCACAGTTGTTTCGTAATATACGTGTTTCATTACCCCGAGTATTTACTCTGCCATCTAGGACATATCACGTGTTTAGAGATGTTGATTGAAAGTGGTGCAGAAATTGATTGCAGGGATAAAAAGGTAACCGTGTATTTTATTGAGCCATTCATACCTTCAACCTTTAATTTTGATAAATGAATATTGTAATTTATTCACGACAATAAAGTATTGTATTGAAAGTGTCTTTATTGTTATGATGTTATTAAATGTGGTAGCTTGGTTGTTATATGATGTTCTTTATACGCGCTCTCAAGCTATTCTACTCAGAAAAACTTTCAGAAAAAAAAATTACCTGGGGAGCGCGAAGGCTACATTTATATACGAACCATCATGTAAATGTAACTTTCGCTCATCATCTGAATCCATGTAGCTCAATGGTTAGAGCATCTCACCGGCGATCAGAAGGTTACGGGTTCGATTCCCGTCAGGGACTCAGAAAGTTTTTCTGAGTAGAATAGCTTGAGAGCGCGTATAAAGAACACTTTATTTTTATATTTGTAGCTTTACACGCCAATGCATGCCGCTGCTGCAGGCGGTCAGTTGACTGCCGTCAAAACTTTAGTCAACGCTGGTGCCATGGTAAGTGAATAAAACAATGAAGCTAAGTTCCTGGTATTAATATTACTTCATTTTAGATGGTGATTTACGGTGTTTTTATGGTTTCCTTTTTTTAGATTGATGCTCCAAGTTTATTAGGCAACACTCCACTTCATGTTGCATGCTACAATGGCCAAGATGTGGTTATAGAAGAGCTGATTAACAATGGAGCTAATGTAAATGCTGCAAATTATAGAGGTTTGGTAAGTGAGGTGATCGTAGTGATAAAAGCAGCATCGAAATCTTTGTATAACGCATATTGTATACAGTTTTCTACTTACTATTGTTCGTCTATTAAGTGGAATCTGTGGTAAAGCGTTATTTAAGTAGTATTGATATCATTCGTAGCAGCAGTCTCAGTAACTGCACTAAAATCAGTGGCTAAAATATTACTAGAAGCAGTAACAATTGACAAGTAGGGGCAGCAGCGGCAGTGTAGAAGCCTGATGTACACTTTAGTACTAATGACACTAACAGTCATCGAAGTAGTGAAAGTTCTATCCGTATATTCATATTAGTATCAGCAACAGAATCAGTATTAGTATCAGTGCTAAGTTCGTAGTACCATTAGCACAAGTGGCAACAGTAGTCATAGCAGCAACCTTGTCAGCCATGGCAGTAACGATACGTTAGTAACAAAAATAGCAACAGCCGCAGTAGAAACGGCAGAACCAGTTGAAGGATTAACCATAATAGCAGTCGTAACAGCAGTCATAGCAACAGTTGCAGTGGAAGCAGCACCATTGGAATTTGCAAAAGTATCAGGATAAGCTATAGTAATATTTACTGCTTATTAACCGAGCGTGAGGTCTGTACTAGTGAAATATTGGATCGAAGTTTTTAAGTACGGACCGAGACGAGCGCAGCGAGTTGAGGCCCGTGCAAAAACAGAGCTCCGCTATTTCACTAGCACAAACCGAACAAGCGAGGTCAATAAGTAGTTTATTATGAATATTTAAATGTAATTGACAAGTGCAAAGGTACCGAATGTTAAGTAGACTTGAAATTCTGTCATCATTTTATATAGTATTTCTTCACCCACTTCACTCTACGTGGTTACCTTTCCTTATCTGATTGTTCGCAATACATTTTCACTTCGCGTATCGTCAAAAATCTTAATTTTTATTCGACGTAAGCAAGGCTTTTTTAAATTCCCCCCTTGAGCGGGCGATACGGGAAATATCCGACCGCTTAGGAACCAATCAAATTCAGGATTTCCGTATTCCGACCGTTCGCTGCCACAGCTATATAATAAGGGTATTTACCAATTAGTAAAGTAGGGGCACTAGAGGTTGGAGTATCAGCAGCATTTATACTGTAGTAGCAGTATAAGTAGCAACAGTAGTGACAGTTGCAGCAAGCGGCAACACAAGTTCAGCAATTGTAGCAGCAGCAGTCGCAGTAGTAGTAGAAGCAACAGAAATGGAAGCAATGATACCAGCAACACTGACAATAGTAAGAGGAGCAATTACAATAGCAATTCCGTAACGTGCTTTATATTTTCACCTCGTTCCACTGTTTTAGACGCCACTTCATTATGCTGCCGCAGCTGAAAATGCGGAGATGGCTCTTGAAACTTTACTGCACGAAGGAGCCAACCCGAATGCAAAAGTAAGAGGAACGATATTACTATTGCATGTTATGCATATCATATATATTTCAGAACAAATATTAATGCCCAGCAAAGTACACGCAATAAGGCCATGATTGCGTGTAATATGGCAATATGGCCTTATTGCGTGTACTTTGCTGGGCATTAATATTTGGTCTGAAATTGAGATTCCCGCCTGAATCCTCGCTCGCGACAATATCATATATATTATTATATTGTTCGATTATATTATAGTGTTACGATTATAATTTATTCATGGGATTTTAAAGCCATTTTCTTTCCACAGTGTAAGAAAGGCCAAACACCACTACACCTGGCTGCAATGAGTGGAAGAAATAAACGAGCGCAAACTTTACTACAACACTGTAAGAATTAATAATTTGCTATATTATAAAAGGTTATTTCAATCAGTGCACCGTACTTTTCGCTTTTCAATAAAAAATTCTGCCTCAGAGGGATGTTTGTGCTACTCGGTATTTCAAAAGTTACCTTGTTGTCAGAAAAAGCGAAGTGTTGTCCATGCATTAATTTATGCATTCTCTTGGACAATGCATGACATTTTCATCCGCAGATCCCGTACTGCGGAAACATTTTTGGCCTCTGAAGGCTCCAGTTGCGGACGATGTTGTAATTGACCTCTTTAGATTCGTATGTAAGTTGGTCATTTCAGACCATATGATGTTTTGATTCTTAACCATTCTAATCAGTAATCACTATACGTTTCTGAATATCATTAAATTTCAAAGAAATATCTCTACTGAGTAACATCACTTGACCAGACAAGGGTAAGAAAGCGTCGAAACTAAGGAGGTTTGTGGGCAGATATTATTTAATAAATTGAATATGAGGTGTATGGACACATTTTGATTAGCAAAAACCAAAGTCCTAATATGTAGGGCTTCCGGTGTCTGTGTCTCCAGAGCTGCAAAACGTTTTGTGCGGGCAAGCTAGGGAGAGTAGCGGGATCTGGGAATGAGAATAGGCGTATGACGATAAGACCGACTGCACAATTCAACCGTGGCATTTTTTTCCCTTGCATCGAAAGTCTCGTATTACAAATAGTGCATATACTATCGCTTATCACTCGGTCATATTACATTCCATTACTATATTGTAATTACATTTGTTGCACTTCGACATAATTTAATGAGTACATATATTTATCTTTTGTTAATGAAAAATAAGACTTAACTATCCCATCATTTGTCTCGGGTGGGATAATTATTTTACGATAATGCTTACATTCCACCGTCTGGGTCATGTTGTGCTGTGTTTTCCGAACATCTTTCTTTTTTCCCTTTTACAGCTGCTTATGTAAATTCCCCTGACAACCATGGTAACACTCCACTTCATTTGGGTGCTTATTATGGGCAAGAAATAATAGTATGTGTTTTATTAGCCAGTGGCGCAGATCATAAGAAGTAAGTATATTTACTATAGAACATAAGGAAATAATCTAGAAAGCTCCATGATTTGGGAAGTGAATATTCTATGCGAATTTTTGGTTCTTAAACAATACAACTTGTCCCTTGCATCGACCGGTTTCCCCTAGTTCAGAATTTGTAACTATTCAGAAGTCTCATTTGTGGTGGATGTTTTGATACCTGTGTCCGGAAAAATTCGGCCGCTGACCTCTTTCTAACAAATGGTCTCGCAAAATATATACCGTACTGACGAATGGTTATTGCCACATTTTGAACAAACTTCAGTACGTCGTTTTTAAGTTCAGAAAATTCTACATGCGGGTTTTTGAGAGTTCAGGGTTTCTCAAACAAGAAGTCATCTGACAATTACGATTGCTAAGAAGATAGTGGGCGCTTGAAAAACATAAATTTCTCTGTATAGTAAAAGCTGTTCACTTTAATTTGATTAGTCATCCTAATATTTTGAGTAGTAGAAAGTAAAAGCCTTGTCAACTTCTGCAGTACAAATGCCCCGCGCGCGACATTTGTCTTTGGTGAAAATCGGATTGTTTTGTCAGCTATTTCAGAACCATCCTCAGGGTAACATGAACAGAATACTTCATGAATTGACCTACACTGCTCGAATCCCGCTCTAGCCAACTTTTCTAGTTGACTTTAGCGATGCAGGTCAATTCTTGGAATATTTTGTCAGCTATTTCCGTCATCTTTCATCTGTAGGGGTGGTGGAACGGCTACGGCAAAGTTGTTCAGTCAGTGTGAAGTGATTATTCCCAAGCTAACTGGCATATACCAGTGTGGATATAACTAAAAAATAGATTCACCATCTGCGACCATCAGGCCAGCTCAGAGTGAAAAGTTCAACTACGCACTAGATCTCTGAGTTTTTTTAACCTTATCGAAGGAATTTTCAAATTAATACTAACGTTGACTTACAGTAAAAGCACTTACATGACATTAAGCATTAGCACTGCTTTGGTCAAGAACCTTTCGTTACCCGGGGAAGACCACATGCCAAACGTTAGTAAGTCATGTATTCCTTTTCAATAAAATTATATGTTCATTAGTTAATGCTGTAAACTGTATTTTGATCACTCATTAACGAGTGACCGTGATTATTATTGCTGAACCTAGTCGAAACGTAGAATCGCAATAAATATGTTTTCACTTTTCGGAGTTACCGTTGTTCTGTATTCGATCAAAATACGCGGTGGTTTCCGCAATACGTTGTTTTCTACCTGTAAAGAATCATGACGAAATCATGTAAGCCGCTATGTTTTCCCATACGTGGATTGAATACATAAATGAATTAAATTTAACATTCATACTTTGCACGCGTTGTTAAAAAATAGGATATTTTAGCGAAAGGAATTGTCGGAGCTGACATTTTGAAAAAGTTTGGGAACAGGTTGAAAGAGTACATGAATCTCATTTAAGGATAATGTAAATTTTATATAAGTACAGTATGTACAGTTTTATCAGGTTTTAGTTTTATTAAGTTTTCAAAGTTAAGTTGATTTTGATCATCTATTTAATAGCATATATTATAGTTAAGAGGTGCCTTTATAGGAATAACCTCCAGTATATATAAGCTACAGAATATATATACCATAATTAGAAGCTACGAACAGAAAAATGTCATTGGAAAACTTGACTGCATTTTGTCTTTGTACTGCAGAACTGGAAATGATGGTATGAGCGCTTTACACATGGCTAGTCTAGCTGGTCATGCTGAGTGTTGTAGAAAATTGCTGCAATATGGTAAGGCTCTCTCATTCTGTCTCCCATTCTCCTTTTCTCTATTACATGTACTTTTCATTGAAGTTGTCGTTGTCTTGATTGTCATTGCTATACGGTAGTTCACTTTAACGTATCCTGTATGTAAGGCCTCCGATATTTTTCGTCAATATCTTCACAGGTGCTTCACTAAGTGTAAAAGATGACAACAACAGAACCTGTATTCATGCTGCAGCGTGTAGTGGGTAAGTAAAATAATAATTCAACCAATAAATAAACGCTGAGAGTTTTCAACTGAATACTTCTTAAGGGTTTTCGTTTGACGCTGTACACCGGACCTAACTTCCACTTGTTTGGCATGTAGTACCCTGTGCTTTAACACAACTTTAGATTTATTGATTTGTTGCATATTTATCTGGTACTTTCCTCTTGCTGTCATGTACTTTTAATTGTTAACGAAAACCTTGCTAAATTATTTTTTTTAATATTTTAAAGAAACGTGGATTGCCTTGAATTGCTTATGAGTAACGGAGCAGATCACCATGTTTGTGATAGGTTTGGGAGGTAAGTTGACTGATTTCCAACAATTTTCTGCGGCACCCGGTCAAACGTGGATGAGAGATGGTAAGGAGTCCGAGTCCGGCACTAGTAGAACAGTAGAATATTAGTAGAACGTCTGTATGAAAATAAGTTAAATCATAAAAAAAACAAAAACAAAAGAACCACAACAACAACTTATCACTGCTCTGATGTAGCAATCGAATTATCATTTTAATTTGAACTATATTAGCATGATTGATGGATGTCAACAGTCCTCTGACCGATTTTTCTATGAAGCTTGGCGTTATGTCCGTGAAAGTTATCCCGTCGACGAATTATATGAGGTTCCAAGGGTATTAAAAACAGATTAACTAATATTATAGTTGTAGGGTTTAAGTCGAACTTTTAACTTTGGAAGTATTTAACTTGTTTAAGTCATAATCAAAATTTTTAATCATTTATTATTATTAGTGATAGTGGTATAATAAGTGATTAAAAATGTTGATTGTGACATAAACAAGTTCAAGTACTTCGAAAGTTAAAAGTTCAATTAAAAGTTCAAATACTAAAGCCTTCATATAATTAATTTAACTGTTTCGAATGCCCTTGAATAACAATTAAAATAATAATAGCAATGATCATGATAAGTATCATGGTTATCATTATTATCATCATCATTATTATCATCATCATTATCATCATCGTCATTATCATCATCATCATACCAACCCCAGCCCACAACACCCTTAATTCTCCAGCAACTTTATGAATTTTATGCATTAAAGTTAAGCACTTGGGAGCTTGGAGTAATGACAGACTAAATGCGACCGTTAGTCGAGTTTAGATCATCAGATGTTTCTCAGCCCCAGATGAAGATTCAACCCGTCACCTTCTGATGAACCTGTGAGATACTCTAACCATTGAGCTACCGAGACTGAGATGGATAGCAAAGGTTACAAATGTTTTTTGGTTCAACTGATATGCAGATGGGCTGCCCAAGGGTTAGCCGTAATATAACTATTAATCCATTTTAACTTTCTAAAATTTTGGCTTTCCTTGAATATTTATTGTAATTTTAGAAGGTTTTTTTGCCTGAGAAAGATACAAACAAATTATACTATGATGAATTTTGTACATTAATGTTGTGCAGTGATCATATTGATCAGTTAGTGGACTGGGAGAGGAATGCAGATCACACACTACCTGGAAATGAGTCTAGTAAAATATCGAGCCTCTGTTTTCGCAACGTATTCAACTTACCACAATTTTCATTAGAAAAGAATTTTCCAAAATTCATCGACGTAATTGCAAAAAGTCTTTCTTGGTAACATCCTTTAATCAGCGAATATGAGCGAGGTCGAGAATTAGAGGTTTTCGGAATTTAGGGGTGATTGGTAATTGTAGTATTTCATGAATTGGATGACAAAGCTTCCCAGACAAATTTTGAAAATACCTAATGTATATTTACCTGTTCTCAGTCATAATTCAATAAATTCCATTAGTCAACACACAATTTACAGTGTAATATCAAATTTGACATGGACAACTATGCTATTATGAAATGATAACTGCTATATTTGGGATGTTCTATTGTATATTTTCTTCAGTGACCTGTCATAGCTCTCATCTGTATAAGATTAACTTCACCGAATTTTCACACTGACATGTCTGGTCATTCGAAAAGTCATGCTGTTCAAATTTCCAATATTCTCACTATTTAGACAGTATTTAAGTTTTCAATGTTTGCATTATTCACTCCCACTCGATCAGAAGTGAATATTCGGTTTGTACAGCAGAACATTTGAAATTCGATGGACGCCCCTGCACCATTGCTATGGTTTACGGAGTGCAAAATACAATCCTGACAGCGAATATCACAAAAACTCGCTGAAGAGAACCAAAGACAATGCGTCTTCATGAATGTATTTGACATTCTTAAAAATATTCAGATAGGCAGGCGTCCAGGGGCCGTGGCCCCCCTTTTTAGAATTTTTAGAGGGCGCGTAATGCTTCAAGTGGGTGTCAACAACTGCACTCGGTTATGTAAAAACGGTTGTCAGAATTTTGCAAGTCAAAGAGAAACAAATTAGTTCTATTACATGCTTAGACAATGTTGTAATTGTTATGGAACACTCATATTATCTAGGTTTATCTAAGCTGTAAATGACAACTATGGGATTGACTTGGAAATGTCTCGGGAGTTCCCAGCCCTGAGACCTCTACAGACAATCGCATCTGTCCATGGCACGAATTTTAAAAGCGATGGGGTGCCAAAGTTAACGTTGGCCTCCTCTGACAAAGACAAGCCAGCCCACCACTGTACACTATTATTGCCTAGGCAACAATAGGTAAAAACATGATTAGACAAATGTGCTAGGTTGGTGATGGTTTGACTATACGTCGATTGGACTTGCCAAAAGTCGTTTTCAGACCTGTTTGGTGGCGCTTGCTTTGGATGCGGTGTGGGGGGAATTTGGGTTGTATTGTGGAAAGGACGTTTTAACTTCCGTGCTCTAAGATTTACTGAAGAATTTCAGACTAGTTACTTATCCGGCTGTAGCCAATGCAATGACGACCCTGAGCTATTTCATTGTCTTGCAACCACAGACAATCAAGTACCCTCCACGTTGTCAGTTTTCATGACAGAATTTTTGACTGGATTTAAATCTGTGGTACTGCAACGAATCGACCTCTCGTAACTTCCTCATTTGTGGTTATACTGGAGACTTCGATACTTATGTATAATAAGAAAATAGTCGAGTGATCACAAGTCTAAATTGAAGTATTCTCAGTATTCATCTAACAATTATTTTGAATGTGAAAATAACCATCTGTGCAGACCCTGTTTGGAAGAACTATGTTAATATAAAAAATTGTAGTGAGCCTCTTTAACCATTCCTTTTCTTGTTGGCTCCCGTAGAACTCCCCTTCATTACGCTGCTGGTCATGTTCATTACGAGTGTGTAGTCCTTCTGGTTGGCTCTGGGACTGTCGTCAATAAATCTGACTCGAAGTCGTGTACTGCCTTACATTATGCATCTGCTCATGATGATGATGCTAAGTATGTTCCTAAACTGTTCGTATTCACTTTTGACGCAAAAATTAAGTTTTCATCATACTTGTCCTATAAGTTGTTCCGCAAATTAGTATTGTATAATATAGAACTTTGGAACAAAACCTTAAAACACTTTTGATGGGAATGAGCGTAACTTGTAAAGGGTTCCTTAAAGTGCCTATATGGACCTTCGAAAGTTTACATATTTGTAAGATTTGAGTTCTACCGATAAAAATTGTAGTATGTCTTGTGTATTAGAAAAATTTCATTTTCATGGATTTTTTCGCTGCTAAAGTTGGCTATTTTGAAGCTTTTCAACATTTGATCGTGTGATAAAAAAGCTGGAATCTAGTGAGCGGACGTGACGTCAGTCCAGGAACACCAGTACGTAACAACAGTGATTATACGGTGCAAATACATTATATTTTCTTAGTGTAAGTTTTATTATTTTAAAAATATTACACTAAGAAAATATAATGTATTTGCACCGTATAATCACTGTTGTTACGTACTGGTGTTCCTGGACTGACGTCACGTCCGCTCACTAGATTCCAGCTTTTTTATCACACAGTCAAATGTTGAAAAGCTTCAAAATAGCCAACTTTAGCAGCGAAAAAATCCATGAAAATGAAATTTTTCTAATACAAGATATACCACAATTTTTATCGGAAGAACTCAAATCTTACAAATATGTAAACTTTCGAAGGTCCGTATAGGCACTTTAAGGAGAAATAACCAAGAAAATTTTCACACTCATAGGTGTACTCTCTTGTAATTGATGCTTGATGTAGTCTCATTAATGATGAAAAAAGCTTTAAGCATGGAAATTACGAATACTGCTCAAAACCTTTACATGCACAAAACAAAAAAGACATATGAAAATAGAATACACACTTTCCAGCATAAATCAACTTTAAAGTACAAATCTACTTTGTTCTTTTTTTTAATCTTTGAACCTACAAGCTTAAAAGCTGTGCTACTATTTGGAATAGAATGTGTTGGTTGCCAAAATTTTGTCTAAAATCCTTTCATTTTTACTCTGTTGTTTTCATTTACTTGGTCATGTTCCAAAGATAACATATCTGTTGTTTTTCTAGGGTTGTAGAACATTTACTCACAAACAATGCGAACGCAAGCAAACGAGATAAAAGAGGATACACTGCAATTCACTACGCTGCCGTTAATGGACATAAATTATCAATAGAAATGGTTCGTATGCTTTCTTTCCATTCCACTGCAGTGATGCAACTAAAGAGGTAGCGATCCTCCAGTTTGTGTGGGGGGGGGGGGAATCTTTCCTGAATAATTTATGATAGTAAAAGTATTTCAGTGGCGTTTTCGAGACTAGAGATCCAAAAGTTGTGCGAGCTCAGTAAATATTTTTGAATTAGCGCCTCCCTTCAACATTCATTCTTGCTCACCTGTCTGAATAGCGTCTGATTTTTAATTATTTTGTTTGTTTGTTTGTTTGTTTGTATGTATATTGATAGAAGGTTGGGTGTTTTGGTCACAAAATATTGACGTAACAATGCTGCTTTTCCGTTTTAGTTATTAGATCATTGTTCTGCCGATATTTTTAATATAAGTGCTGGATCTCCATCTATCACGCCATGTCATTTAGCGGTAAGGAAATGTAGCGAGAACATTAATGTTTAATTTGTTTAATTTATTTTTTTATTTATGTATGTGTGTGTGTGTGTGTGTGTGTGTGTGTGTGTGTGTGAGTGTGTGTATGTGTGTAGGTAGGTATGTATTTATTTGTTGTAAGGTGAATCGATTGCAAAAAGAGCTCAAAACGTTCGAACATTTAATTCCCCGAAAGCAGATGCTTGTGGAATTACTATTCTGTCGATGATAAGAACGGTAGAGGGTAAAGGGTCGATTCAATTCGTGGTGTTTTATTACAGTGGAAATAGTATTTATTAGAGTGTGATAATAGGAAAACACTGACTCGTAAAATCCATTGCTTTTAGGCGTTCAATGGACATTTTACAGCTCTCGATGCCCTGCTGCAATCGGCAATAAGTCCAGATGTTAAAGACAGCAATGGTAAAATTAATGTAATGATTACTGTTAACCTTCAGTCATATTCAATCATTCTATAATGAATTCTGAGCTTTTTCATATAATAACTGTTGTATTTACATATCTTCTCAAGTCTTAGCTTAACTACCATATTTTTCTTATTTTTAAATCAGACCGAACGCCTCTTCATTTAGCAGCAGCTTGTGGTCATTGGTAAGTATGTTGTCACGTATTCCATACCACCCTTTTCTGCCCTGCACCTTTTCCCATCACTCAGACGTGAACCAGGTGAATATACAGCTACTGTAGTTAGGCACTTGTCTTCATGCTGGCACACGTGGATCAAACACTTCCCGGAATGATCAGTCTGCTATTATTTTACCCTGGCAAACGCCAAACGATGTTACTCGTGAAGGGGAGACATTCTGCTGGGAAAGGGTTATAACTATACTAATTAACTCTTTCCCGGTAGGATAAGTTTTCTATTATTTTGCTCTGGCTAATGCGAGACGATTTTACTCGTCGTGGGAAGAGATCCTGCTGGGAAAGAGTGAAGACTATTTCGATGAACTCTTTCCCGGAGGATCAGTCTTCAGTTATTTTACTTAGGCTAACGTCAAATGATTTTATTCGTCAAGGGGAGACCTCCTGTCGGGGAATAATTGAAGTAAGTGTTGGGCTGGCCTTGAATGGCTCTCAAGTTGATCCATTTAATCAACTATTCTGCTCGATTTCTTCATCGAAAAAGGGCTTGCACATGTAAGGAAGCTAAACCCTTCGGGGCAACTTTGTAGGCCTACTTTGTATCATTTTCTTTTGGTTGCTGCTACATCCCTGTTGTTTTTATTGACAATACATTTTTAGTGAATGTGTTGAAATTTTATTGATGCATGGTGCTACAATTCTTGTCCATGACGCAGTTACAAAAGGAACACCCCTCCACGCTTCAGGTAACTTGACATTTGTTAGTTATACGAAACGGTTTTGGTTAACTTTGGATCAAATATTGTGTTTCATGTACAGTTCACAACAATAAGAGGTGAACACCAATTTTTGCCCCCCAAGAGTGAAAATCACCCCTACGAAATAAAAACTATAAACAAAATACCGCTGTATGAATAAATTAGCCGTGATCACGTTTAATTTTGTCCTTAACTGTAATGGTTGAAATATCTGTTAAAACCACCTTAGGCTCCCTGACCCGGTTTCAAAGTGTAATTTCAACGTAAGGTTGAATTCCACATGTGCTCTAACTTGTATAATAGCCTAAATCGTACAATTGAGTAAACCAGACATCTTCATCACTATCATCATCATCGTTGTTATCATCGTAATCATCGTCGTCATCATGAATCGTTAAGGCCCATTTACATATACATCGTATTTTATTATTCGTTCTCATGTATGAGAAAATGCGATTAGCTCTCCAGAATCATCAGGAAACACTGCAACATTAACGAGCGAGTCGCAAGCGGAAACGGTGCCCTTGAGACAGCATTGAATACGCAAGAGCAAACAATAGTATGGGACAATCTTATCGTGTAAATGATTGCATAGATGTCCTGTCCGCCGAATAGTGATATCAATAACATAATGATTTTAATAAATAAGACAATTATTACAGCTATTTCACAACCATTCTCAGAGAAACATGAAAATCCCGCTCGAGTCAACATTTTTCAGTTGACTTCAGCAGTGTCAGATTATCATGAAAATTACAGCTATTGCTTTATGGTTCTCGTTGCTGCTCGTTTTATTGCTGAAGATTATCTTATGCCTGGTGGTCATTGTTATATTCTTTTTTCATTCTGTCTGTGATTGTTATTGCTGTTGTTTTAATAATCACTATTGTGTTATTCTTGCATTATAATGACTATATTTTGTTGAAGTCGACGCTTTTTTTCTCCGTTCTAGTAAAGGAATCATATTCCTCTTCTATTATGCTCTCTTTTTTAGCGTACAATGGACATACGGATTGCATTAGAACTATACTTCAAAATTCTAATATGTCTGAAGTTATTCATGCTTTGGACTCGCAAGAAAGGTTCGTTCAAACCTGATTTGCTTTTCGTCCTTTTTTATTACACTTATCTGCTCTTGATGCCATCTTATTCTCCTTTTCAGGACTCCTTTAATGCTTGCTGCTGCTAACGGCTTCATAGATGCCGTTTCATTGTTAATAAGCCAAGGAAGTAATGTTTTAGCTCAAGATTTATTTCAAAGGACTGCTTTACATAGAGCTGTAAGTTGACTGTGAACATTCTGCGTATCAAAAGCTTTAATTTCGGCAAGTACTACTTGTACCCTCTGGTGTATATTCTCTCGTACATTTTTAGGTTGGTTGGGGTTTAGAGTAAAGTTTGATATGGGCTGCTCCGAGTGTCAATTGGTTCGGCAGGAGAAGAACATTAACCTGTAATCTCGGTCTGGTGTTATCAAAAAGTGATGAACTTTAACCATGATTAACCATGACTATGTTACTGATTTATCAACTGCAGTTGATTGGTGACAAGTATTCATTTTGCATAAGAGATTGACTAGATAGTGAGGGTAGAACGCGCTTGCATTTGGTCGTGCATCATGGATCGTACATAGGTCGTAGGTTGTGGTTCGTGGTTCCTGCGTTGAAGGTAATGCGCAGTGCATGTATCGTGAATGATAATTTGTTTTTCGTATTCAACCGCTTTATTTACACTTTTCTCATAATAACTACCGAGTTAATTCTGATGTGGGTTGAGGGGCGGGAAGGGGGGCTTGGAACTGATGTTAGAGTTACAGTTGATATCAAAGGTTGAACTGTGAACTCGACAACCAAGTTTATCGTGTCCTAGATAAGCAGAACATACCGATCAGTTGTCTTTGAGCTAAGAATTACGTATTCAAGGGATTTCTTGGAATCCATTCTAGCCTTGACCTCTCTCGCCTTTCGCTGAATTACTTGGGAATCGTAGGAATCTGGCATGGTGACGCTGGGGTTCCAAAATGATTTCGGAGTAGGAGTTGGGGGGGTTAACGAAAGCTAAAGACCAGAGCACCTTAATAGTAGGGGATCTCATTTGGAAGCACGCTCCCTCAAAAGCATGTGAAATCTAGCAGTCTAACTTATATGTTCAGAAAAGAACTCGATTCGGAAAAGATATTTGACCGGAGTTCTGAGCACCTATGGCCAAAATAGGCGTTGGAAATACGATTAACAAACATCGCTTGCGACGCGCGACGCCATGTTTTGAAACCCCTGCTGAAGTCAATATCTCACTTGCTCACTGCGCTCACTCACGGCTACCGTGGATGAGTGCGATATTTGACTGTTTACGAAAAACATTACTCGGAGATCAAGGACAGAGCGGCCTTACTACACGATTTCTTATTCGCAACAAGAGAAATGAATAATCTGTAGACCTCTAAAGTATTCTTGACGCTATCCTGGCACTTCACAAGTCGTGAGCAACAGCATTTCCTCGTAGAGTAGCTTGGCAGCATTTAGCAGAAAGAGGTCAGCACATGTGATTTCCAACACATTCGTAGAAATTTGAGTACTTTGTCTATTGGCGTCGGCTTTAGTGTACTCCTTATTGTTCATGCCACAAGAACTTAGAGTCATGTTTTGAAGTTACTTCGTGGAATAAGGTGCCAAAGGTGGAAATCGTGGTGTCATCTGTCGATAGATCACTCGCGAGGGTGCCGTTGGGAAAAATCGCCTGTTAATTTCCGGATGGAGTGTTCTATGGATTGTACGAGTGCTTCTGTCCTTGGTTGAATTTTACCCGTCCGAATGATGATATATCATGCCTGTATATCTCGGTTCTAGACTAAATCGTGCTGTATGTTATTGATTTGTGTTTTAAAAAGACCATTCTTGAATTTTTATATTTATCATGTTTTAATCATTTTGCTATCTCTAGTCTTCGAATGGTCACGAAGAGTGTGTAGATATCCTGTTACATAATCAAGCTGATCCTTTAAGCAGGTGCGAGATTAACTAAAATATCGCTTTCAGACAAACAGATTGATTCATGATCGAATTAAATTCAACATTGAACTTCGACGGTTTTACATATCCGTCGGTTTGCCTGCTTCCTTATTTGAGTGTAACTCGTCATGTTGTCAACAAAGTTAATACCAGAGGTACGCGTTTACCTATGATACGCGACCACATAGTCTTTCGTATTTTGACATGATATCAGAGTGGTGTAAATACAAGTCATGCAACACTTCCTGTAGTTACCTAGAAATGCTCACTGCAGGTACAACTCATTATCAAAAACGATATCTGGCTGTATCTTTCATCCATTCACAAACATGTTCTATTTTCGCAGATGAGTAATATATTGACTGCTGCTTTTCGTCTCCAAATTTTACCCCACTTCACTTTATCATTTTATTTGACTATCGTTTATTTCACTTTACTTCATAAATTTATTTTCACTTTGTTTTGTTTCATTTCTCTTCTCCTTATTTCATTTCGTACTGCCTTTCTTGAGTTGATTCTCTTTACTACATGTACACGTCATTTCAGGCCATTTCTATGATAGGCAAATTAAGCATAAATTTTTGGTGAACTGAGAACAAGAGAGCCCAGGAAGAGCAGAAAACGCACGCGTTGTAAAATTGCTTCGTTAGATCTAACGTTTCGTTGCTACACGTCCACCACTCTCTGATGACGCCAATTAGGTCTGATAAACTAAATTCACAATGCCTACATTTCTTGTTTGTTGTTTTGTTCTCTTTTATATACTTCACGTCACGCCATTTCACTTCACTTTACTTTACCTCACTTTGTTTCTAATCACTTCACATTACTTACGTTTACTCTTCTTCCCTTACTTCTTTAATTCTCTTTATTTCAGCTCACTTTATATCACTTTGCTTCACTTAAATTCAGTTATATTTACTCAGATTTGCTTCACATTTCTTCACTTCACTTTTAATTTCATTTCCATTTTTTTGCCTTTGATGAAAATAACTTGTTCTCATGATATTTTTTGTTCTTGCAGAGATTGTAACGGTTGCTGCCCTCTTCACCTCGCGGCTGCATGTGGACACGTCGGAATATTAAGTTCACTGCTACAAGTGTGCGGCACTGGCAATATCACAGATAATCGTGGTTATACCCCGTTACACTGGGCGTGTTATAATGGTAAGAGCTTTGATTCCACATGCCTTTCGTTAATGTTAAAGGGTGACAACATAAACTTGGGTTGCTGTCTTTTATTCAACAAAGCTAATTCGTTCGTGCGGTTAACAGTATTCTCCTGCGGCAATGCCTTGTTTTTAAATTGGGTGTATTTTAATTCTCTCATTCCCGCTTTTGTGGAAGTTGTGCTTTTTGATTTAAGTCTGGCCAACACCAAGTGATTTCATTTAGTAAAAAGGAGATTTTATAGAGTTAAAGGATACTACTGTAACCATTCTAATCCCTCGGATACCAGATGGGACTTCAGGATTTTAGTTTGGCTGACGCTACTGAATGTCAGTCTAGCTAATGTCAGATGATTTTGTTCTGTCAAAGGGAAATCTTTGTGATTTGGATGGTTAATAAGCAAAATCAGACAAAATATAAAAATGTCTTTCGAACCATGATACCATCATGGCATAATATCATAAGTCGTCGTAAATTCAACGTTGGGTGTCAATTCGGTTACAATTATAGAAACTTTTGTAATGGATCTTCTTTGTTTATGATATACTATACACGAATAAAGTAGAAAACATACTCCGAAACATAGTTCCATCTTGGACTCAAAATTTGAGAAAACAAGCGGACACAGTGTTCAATAGTAATATTTCGAATTTATTACAAATTCATCATCAGACTAATTTACAAAAGCTGAACCTATTTTTCGGAGTATGTTTTCTACTTTATTTTCTGAAATTATCGGCTGGAAACGGATACACGAATAAGTCTTGATGATTCTCTGAATGGCTGGTTCCTGTAACTTGCCGTATTACTCTAGTCGTGGCGAGCTACGCCAATTTAGAATTCAGTTGGTATAAAGAAATTTGTTCTCTCTTTTTCTGTTCTCGCCGAGATTTCTGAAGACTTTTTGTTTGTTTGTTTCTTTTCTCAGGTCATGACAGCTGTGTTGATGTACTTTTAGAGGTTCGTAGATAAAAAAGAGAATTGATTGAAAGTTGAAAATGCTTTGCCCTGTAAACCAAACTTTTCCAAATGTCGATGGACACATGCATGCATGGCACGTCAGTTTTGTTGAACCGGAAAATTCAAACTGATTGCAGATGTAATCAGCAGGGTTTTCAATAAAAATTGGGTAACAGACAGAACTACCAGTGCATGAAGACCTAGTTGCCCAACTAAAGTTAAAGCCAAGTCTTTTGTTGTATTACTGTTTCTGTGGTAGCATGGGCGAATGAGAAAATTACCTTGTGCACTTAATTCCCCAGCGTTTTTGATCATTATGTTGAACATATAAGGCTACAATAAAATTTTATATATACCCTATAAATATACGTATACATAGGTAAACATAACCATGTATGTTTATGTTTTCTATCAATATATGTGGCATATCCTTGTATGTATCTTCTAAAATTAATTTTTGCGCGTTTCTGTTGTGTTTGTTCGTTTGTCTGTGTGCGTGCGCGTGCATGTGTGTGTTTATTTAGAGTTTCCTTAGCAACAAATTTAATTCCATCTTTCTCAATGCTTACTTTGTATGTTATTCCTTGCCAGGATGAAAACTGTCAAACATTTCAAGGAAACCCGTTTTCTCCACTTCACTGTGCAATGTAAGTTTGGTGTCATCATCTAGGTACAGTTGTATATATGGTAAATGGACTACGTAATGGATTTTGACCATTGGTCTAAAGTAGCAACTTATTAATGTAGCCACTTATTCTACCATTGCATGTCATTGTGTAGTTCTGTAATTCTTTCCATAGATAAGGGGCATAATAAGAATCTTGAGATTTTTTAGTCATAACTAAAAACCGTAAATATTTATCAATAGTGCTTTGGATTATCCGATATCGAGTGGAAATTATGATCTGCAGTTTTGACTGTGTGTCAAGCGTTGCATCCTTGTAGGCTGATTCAATCTTTTAATGCCCATTGTCCTATATATAGGACACTTCCCGAACAAAAGAACAAAGGAATAGACAAAGGAAAAACAATAAGACAATAAACAAAAGAAAAAATTTGGGCGTTTAAGGGTTAAATAGAGTGGGAGCTGGAAGAGGAAGAGAGAAGATTAATTACTGTTGAGAGCTGTGTTCTGTTGGAATGTGACTATTAAGGAAAGTTTGCGGACCCAAGTGAGGAAATGCTTCTTGTAGTTGTTAAACCGAAAGTCGTTCTGAAACCTTCAGAAACCGAGTTAGACGAAAACTGAACCAGAAAGGAGAAAGATATATTAAGCTCTGGCGCTTCATGGAGAATATAAGAGAAGGATGAACGGAGAAGAGAAGTAAAGAAAATTTGTTGTGCCTGGAAGGGTTAAACTGAAGAATGAAACAGGGGGCTAAAAACCGTTGCACAGGTCTAGGGAATGCAGACAAACAGCGTCAGAAAGACAACTGGTAATTAGGATATCTGAACACTATAAAGAGTGTATGGGCAGTAGGAGGGAAGTATCAGCCACGTGAAGCTGACTCAGACAGACTATAAGGAATGAATGCCTTACAGCTTGCTAAGGTTCTAACAGTAGTCGACAAAAGAACGAAAAACCTGCCTGTTGCTTTTTTGACTTGTTTGTTGGGCCTAGACCGCCCACTTGCCTCAAATGCCTGGCGTGAAACTGCTCGATGATAATGGTGATGGCAGTAATAAAGGTAGTTCTAGTCTCGGCCATAATAGTAGTAGCAATAATGATGATAATAATGATAACGATAATCATAATAATAATAATAATAATAATAATAGTAGTAGTACAATGTCTGTTGCGGTCTTACCTGACGGGATGCTGGGAGCCCGTAGCAGGCTGAGACCCCTTCCACTGTCCTTAGTTGGGTGGTGTGCGAGTTGTATCAATAAAAGGGACAGAAAAATTTGGTGTCCTGTTATTAGGCTATTTATCAATAATGATTTGTAGCTATCATATTTCATAATAATAATAATCGTTATAATAATAATGTTTTAATAATAGTGATAACAGTAATAATACCATGTAGCAGTAAACATTGTAACTCCCAACGTTTGATTTTCATGTAGAATAACTGATAACAGTTCCTGTGCTGAGCTGTTATTGGATACTTTAGGTGACGAGATAGTGAATATCACTGACAAGAAGGGAAGGTTAGTTCAAGGTGGTTGTTTGGTTCATGTTAGATATTTCATCCCGTTAACAAACTACTGCGTATCAGGCCCGTGCATGAAACCTTCAGCACTAGTCTGGAGAATGACATTGCATGCAAATTCACGAACATCACCCAGCCCTATATGACCTATCTTATGGACAAATAATTAGATTCTGATTTATGTGTACGAATGGATGTTATCATAGTTGATGATTCTTGTCACGTGGCAAATGTTAAGGTAAATTATGTGGCAAGGTTCTGGGAGTTTGATCCGTCGAGACACATTTTAATTGCTTTCTAATTTTTAGACCTAAAGCGCATTATTTTGCACTAGTGGCGTCAAATCTTTGTCAATGTGATAAACTTTACTGATTTCTCTAAACTTTTTGTCGAAATTCTGTTATTTTCAATCAGAACACGTTTCCTTTTTAAAAGTAAATGATTCATGTCAAAAGCACACTTATTTTAACGTTTGACCATCGCGAACGTTCCACTTATACGAGCACATCCTGTGGCTCGTTGTACTGGAAAAGTTATGGGCCCAACTCGTCAGGGAATTCAGAAAATTTTTAATTCAATACGAGCTCGTAATTATAATGTACAACAAAGCTGAAAACGCTTCGCTTGTAGAATAGACGATTGTGTTTCTTCACGTAATGTAGAGTGCTACTGTGCTTAGAGATCTAGGACTCCAAACTAGTTACCTACTTTATGTAAGGTCACGACTTGATGTGGATGTCTCCTCGAAAATTAAAAATATTTAAGGGGTCACTACATTGCATTTCTTACTAAACTGGTATTGAGGAATGCAATACGAATCAATATCGCTTATTTCAACTAGTTTTGTTGTGGTTTTCAAGCAAATTTTTGTGAGCGACTTTGGCCGTGATGAGCTATGTATGTTCATATAATGTGAAAAAAAAACCCCAAAAACCAACAAAATAAGAACGATCTGTATTCGATCCGATGGGATCGGAGTCCAAACAGGTTCCTCGTTCACACTAGACGTCAAATTAAAGTTCTAATTGTCCACGTAACTACAGACCGTGTATCGCCTCTTTCTGTCATAAATGTATAATTATTACAAAATTAGAGCTCCGACAGCCCAAATAAAAGTCATAAAATATTGCCAAAACAGTCCAATAGTACTTACACGGGTTGTTTTGGTGCAGTTGGCGTTCTTATTAGAGGTGGACTAGCACAGATTGATTCGGCACCACCTTCTGTCGTTGAATTAAACCAAATCACTGTAGCGGTAAAAGCGTTCACACTTGGAACGCATTTCTGTTAGATCAATCTCGGATGAATCTGAGGTCGATTTGAGTTCCAAGTAAGCAGTGCACACCAGCGGTGTAATCAGACAGATCAGATTGGAGCGTGAGGGCATATGTTCTAATGAAAAGTCCACTCTCTTTGACCCCTCCTGTCGGAGTACAGGTATCCTATACTGTGATCATACGAATTGGGGGAGCAGCTGCCCCATGTCCCCCTGATCACCACGCCATTGGTGTGAACTCCCATTGTTTTGGAGTGAAGTTTCGGAGCAAGGTTTTGGGTGAGACTACTGGATATACATTGATTTATTAGGGCCGTTTATACGAGAGAAATAGCCACTTAACATCAGTCTTGTATTGTTTATATGAGCCTCTTGTCGTCTTTTGTAAGCTGAATCTTAATTCTCTAGTCTAATTTTTCCCATTTTCCTACAATGATAATTAACTTTACTGACAATTATGACTTTGGTATGCCAATAGAACAGCCTTACACGCTGGTGCGTTCAATGACCAGGAGGATTGTCTGGAGTTATTGATACAACATGGTGGTGACGTTGATATAGCTGATGAACAAGGTTATACTCCATTAATGATCGCCGCCGAACGAGGCCACGAAAGAGCAGTTGGTATGTTGTTAGTCAGTAGTCAAAACTTTTGTGGCGAATTACTGATCTGTTATAATGCTTATGTTGTTTTTAACAAAATCAAACATCAATTAATCATCTTCGAGAATTTAATATAGGATGTTATGTTCACTTGTCTTCATGCATTTCTCGTTTTATCTCCCATCTATGTTTGCACCGTGTTGTACTTTCATATTGGATAATACTTCTGCTGATACCGTTACGTCTCCGGCCCGTTACTCTAAGGTTTACTATTTTGACAGCGGTATAACAAAGAGGCGAAAGAAAACAAAATTTTTATATCCCAGCTTTATTCAGAGATCCAGCTTAAAGCAACCGTGCACCTTGGGACTCAAACCACTTGCCCTTGGAACTAGCTTGCTCGAAGACGGCTTGTAAAAAACGATAGCCCACCTCAAAATTCAAAGACGTATATGAGCTGGGCCCTCATCTTTATTATTCGTCTGAGATTTCCGCCCCGTAAAGCTTTGGTGAACAATTTACTTGGTCAAATATGTATTAAAAAATACCTAATCCGTACGATTATATGGGTACAGAATGAGATCGAACAAGTTATGTTGTTATGTTTATTTCTAATCCGCAAAATTATTAAATTCGATTGGTTATTCTGTTGGAGAAAACGAATATTTGATTTAATGGTTTAACTAACTAGAAATCTGATATAAAGCTCTGTATCGTAGATGGTTCGTCTTTTACTGAACAAAACCTCAGGAAGATCATTACTTTGGCATCCCTAAAGATCTTTTTCAATCAGAATCAACAGTTTTTAATAAATTACTATACATATAAATACGAACACAGCAGGTTTAAATTGTGTCGTAACCTTCTTCAGCGGAACAGGCTACGAATTTTAATTTAAAGTATGTCAGATGAGTAATTCACGTAAGGTTCAAATAAAGATTTAGTATCATCGCTTGCTGAACTCAAGAACTTTTTTTAATTTCTAACCTATCTAGTTATGTTCCCTTTATATCAAAATCATCCTTAAAGTAACATAAAGAGAAAATTTCTTGATTAACCTGGGCTGCTAGTGAATTAATCTAGCCTACTGTTCCCAGTTGACTCGATAGCTTTACTGGTAGAACAGCGGTCTGAAAACCCGAAGATGCGAGTTCGAGTTCCGCTCAAGTCAACTTTGCTATTTGACTTTAGCAGTGTAAGTTAATCGTGAAATTTTCTCTTTATGTTACCGTTAGCAAGGAAACTAATATTCAACATAATTTAATAAATACATCGTTTTATTTTTTGATTCGACTAAAATGATATGTTGCACGGTCCTGTCGTCACATCTAAACTTTTCATATGGTGCCGTATTGGAAAGAAAACTCGGTATTTATGTAATAGGCTTAGGTATGTTAGACTGCCGCTGGCATCCCATTCTTTGTACGTATGACTATACTTACTAAAGGATAATAAAGACTGACTAGTTATTCAGCGGCAAGAAAACAATGCAAATATTTGATACTTGATGGAATTTTGAGGGTAGATGGCAAATGAAACAACTTGCTTATGGAAAAGAAAAAATCCATTTTTACAATTCTTGTTTCATTCTAATCAATACTTGTTCTATCTTACAGAATTTTTAATTGAATCTGACGCGGAAGTGTCTCTAGTAAACAATGACAAAAGTTCAGCTTTACATCTTGCTTGTAATGAGGTAAGAAATCGTAATGGTTTATCAACTAGGAAAAAAGCAAATTGTGCTGAAGTAGCGTATAGAAGTCATACTGAGAATATATTGAAGGAAACCAGTTTATCAATTAAATATTGAAATGGTTTCAGTAATGTTTTCTTGGATCAAATACGGTTGAGCTGAACTTCGTTGGATTTGCCTAGAATGGATTAGGCTGCTTTTGGTTGATTAAGTTGAATTAGGCTTTGCTAAGCATGGATGGAATTTGGATAAAGCAGAATTAATAGAGTCTGGGGGCATAATGGATTTTCACGTCCTTCAGAGTTCATCATTCCGTAAATTAATATTCACAATAATATAAATATATCACGCTGACGCTTAAATAGTGCCAACCTTCAATTAAATGAACATGTTTCTTAATGCAATGTTGTCTCTTAGTGCTCGTACTTCCATACTAAAATATACATCTGCTTTTAATAAATAAAACTACCCCCATCATGGGTGAGAGCTTAGTAGAGGGTGGTGGCTAATTTTCTTATGTGCGTCTGAACCGGGGGCTTATTAAAGAGGGCTAAATAGAGGAAATACGGTAATAGATAGACATTATGCATATGCGGTAAGGTTTTAGAAGTTTGCAGTTCGTCTGTACCCAGGAGGTCAATAATCTGGATATAGGAAAGGACGGACTGGATGTAGTGTGGGTGGGTTTGGGTTATACCGGATTAAATTGGTTCGTTATACTGAATTCAGCTGTGTTCGGCGAGTTGGATATGCTCGGATGGAGTAGAATTTGGCTGGGCTGAGTGAGATTGTATTTGATTTAGTTGGCTGACTTTTTGGCTTAGCCAATTGTTTTGTTTGATTAGGGGTTTTTTAATGGGTGATGAGTGGAGTTTTTCGTGTTTTTAGGGTCACAGTGCATGTGCTTTATTGTTGTTAAAACGAACTGACGATGGTCGTATCAACCATACCAATTCTCATCGCCAAACGTAAGTTAAATTTTATACTTTAATCGGCCATCTCCGAGTAACTAAATGAATTTCAGCCCATAATAATTTCTGAAACCAGCTTGGCAGGAAGACCCGATCTCGGTTATTAATTCCAGGACTTGAAGTACGGCGCACCGAAGATGCAGCACTCCAGAGCGAATGAGGGAAGGGTGCCAAAATATGGTCGGAGGGGAGCCTCGGAGCTCACTCCAAATACCCTACGTTTCAACTCACGTTCTCGCATTCATGATAACATTGAAAATTTCAAGATCTTTTTGCCGACCTATTTACTAGTTTTTCGTATTCATAGTGTATAGTGTCATTGTTTTGTTCAGGAGGCTTGTGCACATTACTTTTTGGTAATTTAAGGTTACAGGTATTTTCTATAAAGCTTTTTATTCCGTTTTTAATTATATCATTGATTGATTCATTAAACTGAGCAGCTCACTGCCACTTGAGTCGAGTCGGTTATATACTGGTTCACTCTCACAGTTTTACTTTGCAAGTTACCTTCGTAGAATATTAGGTGAACTTAGTACAGAGGCTGTGTATAAATAATATTAATCACAAGGGTTTTGCCATCGCTCCCGTTTGAATTGAGCGAAATTCGAATTCGATGAGATTGTTTTCCCTCCGAAAACTTTGAGCCTCCGCTACGGCTCAAAGTTTTCGGAGGGAGAACCAAAAATTTCCTCATGGGTGAAGGCGGTGCTCGCTCCGGAATACGACATAGTGCTTAATCCTTTCAGCCCTGAATTTTTCAAAAGAAAGTATAAGTTATTCAATATATTCAAAATCCTTTTGAAGATCTATTCGTGAATCGAATTTGCAGACATTAAATCGCGCCAGTATGCGCGTTTGGGGATTAAAGGGTTAAACCTTGAATAATTAATGTAATCCAGTAATGTGGGGCGGTACATTTAAGCATGATGCTTTGCAAACTTCAATCGGCTGTAATAATCACCAGCGAAAGTTCAACTTTTTGCTATCACTGCTAGAACTGTTTTCTGACCAAATTCAATTTATGGTCAACATAAGACTGTGTAGAGTAGAAAACATACTCCGAATATTATAAAATGAGTGTAGAGTTTTCTACTCTATTCAAATAGTCGGCCGGCATTGGTTATATAAGACTGCATCTTTCAACTAAATCAAAATCAACGAACACTGTTCGTGTGTTGAATGTATTAATTGGACAACACAGAAGGAATGAAAAGGATACCTCAAGAAAGAGAAATAAGTAATTTGGAAACAGGCATGGATAACATTGAAATTTGTTTTCTCAAAATTAGTGACAAAATTATTTTACAATCTTACAAATTATTTTGTAACATTGTGTGAAGGGTGCATGCATATTCTTAGGGATCCTACATGTAATTCTCCATTCAGATCCAAATCTGTCTAGTCTCCGCAGATTGGTAAATGACATGACAGACGGGTTTCATTCTGTGTCAGCTATTGTATCCAGAATGAACGCTATATGGCTTTTTAAGTTGCGTTCAAAACCTTTCAGGCCGGGGTAGCGTCAAACTATGCCTGATTCTTCGTCTGGCTGCACTGGAAATTTGTTTGTTTATTTGAACTTGTCGTACCTGACCGTAGTCTGACTTGCCCCACACATCCAAACCTCATGTTTTCATGATAGCTACCGTTTTCTTTTTGATCTAGAGCTTTGCACATTGCAGCCAAGAATGGTTTGGAGGAAGTTGTGGAAGAGCTTATCTCCAAAGGAGGTGACGTGTTTATTGAGGACGAGAACGGTTTTACCCCTGCGCTGTCATGCGCACCAAATACAGAAGTGGCTCATTGTCTGTCCTTGTTGTTAACAGCCATGATTCCAAAACCCAACAACCCGCCAAAACCAACCAAGAAAAAGAGACAGATCTCACAACTCAATTTTAAGCCGTCTTACAATTCAACCATGTAATGAAACGTCGTCGTATTAGGAGTTTAAAAATTTTGATAACTTATTCTTAGGATTATCTTCCGATCGGCTGACATATTCCCTTCACTTTCTCGACGAGATGTACTCGCAAGCCATTACAAGCTACTCTCCTAGAGATAGCTTCTCATATTAGATAAGGATGTGCCATATATCAGTCCCACAAACTACAGATTAAACCATTAAATCTATATAACCTGGAACGACGTCTCTAGTTCGTGGTTGTTCTTAAAAGTGAAGCCGCAAATAACGGACACAGAGAACTAATTAGCTGTTTGCTTCGGTCCCGACTTGGTCAATTGGCTTTCAGTTTTGGTGCTTTACTTCTCAATTGATCCCGCAGTTGCGCGAGTAGGGGCCAGAAATTTACATTCAAAAAGACTTTCCTGTCTGCTTAACTCATACCTGTTGAGACAGTTCCAGCTTATATAGAGTTGATTGGATTAAACTAGGTATTGCTTTGTCTTTTTTCACTCTCCTAAGAGTGAATGACCCTGGAACGAACGATCTCCTGTCCCCTTCCCCCCCAGTTGCCCGAACACTTGTCAGAAAGGACCAGATTAGGGTTTTACTCAGAGATTATAATTAGGATTTGGATTCTGGTGAGCCCTTAGGGAAGCTAAGGGTTAGGGCTGTTCATCCTTCGTCACTTTGGTCAATTAAACCTTAAGTGTCATTCTTGTCCAGCGATAACTTATGGGAGGTCATCTATCACGAAGGATAAGTGGCCGGGGTTACTCAACCCTGAAGGTGAAGAACAATCCCTGTGACATAGAAAGCGGGTCGGGTCCTGGTACTATTGTTTCGCATAACATGGCAAAATCGGGACAGAATCCAACTAAATTAAACAGTAAATGAATTTTTTTATTTGTGTATATGTTTTTTTTTCCTTTATAAAAACGCACGATTAATAATACCTAGAAAGTGTTACATATGGGAAAAAAGATAGCAACATAAGTACAAAATTACTTCCCTGCACCTTTCTCGCGTGTATTCAAATTTTTAAAATATTTTTGTGCTATTTCACTTACAAAGAGGCCATTTTAACTATTACTGTAAACCTATCGACCACTTGTATTCATTCCCCAGTTGGAGGGAAAATACTTATAAACAAAAGAATTTCCATAAATTATTCGATCTGTTGGACGTCGAAACTCTGATGTTGTCCTCCAGATGGGTTCTTTAGCATATGAGTGCAAGTAATCTACATGTAAAGATTGGCGAGGACTTTCTTAAAGACCGACTCGAGTCGCACTCAAGTTGTAAAATTTTGTAACTTGGGACTTGACTCGGACTTACCTCTCGGACTTGAGTAGAGACTTGACTTGGGACTAGGTGTTTTGCAGTTTGAGACTTGCGTCTGACTTGAATTTAAAAGTACTATTATTTCAACCAAACATGCCGCGAAAAGCAAGTGAGAGTAATCGGCAGGACTTCCGACTAAAGACAGTTTTCTTATTACACAGTATTTATCCGATGTGAGAGGCCGTGTTATCAGACATTGTTTAATGTTGGTCGATAGTTAACATAGTTCTCGTGCTTGATTACATGAACTTAGCAATTAATTTTCGCTCCATTTTTCTGCTGGCTCACTGAACTCATTCTCACGACAAGTAACCATGGTGTACGTTCCTAAAGTGATCTCGTTTGGACTCTTCTGAGACTTGGTTGTTAACCGTGGCCGAAGTCCTTTACCGAAATCTTAAATTCCTTAATTTGACCTTAGTGAGCTTCTTTTGTAATCACTCGGATTTTGTGTGTGGCTACTTGGTTTGGCAATGTAAGAGGACTTGAGACTTGGCCTGGGACTTGTTCTCAAAGACTTGAGACCAGTGAACTCAATTTCCATATCTGGAATGCTAACTCCCAGTCATTTGCACGGGCAAAAAGTGAAGCCAAGATGGCCGCCCATGGAGAGAATTTTGGACGTCAGTTTCAGTCCTCTTCGCGGTCTTGTACGTCAGTCCCAGTCCTTTGCACGGCTTTAATCTTCAGTTCGTATTTGGTTCGGCGTCGAAAACATTGTCAACCATGGGAAAAGTGCTCAGACGAAACATTACTGGACTAGTTTTACATCATCGAGTATTTAAAAAGAATTATTGTTGCCGTGTGGCCTAACAAGTGTACTAAATTGTCTGAAGGTAGTAAACTAACGGTAAAAAGAGGACGAGCACTTCGTAGTTTCCTAAAGGAATTTTTCGAGGCCGTTTTGTTAGGTTTCTCGTTAGTTTGGTGATTTATTTTCGTGAGAATATATAACCTGTAACTCGGTTTGGCTTTGTAGAAATATATTTCAAATTCTTAGACTCGTTTCTGTCTTTTCAAGAAATATTTTGTGTGTATTTTGAAAAAAAACTCTTCAGAAAAGAGTAAAAAGTCGCGTAGGAGACTGAAACTGACGTACATGCCCACGTAGGGGACTGAAACTGACGTCCAAAATTATCCTCCATGGGCGGCCATCTTGGCTTCACTTTTCATTGGCCAGTTAGCATTCCAGATATGGAAATTGAGTTCACTGCTTGAGACTTACTTGAGACTTGAACTGAGGTCCTTACACATAAGCCCGGAAATTTGCCCAATAGTTAAAGGTTAATGAAATTAATTTTCGACTGGAAGGGGGTCTACCAACTTCTCTACCCTTTCCCCCGGGGCCCACAGCGGCTCTCGGTGGCACTGCACATAGTACTCGAGTTCAGTTATTTTGCGGCACTCATTTGCGTTTCATTCAAGGGCGAAACTAGCCCTTTTTCACTGGGGGGTGTTGGGTAGAATTGGCCTGCTAAAATCTATGATGCCCTGCAGCAACATAGGTAAAACTGACCGAAATGTATATATGGAAGCCTGCTTCAGTCTGGATGCATTTGAACTAAATTTCTACTGTCTGTTATGGGATGGCACAGTGACAAAACAGAACAGTTAAAGATAAATAAAAGTTAGCAAGATCACAAAAAAATTGTTGAATTGAATTTACATAGCTACAGTATACATGTACAGGCGTGCACATGTGCCGCTGCACCAGCGCTGCTTGTATAATGTACAGAATTCTTGATGGCATTGAATTCAGAACTATTCTTCTGGAGTCTGTATATAAATATGCCAATGTAATCATCGCTTTTGTTGCCAACTTTATGAATTTTAATTTACTTAACTCTGTGCAGCTACGAGCCTGCGCCTGGGCTGCGTTGCCCCAGTGCTCTGCAAGATCTCTGATTGCCCCGCGAATTGGAGTTTCTAGTATTGGAGGGGAGGCACGTCCCCTCATCCCCCATTGAGTTTCACCCCTGGTTTCATTCCTGTATGCGAAGCCGGTTATTCGTGCCATTTGATATCAGAAATGTTATAATTACTAAATAATACAGTGTGACGAGAATACTGGATAGGATAATGTTTATTTTAGATGAATAAGAGCACAAACGGTGGAGGTCCTTCGTTTGATATTAAAAAAGGAACAGTGGAAATGACTATGGCCGCTTACAATTTTTCATTCTGACCCTGGGGTATTGACGTAATTTTTGACAAGGGGTTCGATATTGTCTCTGCAGATGAGAACGCAGGCGTGGAAACTTGTCGCATTGTTCAGGTAATTGTGACAGGGCGAGAAAATTTGTGGCAGGTCTCTTTCTTTCCCTGAACTCATCACTATTTAACGAACGTCTCTCCCTGTCTCTTTAATCACGACCATTGTTTGCAACAAAAAAATTTTAAGTTCATGACAATTGAATTTTTTTTTGTCCACCCATGGTACATATCTACTAAGGACTTTCAATAACAAAGTTTAATGTGAACAATCTGTTCAAAGACACTCATGGTGCTTTTCATTTTATAGTATGTTTTTGATAGAAAGCGGGAGTCTGCGTGACGCTATTTCGTAGACTGTCGCGGTCTTTCGGATCCCCGGGTGGCCTTTGATGGTTCATATTCGGAAGACGAACTTCGAGCTCACTAGCTGAGAAAACGTAGCCCTCCATGCGTGCTCCTAGCAGGCTCGCAGTTGGCGAAGATAAATAAGTCAGTGATGCAAAGTGCAAACAATTTCATTGAAAAACAGGGTTCCAGATTTGCTTGAAAAACTCAACCTAAATTCAAATGGAGACGTAAATTAGACATTTTCCCTCGGTCAGCCCACGAACACGGCCAAACGTGGTTATCGTCTACTATTGGAATGGTTCTTGGTCAATTGTTTACAAAACGTTTTTCAAAGTGTCTATTCACGAAGATGGCAGGAGACAGTGTAGCTTCAATGAGAACTGACTACAACCTCGGTAGAAAACTTGACGCGGACGAACTGGAAGTTAAAAATCCAATTAGCTTGTTTGAAATATGGTTTGATGAAGCCAAGAATACAGAAGGGATTGGAGAAGCTAATGCAATGACACTTGCTACTTCTACAAAGTGAGTCTCCGCGTTATTGACGCATTGAAATGCCTTGTATTTATGCTACTATTTAGAGAAACCATCCCTGGTAACTCTTGCAAGTTTGTTGTGAGACGCACCACGCATCTTAAATCTGTCTCTCGCTCTCACACGTAACTACAGTACTTAATTCTTATGCATCTTTATCAAATTTCCAGCGATCTATTATTGTTTACGCTGCAGTTTAGCTCTGGAATGATCAGAAGTCTCTTACTGGCCGTGAATTCAATGGTATTGAGAATTCTTATCGTAACATTTTCTCTCCTTGCTTGTGCTTTTTATTTTGCACGGCTTCTGAATTCAGAAATATGATTACATCATATCATAATTGCTGTTCGAATAAATCATACTTTGTGAAAAAATGACGACGACACTAGGGCATGACGGATGAGGTAGTGGCTTTTCTCTCTCCTTTCCCTGCATACTCCAGTCCATGTAGTCAGCCAAATGAATGCAGTTTTGAATAAAATTCAAATTTTGACCAATGCCATATAATCTTATTATTGTAGTAAAAGGTGTTATAAAATAACACATTCTACACACACTCTGATTGGACAAACCTCATTTTCTCTCAGAGTGTAGAGACACTACTGATGCTATTTCACTTTATACTGCTGTACAGAGCCATGATGATTTTTGCATTGCTGTGAAGAAACATTGGTAATTTATAAAAAAAAAAATAGGAAATAGCTCTTTTGGCTCTGCACTGTGATAGAAATATTTGTGATGTCATTTTAGCCAGAGAAATACCTGGTGCCACTCAGCTTTAGCTCATGTTTTCACCAGGCATTTTGGATAATTATGTCATTCATATTTCAATCACAGCACTGAGACACTCAAGCAATTTTCTGTTCAGTTTCCTACAGCTCTAAACATGTTAATTCTGTCAGGAAACTATAGCATATCCAATTCAAGAGAATGTCACCAAACATCTTTGTTACTGGGTTCTTGTTTAAATCTGAATTTTATTTTTGCACTAAATTAGATTTAAGTTTCTTGTGCACTGCCCATATCTCCTCAAAGAGGTTGTATTGTTTGTTCATTAGCATGGTTCTATGTGAATAAATTCCTCTTTAAGAATTCCAAATAATGACTGTGCTCCAGTTTTTGGTTAAGTTACTGTAAATTCTAGCAAATACAAATCAGCATAAAAAGAATTTACTATTAGCTTTTAATATTGGCTCTGTGCTTTTTAATATTAATTTTAAAAGCATACAATCTTGTTTTTTTCAATTACTTGTTTGAATTGTGGCAACATCTGACATTCAACAAGTACTTCTTGGCACACTTCAGTTGCACACTTTAAATTGATGCTGAACAGAATTTGCAAGACCCTTAATACATTCATACTGTGCAAACAATGTATAGTAGAAATGTACCACCAGCCCATGTGCAATTCTAGTGTACCTTCTATAAAAACTGGTGTACCATAAAAACATTAGTTCAAACCTGTACTCTTGTTATCTTTTACATTTTTAACAATATTTTGAAGTGTAATGGGATATTATTTCAATAACTGTTACTAATGACATGTTACATGATCAGAAAAAAAACAAACAAAAAACTGACAGTGTTAATATGTCACTGGGCATTCTATATATGTTTTGAAGAAAATCATCTGGGTGGGTTTAGTTAAAATATTATGCACACACACCACCTGGTAAATGATTATTAAGATGTATAATATAGGCATACCAGTGATGGTATATGTGTGCAATAAAGGGTGAAGGTGTGTTCATTCACAGATGTTTGGGACAAGACTACAAGACTGTCTGTGTAGGCAATGAATTCCATGTTCAAGATTTTGGTCTTGTATTCTACTGTATGTGCACATTTTCAAAATTTGTTCCTCAATTCATGGATCCACTGATCCTTGTAACTCTCTCATTGCTTGGGAAACAAAGTTTAACCATTCTATTCAACTGAAGCAACATACTCAAAGCATTATTGTACAATTAATTTTCCTTTGTTTTTAACTGAAACCACATGAAGAAGTGAAATACAAATCTGAATACTGGCATGAATGTGCTTGGTGACACCTACAGCACAAACCTGGTGTGAAAAAATCAATTAAGGCATCCAGCAGAGATTGAATGCATGACCTTAGCTAAAGACTGTGAGTTGCTTATTTGCAGCGGGTCTCTTCTTCATTTTGTCATCCCACTCATATTGAGAGTTAATGGCCATGTGATTTATTTCTAACTTAGTTCCATGTTTTGCCATAAATAGGTCTGGTATTCCATCTGCTCGTGTAGTTCTTCTCAAAGGTTTTGATAAAAAAGGATTTAAATTTTTTACAAATTACCAAAGTAGAAAAGGAAAAGAATTGGTAAGTTTGTATGGCTTGTTACTGCTTTACTGTATGTTTTGTGGACTTATAAAAATTTTTAAAATACAGGTTGTACCAGATGAAATGCAGATAATAGTACAAACTCCCAAATGCAACGCTTTGAATGAAAAAAAGAGATTAGAATTCCATGACTGGGGAATGCTATCTGTTTTCTCTGATAAGCAATTAATTGTAAATTTGTAACCTTTTTGTTAAACTAAACTTGGGTTGCACTCATCAAATAGATAATTTTAACATTTTATTATAGAAATCTCGACCAGATTTTACCGTGCAGAAACACTGAATGGTTAATAGTAGATACCCATCATTTCTACTTCGTGCATGCTGTTCTTAACCAAGATGCGTGAAACCAGTCCAGCGAAGTGCGCGGCTACAGCCTGGTTACCGTAGACTGCAATTGTTGTAGTTCAGTCGGCAGCTGTCGCCGATTCACGTACAACAATTGTATTTTTATATAACTGTAATTGTTGCAATTTAGTCTCCGATGTCCCACTAATACTCAGGACGTCTCGCTTTAGTGATCACCGATGTATGTTAAAACTGCGCTTGCGGGTGGTTTGGTAAACCGTAGACATGGGCGAGAATCACAATTTTGCTTTGACGTCTCTTGTTCTTCTTATCTCGAACACGTCATAAAATATTCCTCACATTAAACGATAAACGTAGATGACACAGTTAAGTCGAAGGATACAGTTACAATACCAAAGGTGACGTGATGCTGCTTGCCTTAGCAAGAATTCGCAGAGTCAAGGAAAAGGGAAAGAAATTGATTGCTTGTTTCTGTCGTGAAATATAACCTACGATCTTTGGTAGGTGGCATCCATGAACCGCTTGTCAGTTAAACTATGCTGTTTGGTTTGTTCATTATTGTATAATATATAAAACGTCATGTGGCTGTGGTCTTTTGAACACGTGAAGTGAACAACAACTTTTGACGTAGATTGGTCATTAGCGTCATGTGGCACTTTTCTGTCGCTGACAGTGAGCGACGAATGTTGCCATTAAATGTTCATTTGTTGGCGACTCTTGTAACTGTTGCAGAAGTTGAACCTGTTTTAACTTCTATAATCGTCGACTGAATTACATCAATTACAAGTTCAAACAAACCCGGCTTCCAGCACATATCATGCACCGGTCATTGTACTTGTGCCCAAAAGTTTGATACAGATCCCATTCTTTGAACGTTGTTAACTTGGTTTCCTAATAGTCGTTACTATAACTGCAATTGCTGCAATCGTTTTGATCGCTCAAAAATGACCACAGAAATCAAAGGGATCTTATGAAAACCGTGCTTGCACCGATCCTCAGCAATCGTGATCGCACGATCGTGGCGATCACGATTGCTGAGGGGAACAATTTCCATACGATCACTGGGGTAATTTTTTTGATCAATTTCGACCATTATGGCAATCGCTGCGATTTTAGCGATCACATGGAAACCGGGCATAAAAAAGTAAGGTACATGTACAAGAGAATTTTCAGAAGAAAGCATCCTGTAAAAAACTCAAGATTGAAGTTAATTGACAAGATATTTCAAATTAATAACAATCATTGCCTGACTTAAACTATTTAAGTTTGACATGGACTCTGTAACAGATTCAAAATATCCTCACTTTTTGTCTAGCAATGTGTAAACTTTAATCTCTGGCTTTTTTCCAAGATGCCTTTCCGTAGAATTTGTTTTGTATTTTATTTTTGTCATGAGCATCACCAAATGTTGGTACCAAGAGTAAACTTTGTACTTTTGTTTTCCTGCTGACTACACATAAAAACCATTCCTGCATAATTATTTTATTTTTTTGTTTTCTACATTTTATTATTTTAGGATGAAAATCCAAATGCTGCTCTTTTGTTTTTATGGCAGCCACTACAAAGACAGGTATTTGTCTGTCAGTCTAATTCGTATCAGAAGCTTAACAATTTTTTTCGATTTGTGATTGTGTAGTAACAGCTTTGTACGCATCACTATTAAGGTTACTTAGGTGTGTTGTTTACTTTTACTTCGGTGAACTTCTCTTAAACTTAGCGAAAAAAAGCAAATAGATTAAGTGTAGCAACATACAGTATCTTATTTTCAAAATTTTTCATAAGACTGAGCTTTTTAAAATCGACAAACTTCATTAGTTAAAAAACCTGTCTTGACGACTTTCCCTAATAAATTGATGCTATTCTTCAGAAAACTGTCTATGCTGATGACAATTTTCCAAAATTTCACGGAATAAAAACGCAGGATAACGTGCTTTAATTGTGATAATTGTGACAATATGCCGAAGTGCCTGCACCATTTTTACCATGGTCTCAATAGATAATTGTACAAATTGACAAATATCTTAAGGTTATGATCGTTCGTCTAGGGTCAGATATACCAATACTCTGTCGTGTACTTATTATTTCAAAGATAGAAATGTCCATCAATGAAGGCCGTACTAATTACTGCATGTAAAAATGATAACTGTGGAGGGCCACCTTAAGAAAGGCATCCACCGTTCACAAAATGCAACTCCCGTTTTCGAAATGTACAGTGGGATGTCAATGTTGGCCACAAACGAAGTCAGATAAAGTTCTACCAACATAGCCGTCATGACGTCTTGTAGAAATCAAGAATCGACATGCTTAAATCCAGGTTTCCATGTATAGTCATATCGGTTACTGACTTGGTCGCGATAGGTCGCTGACTGTTCGCAGACTGTAAAACTTTGATAGAAAGCAGGCCAAGGGTGAACTCAGTTTAACTTTCCCGACTGCACATGTCGGCATCTTGGATCACGGCGAAGTCGCCGACAACAAAAAGATCACATAGAAAGGTAAAGGGGGTATCGATCCAAAAATCTGGTAACCCGTTTGGCGTCCCTGTGAGCTATTAAAGAGAAATACTACGGGTGAACATCTCTATCCCAGACTTTTACTCCGCCCAACGCAGCTTAATGTTTGCCTCCAACTGGTCCAACCTGGCGGCACCCAGTTGGTTATCCACTAAATGCTAGCTTCTTGCTCGCAACGTTTCGTTTCTTGTTTGAACTTGGGACCCACAATTGTGACTTGAGTACGGTTTAAAATTACTTTGCAATCTCATTTGCGTAGGTACAGTATTCCACTCATTTTCCCAGTTAGATTAGGAAAATACAGGTATAGTTAATCGTACACGGTTCGCGTATACTTATCTACCCTAAATTTGAGGTTTATAATTTGAATGTACACTGATCGACTCTGGCAAGTGGAGCATAGTCAATCTCTACTGCTACTCGGCAAAAAATCGCGCTTTTTTTTTTGTTTATTGTGGCACTCTTTGACTGTCACACCCGATTAACTGCATGAAAAATAATATATCACAGGAGACAAAATCGCACAGTTGACATGAATAAAGTTGCTTCTTCGTTCAAATGTCTTTAAAAAGTAGCAAGACGCCTTTGCGTAGACTTCGTCGGTAGGTACTGTACATTGTATACCTGTAACAAGGGTCGATAAGTTCGGTTTTGCAGTATTTCACTGTCGTCACTTTCCGGTATGGCCTGTTTTAGGAGGTATTTACTTTCGAATAACTGAAATGTACACGTGACCAGGTCACCAGTCAAAAGATTGTGACTAATCCGATGAAAACACACTTTTTTCTCAGTGAAAATTGATTCAGTCGTCTACTTCTTGTACAGTGGAACCCCGTTAATACGGCCACTAACGGGCCATAAGTATCTGGCCGTATTAACGGGGTAGGATTAAATTTCATGGCTGGTCTCTTTCAAGGGACGTAATGACAATTATATCACAACTACACTTCTAAACAACTGTCCTTAAGTATCCAGAATGCGGATATAATTTAATTGAAACGGAATTACACAGTAAGATAAACATAGCTGAATTTTATAAACAGGAACAATCTGCTACACATACTGTCCTTTTCAAAACAAAGGCCCCATACTCTCCAATTTCACATGTCACTTTCAGTAATAAATTAAATTTCAACAGGACTTTTGAAAATAAATCTGTGAATTTCGATTGACTTGTTCTGTGCAAGTACAATGACATATTCGTTTCGCAACAGTGGATAGTGTGGTTTATCAAGTTTTATTTTCCTTTGTCATTTAATAGGGGTCGTATTACAGGGGTTGTAAAGGAAATGGCTGTTTTAAAAGTCAACGACATGATATGTAACAGACATTTTCAATTAAAAAAGAAAATCATTATTGTTTCTCAAGATTTATTTTTGTTTGTCACTAATCTGCCCTTTGGAATGCACATTTGGTTTGAGTGGCCGTATTAACGAGGTGAATTTATAAAGGAATATGTACGTTGGGATATCGCAATGTGACCGTTGGCCGCATTAACGGGGTTTTCTCATAAGAAAATGGGTGGGCATTTCGCCGAGACAAAAAAAAGTGGCCGTATTAACGAAGTGACCGTATGGCGGGGTTCCACTGTAATTAAATATATCCATAGTATTTCAGTGCCATAGAAGCCACATACCTGTACGTGTAAGCAGCTTATAATTAGCACATTCTTTTGAAACTAAAGATTATAAAAAGACAATTTACTCCGGTTTTGGTATTGGGGCAACACTTGCGGATTTAAAGTGTGGTAGAACCATAAAGCTTACGGTAAATTTGCCGAATAAGTTCTTCCGCAGTCTCCAGTAATTTTTTTGAAGTTTCTGTCTTTGGCTCTGAGCATGTAAAGAACAGATTTATTCCATAACTATTATTACTAAGGAATTTAAATTATACCTATCAGTTTGACAGCAATCGAAAGGAAAAGAATTTTGTACAATTTACCACAGTTGTTAAGTGAAATAATGTTCTTCAAAATAACGATCATAGACGATAAATTTCACGTATTTCGGTAGACAGGAAGCAGTGCTTTTTAGTCTCCGCACAAAAAAAGGGAATGTATGTGACGGAAGTCGCTACTTTTGAATGCTTCGTCAGAGGTTTATGAGCAAACAAAATTTTTGTAGCTACTTCCAAAACTTTACGGTAATCACGGGTTGCAAAAAATGCAAACGGTTTATTGAACTGTGTTTACGTTTCTTTTAAAATAACTGTAGGTTCGCATAGAAGGAGTGGTTGAAAAATTAACCGAGGAAGAGTCCACCGAGTACTTTCATTCTCGACCTCTTGGTAGCCAAATTGGTGCATGTATTAGTCATCAAAGTTCAGTCATTCCAAACAGACAGGTCAGTAATCGATGTTGGTGAAAGAGATCAAAAATGAAATGCTTTATTACATTGACAGGATGACACCAGATAACGTACCCGCCCGTACACTCAGGCTCTGATGTATCTTTATGTAATTTAGTTTATTTTTTATTTATTTATTTATTTTTATTTATAAATTTAATTTATTGGCAGATGGTGCATGATACCTACAATGGGTTTACCTGCTTGTTGTTAGTATTATTCAACTTGAAAAACGAGCTATGAATTTCAAAACGTTGTTGATAGTACCAAAAACAAATTTCTATTCATTCTATTATGCCTTCTAGGTGCTCATTGATAAGGAGAAAGAATTAACTGAAAAATTTGCCGGATATGATAAAATTCCTAAACCTAGTTTCTGGTAAGATGCTGTACTTCCATTTGACATCTGGTTCCTGATAAATGAAAACAAGATCAGCAGGAACAACCGCCAATCATCCGAATTGATCCCCCTACAAGGTCAATGAGGAATTTATGAAATGGCTGTTTACCTTCCTTATAAATGGTGGCTTAGCTGTGCGATCTGTTTATTTTTTATCACTTCATGTTTTGCGTGACTTTCATATTACTTTCGTCCGTACATCAGCCGTATGGTTCAATTCAGTTGCTGGCACATTGGTGAAACAGCGTCTCACATGGCTCACGACGAAAATATCTTCGTGGCATGCCCCTTGTAAAAACTAGCCTGCTTAACAGGAACTACACAATCGTCTGTACCACAGGCTATATAAACACAAGTTGTTAAAAATCGAGTCTCGAAGGAAGGTTAATAAATAATCGAAATTTCCTCCAAATATGTCCTGTAGGATCGACCAAAATTGCCTTGTTTAGGTCTTTAAACAGATACAAAATTTGCTTTTTGTTGTGGAAAGTTATTTTTAGAAAATTGCCGATGTTTTAGCCTATTGGTGGAAACATCGTCATGGCAGCTAAGAGCTTTGTTTTTCCATTTCAAACCTTGAAGGCTTTATAAATCTAGTGACCATGTGTTTATTTTTCTTACGGAGACAGATGAACTGGAAATTCCTATTTGGACAAAAAATGCATTGAAAGCCGAGAACTTTTTATATCTGGATTATTTGAAGGAAACTGGAGAAAATTAATTCGAACATTCACCCCTGATACCCAAGTGTGAAATCCGAACTGGCTGTTTTCTGAATGGAACGCCTTTGTTTTTTGCTAAGTTTGTGTGAGGACAATTCCCACCATTTGCGACTAAATACGTTCAAAAAATTGATAAAGTCGTGGATCCAATTTCGCTGCCTCGTAAACCCAATTGAGATGGATGCTCGTGATAATTTGCTACTGAAGTAAATCAATTCTATTCCGTAGTCACTAAAAATTTACCATTCTTGCTGAGACAGCCAACTGGTAAAAGATCTTAGGCAGAATTGAGTTAAAGTTGTTCATGTTGTTTACGTTAGGTGAAACTTGAAAAGTAACTTTTGTTACCACCTAGCCAAGTTTTCTCTTTATGCGACCTTCGGTCTTTTCATTTTGAAATTATCTGGACTTGTCGATTTGCGATGCTGTTAACGTAGAAATGAATTCGTAATTTTTCCTTCTGTTGATAGCCTATTTGTTAAATCAAATTAATGAATTATCTTTTTTTCTTACCAGGGGAGGATATCGAGTTATCCCCAAGGTTATCGAGTTCTGGCAAGGTCAGAGCAAAAGACTACATGACAGAATTGAGTTTCGGAGATCAAACGAACGTTCAGAAAATGAAAATAATGAAACAGATGCCTATTGGAAAAATGGTGATGACGGATGGATTTATGCAAGATTGTCATCGTAACTCCACCTCTTGAACTCCAGTTATAAAAACTCGTATTAAAATATTAATTCAACTGTTTTTCAAATCTTTATCTTGTTTATTGTATGTATTGTATTTATATGTTAGCATCAATAAATACAATCGGTCGGCAACAATTTTTACAGTCAGTTGTTCAGAGTCATTGTTCAATATGTAAATAGTTGAATCACTGCAGTCAGTTTGGCCATTTTGCAAAGTTGATTAAACGTAGCTCTTGGGTAGGCAGAATGTCATTTGAAGTGTCACTGACGAAAAATCTTCCATTCAATCTTGGCCTCGTTTTAAGCTACTTTTGAAATGACGTAGAAAGGCGTTCATCGTCCAGATCTCATTTTGTCCCTGAAGTTGTCGGGGTTTTATATGCAAATTAGAAAAAAAATTAGATGCCTTTGGCATCATATTCGCCATACATACAGATAAAATTTACTAAATTTGGAATACCTCTAGGAGTAACTGCTCAAAAGAATTGAAACTTTGCACGAGACAAGCAAAATATACTGCTTTGTTTGCATTACACTGTCGTGATGGAAATTGCTTCGACTTAGACACCGTTTAATGCAAAATATAAAGTTCTAACTTCTGTATATTTTTAGAAAAATTATTTCGAAACGTTCAGGTACGTAGGACTCTTCATATATATGCCCAGTCGTGAACGCTGTTTGAGGAAGATGAAATAAGCAGATTTAGTTTTGTGGAGAAACCTGAGATCAAGTGGTTTCCATGACACGATCGTAACGGGAACAGAAGAGTTCTTTTTAAAGCAGGGGTGTCCAACATACGGCCCGTGGGCCAGAGTCAGGCCCGCCAAAGGAATATATCCGGCCCGCCAGCTAATGCCGAGTCCCAGCTCAAAATACTTATCAAAACAAAGATGGGCAGATATCTCACTAAAATGCCAATCAAGCCATTGTACAGTGTACACTGCAGTAATACAACATGACTAGTATAGTACAGTAGATACTATAACTGTATGATTATACTTTCTTTAGCAGTTTAGCTAAACTCTAAATAGAATCATGGCTTATCCGTCTCATCGGCTTGTCTTGCTTACATTTACTGTGCAGCCCTCCTGGGAAAAAATGGGAATGTGGCCCCTCACACAAAAAGGTTGGACACCCGTGCTTTAAAGGCACGCGTGCAAATTTTCAACGTTTCCTGCCAAATATTTTCAGAGATATTCCTCATTTAGTTAAATTTATTTATAATAGCGGACGATTTGACGTTACAAGGCATCTGATTTGCAGGTTTCAAAAACCTTTGTGTCTCTGGAAAGAGATGAGATAATATATTCACGGACCCAGAACACTATTAACCTCCTTTCACTGGCGTTTTCAATATTTTCTAATAGGATCAAAGTTTGGTGGACGACATTTTTGTCCATTTGTCACTCTGAATAACCCTATTACTGACATAAAGAACGTTTGTTACTAATTTAACGAGTGTTGTCCAAGGTAACAGCAGTTCTTAACCTCGTTGAACTAAGGGGCCATATACAGTTAAAAGATTTGTCTATAAGAATTATTTACAGTCCGTTTCGGTTAAAATATGGCAACCGTCTTTAAAGTAAAATACTTAAAAACAATGGATATTGACACTTCTTAACCAGTCGTTTACCAGAAATGTTTTATTTCGTTGAATGAATTGCTGTACGTGTTTCTTGCCACAAACACGTTTTTGTAACCTCTTTATGACTGGGAAACAGTTATGACTCGTTTTGTAAAACGGGAAAAGTCAACATTTAGACCGAAGTCAAAGACGAAAAAATGTATAACGAACAGAGTTTTTGGAAAACCTACAGTGTAGCATGCAAAAAAGATTTTTTTGACTGTAGCTATGAAAAAAGTCGCATGCAGAAGCTTAAAATTAGAGAAATTCATCTTTATAAATAGCCTCCGGGTCAAGGCCGGTTCTTAAGAAATTTCCACAAAGGAGCCTTCAGTCCAGTTATCATACAGTAATACCTATAATACTTCTTTCTCTAAGGTCATTTGCAATGAAAAAAGGACTCCTGCTGACTCCATCCTTTTTCCAACACTCGCTTTCTTGCGATCGCTGTAAGTCATCGCGTGCAAGTCCACACAGTCCAGAGAGAGAGAAAGCACTGAGTAATTACTTATCAACAGACTGAATTGTTGCCCAGGCTACATTGCTACAGCCCTTCGAATAGATTGCGACTGTCTTACGGCCACATTTAGCATTGAAGTTTGACAGGTTTGAAAGTTCACTGGGACCAAACTGACCGGTTAATTCCAAATCCCACAGGCCTCCATCGAAAAAGGTTTACTTGACCGCTGAGCCTGTGGTTTGTGCGTTCTGCATTGCTTTGTCGTGCTACTACTCATGCATATTTCAGCTCGTGCTGGTGTATGAAGAAAGAGTGGACAAAAAAAGAACCAGACATCCCAGAAACTGCAGTGATTTACAGATTTTTATCTCTAATTTTGAATTAAATGGGTGAATGCTTCTTAAAACTATTCACAAAAAGGAAGATTATAATTTTACAGGAAATTTCAATTTTTTACGTAAACCACATAAACCTGTCTAGATCTATCTCCGGCGGAAGGCAAAATAAAGCCAAATGCAAATCTCGCTAACGGGATCATTCAAATGCAAATCCCGATAACGGGTTCACCCAGAGCCCAGTCCAGCCCACCGAACGCCAAACTCGATCGGTTAATTAGATCATTTACTTCATTGATTTAATTGGATTTTTAAATTTCAGTAAAACTTCAGTCAAGGTGAAATGGAATCTGATCAGACTAGTCGCAGAACTAACCTTCAGTTCACTACAGTTTAGACTCAAAGTAAGGATCGTCCCTATCAAGTGAGGTAAGTCAGAGGCAACGTGCATTTATATTTCCACTCTATTTCAAAATTATTGACAAAACCAATGTCAAAGTCATCATCAAGTTGCAGCTAATGTAAGAAAAATGTAGATTAAATTGTATTATAGCTTCGAGAACTTTTAACTTCTCTGAAAATTGTTTTAAAATCTGTACCTAATATTGATTCATTTGACGTCATTTGCGCTCAAAATCTGCATTTAAGAAATCCGAGCAATAGCAGTTATTTATCAAATGCCACATATCTTAGTAAAAAGGTTGCCTTCGGCAAGATCCGTCTCACCGATTCTGCCGAAAATTAACACGATTTTTGAAAGATAATCTAAAACAAGACAAGTAGGTTTTCGTGTTAAAAACATGAATCGTTGCATTTTAGGAACTGTTCGAGTCGGGCTGAATAGTTTGATAAAAATATTTCCTCGTCTGCTAAAGGATATTTTGAGTTAACTTTCCACTGCTCCATAGCCAAACTAAGCCATCGCTGTCTCGTAAATCGTCACGGTGCCTTTACAGTCATGAGAAGATCTTCATCAAACGAGTCAGCCAGCTAGCCGAGCTAGTTTTTCTCGCATAAAGTGCTCCTGAACCGAAAAATATTATTTGTACTTAGGTCTTATAGCCCAGCATTTTCCAAGTACTTTTAAGTTAAACTCGAAACGTTCATCTATACAGTCTGAACCAACATCCAAAAGCTCTTTTGCATTTGGGCAAATAAATGATTTCGCACCATTTCTGTGACTATTGTATCTTGATACTCATGTTAAAACTCCAAGTCATTTTTGTATCTGCATACAGCCACTTCATGAAAACGGTCAACTAATCAGATTGGGCATTAGAAATGGATCTCATTGGTCAGCTCCCATAACAAACATTGTTAAATATACCTGCCAGAATGTCTTTCGAATTCCCAATTTTGTAATTATCTTTTCATTCATTTTGGGAAGAAGAAAATACAGCAAAGCTATTCTTGGAGTTATATTAACTAAACGTAATAAGGGGCCAACCATTTAATTTCTTAGAAGCCGGTTGGTGTTTTCAGAAATTCTTGTTATCGCTAATTTTCGTTTCGAGATGTTGCCTTTTGCAGAAAAAAATGAACCAAACGAATACGCGACCATATATATAAAAGTACTACGTACTTATAGTGGTCCCGTGAAGCCCAATTTCTAACTTTTAAGTTTTTGGTATATACTTGCATTGCTTGCGAAGGAGGCTATGCAGTCGAGTGTAAGTTGTTAAACTCAAATCACCCACCACTTCCCTATACCTATAGCCGTATAACAAACAACAAACCCGGGTTTATCATGGACTAGTATTAACCCGTGTTAAGTTCTTGAACCCACCTCAGAAAACAGGTTAACTTAAATCCAGCTTACCTTCCCAGTAATTCTTACATTACATTACATTTCATAGAAATAAAAATTCGTCGGAGCGTGTTAATTTTGTTAAGTCAGAAATTACAACACGGACTCGGCGTTAAAATTAGAAACACTAAAATTCTGTTCATATTTCGATCTGAAATTTCTGTTTTTCGTTTATTTCTTCTATTGTCCTGCCTTTGCCTATCACTATTAAATGACAGAACGATCTCGAAAACCCCACGTATAAATCACAGTCACGTGGACTCCAGTCACCAACAATACAAAACATCAAGACCTTCGCCTCAAGGCCCTTGAATCGTTGTAATGTATCAATTGTGACAGAGGGACCTTTTCTTTTCCTTTTGTAATGCCTCTTCTTTGTGCCTTCTACACAATCTTGGCAGGGTATTTTATTTGATGTTAAAAATTCCTTTAACTTTTCTCTGCTTGAAAAATCATTTGACCTGGCATTGCCTTGGGTAAGAACTGCTATATCAAGTAGTGACACTTTCTTGCTGTACAGTTCGTTGATTTTATGTAATACCGCCTGATCAAATTCTTGATCACTTTCGACTTTAATATATTCTGGTGACGAACCATACACGTCATGTTCAACAACTGGTTTCCCAAGGTTAGTACGACGGATGGAATTGTCTTGGGAGTTGAAACAATATTGATATGCCTCGAATACTTCACGCGTATTCCTCAGAACTCTTGTGAGAACTAGCGTTTCAAAACTCTCCAGCTCGGTTTCATCTGGCATTTCGGTCCCCCGCCTAACCATTTGGTAAGGATCAGAAAAGACCCAAATACTGCAGGAGTTTTGTTTTTTATTGAGCATACTGTTCATCAATTTCAGCCACCTTCCAGACAAGTCCTGAGCTTCATCGACCAGTATGAATTGATATTTCAATTGACCTGGTCTCTTGAAGTAGGCAGTCAGAATCTTTGGGTGACTCAAAATGTGCTCCACAAGATTGGAATCCTGTGATAGTATTGAAACCAAGAACAAAAAACGTGAGAAGGCTTGATTACCCTGGTCGCCTTTTTTTGTTATACCAAACCAAAAATAATGTAGGAAGTGGCTAAGCTGCTCGCAGGCTTAATACACAATCCATGCAGAGTACAGTCTGCGAAACAGAGCCAAAAACCTTATTTTGTCATGAACAGACTATTTCGCACGTGGTACGTGATACAAGTTGTGATTAGTCACATAATCACGTACCACGTGCGCGTGTCGTTCACGAAATTTGTTGACGTTGCCAAATACCATTAGTTATGCTATGAAGACGTCCCGGGCGGACGGGACGAAAGATCAGCAGACTATAAAGATAAAAAACGTGGCAGTAAATACAAATTACCTTAAATCTATTACTCCATGCAAAGTTTCAAAGAACACAACTATCCTGCTGGTCCAGATTACCGCAGGGCAACGGCTGATTGCTTGGCAGGTCTTTGGTGCAGCCCAACCTATTTTTTTTTGTCTTTCGAGAGACCGTATTGAGCTACATTAATCATTTGTGAATCTCGTAGAACATTGCATGGTGAATATGTATACAACTTCGATATTCTTATTCTAATATGCATTATTTAAAGATTCGTTTCTTAAGTTTTTCAACTTATCAATCATGAACAAGAATTACAGTAAAAAATACTAACCTCGTCATCCTCTGGTTTGTTTTGCCAAAGCAATACATGTTCAAGTAGTGTCCTGAAGGTCTGGACCCTTACCAGTCCCTCTTTAACTTCTTCATCTAGACACAATCTAGGCAACAAAATTAAAATAAATTGTGTTAATTGCATGAATACGGCAGAGAATAACAACCCTGAACTAAACAACACCAATGCAATGTGACGGACGAAATATGAGTCACATAAACTTCACTTATTGTGTACTAGGTTTTATGGCCGAAGACTAATGGGTGACTATCAACTGTCTGTGAGATTTTGATAGACTCCTATAACACATGACGTAAAACTATTAGTAGACCAGTGGCGCATCCAGAACCTCGTTCCACTGTGCAAGGAATGGAGGGCCCAATGAGAACAAAACCAATGATGGCGTTGATAGATTTTTGATCACACTAAGAGCAAGCGCCAACATCTGTTCAAGATTAGTCGGGTGGGGCTGGAACTGCATATGATAAGAATTCTCATTAAAAAAAAAGGGTCGATTTCACCATCCAGAAAACGCTGGAGGAAACCCTGGTAGGTAAGCAGACATGGGTAGATATTGTGTTTACAAAGCTCAATAAAAAAACATGTATCAGAATATCCTTACCTTATGTCTTCACTAATCGCAATATTGTAAGTCACCACTAAGATTGGTTTCGTATTGCCTTTCTTGTAGTCGCAATGCTTCGCCAACCACCTCACTCGTTCCTTCAAGAGAAATGTTTTCCCTGATCCGGCGCAGCCCTCAATCCACATAGTCTGAGAAGGATCTGCATGCAATGCCTGTCCTTGTTCCTTTGTGTAAAATTTAATTGTAGCTCTTTCTAAAGAATCCGCAGGGTTTGACACTACACATCTTTTGTATTCATTAAAATTGCCTTTTATGTGAAAGGCCAATAGGAACTTTTGAACAACTGCCTTGTACTGGTCAAACGACAAATTCTTTTCCGAGAAATAGTTACTCTGGTACGATTTGGAAAGCCATACATTGAAGGCGTTGGTATCTTTACAGTCCTCTTTAAATAGCGTTCGAGTATTTTGTTCTTCCTCGATTTCAGTACGTTTGCACAATGGAAACGCCACCACCCTCTTTACTGGAATGCGGTCATCCAGCCCAAGTTTTGGTATGCTATTATTGAGCTGCCCGCAAGCATCGTGGTATCGGCTTTGGGCTTGTTTTTGCGTTTTAATCCCTTTACACTCGTAAACAGTTACCCCAGTTCGGTCGATGCACATAAAGTCAATTTCAGTTCCTTCATATTTCTGCCCGTGGAAGACAAAAGCTTTACCATTTTCACCGTTGGAACCTTCCAATGTTTTAAAAAGGAGTCTTTCCGCTTCCGCACCGTTTGGTGCATTCTTTTTTCCTTTGTCCACAAAGTTCTCAGGAACCATTTTAGTTTTCCCGTCTAGAGAGTGTTCATCTCTCAGTTCTAAAAATAACAACTTTTTTCAGAACAAGTCAGTTCTAAACTTATCTTAAAATTCTGCCGTAAAATCAGACCACGAGTGGTGCCGCAACTCAAAAAAGCAAAAAGTTTGGGCAAAATTAGTATTGGTACAAAATACAGACATCGTTTGACCTGCTAAAGTAGGGCCAGAAACCGTTCTGATGAAAATCAAGTACAGACAGTTTCAGGAAAAATATAACATTTGGGCAAATTGCGATTGACACCTTACCAGTCAAAGTGCGTTCACAATGCCCCTCTACACGGGACTCCAGACTTTGTACCTGCATGAAGTCGGTTTAATTGTGCGAAATATGTATCAAGTTCAAGTTCAAATCTATTTCACCCTATATAGTTAATTTACATTTGAATAAGTACAAAAAAAATTAAAACACATATATATTTACACAGATACATAGAGGAATATTAAGTTGGAATGCACGGTAGCCAAAGTAGCTAGAGCTTTCGAGTTGGCGACCGTCAACTTTTAAATAGATACAGAGAATAATTGATGAATAAATAATTACTTGTATACAAATACGTAAGATGAAATTTAATAGAACTTATTAACTACACCTGTATTAGAGGTATGGAAAGGGAAAAGAGATTTAAGTAGAATAACTTAATTTATGTTTGGTGCGAAATTAACTGAAGTTCATACTTTTTTTGAAGTAATGTTTTTTTCTATCTGCTTCAAATGATTGGGTATGATTTCCCATAAAATTGAAGCAGAACATTTGAAGGTAAGTTTACCAAAGCTAGTTCTGATTTTTGGTCAATAAAAGTTGTGATCAGCTGCATAACTATTATACTTGTGAACAATTGTCACAGGTAATGAAAATTCCTGAAAGAAGGAATGCTACTTAAACTATTGCCCAATTTATGTATTAATGTGGCGATTTTTAACTTAATAATATCTAGTTTTAGAATATTTAATAACTGGTAATAAGGGAGGGAATATTCTCTACTATTAGCGAGCAAATACTGCGAAGGCATTTATTTTGTTTAGTTTTTAGTTTTATTAAATTGGTTGGATTTGTGTTTCCCCAGCTCATGGCACCATAAGTTAAGTATGGGAAAAGAAGAGTATGACGAAGTTGTCCTAACATTCGATGAGATAAATAGTTTCGTCGTTTATAAAAAATACCTAAGTTTTCAGTAATTTTATTGTTGATATCTGTTATCTGATTTTCCCAACTTAAAAATTCATCCAAATATATACATAGGTATTTAATATGGCTTTTTATTTCTATATTTAAAATATTCATGTTTGGAAGAGGTGCTTTTCTTGGTGATCGAATCAGCATAAAATTTGGTTTTTTTTCATATTGACAGAACGTTTGTTGACATTGCAGTTAGAGTAATTAAGTACTTTTTGGAGTTCCTCATCCATAACTTTTTCTGTTTCTCTAGGGGTTTTATAACAGAAATAATAGTGGACCCAGAGTTGATCCTTTAGGTACTCCACATATAATATTCGAGGGGCCGGATTCTACGTTACGAATTTTCACATTCTGTCTAATAGATGACTTCTAAACTAATCCAAGGTTAAGCCACGAATTCCATACTTATATAACTTCTTTAACAGTATAACATGATTAACTGTGTCAAATGCCTTGGAAAGGTCAAGAAAAAGACCGAGAGTAATAAGATTGTCATATATCGAAGTTTCTAAATTGTCCGTTATTTCCAAGATAGCAAGCTTCTTAAAACCAAATTGATAATAAAATAAAATATTATGTATCTCAATAAATGAATTTATTAGTTGAGTGTAAACAATTTTTTCTAATATCTTGCTAAATATATAATGATAATATTGCTATTGGTCTATAGTCTGAAGGGTGAGTTGTATCACCATTTTTGAAAATCGACGTAACTTTGGACACTTAAAATGGTAGCGACAATACCTTGTAAAATTCACTGATTATAAATAAGTGAATGGTTTTGATAATTCTTTGCTTGCAAATTTGGTTACTTTATTGCGGATATCTAATGTAGCCTTCTTTTCATTTAATTCAGAGAAAAGATGCGTTATATAATCCTCAGTATAAGATAAAACAGACTCCGAATATCAAGGTCATCTTGAAAACTCAAGATTTGAGTAAAATCAAGACAATTATGGTATTTGCGTTTGTAAGATAAGGTATTTGAATCCAAACCTTAAAAAGATTATCATCAGTAGATGATGTTTGAGAGGAAGGAGAAGCAGCAGAGTTACATTTGCATTTAAGCTTATTGATGAGTAAGTTTCTTACTTGTTTCGGGTAGCCATTCCATGACATAAAGGATTTAAGTTGGTTAATTTGTTTAGAAGTTTCTTAGAGCTGCAGATTTTAACTGAGCGATGGAAAAATGATTTCATCCAAAGCAGTTTTTCGAGAAAAAGGTTCGAAACTAGAAAAATGTGTATACTGTCCGGTGTGGGTATTTTTATGATAAACATCCGTACCTGCAGGAGAAATTTTTATGTCTAAGAAATGTATCAATCCGTCAGAAAACGTATCTACTGTGAACTTTAAATTCTTGTCAAATTGGTTAAATTTATTCAAAACTAGAGGAATATCAAAAGGCTTAATAAGAACGAGCGTGTCATCAACATAGCGTTTGTAGAATTTTATAATGCCGGAACGGATAAGGTTAGAAACAACAGTCTTTTCAAATTCAGTTAAGATAAATAATATTGGCTAAAACGGGGCCTAGAGAGCATCCCATTGACACGCCGTCGGTTTGCTCAAACAATTGATTATTAAACGAGAAGGTGGTTTTACTGCAGCAGTCCAAAATAAGCTTTTTCAAAGTTCGTTTCTTTAAAGTTGTGTTGATTTGGTTTTCATTGTAAATTCGGTCTAAAATTAAGTTAACTATTCTGGTGAGCGGTACATTAGTAAATAACGACTCAACGTCAAAAGAGACGAATTGGCATCCTTCGATAAAGATACTTTCGGGTATATTTCTAATATTCGAAACAGGATCGAAAGAATCGGATAAAGAATATTCGTTTACTGTCAGAGGATTTAATAGAGACGAAAGAAACTTACCGACATTGTAATACGGAGTGTCAATTGTATCTATAATTGGCCGAAACGTAGGAAGGGAAGAAAATGTTTTGTGTGTTTTAGGGAGACCGTGAGCACGTCCGAAATGCGCTGCCTTAGGGCGTAAAGCGTTGTATTCGTTTTCAGTAAGTCCTCCTCTTTTAAGTAGAGTAGAAAGGTATTTTTGTAATGAATACCCACACCGGACAGTATACACATTTTTCTAGTTTCGAACCTTTTTCTCGAAAAACTGCTTTGGATAAAATCATTTTTCCATCGCTCAGTTAAAATCTGCAGCTCTAAGAAACTTCTAAACAAATTAACCAACTTAAATCCTTTATGTCATGGAATGGCTACCCGAAACAAGTAAGAAACTTACTCATCAATAAGCTTAAATGCAAATGTAACTCTGCTGCTTCTCCTTCCTCTCAAACATCATCTACTGATGATAATCTTCTTAAGGTTTGGATTCAAATACCTTATCTTGGTAAACAAGGTGAAAATCTAATTAGGTCTTGTGTTTCTAAAATTCGCCGACAACTTAGGCATCCCGTGAAATTTATTATCATTTACAACACTAAAAAGCTCTCGTATTTCACGTCAACCAAAGACAAAATTTCAGAACTATCCCGCAACAAAGTCGTTTACCAATTTACATGCCCCGGCTGCAATAAATCTTACATCGGAAAAACCAATCGCTGCCTTCAAACGCGACTTTCCGAGCACGCGACACAACATAACAACAGCGCTATTGCACAACATTTTCTCAACTGCGAACCCGCACAATTTCTTGCCGATTTACACACACAATATGACCGACTTAACAACGTTCCCCTGTCACAAAGCTTATCCTCTTCTCTGAGAAACCTAGTTTTTAATAACTACAAAATCCTCTTTTCCAGCAACTCAACAACTACAAACAAACTTCTCCTAATCGAAGCACTCTGCATCGAATTCAATAAACCAGAATTAAATTCTGGACTCAAGGCTTCCAAAGAACTCTCTCTTTTTACTGAGATCTTTCAGCACACACACACTGATAACTTTTTCGCTCTGCCAAATAAATAATTAATTAGCGTCTTTTTGCTGAAAATAGATCTAGCTCTTCTTAACGATGACGTCAACAGTACCCACACCTGTATAAATAGACCTAGGCAATGTTTATGTATCAGTCTGTCTGACGATGTCTTTGAAATAAAGACGAAATATCACGCAAATACCATAATTGTCTTGATTTTACTCAAATCTTGAGTTTTCAAGATGACCTTGATATTCGGAGTCTGTTTTATCTTATATTTCTTCAAGTTGTCGGCTGGCTCTGGATTATAATCCTCAGTAACAGGTCATAAACGAAAACTATTTGTGGGGGTTTTATTTATATGGCTAGTGGGGTCATCACTGCCTGTATTTTCAATTAGACTAGTTAACTTTAGCCTTACGTTAACAAAATGATGATTAAATTATTCTGCAATGTCAACTTGTTTAGTATAAGTCTTATTACTTTGTATAATCCTAGATGGGTAATTTAATTGTCCTCTTGTTTTCCTCTTAATTAAAGTACCAACTAGCTGTACCTGTTGTCGGTAAAAGTTTTTCAAGCACGTTTTATTCTAATCCTTTTCAGACCTTGATCAGAATCAGTCAAGGGGAGACATTCGGTTCAGAAAAGGTTACAAACATCAATTTTCCTTTAAATTTAAAGCATTATTTAGTAATATTTAAATTGGGAAAGGATGATGCCGATAAATGGCAAGTAACGATGTGAAATATGCAAATCCGTTCGAGAGAGCAGCACTATTAAAAGCAGGAATAGAATATTTCATATAAATCACACCTTTGATTGGGATTCCAAGGGTGTGGTTTACACCAAAAATGTAAAAGATAGAATAATGTATATAGTGAGAAGCACGGTCACTTCATTTAGAATGAGATTTAACAATCATAAGAGAGCAGTTTAAATCGGTATGGGAAGGAACAGTAAATATAGCAGGAGAACATTTGTAAGCATATTTTTTTTAGTGATGGACATAAGAGAATTCAAGATGTTTTGATAAAGATTATAGATAAGGCTGATGTGAAGGATCCGACGAATTAACAAAACCTTTGGGCCTACTGCGAGTTTTTTGGATGACTTATAAAACGAAACTCTTAATGCGCTAATTCGTGAAGAAAGTTTGGAAATTAATGTTTTTAAGCCGAAAAAATGCGGAGAAAAGTAAGAGTGTTTCTATCACATTTAAAGACATGACACAGTAATGATTTTCCTATGTATTTTCCTCGCAAATCCTTAATGATATAAGCTTTGAAAAAATTGAAGATGTGCTGTCAGGATTATTCATGATAACTAAAGCGTTCTCTGACCAAAATATTTCATTAATACGAGCTTTCGATTGCCAGTCTGCAATCTTCGACAGGTTAATTAACAATGATGAAATTTGAAGATGGGCCCTACTAAAAAGGAGGTAAAAATAGAGTTGATGAAATGTGGGCGTGCATGAGTAATGAGGTGGTGTTAAATGATAAGAATTTTAATGTTATGGTTAGCGGCATCACTTGTGAAGTAGGATGGTATATTGTTCTGGCAGTCTTCTTGAATTGTTGTCGGCATTGGTCGTTTTTGCCGTGTGCCATGATTCCAAAGTTTCTCTTCGCCGCTAGTTTCCTTTATCAATTATGTGTCCGTTGTCGAAGTCGATTCTGTGGTTGTGGATCCAGGCATGGTTGGCAATGTTTGAACCAGTCTTTATTAGTTTTGTTCCTCATGTGTTCTTTTTTTCGCGTTTCAAAACATCTCCCCGTTTCTCCAATGTAACACCATGAGCAATCCATACAGTCGATTTTGTAGACGACGTTAGTTTGTTTTTCGGTAGAAGGTCTGTGATGAAAATTCTTGCTCAAGTGTCCGTAGCGGTTTGTTCGTGACTCGAATGTCGTATCTCTTAAGGATTCTAGTGAATGGTTCAGTTAAACCTTTTATGTATTGCAAAACAACGTAGTTATTGGTTATATCGGGATCAGGATCTGTCAAAGCAAAAAACACGCCAACCAGTTCTTCAGGTGTTGGTGTCGATTTCTCTTTGGAAACATGTTTTTTCTTAACTTCTGAAATAAATTTCATTGGATAGCCGTTGGAAATTAGAGTGTCCGTGACGTGTTTGGTTTCTCAAATTTTTCCCTCTTCTTTGTTTGGTAGTGTGGTGGCTCGATGTAGGAGTGTTACATGAGGAACACAAAACTACGTATAACTGGTTAAAACATTGCCAACCGTGCCTGGACCCAGGGTATTATTGCAGGTGAAACACTGCACATCCAATCTCATGGATAGCGTTAAGTTGTCGCGAGAATATTTCGTGCACTTAAATTGGATAAAAACTCGCCTCCAATCCCTGTGGACTCGATAGCTCAACAGGTAGAGCGGCGGACCGGTATCCCGAAGGTGCGAGTTCAAATCCCGCTCGAGTCAACATTTTTCAGTTGACTTCAACAGTGTAGGTTAATTGTGAAGTTATCATGCCTGGACCGACAACCACAGAATCGACTTCGACAACGGACATATAATTGATAAAGGAAACTAGCGGCGAAGAGAAACTTTGGAATCATGGCACACGGCAAAAACGACCAATGCCGACAACAATTCAAGAAGACTGCCAGAACAATATACCATCCTACTTCACAAGTGATGCCGCTAACCATAACATTAAAATTCTTATCATTTAACACCACCTCATTACTCATGCACGTCCACATTTCATCAACTCTATTTTTACCTCCTGTATAAACTGGCAATCGAAAGTTCGTATTATTAAAATATCTTGGTCTGAAAACGCTTTAGTTGTTATTAATATAAGATTTGTTTTTCGAGGCTCTCAGCTTCGTTTATAAACAAAGCTGAGATGTACAACATTTTACTCCCTATTCACTTGGCGCGTAGATGGAATCCTACACGCCTAGGCTGCAATTTAGGCTGATCCATGTCGATATTAGCGTTCTCACCCGCTCAGGTCTTCGGCAACCGCTAGGAGATTTATCGCTGACCTATATTATACCTGGACAGCGGGTTCTGCTTAAGAAAGTATCCGAAAAACTCAGTGAACTCGATGTCCGTATCTGGAATGCTGACTCCCAGTCATTTGGCTGGGCGAAAAGTGAAGCCAAGACGGCCGCCCATGGACTGAAATTTTGTACGTCAGTTCCAGTCCCTTAAACGACTTTAATCTTTAGTTTTTGTTTGGTTCGGCTTCGAAAACATACACAACCATGGAAAAAATGCTCAGATGAAATATTACTGGACCAGTTTTACATAAACGAGTATTTAAAAGTATTCACTTTTGCCGTGTGGCCTAAGAATTGTGCTAAATTGTTTAAAGGTGGTAAACTAACGGTAAAAAGTGGACGTGCATTTAGTAGCGTGCTGAAGTAATTTTTCCGGATCGTTTTATCAGGTTTCTCGTTAGTTTGGTAATTTATTCTAGTGAAAATATATAACCTGTAACTCGGTTTAACTTTATCGAAATATATTTGAGATTCTTAGACTCATTTCTGTCTTTTGAAAGACATGCTTTGTGCGTATTTTCAAAGAAAACTCTTCAGAAAATGTAAAAAGTCGCGAGGAAGACTAAAACTGACTTACAAGACTGAGCAGGCTACTAAAACTGACGTACAAAATTGTCCTCCAGGGGTGGCCATCTTGGCTTCACATTCCATTGGCCAGTTCACAGAGATGATAAGTAAAACTAGAATGGGCATTGGCCCAAATTACAGTCAAATTTTTTTAACATATTGAACGTTGCCATGTTGGATTAAGGAAGCTTTGAGTTTTTTATAATCTAAAGAACTCAAATGTAAATCTACAACACGTTTATCCTCAAGTTACCAGAAAACATTTATTGGGCACTGTCTATTTGTATGGTTTGACCAGTTAGTTTGGAAGATTTTGACAAGGAGCAGGTTCATTTTGAGTTTCGAATTTGGCCAGTCAAGACGAAAAGTTCATTGTTTTCGGCCGACCTTATTTCCCAAATTCAACCTTTTCGCTCGGAAAAACTTACAACTTTTTTACAATCAATCAACTTTGAACGTCTGGGTGAGGAATTGTTATGTGTATATCCATGGGTTTTTAACATTTAACTCGCGTTTAACTGGCGTAGTTAAGTTATGCCAATCCCCACGGCGCTATGTGCTGTTTGTTGATAAAATGTGCCTTTTTGAAGTTTCTTTTCTAAATTTATAGCTTTATGCTTTTGTATAAAGTTTTAAAAAGCCCATTTTATCATGTTTTTTGGTTCTCTTCTTCTAAGCATACAGTCCTAATTTCTAAGCAAATGAACGGGTAGAAAAGCCAAATTTTCAAGCAAGGAAAAGGTCAGAGTCACTTAACATTATCAGTAACGTTACGGACCAGTTCTTCCTTATTAATTTTGGCCATTTTAAAGTTCCTCAGGAACAACAATGACAGCACCATCCCAAATGTTACTAAGTTTCCTCATGTTGAAACTCCCTATTTGAAATTCTTTCAGAGTTCAAGTCACCCAGTTCTTGTTCTTTTAAAACTGTCGTACCAACTTTTTCAAAATACAAACAGTTTCTAAGACCCCGTTCACACGATACCGGTACGTTACTGCACCGGTATCAAAATATTACGGTACGAACCTGTTCACACAATACTGGTATAATTTCATGCCATTACGATTACAAGATTTTAAATTACTGCTAACCGTGTTGTTCGCAGTCACTTGCGCGTTCATCAATATGCCAACATGCCTCCGACAAAAAAACAAAAAACATCAGACGAATCGGTCCGAAACTGTGCTTGCACCGATGAGGAAGTGTCCTTGCTCCTTAGTAAAGTTTTGGATTACAAGACCACCTCATTTTTACTGTTTTTGTTTGTAAATTCCCGCTTTCTTGCTTCATTTAACCAGTACTTTTTGGATGCGAAAAACGTTTCGTGAAACCGTGATGAAATTATTACGGTAAGGTGTTCACACGATGCCGGTAGAGGTACAGTTTCGTTACGTTTTCAAATCATTACGGTTAGCATTACGGTTTCATGTTTTTTCATACCGGTATCGTGTGAACGCAAGGCCTAACCGTAATGATCTCGTTACGATTTCATTTCGTCCCAGCATCGTGTGAACGAGGTCAAAAGCGGCGTTTACAATGGCATGGCTTTTGTTCCTACATTAAATGATTCTATTTGTTTTTCGTGAAGGCTGTTATAATTTGTTTGTTAGTTAAACAAATTTACCAGATTTATTTTGTTTTGAATTCTCATATAGACAAGAAAAACCAACAGCTAGTATTTAATACTCAAGAAGCAGACCATCAGCCAAAATTCCATAGACAGTGAAGCCAGTTAGTTGAATGATTTATCAGCATCCGATTTTTTTTCTTTTGTGGTAAACTGGAAAAAACTCCAAATACGGGAGCGAGTTTATGAATTCATCACTTCAAGGCAAGACTCATTTTAATTGTTTTTAGTTTCTATTGTTTCTGCCTGTATTTCCAAGAGGTTGAACCTCCTGAAAAACCAGTTCAAAATCGTTTTAGTATTTGATAACTCGTGAAGTAAACCACTGATGTTCTTCATAAAACTGGTATAGTCCTTTTAGGCTAAATCCAGCTGCAGTTTGCTAAATGCGAGATGAGAGGTTTCACCATCAAAAATATCATGAATAACAGGTTTCACAAAAAACTGAAAAAGCATTTCTCATTTCATTCTTCCTTAATCGAGTTGAGACCTCGACTTGCAAGAAAAGGTCTGAGTCAAGTTTTTACCAAACATGGTTAAAAATGGCAGCGTTCAAGGTGTTCATAAATTTTGGGGCCAATACAACCTCTAGTGTTACTTATGATCCCTATGGGCTAGTTAGCATTCCACATATGGAAACTGGGTTCACTGAGACTGACGTCCAAAATGACAGCGTGGGGGACTGAAACTGACATCCTAGATAACTGCCTGGGAGTGCTGGGAGACTGAAACCGGCGTCCAAAATCTTCCATGTCCGTCATTTTTGGCTTCACTCTTGGGTCCAGTGATTTAATTGGAGTTGGCGTTCCAGATATAATTCAGTTCAGTGGGTAAAGGCAAGCTAAAAATGAGCCAAATTTTGGCTCATTTTTTTGAATTGGGATCCAGTCCCTTTTTACCATAGATTTTTTAAGCTTTAAACTTTATGCTAATTTGACATAATTCCCTAATATTTTTATGTAAAATTGGCTGTAAAAAATATGTTTGAATAGTACATTGATTGGGAACGAGTTAGTTAAGAGAAACTTTGGTTTTCCTCTGAAAAAGATAGACATTCTGACCAGGTACGCAATGTTCAAGACACTTGTCATCAAAACAAAACTGTCTTTATGGCGTTACTATCATCGAATCCATAAAAATGGATAATACGACGTAGTTGACAAACTTAAGGTTTTTACCACTCAATTTAAGACTTCTAACGTTTGTATATGTTTCGAATTTCTCGTTGCTTTCTTTTCACTACTTACTTGAAACAGCTTTAAATGTTGCTGACGTACCATTCAAATATTGACGAAAACTTCGAACAATTAGAACACATCAACAGATTTAAAACATTCCTGACTCTCTTCATAAAACGGTTTTCAGGCTCATATGAGACAAGGTACACTTTCGCTCATGTTCAACACTTACGAAACCTTATTAACACTTCTGGTCAAACAAAATGAAAAAAAACATCAACCGTATCAATTCTCCACTGCAAAATGAGCATTTACCGACGAGACATTTACATATAGAATAAGAATGGCAATTTTCTTTTCTCTCAGTCGATAAAGTACTCCCTACTGGCTCGAATAATCTTTCCGAATAAACTACCTTTATTTATACTGGATAACCCTATCAACTACCTGAGCTGTTCTCCCTAAAGGTCCAGTAAGGGCCACCCCTGAAGGGTCCAGTGTTATTACAGGAGGAAACTGGAGTACCCGGAGAAAACCTGTGATGCTTGGTAGAGTCAAACTGGACAACACTTTTCTCACATGTGATCAAGGTAACTTTAATCAGATGACAGCACGGAGCCGGAATCGAATCCGAGTTACAGTGGTAAGAGACACGTGCACTACCACTGTGCCACCAGCACCCCGAAGGGTCGGGACATCGCATTGTTGAATTTTTTTCTGGCTGGAGACTGTTTTACTGTTCCTGTGTTGTTGTCCTGAGTAGCCAATGACAAAACGTCATACATTCAGCAACACAGTATGACTCCGACCAATCAGATGTAGCAATAATTCAGATTTACCAGGGTTATTTGTTTCCTCTTACAAATGGCCCTGGGTATGAAGTTGATGTCCGAAATAAGATGGCGTCAATAGAGGTCCTTTTTCTCATGACGACCGCTGACATAGGATTTACTCACTGACCTATATTCAACAAAAAGAAAATTACTTGAGTGTCTCTGTGCTATGATAGAAACATGAATGACGTCATTTCAACCAGAAAAATGCCTAGTGAAAACACAAGGCGTAGCCGAGTGTTTTCTGGGGTTTTTTTGGTTGAAATGGCGTCATTCAAGTTTCTATCACAGTACAGAGACATGAAAGCTATTTCCTATTTGTTTTATGAAATAACCAAAGTTTTCTCGAGTTTTCGTGACGTCATTCGTGTCTCTGTACTCTGAAAGAAAAAGAGGCTCGTCCATTCAGAGCGTGCGTAAGATGAGTGTTATTTTATAAATAACCATTGAACTCATATATAACTGGACTGCTGGAGGGCCCCTAAAAAGTGTCCCCAAAACCATGGCGTGATTTATGGGCCCTTGTGTTCATGGTACCGGCGACTGGTCAGTATTGCTGGGTCAGGCTGCTATCAATGACCAATCTTGAAAAACAAAGAAGTGTTTGAAATTTCAGATAGTTTTGGGGATATGTACTTTAGGTAACCGCTTAATTTGTTGAAAAATTACTTGAACTACTTGGTGAAGAACGAAGACAGGACTCAGGACTCGAAAGAGTCCTTGTAATAAAAACAAAAATTTTTTTGTTTATTGCTTGCTGTTAATGCTATATAGCTGTTTTTGCTACCGAATTGAAAGCGGCGAAAATTATTTTAAAAAACCCCAAGTTCTAATACCTGTTCACTTCATGGTTCTCTAACCTGGAATATTTACCTTACACCAACTGTTTTTTTTACTACGTGGAAGTTATTTCTCTGAGAAAAAAAAGCATTCGTTCGTGCAGAAAATGAAATACTCAAATAAAGCAAATTAGAAATTCATTTGTCACTACCGAAATTAATTCGAGTTATGAATTAAAAACTCATTTACTTTCTACTGATACTTTTGAGTAAATGCTTCTTGAACCCCTGAATGCATAATTAACGATAACTAATCGTGTAAAGAAAGAAAAACATTGTAAGTGCCAAGATGCTGAAAAAATATTTAAGAAAAGGGCTCATAAATCGCCCACAATTTTGTTAAAAGCACAGGTCAGAGGTCGCTGCCATTAGCAGAAGGACCCATAAATTTCAATGCTGACTCCATCTCTTTTGGGACACTTTTCAGAAATCAAATGTAGTAAGACCAAACACTCCAGTTATATATAGGTCAGTGGATTTACTACTCAATTACAACAGGAAAGAAGGCTCGTTTGGGAGAGGATTTTTACGCTGTTTTTGCTACGTATTTTGTCTGCAAAACGTTCAACTTTTCTCATTTTCAAGTCCAGGTTGGGGTCCATTACCGAACAACTCACTCATGAACCACTTGCCACTGTTTGGTAAGTTTTTTTCCTAACTTTTTTCACTGAGCCTTCTCTCAAATCTCGATATGGACACTTTTAAATCCGTAGTCCACCCAGAATGTTTTATTTCGTCGAGTGAATAGCTTGAAGTGTTCTTGTGCACAAACACCTTGTTTTTCTTACCTCTTTATGAGTAGGAAACAATTATTTCGACTCATTCTAGAGACCGAAAGTCAAGCACGGTAAAAAAAAGGAAATAACGAACGGGGGTTTTGAATTTTATTCAAAAAACTTACAAGTTGTTTCCAAGTTCTTTTCAACAAGTTCTTTTGTGGGTAGTTACGAAAAAAAGCCACAACCAGAAGCGTAAAATGAGAGAATTTTATCGATAACCGTAAATAAACTTTCACAAACGAGCCTTCTGTCCAGCTACCGTACAGTAACAGCTCTCTTTCTCAAAGGTCAGTGGTATCCGCGTCATGAGAAAAAAAGACCTCTGCTGACGCCATCTTTCTTCGGATACTCGCTGTGATTGCTTACGACGACCCACAGTCCAGGTATATTATATAGATCAGTGTGATTAATAGACCTTTCGAAGGTTTTTTACAGCAATCTTGTAACGGGTGCAAAACAACTGGGGCGAGCGCGCGGTTCATCAAATGTTCCTTCGTATTTTCCTCGTGTTTACGTCTGTGCGCTCTCTTCATTGATTATCATGCCACAACCAGCAATTTCTGTGTGTTTCGATTGTAATGGTGTGTGGCTACCAACCAACCAGAGGAACGGCTAGAATACGACGATTTTCTTCATTGGACTGTCGCTTTGCTGAACGATTTTCTGGCTGTAATTAAGAGTTTTAAACAACGCGGGCCAAAGGCTGAACTTGTTGCCAGAGCATTCGGAGCACATGAACTAAATGTTCCAAAGAAATTTCCCCAGGAGCGAATCTACGAAGAGGTGCAGAAAGAGTACACAGGAAGGTTGAGATCATACGGCACTAACCAACTAAAAAGGCACAACCTTTCCGGATGTAATTGAATAATTTCCCGTCGTCGATTTTGGACTATTCTTGCACAGCATCACACCTACTTTGCTCTGGTAGCTCTTTGGGTCAGTTTTAACAGCGTTTGATGTCAACCTCCTCGAGTACTCATCCTGAATCTTTTCTTGGATCTGTTCCCTGGAAAATTTCTTTGGAATATTAAGTTGATATGCTCCAAAGAATCTGGAAGTAAGTTCAGTCTTCCTCCCACTACCCTTGCGACCCTTAAAGCTAGAAAATCGTTTGGCGAAGCGACAGTGCAAAGAAAATAGTCGTATACTAGCCGTTCCTCAGGTTGGTTGGTAACCACACGTCAGTAATACAGATTGAGACGCTTATCTCAGAAAATGTTAGAGAACAGATAGAGAGCATAGACGTAAACACGAGGAAAGTACAAAAAAACTATTGATGAACCATGCGCTTGCCCCAGTAGCTTTGCACCCCCTACAAGACGTCGATAAAAACCTTGAAGGGGTATATTAACGTTACGAATCGGAATGTTGTGCATTAATAACACGCATGCTCAAACTTAGAGTTATGACAGACCATACGTGAACCTTCAAGCTTAAATCCTCAGAAAATTTCTGAGCTCCAGACGAGGATTGAAATTGTTACTTTCTTGGATGAAGATACTGTATCCATTGTGAACGAGCTACGTGAGACTCAGGTGGAAAACAAGGGTTACAAATGCGTGCTGCATTGGCAGATGGACACACGTGCTGCCAAAGCGTTGGCCTCGACATGTCAATGTTATGGTTGAATTTTATCCATTGGTTCAACTTTTTCGACCGGATTTAATTTTTTTAACTTTTCGGTTTCGTGAAAACCCCTTCAATGTTTCCAATCGTTTGATTTTGGTAGAATCAATTCCATTATGAACAATGTTTATTGGTAATATGGTATCGAGTGCAGTTGGGGAAAAATCCGCTTGAGTAAGTTTTTTAATGACTATCAAAATAACACAAGTCCGAAGGACGAAACCTATTTGAGGTTTTTGAAAAACTCACGAATGCGTGTTTTTCTATACAAATTGCACGAGAAACCATGCTACTACAGTACAATCTTGTTAGTAATGCTGAAGCCCAGCATAAAATACGAAACAAAGGCATGATAAACTTTATCCTGACGTTACGTTGTATTAATCACATCATCTTCGGGGATACTATTGCATAATATCATTTAGGCTTAGGCCATTACGTAATAGTATCTCTGAAGTTGTTGTGATAAATTCAACGAAACGGCAGAAAGTTATTATGCCTTAAAGTTGGCTATTTTGGCCTCTGACCGCGTGACAAAAAACCTGGAACTAGTTGCCGGAAGTGACGTCATTTCAGGGAGACGTTAAAGACTGTTTCAAGACATTTACATGAGGAATAAAAGCCAAACTGCAGAATCTGTCGTTTTTCTCCACGGCATTATAGTTCGGATTCGGTTGAGAGTAGACCGTCGTATAATTCACAATGTCCTGTAACTCCTCCAACGCCGATGACAGCCACAGTTACTCAGATATGAACTTTATTCGTGGATACGTGATGGAGGTCGAAGACGACGCAAACATGTCTTCCACAGACGCTTTCATAAATGAGCATGAATGATTTTTCAAGCCTTATCAAGACAAGCCAATGGCCGATGTAGATTGGATTACGAAGTATAATGAGCAAAGATGACGTGAAGAAGATAAATTGCAAATGCTATAAGTTCGCTTAGAAGGACGCGATAAGGTGGAAAGTAGGTAAGTTTAACAGCATGTGTAATTGTTTATTATTGTTTACCGACTGTTGGAGTATTTTCAAAATCTGTATTGTGTATATGTTTTTGGGGGTTTAATTTGGTCTTTCGCTAACGGGTTTAAGTGCGTTAATTGCAGCGCACAACTGCTTCGGAATGCAAAGAAGGTCAGTGTTGCATGGGGGTCGATGCTTGTGTTGAGACATTTGACAGCGATCAAGTTCTCTTCGAGGTCGAATCTGTATCAACAAGCTGCGTCACATTGACAAACCAACTGTTACTCCGTGTTTGTTGCTATTAAAGATATAAACCTGGTCATTTATAAGCTGTGCTTATCTCTTTTACAACAAGATACGTCTCCTAAAATCCTGGCTACGTCCCAGGCCAATGAAAGGATAAATTTGCATTTTCTCAATAGTTAGCTGCTTACCTATATTCTGCATTATTATTTTTATTCTTTTTTTTTTTCTTTTGTGAGTCTTAAGCGGTATTTTCATCTAGCAAGACGCAGAGACCATGTCACTCCCTTGTCTGTTGGTATTAAAACCTAAGATGCAAACAATGGCCAGGTTTGCATATCTTTAATACCAACAGACACGGGGTGACAGTTGGTTTGGTAATGAAAATGACTCAGCTTATTGAGACCTCACAAAAGAAAAAAAAAAGAACTTGATCGCTGTCAGTTGTCTCAACACAAGCATTAATCTCCATTGAGAACCCTTAACTCCTTTGCATTCCGAAGCAGTTGTGTGCTGCAGGATTTTAAGATGCACTTGTTGTAAACACAGCATAAACCAGGCTTATAAATGACCAGGTTATATCTTTAATAGCAACAAACACGGAGTAACAGTTGGTTTGTCAATGTGACGCAGCTTGTTGATACAGATTCGACCTCGAAGAGAACTTGATCGCTGTCAAATGTCTCAACACAAGCATCGACCCCCATGCAACACTGACCTTCTTTGCATTCCGAAGCAGTTGTGCGCTGCAATTAACGCACTTAAACCCGTTAGCGAAAGACCAAATTAAACCCCCAAAAACATATACACAATACAGATTTTGAAAATACTCCAACAGTCGGTAAACAATAATAAACAATTACACATGCTGTTAAACTTACCCTACTTTCCACCTTATCGCGTCCTTCTAAGCGAACTTATAGCATTTGCAATTTATCTTCTTCACGTCATCTTTGCTCATTATACTTCGTAATCCAATCTACATCGGCCATTGGCTTGTCTTGATAAGGCTTGAAAAATCATTCATGCTCATTTATGAAAGCGTCTGTGGAAGACATGTTTGCGTCGTCTTCGACCTCCATCACGTATCCACGAATAAAGTTCATATCTGAGTAACTGTGGCTGTCATCGGCGTTGGAGGAGTTACAGGACATTGTGAATTATGCGACGGTCTACTCTCAACCGAATCCAAACTATAATGCCGTGGAGAAAAACGACAGATTCTGCAGTTTGGCTTTTATTCCTTATGTAAATGTCTTGAAACAGTCTTTAACGTCTCCCTGAAATGACGTCACTTCCGGCAACTAGTTCCAGGTTTTTTGTCACGCGGTCAGAGGCCAAAATAGCCAACTTTAACAGTAAAAAAAAGTCCGTGAAGATGAAATTTTTGCCTGAGAAGATATGTGACAAATTTTCTCAGGAGGGTCTAAATATTCCAAATATGTGGATTCCCCAACCATGACATACGCACTTTAAGTGTAAATTAGTGTTACTTTTTTCTACACTGTTACCTTGAAATTGCACTATTCTTAGCCAATTAGTTATTGAGAATTTTTTCGTGTATATTATTGAACTAGTTTGATGTTTCAATCATTATTAATATATAGTGGCTTCCGCTTAGGTCGCACATATATATCGAATTTGCACCTTAGCTCACCATCTGAGTCTCGGGAGCTCAATGGTTAGAGCGTCTAACCGGTCATCAGAAGGTTGCGGGTTCGATCCCCGTCTGGGGCTCAGGAATCATTTTCTGAGTATCAAGCTTGAAGATCGTTCATCTACCTTATTATTGAACTGATTGTAAATTAACCTTAGCCAAAAACTTTCTCCCAGTTTTCTATTTCTTCACTTTCCCTCCACCTTCCTTTCCTTGTCCACTATTCCTTTCTTCTCTTCCTGATACTGTTCTCTACCACCAATCCCGGTGTAGTCATCCACCCAATTTGTTACCAGTATAGTAAGGCTTAACTTCAGACATCTCAATGTTCAGTCCACTTATACGCTGCGCCACACATGCTTTTGCTTGCTTGAAGAGCATATTTATCATATTAAATAGTTAACCTAGGTGTTCGGACCAACCAAAATCAACGTCACGTTTCCATATAGACTTTACAAATCTGGACAATTAGATCATATGGTAACAGTGACATAAGCAAAGTATAATGAACGAATTTCTGTTTACCTCTAACACTAGCCATGCACTACCACAAATACGAACACTAAAACTAACACTAACCCTAACCATCTCGGCGTAGATATATAATCCTAACCTGAGAATACTGTGTTTAGAGTATGCAGCATTACTGGGTAGATTGAATGAATTACAAAATTAGGTAAATGTAAAAAAACATCAAACTACTTACAAAATTAAACAAAAGGTTAAAACACACTTCTACAGTTCTGGATAGACATTATGAATGTTGAACATTAATATTATGCATTTGCAAGCTCTGAGCTATGACATACTCGAAAATATCTCTAAAATAGTCCCGATCCCCAGATGGGAATGAGTCCAGTATCCAGATGGCCTAAAGTTCTATCCTCATGTACTTGTCCGGTTGTTCAAAAGTCACTTGCTTAATGCTGGATTAGTGAAACGTTTGTTGACGAAATCCGAGGATGTTCGTTGATAAAATTTAAGTTTTTGACACATTTGAATTCAATTGGGTTTCAAGCCGTAGAATTTGAACTGGACTTATAAATGAAAACATTCGAAACTGAAAAAGACATCAACTTTTAATTCTGAATCATAGAACTGCATGATCGTTGAAATACCAGCCTTTAGAGCACTGAAACATCGCCAGAAACTATAGTTTGACAAACGCTCGCATATCGTCTGTTTTTAATCAATTAAGTTAATTTCTCATTCTGTGGCAAGGGGTAGAGATACCAGAAGGGGTCCGGTCAGTGGAAGGAAAGGTTTTTGTGATTATGAGAACTGAGACGAAGAACCAAAATTAAAAGTCAAAGAAGTTCAATTAAAAGTAATATATAGAAAAAAATCTCTCATTTGTCTTGACGAGTACAGGGCAGTAAATTTAATATCTCAAAAAGAAAGAAAGAACGTCTAAATAATTTAACGGAAACGTATTTCGAGTTATCACATTCGTCCAGGCTTTGTCACTTCAACAAAATTAGTCATCCTTGTACAGTTATTAAGATTACCATTCATCAGAGGTTTTTTACCTGTAGTTTTACAAGAAAATAACTCTTCTTCCCCAAGAAAAGAACGTTAAGAAAATGTATTACCGTTTTCTCCGAAAAAGATTTTATAAAATTATTTTACATGCATTCCTACCTATTTTGTTTCTCATTTTAAAGGGCCCCAATTGCTACATTCACCCTGTTACCGTAGTGCATTTATTGTTGAATAATTTTTGGCAAGTCCTCTTTTGTGTAACACAGTAGGCAAATTCTTTACCTGTAAATAGGTAAATAACCAAACAAGCCAGTTGTTCGTTTAGGCATCCTTACGTTTAGCCTCACCTGGATATTCCCGGTCCAACTTTTCTTGAATGTCAACTACCTCTTTTGTATTAAGATCTTTCTGGGCTTTTTCTTCTACGAAAACTGACGGGAATTAAAACGATGAAAGAATTAATTACACTGTTAGTCTTATTTTGAGCGGTTAAAAAATTATCTGACGAAAGGCGGGTTTTTTACAGAGGTGCATGAAGAAGCTAATGCCTAAAGTATACCAAAAGAAAACAAATTCCGAATAACGACTTCTATTAAAACTATGCGAGCTTTGTGTCAAAAACAAGACGATTGATGTTAATATTTTAACATAATTACACATGCCATTCTCGCTTGGATTTGAAAATAGCGCCTTGTTAAATGCAGTTTTGAAAATGAATAAATTAATTCACTTCCAATTGATGGTTTAGATAACTAATTTGAATGTGTAAATTATGCAATAGCTTTGTTGAATTCAATGTTAAAACCAGTACTAACAAATTCTTTAGAAAACCTGTCAGACAGGGCTACATAAATATAGTTTGAATATACTAGAACTTTACTTATTCTGTATTTTATTCAAGAATAGTAGAAAAAGCAGCTAAACAATAAAGCAGATTGTCCGGGCAATTTTAAGGCAAATTTAGTTTGACCTGTAGATTAAACTTGCACCCTCGTGAACCCTTGCTAAAGGTGAAGTATTTACCCTGACACGGTAAATCTGAAGTGTATAGCAGAGATTTTTTTTTTCTCTAGTTTTTTCTTGGTTTTCAAATCTGTTCCTCGCTACAAACTCCAAAATAGCATGTTAAAACTATAAAATTTTAACTTAACCGTCTAAACTAATTGGGTTTTTCATAATTTTCAGAGTTTATAACACTAGATGTTTTCATCCAAAAAGTGTCAATATGAATTCGACTTTAGCGTGTCCATAGTCCAGTATATCGTCAAAGAACGTCAATCGTTCAGGGCTCGAAATTCCAACTCGTTGGTCGCCAGTGCGACTAAGAATGGAGTGTTGTCGAGCAAATTTTCATGACTGGTCGCCAGCTGGCGATTTACCTTTGCTACTTTTAATTTCAAAGAAAAATTCACCTAAGTTCATTCCCAAGAAAACCCACAATTCATAATGACCTGAGCAAATCAAACAGGCAATTCTAGAAAACCTACAATTCAACTACTAGACAAAAACAAACTGGCGAAACAAACGATCACGTATTGTTTGTTGGTACCACATTGTTTCAGCAGATACATCCGTTTATACCGGTGCTTCAAGTAAGCAGGTTATCCCCCCACCACCGCGCGAAGCGAAGTGCGAGGGCCGAAGGCCCAAGCGGGCAAAGGTACTAATCTCGACGCGCGTTGAGTCCTTTACAAGCGTGGTGACTAGGGGGGGAATTTTCGCACTGTGTATCTATCTTTCTATATATATAGGTATATATCCATGGATTCCTGTCACTCAAGAATGGCGGGTACAAGCTCGGGGACTGGTATGTTGACCAAACCTTAGGTTACTTAGGTCCGTATTGAAGCAAATCGATTTGGTCTAGTTATTTAAGTGGAGGAGAATTGAGGAGGATATTTACCGAGCAGCGAAGCGGTGAGGTAAATATCTACACTATTCACCGACACTGAGGTGAATAACTGTTTTAGCATATACCTCGCATAATTGTTTTCACACATATTTTTTAACATTTTCAAGACAATTTTACGAAAATTCAGCTTGTCGCCCGCTCATCATTTGTAAACAAATGCACACTCGGAAATACATATCTCTGAACACTTCAATGTCAAATTTCCTTGCTTTTTCGGTGTTGTCATGCAAGGCAGCTCCGTTTGTTAAAGAGGTTTTTCTTCTTCCGTAACAGAAACAAAATGGGAAGCCATCTTATTTTGCTCGGAAGTCAATAGTGCAGAATATTCTGAGACAGAGAAACCAATCAGATTGCGCCAAAAACACTGCTCACCTGCGAGATATATGGTAATGTAATTTAGCATATACGTCGCAAGTGAATAGTGCCTTTTGTGCAAAATGATTGGTTTCTTTATCTTGGTACATCCTGCACAATTCACTTTCGAGAAAGGGCATTCCGATTTGTTTCAATTGCAGAATAAGTAATCTTTTAATAAACAAAGCCGAAGTGCCAGACAATACCAAAAAAGCGATGATATTTAGCATTAGAATATTCAGAAGTAGGTATGCTCGCAAGCATTGTCCCAAAGTAAAGTAAAACCACAGGTAAGGTTTAACATATCGGTTGTTCGAGCGGTCATGGCGGTCATTAAATGGGCAGCTCTTATTGCTCTTACGCGCATCGCTAATTTTCAAAGAAGCGTGCGTTTGCTGGCACTGATAGTGTTGGACTATCCAATGAGGGCAAAGAAATTGCTAAAGGTGGAGAGATATTTATTTGGTCAAGTTTATGCAAATAAGATCCGGAATGTCAACCCTCCATGTTCGATGCTCGAAGAAACGTTTTGCAGTTATTGCATGCTATTAATGGATGGAGACGTGGAGATATGTCCTGGACCTAATGGCAGACATATACCGGAGATAGTTTCATTATTAAGAAGAAAGGGCGTAAAAATCTTTCATGAAAACGTGAAAGGTTTGTTTACAAATAGCATCTACATATCAGAAATACTGCAGAGCTTCCATAACATCGACATATTGACTTTGAGTGAAACGCATTTAAGAAACCATGAGCCTGAGTTGATGTTTGAAATTTCGGACTACTCGGTCGTTTGTCGTTTTAGAGAAAATGGGAATGGAGGTTGTATCGCGGCATGTATTTGCAATAAATTGGTTTGGGAACGCAGGATAAACTTGGAAAACAAGAAAGTGGAATGTATTTGGATAGAAATAAAGCAAAATCGGACAAAAGGTTGGCTTCGATTCTTTATCGTCCCCTAGACAGCTCAAAATATCTTAAGAAACATTTTAACATCCATTTGAAAGACATGTTGTCATCAGCGTCTGAATCATCAAAGGATATTATTCTCCTGGGAGATGTGAACGTAAACTATCTTGCGTCCCGAGATAATAAGGAATTTAAATCTATCCTGAACTTATTTGGCTTTAAGTAAATAATAAAAAGCCGACGAAGATCACTCAGTCAACTATTGATATTATAGCAAACAATAAGACGGCCGTTAGTCATACAAAGTAATACCAGCAAGCACTGGAGACCACGACGTGATTGGGTGTGTTCGTAAACTTAATACCAAGAAATTTAAATCAAGGTTTATTACCTGTGGGAACTATAAAAACTATCTACCTCTCAAATTAATTGAAGAACTCGTTAAAATAGATTGGTTTTGTGTTACAAAAAGCTTAAATGTAAACGATGCGTAGATTTGTATGAAGAATATACTTTTAAACGCTTTTAATTTACAAGCTCCAAAAATGATAAAAAAGGTTTAAGGACAGCAGGCACTGTGGTTAACCAGTAAAATAAAAGAGTTGATGAATAAGAGAGAAAAACTTCTACGAAAATCACGGAGGACTAAAAGTGATGATGATATTGCAAAATACAAGCAAAAACGTAATGAGGTTAATACCAATGTTAGGCGAGCAAAATCCTCTCACCACATAGACCTGCTTCAGGAGTACTCTGGGAGCTCAAATAAATTTTGGAAGACGTTAAAGTCGATTTACCCAACTATAACAAATGTGATGAATCAGCCCCAATCGTTTGAAGTCAATGGGAAACAGTTAAGCGAGAAGCATTTAATTGCAAATGCTTTTACACTGAGTACTGGAGTTTTTCCAACAGAATGTAAATGTGCAAAAATCATGCCTGTTTACAAATCAAGAACGCTAAAGTGCTTTGAAATTACAGACGGATCTCCATACGACCCAGTCATATCCAAAGGTAATAAAAAAAATAGTGTATAAACAGGTAATGCAGTGTCTAGACGAAAACAAGTTACTTTTTCCTTTCCAGTTTGGGTTCCAGTCGAAAATGTGGACTGAATTAGCTGCTACTTTTTTACTTACGACACCCGGGAAAATGTGGACAAAGGGCGTCTGGTTGAAGCCATTTTTCTTGATCTTAGTAAGACATTTGATACTATTAGTCACTCGAAATCACAAGCTAAATTACCCGCAAAATAGTATTAAAAAAAAAAAAAATTTATTGGTTCACAGATTATCTCTTCCACCGAACGGCGCAAGTCAGTTATAACAAATACAATATATGAAGACAGGTGTCCCTTAGGGGTCAATATTTGGACCATTATTGTTCGTCAAATATTATGATATCACTGATGTTATTAATAGAGCAAATATAATTAACTAGAAATACGTGTACGCAACAAACCCTCGCCCATCCTTCCAATATATCTCTCGAGAATCCGAGCAACGTTGATAATTTTTTAAAATTATCAAAAAGAAAAACCGTCCTTACTATAACTGGAAGAGGAAACGCAGTAAAAGAAAAACCGTCCTTACTATAACTGGAAGAGGAAACGCAGTAAAAGAAAAACATTTGACTACAGATATTAACAACCCAAACTGGACATTATTTTATATTTAAACTGCTTGTTGTCACATTCACGTTTAAAATTTCGATTACGTTTCATTAAAACAAAACGATTGGTGTGAATAACCTTTAACGGTTTAACAAATGATAAAAGAGGCGTTCTGAAAATTCTACTGCTAATTAAATTGTTGCGATCTCATGATTGAATATTTTTTCGATATTTAATTTGACTTAAAAAATTGATAAACTTTACATCACCTCAAGGTTGGTTACAAATGTCTAAGATGTGCTATGATAAAGACTTATGCTAAGTATTCATTCGAAGGAACAACACTTTGGAGACGAAGATGAAACGAACCACGAAATCGACGAAATGAACAAACATGAACGAGTACTGGATTTTTATTGCTGACCAGAAATCTGAAAATACAAAACATACAACAAAATACGACAAGCAAACCTTGTGCAGATTTTGTCGAAAGAAGAACGAGTAGAGGGAACTAAAAGACGTACTTTTTTCCACTGTAAAACTTTCCTAAAAGAGAAAAATGGCGCAGCGTACAAACCTTCAACTCTTACGTATTTTCAACAAAGCGTTCAGCGGCACCTCAACACGAAGGGTTCAACGGTGAATTCACAGGAAAAAGACAGCTTCAAACTTTTAAAATTTCTTGAGAGGTTTTGTAATACTGATGAAAGCATTACTGGTCGAACATGGTAAAGGTAATCATCCACCAGCCAGCCGAGAAGTGAGAAAGACTGAAGCGGAAAACATTTTCGCCGAAAGATATTATGATCTCCAAAGATAAGTAGCTTTTCAGCGTGTTTCCTGGTGTCTTTTTGCCTTGCATTCTTCTTTAAAAGCCAGAAATAGATCCCGATGTCTTCAGTGGGGCGACATTTCATAGCGAAAACGATCCTGGAAAAGGCAATGAAACTCTTGTGTGGAAAGCGGAGAAAGGATCAGCCCAGGATAAGTCTTCGGGACGATGAGTCTTTTATCCCACTTCTCAAACAACTGACTATGAACGCAATCCGGATACGTTCTACAAAATATTCAAAAGCCATTGTCCTACAGAGATGAATGAACCAGAATCTGCATTCTACTTTGACATTAAACGCGAACAAAATCCAGGCGATATTTGGTACAGGAAGTCTCCCTTAAGGCTAGTTCCCATATAGTATTTGACGGCATTTTACAGTATTTGAGGGGTATTGCAATACCCTTTCGCAACCATATGGAAACACTCCGATGAATTTGCAAATACCATGAAATACCGTCAATTCTGTTAAATAATGGGTATTCGGAATAGAATTTGTTTCTATTCGCAACACCGTCAAATACCCCAAGCAAATGATGGCAACGATATGGGAACACATCAGATACCGCTTGATACCCGTAGGAACCTTGAATGCTCAAAATGTCCAACATGCATTGCGATTGGATAAGCATAATGGCGAGTGAGAACTTTTCTAAGGACGATTTAATGGAAGAAGTGAGGAAGTATCCTTGTCTTTATGATAAGTTTTGCAAAGATTTTAAAGATAAATATGTAAAGTTAAATTCGTGGAAAGCCGTTGGGGAAAAATTCGGGCTACCTCCAGATGAAGTGGAGAAAAGGTACAAAAATATACGAAGCTCTTTTACACGGTATTTGAAGAAGAAAAAGAGTATTCCGTCTGGATCTGGGAGAACAGATATACCGACGCCTGTAGAATTCCAGAATTTAGACTGGTTTGTGTCATTCATCGACCATCGAACACCAACTCGTCAATCTAGTCCATCACATTTATTGGTATGTAATAACGTTAATGTTGAAACTAGAGACCACAACTCGAGTGTAAAGGATGACACTTCTGTCGACCTTGTATTAAGTGATTCATCCTGCACACCAAGTGTGTCAAATGCGAGCGTTATGTCTCATAGCGAAAAGCGGCCCTGGGAAAAATATAAAAGAAAGAATTTAGAATTTGAAGAAGTTGATAAAGCTATACTAAAGACAGTGGGCTGTTTCCAAAAATCCATCGTGGTAGGACAGCAAAAGATAAATAATGAATCAGATGATGAAGATCAGTTGTTCTGCCTCAGTTTGGTGGCAACGTTAAAAAGACTTGGTCCTCGTGAAAAAGCAATTGCCAAAATGCAAATGCTACAAGCACTGTTTAATATGGAGTTTCCCCAAGTTATGCCGGCTCAGCAATCTCAACAAGGCTACCTTAAGAGGAATATATCCACTCCAGATGGAAATGGTACAGTTAATATCCAAGAACAACACTATTTTTAGAACATTAAGTATAAATACAATGTTCTTACAACAAGTAAGAAATTTTTGTTGAGCTACATGTACCATGAACACATGTACCTATAACCATGCTTTAATATAATACAGAACAACATACGCATTACATACAGTTGTAAAGGTAAAACTGCAGATCCTTGTTTCTTGCACCACAGCTTCTAACATAAGTTAGTTGCCATGGTACAGATCCCTCCAAACTGTTGCAGTAGGATTGTAGCTTCAAGCGAATATCTGAAGCCTCAAAACCATGTCTACTGCACCCTTGCCTACTGATACTTGATAAGCTGCTTTGGCCGTCGGCAACGATATTCCTCCATTCCCCAGGCTGCATATCTCCTGTGCTGTCTTCGCTGTCGACAAATCCTTGCAAGACGTACGTTGCATTTGCTGTAATTTGCAGGTAGCTGTGCAAGCAGATGGTTGCTTTTAAGATACTTTCACTTGTGGAGACTGTAGCTCTTATCGGCGTGCAAAATATTCTCCACTTAGCAGCTAAAATGCCGAAGGCATTTTCAATAGTTCGCCTGGCCCTTGCGAGTCTATAATTGTATACCCGTTCTTCTTCGGACAAATTATGTCCTCCATATGCTTTCATTAACCATGGTTTTAGTGGAAAGATTGAGTCTCCGATTAAAAATTATGGTAGCATGTTCTCTCCTACTTGCCCTTGTCATTGTTTGGCACGGCGGCTTAGTTTATTCAAAACAATTTTCTTCTTCCGTAACTGAAACAAAACTGGACGCCATCTTGTTTTGTTCGAAGGTGAATAGTGGAGGATATCCAGAGATAGACGAACCAATCAGATTGCGCGAAAAGCACTATCCACCTGCGAGGTATATGCTAAATACCTATAAACAGAATTTTTCTCCCTAGTCACCACGCGTGTAAATGGGCTCCGCGCACCTCGAGATTAGTACCCTCGCACCGCGCTTCGCGCGGTGGGCGAGGGGATTATACGGATGATACTGTTATTTACATTGCCGATAAGGATATCAAAGAAATCAACTCCAAATTGACAAGTACAATGAATGTTCTTGGAAACTGGCTCGACGAGAATGAATTTATTCTTAATTTAAAAGGAAAAACGGAGGCACTTCTGTTCGGAACTGCTTAACGCTTAGCTAACGTCAATGAGGCTCTTTGTATTATGTATCGAGGAAGACCAATTCATATCACTACAAGCTATAAATATTTAGTTGTGAAAATCAATGCCTCGCGTAAATTAAATTCCAATTTTGAGAGGAATTATAGATGTGCTTCAGGTAGACCAGGTCTACCGACAAAGCTTTGAAACTTTTTGGATGTTAATTCTACAAAGATTTAATACAATTCCATGATCTTACCAACATCAGCGTACTGTGGGATTCTAAAATTGAAATTAACAGCCACGTAACTGCAGAAATTACCTACTTTTCATGTGCAAGTACAAAAGTTAATTTCCGGAAAGACTGTTATAACTCCAATTAATGTAAGTAAAGCGAGATCTTGCCATCTGATTAAAAAAATTTTAAACAATCATGTATGTGACCTCTTTAAAGGCTATTTTACTCTTCGAGAACATGACAAAACTACAAGGAAAAACAAGCACTCTGTCGTATAACCAGTTATTAAGACAGAGTATGCACGGAAAAGATTTTCTAATATGGGTGCAAAAATTTTTAATGAGTTGCCGTTGAAAATAAGAACGGTTATTGACGAATGTTTTAAGAGGCAACTTAAGCAGTTCTATGTTTAATGGCAGCACACTGTATATTTTTAATCTTTGTAAAATATTTTAACTATTTTAACATATTTGTGAATATTTTTATACATTATGATACTCATCATCTTATATTTAACTACTATCTTCCAGATGATAACGACAGAGCTCAGGAGTAATAACATACTTGGGCGAGAGTCCAGTGAAGAAAGGTTTTATTTAAAGCGAAAAGTTGGGGGAAGAGGATTGAAATCACTAGGAGTTGTGTATAAAGAAACATAGATGAAGGCAGCGTGTTATATGGCAACATCAGAAAGTAAATGAATACGAGCTGCCAGGAAACAAGAAAAGTTGAAGGAATACAGATCTCTGGAATCTGTAGCCGAAGAAATCATGAGAGAGGTAGGACATACATTGAGATTTAACGATGAAGGTACAGAGCTGGATGGAGAATGTTTGGAATATGATGATGGGTGTGACTCGTGTTGTGTTAACAATGGAACTTCCTGTTTTTGTCCTTCTTCAGATCTCTCTTGTTATTGTGTAGTTGTCTCGTGTAGTGAATGTACTTTGAATAAAACTTTTATCAGGGAATTACAAAATAGAAGCTGGAAAGAAAGCGGGAATAAGATTAAAGGTGTGTTGAAGAAAGACACTGAAAGTCAGCTAATTGGCCAATACAAACAAAAAGAACTACAAAGTGAGACCTACAGTAAGCATGGAAAAGAGTACAGCAAGTGGTTGGAATGTAATTTGGATCATAGGAAAACGGCAGCAATAGTGAACCTACAAGAGAAGATGGTATAAAATAAAACATATTCCGAAAAATAGAGACATCTTGGAAAACTCAAGATATGAGTCAAAACAAGATGAATATATGAGACTGTGGTTGAAACAAGATTATGGAAGGTTTCAAGAGGGATATCAAATGGGGGGAAATGTGCAGATTATGGGGATCGTTTAGAGAGACAGTTCATTATTGTTGTCCAGGTGCAAAGCATTAGCGGACAAAGGATATTTACACCGCCACAACAAAGCTTTGATGGTCATAGCAATCGAGTGGGCAAAGAAGTTCCAATTAGTTAATGAAAAAGCAGTATGGTACAAGAAAAAGTGGGACAAAGGAAGTGTTGTTGAGAATAGCAAAAGGAAATTGATGACGGAGTTTGAATACAAAATGAAGCAAAGTAGTACAGCCAGAAGCCAAAACCTGACACTTGAAGATAAGGAGAATAAAAAGATATTACTGTGTGATATAGAATGCCCGCAAGAGAGAAACATTGAAATGAAGACTAAAGAAAAGATGGATAAATATCAACAGCTAGCTTTTGAAACCAAGGAAAAACGTATGAGATACAGGTACAAGGTGGAAATTATTCCATTAGTTGTTGGATGTCTGGATGAAGGAATTGGAAGGTTGTTAAAAAATATATTCAGAGTAATAGGAAATCATATCAAGGCTTACAGAATAGTAAAGGAAATGCAGAAGATTGTACTGAAGGAAAGTGAAACAATAATGAGAAAAATACTAGCTGGAATGGTGACATCAGAATAAATTCATATAAAAACAACCATACGGACACTGTAGATGAGTAGGCTAGCAAATCTTGGTAGTCTTTTCAAGTGGCTACAAAGAATAATAGCTTTTTACATAGAAAATAATAATAATAATGACAATAACGATAATGATAATAATAATAGGGGAGGGGAGATGTTCATCTGAAACTAATAATCCCGAACGACCAGGGCTCACATCCCTGTGTCTAGTAGGAGTAGGTGGATCATAAGTGTCCTCAGGGTGCGGCGACCCTGCCCTACCGATGCTGGGTAGACCCAGGAGCATGCGAAAAATGTAACTGGACAGGTGTTGGCAAACCTGCTCTGTTAGCCCAAGGACTACGACCATTATTCCTTACAACTGGCTGAGGTGCGGCTGACCTTAATTGGTTGGTGCGTTCCAGCCTCCTACAATGTTGCTAAGGATTAAATGTTAGTCTAAAAGCAAAACAATATCCAGTCTTCAACCCTCGCAGCTGCGCAATGAAACTGCCATTAATTGGGTGGGAGTGTTTCTCGTAAATGCTGTTTCCAGGCCAGGATGGGTATTCGCTCTCGAGGAGTACTTCTAGGAACTAGTCGTCAGTATGTCCTTGTCCTGTCTAGCCTTGTTGGCAGAAAGTCTCTGGACTGAGCGCATGGGTGTTAAAATCCTTAATGATAAAATTTAAAATATCTCCATGAGTATCCCAGAAGGTACATTGTTTCCTCTGTCAGCTACAGTCTTTCAAAGAACCGGATAACAGCAATTAACACCCTTGCCATTCCGGTAGTGACCTATAGTTTTTATGTAATAAATTGGAACTTGAATGATATCAAAAAGATTGACACGAAAATACGAAAAATGCTTACTTGCAATATCTACCAAGAAGCAGTGGGGGTAGGGGAATGATACAATTAGAACTATCACACAAAATATCAACAATAGCAATATCATACAAGACATCAATAACAGCAAGAAATTGCACTCCATTGTAAAAGAAGCATGTAAATTCGCTAGGGAACTGCGACAAAGCCTTGAAAACAACGTACAAACGGAAGACAACGCAACAGAAGCAGCAAAGAAAATCAAGCAACAGACAAAGAAAGCAGGCCAAAAACAAATAGAAGACAGATGGAGCCAGAAGCCCCTCCACAGACAGTTCTTTTTCCGAAGCAGAGAAGCTGATGTAGATCAGAAAGCAACCCATCATTGGCTGAGGAGTTCAGGACTAACAGGGGAAACAGAAGACTTCATCTTGGCTGCACAAGAACAGAGTCTATTTGCTCGAAATTACCAAGCCAATATCTTGAATAACGGTGCAGATCCCAAGTGCAGATTTTGTGACCAATTTATTGAAACTGTACACCACCTGATATCTGGATGCCCTATTCTCACACGCAATGAATATAAAAAATGTTATGATCGATTAGGAAAATATATGCATTGGAAAATATGTCATTATTATCAAATCGATACAACCTCTAACTGGTATGAACATCACCCGGAACCAGTGGTAGAAGGGAAAAACGTAACCATCCTATGGGATTTCACGGTATATACAGACAGAACAATACAAGCAAACAGACCAGACATCATTATCTAAGATAAAAAAGCAAAGATTTGCAGGCTGATCGATATGAGTGTACCATCTGACGTGAATATATCAGCTAAGGAATTTGAAAAATTGAGCAAGTACAAAAACCTGGAAATCGAAATAGAAAAAATGTGGCACATGAAAAAAAAAGGGTCCCCGTTATAATAGGAGCATTGAGTATGATTAAGAAGGCCTGCCAAAGTCATTTGGACAACATCCCTGGAAATCCGTCCCTACAGGAGATCCAAAAAAATTGTTCTCATAAGCACAGCCCATATATTGCGAAGAGCCCTATCCATTTAGAACGATCGTTTGTGTATGAAAAAAGTAGAAGCACCAACATTGCCAACCTCCACTTGTCCTACGATTTTGGTTATGACCCGGCAAGTGGTAGTATCAAATGCCAATCATTAAGAAAGTAATAATAGCAATAACAATAATAATAACAATAATAATAGTAATGTGCCCACTTTGGCATAATATGGCAATTTGGGCTAAACGACCTCATTGGCTCGTATGAGCTGACTTTCCTCAATAATAATAATAATAATAATTTAGGCAATGGGGTAGGACCGGTTGCATTGCGCCTACCACGGGAAGAGTAAAACGTTCCCGCCATTCACGAGTTTGGGGTAACACCTTTGGCAAGTGTTAGCAACCCCAAAGCCATCCAGGCTAGGGTTACAACGAAAGAGTAGATGGGACTCTTCAGCTTTCTGGAAGAGGAGAGTAGGTGATATCAAAAGATTGAGAAGAGACCTAGGTAGAATAGAGGCATAGTTTAGAAAGGGAGAAAGGATTTAATATTGTGATGGAGGAGATCAAACAGAATTATGGCAAAAGCCTTGAAGGTGAAACGGTACACTAGGAAAACAAAGAAGTTCCAACATAATCGACCGTTTTCGTCGAAGCAGGGCAAGTTCTTTATAACGCTAGATGGTGAATATATCAAAACTATACCACCAAATGCCGAGGAGGTTACAAAGTTTTGGTCGGGAATCTGGGAAGTAGGTGTAAATCATAATCATGAAGCTGAGTGGATAGGAAGAGTGAAATCGAGGGTGAATGGTAGGGAACAGGAAGCAGTTGAGATATCCCTGAAAGATGTTGAAAACCAATGAAGAGCACCTAAGCGGAAGGCACCTGGACCAGATGGTATTCAGGGATATTGCTTGAAGAAATTTTCATTACTCCACGAGTACATCTCGAAGTTTCTGAACCAATGTGTATAGTCAGGAAACGTAACAGAGTTGATGGTGGAAGGCAGAACGATATTGCTCATGAAACACCCCAAAAAAAGGTCCAGAAGAAGGCAACTACAGGCCAAAAGCATGTTGGAATCTTCTATGGAAGTCGTTGACAAGAGTATTCAACGAGAAAATATTCACCCATTTAGACCAAAATGGAATTCTTCCGGTTGAGCAGGAAGGGTGCAGGAAAGGTTGTCAAGAAACGAAAAACCACCTGGCTTTGGACAAGTACATCTTACGGAATTGCAGGAAAAGGACGAATTTATGTATGGCATGGATAGATTTCAAGAAAGCTTATGACATGGTTCCGCACACATGGATAATCAAGACGTTGAGAATGGTTGGTGTTGCAGACAACCTGATAGACCTAATGTCTAGAAGCATGTGCAGCTGGAAGACTAATTCGTTTGCTGATGGAGAGCTCCTCGGCACAGTGAACAGCAAGCGTGGTATTTTCCAAGGAGACTCATTTTCCCTATTGCTATTTGTTGTTGCTTTGATCCCGTTGACGCTATTCCTACGTGAGTCGGATATGGGATAAAAACTGGGAAGAAATGAATCAAAACTGAATCACCTGTTTATGGATGACTTTAAGATGTTCACAAAAGATGAGGAGATTGATTCGATGATCCAGACGATCAGCTTTATTAGTGAAGACATCAAGATGGAATTTGGGATCACAAAGTGTACTTCAGTGACAATGAAGCAGGGAAAGAGAGTGAAGAGTACAGCAATTAGACTTCCACATAGTGAGGAGATAGCGGAACCCGGGAATGAAGGATATAAGTATTTAGGTACAGTATAAATAGTGAGTACAACGACGTGAATGAGGCTCGAACAACTGGCGAAAGTTCCTCGTCCAGCAGGTGTTCTACGGATCAGCAGCGTAGACCCGGTCGTCATCCTGTTACTGCTGAAACATCACGACGAGTTTGGAATAAGGAACTGAATGTAATAGTTATGGAATGTTACTATAAAAGTAAACGAATAGACGAAAAGGGAGTCCCAATAAGAGGCTACAGACAGAGAATGTACAGGGAGTGGGAAGAAAGGGGACCTTTTAGATCAACTGAACAAAGGATTGCCGACCAAGCAAGAGCGACTAGGAAAAACGGATGGCTTGCAGAAATGGAATTGGGTGAAATTAAAAGGAGAGTTTTAAGTGAAGATAATGTAATAGGTGAAGTAGAACAACCTAGAGAAGTTGATAATTGGGAAGTACAAAGGCAAGATGACGATGATAGCAGTAGTGAGATTGACGGTAATGCACAACCTAGTGACAGTAAAAGTAGAGAACCGGAGAATAACTGGCAAAATAATCCAGATGTGTCTGAGGAGGAACTTGAAATACTGTTTAGAATCAAGGAGATAATGGATAGAGGGGAGTTCGACACAACAACACTCAAGAGTAGATAGGATAAGGTTGAACATTATAACGCGGAAAGTGAACAAGGCTATTAAGTATTTTCAAACAACAAATGTCACAGACACAAATAATTGGCTAAAGGCAGTGAGCATGTATGTAGCAGAAAAATTGGGAGCGAAAACAACACAGAATGATGGACGAAGCAAAGAACCATGGTGGAGGAGAAGGATAGAAAGAGATATCAAGATATTGAAGAGGGATATAGGAGTGTTAGAACGTAAAAGAAAAGGTGAATTACGACCACGAGAGAGGTGTTCTATCCTGGAAAGGAAATACAGAATCAACACTAAAGGAATTGGGACAGTGATAGAAGAGCTGAAACAACGAGTATTAGCAAAAGCGACAAAGATTCGACGGTAAGAAGAAAGAATTAAGTAGTATCGCCAAATCGATTGTTTACTATAGAGCAGAACAAGGTTTATAGAGAGATAAATGGACAAGTTAACATGGAAAAGATCATTTCTGACGCGGCTGAGAGTAGAATATTCTGCAGTGAAATTTGGGGTAATCCAATCAGTCATAGGGGAGATGCTGAGTGGATAAAGAAAATGAAAGTTGAGAGAACCAGCATTAATGTAAAGCAAGAAGAGGTGAGAATCACAAAAATACAGGTGGAGACACAATGCAGAAAGATCCCAAACTGGAAGGCTGCTGGACCCGATGGTGTACAGGGATATTGGTTGAAGAAGATAACTTCTTGCCATGAGCGAATTGCAGAGCAATTAGATGCTATGGTCTGTGGAAAGCAAGAAATACCTTTGTGGATGACATATGGCAGGACAGTGCTGTGCCTGAAAGATCCTGATAAAGGAAGTTCTGCTGATAATTATAGGCCATTATCATGCTTACCACTCATGTGGAAATTGTTGACTGGAGTGATCGCAGAACATGTGTATGCATACCTTTAAACGAGTGATCTACTACCCCCGGAGCAAAAAGGGTGTAGAAAAAAACGCAGAGGCACAAATGACGGAATACCAATTTAGCTATGGCATGGGTGGATTACCGCAAAGCATATGATACTATACCTCATTCGTGGATAAAAGAATGCCTTGAGATGTTTGGTATAGCGGAAAATATTAAAGAATTTCTTAAAGCAAGCATGGAGAATTGGAGAACGGATTTAACATCGTATGGCAAATCATTGGGTAGTGTAAACATAAGAAGAGGACTCTTTCAAGGCGATAGTCTATCTCTACTGTTGTTCATATTATGCATGATACCCTTGTCCAGCACCCTCCGAAAAGCGAACGTAGGATATGAACTTAAGGAAAAGAAACATAAAGTCAACCACCTGCTGTTCATGGATGATTTAAAACTATATGGGAAATCTCGTGACCAAATAGATTCACTGGTAAGGACGGTGCACCTTTTTAGCACAGACATCAGAATGGAATTTGGTATAAAGAAATGCGCTGTACTAGTGTTAAAGAGAGGAAAAGTAGTCGAGAGCGGTGGTATAATATTATCTGATGGCCAGGTAATGAAGCAAATGGATGAAGACGGATACAAGTACTTAGGGATACTGGAATGAAACCAAGTTATGGAAAAGGAAATGAAGACAATATTTAGAAAGGAGTATATAAGGAGACTGAAACTTGTGCTTAAATCAAAATTGAACGGACGAAATAAGATACTGGCCAACAATATATGGGCTGTTTTGCTACTTAGATATAGTGGAGGAATAATACGATGGAATAAAGATGACTTATTGGAGATGGACAGACGGACAAGGAAACTTATGGCAATGAATGGGGCGTTACATCCGAAGAGCGATATTAACAGAATTTATATACCGAGGAGAAGAGGTGGGCGTGGACTTATTAGTGCCGAAAGCTGTATTCGAAGGGAGAAAAACAGTATGGGCTGGTATGTTAAACACAGTGTTGAGCCATTTCTGGAGTGTGTGAGGGTAGGCAACATAATTGAAACCGCGGGTTGTATTCAGCCAAGGGAATATAAAAGAATAGAAGAGGAAGAACAAGAGAAAATATGGAGAGAAAAAGATGTATGGACAATTTGTCAGAGATCATGGAGATGATGTAGAGAAACAAAAATCCTGGGAGGGGGTCACAAAAGCGGACTTGAAAGCTACTACTAAGACGTTAATTTTTGCGACCCAAGAGCAAGCTATAAGAACAAACTATATTAAATTCCATATTGATAGAACAATAAGCTCATCTTTGTGTAGAATGTGCGGTCAGAAAGGAGAAACCGTTTTACATCTAATAAGTGAATGCAGCAAGTTAGCGCAAGGGGAGTATAAGGGTAGACATGATAATGTAAGTCCATTGGAAGTTGTGCAGGAAATACAATTTGGAATATGCAAACAAATGGTATGAACACCAACCACATAGAGTGTTAGAAAATAGTCGTCATAAGCTATTGTGGGATTTCAATATTTAATGTGACCATGAAATAGAACACAGGTGACCTGATTTAATTATAGTGGATAAAGAAAAGACAGCGTGTATTATTGACATAGCGGTACCTGGAGATAATAGGGTGGTAACGAAAGAATTGCAAAAAATTTTAAAGTACCAGGATTTGAAAATGGAAATATCAAGAATGTGGACGTTAAATCAAGTGGAAGTCATAACAATAGTTGTTGGTGCCCTGGGAACGGTATCAAAAAGATTTGAAGGGTTTTTGGAAAAGATTGGTACTGTAATACCAGTTGAAATGCTGCAAAAAGACAGTATTACATGGAACAGCAAGAATCATACGAAGGGTTATGGACATGAAGGACATACAACCCTAGGACCTTAGGATGCGGGTAGCAACTTGCTCCTAGTTTTAATCCAGTTTATTTAAATAGACTGTGTGGAAAAATGATAATAATAATAATAATACACTGGGTGGTGTGCGAGTTGTAATAGTAATAATAATAATAATAATAATAATAATAATAATAATAATAATAATAAATACCTACATTGGGAAATCTGTCAGCACTACCACCTTCCAGCTGCAGGTAACTGGTATGATCATATACCAAAAACAGTGACTGAAAATAAAAGTGCCACAATACTATGGAACATGCCAGTCGACACAGATAAGCAGATTAATGCCAATAGACCAGATATCATTGTGAAGGACAAGAAGGCTAACAATTGCCTCATGATTGACATGACAATACCATCAGAAAGAAATGTTTCAATTAAACAAATGGAGAAATTATCAAAGTATAAGGACCTTGAAATGGAAGTTACAAAGATGTGGAAAATGAAGACAAGCACAATTCCAGTTGCAGTGGGGGCGTTAGGTCTCATTACGAAAGGCGTGGGGAAATACATCAACCAAATTCCGGGAAGTGTCAATGTAGAAATGGTGCAGAAGATACAGAACGAAGTTACAGAAGTATCAGCAGCTGGCATTCGAAACCAGAGAAAAGAGAAGAAGGTACACAGTGGAAGTAGTGCTGGTAATAATTGGATGCCTGGGAGGTAGTGTCGAAGATGCAACCAGAGCAGTGAGGAAGATTATTGGAGATGAGGACAGTGTGATGAGGATAATCACTACAATGCAGAGGACGGTGCTTTCTGAAGGGGAAACAATAATTAGGAAAGTGCTTGGCGGAGTGGTACAGTCAGAATAGTGAACGTACAGCCGAAGCGCATCAGCCTTAGTGTGAACGAAACTATGGGAACACCTGTACCTCGGTTACCCCCCAACAATATTTGGTGGGAGGAAATAATGGCTAGAGTATGAACTGGCTATTGGAAACATAATAATAATAATAACAGGCTGAGACCCCTTCCACTGTCCTTAGTTGGGTGGTGTGCGAGTTGTAATAATAATAATAATAATAATAATAATAATAATAATAATGATAATAATAATAATAAAATTTCCTTTCCCCACAAGTTCCCTGAAATGTGCAATGTCTGTTGCGGCCTTACCTGGCGGGATGCTGGGAGCCCGTAACAGGCTTAGACCCCTTCCACTGTCCTTAGTTCGGTGGTGTGCGAGTTGTAATAATAATAAAAATAATAATAATAATAAAATAGTCAATAATAAATAATAATAAATGGTCAAAAGAAGTTAACAAGATTGTGATGAGATGTTTTTACAAGAGTGAGCCCAACAAGAGAGGCTATAGAAAAAGGATGTTAGAAATCTGGAAGGACATAGGGGTATTTGAGGTAACTGAACAAAGATTAGCAGACCAGAGTAGAGCAATTAGAACTAATGGATGGCTGACTGGAATTGAGCTAGAAGAAATCCAGAGGGAGATGCAAGGAGTTCATGAAACAAATGGAATATGCAGAGAGGACACCAATGGACAGCACGAATTAAGTGGTTCTGGATGGTCAGAAGACGTATTAATTGAGGAAGAAAATGATAACAGAGTTAATGGTGAAAATGTTGAAGAGCTACGAGCGATGGGAATCAGTGAAGAAAAGATCAACTTGATCCTAGAAATCCGAGTTCAAATGGAAAAAGATGAAAGTCCACCTAACCTTAGGTACGTCGAAAGAAGCAGATTAAAGCAGAAAGTTGATCAGGTGAATGAGGTGTTAGGATTCATTGTAATTCCTGACGATATAACGGCGATAAATAAGCTTTTGGCAGCTGCTGGATGCGTTGTGGGAAGACATCTAGGAGTAAGAGAGAAAAGAGGACAAAACGCAGCTGAACCATGGTGGAAGAGAAGAATAAACCAACAGATTGCACAGTTGAGGAAAGATGTAAGCCGGCTAGAAAAATGGAAAGGTAATGAACTGGGTCCAGAAAGAATAAAGTGTGAGTTGAAGAATAACTATAAAATAGAGGCTAAAGGGTTGAGTATGGTGATTGAGGAGTTGAAACAGCGAATTACTGCAAAAGCAGCAAAGGTGAAGCGTTATGAAAACAGAGCAGATCAGTATGCCCAAAACAGATTATTCCAGTCTAATCAAAAAAGATTGTTTGAGTTATTGGAAGGGAATAAAAGAGACGATGATGTAAAACTGAATGAAGACGAATTTCTCAGATTTTGGAGTGAGATTTGGGATAACCCAGTTAGACACAATGAAAGAGCAGAATGGTTAGATGAAGTGAAGAAGGAATTACATGGAGTAAAAAAGCAGGAGGATATAATACTGATAACGGATAAAGTAAAGAAACAGCTAAAGAAAGTTAACAACTGGAAAGCACCTGGACCAGATGGTCTTCATGGGTTTTGGTTAAAGAAATTTACATCATGTCACGAAAGAATAACTATGGTACTTCAAAGATGTTTGAAGGAAGGCCAGATCCCAGACTGGATGACAATGGGAAGAACCATCTTGATCAAGAAAGATAGGACGCAAGGAAATGTGGTAACAAATTTTAGACCAATAACTTGTCTTGCCCTAATGTGGAAACTATTCACTGGAATAATAGGTTTAGAGATATATGAACATTTGGATAAACAGAATCTACTTCCAGAAGAACAGAAAGGATGCCGAAGGAATTCAAGGGGTACAAAGGACCAACTTCTTATTGATAAAATAATCATAAGATATTGTAAGAGGAGAAAAATTGGGGTAGGAATGGTATGGATTGATTATAAAAAAGCGTATGATATGGTCCCACATAGTTGGTTGAAAACGTGCATTGATATGTTTGGAGTAGCTGAAAACATTAAAAAGATACTGGTGAATGGAATGGACAAATGGACCACAAATTTGACGGTGGGAAAGAAAGATCTGGGAAATGTTAGGATACGCAGAGGAATATTTCAAGGAGATAGTTTGTCGCCATTGCTTTTTGTAGTCGCATTAATCCCAATGTCATTTACCTTCAGGAAGATGAAGATTGGGTATGATTCAGGTGACGGCAGAGGCAAAGTCAATCATCTATTGTTTATGGATGATCTTAAACTATTTGCGAAGAATGAAAATCAAGTGGATAGCCTGGTAAATTCAGTCAGAATCTTTAGTAGTGATATCTGTATGGAATATGGAATTGAAAAATGTGCAGTGCTTACCATGAAAAGAGGCAAAATGGTTAAATGTGATGGAATAAAGATACCAGACAATCGGATAGTCAGAGGGTTAGGGAAAGAAGGATATAAATATTTGGGAATACTAGAAGGGGATGAGATTAAAAGTGAAAACATGAAGAATATCATAACGTCAGAGTACTATCGGAGAGTCAGAAAGATCCTCAAGTCAAAGTTAAATGGAGGGAACATCATGAAACCAATTAATGCCAGAGCGGTGTCAATTGTTCGATATGGAGCAAGTATAATAAATTGGACCAAGACAGAGTCGAGCAGTATGGATAGGAAGACTAGGAATTTATTGACAATCTACGGAGCTTTACACCCAAGGGCAAACACAGATAGGCTGTACATCAAAAGAGATGATGGAGGAAGGGGATTGATTAGTGTTGAGGACTGTGTTGCAATAGAATCTTATAGATTGCATGAATAACTTGAAGGAAGTCAGGAGAGGCTGCTAAATGCTGTAAAAAAAGAAGGAATATTGGATGAGGGTAAAAACGAGGGGGAAGTGAAGGAGCAAAGGAAGAGTCAGTATGTGGAAAAAGTATTGCACGGACAATTCAAGAGGAAAATAGAGAGTGTAAGAGACAAAGCAACTTGGCTTTGGCTAAGAAAAGGGATTCTGAAAAAGGAAACAGAGGGAACAATAATAGCAGCACAGGATCAAGCATTGCGAACTAAAGCAATAAGGCATAAAATTGATAAACAAGATGTAACCCCTTTGTGTAGAATGTGTGGACTCTGTACCACATGTCCAACTGCGTAGCCATCTAACACCTCGCATCAATCCGTAATATGCGGTGAGTTTTGACTTCCCTTTCCTACTAGCTGGCAATTTTATCATTTTTACCACACTTATATGGGCCCCTACATCGAGTCTGAGGCCAAGACTCATACTTATTCTATCGATTCTACATGGCATACCCTTACGTGTAGCCATCCCGCGCGTGTTAGAGCCCGAGGCTCAAAGCGCATTATATTATCACAATGCTAACTCTCAGTCATTAAATTATCACATTTACATAACTATAACACCAGTGTGGTTCCAATTACCTACTCCAAAACCATAAAAAAGAGCTTCGATACAGAAAGGTAAAGTTGGACAAGGCAAGAACAAGAGACCAGCGGATAAAGAATAGCAGAATGTTCAAAGAGGACGAGGGGATGTTCTACAAGAAAACTAACAGCGCCAAGGAGTAGAAAGGGAAAGTTCCAAAAATCAAGAAATTTGTCGAGTTCTGGGCAGGAATGTGGGAAGACAAAAACAACAACCCCCTACAGAAAGTGGATGAAAACAACTGCAGAGAAGGTAAAGGCGAAAGTTACCAACGTGGAAGAGTTGCAAATCACAGAAAAGAAGTTGTACGAAACACTGAGGATGAGAAAGAACTGGTCACCCCCTGGTATCGATGGACTACAGAACTTCTGGTGGAAAAAATTCAGTGGAGTCTGGAAAGCACTAGTTAAGAGTATGAACAGATGGATAGAAGAGCCGGAAACGATACCAGAATGAATAACCCATGGGAGAACGGTGCTACAACCAAAGTCTGAGGATCTAAGCAGAGAGAGGGATTACAGACCGATAACCTGCTTGAATACTTGTTATAAAATCTTCACAGGAATGGTTGGAAGCTACATGAAGGATCATGCGGAGAGGAATGGAATCTGGGACAGAAGTCAGCTCGGAACGTGTTCTGGAGTATTGGGTACAGTCGACCAATTGATAGTGGATAATACGATCATGGACGAAGTTGAAGAGAAGAGAAGAAACCTTGCTATGGCATTCTATGACTGTCAGAAGGTTTATAACATGGTCAGACATGATTAGATGGTGAGAGTATACAGATGGATGGAGATACCAGAGAAGGTGGTGAATGTACTGATAAAGCTGATGAGAGGATGGAAAACACGACTAGAGGTAACAACTGGAGACGAAGTTAAAATCAGTCGATGGATAAACATCTTGAAGGGGTTCTTACAGGGCGACAGCTATTTCCCAGTTAGTTTTTGTTTAACAGAAGTACCAATAGCAAAGATGCTAGAAGAGATAGATAGATACAGAATGGGACAGCCGAGAGAAAGAGATCTGAAGAGAACACACAGCTTCTTCACAGGTGATTTGAAAGTGTATCAGGAAAACCATCAGAAGCTGGAGATAGCCAATGAAATGATAGTGAAGGCGAGTATGGACACCGGAGCTTGTTATGGCGTAAAGAGATGTGCGGAGATTGTTTTCAAAGATGGCAAGATGGTGAAAGGCGATGGTCTCACGGTTTTGGAAGAAAGAATGAAAGCGTTAGACCCAGATGAGAACGAAGTGTACAAATTTCTTGGTTGCGAACAAGGAGAGAAAATTGATGTAAAAAGAGTAATGCAGAGGGTGAAAAAGGAAGTTAAAAAACGATTGGAACAACTGGTAAAGATGAACCTTAATGATGAGAATCTGATGAAAGCGATTAATTGTAGAATAGTACCAGTAGCTGGTTATGTCATGAATGTGTACTCACTGAGGAAAGGAAACATCGAAGAGCTGGATAAGATTGTGAAGATGTAGCTTAGAAAAGAAGGATTTCATGGAAAGCAATCAAGTGACGAGAAATTGTACGCGAAAAGGCAAGACGGACGAAGAGGATTGAAAAGTTTCAAAGAGGTATATGACGAGACTAAAGTGAGAGTTGCATGTTACATGGCAGTGTCGAATAGCGAGTGGATCCGAGCTTCTTGGATTAACGACTGCTGAAAAGAGCAAATGTCGGTGAAGAGAGAGGCAGAGGAGGCGATGCGAAAGGTGAATGGGCAAGTTGAGTTTAACATTGGAGAGATTAAGAGCGGCAACGACGGGAAAGGACATCGTAAGAACAAAGCTGAAAGTTTCAAGGAAAAGAAGTTCCAGAACGAAATGCCAGCTGGATTTGAGAAAGAGGACCACGTATGGTTGAAATGCAACACTAATCCGCGAAAAACACCGTCGATCTTCACCTTGCAAGAGCAGATGGTAGAGACGAGAGCATGGAAGAAAATGAAGGGATTGACAGACCAAGATAAATGCAGGCTATGTGGAGAATGCAATGAGACTGTTCAGCATTTACAAGCAGGATGCAAGAAGCTAGCTGGATTGGGATATGTGAAAAGACATGACAACGCTTTAAGAGTACTGGCGGTGCAATGGGCGATAACGAACGGACTGCTCCCAGAAGGAACGAAATGGTATATGGAACGATGGGAAAAAGGGAAAGTGACCGAGAACAACGGCAAGAAGTTATATTGGGACTGGAAACACAAGATGAGGAAGAACTGTACGGCAAGAAGACCCGATTTGACGTTAGAGGATAGCGAAAAGAAAGAGATAACGATCATCGATATGGCGTGCACGAACGAGTCGAACAAGGACAAGAAAAGAGGAGAGAAAATACGAAAATATCAGCAGTTGTGCTTCGAATTACGAGAGGATTTCACTGTTAAAGTAGTGCCGTCGGTGATCGGCTGTTTGGGAGGTGGTTTAAAACGATTGAAGGAGGACATAAAGGAACTGTTTACGGAGGATAAAGAACTTGAATGTACGTGTAGAGAGATGCAAAAATCTGTAGTATGGCAAAGCGAAACCGTCATGAGAAAAATATTATCAGGACTGATCCATTGACAAGAGATACCCTTATATATTAGCTAACAAAGTTTGATAGCTATTGTCCTTCCCTCCTTAACCCGGATGAAAGTGGGAAAGAGTGGGGGGGGGGGGGGCATTGGCCAGTTATACAATATGCCCTAGGTTATAGTTTTTCCCTTTTTTTGTAATTAAAGCATCATTGTATATTTGGTTAAGTCAAGAAATAATAATAATATGGCTGTACATCTCTTACTCATTCCTGACTGGATAAGTGGGGCGAGTAAGGGCTGGCCCTGTGGGTGTTCCTTAAAATGCATTTTAATGGTAAAACATCTATTCCCCACAAGTTCCCTGAAATGTGCAATGTCTGTTGCTGCCTTACCTGGCAGGATGCTGGGAGTCCGTAGTAGGCTGAGACCTCTCCCAATGTCCTTAGTTGGGTAGTGTGCAAGTTGTGATAATAATAATAATAATAATAATAATAATAATAATAATAACAATAATAATAATAATAATAATAATAAATGCACTCAGGATGTTATCAAAATGTTTTGTTTACAAATAACGAGCGGATGACAAGCTGACATTTTATAAATTGTTTAAAAAGTTTCTAAAAAGTATGCTAAAACAATCATAGGAAGTATATGTTAAATCAATTTTTGCGGCTCGGTAAATATGAACCAATATTCACCACCACTTCGATTAATAATTTTTAAATACCATGGTTTGGTTACTTGACGTTTTCTGATTGCAGGCGCACTACTGTTCCACGTGCTTTTCTTTCCAACTAAGTTTTCATGAGAAATCCAAACAGTAAAAATTTGAAGGAAATTGAGGTATTTATCATTCCAACTGCCGTGCAGTTGATCGAATGTAAGAAAATATTCCGTATTAAAAAGTTCAAAGCCACTGTACAAAGAACAATAAAACTAGACATGTTAAACGCGAATGATTTGATTTATCAGGGACATGAAAACTCTAGCCCTAAAGAAATCTTAGTAATAAAGAAGTGAACTGCGCTGTGAATTCAAGGTCATTATTAGTCGATTACTGGGAACTGTAAGCTCGAAATAACTCCAGTATTCGTGAATAAAAGCAGAACCGAAATAAGGAAGCATATGGAATCCTGGAATTAACATCGTGACAATTAGCGTGCCAAGTCGCAAAACATTATTACATGCTAGTTTAGAAAAGAGCTTGAGCTTCGTTGCTGGAAGAATGGGAAACTAAATTTTTGCGTTAGTCCTCAGTTGGCTTTGGAGAAAAAGGTTGATTTCGCGCCTGTTGGCGTATTACAAAGGTTAAATTGGTGATTAACAACAAACACGTAAGAACAAATTTGTTGCTGCGAATGCTGGTCCTGGTTCGGAAAAGAAGACACGCAATTTCGCAGGTTGTTTCGCGTTTGCCGTCACAACAAAAGCATGAGCATCCACATCCATTTGCAAATAAATTCGAAATTAAATAAATTCGCTATTTTCACAGCTCAGAAAAGTCACTAGTCCGACCATCAGGTCTGAAGACCCAAAAGACCTTGTTTTACACCCTTTGTACTTGAATAAAAATACACAAGTATGAAATGGTATTAATTATAACTGGTCAAAGATACAACATGACCACAAAGCGGCAGGTCATAGAACTGCCTCAAAGAAATGAGTACTGTAATCTGTGACATGTTTGGACTATCTAAATGTAACAATGCTTAACTTTATCAATTGTAGCCACATCCAAACTTTCAAGTGATTTCGTTCAGTAGCCTCCAAGATGCAGATAATGTTCAAACGCCAAAATGTTGGGTCAAACTTATAACGTCATATCCTATCTCATTTCCAAACAAAACAAATCTAGTTATCTCTAAAGTGAAGGGAAATATCGACGAGTTAAACGTAATTTTTTGTGTTAGAGTATCGGTGAGCTACACAAATGACTACCTTGGATCACAGTCACACCAACCTGGTTTATCTGTAGATTCATTTTTTCTTTTCCTGCTGATGCCTTCAAGACTTTCTTTCGTAGTTTCTGCAAAGCTATCAAATACATCTCCTCTTTGTTGTTCTCTAGTAGTTTTTGAAGTTCCAATCATAATTTACCCGTTGAACCTTGGTGATCACTAGATACAGCTAATAACATAAAATATTTGTCATTATTATAATTCTGGATATTCAAGGGTTGGTCATTAATGACAGGCTCATAGTATTCTATTTTTACAATCAATAGGAAACCCAATACACGAAGAAGGGGGCGGTTATGGAGTCAGAACTTCAGGGTCTGAAAACTAGGGAAACCGACTGATATATTGGGAATATGAAAGCTTGGAGATATTCATAGATGTTCGTTGAACGTTCGTCAAGCTCCAATGGCTGGTTCCCCTCATTCATAAGCTGAACACAACTACCAGAATGCCGTTCCAAATTTTGTTTGTAATGTTAATCCGCGAAATTGTCTTTCCATTCGCTTTGGGAATTCAATGTTTGCATGATAATGAAAAAACTGCAAAGTATTCTGGTAGTTGTATTCAGCTGCCGTAATAAGGGGAATCGGCTATTAACCTCAGGAAAACGATTTGTGAGGACCAGACGGGGATCGAGCCCGCAACCATCTGATGACCGGTAAGACACTCTAACCATTGAGCTACTGAGACTCAGATGGTGAGTCCAGGTGTGAGTTAGACAAATGTGATGCCTATGCGGCAGCCACGATATGTTCATAATTCTGTTGAATACGACTGATATATTAGGAGTGTGGGAGCCTGGAGGTAATCGTAGATGTTCACTGGACGTTCGTCATGCTCAAAATACCCTCAGAAAAACAATTCCTGGGCCCCAGACGGGGATCAAACCCGCAGCCTTCTGATGACAATTGCAATCAGAGACAAATGACCGACTACGCTAAAACATCCAACATTCCATCAAAACCTCACTTCTGACCAGTGCTTCCACTTGGAAGGAAATTTCTTTCCAAAAGGAAGCTTTGGCATTTGAAAAGGAAAAAAAAAATTTGGAAGGGAATTCAAAGGAAATTTGATCACATAGAAGGAAAATGGAAAGAACACATGGAATAAAATGAAATGTTTAGTTTTTGTCAAGTCTCTTTTGTATCCTTTGTTGCTTTGAAAAGGAATTTGTTTGGGAATTGACAAATCACATGTGCCAAAATTTACTCCTTCATAAACCTCATGGAGGATTTAATTTAATATACTTCATTTCTTTCAGTGAGCAGTTAAGTCATCCTGAAATAAAGCAAACTGCCAACACAGGAATTGGCTGAAACAAGTTGGTGAGATGTTCAATTTTTTGGCCTTTTCAAATTTATTTTGATCATCAAATTTTGACAGCTATTCAACAGAATGATAAGTCTGTCATCAGCAGCTAAGGGCTAAAAAACAACATGATAAAGCTAAAGGCTAAAAAACAATGATAAAACAAATCAGCCCTCTTAGTAGGGTTAGCCCTGGTAAGAGGGCTAAATTTTCCTACCCTTCTTGCAGGGCTGGATCTAGCATGCATGCATTCATTAATTTTCCCCAGTTCTTGTTAATGTGTTTATCTATACATGGAATATTTCCAGTCCTCCTAGGCAAGATTACAGGTACTACTCAAAAGCAAGATCTCACTTGGGCCCTCACTTGGCTTTAACTGTTAAGGATCCCTTGCCACCATATTGGGCAAAGCTAATAAACTTAAACTAGGAAGGCTGGCCCTCTTCATGTAAACAAAAACAAATTTTAGAAGGGATTTGACAGGGAGGCAAGATTTTGGCAAAAAAAGCCAGCCCTACGAGGACACCTGACTTGCTTCCATGTAAACACCACCTAAAATGATGTATTTGTGGTAGCTTTGTTAATTATGTTCTTAATACGCATGCTCTCAGGTTGTTCTCTCAGAAAAACTTTCTGAGTCCCTGACAGGAATCGAACCCATAACCTTCTGATCACTGGTGAGACATCTTTGTAGCTCAATGGTTAGAGCATCTCACTGGCGATCAGATGGTTACGGGTTCGATTCCCGTCAGAGACTCAGAAAGTTTTTCTGAGAGAACAGCTTGAGAGTGTGTGTATTAAGACCACCTAAAAAGTTTCTGAAATATGCAGTCAATAGTTCTGTTCTGAAGAAAACCAAATGTCGCTTTATGGCAATTAAGTCAGGCCTATATCCAAAACCAGTTCTTTTCTGAGCCTTGAAAAATAACAAACACGTGAACTTCTTGAGTAAATTAATTATAAAAAATGAAAAATGCATACATAATGAATTCTGTCAAAAAATTAGGGGCTACACTACTTTGATATACCCTTCAAGTATTTAGTAATGTCTTCCTCAATGGCTGGAGGAGAAAAGTACTTAAACTGATTCAACATTCTTAGCATGTTTTGATTACATGGATAAACACCACACATCATTGTATTGAACAAGGCTTTGCAACAGCAAGAAAAAAACTGCTTGAGATGGGTAGGTACTATTGGTCAATCTTTACTTAATCATGCTAGTCTCAACAACAATAGCTGATTTCAATGAAGGGGCAACATACTAATTAAATATACAAATAGTTATATATGTATATGCAAAAGTTAAAAATATGATAATACAAGTACAGTAACATATCCAAATGTAAAAAAAAAAGATATTTGAATGAAGAAAGAAAAAGATCAAGGGATTCATGGTATGACCTAGCATACTGTGAATTTGTGTCAGACAAATATGCTTTTAAAGGAAATAGAGCAATTCTGTTGATTTGGTTTCTGAAGAAAAATTATTCCACATGATGGCACCACTATATTTAAACCTTCTCCTAAGGAATTCTTGTTTCAAGCACCAAATTTAATTGCAAACATGGCCTACAAAAGGCAGCAATGTCTATCAATAGAAAAATATTTTCATTAACTCAGTAGCCAGTTTTGGCTGACGATTGAGTTTACAAGGATCAGCCAACATATTCCCAAATATCACAGTTAAGAACTTCAGTTAACTAATAAACATACCTTACTACACAATACAACAATTATCTTTGAAAATAGAAATCTAGGCCAAAAATGGAACTCTATTAAATCATTCCAGTACTCTATATTTCATGAAGTAAACAATGCTAGGTTTCCTGGCACAGTGTACTGTAAATGTTAATTTCCCAATAAGCTACCTTTCTAATTTTATATGCTAGACATGTTCGGATGCCTACTCTTTATGATTGCTGAAGATTGCCTGAACCAAATTTCAAGACAATATCCTAGGACATATTTATCCTTGGACTGACAGTTTTAGAATCAACCATGTGTTTGAGCTTTGGAAGTGCTAAATCAGTGCTATTGTTCCTGAGATCATTTTTTGGTAAATATTTCTTCTAGAGAAGGATTCTTTCAAATTTGGAGCAGTGTGTTTATTAAGTAATTTATACATAAAAGCTAACTTTGTATAAAAAAACTTTATATCCAGTGTTTCCCACAAGAGGCTGTCAAGGACAATTGCAAACCCAAAATCATAAATGGCTCCAATAATAACCCTTGCTGCACAAAATTTTTGCAATTTATCTTTAAGTTGTTTACCACAATAGTCCCAAAGAAGGGAACAATAATCAAAATAGGGTTACACCAGGGGTTTGTAGATAGTTTGTGATGTATTGGCAGGTATAATGAAAGGGCTAGATGCATCTAATAGCCCCAATACCTGCACTAGCCATGTATACTTTCTCAATTTATTCATCAAGCTGAATTTTTCATCTATATACATTAGATTCCTAAATATTTAAATGTGTGCAACACAGGTATATTATTCATCAAAACAGCATTTATACAAACTTAATTATTAAGGTAGAAGGACAACGCAATAAACATGTATTTTGACTTAGTTGAATGACCTAGTAACCTATTTTTAACGAGCCAGTTATAAGTGTAGTTTAAATCAGAGTTTAGCATTCCAAGAAGTTCAGTAGAATCATAAGATGAAAACATTTGAGTATCGTCAGCATATAAGCATGGAATTGTGATTTTTAGAAGGTCAGGCATGCCACTTTTGTACAATGAGAACATTAATGGTCCCAAGATTGAGCCATGCGAAACACCACATATTACTTTTCTTGTTGACGATGTCTGGCTATTTACAAAGCACACTTGTTCTCCGTCTCTCAAATAAGATTTGAACCATTCTAGTTCAAGACCAGTGACTCCAAAATGGTCATTCATGTTTTCTAACAATATACTATAATGCTATTATACATATTTTCTAACCATTCAGGTTGCCGAATCGAAAACTTGTTTAAAATGGTAAGGAAGAATAAATGGATAAAGGAAGTTCTCGGGTGTTTACTTGGTTTTTTAAGAGAACGAAGAAGGTAAAGGGTGGTGTGTACTGCAGTTTATCCGTTGCCGGAATAGATTTCGAGCCTATCTACCCAACTGTCTGCGATTTTACGTGCATGTGACAGCGTGCGACGAAATTAACATAGCCACAGCAGAAGGAGTAAGTTTATGCTATACACTTGAACGGGTGGATCAGAAACCTACCCTGTGATAATGATCACACGAAACATTACGTATTATAATTAGAAGTGCTACAGAAATATAATACAGACGCTTTGATTGGTGGAACTGACTTGCGATGTTGCAAACTTGGATAAAACAATTTGGAATAAGGACAATCACACCTCTACCACCTAGAAACATGTTTGAGCTTCGCCGTATCGCGATCTCACATATCGTGGCTTTTATCTCATCCTTCGATCGCATTTCTGGCTATATGTGCTTATTAGTCACGACAAATACAAAAATCGGTGGGCTTCCTTACCTTTCTGTTCAAACAACTATTCTTGCTTTACTTTCTGCTTCTATCAAAATTGTCGTCAAATTTCCCGGCTAAGTGAAGATGCTCCCCAGTACTCTGTGTCCCCAGCGACACAGAACAAGTTTAACAGGTTTTGTGGTGGGCGTCGAGACGAAAACATTCCGAAAATTTTATCGGCAGTCCGGCAACCATGCGTTAAATTTATCTGACTAATTCAAGAATTCATTTGACAGCAAAATGTACATTAATTGTCACCGCGTTGGTTCGTATCGTGATAAAACTGATGGCAACATTTTCTAAATATAGGATAAAAAAACTCGATCTCGATCTTTCATTCATTTGGTTTTGGGATTTTATTCAGGACCTCTCACGAAAGGCTGGTGATGGCATTGATTATCTACAGGGGAGAGTGGGGCTGACTATTTCCACATTACACGTCTTGAATTAGAAATTCAAGACCCAGCATAGGTCTTGAATTTGTTAATTCACGATCCTTAGAAGTAAACATTGAGAACCTTGTCACAAAATTTTACTCAATGATTGAAATTTACTCAACAAAATATGCTACTTTGTAGGCTTTCTAATTCAAAACAACCTTTAAATTCCTGGGGATGAGGTCACCGGGCCCATAATTAAGGTCAGACACTTGTAAGAGAATAGAGTTTACTGGGTATCATCTAATGAATATGGTCATCTAAAAAGTTGAGAGAAAGTGCCTCTATCATGGATTTCCTTTGAAGCGTTGTGGGAAAACCGGCCTGAATTATGATCAGCTTCTTCGGGTGCGACGGCTGCCATCGGGCTCTTCATGATAAAAAAATTGCTTACATTTTTCTTATCCCATTCACCACTGACCATATCTTGGTGGACAAGTTAATACTTGAAAACCTCTTTTGCCGTAGTACACTGAAAGTTTTGTGACGCATATTAGCCAGGTAAGTCTAGCCGCTCCGGCTCATGTACTCGGCCAATCTTATTCCCAGAGTATTTCTTCTCGGAAACTCTCTGAGCGAGATTAACTGAATTTCAATTTCATAACATTGACAATAGAGAAGAGGAGTATACAAAGTAAAATGAAAATAAACAAATCACCAAGTTTTTATTGCATATCATTAAAATTTTTAAAAGATGCGCTAACTCTATGTCAGGTTCTCCTGCCGAAATATTCAGTGTAGCAATGGTATCGCCTGCAGAGGCAGATCCAGGCAAAAATCTGACTGGGGGCACTGGGGTATGAAATGTAGGGGGGTTGAGGGCATGCTCCTCCTGAAAATTTTGAGTAGCTAGAAGCTCTGGCTCTAAAACACCATTTCTTGCATTATTGACAGTGATTTATTTATGCAAGTATGAACCAAAATTAGAATAACTTTCATTATGAAATAAATACAACGCCGCTTCTGATTGGTTGCCGTGCGTGCTCCATATCTCGATGAAGCACGGGAAAAAGTGCTGGAAAAACATTTCGGATAAAAATAAAATTCTTGAGCTTAAACTGTCAAATAAGCGAGTTAGCTCTCAAATGGAAAAAGAAAACATATTTTACAGCTGGAAGTGGGAAACAAATTTTGAACCGATATTCAGGGTAAAGTGTATTTCAGCCATTGGTTAATGACCAAAACAGCGGAACTGGTCGATCGACGAAACGTTTCGCCTCTTTGTCCAACAAAAAAGTGGATAAGAAAAAACAGTGAAAACAAAAGGGACACCAAACTTGTCTTTGGAAACATTTAAAGGAATGTGGAGACTACGGAATATTTGAAGTACAAACAAACGATTCAGACAACAAACTGTAAACAGAAAACACCGCCCTGAGTCATTTTCCTGTACATACACTTCCCAGAGCATGTATTTGATGTTGGTACAATTCAGGCTACGGTATAATTCTCCACAAAACAGTTGCACACCTTTACTGGAGAAAATGCGTTACTGTACTTCTTTGCAACTGTTTTCCATAATCGTCTCACAACGTTAACGTAGACAATTTTTCAGTGTATCCAAGAAGATAAGTGCGGTAACTGAAGCTATTAATGCAAATCAATGTAAAATCCTAAATTTATTGATTTCTATCATACTCTAAATCAACTGTAAATGCAGTACAACACTGACAATATATTCACAAGAATTTTTAATGAGCAGTGAGTTATCCAAATGAGATGTAAAAGTTCACTTCACCAGTGACAACATACATATTAGTAAGTTGCACCACAAAACCATACATACATTGCCTGCATCGACATATCCATCTGCCCTCAACTGTATACCTTGTGGAGCTTTTTTGCAAAGGTGAACCGTAAACAAACTCTGCTCACAGCTTAAAAATTAATCTTACATCCCCCAGACGGAGCATTGAGAACAGGACATTTTTTAACTATTTTCGAGGGGAGGGTCTGTCACCAAAGGGAACCTTGTGTTGAAAGGCAGTTCAAAATTTAAATTAATAAATACAGATAATTACCAAGCTCACAATTTTATAGCTGGTTTACAAACGTTCCTTTATACCTAGTAAATCCAGTATTCCATGACAGAAGAATCCGTACTGTCTATCCTCTAGAGCAGGGGTCCCCAACTGGCGGACTCCGACAGGCTTTTATCCGGACCGCTAGATATTTTTTGTGATACTAATATTAATTTATAGTTTCACTTAAACAACATTTTAAAAAATAGTTCTTTAGGGAACTGGAAGCAAAGTATATTTTGAAGATAAATTTTGGGACTTTAGGTTATCAAGTTCCTGTTTGGAAATAAACTTGTAACTAAGAAAAGCTCAAAAATGTTTAATAAAATGTCGAAGTTGCCACTATGCTTTTTCCATGAATCATAGTTACGTGTAATATCTCGTGGTTACGGACCCCACAGAGAGAGAGAGAGTTGAGTAACTGGGCTCCCCGAATTTTAGTTGAATACCCCTGCTCTAGAGTGTCACTGTGGGTGAAATCTTGCACAGATATCACGTAAGGGTATACGTCATGTAATATAAAATCATAAACTGATTTTTTTTGAGTCTGGAACACAGAAGTTAACATACTGGAACGCGAAATTGGTCATATTTTCTAATTTTACGTAGAACCACTGTTAGCACACGAGCAATAGTTCTTCATTCCAGTGACAAAAAAATTTGAATTCAAAACAGTATTTTCTGGCCAACCAGGCCCCTTTATTTCTTCCGGTTCCGGGGTCAATTTGACCCTGTCCAACCTAAGGACCTCACCAAATTGGGATTTTACTAGAGGGGATGGTGGGGCATGCTACCTCAAAAAATTTTGAAATCTTATGCCTTGAAAAACCATTTCTAGCAACCCCAGACCACAACTTCTGTCAGAAATACTCGGTAAACTGATGGTCATTTTACACTTGTACTTTTTTTTTTAAAAAGTGCTACTGTAATGTAACACAAATATCGTAATTCCTCAGACTAAGACATATTCATCGAGACAAAATTTGAGAAGTCGGATATTACTGAATGATTAGAAGGTAACCAGTCTAATTTATGCCCTGTTCATTTCCTCCACCAGTTTACCACTGTCCCCAGTCCCCGGGACATATTTCATATGAAATTTCTTAGGAAATGTCCCACTCTTCGGAAATTTGGTTTCCTTTCGCGCGTATTACGCTCAGACACCAAGAAGTCATTTTCGAGGTCAAGCTTCTGAAGCCCGCAGAGTATTTAAATGTTGAAATGAAATGGATTATTTGCGGGAAGTATGTAAAGACCAATTTTGATTTGCTAACCCTCTTGTGTGTGTTAAAAAGGGATAGGGAACTACCGAAAACTTGGAATACAAAATGCTAACGTTTCGAGCGAGAGCTCCTTACCAGATTTATTGGTCATCTTTGAATTACATGAAATGTTTTTCTTTCTGAAAACGTCACCTAGTTTTTAAATAACTTTACGTTTCACTACGACAAAAGCCTTTTGACTATTACCGTTCCGGGACTAGTTATACTGTACCTTGTGTAAGCTACTTTAGTAAAACGACCCGTCTTAGCCGAGGCCTGCGCATGTTTTGGCCAATCATACTTCAAACGCATTTGATCCGACTCGTTCTGTGGTTGTGATGATTCGACAACGATCAACTAAATTTCCAATATTTTTTTTTTTAAACTTCTGACAAGAAGCTGGGTGTGTTCTGAGAAGGGGGACAAATTTCCGACGACGGTGACAATTTTTCTCGTAAATATGACCCTAGGGAACATAATTCCTAGAAAATTTGTCCACGGGGGACATATTTTCTGTGATACCGGGTCTCCGAAAGATATCTGCACTATGAGAACCTGACAAAAATATCTTTGCTTCTTGTTAGTTAAAGCAGATGTCGAAATCGGGATTTTCCTCATCCCGAAGGTATGTGGGTCGAGATTTTAATGCAAAATCGGGATAATCCCAAACGAAATCGGGATGGATAGTCTGTAATAATCGGTCAAATTTACCACATTGTCTTTGTGTTATTGTTGCAGATCACACGTTTGTAACTAATTCGTACTGTTTACTAATATCTGGCAAGTGGTTGTTTAAGCAGCGTGAATCTTGGCTCTTCGGAAAATTGAAGCATGGCAAACTGACCGAAAACCGCTGCTGCTGCACCTTTAAGAAACTGCAACGTTTTACCTGAAGTGTAGAGGGGAACTCGTATCGCTTGAATGGTCTTATATGCGCAGTGCTATATTTTAAAAAAATGATACAAATAATACTTTCCACAAGTATAATAAAATAAGAAAAATACATCTGTAGCATCCAAATTTGAAAATATTTAAGGCTTTTTTTATTCAACTGCTTTTCATATTAATAGCCTTCCCAATGGTTGTTTGGTCATGTAAGCACTTTAATAGCTTAACTAAACATGCTGGGAGATTCTCAAAAAATACATTTCAAACATAGGGTATAGATTATAATAACAATCAGATATGTAAACACCACAGCATCCCAAAACTAGTTTAAGGATAAAAATTCTTTGACCAAGCAAGTCTCATTCTATCTGTTGTTTGCGATCTGTGATCTGTTACTAGTCACAAAAAAACGGTATATTTTAAAATTTAAATAAAATAACTGCAAATTGGTACTAAAATAGTATACAGCTGTTCCGTTTGTTTACAACACATAATAACAATGTGTTCGATTACCCAAATCATGAAGGAATACTGCATGCAGATAATGAAGTAGCCTTGGAGTTCATGATCAGTATCGTGTACCCAAATGAAGATATGCGTAAATGAAGTCCTGCCTGGGTAGTAAAGGAAAACCTTCCCCCAGTAGTTGCTCATTCTCGACTCTATTATATTAACCTTTAAAACACTGACCTTCCACAAATTTAAAAAGCTGCAAGGAATTCTGTACTGGTCTATGCCACATGTGGTATGGTTTCATAATCGAAAGACAATAGTACGATTGGTTTTTACTGAATCATCTCCAATCATTTCCAAAGGAGTTGAAGGTAGTATTTACTTTCAACCTTCTACTTCATATCCATAAATTTTACATCGCTAAGAAGTAAAAATTGTCTTGGTAATGGCCTAGGAGCCGGTGAAAGAATTTTATAAAGTTGACGTTCCATGTCCACATCAGTTCTGAAACAAAAATAGGAAAAAGTTAGTTCTGTGAAAGGTGAAGTATAACTTGTTTTTGTTTTACATTATTTAAAATCTCTTTCAATCTGCACAACTAAAAATGTGATCAGTTTTCTGGAAAATGTTTATCATCCAGACAATGCTTTAACATAAAACACCACGATTGTAGATGACCCAATGCAAAACCCGTTACTTTTACGAGATGTTTCATAAATCCATTTAATACTAAACTTGTGCGATGGATTTAATAATATTAAATAATTTTTAACTTTAATCATTTTCGGTATTTAGATAAGTGGTCACGTTCCAGGGTTTATCGTGAATTGGACGATACCCTTGCAATGCAACCCTGCTAAATGTTGCGTCCGGGTATCGTAACGTCCCGGCTGCCCTATAAACTGCTCCATTAGTTTGAAAAATGCTGTGGCTTAGTATGAGCAAAATTTTGGACTCACTGCATCAAATGAATATATATAACAGAATGCAAGGAAAGAAAGTTGCCATATCCAACCGACAAGGAGAAGAAAATAACGGGAACACATCATACCAAACTCAAAACTTCCGTTACCAAATCATGTAGAAAAGACAAAAAAAAATTAACGTTCAATGAGAAACTGTAAATTTGATACAAAATTGCTCTCGTTTACTTCGTCGTCAGTTTTCGTCAATAAATTTTTCTCCCAGTGAATACTGCAATCTTTGCGCAAAAGCAGGCCTTCATTTGTACTCAGAACTTACATTACAATAAATCCAGCGAGGTTTGTGCGAACAAGATCTTCCTCAAGGGACGACGCCATACTGAGGCCAAGAACGCAGTGAACAAGATCTTTACCTTCAAGTTGGAAAAAAACTATAACATTACCTCAACATCATTTGGCCACATCGAAACGACAGCAACAACAGGAATGTGAACGTATCCACGAGAAAATAGCAAAAATACGACTGAACACCGATTTTGCCAAATTGGAACAAATCCATGCCGTGCATGCTGCATCGAAAGCTACAACGCAATGGCGGACCTAATATTTGCAAAAACGGGGGACCCAAACTCTGAATCTACCAAGGCTTTGACATGGCTCAAATTATTGGGTTTTTTTTTAACACTATGACATCTATATGCTACACAGTTCGCAGCAATAGTATGAAGAATGAACCACAAGAGTGTGAAGTTGATGGTTTGATCACTTTCAACGGCATCAGCAATGGAGTGTTGTACCCTTTTTTAGAATCATCTACACGGGATGACAGCAATGCGAAAGAATGTTTTAAAAACCAAGAAAATGTGCCTCATTACAAATACAGCTTATATCTCATAGAGCAACGAAAGCTTATGCTGAGTCATCCCATGCATTTTCGGAAATTAATCTTAAAGACCTAAGGTATTAAAGCAGCGCAAATGTAGGGGGCCTAGGCCCCTTGCGCCCCTCCCCTGGGTTGATCACTGCAACGTAAAAACAATAAAACAGCATCGTCAAGGATAATGAGAACACTAACAAATACACGCAGTACCAGTGGATGGAACGAAAACCTACAGTACAATAAGAACAAGATGAGGAAGAAGGTGAATAAGACAACAGTCACCTTAATAATATTATAAATTATACGTAAATTACGTCACCTCGTATTGAAATACATAAGAATACTGGATAGTATCAAAAGTAACACCTGAGCTATTGTTTCATCCACAATTTTCTTTTTCAAATACGCCTCACCTGGTTGCATGGGAACTAATTTTGTCTCACTCTGATCTTGCTGCATTCCAATAGGAAGACAAGAGTCAGGTACAGCCGGTGCTACATAAAAGAAATTCACAGTGCCGAAAAATTTATACATTTACACTATTTTTAATTTCAGTTGGTTCGCTCAATGGCAGATATAAACTGTGTTTACTTGCAGCAAACTTAACTACATTGTGATCACTTCAGTAATATAAAAAACATCTCTACCAATATTAATATGTTCAGCGCATGGAGCATGTCACAAGTCCAACCCCCAAGGAAAAAGCTTAAACTTTACTATTACCAATCAGTGCTGTAATGACTCGAGTCAGTGATTCGACTCGAGTCGAACTCGAGTCGCAATTTCTGACGACTCTACTCATGTTCTGCCTAAAACGTGACTCGAGTCTTGAAAAATGCCGTAAAATGTTTGATCTTGAAGCGAAAAAGACGAAATGTTTTGCCGTAGTCAGTAATGCCTGGCGAAAAATAGTACGTGTGCTGTGAATATCGTTACGCGCAAGGTTTACCCGGTTGAGCGACTGTGGGACATTCGCTATCAACGTGACGTCATCAAAACCGTTAGATTAACTATTAAGTTATAACAACTGAACAGTATAATTCAGCCCAGCAGAACGACTTCACTGTACATATGCTCAATGACTTTATTCATTCTGCTTCCTATTAATGTTCCACTATTTTGTCCTGTTATTTATCTATTTGTTTGCTTTTGTAAATGTAGTTTGTTCATTAAAAAAATGTCAAAATTTTGTGACTTGAATTGACTCGACTTTGAAATGTTAGTTACTTGACTCGACTTGAGTTATTATCTTAAAATGGCTCGACTCGATTCAGAATATTTAGCGGCTCGTTACAACACTGGGTACTGATTCTTGTACTTAGTTTCTGCGCACGTTTTTCACAAGGGAAAACTTGATTTTTAGCATATTAATTAAGAACACAGTTTATTATAACATAAAGTTCTCTGTTGAACAGGCAGATATCATTTACTTTGTTTTGTCTAGTATGGGTGAATGAAAATATTTGCTTTCGTTCTTTATTCCCTAGGATTTTTCTTTATTATAACCTTGGTGGATTACCATATCCTTGGGTGCCGTGTCTGTTTCTCCCCTTTTCAATTTACTGATAGACGTTTAAAATTGACAATGGCTTTCCACCGATTACACGTCATTACTTGGTTTGTTATTTACTTTGTAATCGTATCGGTCAATTTTGCGTCACATAACTTTTTTAAACTACAAAATTATCGCACAGTGTTTAGATTACGTCGTGTTTCATTCTAACGAAGTGCGTTCTCTCAAAATGTTAGTATTTCCTTCCTAGATTTCCACAGTTCCCTGACCTTCCTGGCTTTTTACACGTCAATCAACACTACTCGCTTGGCAGTCCATTTTTGGATGCGCTACTCAATTCAAGGCAACTATTTGGTTTTCATTTGTTTTTCCCTTTGTGTTTCAGTAATTTATTCGTTTTACGTTTTTACATGTAAAGCCTCGTGGTATTACATAAGATAGAGATGTCAGTTTGAGTTCAAAGGATTACGTATTTCCCAGCCTGTCTAATTTTTAAATCACTATACGGGATGTTAATCGGACAATCCAAGGACCTTTCCGGGATTTTATCAATAAAAATATAAAATCCATTTTCAAGGTAGTCCAGGCATTGAAAAAGGATTTCCGAAACTCCAGCACCTCCGTGCGTTGAATCATGTTTGAGTCATTATACAGTTTCTTCAACACAAGCGAGATATGTCGGTACAATGGAGGAGCCATTCGAACAACATGTTCAGAATGAACTAAAATTATTCGACAAATGTCAGAGCAATGTTGAAACCGCTCAAACAAGCCTCAATTAGGATCACTAATGAAAAATGTCTCATTTAGAGGACAAAACAAAATGAATTTTTGGATGATCGTTGGACGTTTGTCAAGCTCAAACCTCAGAAAAATGATTTCTGAGCCCCAGACGGGGTATCGAGTATTGAGTTAATGAGACTCACATGGCGAATGAAGGTGCAAGTTCAAAAAAAAAAATTTTCATAAATAATTCAACCAGTTGAGCTTCGGAACTCTGACGTTGTCCTCCCAATGGGGCACTTTGCTTATATATAGTTTATACTGTATGGAATTAGACTTTAAGACATTGTACACTATGTGTTTTGTAATATGGCAAAAAGAACTAGGCTTACCTCCTATTTTAAATACTTTCACTTCTGAGAACTTTACGTCAAATGTATGAGGATAAAAATTCTTTTTTATTCCATAAAAATATTGCCGAGTTCTTTCATTCCTGGAATCTCTTCTAAACTCTTGGCTTCGGGTTACAACCTTAAAAAAGGTATCTTAAATCAAAAACAATGCGTCATAATCATATGACAACAAGTGATAAAACTGATAAATTTATACCTACCCCACCAGATTTGGGAAGATGAAGAACTTGAATCTTGTCTCCAAACTGTTTCTTAAAATCATTAAAAAGTCTTTCTTGATCAAGTACAACGATGATGTTAACTGAAAATTGCAAAAACATCGTAACTCTTTTAGTCCCAAACTGGAACCTTACTACAACGGAAGCTCGAGTAGCAGGCAGTATAGTTCTATGTTAAAATTCAATTTTCGCGCACTGAAATTTTATAAGTTCTGATTGGTTGTGGTGTACCAAGAAGAGAGACATGTCATGTCACGGAAACGCTGAGCCATGCTTTAATAACCGTGCATGTTTTAAGAAAATAAAGCAAGCATATCCATCAGTGCAGGTTGTGCTTGTAATGTAATTGTAATGTATAGTTTAAATTCACGTAGGTTGAGTAATTAATGATGTTAATGTAAATATAGATTTGTAATGCACAGAATTATTAATTGTAATTATTTCTGAAAAGCCATAGTGGAGAAATAAATTACTTTATGTTAATGTTATTGCAAAAAGTTTTTTGGTTAAAAGTAAGTTTGTATTTCTAAAAAGTGGTAAGCCGGAAAGCTTCGTGCCCAATAACGGTATGCTTAGTATACCGTTATTGGGCACCGTATAGTAGTATACCGTTATTGGGCACCGTATAGTAGTATACCGTTATTGGGCACCGTATAGTAGTATACCGTTATTGGGCACCGTATAGTAGTGTGTTCAAATTGAATATTAAAAGGTTTAATTCGTTCCGGTCCCAGATGTAGCCACTTGAGGAGTAAAATTGTCTAGCGATAGCCGGAGTAAAATAATAAAAGTTAAAGAGTAAAATTTTGCCAAAAAAAAGGAAGAACGATTGAGTTTTGACGTTTCGAACGATCATTAAAGGCTTTCGCTTGAAACGTTTGTATCTTGTTCTCTCATTTTTTAGCACAGAATTACCTTTAATCGTTTTCTACGTCCATTTAGAACTGCCTACGCAGCACTCCGTTTTTAAAATAATGAAACTCCGATTCGGACTTGAAAGAGTTCATTGGGATCTCAACTCGTTCCAGTCCTAGACGTGTCCCCTTGACGAATGAATAAAAGCGTCCAGCGTTAGCCAAAGTAAATTAATAAAAGTCGGATTCGCAACCTGTTACAATGCCGTCGAGATTTACATTTATTCGTAGACTAACAAGGGAATAGAAATTGAATACAACACCCGACTTTTTCCTGGTGCAGTATTTAATTTCTCATTCACTGTCAGTGAAGTAATGCATGTAAATTCGGAGAAAACACACACGTGAACGCTTTAACCCTTTAACAAAAATCGAACTTACAATGCGTAATTACATTGCGTAAAAATTCCAGTGTTGCAATTCAGTTACTTAAAGTCGAGCCTGGGTTCGAATCGAATCTCCAGGGAGTCGGTCCTCACATCCAACCGAAGCAAAGTCCTGTCAGGTCAAAGCCGCACTTAAAACAAGCCCAGTCAGTTCGACTCCTACCGTCAAGTATGGAATTCAGTTGTGTCATGACTTCTTCCGACAAATCGACTTTATTGGTCTTTTCATGAGCGATTATCAACGAGTTTTTTTGTAAGTTTAGTAACTCAAGTGATAAAAACTCGAATCGAGTCGAGCCCTTTACGGTAACCGACATGAGTAGAGTTGAGTCGGTAGGAGTCCTCCCAATAGTGCGCCACAAATCAGACTACAGCAGAGTCATTGCCTCTACTCTTTACAGCACTACAGAATATGGGTTGAAATGTTGATTTAAAATTTATTTCCGATTATATGATTTGGTTTGTAGATAGGAAAAGAGTCATATGTCGGATTAGGATTTGGTATTAGCTAAGTTTCTAATAAAATTCTTTAGTCCCTAGCAAAAAATCTTCTTCCACAGAGGTAGGTAAGGATAGGATATAGTATAGATTAGAGTGATATGCGGTAAGGTGTATACGTAGTTTATTTCAGAATCATCCTCAGCGTAACATGAACATTGTAGATATACAGTGTTCTTTTTGCATAACACGTTATATGACAACTTTTCCAATGTACCGCTGCACTTATGGTTTGAAGTTATGCCTAATATTATAAATAAACTGGTGTGCTGATCAACATGCAGTCAATATTACCAATACAATCTAGTATAATATTCACTCTCATTCATTTACCATCAAACTCCTCTGCAGCATGAACCAACAGTTTGTATCCTAAGCCAGTAACCCAACCACATGTATTGATAACAACACCTCCAACTCGAGCTGTAAGTGAGAAATAAAACACGAATGAGATAATATTGATATAATGATTGAATACCTTAAATGTCTGTCTAATGGTGCATTGCATCACTGAACGCTGACATTGGAAAACTTTCATAACACCATGATAGCCTCGGATTTCTGTGTTGTGTGAGTATATTTAAACCACGAATTTCACTTATACCTCACATAAGAGGGAAATTTCGCCTTCTTCTACTAAATTTCCCTCATGAATAACATGAGGAGAATCAGAAGACAGACACCCTTTCCCTTTGAGGTACAAGGTGGGTCATTCCATGCCAACTCGCCCAAAGGTTCCATGTTGACCCTCTCAAATTCTTATGATATTTTGTCCATGTATGTAGCCAAGGAAAAGATAAGGTCATGCAAAATTTTAGGCCAAAAATTTAAATACTACCAAAGTTACAGCCCCTTAGATTTTAGAGCGTGGCACATTTTCAATGGACGATTCACGCATGATTCATTTTCGAGACTTTTTAAATCTTCATAATATGGTCACCTTTGTAAATAAATTGCTGATTCTTTCTACTATAGCCAATTCATACCTAAGGATTTTAAATTATTTTAATCATGTCTCTTATAGTTTCATAATTAACAATAACAAACTTTGATTTTGTTTCATTATCAGATTATTTTTTCGAATTTAGATGTACAATTACACAAAAGAGATTTCTCACATATTGTAAATCTTACATCTTTTGAAGTATAATGGTATAGAAGTTTATGTAGCAGAAAGTTTTTTACTATCCTGTTTATTGTTCATGATATAATAGGGTTCAAACATCACTATAAAATAGAATATGCCGAGCGTTGTCCCTCAAACTAGATGGGATATCACCATGTGGGCAATTATGCTATATTTTGTGCTTTAGGTATCATTAACAATGAGCTTTAAGCTATATATGGGCAAAGTTCTGAATTTGTTCCTCACTTCATTCATCTTTAAATGTCTTCTTGTTTTTAAATGTCTAACAAATTTTGACCACTCATAGCAGGACAATGTCTAAAGAACTTGTCAACTTTTAAGAATTTCATTTAATAGTGTATTTAAGCTTGCTCATCAATTAAATAATTTATCAATTTATTGTTGATATAAGATTGTACTGGTAAAATATGGCTTGTACATAAGATTTAAACTGTTCCTTTATTTTTCATTTTAGTAGAGATTGTTGTACACAATGTACAGGTCTAGGATGGTTACATCTTCTATAGTTGTTATGCACAATGTACAGGTCTAGGATAGTTACATCTTCTATAGTTGTTATGCAATGCTGCAGAGGAATTGCATCATCTTCTAGAGACATTGCATCATCCATGATAATATAAAGTTAAATGCACTATTGATTTCTGCTGAGATCAAACATGGCTTCAACTCATTTATCTAACTGCAAAATAGGAGAGTCTTTGAATGAAGAGTGTCATAAGTTGACATACTGTAGAAAGAAAGCACTTTTACCTATTTTTGAATTAAAGAACCTGACAGGCACTTAATTCAGTGGAGATGGAGACTTAATTCAGTTAAAAGATGAGAATCAAATTTGTCTGCATCATGAAAAAGTATATCTGACTCACTACCAAAGATTACAAAAATATTGTTCAGATCCATTTTTTGTTCACAAGAAACATATCTACAGTAAGTTCTATTCATTATAGTTATGTACTGTTTTCTAAGTAGATGGCTTAGCTGCAATGGTCAGTCATCATTTTTTCATGATTTTATTGATGTATGTAATAAGAGAGTGATAATTAATAATTTGTGTTCGATAATTGTTTATTTATGTCAAATAGAGTCATTGAGTGTTGTTGATGAGGAAACAGCCAATGCACTTAACTTGAAACCAGGTCAGAAGCTTTGTCCTCAATGTTACAAGTCTACACATGGTAAAGTTGATGAAATTGAGACAAATATGGTGGATTCAGATCAGGAATATCTTCCTGCTGAGACTTCATTTGACTCCTTAGAAAAAGCTGTTCATTCCCTTGGATGTTCACCTGTCAAGAGTTCTTTTCGTAAACTAGACAGAATATCATATGGGAAAAGGAAAGTGAGCCAACTGCATGCTGCAGTGAAAGCTAAATGTGCCCATGCATTGGACCTGCAAACAGAGGTCTTTCAGTCAACAACAGATGATTGTAGTGCTAGGAGCTGCCAGGATATCAACCATCTGATTTCCCTCTTAAAAGAAAAAGTGATGCAGGCCACTAGGCAGGACAAGATTAAGTTGCTGACCTTTGCACCACTGAGGTGGACATACCAAAGGACAATGCAAGATTTTGGAGTAACAAAGCACATGGTAAAAAGAGCAAGACAGCTCAAGAAAGAAAAGGGTATCTTGGCTGACCTTGACCCTAAGCAAGGAAGAACCATATCTTGGAAAGTTGTAGATAAAGTTGTTAATTTCTTCCAGGCTGATGATTACCTTGGGTGAGCAGCAATCCATCTCACTATCTACATGTCATGATTTGAGTGACTTGAAATATGAGCAACTTCAACCAGGGAAGTATGATGCATGTATTTATGACAATGAATGGTCTGTTGGCAGTATTGTTGAATGGTCAGATGAGCATAATGATGTTCTTGTTCACTTTATGAGATGTTCTGCAATTGGACTTTTTTTCATGGCCTGCACATACTAGAAAGGACAGGTGCTGGGTACCTTTCCAGCATGTTATCTGTTTAATCAGTGCACCTGAACCTCAAGGACAAAGTGCCTGCTCATATAACCTTAATTCAGAAGATGTTAATCAAATTCAAAAGAGATTGCCAACATTTTTGTAAAATTATTGTACTGAAAACATTATATTTTGCAGAACTGCAATTGTAAATTTAGTTAGAAGAGAATTATTTACACAATTGTTGCTTAACAACGGGTCACATTTTAAATATTTAAAATATTCCATTTCCAAGGTGTGGTCAAAATTTGTTAGAATTAGAGTCAAAACAAGAAGATATTTAAAGATAAAGGAAGTGAGGAACAAATTCAGAACTTTGCCCATATATAGCTTAAAGCTCATTGTTAATACCTAAAGCACAAAATATAGCATAATTGCCCACATGGTGAAATCCCAACTAGTTTGAGGGTCAACACTCAGCATATTCTATTTTATAGTGATGTATATCACGAACAATAAACAGGATAGTAAAAAGCTTTCTACTACATAAACCTCTATACCAATATACTGTACTTCAAAAGATGTAAGACTTACAATATGTGAGAAATCTCTTTTGTGTAATTGTAAATCCAAATTCAAAAAAATAATCTGATGAAACAAAATCAAAGTTTATGTTATTGTTAGTTATGAAACTATAAGAGACATGATTAAAATAATCTTATATTTAAAATCCTCAGGTATGAACTGGCTATAGTAGAAAGAATCAGCCATTTATTTACAAAGGTGACCATATTATGAAGATTTAAAAAGTCTCAAAAATAAGTCATGGGTGAATCTTCCATTGAAAATGGGCCACGCCCTAAAATCAGATGGGTCGTAATTTTTAAAGTATTAGAAATTTCTCCCTAAACGTTTCTAAATCATCATTACATAAACAGTTGACCATGTATGTGCATTTTCACAGGAATCTGTGATGGTCACCATGGAAACTTCCTGAATTTTGGGTGATTTGACATGGAATGACCCAGGTACTTTATGTAGGGGATTAAAGTCATCAATCATTGCTCTCTTTGCAGATCTAGATTCCTACACAATTATTGCATTATAAAGAGCTATCATGACTAGAGGGAAGTTACTGATGAAATTTATTTCCCCTTTGCATACGGAATATTTGTAGAAGACCCCATGGCTAACGCCTTTGGACGTCCACAAATCTTCCCCACATGCATGAAGGAAAATTTCATTAGTAATTTTCCTCAAGTCATGGGATTATCTATAAATACTCTCTGTTGTAGCTTAATAAAGACTGACAACAATCCATTCTGATTTCTTACATTTTGTTAATGTAAGATGACGGAAATTCTTCGAATGTCAAAATGGTACATTTTAAGACCCAACCGAGGCAAGTTGCGAAAAAATGCGACTCTAGGCCCACCCGGCCTGAATGTCTAAGCGAGCGAAGAAATACAAGGCAAGGTAAACAGCTAAAAAGGCACACATCTCAGTTATGCTTCGCTTCACTTGTGACCTGAAATTATCGTCCCGGCGAAGAAAGAGTTCAATGGGCCTCATGGATTACTCCGCGGATATGCCCTGTCGACTGAGCAACGCCATAAATGGTTTGAATTACCAAAATATATTTTATCCTCCAAATAGCAGGTTGTCCTTCGGACAGTGCAATTCACGAGATGAAATTTGAGTTCGGTTGCTCAAAGCATGGATACTGCTGTTCGCTCGCCAAAACTTGACCGTTGGAAAAGCTATACCCGAACTTTCTGTACCAGCATCTAATATGCTGTCTACTTTGCCAGCCAAAGTGAAAACATTTAAATAAGTTTAGTGAGACACATGCATACAATAGCTTTGAACGTTGTTCTGGAGGAAAGAAGTCTCCTACAATGACTTATTTACTATAATTTTCCCCTTCATCATAAACTAAATAATAGAACATCTAAAAACTTGCAACAACTTTTATTACCTTCTTCATTCTTTTCAAACCTTTCCTTTACAACTTTTGCTATCTGACTCGACAACACATTGTAGAGTTTGGGGTTCGGTCCTGGAGATGTGTGACCAAAATGATAAACTAATGGAGCTTGAACAGCGAACCCTAAGGAACGAAAGATGCTAAGAAACAGTAAGGCATGATTACCCAAAATGTCCGCTGAGACATCTACTAACTTAGATGTAATTTTATTTCTTTAACACTACAGTATATTCATCAATTGCTGTTTAGGGAACCGGGCACAAGTTGCCAAAGACTTGCTATTTATTCAAGTTTAATATAACTTGAAGATGTTATATCACGTTACGACTTTAAAATGAAAGTCACAACTATGTTTGTAAGGATATCATAAGCAACTGTTCGAAAAAAAGTAAAAATTGCTCCACCTAACATGTGATTACGTCAGCTACTACTAGTACACGTAGATCATGATATGCATTCTGTAACACTGTTTTAACGTATCCTCACCTTCTTCAATGTCAGCTGGTCTTTCGATGAGAAGCGCACCTAAACACGAGAAGAGCTGTCAGTTAGAGTCAATATTTTATTACCGATATAAATGATCGCTAACAGTTATCTATAAAAATTGAAATCGTTCGACTTCTTCCGATATACGGTGGGACCTGCTACCTATCCTTGCAAAGAAATTTTTTTTTTCAAAATAAAAATAATTCCTCTTTCTTGCACCCAGATTATTCAAATACTCCGTCATGGTTCTAAACACTGGGGCATTTTCACGGTTTCATGACAATACCAGCATCAAGAGCGTAGAAAACATCTGGTATGTTTTTTCCACCAAAAACGTTAACTTACTGACTGCTATGGCTTAAAAGCTTGTAAGATGTGAAACAGAAACACGATGCGTGATTTCCTTTCAGCTTTTAAACTTTAGTCAATATTTTACAGTAATTACTGTCGTCGTCGCAGCTTGCGCACAAACCTCGTCACACAAGGAGAATTCCCACTACAGTAAATGAACTTGTTTGTTTATTGGATTTCCCTTTCCCATCATAAACGAGTCTTCGAAATCCTTCTCTCCAGACAGTTCAATCACTCTGATGAAGGGCTTTTGAGTAAAATGTGCATCACAGGGCTTTGTTCTTTTTTTATTTCTGTACTTTATAACACTCAAAAACAATTTACGAACACACAATCTTTGTACAGCTATTTTAATGGATTTAGTCTAACGATAATGTTTAAATATCACAGCGACGAAAAAGTCGTCTATCCTTTGTCGATTTTATTTGTAATAGCGAGAATGATATACTTAGTTTTTCAATACCTCTTCCCATTCCTGAAACAGTCGGATTTTTGAAACGTGCATTTAGATCCTTATGAAATTAAATCCTCTCTGATTCCAGTAAGAGGATTCCCTTATGACGTCAACTACTCCACATAAACTAAATAAAGTTCACAGTATACCAAATACCTCTGCGAGTAACAGGTAGAACGCACAAAAACTCGAATATGAAACGGCATTTGTAGCAGTAAATACATTCTACAGTACACATTACATGGTCTAAGGCTTCTTCCATTCACAAAACTAAACTTACCTAGTTTACCTCCGCTAGAACGCTTGCAATAGTACTTAAATAAACAAATTCTTACACACGTAGATGCTATACTTCAAAATTTTACATGTGTTTTATTTATGTATTATATTGGATGAACAGGGACCACGGAACGATATTTTGAGTAGGGGGCGATAGCATGACCCCCTGAAAAAATTAAATTCAATATTTCTGAGACGGTCGTGAACACTTCTTATTTTAATGATTACTCAGAAATCACATAACACTGGTTATATTAACAGGAACAACTCAAATACTATCAGCTGGTCACTCAAATATCTGATATGTTTATCGGATATTTAAAATCATAAACTAAAATGCGAGTATGGTTTTCGCTATGTAGGTAGAACAACTCAACGGTTAAGTGAAAGGATCAAGCAGCATGTGCCAAGTGTTATACGAAACAAGACCGTACCATTAAGAAATCAACCGAAAAGGCAATGTACCTCAGTTCAAACGATTAATTGTGACTCGGCAATCGGTCGACACTTGTTGTCAAACAGATGTTGTGCCAATAACTATTCAGACTCCAAATTTAACATCCTGGCAAAGTGCCGCTCAGCATTCTTGCTAAAGATTATGGAATCCATGTGTATTGGCGTTGGATGTTTAATCCCTCCTACGTGGGATGACATCATTGCCTTTACATCAGGTATAAATATAAGCTGATAACTCATTTCTCAACAGCAGACGTTTGCATCTGAAGAGTGGTCTCCCGAAATGCATGGTGCTTCTTTTTAGTATTTACTTTCTGTGTTGGTTCCTATAGTTCTTTATAGAACTGTCTTGTATAACCATTCACCATGATTAAGACGTTTTTCAAAGTGATACTGAAATATTTAATTTCTTTCCAAAAAAGGAGGGGGGCTAAAGCCCCTCACCCCGCCCCACGCTTCCGCGGTCCCTGATGAATGAAAATATTGTTTAAAAAGTTTGGGGGGTTTTGGTAATGGAGTTCTTATATTTTGTTCAAGTTTCCAGTATCGTCTACCTATCACTTCCATTGATAATCCTCATTTTGTAAATTTTGTGCAGTGTATAAAGTATACGACGTCATAAGGCTTCTAATACGCGAATACCTCCACGCTTCTGCTTAGGTCGCACATATATATCAAATTTGCACCTTAGCTCACCATCTGAGTCTCGGTAGCTCAATGGTTAGAGCGTCTCATCGGTCATCAGAAGGTTGCGGGTTCGACCCCCGTCTGGGGCTCAGAAATCATTTTCTGAGTATCGAGCTTGAAGAGCGTTCATCTACCTTAATATATCCAAGCTCTCACGTTTCTCAAACATTAAAAACTGCTTCAATCATTATTAATATATAGTGGCTTCCGATTAGGTCGCACATATATATCGAATTTGCACCTTAGCTCACCATCTGAGTCTCGGTAGTTCAATGGTTAGAGCGTCTCACCGGTCATCAGAATGTTGCGGGTTCGATCCCCGTCTGGGACTCAGAAATCATTTTCTGAGTATCGAGCTTGAAGATCGTTCATCTACCATATTGTTCTATTGTTGGCAGGTTCTAATTAAATCGGCAAATTCACCAGTATATACCTGTGGATCCTGGAATAGAAATTGATCCCTAAAAATATAATTATTGATATTAGATAATTCATCTTTCTTGTGTAAGATTTGAAGAAAATTGCTATAAAATTTCATATTTACAGCTTTGCCAACAGTTGATGTAAAGTATGGAAAGACATGTGTTGATCTGACATGATGAATAAAGCTTTTCAACAGTGATACACAGACCAGACCAGTTTCACCTCTCTACCTCTCAGTGCCTTCATAATGCACCAGTGTCTGTTGGGACAGGGGGGCAAGTGCCCCTCTTCAAATTTTATTGGCATATTTCATTGGCACATTTAGTCAGCAAAAGACTGGATTTTTTTGTTTGTTTTTTTAGTTGTTTAAATGATACTGTAGATTTGAGCAAGAAGTTCCAGATTAGCTCTGGTGATGTGTAAGGCTTCTTTACCTTGGAGTGAAAACAGAGATTGATTTACCAGAATTTAAATCTTTAAGCAAAAAGGAGAGTATTGACTTTTACAGCTAGGTGAGTTTGTGCTAGTTGAAACATTCCTTTAGTCTTATGGTTAGGAGACAAGTAGCTTTGCCAATAAAATGAGAATTATGTTCCAGACATAAAATATTGAGAAACTACAATGGACTGTAATTGATATGGGGTGGCATCCTTAAAGCAGAAAAGGTTCAACATTTTGCAATAGAAGTTTCATTTGTGACTCTTGTTTTCTAGTGAGTTATTCTTACATCCAATTTTAGCATCATTTTGCACTTACTCACTGTATACTAGTAGACTAAGTACTCACAATACACAAATTTCTAACTGTATATTAATTTTCCACAGGTAAACTGGGAATGGCACGTGATAATATGCGCCAGAAAAGCTTGTTGGAAAACACATTCCACGCCCTGCAATTTACTCCTAATAATTCTGTATCTGTGATATATTTTAGCAAAAAATGAGGATTTTTCCCTCTTTACCAACCTGTCCAACATCAATGTCAACAAAAACTGGCCGTCTCCCAAGTCTTACAGCATAATTCAACAATATTCTACAAAGGGTCGATTTTCCAACATCACCTGGCCCTGTTACCATTATCTGAAAATATTGGAGGATAACCATATTGACAGGGAAAAATTTGGACAAATTTAGAAGTGGGATATTCTTCCATACCTTCCAAAAGTTTATATACATAAAATATAACAATCCAGACTTCATATGACTATTACAGAGAAAAGCTTTTTTCACCTTTGGCCCAATTAACTCTGGATTTCTCTTGGTCTTTTCTCTCATTTGGTCCAGTGCAGCATGAAGATTGAGATACATTAACATTGGTGTCTCCTTTGATACATAAGCTCCATCAACAGTTCCATGAATTTGAGTCATAGTCAAGGCAAATAAAAATAGTGGCCAATAGTGGACTTTTGAATCAGAGAGATCAAACAAGGCCAGTCACTACTGTGAATATAACACTTTATTATAAGGTTAAAAAGGTAATAATCCTAGCTTTTGTCATGCAACAATGTTGTCAGAGACAAAGAAGGATGAAAGGATAAAGAATAACAGCTTAATATGCATTGAATATGCTAAAATGTATATGTTAAAATATGTAAAACTAATGTGAATTTAAACACATGGATTTATAAATAGTCTGATAATATTTTGATGTTATTGTATGGCAGGGCTTGTTGATGAGTAAATGGTCAGGCATTAGCCAGAGTAAAAGACTAAAGTGCACCTCAACAGAAGCTGGGATGCATAACACATTATTGACTAAAATTGCAATGCAACAGTTACATTTTATTCTCCAAGCAAATACTGTAATAACATTGAATAATACTTTTTTAAAAAAATTCACAAAGAAAATAAACATTTGCAGTTCTCATACTTGGGTATGAGAAATTCTCATTTTGTAATATTAAGTGCTAAATACAAATAAAATGAATTGAATCACAACAGGCTGACAGTTTCTTGCAACATTCATTGAGTTATGACATGGCATTACCCATAAGGCAGCAAAAAAATGTGTCATATAAATGCATAGGTCAGTGACACCTCAAACATGCAAGCAGATCAGTTGATCAATTATGCTAATTTTTGGTAGTTTCATAGCAGGCAAATTTTCATGAGTTGTTTGTTTGCCAACCCAATCCCAATACAACTCAGCACAATAAATTACTGTACCAGTTGTTTAGTTGATGTTGCTTTTGTAGGTCATTTTCACATATACAGCATTAAGGGAAAGCATACCGGACTTTGTCTAGTCCATAAATTATTCTGTTAAGGAGAAAAAGAAAAGTAATATAATAAACAATTTTAGAGCTACTTTATCTCTCAACTGCCAACATGTAAAATGTACTGTAATACTGTACTGCTACACATCACTAATTCATTCACCATCTCAACAAACAGAAGTTCAAGTAAAAGCAACCTGTTTAGCAGTATTTTACTAAAACAAATTTGACTTATACAGGCTTGTGCAATCTGGATTGAAATGAATTTTATATGGGTGACTACTTAAAAAAGTATATGAAACCCTTAACTATGGACTGCTAACCTAGCACATATTCTCTCATTTGAATCTACCTTAAAAACCTTTGCTCCAGGCTGCAACTTGGCAATAATAAATTGATGTACTGTAAGTTACCATATCTTGGCTATGATCTACCTAATGGTAAAAAAACTCAGATACAGAGATCAATCTCATGCACAGATCCATGAAAAAGCATTACTGTTTTCCAGTAACACAAATGCCAAAGGTGTAAGCCCATAGGGGAGTCCAGGGGATGTTCCTGTAGAAAAAAAAATTAAATTTAGGCTCCCTAAAGTGCCATTTTATGGGCATTTGACTCAGTTCGACAAGATATGGGTTAATTCCATTTTCATCAAATGAAGCCTTTCCAATCAGCAGATTAATATTTCTTCACTGTCAATTTCCATACTGGAATGGATATGGAGCATCGCTAGTCCTGCCAAACATGTTTGCAAAATGGAACTTCTCATGTACAGTAAGTTTTAAGTCATATCAAAGCTGACACATTCCTCTCACACTCATACATGGTCTCAGGTAAGGTAGCAAATATGAGGCACTTGGCAATGGTGGGGTACAAAACATGATCAATCTCTTTTAAAGTTGCTGAAACAGTCATTGGTGCAGTGTTAAGACCTTGTAACTATCATTCCCACCTTCTTTGCTACAGGGTCATGCTGGCCATGCCTAACCAGTAATGTAGTACTTTTTCAGCTGGAAAATTCTACTACATGTGTTCCTGACATCACAAAACTTTTCTTTCCTTTTTTTCTTGTTTTTTAATAAATGCTGTATTCTAGAGATTAAAACTTGGGATGACTAATTAACTTTTATTGGGGGCAGGAGAAAGGAATTACTTATTGAAAATCTGACTGATTTCTATAAGTTAGTGGAAACCTGTATGAATCTGCACCTGAATTTTTCATGCCAAATGTTCTTACTGTACCTTAGACCCATTGACAGCATTGCCATTTGAAGATTATTGATTTCAATAACAATTTATCATTAGGCCTTTTTTTAATTGTGTTTAGAGTTCAAAACAATAATAAGATCATTATAATGAAGTCAAAAGGATATTTCAACAGTGCAACCATCCCATGTAAAAACAGCTATTTTTGCTCCAGGTTTGAAATTGAATTTTTTCTTTAAAACAAGCTCAGTCCCGAATACTTCTGCTTGGCCCTTAAGTAGCTAGTAATATTAAAGGAAAAATGCTGGACTAACACAAAAAATTAAATAAAATCTCAATTGTGAACAAGTACTTCATCATTCCTGTCCTTTGAGCAGGTAGCAGACAAACTAATCACCAATAGTAAATATTCAAGTAGATACAAAACTATAATGCCAGAGCAAGTAAGAAGAAGAAGAACTAAGAGTAACTGGAAATTTTGACAACAGTCATTCCACTACTACCTTGTCTGAAAATTGTTTTTTCTATGCCAGATAGTGAACGAAAAGTTTGAGGTGGCATGGCAGAAAACATCTGAATTGAGTTATACACTCCAAAAAAGCTAGAAATCAGGAATGAGTCTCTTTGGAGAACTTTATAGTTGATAACTGAGTGACCACCTGAATTATCAAATCAAATGAAAGCATCCACACTCTAAGGAAGAATCAGCAAAAATCTGTATGCCAGGAAAGTAGTGTATTTCACAACAATTATCAACTGTATGTTGACATTGTATGCTGAAATTTATCCTAAAATCTTTAACAAACATCATCTGCTAAAACATATGCCTAAATTTGAGGTTACTGGCACATGTTCAACAAACAGTAACTAAATTCACAGCCTGGTCACACACATTGAAAATATGAATAGCAACAATTGAGAAAAAACTGGCAAAAATATGAATATCATCTCTTTAATGGGGGAAAAAAACTCCCACATACAATTAGCTTCTATTCATGTAATAGAGTTGCAGAACTTATAAGGATGGGTGATGGAGAGCAGATACTGGGGTATAGTTTTTGAATATTTTTAGAATGTGGTGATACGTAGGCTTACCTTCACCGGGAGGTGATTTAACCCTAATACTAACCCTTACCCAAACACTGACCCTAACCCTAACCTTCATCCTAATCCTAACCCTGACCCTAATCCTAACCATAATCTTGACCCTAATCCTAACCCTAACCTTATTCTAAGTTTCCCCCAGATAGAAGATATTGATCTCTTTCAGCAAATATTGTCAATTGACACTATTCATCTCATCGGGGGTGAGACTGCGTTGAAATTCGAGACTGGAAGACTAATACTAACCTGAATAATCAATTTCAAAATACACATGTTAGTACTAGATTCATAACATTTACTTTAGTGAGATGTAGTTTACGTACAACGAGTTGAGCTGATTGACTTTCATCTACTTCTGGGACCTCAAAACGTAGTTCTGTCTCTCGTTCTAATGTCCAGGACGTCGTCTCAATTTGCTAAAATATTATTAGTTTTTCAGCTGAATTAATGAGTACTTAGATAAATCACTTCAACAATAGTTTTTTTAGCTACCTCGTTCGGTTTTCCGTCTTCTTCACTCATATTAAAGACACTTACAAGGAAGTTATATTATTGCATTTGTATGAAACATTTCACTAACAATCCACCATTTTGTATTTTCAACGAGCTTAGTGATTCCGCTGACTTAAAATATTGCTTATTTTAAAACCAGTTAGATCCAGTCCACCAGTGACTTCAGAAAAAGAGCGGGAAAAAAGGAAAAGAGACCGAGTTGACGGTTATGGTTGGTTATGGTTGGTTATGGTATGAAATAATTTTTTTAACTTCACAGAAGGTAATGTATTTTTATTGCAGCTCCTGTAAGACTTTTACTAATTTCTAGTTGTTGTTATTGTGCGTAATTTTTTTCTTTGCCCTTAGGTTCAAAGTTAAACGTCATTCCTTTTAATGTTTCATAATACAAGGTTTTGAGCAATTTTTTTCTGGTTTTCAAAACTAGCTCGAATGAAACAAAAAAATTAATGTGGTGCTTAAGGGAATTATTTTAGAAAATTTCTGTCGAGAAATAAAATGTTTTTCAAAGTGTTAATACTTTAACCCTGTTGCCGATCATGTTGTATTGTTGAAAGGAAAGGATACCAACGAGTCACGTCGCGAAGAATGTTGACTGTTGATTATTTTTACGAAAATTTTGAAATAATTAAATAATTAAATAATTTGAAATTATTAATATTTTAAATTGTCAATTTCCTCCCTGTCCTGTGAGTTCTGAAGTCATTTTTGATCAACAGAATGCCAAATAACAGTTTTCATACTCCTAAATTAATGTACTATGAAATACACTATTTATTTCCGTTTTAATCAGCTAGTTTCTGATATTATGATTGCATTTGTAGCTCTGTCACTTTTATGTATTTTTTTTCAATGCCACATTAATCAGAAAAATTGGCAACCGAAATAATCTGGCTATAACAATGGCTTGGACCAATGCTTGGACAACTTGGTTAACTACTTGTAGCGAAGAGTGGCAAACTAGTTTCGATGATATTCTGGATTATTGTCCTCTGTTCACTATAAACGTTCCATATCCACTAGTCAACAGAGCGTTCAGTCCCTCGTACTTTTGGATAATTCAGACAATCCTTTTATTAATATTTATTGTCCTATTGAAGCAAATCATCGTCGGTGAGTTAAATGAACAGTCAATATTGTATTAGTAAACAAATCATACAAAATACAGTACTTGTACAAATGGTGAAGACTTTACAATACAATATGTTACGAATTTCAACATTTGTTTCAAATTTGCCAATTTAATCACTGGACGTACGTGCAAACTTATACCCCCGAAGACTTAAAATGGAGTTGATGGTACCCCTGGGCTTATGTTGAGTTTTGGTAAAATAAATTTATTAAATGACATCATCCAACGTGGCGGATTCACGCCTTATCACTGAGCGATATGTAACTATACTGCTTGGCTACATTACATTTGAGTTGCGAGAAGAATCCTCAAAATAATGACTTCAGCATTGAAATTTATGGCAGTGGCATAAGCAGGTGCGCGCTATTGAGTAGGGGGGACGTACTCGAAAATGTACCGACTAGCTATATAAAACATGCTCTTGTAGCCTAAGTCACCACCGTGTCCATTAACGTAGAAGGGCACGGGTCCCACTGATTTATGGGTCATTCTACAAATGGCAGCGACCGTTGAAGTGAACTTTTAACAGAATTGCGAGCAATTCACTAGTCCTTTTGGCAAATACATTTCAACATCTACATATATATATATATATATATATACAAGAACTTCAAAACCATAACATTTTGCCAGTAAATTAGTTATTGTGGCGCTATACCATTTTTGCTTGTAGAGAACCCTTTGACTAACGTATGTAAATTATCCATTTCACAGACCATGTGATTTTTTTATTTCTTTGTAATTTAATGTCTTTCAGACAACCCTAAAAGCACTCTGCTTGCAAAAGGCCGATCTAAGAATTTTTAATAGGGAACGCCAATAAAAGTTCTGCCGTTGTCTTGCCGTTGTCCTGGTACCCAGCTGACAGTCTCGAACGACACTTTGAAGGAGGCTGGTCAAGCGTAATTTTCTGGTTACATTTTGCGTAGTTATAGAGTCAATATATTGTTAAATTTAATTAGAAAAACCATAAAAAAGACAGGTTATTGAAAGGCGAGCTCCACGCCGGAGGCGCCTTTTTGTAGATCCTCCACTGGATTGAAATGATAAGGAACTAAAACATTACACGGTCTGAAATGGACAATTTACATGCGTAAGTAAAAGGGTCCGTGCCCGTTGTTTTATATTTTTGTTTTCGGTTTAGACGTATTGCATGTTATATGCATTACATGAATTTTGACAGACGGTACACGAACGCTCGCTAAGTCCACAAAATGTCACTGAGCATTAGATCTCTGAGGATCAAACCTATAATCCTCTGATTAGTGACCGGAGAGCCGCTCTAACCATTCAGCTACCGAGATTAAGATGAAGAACAAAGGTTACAAATGTCTAAAGGCTCGATTGATGGGCACGTGTCGCTTTGAACTGACAAAATGAATGATAAGCGTTTCTCTTATTAATGTGCGAGTTCGAAATTATAACAGTCGATATGCGAACATATGTCAAGCTCAAATCCTCGGAATGTCTCTCTAAGTCCTCGACGGAGATGGAACCTGCTAGCAACTGATGCTAAACATTCTTACGTTTATAGACATGTGTACAGAATTAATGACGTGTTAAAGTTCACCCTTATAGGCAGCACATATCTCCATAAGTCTCCATAATTCAGTCAATGGTTAGTGTCTCACCAATGAGTAACTCGAAGATGATGGGTTTGATTCCCGTCTGGTGCTCAGGGACATTTTTTTGAGGATTTTAGCTTGACGAAAGTTTTCATAGCGCCTGCATGATTTCCTTTTTTGTGTAACATTGTCTTAAAAATGAGTTTGTATTACTTGCAGGAAGCACTTATGTTTTGGTTATTGAAAAATGTTACTGAGGGTTGGTGGGTCGTTAAACGCAAGTTAGACTTCGCGTTGTTTTTGCTTCATGTCAGTTTGTCATTGATTTTCTTTTAATGCTCTAATCGGTCTAGGAAGTTGTTGCACCATTCTACATTTCAGCATTTAAACCAAATCAAAATTAGTCAACGCTTATTTCTAGGTTCATCTAAATCATCGAAGAAAATGAAATCAGAAATTCCGAGATCTTTATTCGATATGGCAAAGGTAACTGCCCAATAAACAATCTCATTCCTGTTTATGTCGTACGCAACATGAGAAATAAAAAAAATCACAAAAATACTGTGATTATTTTTGTTTTAGCGAGCCTACCAGCCCGAGATCTGTGAAACATTAATTAGAATCTTGGCAGACCTGGAACCGTTTGATGTAAACCAAAGGATGCCCAGTAGAACCTCGGATAACCAAATGACTCTGTTTCTCGTAAGAAAATTTTAAACTACGCTTTAGATTAACATAACTTTACTGCTTCAATGCACAAATATTCAGTTGTATAGCCAGAAATTTGAGAGTGAGGTGGGGAGGGGGGTGCAAAATAAATTTGAGACAAATGTACCGACATGATATTCGTGATGTAGCGACGAATACAATTTAGCAAAAATCAACCACGGAATTTCCGTGACGGTGAAAGTAAACCTGTTGGTGAAATTTGACAAAATAACGACTAATTTTCACATATAGCCAGCGATGACCAATATTAAATTTTGAAAACGATTTAAGGGAAGAGTGCGTCGCTTCACATAAGGTATGGTGTATGCCAACATATTTCCTTTAAACTCAGCTATCACTACTTATGCCTTGGGTTAACCAAGACCTTTAACTGTAGTGTATGTTTATTTAATTAACCAATGTCAACAATCCATCACAGCAGCCAGACACATAATCCGCGAGAGCATATAGCACAGGCAACCCTAATACATAACATTAACCTTTGTCTGAGGGTTGACCAGATATTTTGGGACCCACGTACTGTCTCATTTTCGCCCGTAGAAACAGGATTCCTGGGGTTGATAATGCTAATTGAGACTTTGGTAATTCTTGATATTGAAAAAAAGCTGTATTTAATTACTGTTTTATATTATATTTTTAAGTTGTAACCAGCTTATTTATAAACTGTCAGAATTTGTAAAACTTTGCCGGGAAAGAGGCTTGTCCCTATTCAAACCAACTGATGAATTTGACAGTGGTATGCCTTCAGCTCATGAATGATATCGCTTTGTTGAAATAGATAATGCTTGCAAATATTAATTCAGCAGTAGCGGTGCTAGAATTCCTAGTTCGGGAAGACAAACAAAAGACATCCGGATTTCTAAGGATCAAAACTAAGGCTCGTGCAGGGGGAGGAGCTGGAGAGAATTTAGCCCCCCAACTTTTCAGTGCAGTCAAAAAACAAGGAAGTCTGAAAAAGCTGCAGTCACTGGCAGACCTTTTCTAAGCTAGAGGAACCTTCAGGGTACTCAGGATGACGTATTCAATTTTAAAATTCGCTCAATAGGAACGTTGCCAGTTGCAAACTATAGTAAGCTAGCACATCATCTATTCTGGGATATTCCATGATAACCTGTCTTATTGAATACATTTCCCGAATTTGATGATAGCTTACCGTAGGTTTCAACTGCAACATTCGTTTTGCGCGCTGAGATTCTCCAGTTAGATAAATTCTCGTTGATGAAAATCTGTCAGTCTAGAGTTCTAAAATGTTTTTAAAGTCTTGAACTCAGGCTCGGTTTGAACTCAGGCTTGGTTTACTTTGGCAGCGTAAGAAATTCATGATATTTCCTATGCTGAATAGAAAGTCAGGATTGCCGACTACTGCACATGTATAACACATCAATTTTTGCAGTTCACCGTTCAATTGTGGCTAATAATAACAAAAACAGTTAAAAGACCTCTTTGAACTGTCATGTATAAAGATGAGATGGACTAAAAATCATGATTTGACCCTGCTCATGATCTTCATAGTTTTTGTTAAAATGTCTCTCAAAACCCATGATATAGATTATAGAATCTCGTAGCTTGAAAAAAATAAAAGATTTTTCTGAGAAGTACCTGGGACACCGCCCCTTGAGGTTTGACACCCCTTTGGCACTGATTAAACTGGGATCCATTTAGCCCCCCCCCCCCCCCTCCTCCTCTTTGAAATCCACTCCGTGGGCCTTGAAAACCCTAGATAAATATGCTAAATTTATGACGAAATATACGTACTATTAATGTAATGGAATATTCAACTTCTACGATTTCTATAAAATATCATAACAGTGTAATAATATACATGTATATCTCATTTTTCGTTCAAGAGGCGTTTTCCATGCATGAACAGCGACTAAGATATAAAAATCGTGCACCTTCTGTACGAGTTTGGGGGGAGAATGGGGGGACAAAATTTTCTCGGTGAGCAAAAACCTCCACTTGCCCCCTTCCCGCTTGAGAATTCTCTCAATATATGTTTCTGACCAATTAATCACAATGAGACATTTAAAGAAAATGTATAATAATGAGACTCGTCCGTAGCATTTAGCATCTTGGGACCTGTTGTACTGCGTCCATACTATTGATCCGAGAGGTAATCCTAACGGTTGAAAAATTCAGATTTATACTTTTTACCCTAAACTTAAAATTTACTCGCTAAATAATGAATAATCCACTGGATAGGTCTATTTGGCAGATCATATTTAAGTTCAGTTGCCCATACACAGATTGCGCCGTTGGCTCGCCAGGACACTTCCGCTGGATAAGTTATCAGGGCTTCGCACAACCGTTACCCCGGTGTATGGAATTGGGAGCGTTATGAAAAGTGATGAACATTATGAAAACTGGTGCAACGTCTACTGTCATTAAAACTCCACGGGGTTTTAAAGTGTGACTTCATTGGTTGCAACTTAAACTATGCTTTTCAACAACAATCATGTCGTGAAGTCGGTTTTGCCATAAAACGAGCAAGTAGCTATCCAGAACAAGAGGGGAGATTTTGTCTTATCATGAGGTTGCCAATGTTAATTACAACGCATTGTAAAACAGGAAATAAACTGGATTTGCTATGACAGTAAACTATATATAGTTTACTGTATACAGTAAAATGATATCACAAATCTCAATCTGCGTTTCATTCTCTATTTTGAAAAACTGATCGTAAATAATAAATAATATTGTGCCCTAGAATGTACCAGTTTATGATTTACTGCCACACCAAGTAACAGTTTCAGGTGGATTATGCCCACAATCAATATCCCTGTCACAGGGATCCTGTGACATAGTGGTAGTGCACTAGTGTCTCTTACCACTGTGATTAGGTTTCGATTCCGGAATCCTCCAGTTGTGTGATTAAAGTTACCTGGGTCACATGTGAGAAAAGTGTTGTCCTTAACATGATCTTTTTACTATGTATAAACATATTGTAATTTATTTTTAAATGCGATGACGTGTCACGGAGCAATATTATCATTGCCAATATTATTATCATCATCATCATTATTATTATTGTTATAATGGTCATCATCATCATTATCATCATAATCATTGTTCTTTTGCTGTCGTTATCATTATCACTGTCATTATCATTGTCATTATCATTGTTATTATTATTACTACTATTCAAGAATAAATGCACGCTGAAACGAGAAGTAGAAAAACTAGTAAATCCCATACAGGTCGGACGCAAAAATTGTATCTTTCTTAAAATACGTATGCACCTAATTTTGTCCCTATTTACCAACTCTTGAAGTTTCAGGAAATTTTTTCTGAGAAAACCGAAGAAAAAGTTTATGTAAATCAGGATGATGCTGTATCCGATTTACAGATACTAATTAGGAGCCAATTTCTTTTGCGTTTTCTTAGTGAATTACTAATGAGCAATTTTAAGTATTGTTTTAAACAATCGACTTAGTTTTGGACCTATACTTGCACAAAGGTCTTGTTATCTTGATAAAAGGGTTTCATGCCAACAGGCCTTGAGTCGCTATAGTGCTTAAATAGCATAGCTTAACCTTAATCTCAATATGAGCATTGGTTGAATAAATCTTAGTCTCCGAGAAATACGCATAAATACCAGTATTTCGGACGGTACAGCAGTAGTTTTGAATTTTCCCGTGCATAACGATTTAGTGCAATGGTTAAGTTTTTTTCGCTATCGCTTTCGTCAATAGTCCGAATCTTAACATCCCTGGTTTATGTCATTATGGAGTCATTAAGCATACTGTACTGATATTCATGAACATAGTTCAGACGTCTTTATAAATTCTCTGGTTGATACCTTTTTTTACTACACATGATTCTCAGGGTACAATTACAAATTAAATTGGCAACATTTAGATATTACCTGCCTATCACCTGCGAAATATCAAGCAAAGCAGCATTATATAAAACCTTTGGTTGACTGATATACAGCATAAAATTTTTACCACAATACGTAAATTTGAGAACCATACATAATCTAACACCATATATGATCTAACTTTCTACCTTTCATGTTTCACAAGTGTGCCTGCTTCTCCGGAAATGAAAGAGTATTAAGATTTATGCTGCGTCACGGTAAGCAATATAACACATCATGAGAGTTATGTAGGATTAGAAAGCAAGAGGAAGCAAGTCGAAAAGTGTGCGTGTCACACATGTCATGAGAGTGAAAATTGATATCATATTTTTTATTCTCTTCACAGACCGATTTAAATACACAGTTTGTTGCCCAATTTCAGATCACGTGATGTTACTATAGAGAATTGTTTCTTTAAAATTTAATGATATTCAAAATTAAGGCAAATTGCATGGGGTTAGTGTTATTAAGATCTCGTCTCCATTTGATGGAAACGAATGAACGTTTCTAGGAGAGAAGGCCAGACCTCCTTCTAAAAGAACTATTTCTGAGCCTCGGATGGGGATCAAAGCCGCAACCTTATGATGACCGGTGAGGCGCTGCCACCATTGAGCTACCGAGGCTCAGATGACGATCTAACTTGCAAGTTCGAACATAGCTTGTAAATGCGCTTGTTCACGAAAAATACAGGATTGAAACATTCATGAATGCTTTTCTCTAGCTCTAACTTTACAAACATTTGTCGAAATAGGGACTGAACGTATGATAAATAATATCTTACGATCGTCAAGTGTTTGTCATTAAGTCTCAATATATGATATCATTCAATATGTCTCGTGGAAATTTTCCAATAAGGTGTGATTTATTGGGTTATTCTATTCTCCAGTGCATATCTTACAGTCCCGTAACTAACTGCTTTTTCCGTTCTCATGTCCATCAGTATAACCAGATGGGAAAGGAACGTAGCAATTAAATTAGATAATACCATTTGCCAATAAAAAAACCTGCCAGATTTCGCTCGTGAAATTGGAAAGTGTGAAGTTATTTCACATGTGAACATATGTGAATCACATGTGAATCACATGCAAACCATATCGTGTAAAAACTGTAAAATCAAATAATATGCGAAATTTGAACATATGAAAAACAGAAAAATATGAAAAACAGAAAAATATGAAAAACAGAAAAATATGAAAAACCAAATGCGAAAAATTTCCACATGTGGAGTTGAAACATACAGGGTCCGCCAAAAAAAAATGTATACACACTTCAAGAAAAGAAAAACGAGTATAAATATTTTAATACTAAATTTATTCAGGTATCACGACATTAATACAAGTTACCTTTGGCCTCTACAATTACAAGAGGTGCTCAAAGTGGTGGCCATTAGCTTCCAGACACTTATTAGTGTGTATGTATATGTGTGTATACGTTTTTTTGGCTGACCCTGTATTTACGTTTATCACGTGTGATCACATTTGATCTCAAAAAAAATCAAGAGTCAAATCATATGGAATTTTTATAAGGGCAATGACTTTGGCAGTAGCAACAGGTGAATAAACGACGTTTGTAGTTAGATATATTGACTTTTTTGCTAATAAAGATTATGGTCAACGGCAGAGTAATCCATCAATAAATTCCTTTTAATATTACAGGGGCAGATATTCACTGGAGAACAAAATGGAGTGATACTCCTTTACATTTGGTCACTTTTGCTCTTTCGAGTAATCAGAAAAGAGATTTTGATGCAATTAATATTTTACTTGAAGCTGGTAGGTCTGTATTTAGAAACACGATATGAAACCATGTTTGACACTTAATTCCAAACTTTTGTCTAGCTCAGAAATAATGAAAACAGAAAAAATTTCTCAAAAACAGCCACTAGAGGAGAGTATTTGACCCAGAAATCAAACAATTTAAAGAACGTCTAAGGCTTTGCATCGTTATTGAAACGTTCATACAGGTGTTTGATCTCAGGGTAAAACACTCTATCTTGTCGCTCATATATTACACTAACCACTTACGGGAATTAAATCAACTTTTTTACCTCGGGTATCTCCTAAAATATTGATTTTTTTCTGGTGAAGACATGTCAATCACTCACTTCTCTAGACTTGTTTCTCGAAATTCTATCGACAGAAAATTAATATTTAGATTGCTTCAATCAATACATCTTCTCAATTCCAAAATTTTTTATCTTACGTCTAAATTTTGGGACATAGCGAGACAGTACAAATCACATTAATTCTTTTCTTGTCAAAAAAAGTCTTTAATTATTTTACTCTATTTTACTTAAACATTAAAACTACTTAATTGAATCATCTTACCTAACCTTTTGAAGATGTCATATGTAAACTGTATTTGTGATATAATTTCGCTAGATACTGTCGTATGAATGTAGTTTTAAGGCTAATCCGAAAAATATAGTAGGAAAGACGGGCTAAATGGATAATTAGCTTGACAAATTATTTAAAACTAATAATCCATTGAGTCTATTTCTTCTAATTGATTAAATGTTCTATTGGGAAGTTAAATTGAAATGATGCGTTAAAGGAATAGTATTACACATAGATTTTGCTTCAATTTGGTGTGCCTTTGTCGTATGTAATCGCTAGTTTTTACCAATACAAAATATTTTCACAATTTTAGGGTGCGATATCAACAGCAAAAACTGGATTGGTAACACGCCACTGTGTGTCGCTGCATCACATGGGAATACAAACCTAATAAAGTTTCTTCTAGAAAAAGGTGATTTTTCCAACTTTAGTCGGAATATAAATTTTCCTTATTTTATTTAGACTATGCAGATTAAGATGCTGTATTCCTCATGAGCTGAACTCTCAACCAAAATATTTGTTAAAGATTATTTCCATATATTCTGCTCATGAAAATTATTGCATTATAAATAAACCATATCATTGAAAATTATCAAGGAAAATTTGGCAGTTATACGATCAAATGAAATGGAATCTATAGTAAGTAAACGATAATTTTTGAGTGTCATAATCGTAAACTTTAAGACCCAACTAGAAAAGTAGCACAAAATGTAATTATAGGGCCTCCACCTATAAGCCAAACCCGCAACCCTGTGAATCTAATACAATGCACTGGTAGCTGAGCCACGAAGACCGTTGCCGAGAGGTAAGATCTTGCTGTCAAGTTATGTAAATTGTTACATGTAAAAAATATAAAAGTTGGCAAAGTACTGCGCTAGCTTTGCTGAGTCGTGGTGTCGTTTCTTATCCAGAGGTTCTAGAGCCGCATTTTTCGCCACTGGTCTCGGTTGGGTTCAGATAATTAGTTTTTACTTAATATCGATTTTATAGCATTGAAAATTGACTGATGTGTCTATCCTCAGCTCTCACAATAACTATTTTCTATGTTCTTACAGGGGCTGACCCAAGTATTGGTAACAACAAAGGGATATATCCCATTGATTTCGCAAACAACGCAGGTAATGAAATATCCTCAACCTTTGACTGACTCAAAGGTCCCGAATTTAAACCTGATGTGACTAGTTTTTTATTTACCAAAAAGTTTTAGGATACATGCTTTGAGTGATACTAATACTATCAAGATTCGTATTATAAAAATTTCTCTCTGATCTGCATTTAGACAACAAAGACGCTGCTGATCTGCTTATCTTTGATGTACCAAATCCTCACGTATGGGACGTCATTGAACCTCATACTCCACCCCGAATAAAGCTTGGCTTACAAAGCCCATGCAAGCAACATCTGATTGATTCAACCTTTACAAGAAGACCAAAAAGAAGAGAAAATCACGTGTGTTAATAACGCAAATTAAAAGAATGGTAACGGAATAAACTAAAAGACTCTGATCTCTTGATGTCAAAGCCGCCATGTTAATATACATGAACAAAAAATTTTAATTAGATTTATTGATTAGTAGGCCCTGGGCAAACGAGAAAATATTGTTGCCGAAACATTTGAAATTCTCGATGTTTCATCAAATATTTGCGCACCTGTGGAAACGCTATTGCGGAAGCCAGGGAAGTCGGAAGTGGGGGAGCCTTATGGCGTAGTTTATGGTAGTGTGGCGAGTGAGCCACCCTCTCAAAGCTTTTTAAAAAATCGAAAATTCGGGCAAAATTAGGTAGTTGGAGCATTAAATTTCAGGCAAAATTCGGGTTAGGTAAGTTAGGTGCAAATCCCTTTTGGTTATTGGTATATATGTAGTTTACGTATTAGGGCTGAGGAAACACGATTACACTATACAAGGCCAGAATGCGCGTCAAATAAAATTCGGACAATTTATAAAATCATGCAATATTTGGGCAAATTTAGCCGGACACCCCAAACCAAATGGGCTAACTACGCCCCTGTGAGGGGCACCCACTTTTTAAGTAGCTAATAATGTTAAACTATAAACTTACTTAACTTAAATTCGACTTCGAAAAAACATTCAGGTTATCGTTTTGGCACTTGTATAAAGAGCGGAACAGGCCATTGGAGTTTTTAATCCTTGGAACACATGTCAGACACACTCATACAGAGATTAAGACCTCACCTCCCTTCCTTCCATTTTTATTGCCGTCCTTACGCCTTTGGCTGAAGCAAAATTTGCCTCCTTGGAAGTTGCCCAGAACTTTGCTGTACATACTCCGTTGTATACACTAATTTACGCCACTCATGAACGTTTCTTGCAAAATGTTTCCTCGTTTAGCCATGTTTGGGAAAAATTGCGGGAAAACAATTTCCCTTAACAATGTTTTCAACACCCTTTTTATGATTTTGAATTTCCGGAGATTGTGTGAAAAAGATCAAAAAAATTAAGCGACATACGTACATTGTATAAAGTCCAAATCCCCACAGGCAACTGCTCATAGAAGTGAAAATTAGATTGTTCTTCTGTTTCAGAGTCACTGACTTACTAAATATGGCATTGTGCTTGTACAGCCATTCTGTCATGTCCCTTAAGTGAAAGGAAGACTTTGAAAACGTGTATTTAAAGATCATTTCCAAAACTAGTGAACTAGTGAAGCAACTTTACAGCAAGAATTCCTTTTATGTAAACGAGTGTGCAGTGGACTCTCTATAAAAATATTTTGTAATTCATGACTCCTTGAGTCTCATTTGAGAGAAAAGATAAAGTGCAGTCGCAAAGTATCTGCTCGTTGTTCAATAAGATTCAGTGCTTGTTAACTTTATATTTTGTTTTCTTTTTATTAAGTTTAATAAAACATGAAAATTTATTTTTGCTAATCATTACCTTCAATTTTGATCCATCTTTCACAAAGCCCGTAATGCAATTTAATGTTACCTGGATACATTCTCATTTTCTTGCCGCTATTTAGTCAAGGAGCGTCGCTTTTGAGAGCAAGTTTTACGACCTGGTTTTTTATACGCTAGAGCAGGGCGGACAATTGTTTTACGCTGAGAATACATTGGATAGTAAGATCTAGTTTATAACCTATGCCGTGTGAAATCATAACAGCGCTGGCACTGCCCGACGCAGCTCATAAACTGAATAGTTTAGCCTTGGGGAGCCAAGCTACTGTGCCAAGCCGTCCCGCACCCCACCCCCCTTTGAGGCCATGTTGCATGGCTCAGAAGGGTTAAAGTTCAGGTTTTTGAGGTGAGCTGTGTCGTGCCGACACATACACTACTCTGCCAGTTGAAGAACACAAGTTAGGCGTTCTCTCTTGCACTTTGGGGAAATTACAGACGGAAGGCATAATAGCACGTCCTGGTTTTATAAACCCAAGTTGTACTGAGCTGAGCTAATAAAATATGCCTGCACAGCTTGGCACGCCACGGCACAGCTTATAAATGATGCCTAAAGCTTTCATGGGGGGCCATTTGAACGTATAGGAAGTAAACATGCAGAGACACTACGAGATTCTTGTGAATTCAAAGGAAATAAACCACATAATTCTGGAAATGGATCTAGTTAAAGAATAACCAATAATTCATATACCAAAACCATCGTTTACAACTCGTAAGTAGAACAAATTTAGAAAACTTCAATATAGAGTTTCGTCCAAGGCATCACCGTCCCAAATCGTGGATCACATTTGGTTCACGGGCTGTTATCGACTCATGCATCCCTTTGCTAATCCCACAGCTGCACGAGTGCACGTGCAATTTTTTGCTCACAGACTATGTAGATTTTTGAAAGTTTATCACATCGTCAGAATCTAACGAGCCGTTCTTGTAAAGGGGAACGGAACACCTCAAAAATCGCTAAATAAAGTTGCAAGATATTCAACGAGTTAAAATTTTGGAGACAAAAAGTCACTGTTTAGCCGATTATTAGTCGGGTAGTGTGCCTGCGATAGTTTTTTTTTTGTGCCAGTGTGGGACTTTTTCCACATTTAACCAAAAATGGAAAGTTCATACCGTAAATTCTCTATCAACCTCCCCTTCCAAATAAGCCCCCATTTTGGAGCAAGAAATTTATAAAACACCTCTTCTCTTTTAAGCCCTCCCCTTTTCCCTATTCACTTACAACCAAAGCAATAAAAAAAAAAAACTGTTTTGGATTTTAACAGACAGTATTATTGGTGTATTTTTACCTTACCAATCCGTGCACGAACTCACATGCAGTACTCGCGCAACACTTCCTTATGTAGTATAGATACCATTTTCTGGTAGTTTCAGAAAGTGGTATAGCCGCTTGGAACCAGATGTCCGTCCTTGAGAATCCTTACTCCCGTCAGTAAAAGTTCTAAGCTAGAACCATCACGAGATAAAAAGTTACGCAATAGGAATGACAGTTCTATAGGCAAATGTCCAGCTAATTCTTGATCTTGACAAATACTAACCTTCAGGGGTTTGGCAAAATTAAATAAGCTCTCCCTCCCCATTAAGCCCCCCGTCTCTATTAAAGCCTGGTTCACACTTGAACATATGCATAAGCATAAGGTCAAAACAAAAGGCAAAACAAAGGAATGAAGTCAAGTCTGCGAAATAAGAATCGTCGTAATCATAAGCATAAGATCATAGTCCAAGCAAAAATCAAGAGACGAACAAAAGACGAACAAAGAAAAATTCTTGTTGTTTTATCTTCGCAAGTCTCAGAGGATATGTCATGCTTTGTTTTTGTATTAATCTTGTCCTCGTGCTTATGTAGCTCGTGTGAACCAGGCTTAAGTCATTTTTCAAACGGGCTTGAAATGAATAAGCCCCGGGGGGCTTAATAGAGGATGTTTGGTAATTATGTTTCGATCTGCCGACCTTCTAAAGTCTTCCGCATATCGTGCAGCCGGTTGAGCCATAATTTTTCCCGAAATTTTGTCGCAAAATGAAGCTGTCACCTAGTTCTAGCGATGTAACATATGTTCAAGAAGCTGCATTGTCTGTGCAAACAAAAAATCGCATGTGGGCCTGCGGTTTAAACGAACGTCAAGCATCAGTATCTTTAATTCAAATGATCAACCTTGATATTACAATCTCACTGTATATTTTACAACAACCTATTTTTAATACCTTAAGACTTGTGACTGGACCTAATTTATCTCTATTATCCGTTGTATAGAGTATTTTAACCTTAATCAGCACACTAACCATTGCAAACATTTTGGGTCTGTAATTACGTATTTGTAGACATGTTCACGTATACCCATTTGAGTGTGTACTTATGTATATATATATCTACCAATGTATATACGTATGTGCCTACGTATCTACTCAGGTTAATTATCCCTTTAAGTACGCATGTTGTGTCGTTGATATGCTGGGTTTTGAAATTGTAGGGTGCGTAAACACCTCTTAATTAAATTAATTACCAACAACGGAATCCGTGAAATCGAATCGTGAATGGTCCAGCTGTCATTCAGCAATTCAGAACCAGAAGTCTGATCGGATTGTTGGGAATGAGACTTTACGTTAATCTTGGTTAGTGTGATTGTCATTCAGACTTACGATATCTGTCTTTTAAAGTCACAAAATACACACCCACAGCAGTTCTGTAACGTGCAGAGCTCTCAATTCACGCTCTAGTTCAACATCAAATGCCATGACTCTTGTCATAATTGGGTCAGAATAAGGTTGAAATCAATTTTTTTTCTTATTTACATGTCATTTACGTTATTCACAAGACAGCAGGAATAGATTGCTTTAAATCATACCAGCAATGACGATGAGATTACAATAGCGTCATCAGTAGTATTTTGATGATCTCATATTTCCCTTTTTGAAACAAAAATATTTGGGTTATACTTGCCGAACAAGAATACATTGACAAAAACTGTTGAGTGGTTTTAAAACTTAATCCGTTTATTTCCTTTTATGAGTTCTGTTCCTGACGTACGTTCACTGCATACGTTAGCATTTAGTATTTAAACAGTCATATCTAGGGCAAGAGGTTAGAATTCTGGATTAAGGCTGATTTCTAGTGCTCCGGTTTCTTCCGCAAGTAAACCTACGCATAAAGAAGCATGGTTCAAGGGTCAGTCAATGAAGTGTTTACAGGTACAAGTACAAATAACCTCCTTCGTAAACGTGAGGAAAAAATCGCAGCACTACAACTGGAAATCAACGCTTAGTCTGCAGAGCATCCGAGCGTCAAAATCGATTGTCATCCAAACCCAACAATATGTAAGTCGTGAAAGTTGGTCTATGCTATCTTATTTCCAACTCTGTCCTTCACGTTATTTTTATATTACATCCTGCAATTAAGCATACTAAAACCTGGTTACTACATAATCGAAACAGTTTTGACTACTTGGTCAGCAACTCTGTCAGTGACAGTTTTCTGGTGTACGGAAACACATGACCTGGTCGGCGACAACGCCTAGCTCGGCGAAAGTTGAACTGATTTCAACTTTGACAACAGTCGCCAATCATGATACCTAATACATCATGAAAGACTCTGTCAAGGGCTTTGCAGTTTGAAACAAAGTTTCAAGATAATCAAACTTTCAAGTGCTATGACATGAATGAGACCGTGTTCAGGCTCGATGAAACAGAAAGCTAGTTGAAACAGCTTGACAATACCTTTCAACAACAGTCCTTAGATTAGCTAGATATAACCTCTCTAGAATGCTTGTTAGAAGGTGTTTGCTGTTCAATATCTGTCTTACACGTGAAACACATTTTACGGTAGATTGGAGACAATAGTGACATAGAGTAGTTTAACTTTAACTCTTTTGTTCTTTGCTCTCTGTTGTGTCGACTTGACCTATGAAGGTCAAGTCGGACCATTAATAGCCATTCATGTGGTAGATTTTGTGTGTGGCGTTGACGTCACAACTAGTGCAAAGAAGTTACAGAAGTAAACTAAAGTGCGCGAAAGATCGTCATTTTGTTTCGCGGTTAACTGCACTTCCTTGAACGTGACAGCGTTCTTTGACAAGGGATCGGACATGATAGTTGGTTCCTGTTTTTGTGCTAGAATAAGTATTATACACTGCTTGTTTTTCATTCGAGTCGTTGTATTTACACTATCCAATATTTCAGTCCGATATCATTTTCGTGTGGCTATCTCACACGGATTTAAGCGATAAAACATTGAAAGTTTGGCATATTAGAATATTTAGACGATGTCATTGTTATTGTGGTGCAGTAGTAAGCTTCTAAAAGCGAAGAACTAGGGACTGGCTGGGACAAGGATTTCAACATTGTTTTGGCAACTTTTTATGATATCATTAATCATAAACTATAAATGCCATTTACTAAAGCAAGCCCTACCAAACCGTACAAGTCCTTGCATATTTTAACTTTTATACTTATTTGAATTTGAATTGAATATTACATCACACTTCTCCGTAAGCCAAGTTTCAGTCGACACATGTATGCTTTGCGTACCTATTTTTGTTGTGTTCTCTCACATGTAGTTTTTTTTTCTTGGTGTCCGATATATCGGACACTGGGCGTTAACCATTTTCCAAGAGGGAGTTCTTCCCTTGACGAGTAAAACCGTCTAGCATTAGCCAAATTGATTAGCCATTTCTGTGGTTGCTGTAATAGACAACCGTTTCACAAACTGGTCGACCATACATTGAATACTGGATATCAAGTTAAAATTGTACATTTATACTTATACTCCATTCTGGAACCCGTGAACTTTCAATACTGCATAAAAAAGATAAATCATGTCATGTCAATCCCTAGCTAATTCGAAGAATGGCATTGATTCTATGAAGACTATCCATACTGATATTTTTAGAGAAAAAATATAAACTAACCTTGCGTTTCAAATATTCGGCAATAGAAGGGAAAAAAACTCATCTTCCTTTACTGAATACTCTAGTCAATCGTGTAAATCCTTCCATCTTTCTGGAAGTCATAGTGATTTCCCTCCAAAAACTGCGGACTCCGGAGAGAGTTCATTAGGTGTCATAGGTTCAAGCAAAAGGAGTTGATCCATGTTTACAGTAGTCAAGGTCACTGAATTCTCGTGATTCCAATTTCGACATAGCCAAAAATTTCAAAAATTCATTACTAATGTCAGGTTCACAGCTGATGCACACGATTCACTTGCAAAGGACTTAAGACACATTGCGACAATGGCAAACCAATCGTAAACAGAAGTGCTAGTAAGGTATAACTGTACACGACAGGGCGAAGAATACTATGCATTCAGAAAAGTAATGAATTGATTTATTTATTTGTTTATTTGATTATTTATTTATTTATTTATTCATATATTTATTTATATATCTATTTACTTATCTATTTATTTATCTATTTACTTATCTATTTATTTATCTATTTACTTATCTATTTATTTATCTATTTACTTATCTATTTATTTATCTATTTACTTATCTATTTAACTATCTATCTATCTATCTATCCATCTGTTTGTTTATTTATTTACTTGTTTATTTATTTACTTATTTATCTATTTATTTATTTATGTATTTATTTATTTATTTATTTACAATCAGGTAAAATTAGTTTAATCGAAATCCAACAGAAATTAAACCATGAGTACGAGGTTGACTCGGCTATTGTACCATTTCCTTGGTTGAAATTTGTATGTTGCTTAAACAAGAGGACTTTCACTCTTTTTGGAAGAATTGGAAGACTGTCGACGTAAGCTTTAGGAACTAGGAATATTTAGTTCTTACCCCCAAGCAGTTTTTCTTCGAATCTACGACAATTACAAAATTGGTGCTGAAGACGATCCACATTCTCCCCGTACCTCGCTAATCTACAGTACCAAATCATCTCGGAGAAATGGAATAATTATTTGGGCGTTATTGTCCACATGATTCTATCTAGCTGGATTAAGTAGGATTCGACAACCTGAAAACTGCTGCAGCGTTAAGTATTTAATATATTTTTTATATTTCGTGAGTTTCAGTTAGCCCAGTTATATCTTGACCTTTATGAGATTACTGTGATGGGTGTCCAGGAAGGGTAGCTCAGAATAGCATCTCAACACAATGAGAACAAACTACGCTAACAAGTGACTCAGCAAAGGAGTCTGTAAGCTTTTATAGATCACTTAATGAGAAGTTTCATTTTACATCTCTTGCAAGTTTGCACCAACACATGGTAAAATGTGAATCGTAGCCATGAATTTTCATTCTATGCCTTTTCATGTCTGCACATTTATAAACAGTATTGTTATGAATGCCAAGATGTCAATCGTGCCTTAAAATATGCATGTTTGCTTGAATGATTTGAAACTAAACGGAAGCCCCATATAGTCACTTGACACAAAACTCTAAAGAACAAGGATTCGTGATACTGTTGATCGCCATTCTTCGTTGGGTAGGATATCATTAAATCTACTGACGGAGGTCCAGGTGAATGGTTTACTGATTGCTTACAGGTAAGATATCTGTACCCCAGATCAATTACAATCACTTCAGTTATCTCTAGCCAAGTTGACAGCTCTCTTCAGACCAGAGTCACCGGGTGAATGTAGCGATTCAGCACACAATACATTGTCGTGGATCAGAAGAAACTTGGTACCTAAACGTGTAGTCTCCACTTGTTTTGTAATTAAGATGCTAATACTTTCTCAAGCCCCTGGATATAGTTGTCTGCTGGTTTACATAATGTTTTGAAACAATTTGTCTTGTATTTCAATTTAGAAATTATGGCCAAGCGGTGCAAGGAGCCAAATACACGACAGATCGTTAACTTGGTGTTGATATTATTTCAAATGAACGCCTCTTCTGGCTCCGGTAAGTGTATGTTGCCGAATGTTTTCTCGACGCTGGAAATTAGATTCATGACTCTTTATAAACATACAAAAGTCACTATAGCTCAGGTTTTCGTCTTTCCCGAGTGATTGGTTTTATTAACCAAAGCTCCAAAGGAATTTTTGTATACGTTATGCCTTACGTCGAACTATTTGTTGCTCTGTCGGGCAATTAAGTTTTGAATTTCGAAATTTATTTCTGAGAACTGTATATATTGATATTTGAATATTTCACCTAATAAGACGCATAATCCACGTTAAGCAGGCAGCTTTCATGATGAACAGCGAGTAATCAGAAACTATTTGTTCAACCATTCCCTGGAGTTTAGTTGGCCATTAATTTGCATACACGAAAGAACACTAAAATTAACAAATCTATAGAATTTCTCTAAAGTGTAACAGATGTTCTCTGAAACAATCACACTGTACAATATGCAGGTGTAGAAGTCCCCTCTGTTCCTTGAAAGCCAGATACAAATGACTGCATATGTTTCAAGGGTAACTCGATAACATGTTATGATATAATTATGAGCTGCCTCGTTTGAATAGACTGTTAGACCTACAAGAAATACGTTGTTTGAAGGGTGCCGCCGTTTCCTTCTCCAAGGAGTTCCTTTGAACAGGAATTTTGAAGTACATTTAAACGTTGCAACAGTCGACTCTTTCAAGAACACAAAAGACACCCTCGTTTGTTTCAAAGAAATATTTTACATTGCTACTTGACTTTTATTTGTGATTCATAATCTCAAGTGAATCTTAAGGCTCTTTATTTGCTATGATTCGGGTATTCTATATCAGTGATTATGAATTACGTAATAAAAAGCAAAAAAAGAATACTTGCTGTTTTCATTTTGCGGGATTTTTATCCTTCAGTGTCATTCAGCAATTTCCTCCAGGCGACGTTTTGTAAACGCAGAACACCAAACAAGATATTTGCCAAAATAAACAAAATCAAAAAGTTGAGAAGAAAACAAAGCACAATGCTTAAATACAACTCTGCGAGCCAAAAATGTTCGGGAGAGTCAGACGAAATTGCATCCTTTTTTCCTTTTTGTCGAGCGTTGTTTTGAACTTAATATACAAATTCTTATGCTTACGGTTATTCACATACTTCAGCGTCATGCCAAGCTTGAATCCCTGAGAAGTCTTGGAAGTCGATCGCAGATAATTCTGTCACCATCATGACGAAAACATTTCGATCCACTTTACAGCGTTAAGGCTGGTTTCCATATCGTTGTATCTGTCGTGTCTGTCGTATGAAAAAAATTCATACGACAGATACAACGATATGGAAACCTCCCGTACAACCGCTCAATACGACAGAAACGACAGATACAACTTGTTGTATGAGATAGAATGGATTCTATCTCCTGCAACAGATACAACAGGAAATGGGCGTGATACGACAGCATTTTGTTAATGGAAACCATCGCATGCGACTCATACGACAAATGCAACAAAAATGTGTCCCACAATGCACCTCTTTTGTTTTCAACATGGCGGCGGAGGTCGAAAGTGACGTTGAATGCTCGGTCGCCTCTTTCATGGAAGAACTTCAGCGCTATGAATGCCTTTACAACAAATTTTTGAAAGATTACAAAAAAACAACAAGTTAGAGATAACTGCTGGCTAGCATTGGGAAAGAAGTTCAATATGACGGCGGAAGAAGCGGATTAATTTAATGTTGATATACCCAGTCCCCCTCGGCTGTTGTTGTAGCAGAAGCGACAGATACGACAGATACAACTTTAATGGAAACCCAAGATACACAACTGTCGTATGAGTTGCATCGAGTTGTGTTTGCGCTGCAGGGGGCTAGTTTCATACGACAGAAACGACTTATACGACAGATACAACGATATGGAAACCAGGCTTTAAGGCCGTCATCCAACACCGTTTTTAATTTTTTGTCACACGAAGCAATTTTTTCGACCAGCGCCAATTCCTAACCCTGCCCATAGCGAAAAAAGCAAAACTGTATTCTTTAAGGACCACTTCGTACTTGGAGGCCCACACCTGACTTTTCACACTACTTCCTATTTTTTTGCCACTCATCCTACATTTTGACCATATTTTATTTTTCAAACACATCCTCCTTTTTCGACCTCGTCCTACTTTTTGGGCCATATCCTAGTTTTTGGACTACACCCTACTTCCTGGTTCACACCCTACTTTTTGAACCACATCCTACTTTCTAAACCACGAAAAAAATTTTGAGTCTATGGTACATTTTGGACAAAGAAAAAGCAGCTAATGAAAAAAGTAAGACCGAATTCTACTTTTTTTGCTCCGACTGTATCCTGTAGTGTTGGCATGCTCTTTGCGGAGTCTCGCGAAAGGAGTCGCTTTGCGCGAAGAAAGCGCTTGCTGCACTCATGGAAACTGACCTTTAGAGGCCGTTTACGTAGAACCGATACGGAAAGACTTTCCGTTCATACGTAATACTGCCAAAGTAAACTGACTTTTGTTTTCCTGGAAAAGCGTGCTAGACTCGGTTTACACGGCATTCTCAGAATCACGAGGTAATTGTTGATGGACTTATTAGAGACCCCCTATTCCAGCCCTAGTGCTCATCAGCCTACTCAGTTATGCATGTAGTGCGCTAAAAGCGATTGGGGACAGTGAATCATATTATTCTGGCATGTTGAAGTATGATGTATATACCTTTTGCATTCAGCGTCAAAACAACCGCTATGGAGAACAACTCCAGGGTCCCGACATTCAACAGATCAAATAATCTTTTAAATTCGTTTGTACATAAGCATAATTCATTCAGGTTCGGACCAAAAAGAATTAATGACCCCGGAAACTTCGTCCGTGATTCGTTTCTGGCCCACAGTCTTAGCTTCCCGGGACTGAAGATATCCGTTGAGAACATCATGGGTTTAAACCTTTTATCTTGAGGCTCAGAATTTACTTTTTGACGTAATACTTGCACCTAAAGATACCAAATCGATGTAAAGAAGAATTTGGTTCATTTAGACCACGTTAAGGTGCCTTAGTCAATACTGCGACCGTCCCTGGCACTACTCGTGGCATAATACCGTTGGCGTGTGTGTAATCGATAACCTCAAGGGATGACTGACTCCTGGTATGACCCCAGTCACTTATCCCTTAAGATGAATGAACCCTAAAATACATTGATATATAATAATTAAGTATTTTAGACACATTAGCCTTAACCCTAATTCATACGGTTATCTCAATCCTAACTCAATTTCTAATCGGTTAACCATAAAAGATCATGGGCAGTAAGAGATGAATGATTGGGAGGTGATTCAGTAACGGGGTCATTCATTCCTATAATACCGGCAAACTGCTGGTTCTTTCACTTGTTTTGATACAGACTCACGCTCGCAGTTTTTACACCCACAGGGACGAGTCCATTTTAGAGATAAAGAAAATATTCTCCGAAGGGTAAACAAATGGGAAGTAATTGAAGAAGTGGCAACGAGCTAGGGATTTGGAGTTTAAATAAATGAAGAGTATCTAAAATGACGGTTACAATTTATAATAGCTGACCTACTTCCAAAGTTTTCATGTTATTCACGAATGAGTTTGAAAGGTAATCTGGACAGAACGAGGCTGTTGATATGAAGCCGTCGGATCCTCCTACCCAGCGACTGGGTACAAAGCGAATACAGGTTGACGAAATTGGCCGACACTTTACACAATACGTGACATTAACGCTAAATAAGAGGAAAGCGAAATCATCTTAATGCCTGAAAATTGTAGTTTTTTCCCCTTAGATTGTGGCAAGGAGCTTACTGGTATGAAAGGAAAATTTTCAAGTCCCAATTATCCATACCATTATCCTTCGAACTCAGTTTGCACTTGGATCATCAAATCACCTTTAAATGACTCTGGGATTATTTTAAAATTTAGAGCGTTTAAAATAGAACCTCAAGCTGTTTGTAACTATGACTATATCGAAGTCGGGTTTGGAGATAATCCTGGCGACAATGTCTTGCGTAAATACTGCGGGTTCATAAAACCGCGTCCCATCAAGCTCGCTTCGAGAACGATGTGGTTGAGATTTGTAAGTGACAAAGAGAAAACGTACAAAGGCTTTCTGGTATCTTGGAAAATGAAAGAATCATCACGCTCAAAAGCCTTTCCAAACCCGGAAATCGATAAAAACGGTAAGTCAATCGCCGGCAGTTCATAAGTTTTTGATTAAAAATATATTATTTGAGACAGGCAATACAAATGAACAGTACTACGTTAGCGTTACGTGGTATCAAAGGGGCCACCTAACAGTAACCACCTGTCACTCTAATTTTTTGGTTTGTAAACGGTGTGCCAAAAAGTGGTTTAAGGACTTTCAGATTGTGAGGTAATGAATATTTAGTTTCGGCATAAATGCTAAAGAAATATAAAAATATTGCAATAGTCATCACAAACTTATCCCTTCATGTCTTTTTTAGCATAATTTTTGTTTTCTTTTTGAGTTGACAGTGGGAGAAGGGACTCCAGCTTAACATCGTTAAACTTCCCCTTGAAATATACCCCCTGTTACAAAAGTCCTTATAAGTTGTTCTGTTGTTAGTCAGACTCCTGACGACTCCTGACGACTCCTGTACTTTAGGTGTATGTAAGTCGTTATGAATGCCTCTTTTGTTAGTTTAACTCCAGACGACTCATGTGCTTTCAGAGCATGTGAGTCCTTATGAATGAATCTTAGACATAGGAGCTCCTGTCTTTCGAACATACCGCGGCTTTTTATACTTACTCATCTCATTATTTACATACAGGGTGTCCAAAAAAAACCGAAAACTATTGAAATCACCAATAACAATGTAATTGTTAGAATTTGAATGCCTTAGCACTCTGTTGGTCCTCACGAGTGCATTTTATAATTTGCTTTAAATTCCCACGGGCAAAAATTCGCGCACTTGACAAGGCGATTTTCTTACCTAAATTTTAATTCATGCACCTTGTCAATATTTTACGCATCATTACGTTCAGCTTTTTCGTAGGGCATTCAAATTTTAACAATAAGTGATTTCAATAGTTTTCGTTTTTTTTGGGACACCCTGTATATCAAAGCCCCAAGGGGTTACACTCCCTGAACTCCTAGTTTAGCTCAACGGTAGGTTTTCTTTGTTGGGGAATCTTCGGCCTAGAACCCACCAGGGGAGAACGAGTTTCATGAATAGTTTAAATTTACAGAAAATTAAATCTACGAATGTTAGTAAACTTCTCCCAAGCTGTGTCAGCTTAAAAAACCTATTGCCTACGTATAGGTCAAATGCGAAAACGAAAGATATTCTAAAACGTTGTTCACAGTTATTTTCAACAATTGTTGAGCTTTTTTAAAACTCTTGATCGATTCTACAGGGGTTATAAGCTACTGCAGTTCGAAATTTCGGCGCTAAAACAATTGTAATCGAGGTTTTGAAATTGAAAACAAAAAAAATCTGTACGGTTATTCATTAATCCATGTCCTGTTGAATATGTGTAATATTTGAGGTTTTTGTTGGCAAAATTCTCCTTTAAAGCACAATATGGACAGGTTATTTTTAGGCAACGAGGGGATATGTGATTTATTCACCAAGCGCGTAGCCCGAGGTGAATGGATCACATATCCCCGAGGGGCCTCAAAATAACTTACTTATATTCCATATGGGCGAGGTTGATTTGTGAGACAATTGCAAAGAGATGTTTTTGTTCTGAAGATCTTTCTGAATGCTTATCTAAAGAGATGAAATAACACAATAAAAGTACGAACATCCGTAGTGGGATTTTGAAGAGGTATATTTAAATTGTAAGGTGATTAGTTTGGTTGGTTTAATATACGAGAACTTGATAAACATGAGTGGTGAGTCGGACGAGATATTTTGAACACAAAATTAGTGTCGAATTGAATCCGACTGAACAGGTCATAAGTATATAAGTTATCATCATACCTACCAAAGGGTTAGTTGAAAAGATAGAGTCTGTTTCAAACGTTTTACAAAGAAGCAAGGACTGCTACTAGAATGGCCAACAACAGAAGAATTTAAGGTAGATGACAGCGTTTCCCAAGCTAAGTCATATGCTTTCAATATAAGTAACTGCTCAGTTAAATGAGAAGGAAGATAAGGAATGGCTTGGGGAATATTACAATGGAATATTTGGGAGAATATTAGAGGGGAATATTAGAGGGGAATTTGAATTCACTGTTATACCATTGTTTTCCTTCATTGTTTGTAGCCCCGCATTGTCCGTTTACTGATAGAAAATGCCACCAGCCTTTTAGAGGGTTAATTGACAGGGACTATTGAATGTATTTGCCCCAAATAAACAAAGGAAACCTAGCCATGTAGAATATAAGTTACTGCATTGTATAACATTGCGCTATTTTTCTCTAGAGTGCGATAATTCTGAATTAATTGGTGATGAAGGCACCATCAGATCTCCTCGATATCCTAATAAATATCCTTATGATCTTCAATGTCACTGGATCATCAAAGCTCCAAAACAACATCAGATTGTGATAAGATTTGAGAAGTTTGACTTGGAAGGCTCTTCGAAGTGCCACTCTGACTTCTTAACTGTAACAGATGGTGAGAGAGAGAATTCCTCGATTATTGGAAAATATTGTGGTTCCAGTAGGCCAGCTACCATAACTACATCAAGCAATCTTGCAAGCATAAGGTTTGTCTCTGATACCTCGATATCCCGAGGAGGCTTCTTAATCCGATGGAATTCGACTAACCAGAAAACTGTGATGACAAAACCTACAACAATGCTGCCACTCTGTCTAAGTAAGTGTTTGATGTACTTCGTTGTCCGATGAGTTTAGCGTACAAGAGTGACAGTGAGATCGAGATAAAGAGACTGATTATATGGAGACTTTCAATCTGGTCTGAAATTCCAGCCCGGTTAACCGGGCTGAGATTTCAGCAAGGCCTTCCTATAAAATACTTGAAAAACAGAATTCGCGATTACATGAAGAAAGTTTCAGCCCGGTTTGACCAACCCGGGCCGAAAATTTCAGCCCGGTTGACCAGGCTGAAAAATCCCATGCAATCACACGATGAAATTTCAGCCCGAGACTGAAAAGATGATTGACTGGCGTGGCAGGATGCAAATTGCCAAAACAGCAAAGGCTACCGACAAATTCCTGCCTGGGTTCACTTTCGATTTCAATTTCAGCCCGGGCTGAAATATTTTCATGTAATCGGGCTTTTTTTCAACCTGTTCTGCCGGGCTAAAATTTTCCCACGTAATCAGCCCCACAGAAGATCAAGAATTGTGGTCAACTAGCTGTACCTTCAATGAAACGTTTGAATGACCTTTAGCCTATTTTTTCACATTAAGTGTGCAACCGACAGTTCTTTCTTTGAGAGTATTAAGTTAATACTTAATGTAATTTACCTATGAAACTGATAGTGGTCTTATTTTCTCAAGCAACCAGGGAGGGGCTTACTGGATAAGCAAGGTTATTGGAGAAAGGGGCTTATTTCACAATTTGATTTTAAGCAAGAACAGAAACGTACTACAATGCCCATTGTCAATCCCTCCAACTACTTAACTACATCTACGTTTTTTCGTGGACGAGGTCATAAATTGGTAAAATTAAGATTTGTTACAGTGGTAGAGTTATTGACATTACATATTTATTCACTCCATCATTTCAATTTTATCAAAGAATTGGCGATTAAAAATGAAATATCTTTGAACTGATGCGATATCTTCAAGTATGAGGATTTTAAAAAGCTCTCGATAGGGAGGCTGGGGTTTATCGGAGAAGAGGGCTGCAATAATTTGTGAGAAGAAGTGGACTGAAAAGAAAGCGCGGCTTAGTAGAGAAATTTAAGGGCTATTTATATGGACTCGGGTGATAGGGTTACCCTACCCCCCGAGACAATTTTATCGACTGTTCATATGGAAAAAGTACCGCAATCGTGATGTTGGGATTTACCCTGAAGTGTAAAGATGGCAAATCACATGCACAAATTCGTGACAATGTTGTTATCTATCTTCTCGAATGTTATGGTCGTTATTTCGACAATAACTAAAATAATAGTAGTCATAACTACGCAGAGGCAAACTCAACAGGATTGTTCTTGCTGGACAGGCCACTATAAAGCAAAATCTATTCGTGTCACTAACCTAATTGCGTATGTTTGGCTTCATCCATAACTCGGGTGGCCGCGTCAAGCTGTTCACATCGTTGAAACTTGTCTCGACCTAAAGGGTTACCCTATCACTCCAAGCGGGTGATCCTACTATAAGGGTAATCCTATTAACCGAGGCAAGCGAAGACCTCTGCATATAAACACTTGCGGAATAGTTCAAATAATATTATCGTGAAAGTATCTCGACCAGGGTAGCGCGAGGGGGGTAACCCTTTTACCCGAATCCATATAAACGGCCCCTAGGCAGTTTTCCACCAGGCAAAGTTTATCGCACAAACGTCTTTTTCTTGTATCTCATTGGATCTCAACTGTAATGAACCGAAAACCAATTTAATTTACACAATGAAATGTCAATTCGCGCGCAACGAAATGAGATGTAGTTTCCATTACATACTTTATCCATCTCTATTCTTGATTGTCAGCAATGATTAGATGCGGCCTATTCGTTTGCCTTCTTATACTTTATAAGTAAGACCAATAGGGAATAATAACTTTGAATAGTTTCCAGGAAATATTTCTCCTGCATGTTGAGCTTTTGGTCGATAGTGCGACTGTGCGTTTTATTGCATTTTTACTCATTGGCTAGGATTGGTCCGGGGCAGGTTTGGAAGACTTATTATCAGGTTTTACTGGGAAACAGAGTTTTTTTGGAATAACCTAATCAATGGCATAGAGGCCATTTTATAGCGATGGTACACAAGGAACAATGTTGACAATTTGTAAATAAAACAGACTATGTTGCAAAAACGATTTATTCGCATTAGTTTTACTGCATTATTTGTGGCACAAATCGCTCATAAAATTGTTCTTTGGAATATTGCCGTTAAGTAAAGCCTGGTTCACACGAGCAACATATGTATAAGGACAAGATCAATACGAAAACAAAGCATGTCTTCTCTAAGACTTGCGAAGACAAAACAAGAAGAATTTTTCGTGGTTTCGTCTTTAGTTCGGCTCTTGGCTTATGTTTGGACTATGATCTTATGTTTATGATTATAACGATCCTTATGTCGCAGGCTTGACTTCATTCCTTTATTTTGCTTTTTGTTTTGTCTTTATGCTTATGCTCACCATAATCATAAGCATAAAGACAAAACAAAAGAATGAAGTCAAGCCTGCAACATAAAGATCGGCGTAAGCATAAGCATAAGATAGTAATCCAAGCATCGGCCAAGAGCCGAACTAAAGACGAAACAAAGAAAATTTCTTGTTGATTTATCTTTGCAAGTCCCAGAGGAGATATCATGCTGTGTTTTCGTATTGATCTTGTATTTATATTTATGGAGTTAATTGATCACCCAAGTTGAAATTAGGATTTGAGTTAGGATTCCTAACTGACAAAGTAACACATTTGTTACTTAAAAATGTATGTGATTGATGATGTGATCGCTTCGTACCCGCGTCTGGAGCTAACCCTGATCTCAACTTGAATACGAATTCGAATCTGAATTTGAATTCCAGCTCGAATCCTAACTCGGGTTCTTGCCATCTCCTATGTTCAAGCTTCACGAGCGACGTGAAGTATCACACGCTCTATTCGCGTTCACATAGCACGTGGAGGAGACCTCCTAACTTAAAAGAAATTTGTTTTCGTTTTTGACAAACCAGTCGTTCACCTCATATGAAATTGTTGTATTTGAAATTATTTAGGACAATGTGGGGGACAATACCAATCTAAAGATGGTAGTCTTAAGTCTCCCTGTTATCCCGATTTTTATCCTGACGATATGCAATGTACGTGGGTGATAACAGTCAAGAAACCTTCCCGAATTCTTTTGACGTTCGAGGAATTCGACTTAGAAGGAGGAGAAAATTGTCGTTACGATTTTGTTAGCGTCAGGGATGGAACCAATGCAAACGAAAACGAAATTGGAAGATATTGTGGCAAGAATCATCCACAACCAACCATTTCAACTTTCAGCACTTTATATATTGTATTCCAATCGGATAAGTCTGGTGTTGGTAAAGGATTTGCTGCAAAATGGGTGGTGACTAACCTCCCTGTGACAATACCAACAATTTCGCCAACTCAAAGTAAGTGAAAGTTAACTTATGTATTAGAAGTATCGGTTATTCAAGCCACCGAATTCTGTTAGCTGTTTTATAAGACGAGGGCGTAGCCTGACATGACGGTTCAATAACTTTCTTGTCAGCGAACAAAGAACGTTTTCCACTGAGATTTCTCTGTGAGGCAAATAATTTAAATAAAGAAGAGTAAACTATTGGGATTCATGTTAAATGCAGAGATTTGAGATTTTGCGATTAACGTAAAGTTGCTGTGCAATTCGAGACTCGTGATCAGTAAGACGTTTTAAGGTGAAGCGATTCGGACGGTTGACGCTGATAAGGAAGAGGAGTTTTGGATTACTTAATAAAGGGAATCAAGACGAAGAACAGACATTTTATGAGTTTTGTGCAAACTTTGGATGTAAACTTTTTGTTGAAAAAAATTTGAGGGAACTACTACTGCAAAACATGGTAATGTTCAGCAACGAAGAGCGAAGAAGGCCCTATCGAACATAACTGTTGTTTACGGCGGTTGATGTGGAGCAAGCAGACTAGTAAATTCAAGAATGAATTCGAAAGGACACACGCTATTCGACCGCATGGTTCAAAAAGGTTTGGAAAGACTGGGCTATGAAGAGAAAAAAAAGCAACGTGAATGCTGAAGGCATGTTCATTAAACAGAAACTTTTCATCATAATCTGATACTGCCGAAGTCAACTTGACCTGCCGAAGAAAATTTGACTTTGGCAGTGTCAGATTATCATGAAAAGTTTCTGTTCATGTATATCTCTGAAGATGATTCTGAAATAGAATTGAAACACTACACATCCTGTCATGGATAAGCGTTAAGTTGTCGCGAGAATATCTCGTGCACTTAAATTCGATAGAACCCGCCTCCAATCCCTGTGGAATCGATAGCTCAACAGGTAGAGCGGTGGACCATTATCCCAAAGGTGCGAATTTAAATCCCACTCAAGTCAACATTTTTCAGTTGACTTCGGCAGTGTAAGATTATCATGAAAAGTTTCTGTTCATGTATATCTCTGAGGATGATTCTGAAATGTTCATTGAAGTACTTGTTAATATCATTGGATCCAGTGAGAAAGAGCTAGCCCATTGACTAGAAAATTTGTTTTGAAAGTTGAAAAAAAAAGGAAGCGAGCAACTCTATTGATGGGATACGTTGTGCCGTAGGCTTCAACGTTACGTTTGAGAGAAGGCCTCCCACAAGTAAATGTATTTGGTAATCTAAAACTTAAGTATTTTGCCGAGAGTTTGAATTTTGAAATTAAAAAGTTAGCTTCGAGAGGAAATGGTTGAACAAGAAATTAGCGCAGCCGCTTTCTGAACAATAAAAAGGGGCGATTTGGCAAAAATATATACTGGGACAGTCCACGCGTCAATGTTTACTGCAAACAGTGTTGTCCTTAGTTGGTGAATTCGTTGCTCTTCCCAGTGGTGACAAACATAGGGACCTTAAGGTAGTTCTCATTGAGCTATCAAGCGGGAAGCGAGTCCTATGCGCTCATAATGCATACCTTAAAAATCTTAGGAGCAAGGGTAGGAAGCCGGGGGGCCAGTGGCTCATTCGCTCCTCAAAACCTACACAGTTGGGGCATAACCCCCACGAATGGTGTCAATGTCCCTAACCACAATGCTACCAAGCAAGGCCTTTAGGTTATTGTGATAGGTTACCGAAAAGGATAATGAACGTGTAAGACAACGACCACCAATTTGCACTGTTGTGCTGATAATTGGTCTCAGTACAGATTATCAACTGTAATTTTGTCTGTGGAATTCAATCTATGATTTATGGCCGTGCCAAAACCCACTGCGAGGAGAATTCGTTTAGACACTACCTTTGTTTGGCAAGATTAAAAATTCGAATGCCTTGTTTACCAGAGGAAAGATAAACTCTCAGCAGATTGGAAATCTAAAACCCAGTGGCGTAACGAGGTAAATTGCCTCCCGGGGCGGAATGGAAAATACCACCCCTCCACCCTCCCACAAAAAAAGAAAAAAAGGACAAAAGAAGACTCAAAAAGCAGGCATGTACAAAGAATATTCTATCGAAAAATGGATGTATATTAATTCAAATTACTACCAGCGCTCATACGTAAACTTATGCAAACTTCGTTGTTCTACTGCTATCAATCTTCAAATAAATAGTAATCAGTTGGTTTTGCGATCGTCTATCATTAAGATGAGGATAACTCAACTGTAGGTCAATGTTTTCAGGACACTGTTGGCCAAAAATGCCACCCCTCCAAAAAGTGCCGCCCGGGCATCTGCACCGATTGTTCCCCCTCGTTACGCCACTGCTAAAATCCCTATGAAAGGAAAAGAAATAGCAAGGTTGCTGGATTACACAGATCCAATCGGATATCGACGACATTCGACAGTGAGGTCGAATCAATAAAATAGTTCGAACTATTTCATAAACAAAACAATTTTCCTTTTTAAGGATAAATCACAAGGATATAGAAATTAATTATCTCATCTTACTTTTTCAATTAAAGGAAGAAGGTTATTATTCGCCTTATTGCCCAGTGAGCGAGTAACAAAGCAAGAAATTCCTAGCTAAGATAGAATACATGACTACCGTATAAATGTTCCTTTCTTATTGTCGGGAAACGAAGTAAATACTACTGATTTTCCAATTGACTGATAAGAATGTTTATCAATCGCACGTGGTTTCTCAGCGTTATATTTTTGTGGAGAAAATTACGTAGGCAAAACAACGCTTAATTGAGGAATTCGGGTCATACTTCGGAGCTAGCAAAGCGCTTGAGACAACACCCTCTCCCCTCCTTTACATACGTCAAAGTTCATGTCGAACATCAATTACTAAGCGGAAAACTTTAGAAGTGCTACTAATGAAACAAATTTCAACGTGATCTTTTCCCTTTGAGAATAACATAAGCTGTAATATATATTGCAGCTCGCTTGACGGCATTTCATCAGTTTGTAAACCTGATGATGAGTACATAGTCAAAACCGGTTGGTTTCATTAAAGATTTTTAAGATTTTAGCCTGTTTTAAAGTTCTGCAAAGTTATGAATAAACGATCTATAAAGTTATGAATAAACGATCTATAAAGTTATGAATAAACGATAATGGTTAAATAATTTCTGTTTTTAGAAGAATGTGGCGGTCGTCTTACCGAAACAACTGGTGTCATCACATCTCCTAATTATCCTTCCATGTATCCTCCCAACCAAAACTGTGTTTGGATATTGACCATGCAGAGTGGAAATCGAATTCTAATGAATATTGAGTACTTTGACTTAGAAGTTGACCTGAACTGTGCTTACGATTATTTATTAGTTCGCGACGGAGCCAACTTTGACTCACCCATTATTGGCAGACTCTGTGGACCGTCACCTTATATCTCGTCTGGAGTACTCTATTCATCGGGAAAAGACTTACGGATTGAATTTCATTCGGACATGACAACTTCTAAAGGAGGTTTCCGTCTTTCATGGAAAGCTATCACACAAACGACCCTTCCAACAACTCCCAAGCCGACTACGACAGAAGAACTTGGAAAACACAAAATTATGACTGGTGAGTTGAGAGACCTGATTAAAAGGGTGTTTATATGGAGGTGATCCAGACCTCTTGGTAGGGCTAATCCTAGAAAAACAGCTGAATTTCACCTCACCTTTACATGGGGATTTTCTGGCACTTCTAGCTGGGCTGGATCTAGCGCACATACGTCCTTTAATTTTTCCCCAGCCTTCCTCGGAGGGCCAGCCCATCTGATATAACGTTCTCCCGTTATAAATGAATGATATTAAATAGTGAAATCATAATATGTGTCCAGGACAAATTTGTCCAAAGGCGAACACACAGAACCTGGTAAAAGACCTTGGGTATGAGGTTCAGTGAAGTTGTTGCACGTTTCTTTCCCGTCAAATGTTCCTTCCATTGATTACGTTTATGGATGGACTTTTTCACATGTTTCTATGCGTTTTATAGTCCGGAAGACGGTTATCCAGCATCTCTCCCTTCATAGGCCAAATCTCAGTGCTGTGAATGTCAGTGCTGTGAAGCATTGTATTTCAGGCCAACTCGCCGACTAGTTTTCGTACGTGATTTACAGAGCACATGGGGTTTCGACTTTGATGGGAACGAAACTTGCGACCACTTCACTGTCATAAGTTCTTGATCACATTTGGCTCATGTGGTAACCGCGAATTGTTCATATACTTAATTTTTTAATTGCAAATTCTTAGGTTGTGGTGGTAAATTTGAACGCGGTCTTCATAGCGGAACTATATTCTCACCAGGATATCCAGAACCTTACGAACCAAACCTTAGTTGCACTTGGATTGTAGAGGTATTAGAAGGAAGACAAGTCTCTCTTTCTTTCAATGAATTTGAACTGGAAAAATCCTCTGGTTGTGCAAGTGATTACGTGATAGTAAGAAATGGTGTTTCCGAGAGTTCAAATATTCTTGGAAAGTACTGTGGTAACAAAGTTCCCGTATTTCTCATGTCAACTGGGAATGAACTATCTTTAAATTTTCGTACAAACGGAATCAACCATGCAAAAGGTTTTGAAATTTCCTGGATGAGTTACTACCCGCGTTTACCCAGTGAACCTCAGGAGCTTAAGGGTAAGGTTAGATTTGGATGTTGGTGTGCGTTCTTTCAGTTTTGTTTTATCAACTTATTTTCATTTCATTGTACTTTTTCGTACATTTTCTTTTATTGCAATTTTGTTTTATTTAATGTAACTGAACTTAACTTGACATAATGTGAATTAATTTAACTGGAATTAACTTGAAATGAACTGATTTATCTTAAAATAAATTTACTTAAATTGACATAAATTGGCATAAATTGATTTAACTTAGGCCCGTAACAAACTTCGTACTTTAAATTTGACGAATGTAATGTAAATTAGCATTAGCAATCAAGGATTTTTCTTATTGACATCAGACTCGACACATAGAAGGTTGAACGTTCAAAATGGGGATTAGCCTGAATTGATTTAACATGATATAAATTGACTTAGTCAACTTAACCAAACTTGACATAAATTAACTTAATACACACTTGATTTGGCTTACGAATAGAAAGTATTAGTTTTAAGGACCCAAAGGCTTCAATGTCATCCGTGAGTTTTAGTTTGTCCATGTTTTGTTAAAGTATCTGGGTCCGTAAAACTCGATGTTTGTCAACAACAAGAGTTTTGATTGATATATACCATGTACGACTATGCAGTACTGCCGGATACCGAAGTTTAAAGAATTAAAGTGTTTTGAAGACTCCTTATAGTAATATCTGCCGAAAACAAAAGTTATAGTTGACTAATTATTATCAGTACTATTCATTGATCGATGAATATGCCAATAAGGCCCGCACAAATGCACGCCCAAAATAAATTAGTCGACCAGGTCGTGGACAGAATAATACCGACGGAAAGGATCATGCGATTTAAGTTATGGCAAACACTCCCAGCCTTATTTTGTCGCAGCAACCTTGTTCGACCATGGTTGCCCGTTTTTTGTTTGTTGGTTAATTTATTTGGCTAGACCGCTGACCTTTTTGTGTTAGGGTTAGTGTTTGGGTTGCGGCTACGGTTATGGTTGGCGTTGGGTTTTAGTTAGGGTTAGGTTAGGGTTACGGTTAGGTTGAGGTAAGTTGAGCCCGCGATTACCTCATAAATCCACGTGCATCCGCGAAACAGCTTATGTCCCGTTTATTTCTTAATTATCTTTGTTTTCTTGTTTTGTTTTTTTAAATCCAAATAATCATCGGAAATTCTTTTCTAGACAACTCAAATCTACAATGAATATTGAAAGAATGATGTTGAAATTCGAACATATCTGAAGAATAGTAAAAATCTTGATGTTGAAGATCTTCTGCAGCCTTTGATGTCTTTTCATGCTTGACGTGTAGTATCTGATCTGACGTCTTAACTCTTAAGTATCCAAGTGTAAAATTTTTAAGCAACTAAATGAACTAAAAAGGTAGAAAGATATTAGCGGACAAGTTTGTTTATGAAAACGGAAGGGATACAGGGGTATAAAATCTAATAATACCAATTTATTTTATTTTTGATACATGAGTTATTGATATAATGGACAATATTTCCGTACTATTTCCATTTTTCAAGTGGCTGACGTTGAGCCAAGATGTATAAAACAATTTCGTTCACTAACTGGCAAAGCCTCGCTATCAAAAAAAGACCATTGTCAATGGAGTCTTCATGCAGCCGAGGGTAACAGAATACGGCTTGATTTCGTAGACTTCAGCTTCTCCAATAATGATTCTTCATGCACCGACGACTTCATAGAAATTCTCAACGGTCTAACAGAGTATGCACCAGTCCTGGCAAAGTTCTGCAACGGAAAAAATCCTTACCAAATCACGTCCACTGGTCGCCATCTAATAATTCGCTATGTCATATCTGGAAGGGTTCGTACAAATTTCCAATTAAACTACTTGGAAATTGGTAGCAAGAAAAGTGACAGTGACTTTGACATCAACAGAGGTAAAATACAAGGTTGTCCAGTTTTAACTTAAATAAAACTAAAAATACAAATACGCAATTACCTCTCGCTCATCGCCCTATCGCATCCCTTATGAATGTGAACGAAGTTGACGGCTTACAAGGATTCTCAAATCGCAATTATTAAACAGGAAACTGAAAAAAAAGTTTGATCTGAAAGTCGTTTTGAAGCAATGAAAACTGTAAAGGTCCAATTGCCGCGAATCTTGGATCCCGCACCCCATTTACGCCCTCCTTTCTTTGACAGTCATCTTGAGAGAACTGGGGAAGAGTACGATAAACAACTTTCGAAGCGAAGAAATTAAAAAAATAACTCTACTTATGCGAGTTTAAACTTCTTTCATTTATGGAAATTGCAAAGAAAACGAAACCAAAAACGAAAAATTGAAATGCAAAACAAGATTAATGTTATAAGAAGAATCCAGTGCTGGAGGAAGAGCTTGAATCTGGGCCTTTTGAATTCGCAGGAACCACAAACAAACAAGACGGACCCTTACATCACTCGGTAACTGAAACAATATTTTGAAAATCGCAAACGTTTCCATACTTTATAACTTCGTCTTTCCCAGTATCTTATCTTATAATCAAATATCAAATTTAAAGCTATACACCTTTTGCTGCTCATTACCAGAAAATATACTATCATTAACGCCAACCTCAAACTCATTAACGCAAAAATACATTTATTTTATTCAATCATCATTCATTAGGGTAGATACGCAACCATTTGCATCAATGGGCATTCTATAGCTCCAACAAACCACCATTAACGCCATTCTACTCTACATTAGGGATAGTAAAATTTCAATTACGCAAGAGAAATATCTTGCCTAATTGAAGTTTTATTAACTCTAACGTACAACAGAATGGTGTTAATGGTCGTCTGTTGGCGCTATAGAACGCCCTTTGATGCAAATGGTTTTATATATACTCTAGTAAATGTCGATTGAATAAAATGAATATATTTTTGTGTTAATGAGTTTGAGGTTGGCGTTAATGAAAGTGTATTTTCTGGTAATGAGCAGCAAAAGGTGTGACACCCTTAATGACGTAAGAAATATGAATAACTCTGTCGTATTAATTAAAATAATGTGAGCCGTGATCAAACCTTGTGATTGTGCTCTTTATTACGTGTATATGTTTCAGAATAACTCTACTTGCACGTTGCTCTTGACGGAAGATTTTATTTAAATTGGTCCAGACAATACTTAAACAAAATTTATTTCGGGGAGTATTCCTTTGGAATATCAGTGTGTTTGGCTTTTAACCTTCACGGGCATTAGTTTCATCCGTCGTTGCCACAGGCAAAACCCTGTTAAAAATTTCAGAACGAACAAAAAATCTTCGGAGGAACAGAGAAATGACTAGAACATCAAGCACGTCAGTTCATCCTGTTGTTCGTCCGAAAATGAAAAGTTTTAATACCTTTACTTTAACCATTGGTATTCCCTTATACATTAGTATTACCTTAAATATTAGCAGTCTTAATAAGCTATTTTACAGTAGGTGTGCGTAACCGCTAGTCTATGAGCTCTGTCTAGTGGTTTATAGGATTCTTCCCTACTTTTTGCCCTTCTTCTCGTATCTTGCAAACTTAAGGTTAAGCCTCCAGTGCGACGCCATATTGGAAATTAAAAACATGAAAAATTTAATAAGGAGTACTTCACGTTAAGTAATAATATATGTTGGCATAGAGTAGTTACCATGAAGTAAGTTGGCGTACGTTGAGATACAAGACATACACACCCGCATATGACGTCTCTCCTCCCCCGGAGTGGACACGAAAATGCAAACCACCCCGGTAAATTGACAAAGACACATGGCGATTAGTATCCTCGCCTGCTAGGGCCTCCGTTCCTTTCACAAAGTAACAGATATTGCGACATTAAGAGACAATTTCGTACGCCATGAAGTGGAATCATATGGGAAAGTCAAGTCGTGTGGAAAGTCACGTGAGAAAAAAAAACGTTTGTATACCTGTATATCACTGGACTATCAGTAAGATTTAAGCATAGTTTTCTAGGCACTCCAACCTCCTTTCTAAATCAATGTTTTCAATTTCTATTGCGTTATACATAATTCTTGTTTGTTTGCTTTTTCAGATGGCTGTGGTCTGTCGTCTTTGAAACAGGATGTCGTCTCAGACAAAAAGCGAAGGAAGAATGAGTTAGGAGAATGGCCATGGCAAGCAGCGTTAATGAGAAGGGGGCAGGTTGGAGTTACATGTGGAGGAGTTCTAATAGCACCACAGTGGGTAATGGCAGCTGCACATTGCTTTAAAAGGTAATGCTATTATTATTTGGATATTAATGTCAACATTAAAGTTGACGTTGACGTTTTCTTTGAGTTTTTCATCATTGTTATCATCTGCTGTGGCAAATGACCCATCCCCAGCCGTAGTCCCCGTGCCCCCTTGTCCAGTCAAGTCATTTCAAATTAAAACAAACATGGCTGGCACTTTAAAAGATATTTGATTTTTATTTAATTTCACATTAAAGTTATATACAGGCCGACTTTAAACGAAATGGAACTAAATATAGTGAAAATCTCTAACCCAACCAAATAAACTTGATTTCGATAGGAAAATGTGATAGATTTTTCCAGGGAAAGCGAGTTCATACCACCGAAAAAAACAGACCTCTGAATACAAGTATATTCGGTATGAATTCATTCGTTGTTACATATATTAATTAATTATTTAGGTGATACAAACATTGCTTAAACTTATAAAAATAAATCTAACCAATGTTCATATCACCTAATTAATATAGCTTTAAAAAGGAAGTTTAAACTAGGCTGAATTGTTTCACGGATTAGATAATATTTTTCAGCCTGGTACTGAGCTCAAAATTCTACTCGGGCATTCGTTATAACCGAGCTTAAATTCAACCCATGATGACATTTTGGAGATGAAATCTTATGATAAGTTTCAAAAAATTTTCTCGTGATCCCAATTGACATTTTATCCGGACCAAACGGATGAAATGTAACACGCCATCGGCTCCTAAATTAGACCAATTAAATTGCAAAATTGGAAATCCTGACGTTTACCACAGACTAGATGTATATCTTTGACTCTATTTCGTCGGGTTGCTATAATGCTATTAGTATAATAATATAATGATCTTTCTCCCAACACAATATTTTTTATTTTGTATTTGCGAAAAAGACTTTTCATGCGGTTTTCATGTGATATGTGTAACATCACCTTCTAGGAGCACTAAAGGTTCCTACTGGCTTGTCCGGTTAGGACTGGTGGATGTTCGATCAACTGGAGATTCGGAACAAGCTTTTAAAGTAACCACTGTGCACGTACATCCTAGTTACAATAGCACAACCGACGAGAACGATATTGCTTTAATAAAACTTCACCAGCCAGCCACTCTAAGTAAAGATGTAAACACTATCTGTCTTCCAGAGCAAAACACGAAAGACCTTTATAAACCTGGTAACATTTGCCATGTGGCTGGTTGGGGAATAAGCCAGCCTACTGGGGATACTGTTTATCCCTTATCGTCCATGACATTACCGCTGGTCTCAAACAGCCAATGCAATAACTTTGCAGATTTTGTTGTTACTGATCATATGCTGTGTGCCGGACATAGAGACGGTGGTGTTGATACGTGTCAAGGCGATGGTGGTGGCGCGTTAATGTGTAATTCTAAAGAAAGGTTTGTTGCCGTGGGGATTAATAGTGCAGGGAAGGGCTGTGGTGAAGAGAAGCACTTTGGAGTTTACACTGACGTACGACCTTTCCTTGATTGGATTAAGATTCAGTTATTTGCGTGAGCGTTTCTTGAACGATGGTTAAATATTTTAAGAACTAAACCATATATTGTAATTTCCTTCAGGAAACAAACTAATTTACTATTTCGACCTTCAGCAAACTCCGCCACAGGGCCGAGACACTTTACGGTGCACTTTACGTGATAAATTAAATTACAGCTGAAAGGTGCTTGTTTTAAATTTACGTCGAGAAATCAACACTGCATCTAGGAGTATAGTAAATTTCTAAACTATATCTTTTACAAGGTATTGCAGGGCTAGAAAAAGTTCTTACGCTTCTCCTGGCCATGGGCTAGCATGTATCGTACTGAAGTTCCCTGATTAATACCCGTGTTGAGGTTTATTTGTACTGGATAACCCTACCAGCTAACTAACCTGTTCTCTCTATAACAGCTAAGATGTTCTCACGTGAATATTCCCCGCCAAAAATTGAGTAACGTTTGTGTTAACAGTTCGTTCTTTTTATAAATAACAGAAATACCTAATTTTTTTTTCTAGGTTTTTTTGGATGGGTTTTTTTGTTGTTGTTGTTCTTTGGTTTTTTGCTCTTTTTTTTTTTTTTTTTTTTTTGGTGTTTTGGTTTTTCGTACGGTTTTTCTCCAGTCTCGCAATACCCCACGTGTTTGGATGAGAGTACCGTAAGTAACACGGAAGACGCACCTGTAATTATTTCTTTATTCCGTCCTCCAGTAAACTGCACGTCTCCACCAGCCTTGCTTGTGACCATATTGATAGGCTTAAAATAAACAATCCCTGAGTGCAACTAAAGGGGGTTTGGGGAGGTCACGACACCAGTGCGTTTTGTGGTAGGTCTTATGTGTGCCCTGTTAGCGTCAGTTTTTTTGTCCTTATTCCCCAAAGTGACATCGATCTCCTGCACTCGAAATGTTTAAAATCACCCCTACGGTGCCTTGATACTTCTCTCAGACAACCACCCTTCGAAACTCCTGGCTACACCCTTGCATTCTTGGAAACATTTACAGCCCTTCTTGTCAAAAGAGTTGCACTCCAGTGTAGAATTTCTGACCGGATCCACCAAGTCTTATGCTTCCACGCGTTGATAAGACCAATCAAAGAATGTGGACCAGTTTGGAACATCAAGCCGAATAGGAACTCCATGGTCTCAATTTCGTGCGAGTTCCCATCCTCTTCTTAACAGAGACGACTATGTCCTCAATGCTAATGAAGCAACAAAGTTCGTAAGCAATAAACACGTTACACGAAACCTTACCAGGCCAGTAGATTCAGAGAAATAACAGCTGGACAAGTTTTAACACCAAGACAAGAGGTCCTGTGCATCTTATATTATTCCACGGCAAATGCTTCCAGACGATAAATGCTCCAGCCACAGAACTAACAACTGTTTTGAAATCCTGAACCATTCCGGGATATTTCCAGCCATTTACAAAGCTAATCTAAGGATGGAAAAACCCTTTATTCACTGAGAACCATAAACTCAAAAAAACATTTTGACAATAAAGACACCCCCAAGGAAGTTGCACAAGACCTTAAGAAAGGTTTTTAAATCGATGAGTGAGAAAGCGAACGGATAAAGTACCATGAGTTAAGAAATATTGGACAGAATATCAATCTACATGCATTCAATGGATGTGAATTTGCTATTTGGACTTCAAACGTAACGTGGCCACGCAGTCTATAGGTCAGTGCTTGGGATACACCTTCTCGCCACCAGACTCCTCGAAGGGTCCAGAAGATTAAACTTTCTTCTTTTAAAATTAGAAATCATCCCCCCCCCCCACCTTGTTACATGGACTTACGCCCATGCTCACTTGCTTAAACTGGTCGAGTTCTTTACTTGTTCATAAAACTGCCATATTCATTCTCGAATAAATCTAGAGCAGATCTCGTGTCACATGAAAGTTAACACATGTGCAGTTCCTAATACCAACTGGGTGGTTAAAAATGGTCAAGAGGTCAGGTGACTGTACTCATTTTCAAACAGCAGGCACAAAACAAGATGACTTATTAAGTGATAATCTCGAATTTGGATCATGAAAACATGCATTGGCTTAGCGAAGGAACTAACATTATCGCTAGTCAAGTGGCTAGGAAGAATCCTTTTGTCCATCTAAACACATTTCCCAAAAGTACGTTTTGTACGTAAAGTATAAAAGGCGAAAAGTAAAGAGAGGTAGAAATGTTGCTTATGAATATGTTGCCACACGAAATAATGAAGGATTGGCTGGATTAAAGTATATTTTGTTCTTGGCCACTATGTGTGACGGCAAGTTCATCGCCACCAAAAAAGAAACGTATTCCTACCTTACCAAACATTCATGATATCAAACAAAACAGATTCCGAAATGAAGAGTCATCTTGAAAACTCAAAATTCGAGCTATAAATCAAGAAACACGAATTAAACAGACATTACTCTAATCCTGAGTTTTTAAGATGACTCTTCTTCTTCAGCCGACAACTTTACACAGCATAAGACAATGTTTTGTTTTATGCTGTGTAAAGTTGTCGGCTGGTCATGGTTTTCTAAACATTCATCATTATCAATTTCTCGTAATGAAAGGTGGAGCAACTACCGAAACGTTAGGACATTTTTATCACTTTTTAATATCCACCACAGTAGCTATTTTTGTGTCCTGGTTCCTAGTTCTAGCCGAAATTTGCCATGAACAAGATCAAAATGACTCTACCTGCTTTTTTGGTTTTCTTCTTTTTTGGGGTTTTTTTTTTGTGGTTTGAGTGCAAATGTGCTTTCAGATGGTGTCTTCCAATGATCATCAGCAAAAGCCTGGATAACTTTTGAAAATCAAAACTCCAGAGTCTTACCTACATCACTACTTGTGTACATTTTCTGGGTTCATAATGCCATACATTCTATTTAAAAGGGTTGAGGTCAAATGACGTTTCATCGCTCATTAAATATATAAAGCAAATCATCCTTCTACAATACCTCAAGTACCAAAGTGCAGTTGTTTTATATTTAGTCATGTCAAGTGTGAAGCACTCAAAAATTAACAAGACTGGTAGCTATTCTGATCTCTCTCAGAATCTCGATTTCTCCGGGCTAGACATTAATCACTGCTACAGAAGTTTATCTTAATTTGACCGAAACTGAATAAATATTTCTATCAGCAGAAACAGATGATCGTTTCTGAGTTCTTTGAAGATTGTCAGTTTGTACTTGCACAATGCAAATATTGCTAGTCAATCTTGCGGAGGGATTTGAGCATGAAAAGGTTATTAAGATTCTTACGGAACAAAATGTTGATCTAGCTCGAAACAGTTTGATAGGCCACTGAAATTGTGGTTTTCATTTAATATGCGTACATATACGTTTCCTATTCATATTCCAGTTCAAAACACTTTTCATTTTTCGAACAAGCCTTCCTATAAACTTACTGATCAGAGTATTGGCAACCGTACTCCTACAGTAAACGCAACCAATCCAATCAATTGAAAAAACTACATGCGAAGATAATGAGTACAATTTGACTCCTCACTTCGCGAGTGATATTGGGTTGTTATCGAAAGTAATTTAACCGTTGCAATACCTGCTGTTATGACTATCGCAATAGTTTTTTAACGAAATTTTCTCGTCTTGCTCGAATCGAGGAGTTACAGGAGTCAAATTCTACTCCTTATGTTTGCACGCGTTTTTTTTATCAATTCATTGAATTATTGATTTGTCCTATTCAACTTTACCTGTTCACTCATCAACATCCTTTACATACAATTAAGTTTTCCCGTAGCTTTGTTTTTTCTTGCAAGGCCAAAGTTACAACGCAAGCATGGAGATGTGTTGTTTGCTCGTTGAGACTGCATTCATCCCCTCGCCCACTGCGCGAAGCGGGGTGCGAGGGTACTAATCTTGACGTGCGTGGAGTCCTGTTACACGCGTGGTGACTAGGGAGAAAATTTTCGCTTTGTGTATGTATCTTTATATATATATATATATATATATATATATATATATATAATTATATCGCTTACCTCAAAACGTCACTACAGCCTGTTTCATCTTGAGAAAGAATCTTCAGGTGACTGACGAATTTCGAAAACAGGAAGGTTTTTATGCGTAGGCCGAAACGTGAGCGTGTGGGCGTGGAACAATAGTGGAATTTTGTTTTTGTTTTAGGTTGTTTACGCGGAATTTGGCCTTGTGTGGGCAGGCCGAAACTATTTCTGATCTTTTGTTTAGCAAATTATTTTTATCTTTTTCGCTCAAAATAGAAAATTTTTCCTCTAACATAAATTACATCGTTTTGATCCCCCTGGATACGAAATAGCGTGTTTTAAAATAGACCATTTTATGGTGAAATCTTGTTTGTTGTTTTTCAAATTCCAAATGTGTTTAGAAAACTCCGTTTCATTAGAATATTTTATGTGTTGAAAAGACTTAGTGTGGTTACGATATCGCTCTTTGAATGTCTTAGATGTCATCCCTATGTAGTGTTTTGTGGTGTTCGTGTTGCATGTTGTAACTGATGCTTTGTATACTATGTCCTTGGTTAAGCATCCTTTCTGAAGTGGGCATGTGTCCTTGTTCCTACAATTGCAGTTTTCAGTGGCCTTCTTCTGTGGTTTGTTTTTCCTAATTATACGTGAGTTGTGTCGTGTGATAAAAGATTTAATGTTGTTCATGCAGCTATAACTAACCTTGACTGTATTCCTATTGAAAATCTTATGCAGTTTATGGTGCGGAGGAAAGTGTTTATCAATGAGGCTTAAGAAATCACGCCCGATGTTTGAGCGAATGTTTTTGCTGAATGGTGGGTTGAACCAAATGATATTACGTTGCCAATTTCTACGTGGTTGTTGAGGTGTATATCGAATGTAACTGAGATCGTGGTCGAAACTTCTGTGTTTGAGTGCTTTCTGGTACATCGGTGCGCATTCCCTAAATGTCTGTTCATCTGATGAAAGTGATGCAATGCGCGTGTTGATTGCTGTAGGTAGTTGCCTTAAGATACTAGGTAGGTGGTTAGAATGCCTATTTATGTATAGAGGATCGTCATTGGGCTTCCGAAATGGTTTAAATTTTCCGGTGTTAAGGTCGAAAGTAACGTCTAAGAAATTAACTATTTTCAAGTTCGCTTCAGCGGTGATTTTGAGATCGAAATTTTCGAAAATTTTGTGTAATTCTTTTCTTGTTTTGTCTGCCAAACGTGCCGATTTGTTTTTCATAAAAACCTTCCTGTTTTCGAAATTCGTCAGTCACCTGAAGATTCTTTCTCAAGATGAAACAGGCTGTAGTGACTTTTTGAGGTAAGCGATATAATTCTATTTGCTCTTTCTGTGCGTTATTGAGCCCTCTTTGTATTTCGCAAACCTAAACGTTCACGTATATATATATATATATATATATATATATATATATATACGTGTTATCTTACTATATATGTATATATATATATATATATATATATATAAAATGCCGTGTGCAAGCTCGGGGACTGGTATGTTGTTGAACAAACTGTACTTAGGTACCGTATTGAAGCAAATTGATTTGGTCTCGTTCTTTTTTCCCTTGTATGGATCTCTCGCAAGTTGTTTACATTACTTGAACACTGAAGCCAGTAAATGATTTAAGACCGGCAAAGAAAATGGCTTTCTTGATGCCTGCGGCTGGTTTCGCCACCTCAGTAACTGGACAATTTATGACTTGACAGAGCAGTTCTCAAAGTTAGCTCCTTCGAATATGCATTTACCCACTGTTCATTTTTTGCAGCAACGCTTTGTCTTGGTTCTTTCTGATTTATATGAACAAAAGACGTAAGGGAACTCGCTTGCTGTCAGGACATTTGCTAAGTGACTAAGTGTATTAAAACGACATTCTTCGCTGAAGTTGAATACATGTCGATTAGTATAAATCTTGGGACTTTTCACGTTCTGGTAACCACTTACCTGAGCTGCACAATCACAGGTACGTCTGAATCGAGTGGCTTTGAAGTACAAGTTCTGCGAACGGAATTGTTTTGAGCAGCTTTCAAAAGTAGCTTCCCGACTTCATTCTTCCCTAAGGGAGACTACTTGTACCAAATATTACCGCTTGGATTTTGCTGGTGTTAATTGGTAAAGTAGAATGAAGGTTCTGGTTCATTCATCTCTGCACGACGATTATTTTTGAACATTTTTGCAGTATTTAACCGGACGGCGTTCATGGTCAATTGTTTGGGAAGTAGTATAGAACACTCGTTATTTAGAAGAGTTCTCGAGGCCATGGCAGTCTTTGGATGCTTTCTCCGCTTTCCTCACAAAAATTTTATTGCCTCAATCAGGATTTTTTTCGCTATGAAATGTCACCCCATTGAAGACGTTATGACATATTTTTGGTTCGAAACAAAAATGCAAGGTAAACAGCCACCAGGTAACTCGCTGCAAAACTACTTGTTTTTGGTCACCAAATTATCCTTCGGCAAAACAGTTGTCCGCTTCAGTCTTTCTCATTTCAAGAGTGATTTGTGCAAGATGACCTTTACCGTATTCGACCGGTAATGCTTTCATCTGGATTTTAAAACCTCTCAGGAAAGTTTAAAGTCGTCTATGTGTAAATTTACGGTTGAACCCTTCGTGTTGAGGTGCCACTGAATGCTTAGTTGAAAATACGCAAGAGTTGCAGGTTTATACGCCATTTTTCTTTTTTATTGATGTTTTGCCTTGGAAAAAGTACGTCTTTCACTTCCCTCTTCTCGTTCTTCTAGAACAAGGTTTGCTTGTCGTATTTTGTTTCATGTATTGTATTTTTCGATTTTTGGTCAGCGATAAAACTGCAAAATTCGTTCATGTTTTCTTTGTTTACTTCGTCGCTTTCGTAATTCGTTTCATCTTCGTCACCAAAGTCTTGTACTTCAGGATGAATACTTAGCATAAACCCTTATCATAGCAGATCTTAAAGACATTTGTAACCAACTTTGAGGTAACGTATAATTTATCAATTTTTTAAGCCAAAAAAATGTCAGAAAAATATTCAATCATGAGCTGTCCGTAATGCTGGTATCCGTTTGATAACCTATGAGAATGTTCCACTTTTAAGACGGAAAGTCTAGTCATCTAATAAAACAATCTTTCTTTAAGGCAAAATGAGTGACAAGTCTAATTGGAAAACGACACGAATTACCATAAACCCGCAAATAATTCAGGGTATTGAGCCTATCATTCGTTGTTTAACAATTTAATTGTTAGGATGGACAGGCTTACCATTTGTTAAGCCGTTGAACGTTATTCTCACCGAACGTTTTGTTTTAATAAAGCAGAATTGAAATTTTAAACGTAAATATGACTATAAGGAGTTTAAATATAAAATAATTTCCAGTTTGGATCGTTGTTTATTTGCGGCCAAATTCTGTGTGGATTTTTTTATTGCATGTTCTCTTCCATTTATATTCAGGAGGATTTGTCTTTTTGAGAATTTTGAAAAATTATCATTGTTGCTTGCATTCTCAAGAGATATATTGGAAGGGTGGGCGAGGGGTTGTTGCGTGCACGTATTTCTAGTATATTAATGAACAGAACCAAACGTCAGATTTGGTTATTTTATTTTGGTGAACAACAAAAGATTTTACTCGTCTCGTGGCCAAAGGGTTAAATGCACCTTGATGCAAGTGTATTGTGTTTGCGAGAATCTCAACAATGTGCAAAATTTCTTGTTTCAAGAAAGTTCACAGAAGTTTAGGAACTTGAAGAATTTCTACTTTCAAGTGAGCGGAACGGAATTGGAAGGAATAGAACCTTTTAAATATCTTTGTCTCAAAATCCATCAGAGGATGTCTTCAACTGGTATTAACAACCTGAGGAAGAAAGTGAATCAAATGAATGGTTTTTATTAGAAAAATAGGGATCCTAGATCCTTTGAAATTGCACGAGAGTCTTCAAACTTCTGATCAGCAATGGCGAGGCTGCTGGTCAACTAGATTCATTCAAATATGAAAAGAATACGTCCAGTATTCCCGAAAATGATACAGCCCTACCACCGTGAAAATGGCTAAAAAGCTCTCTGGAAATATGCTAGAAGTAAATTAAAGAATGTACGACTAAGAATTTTTCCAAACCTAGCCATATCAATGTGTCTTTGACCAACCTTTACGCCGGAACTGAAACCCCCAATTATTTTGCTCAGACCACGCCGCTACCATCACCTGGTGATTTATGTGCTGGTCTAGGGCTAAGTATAGCGACGTAACTCATTCAGCCGCTACTTAGTCTCCCATCATGATAGAAATAAAAAACGTAATAATCAAAGTAGCTCGAACTATGGAAAATTACGGGTCAGTTCATGTTGATCATTCATAAAATGTTAATCGCTAAATCGTTAAAGGTTATCATCTGAAATTCTTTGGTGGCTCTTGAATGATAACCTAAAATTTTTCAGTTGATCATTCGAGAGTCAACCCAAGAATTTCTGAGAAGAATTTCTAAGTGACCTATCCAGAAGGATCTTTATTGCAGAATCTTAAATGTTATCACACTGAATCGCAATATAAAGATCAGAGCCCAGCTCAGAAGAATTCTTAAATGTATAGTCAACTCGAAAAGTTTTAAAACATGTTCACTGATTTTTTTTGGTTTTAGAGCCGGTAATTGGAACCACACTGGTGTTACAGTTGTGTAGTTGTGATTGTCTAACGATTGGGAGTGAAACTGTTAATGATGGAACGCGCTTTTAGCCGCGGGCTATAGTAAGCGTGACATGGATACACTAATGGTATGCCATGGTATGCTACACTAATGGTATGCCACTAATGTATAGTTGAGTGAATGAGTATGAGTCTTTAGTTTCAGAGTAAATCGTGGAGTATACATTTGTGTTGTGAAGGTGTATTAGTAATTACCACGAGTGCGATACGAGAATTCAAAACCGACCACCCGGCCTTGGGGTTTTACCGATAGTTAGACGGCTACGCAGTTGGTCATGCAGTGTAGAGTTTAATAAAGAAGTATGTATGAATACAGAGAGAAAGAGTAAAAGATGCTTAACATTGTCTCGTGCATAAATATCTCGGGATACAACCTTGGACGTACGTTTCGGCCTTCTGTGGCCTCTTCAGCAGGGATTTGGGGCTGGCAGTCGATGTTATACAGTCGGAAGAGAAGCGATAATCAGTATAAAGTAAAATGAAATAAAATATAAGTAGAAGGAGATAAATTGTGTGCCTACCAGTCTTGTTCTGTGTCTTTGGGAAGACCAATTCTAGAATTATTCGTCGCCGTTAATAGCCGTCTAATTATTCTAATATGTAAACTATAGATCGATATATACAGTTTTTTCTCACCTCTGTAAATCTATACTCTGCAGATGTTGCACGCCGCAACGAAACGTCAGTAAACATGTTTTAAAACTTTTCGAGTTGCCTCTTTTACTATGGCGATACATTTAAGAATTCTGAGCTGGGCTCTGATCTTTATATTGCGATTGCGCTTTCCGCCCGGAAAATCAATAGCCAAGATTATAACTAATCACTGAACTTTATTGATTGCCGATCAAACGATGAAGACAAGCATTGACGTTTTTGCCGTACGTTTAATCTATTTCGTGTTCATTTCGACGTTGCTGCAACAATAAAACCATACAAAATGGCCGCGCCGGGGTCTGAAACTGACGTCCCAAAGACTCCAATTTTCATCACTGTTCACCCCAGCTTGCCCGTGTTCTCCATGTTCACTTGTGTACACTCGTGTTGCGTAGTTTGAGACAAGATCGAGTAGGGATAGGATAAAGTAGAGTTGCTACTTTCCATGGTCAACTTGTTTGGAAATTTACAGGCTTTTGTTAAAAATGTCCCGAGAGTGAAAAATAATTTCCGTTCACAAAATCTTTTTACTTTCAATCCGTTACAATGTCACACCTGCCCTTAACAGACTGGAAGAAAGTTAACGCTGATATTGCCTCCGTCGAAACAGTGTGAATAATGAGCAGTGCTAAGTAAACTGTTAACACGGTTATACAAATTTTATAGTTCGCTATAGATAGTGTCAACACATGCATAGGTGTCCGCAGGGGTGGGCAAGGGGGGCACTCCTCCCGGAATGCGGAACGAAGAGTATTTCTTTGTAACTAAGTGGTGATTACATACAATTGTACATGAAGTACAATTGCTGGTTTTAAGAGTTTTGCACTTCTTTTCTAAAGCTTCTTTCATGCTTTATCTCATAATAAATATATCAAAAATCCCGTTTACACTATTAACATTTTGGGCAAGGCACGGGTGCCGCTATTTTTGGGCACGGATGAGTTTCACAGGGTAACCGCTGCGGACTTCTTAAAATTTCAAACGTGAGTCAGCATTATGCCACACGGTCATAAGCTCACCGCATACCTTGGCTATCCCAATTGACCCTCCTTAGAAAGAGTCCTGCGGACGCCCATGAACAAATGATACATAGTTCCAACCAGGCTTGGACTGGCCATTGTGCTTTCGCGCCACAGAACGATGGCTGACTATTGTTCCATGGTACGATGGCACAATGGCCAGTCCAAGCCTGGTTCCAACAGTAGCGACCCCAATAAGTAATGTCAAACGTTTAAATTTGGGGTTTGAATGTAAACGTTTTTCAAAATTATTAATACCAAACGAAACTTCATTTTTGTTTTTCCACAAAGGAGCAACAGAAAGGAGTTGAAATATTTTCATGTGCGAGTCGGGTCCAGAATGGAAGCAACGGAATTAGACAAGTCTTACTTCACACTTTATTATTCAGCCTTCATCATTACAGATGTATGTTGGTATTTCGATTTCAAAAGCAGGACAATTAAATCATATATGAGACCGAAAATCATAAAATCGGTTATTCCATCTGCGTTCATTATCAGATTCGTTTTGGAAATAGCAACCTCCGACCTGTATCTCTAAAGAAAATCAGCATAAATGGAGTTTAAAATACAAAACATAAGATCCAAGCATAGTAAATGTTGTGCTAAGGAAATGTTATAATGAAGTTTTATACGATACATGAACATTCTGAAGACTGACGCTTAAATCTTCAGAAAACGTTTGAACCCCAAAGGGGAAATGAATAAACCATTAGTAGGCTACGGAGCCCCCCTGATCCTCGGATACATTCCCTCAGTGTATGAGCTTGACGAATGTACGTATCAAGTGTAAATAGAAAGTTGCAGATTCGTATGCCAGTCGGCATCCGACTTTTACTCTTTATTTACAACGTTTACAGGTAGTCAATCAGACTGGCATGTATAACTTTATTTTTCGCGCGTCTCAATGTCGCCTGCGTCTGGTTTACTGTTTGCAAAGTAATCGAACACTTGCTGTTTTTTCATCTTTTGGCCCATGCTGACGTTAATTCATAGTTCACCGTTTGCGCAGTTGCTCGATTTCTTTTCCCATTGGCAAAACTTATATCACTAAATATGGAGAGTGCTGGGTGCTGTTCTATTAATCATCTCAGCGGGTTTTTCCATTCAGTTAAAAGTCTTGTGTACATTTAAGGTTAAACCTTTTTCAGAGGTGAAAAATGCCAGTCATTTTACTCCTACCAACAAACTAGACAGGAAAATGAGTATGTACAAAGTACATCCGATTTCTTGGTTGCGGGATGAAATTTTTTAGATACCTACTTAAAATACCAGTAGGAAAAGTAAGTACTACACAGAAATAGTCAAAGTACCTTTCATAAATGACGTTGCGATCACTAGTATGGACAATCGACAACTGGTGATCTTTTAGAACTCTACTCTCATATACTAAAAATAAATATTCTCCATTAAAAAGGCTGTTTGGAAGAGCATCCGGTATTTTTATAGGCTACAGCACTTTGACTAGCTGTAGTTTTGTAATTGCTGAGGCTATTCACCGAACAGGAAACGGAAAATGAATCTGTGGGCGTCGATAGAAATTTCAATTCTGTTAAAAGTATTAATGTTTGAATGTAAACACGCCACATCCGTATTTGCATACTGAGAAAAGATGTCAAAATACTTGCAATCCCATTCAGGGGTAATTAAGGACTTTTTTTCACCTGTCATATAGACATGCAGCTTGACATGAGCGTTTTTGAAAACAATATTGAATAATGTCAAAATCTGTGTGATTGTGAGCAGCTTAGATTGCGTTCCGTTAACTCAGAAGACAAGGACCAAGTGAAACTGAAATAAAACAGACACAAATTATCGAGAAAAGACGTTGACGTCTCAACGTAAGGACTTGATCATACGATGATGAATATCAATCACAATGCAAACTTTCTAAAACAAAAGGGTATTATTTAAATGAAGTCAATATATTTGGTGTCAGTGGCCCTTCATTGGCTTCAAGTCAAATTGTAACTTTATAAATATAATTAGCTATACATCATATACATTCACGCTCACTTAAAACCAATTGTTTTTTTATAGTTAAAAACGCTTGCTTCAAAAGGCTTGTAAAACACGTAAAGACTACAAGTTTAAATTATTTGCCACTTAAGCTTGTGATTAAGCCCTTATTGTGACAGCGTGAGAACCTTCGTAACATTGAACAGTAAATAAAGCACTTTAAACAATGTCTGTATAGACACTTGAATATTGTAGCACTTTTAAACTATAAGAACAAAACACTAAGTGTTTTCACTGGAAACGTTAGTCTCAGTTTCTCAATTCTGTCTTTTGTTTCATGTTTACATAGTCATAAAGTTCTCTATATTGGTTAAACATGTTCTAAACAATATATTATTATTATTAGCACTAATAAGTCTGGTAAGACCAGTAGTGTTAACGTGTTGACGTTGATTTACCATTTACACTGAGGTTCTCGTCCTATCCAGTGACATATTAATTTAACTTTAGATGGTGTAAGTTTAGAGGTAATGGTTAAAGACATTCTGTGTCTACCCTTACGTATTTTGACCGCTGCGCTGACAATTCCTGTTGCACCATACCCTCCTCGCCCTCTGGATACGTACACACCAGAGCCAGAACTGCCTTCTGACGCGTTACATTTGCTGAGGAGTAGATCTCCCGAAATTTTGCGGACACGACATGATGAATGCCACATGGTCTTGCCTCCTTTGTCGCCAGGAAATCCATTGAACATCATGGGAGACTTCTGATGATAGCTACTTCGCTGAGGAAGGAAATGAGAGCGACCATGTGGACGCTTGAGCCTCAACACGGCATAATCAGCACCCATTACAGAATAGTCCTTTTTGCCTGCGGAGTTCTTCCAAGCATCCGGAACGAACATTTTCGTGACCCTTATCCAGTGAAACTTGCCGTTTCTTTGCAAAAACCCTGACAAGAGGAGTCAAAATATTCATGTACACAAATTCAATAGCTCTTATATTCTTTCCCTAACCACGAGGGGCTACCAAATTTTTCTAAAATGAGAAGAGCCAACAGCAATACCATTTTGGGCTTACCACTCAATTTGTATGCAAGTAACAATATTTTACTGACCGCAAAATTCAATTGTAGCTTTTTATTTAACTTTCTTTCAAACATCTTTGTCTTCATCCACTATCACTTGGAATGTTTACTACAATGATGCTCGGATAAAAAATTAACAGCATAATTTTCCCTTAACTGGATTATGTGAGAGATATGAAACATTTTGTTTTAATATAAACACGTATCCATTATAAGGCTTTTTATAGGAGGTAGAGAAGTAATAAGCTCGCCGGTTCGGCTGACTTCTGGCTTCTCAAGTTTTCTTATTTAAGCACAGTAAGCCGAAATGTTCGAGAGTTACAGGGTATAACCTTATTATCACCTCTTATTTCAAGTGAAAATTTGTGATATCATTTACTTGTTGATTACTTGAATCCAAACACCCGGATATCGTTAGTTTATTTCCACGCAACAAGTAATGTTCGTTAGAACATATTGTAGCACTTAATATGCGGCACATTCGAAAACTTACCAACTTTAAGATCAGGTAGCTTGTATTTCCAACGTTTACGGTTGTGAACGCAATGGGCAGCAGTGAGTACGTGTCTGTCACTGATTAACGACCCAGTGCACTTATTTCCTACACGAACTGCAGCCGAGAAGGGTGGGTTTTGAGTGTCCATTGGCTTTACTCTTTCGTGGACTCGTTTCCCGTAATTTGACGCGTACGAAGATCGCTTTCGTCGGGTGTGCGAATGTGAATCATTCTTCATATTCGATTCCACTTCCGTAAGTTCTTCAACCAACGAATCTAGATCCAGCATGGAGATGATGTCGTACAAGGCTGGATTGTCGGTAGCTATATCCCACGAAAATCCAGAAGGCCTTGATTCTTTATTTCCCGATGTTCTAGCCATTACTTTGAGTTGAACTGATGCGACAAGATTCAGAAAGACAAGAAGCACCAAGGTCTGGTTCCATTTGCTTTTGTTTCCTGAGCACATGATGAATCCAGGTTGTTGGCTATGTGCAAGAGTCAACATCTTGCTCATCTGATATCCTTCACTTGCTGAAGTTGAATCTATAAATGTTCACCTTAAATTAAATATAGTCTTATTGAGACTTGCTGCTTACTCGACCATTCAAAAGATTAACTTCTTTTCTTGAACTGCAGAATGACCTTCGCGTTTTATTAATTCATGCAGCTCTTCCCCGATAGATATCTAAAATTTCAAGATAAAAAGGGAAAATGTATATCTTCTCGGGAAGACGTTTTTAGTCTTCAACAGTCGCCCCCAAAACTGATTATACGTAGTTGGCGTAGGTACTTATGTACACTTGCGTGCGACAAACGTGGTTGGAATTGTATTCTAATGACAGCGTAGACAATTATCATTTTTTAATTCCTAATCACTCCATACATATTACGCCCATTTTTTAAATTCCACAAATCAAACTCTTGACTTTGCCTGAAACATCATCCTACAAAATCAACCAATACATCCATATTTTAACGCTGCCCGCTTCTCTAAAGTCACAATACAGATAGTTTGAGTGTTACATAAGCAAATAGAGCTGTGCTAAGAAAAGATCAGGAAAAGCTCTTTCATCCGATCAGTACGCTAAAAATAACTTAGGTCTTTACTATAAGTGGTATAAGAATGCAAAACCAGGCCAGCCGGTACTGGTAAACAAGTTATTGAACCAAGGGCATAAGAACAATTAAACGAAATTTATAATCAAGATAACAAGTTGGTGATGTAATTCCTTTCGTGTTGATTTAAAGGTATACAATGTTGATTCGTCCTTCCTTATCTAACCAGTGGCCCATCTACGGCTAATCCCAACCTAACGGTGAAGTATATCTGAGCAATTGTCAGTGGGGGAGCATGCACAAATCAAGAGATCTCAAAGGTCAACTCACAAAACTCAAACTAATTTCTGTTTTAACACGATTCAAATAACCATGAACTTACAATAATCAACTTCAGATTTATCCATGTAAATATATAACGTTTCATAACTGTTAAAAAACATAAACTGCGATTACGTCCGTACACTCCATTTACGAGTAAATTTAAAAACAATTTCAATTTAGTGCATCTTTAGAAACATTGATTGGGGACGGATGGAATGGGTGGAAATCTTATATCCTATTAGAGGTTTTGAGCTTACAATTCAACAGAAGATATTTTCATAAGAATGCCGCTTACGTGGCCTATTATGGGAAAAGAACCTAAAACAAACAGGTCTTCTTGTGGCCTGGAAAATCACTTAAGCTGCATGCTGACAACAAAAATTCAGAATGTCGTTAAAACGTGAAATGCAAGGTATTTTTCCAGACGTTCGTCAGGTCTTCATTAGTAATCCGTTTCCCCGGATGACGAGAAAAGAGTAGAAGTCTCAGGCCCTTAAATTGGGTGCGGTGTCACATAATCTCAAAAGATTAAGGTGGAAAGGCTGTTGCCTGCGTTATTTTACCTCCTTCATGTTTTTACACTTTATTACCTGGTTTAAGCGGGATGTAGTCATCTTTCGTCTACCGAGGTGTAAAAAAGCGACAGAAATTTCCCGTATTGTCATATAAATGCCAGCTTTCCCTTACCGTACAGTTGAATCAGGTGCACCATTCACCAGTTTGTGATATGTTGGTCCCCTTGTAAATATTTCCAGTGCGCAAAACGTCTACGATCTCTAAAGCAGTCTAAAAGGCATACACAATATCGTTCAATCTGCCGCAAACATGCAAACGCTATAGGCATATGTGTCATCAGATCATTCGGTATTGCCTTGTTGATATTATTAATTGCTATGTATGTCAACTGCTTTGGTTCTGTTACTTTCTCATTGCTGGTGCGATGAAAGAACATCAGCAGGTAGCTTCGAAAAAGAGCCAACGAACAAGACCTAATTTATGACCAACGCTGCGATACATTTTATTCGACCAATAGTGAAAATAATGTATGAAAGTGCGGAGTGAATAATTGAGAATTCGACAAGCACTCAAGATTCTTAGGCATAAACACGAAGCAATGGTATTCACTAATTTTTAGTCAACGAAGAAGGGTTATAGCTTTGGCAACATTTTTTCTTTTTTTGTTTTTGAATTTTTGCTTTTGGTTTAATTAATTTTCATTTATAATTCTTCATGATTTATTTCCACAGATATGGCTTTCAGTCCAATACAGACAGTGGCATCTAAGGGCATAGACATTGTGGCATGCAACTCTTCCTTTTAAATGAAGTATTCTTTTCCTGACCGTAGTTAGTTCTTTTTGGATATTTGTAGATTTTTTTCATTAAAAGGACCAAATACTGTAAGGTAAACATAAGACAATTCCGATTAAAAGCCCATTTGTGGCGATTATGTCTACTAGAAGTAACGATGATCGCGTCTCAAAATGTCTAACAACGTTCAAAGTATTTGATTCATAATCTCTTTGTTGACCAAAGCGATAATGTGATAAACACATTTCGCGTGGTAAGGCGATAAACAACAAGCGGCCCAAGTGGATCATATGCTGTTGAGTGTTACTTACTGAAGTGCGGAAAGATCTGCATGTTTAAAGCGAGCCAACACTTACAAAATGCTGCTGTGCTGACGGATACAGTTACATGTAAAGATATCATAAATGAGACACGTGCGAACGTACATGATGAAGAATTGAAATTTCAAAGTTCCGCGGAGATGTTGTTGACAGGATATTAATGACGAACACGCGTTTAGATAAGGGTAATTATAATCTAGAACAATTCTTTCAAAATGGTAATTATAATCTAGAAATATTCTTTCAAAATGTGTCAGTGAAGTTAATGAAAAAACACTCAAAACGTCCTCAATTACTCGTTTAGGATTATTGGAGTTTTAAGAATTAATGTTTTTGGAGGAGACAATGCCAGCGGACGTGCTAGGACGTTAAGCAGACAACTGGTAATGACCGACCGGTGAGTGGTGTTCTTGACCACTGACGGGACATGTTGTGAAGGGGTACAGTTTAAAAAGATCCTTTTAGTATTCCAGCATTGAATTCTTTTGCTAAACATAGTAGTCACTGCGTAAAGGCCGATCTTCGAGCATAAGGTCCAGTTCAAACCTCGAACTTTTCATGAGCCGAATCTAACGCTAATGAGCAAAACCCTTCATTCAAACTCCTTTGCATTAGATTTTGCGCATGAAGAGTTTGACGTTTGAACTGGGCCTAACATCGTTCTATATACTGCGAAATTAAATAATTTACTAAAGCAATATCAATGTTTTTGTTATAGTGAAAACCGCGAATTGTCAGCTGAATATGTGTTTGTTGAAGAACCGACTGCGTGTACAAAGACAAGAAAAAGGACAATGTTTTTTGCATAAGAGCAAGTCAATATCACTATTGTATAGGTGATTCACCAAAGGTACCCGGCAATAAGTGTATGTAATGAAATTCGATAATAAATTTTAAAATATGTTTAAGTGAAATTAAGTGCGAACGACGAAATTAAGTGCGCGCTTATAAACCTGATAAAAACATTAATTAGTTAAAATTTTCTGCAGTTTTCTTTTGCACGAATTAATTTTCAATACTCTGTCTAATATTCGTTTAAATTGAGTTCCACTTCTCAGATAAAGCATGTACTCTGGTTTGGAGATCTGGATTACGTCCAGTTCGGGTTCGTAAACTAAATTTCTGACTAGTATTGTCAATACAGATGCCATTATAACTGGACAATAGTCGCGTGCCAATCTAATACCTTTCCATATAAGATCAACTTAGTAACTATTCGAATTGATGGCTAGACGTTCTAATTTTTGTTTTAATAGGGAGTTTCACCAAGCTAGAATAGCGACAGTGATAAGGGAAATATCTTATGTTTTAAGGTTGAACCAAACCATTCCGTAGTCGATAGAGCAATGAACCCTAAAGGTAATTTTACCTCATATTAAACGTTTTGTGCAATACTAGTGAAACGTTTGAAATAAATAGAACCGACAGCTTTGTTCGCTCGAAGTGATCGCGTTCAGTAGGTGGGAACGTTAATAATGCTCTGGGTAAGGTCTTGTGAATACAAAGATATTAAGAATACTCTGGGGACTTAATAATTATTTATTTCATGGTATTTTTTTTATTGTAAGGATGTCTCTTTGGTGACGTTCCCATCTCGTTTTGCACAAACGTCTGTGCGGAAAAAAAGGAACAAATGAGGTGAATAAAGAATTTATTATGTGGTTTTTGGTCCCTCCCTTCATCGCTTTTAACGAACATTTTAGTTTATGAGTGAGCAGCTTAGATATACTTGCTTGTTTTTACCTTTTACTTCGTGTATTTTTTTTCCATAAATTCAACCAGTTTTCTGGCTAAAATTATTTCTGAAAAGATTTAACAACTTTTTTTGTAGTTTGTTGATGTAAATCTTTTGTAAAACGTACCTGTATATGGTTTGCTTGTCTCCAAATGAACTCGGAAATATTCTCACTAAAACTAGCCGGTCTTTACGAAAACCTTATTGCACGGGTGGGCAGCCAATCAGCGTGCGTCATTTTGCGTACTGACCGGTATTGAGCTCAGTCATACATGATAAAAACACAAGAACTTTTTTCGAAGCAGGTTGTCTTGTATATGCTCGCAGTGTATGGTAAGTCACAAACGCGCGCGTAACGTGGTTAAATCAACAAAATTTGTTTTTATCTCAGTGATATAAGCTTTATTGCTTGTAACAGTTTGTCCATTAACAAAAGGTGAGCAAAGTTTAAATATCATATCACTCGTGGTATGTCAATAGCGAGGAAAAAGCGATAATAATGATATATTTGAACTACGTCTCCAGTTGTTCTTCGAGCTGTGTTCATATATTTGCCAGGTTCACAACATCAGTAAAACTTACGTGTTTTTCAGACCAAAACCCATAATTTAAAGTTTCACCAAAACCTATCCTGGACAATTTATAACTCTTGTGTTACGTCAATTACGTTTTTATTTTATGAAAATTGAACGCAAATGTTACACGAAGCAAACTTTCTTGTGACTAAACACTCAACAATCGTTCTTGCATTACACGTTATGTTACACATTGCAACATTTTTTGCATGGCTTGACTCAATAGAACAACTTATCGTTAGCAAATTTTAGAGAGTGGAACGCACTTTCAGTATTTTTCGACAAACTCTGTCCACATAGACGTGTCCAGATGGACATGTCCATACGGTCACTTCATCCTAAAGTTTGTAATCCCTATCTTGTGACTTTCTCTACCTGATCATTTATCTGAATTCTATATTAGAACATTAAACAATTAATGTCAGTAAAATAAGTATTGAAGACAAACAACAGCTTTATCTTTTGTAGTTCAGTAATTCCCACTGCCAGCTACACTTTGACCTTGCTCCCAGGGGATTTTGTCTCCTGGATGGTAGGGTGGCAAAATAGCCCTGGTATCGGCTGATCAGCTGAAACCCAGAATTTTTGGGTGATTTGATATGATAATCTACATCTAGTCTCAGATCGTTTAACATTATTTTCTTCGCTGAATTGAATAATGAATAAAAAAGAAGCCATTAAAAACAGGTCATTTACATTACACATTCGACCAGGCAATGCCAGAGTTACAGTTTCAATGGCAAGAGTACGATGTTGTGTTTAAATCTCGCTTCCATTTGATTGCCCTGATCGCTACTATCACGAAAATTCTTGATCATCCGTTACAGCAATGTTAGCGATTGCAGCAATCAAACGGAAACCAACTTTAAAGAAAATATAAATACCGTCTGTTGATTGCTACTACCACTCTACACAGTTCTCGATGATCGTAGAGGTGGACGGGATCACATGGAAAGCTGCCTTAAAACTTAAAATAACTCACTCGAGTGTTTACAGCAACTATCGTCTCGTTTTATAAAAAGAAAAATCTCGTGCTTGTTCTTGTTATAAAAAGATTTATCTGCCTTACCCGTAAATCGATAAATGGCTTAATATTCAATACTTTCAGAATATAAACTCGCGGTTGCAACCTTGTTGTTGTGTAAGAAATTTAAAACATGTTTTATCCTTTACAAGTACACAGAAAGAAAAGTACATTAAAATTTCGGACTTAATGAATTAAGTCATGACAAATACAGGAGTGGTTCTGCTTTATGACCGTGGCGTTTACCTCATCAAAAGTTAGAAAACATAAAATTGGAAAACATCACAAAACATACCTCGATTATTGGTAAATTATAAAATAAAACATATTCCATTGACTCATATCTTGAGTTTTCAAGATGACATTATTCTTCGGAATATGTTTTATTTTATACTTTTTGAAGTTGTCGGCTGGTCATGGTTATTGGTAAATGGTTGTTTTAAAAATCAGAAGACTCCCACAAGAACTCCTTTACTATATTCTTTTGTTCATCAGAATGTTTAACGTTTTTATATTCTTCGGTCAGTTTATGAATAAATTTTACGAGCTAAATCGGCAACGTATTGCTCCAATCTACGGCAATTTGGACTAAAAATATACCAAAAAACAGATGCTTAATTCATTCCTATTTTCGAAGTTTGTTCTGGAAGATTGAATGTTTATGACCTGAGAACCATTAACTGCAATTTTGGCAAGAGATAATCAACAGCTAAATGTGAGCAAGGGTTTAGAATTCCTTCTATTCCCCTCCCTTTAAGAATGAGAAAGAGAATTCAGGAATCATCATTTGAACACTTTTGAAGAAAATGTGAACCGGCTCGACGAATGGTACTGAGAATTATGTTAAGTTATAATAAATATTAAATTCGTTTGGTTAAAACTGGTGAATGTTATGTAATGAAATCCAGACAACTGCCAGAGATAAGTAACTTTAGTTTGTTGCTAACAGCATTATGAATTATTATTGAAAAGGATGATTACCATCGTCGATTGTTCGAAAAAGCATCAGACAGAACACTTCAAGCTGAGTAAGTGTTGTTTTGGTGTTGATAAATTAGTCTGTTATTTCCGACTGCTGTCTAAAATTTGATGACATACGCATTTCTAGAACGGATTTTTCGGCCTGTTCCGGGATATTAATGAACCTTTGCATGCGATACCAGATTCCTAATGTTTGAATATTCACGTGGATGAAGATAACGTAACCGTCGATAAAAAGAAAACACAAGATATTTGTGATGATAACAAGCAATACCGCTGAATATTCAGTCCCTCAAGAAACAACTTACTTTATCGCGCTGGCCGGTATTGGTATAGGGGATACTGGGTGCCAGCACATTCACAAGGAAATTTCAGCAACCTTGTGTATGTTATGATCTTGTTCTGATTTAGAAAATTGCTTGGACTAGTACTAAAATGATGTAAGCAGGTCATTTTCTTGCCAGATTATTCTCAGAACCTACTTGAAAGCAACCAGGTTTACCAGTATTTTCTGCGGAAGAATATCTAGCATCACCTTTCTTTCATTCTGCAAGGCTATCCACACCTGTTTTAATTAAAAGGAAATTATAAGAAAAAAAAGAACACAAAGCCTACTCTGCCCATTACAACCTAGCAGATATGTCTACAACTTTGGCAATTTTTATGACCCGGACCACCGATTTAGGCCACACCGCTTTTATAGAAAACTGGACGCTCATAATGTTGTGTATGGCTTTAGTCTTGAATATCCCGAGAATAATTTTGTCGTTGGCATTATATGGAAAAACGTATATAGTCAGTTAAGTATCTTCCTTTGCGTCATATTAAAAAATAAGTATCTTGAAGCGTAAAAGATCAGATTAAAAAAAATCTAGGGCCCCACTGAAAAGCACTTAGAGTGAGTGGGCTCCCTACTGAAAGATTTATCATAAATAAATTAATTAATTAATTAAGAAACTTCTAGTTTGCAGGAACATGCATACTCAAATAAACGTTACGTCGTCGTAACCGCAGAAAACGGGCATTTTTCCAATCAAAGCTTAACGAAGTCTTATGAACAACAACCTGACCAAATGTGAACGAGTCAAATTCAAAGCACTTAAGAAGAACTGTCGGTGAACAAACTGTCTTTAAACATCTGAAGAATTTCTAAGTACTTTTATTACGTCTCCGAAGACTTTCAAAAGACTGTTAGAATTGCTGTTGCTTGTCAAATAGGTGTTAATGAATATGGGAAAGATCAGCGTCCACATATATTTATGTATAAAACGTTTATTTCAGAAATAGAATTGCATTAATATTGTCTTAAATACTGGTTGTTTTAGAACATCAATACAGTCCACCTACCACTAAATTCTCTTAAATTTTCTAGAGATTTAATTGAGATTTATTTAATTTAATTTACATGTTTAGAATGTGAAACATTGACCTACGGCAAAAATGGTTCATGTTTTTCAGTAGCACTGCTTAAAAAAAGGCAAATGAGTCGGCATCTCTTTATTAAACACTTAAGTCCAACAGGAGGTACAAAATATTTATGACACAAGCCTGGACGTCTCACTTAGTTGTTCACACTAATTGTAAAAAACAGATCAAACCTTCAGAAGAATGCTTGGTTCGCGGTCACACATCAAGAAGATGCGTTTTTGAAGACCAAGGATTTAACTTTATATCAATACCTGAAAATTTCAAATAGCGTTCTCGAAGTTCGGGAGGTCTTCAAGGTCACTGTCAAGAAACCGACAACTCACACCAAAAAAATATCTTAGAGATATGAAAAGAACCAGCAAGAGTTAAGCCTGGTTCACACGAGCGACATAAGCATGAGTACAAGATCAAAACGAAAACAAAGCGTGATATCTCCTCAGGGACTTGCAAAGGTAAAACAACAAGAATTTTTCTTTGTTTCGTCTTTTGTTCGGCTCTTGGCTTATGCTTGGACTATGATCTTATGCTTAGATTGCGACGATCCTTATGCCGCAGGTTTGACTTCATTCCTTTGTTTTGCCTATTGTTTTGTCCTTATGCTTATGCTTATGCTCACGTGTGAACCAGGCTTTAACTTCGGTTTCTATTTAGTCATTAATGGATGTTTTTTTCCTCCAAACGTGTATAGCAAAGTAAATCAATTCTTCACGATGTAACGATGAAAATGTTATGTTATGTCCATGAACTCTGGCAGGAATTTCCCCATAGTGCTATTTGTCAAAGATTTGATTATCTATCCTATTCAACTATAAATATAAAGGATAATACGAAGTCTTAATAACTGACGCATTCCGACTCTAACCACAGTATTGCCTACGTAGGTACATACACTGCAGCTGCTCCAAACACCCGAAAATTTTAATGATAAAAAAGGAGCACCAACAAGACGTGTGAAGAGTGGTAATTAATTAGATGGATTGCATTTTCCCGTTTTAGAAACCGTAGAACTGAAACCCGTGACAAGGCGCGTCAGGAAGTTAGAAGATATTGGATAAACTTTCCATTTATAAAGAATGATAATCAACTCTGCCGAAAACCTGTTTCCTACTCAAATGTTAAATATAACTTTTTGTGGCAAAATAATTGATCCACTCTGGTTCACATCTCGCATAAACTTCCCTTACGAAAATTTCGCATGTCACTTCACATGCAAAAAAACATGGAATTGCAACATTTTCACATATGAAATTTTCACTTTACATGTGGAACGAACTGGTTCAAAATTTCACATGTGAAATGCTTGAGTTTGAAACATGCATTTCACATATGCAATGGAAGATTCACATATGAAAATTAATTTCATATATGAAATTCTCATTTCACATATGAAATTGAAACAATTTACATATGAAATATTATGTTCATATGTGAAATTCCATGTGAAATTTTTGTAGGGGAAAGCACGTGTTTTCCAGCCGACTACAAGACAAATATTAGGAGGGTGATACTCTCCCTTTGTAAACAATGGGGGTGACTGTTCATATGCCCCCTCTCGCAGTTTCGACGCCCATAACCTTGGATCGCATAGAACGCATACACGTCGCCGTAAACAGATCCGTTTTGGAAGGGTCTAATAATTAACTGACGTCATCAGATTGGCAAAGCGTCTTTGTTTCATAGATGCAGGTGGTATCCCATAAAAGGCATAATGACGTTTTAGAGAATAGTTTTGCCTTTGTTACAAACTATTACTGATCAAAAATACATTCGTCAAAGTAAAACCAACTCATATAATTCCATACATTCCATTCTGGCCAAATAATTGTGGCGACAATTTAATGTACTTGAGTTTTGTTGTTGATATTGTACCCTTCTGTCGCACTTTTATAAACTGGTCATTTTAACTGCTAAATTTAACGATTTCGCACCTCGTAGACTCGTACAAACATGTAATGAATGACTTACCGTCAACTCTTTTACTAGTTTGGGACTCGTTACTCCTCTTTCGTATCTCTAGGTATTTTACATTACTTGTCCATTAAAATAGCTTTCAACGTAGCTCCGTGACGTGAGTTGGCAAAAAATTTAAGATAAAGAAGTTATAGTGGGCTGATTTGTAAAGGAAAATGTTTTCAAAAAAGCGAACATACATGGACGAGTTTTTTGTTTTTATTTTTTTTCTTGTGCCCCCGGATTATAACATAAAATCGGTAAGTGTGACAAGTTAAGGTAATGATGATATGTCATGTAAAGTGTCCTTTTTACTATTGTAACGCAGTTTGGTTTAGTTTGTAATGACCATCAAATAGGTTGCAATAATAAAAATACTATAAACTACAAATACTTTACAAATACCACTAGTTTTCTGTAATCAATCTCCCCAATTTTGTTAGCACAACACCATCTCTTAGTTAAAGCCTCTTATTTCATTATAATAATTAAAATTATATTACTATTATAATGATATAGCCGATAAATCCATTAGCACAGTTTTTTGCGTGACATGAAATCAGGTAATGGTATCAAAACAAAAAAGCCAGTGAATCTACTGGAGCAACGCAAGCGATATTAAGACCTTTATTAAAACCTGTCCCCCCGGCATGAAGTTCACTCACCCCATCCAGCCATCTTTTCAGACATTTTCGTTTACAAACCAACGAACCGTTCACATGCAAAAACCTGAGACACATCTCTATTTATTTCAACTTTATTTAAACAAGCTAACCCCATCAACAGTAGTTGATTTCGATGGAGGGCGTGTATTAAGTGATAATTTCTGTTGGACTGGTTTCCCTACATGGAGGGTACACAGCAAAAACACACGCCCTATGCCAAGGTTTTAGGTACGGATCCGTTAAAGAAAGCAAAATATGTAGGTATATGTAAAAGCCAAAAGGGTGAGGCAACTTCCCAAATTTCTGAAAGCGAGGAAAAGCTAACGTTTCGAATAGAAGCCCTCCGTCGGATTAAAACATGAAATGATGTAGAAACTAGGTGATATTTTTTTAGATAAAAAATCATGTGATTCGAAAATGACCAGTGGGATTTAGAAGATCAGTGACAAACTAAGTAGTGAGAAATATTAATTATGGAAAGTTATTTGCTATTTAAACGTCGATCAGCAAAAAGAAAAGTGGAAGAAAAGACAGAAGACCCAACAGAATGTTGATGCTTGAAGGATAAAATAAAGAAAAACCAAAGAGAATTAATAAAAAATGAGAGCCAATATTTTAATCCGTCCCTACTTGATAAAAATAGTAACTTCGTAAGAGATTAACATTTTTTTCCATTTAATCTCTCACAATGAAAGTTGTTTTTGTCCTATATGAGCAAATAAAAACATTAACTTGTTAGGCTTTGTTCCTTAAACTTTAAATTTTTCTTTAAATTGAGCCATTTATTCTCTTACAAGCTGATGGTTTTGCTGAGGGTGGGTGGATAACATTGGATCGAATCCTTTATTCCCTTTAGTTTTAGTTTACGTCATTTATTTAACCCTTCACAACTTAATGTTTTTATCCGGCATGGGCATATAAAAATGTCGGCCAGCATTCTATATTCCCTTCCGTTTCCTGTTTCTTCAATTCTGTCTGTTCCTCATTATTTCGGTTTACTGGTCTACGTTTATATTAGCAAATAATTTTCCATAATTTACACTTACTTAGTTTGTCTTTGTCTTTTCAATCCTACTGGTAATTTTTGTGTCACATGGCTGTTATCTTTACCAATAATAATTTTTCCAAGTTCTTATATCATTGCACGTTTCACTCCGACGAGGACCTCTGCTCGAAACGTCAATATCTCTTCAGTTTTGGCAGTTCCTTCTTCCTTTTTGGTTTTTACACGTCATTCAACACTTCTTACGGGGCACTTTGCTTTGATATCACTATGCAGACGTATATCGGTATAAATCTACAGGTTTGATACCATGGTCTATGCCATATTTCAGGGCATCATCAGCGTCACGGCGAGACAATGTTGTCATATATTCCTGATCGATAAGTCGTGATGTCCTCTGTTATCATCATGCTGTCATCAACCAGGGGTCGCTAGAACTTTCTGAACCGACCTGACGTTATGCCTGATACAAAAAGCGCGATTTTGCGTAACTCGCTTTGCGACGTTGAGTGATCGTATGAGGGCGAAACAACTTCTTTAACCCAATAAGGGGCAAGGCCACACTTACACAATTTTATTCTGGATAACGCCAGACAGTTTTATTCAGCAGAATGGAGCGTTTGCTCTTTAATGGGTTAATTTAAATATTTCCACCCTTCCACTACGAACACCTGTGTCATGCAGTGCTAATGAGGTCAGGATGACCGGACTGGTTAAGTGACCTAGAAAGGAGGGTAGCTCAAGGTAGACCTGATATCGGTGACGTTTTTTCATGGAAAGGCCCTACAATTGCTACCTCTATTCAAGTACGTATCAATTTCGTCTGGGTAAATCAAGATTTTAGCAAATGATTGTGAGTATGAGCACTTTTGCGTGGTTATTGGAAAAGAAGAGAAAAGACGGAGTCTTGGAGAGTCCGAATACCTACAACAGTTAAAAGGTAATTTGCAAGACTGCGTCCATGTCTATACATCAACATCAACATATTGGAGACTTCCATCAATGCAAACACAGATTAACCCCACTACCCCAGGTCTTTTCTTTGAATCCTGCCTTGGCAAGCTTTAGAAGCAATATGGTATCATCGATCTGGTTTTCGTCGATGGTCTTCCAATCATCCGACTAAAAACAGACCTATCTGGGTTGTTTTAGTTCAATTCACAAATATCTTGCTCGAACAAACGTAACTTAGCAGTTTGTATGTGAGTGGCCTCAATTTCTTCGTCTAATGCTGTTGGCTTAGTCATAAAGCTGCTTTTTCCGGCTTTTCAACCTTGCTTTTTAAATAATGAGATATTGGCATTTGCCTATAATATGGTATGAATAGGCTGTATACCTTCACCTCAGTGTTTAAGCGGTTTATCAAGGTGATGGTTAATGTATCTCTTAAACATCGAAGTGAAGGTATATAAATTAAACTACCCCTATGGTCGCTGGTCTTTCAATTGCACGGTAAACAAACAGCGAACATAAGTGAAATATTTTCCTTCTGATTTATCCACACATGCCACAAGTATATGCACAAACGAATGGGCCAAGAATATACCGAATAGCTCTATCGGAACACTATCAACTTGGGACCTCCATCGACTCCCGGGTCCTCCTTCCTTTATGTTCCCTGATCTCCGGAAAACAAAAGAAATTGAGCCAACTATGATAAAAGGAATGTTAACGTAGCCAAGCTGATTTATGAAATATACTTACCGAATTTGACCAAAATCGCGTGGCAATTCTAGTTGACTTTGAGATGGCATCCTCATTTAATCATAGCTTAAACTGAAATAGAATTAATGGTTGTGCGGGTTTCCGTTTTGATACTATTGAGGAAATCGACGAATTGAGAAAAAAAACTGTTAACTGCTCGGCAATCTTTTCGTAATCCTATGTAAAGTTACAACAATCTTTCAATTGCTTGGTCCATTATTGGTTGTCCATTCTTGGTGGCTAACAGTCAAACTTTTAATGAGCGAAATTCTGAAATACGATGACCGTGACTACACGACATGCAAAAATATGCAAAGATGAGTTATGTCTACGAATGAATGATATTATCAGACGGTAATGAATCTCCATTTCCCAAAAGGTGGACCTATCGGCCTATCAAATACCTTACGCCATGCAGAGATGGGTATCTTCCGTCTATTGAAGCTGCTCAAAAAGAAATTAAAAAACAATCTTCGTGAGAGAATCGATGGCATGAGTTCTCACTGACCTCTGTAATTGGAAAATTTATGAGACCTGAATGTGATACACAAATATTGTGAATGTGGAAGCTCTACATCTACCGACATCCTGATGGGAAGCTAAGGTGCTCATTATGCACACGCAAATGTTGCGAGTGTGGGAGCTCAGTGTTATAACAGATGATACATGAACAAGCGACCTGCACGTTTACTCGTAAAATAAATTTCGGTTTTATTGACCCCCAGCTTCGGTGCCTATCACTGGCTCAGGAATTGTCCGAGTGAACTAGCTTGACGAACGTCCATATGTCATCTATGAATGGTGCCAAGTCCCCTTACTAAACATTTGTGCATAACATTAAGGTCGTCCATTCACATTATTAATTTGTTATATCGCGGCTACCGCATGCACACACAAAAACTCACGTTCTTCATCAAGCCTGACTGTTTTCGTTACTTCTGATGACAACCTTAAGGCGACAGAGTGCGTCAATGCGCGGGTTGGTGCAGTGGCGTTGCTAGGATTAGTTTACTGGGATAGTGGAACAAAATTGTGGCATATCCTGGGGTTTTACAACTTTTTAACGATGAAATTGGTGTTTACCACTAAGTAACATCATCTGGGATCACTGAGTAAATGGGGACGAGTGTTTGTTCGATATCGGACCAAGAAACGCTTGGTTGTAGAAACGAATTTTGCCGAGATCCAGAGCACGAGGCGATAATTTAATTGTTCAACGGATTCAATATACTGGTATAAAATGGCGGGCTAGGTTCCCCAAAATTTACGTTTAGGGGGGGGCATGGCCCTCTACACCCTCGCGACGCCTATGGTTTGGTGGAAAATGCGGAGTGTTTGGACACCATTTTTAGAAATAATTTAATGCCAACGCGCGTTAAATTTACCAACAAATATATACTAATATATGTATATGACCGATACACCGATTGGCCACAACTTTCGTTTGGCGGGAGGGGTAAAGGGCGTTATTTTTTCAAAAATTTCAGAGGCATCACAAACCTACCAACACTTCGGCAGGCCAGTTCTTTGTGAGAAGACACTAAGAGTCCAGACACACGGGCAGCGAATTAGCAACGCAGTGTAATTCCTCAGTTTTAGGAATCGAATAAACATTCACTTTGCACACCTAATACGACATGGGGTATTCACTTAATACTTTAAAATAATTCTAATTTGGAGAGATTGTATGCCCTTTCGACAACCAAAAAATCGGATCGAATTGCTAATTCGTGCTCGGTGTGTCAAGACCACAACATACGTATTAGTGCAAAAACAAAGAAGTTGCGACCCATGCGCGAACGGTGTGGTGTGATGCGGCTTCATCGGGAACAACGTGTGAAAGAATGCGGCGAGTTCATTTCACATGGTTTTAACTTTTGGGTTTAAGAAACATCCAAAGATAAAAATTTTCCATAATTACTGTTATACAGAAGAACTGTCGAAGCCATATTTAAGTAACCAATGCAACAACATTCACGCAATTTCAAGCTCCAGAACTCTTTTTCTACCTTGTTGAGTAGCTTGTACATTCCTCTTGTTTTCTAAGTGCATCTGGGAGTTGAGAAATGTACCATAAGTCAAAAATTGTTTATAGCTAAGAATGTAAGTATGATCAACAGCCGTCAGTTTCGAGTGCATGATACACGACGCAGAAAAGTCGTCTTAATCCTGAACAGTAATTACATGCCATCGAACTATTTACTATTAACTATTTAAATGGATGGCTGGTCTTCTTTTGGAAGAAATGCATTTGTTGGTAAATTTAAGGCGAGCTGCCTTTAAATCATTTCTAAAAGCAACGTCTAAACACTCCGCATTCCACATTTTCCACCGGATCCGACAATGCTGATGTATTAGCATGGCAAGATAAAATCGTCCAGTTGCGGCACTGACGTTACATTTCATAGAAATATATCATGGCCTATTGTATCATATGAGAATCGATACCAACACACGCTGAGATGTTGCTTCATGGCATCCGTTCATGGAGACTGCAACAGTTCTGTGGAGAACGTACGTGTATCAATGTGACACAGCAGTTACAAACTTTTTTTCAGAATCATCCTCCGGGTAACATGCATAGAATATTTCATGAATTGACCTACACTGCTACAGTCAACTAGGAAAGTCGACTAAAGCGGGATTCGAAATCGCATCTTCGGGTTACCGGACCGCTGCTGTTCCAGTTGAGCTATCAAGTCAGCAGAGAACATGAAGTAGACTCGTTTTGTCTAATTTAAATGCACGAGAGATTCTCGCGACAACTGAACGCTCGATATCCGTGTGGATGTGCAGTGTTTCGACTCTATTTCAACTGGTAGAGCAGCCGTCCGGTAATCCGAAGATGCGAGCTCGAATCCCGCTCTCGTCAAGTTTTCTTGTTGACTTCAGCAGCGTAGGTCCAATTCATGAAATATTCTGTTCAAGGGACAAACTTATATACCAAACTGATACAGCATTGCTACACGGACTATTTCTCTCTGCTGGTTTGTCAGGACTCAGGTTTATATCAAATTTGTTTTCCACACCGATATGAAAAGTATATGTTATTTCTACGTGCCAAGTTTATATCTCCAAGTATATATGTTTGTGCAAGTTCTATGTCCATGTGACCAATGTTCGTTGACATTTCCATGATTTTTTCTCTTTAATTGCATGATCCATCACTCGATTGGATTTTGAGACACTACGGTAGTTGCACGGGAAAAAGAAACCACGTATTTTAAACAATAATTTAATAGACTGTTCCTCAATATGTCCTCTCTGTTAAGAAATATTTACATCATAAAATATGCTATCGACTCAAACAAACTATCCTGACACCCTGTTCCGTTCTATACTGTTCTAATTATTTATTACAATATGAAACGATTCGTAAAATAACGGATGCAGAGAATAACAACTGTCATTCTTTTGATCAAATTTTAGTGAGAAATTTTGTGCGGTGATAATTGCACATTGTACGAACACGCATTTATCACTATTCATTAATAAAAACTATCAATGCGCCTAAGGATAAAAAAGTTCTCAATTGAAGTAACATGCGTAAATAAAAATAAATAACATATCCTATTTGAATAAAATCTGTCAAACCTAATTGACAAATTTAACACAGTAAACTTAGCGGAGTAATATCAAAAGAAATTGGAACTAATCAAGCAGGTTACCAATAAATCCAAGTGTTCTGTCGCTCAACGACAAAACATACTTTAAAAAAACAGCAACCACCTCCTTATTCTGAATAAGACAGCTATTTCCAGTTTCTGAAGAACTATTAACAATTTCCAGTTTTCTTGGAGTTACTGAGGAGGTCTTTAGTGACAAAACGACTTCATGTGAGATCTTGCTGCGAGATGTTTTATTCCGAATTAGAAAATAGTAACTAGTCAATTCACCGCTACATACTACACACTTCGTTCAAGTCCTTCCTAGGAGAAATCGGACAGCAAGAGTTCGAGGGTGATGTCTATACGAATCTCCCTAGCCCGGATTAACAAGCTGACTCGTTTGACGAGAAGTCTTTTCTCGGCCGTAAAAGATGATTTGGATTAATTTTGGACTGATTCTTCTGCCACATTAAACCAATTCTTCGCAATTTCGTTTTCCATCTCTTTGACAGCCTTTAAAAAATTTCACGTAACTCATCAGCTCAATGATTAACCAAGTTACTCCGAGTCATATGAACAACCCTTAAGCTTCGTAACCGAAAATCGTTTCCTGTCTCTTTTTGTTTCGTAATCGGATAGCGTGCACACCCTCCAATTGAAGTGCCGATCATTGTCCGACAGAACAAGCCAAGTAAATTGGACTTAGGATGATACGTATACTGATTTTTTAGCCAAGCGCTAATTCCAAAGAGATCGGACTGTATAGATTATCTATCCAATTTCTTATGTTTATTGAATTCCAAAAGTACTTGTTTCCTCCACTGCTAGCGTTAGTTTTTCTAATAGTTCATTGTAACTGATGTACGGGGGAAGATCCAAGCGATTGAAGCAGGTATGAGCCCTACAAGAATAAAGGAAGATAAATCCCTCAAGATTTGCATAGTCAATGGTTAAAAAACACTATGTAATAAAAAATTCAGAGCAAATTAAGTTCAGATTATTAATTTGTCTATTATAAGATCATCGAGAGTCTCATTAAATCGCGCGTATTAAATTGGTTATTCTTTCTGCTTCATTAAACTTAAATGGCAAACACTCGTGCGTGTTGTTTCCAAATTGCACTCGAAACCATGCTATTACTTGTACTAACTTGGTCAGGATCATACTTAAGGTTACAACTTTGTGCCAAGGCATTTGTTACACTGCTTTAGTAGGGTTTATCACAGTTCTATAGGATCTATACCTTGGAAGCATCGTGTGGTTCGCCCATCTTTCAATGCAGAACTTTCGCAGACCAGTACTTCCACGGAGCGCAGCAAACCCTTCATAAGGAACACTAGATGTACCAGTGACGAACTAAAACAAGGCCAAACAAAAAAATGACAACATCAAACTATTAAAACATACTAAGAAGGACATTTCCAGAAGTGTGCTCAGCGAATTTTGGAAACAAGAGTCGGAGACTCAGCTGAACGCCAATTCGCCAAATATCGATAACTTATTAATCGAATGTATAAATCATTATATGGCTGAACTGGCTATCTGATCTGTACGCAAAATGGTGAACGCTGATTGGCTGCCTAGTCATGCAATAAGTCTTTTCGTACAGACTGGCAAGTTTTGGCGGGATGATTTCCCAATAGATTTAATTACAAACGAACCAGTTTCAGATACGTTTTACCAAAGATTTATTACAAAAACCTATGGAAAAAAAAGTCAAATATTCTCAACGATATTTTTAAGATAAAAACTAGAGGAATATATGAAAAAAACCAAAAACAAGTAACAAAAAAACCCCCAAAAAACGCACGAAGTAACAGGTAAAAACAAGCAAGTAAACCTAACCCGCCAACTCACGAACTCAAAACTTCGTTAAAAGCGATGAAGGAACCAGAAGCCATGTAATAAATTCCTTGTTAACCTCGTTTGTTCGATCTGTATGGGAAAGTATTTGCACTCGGTTTTTTCGGCATAGACCTGTACAAAAACCTCAGGCAAATACTTTCCTGTATAGACCTCACACTCGGTTAATAAGTAATCATTATTACATGGCTTTTGGTTCCTTCCGTGTTTTTACCAATTATTTCATGTTTTTTTGTATCAATTCATCTTCCAACAAAATCTTTGTTGAAAAGATTTAACTACTTTATTGGTGATTTGTTATTGTAAATGTTTTGTAAAACGTACTTGAATCTGGTTTGTTTGTCTTCAATTCAAATCGGAAATCGTCCCAAAATTTGTCGGTCTGTACGAAAAACATATTGCATGGCTAGGCAGCCAATCAGCGTGCGTCTTTCTGTGCGCGGACCGGACAGCGAGCTCAGCCATATAATAAAGTTGATAAAGATTTGATGAGGGTGTTTTCACTGATACACCGGAAAGCTACAGCAATATTTTTGCACTTCAAAAATGGAATGCAAAATGTTGGGCACGTCACACGAGACGAACATACGGAATTCACTGAAAAGAAAGCAATAAGATACCAATATCCTCCTGGTCAAGCTGACGCCGAACACCGAAAATTATAGATTTGGGACTGAACACTAAATATTCAAACTACGCATACCTGCAGTAATCGAAGTCTCTGTTCATTGTCAAAGCAATGAACTGCTTGCCAGAACCATCGGATAACTTTATGGTTAGGATGATAACCTTCAAGAAAACGATGACATCATTAAGAAATAAAAAATTACCGGACAATTGGCACAGTATACCATTAGAAACCATAAGCTAGCGAGGACAGCTACACCGTCAACTGGGCAATTTAATACTTAGTATTTAATAGAAACCGCAAATGATTTCACTGAGTGTGCTTTTCGATCTACGAAAAGCTTCAACGACTGCAAACGAATTCTGTAGAATGATTTCACGTCGAGTTCAACTAAAAATAGGTTACTCTATGAGTTCATGTCATCCTCATTACGTGAAAATGTTACCTGATGGTGTGTTCAGGATAAGGACAGCGTTGGAATTACTCTCGAGGAAAAAAAATTATTCATTCTCTTTGTTTCGATTAAAATTTTTATTGTACTAAGAACGTTGTGCTACCGTTGTGTTCAGTAAAGTCCCCGTTATCGAGTCACAGAAGCACGCTGGAAGTTAAAAGGACATTTATCCAGTGTTCTCATAACCTACTAAGGCCTGCTTAAAACATCGGATTCCTTATGAACCGAAATCAGTACAAATTCCTGCAGTCAGTTTGATATATGTGACTTAGTTTAAACTTTTTACACTGTTACGTTTTGTTTGGTCTTGACGTTGCATCATGTTGGAGACATTTGATTAACACGAGGGGTCATTTTGGCCGTCAAAGATAACTAGAATTATTATACAATTTTGATGCTATCTCAATTTTGATTGGCTACAAACTGATAACTAATTCCGGATGGCGCAAATTCATTGCGTCATATTTAAATACAACGGTTTTTCATCAAAGGTGAACAAGTCACGTCGTTTCTGCACCCAGTCGTTTTCAGTCCAAGTGGCTGTCTTTAAAGTTGTTGACAAATACTACGTTGGATGACAACGACAATTATAAAGGCCTCGGTTTGTGTTATCCTCTTCAGTCACCGGCGTCGCCACATGATACAAACTTGGGCCTTGATAATTCTCACCATCTTATATAACCTCATTCAATAATTTTTCATTAACTTAAGGGTGGTTCTGAAGGATGGAAATTCATTTTTGATGTCTTTTACAGCCAGTACAAGATCCTAATTATATCAGTCTTCCCGTTTGATATAATCGTTGATTTTGATTACTGCTGAAGAAAATTCTATGGTTACGCATTTGATTCCCTTCTAAGTCTCAGAAACATTTTCTGGCGATTTGAGTTTGGACGAACGTTTGCGCATGGTTAGTCAAAATGCTAAGCGTTGTTCCCCTTCTTTCTATAGATAACCATGAGCAACAAAATAGCTCGCAGTAAATTTCGGGCAACCTCTTTTCTTGATACGACATACTACTTTCTCAACTCCTAGTAAACACCAACCTGATCGATATTCCGTGTTCGCGATCCAGTCGTTCACATCGATGTCTGCTGTACCAGAAATAAGTAGCTCCAGTTCACAAGCATCGAATATCGAAATCAAGTCATAATCCATAATCTTCAATGGAGAAAACAAGGAAATCACAAAAAAGAACCACATGCTTGTCACGTTTACCAAGCATAAACAGTTCAATTTCAGAATCATCCTCAGGGTATTATGAAACGAAACTTCACAATTAACCATTTCATAATACCCTGAGGATGATTCTGAAATAGGATGAAAACACTGCACATCCATCCTCATGGATAGCGTTAAGTTGTCGCGAGAATATCTCGTGCACTTAAATTGGATAAAAACTCGCCTCCAATCCCTGTGGACTCGATAGCTCAACAGGTAGAGCGGCGGACCGGTATCCCGAAGGTGCGAGTTCAAATCCCGCTCGAGTCAACATTTTTCAGTTGACTTCAGCAGTGTAGGTTAATTGTGAAGTTTCGTTTCATAAACAGTTCAGGACCTCAAACCATTGAATATGTTGTGTACTGCAGATTTTTATCAAATTCTGTTACCTGATTTAGAGAAATAGTACACCAACATTGGCGACATAAAAAACAAGGTATATACTAATTGCCTGACAGATTAATCTTTTTATGAACAATGATTTGAGATAGCAGAAAAAAAGGAAAGCTGCTTTTAAAACGTTATTTGGTCTAGAATGGAAAGAAATAGGAACTTATAATACATTTTAAACACGTAATTATTTCTAAGCTTACTTCATAAAACCCTTTCAGGATACTTCTTCTTTGGTCTGAGACTCCCCGATCAATTCGCCAGTTCGACATAAGTTCAACATAACCTAATTTATTATCTTCAGTTACACGGATGTCCTTACCACCAGCTAACAATTCTCGTTCGTTTACCTAGATCAAGAAAAGACGTTGCTCAGTTGCATGTACAAATAACGTTTTTATTTCACTTGTGTGGACCAGGAATTCTGATGAGCTGTTATGTGGATGTTTCGGTGAATTTTGACGTAGCTTTATCACATTGCTAACAGCGAACCAGTCATTATCTTAAAAAAAAGACACTTTCTGGATATTCGAAACCCGTTATAACTTTTCACAGTTCGACAAATTTTGGTATTTTATTTGCAGGCTTGTCTGTAAATCTGCTAGTTCGCTCGTAATGATGAAGAGGGGACATGTCCGCAGAAAACGACAGACAACAACACCAAAAACGACAGCATTTAAGTTAACTAAAAAAATTAGAATACTAGATTATTGACTCGAACCAAAGAACCACAGTTGTTCAAAACAACTGATATTTCATATAAAAACTGATACATCATACAAAAATTTTAGTGAAGTTTGTTTAAATACACTAGTAGCAAATTAATGAGTGGTGGAGGTCGAAGGTGTGAATTTTCAAAGCAGGCTATATCAAAAAAGTTTTGTATAACTAGTAGCAAGGTCAGGAGGGGTGAAGGTCGAAAACGCCTTCCACAGTCTCTTCAAACAAGCATTTAGTTCTTATATCAATGGTTTTGTTTTCAAACAAAATAGAAGGGATTATAATCCTGGCTGTTGATTTTCCGGGCGGAAAGTGCAATCGCAATATAAAGTTAAGAGTCCAGCTCAGAATTCTTACATGTATTGCCATAATAACGAAGGCATGTCGAAAGGTAAAACCTTTCGTTGCGGCGTGCAACATCTTCAGAGTATAGACTTACAAAGGTGAGAAAAAAAACAGACAAACTATATATATATATAATTACATACTGGAATATTTAGACGACTAACCAGTTGAAAACTAGGTGATCTGACAGTTTGTATTTAGAAATAAGTTAACTCTCACGAATGAGGAGTTCAAAGTTAGAGGAAGGCCTACAGGAAGAAATGATGGAAAAATCGTTGGGAGAAATGGCGTGATTAGTCTGGCGAGTATAAGCCTGGATACTAGAAGTAGGAAACAAAGTGGTTGGTCGTTTCTTACCCGTCAAAGGCGAAACCCCCATGTGTTCTGAGATTCGAGTGTGTAAGTGGCGCCGTGTTTGGCCCAAATACAATGCTCCACAGCATTGAGATAGCGTGTTGTCTATAAATATACGTGTCAGTGCTGTGGAGCCTTGTATTTTAGCCAAATACGGCGCCACTTACATACGCGAATTTCAGAGCACATGGGGGTCACGCCTTTGACGGGTAAGAAACGAGCAACCACATTGTTTCCTACTTCTAGTATACAGGTTCATACTCGCCAGACTAATCACGCCATTTCTCTCAACGATTTTTCGATCATTTCTTCCTGCCGGTCTTCCTCTAACTTTGAACTCCTCATTCGTGAGAATTTACTAATTTCTAAATACGAAGATATCTTTTCAATACCTCTTACTCTATTCTAATACTTTTCTCTTCCGTATGCATGTCACTTCCTGTCAGGTCACCTAGTTTTCTATTGGTTAGCCGTCTTTGTAAATCTATACTCTGAAGGTGTTGCACAGCGCAACGAAACGTTAGTAAACATGTTTTAAAACTTTTCGACTTGTTTCCTTCACTATGACGGTACATTTAAGAACTCTAATAAGGGATTTTAGTTAAAAACGCATCTGCTTGCGCCGCAATAAAGAGGATCAAAGAAAATAATTGAGGAATTCAGATCTAGCAATGGTATTGTATTGCAGTTACAAGTTATATACAAGTTACAGTTGCAAGCTATATACTTATATATATATATATATATATATATATATATATATATATACAGTCGAACCCCTATTAGCGGACGCCTCTTTTAAGCGGACACATTTCTCAGGTTCCAATCGTTTTTTTAATGAAATACTATTATCATAACCCCTATTAAGCGGACACCCCTCTTAGACGGAAGCGGACACCTTACTTGAGGTCCCAATGGGGAAATCAACCTCTCTTAAGCGGACAGACGACAGATTGTCTGATACAATTTTCACAACAATCGACCGTAAATAACACTTCAAAGTAATTTTCACGACATGTATATATTATCAACGTCCAGCAGTATTCTAAGATTAAAAAAGATGTAAGCCTGATCTAGTTTTCGAGGTCATACTTTTCTTTCTTTCATTTGTCTTTCAACCAGTTACATGAGAAACTATCTCCTTGAAATTTAAATTCGCAGGGGAGTTCCACGCCATAAGCAGCCCCTCTGTTGACACGTTTACCCTTGATTATTACGGTTGCTGAATTAGTTGCACGTTTCAAGAATTTTTTTACCCACTGCGCCATCAACTTAGGGACATGACCAATAATTTCCATATCATCTGTCATTTCATTTGGATGAACGAAAGATCTCATTGTTTCCGTCTGTAATCTGGTAGATCTCTCGGACACGCTTGAGCTTTGCTTTTCACGAACAACAGCGATCGCATTACTATCTTCTTTGTTATTTGGCTCCCGCTTGAGACAATGTTCATTACCAATTTCAGACTCCCATATTTCCAAATATACGTGATGTCCACGAACAAATGATGTCACTCATATGACTTCCATTGACGTTTAGTTACAGTATTTGAGATTTTTCAAATTTTTCATTTATAGGCGTTGTTCACGTTTGAACTGTGAAGTTCAAGTCAGCTTCCTGTTGTTTAGTCTGTTTAGATTTGATCTAGAAACCTACACTTTCCTTACGGACATAGCATGACAGGATTAGGTAACCGCATTGCGCACTTACTGACGAAGATTTGCGTTTTTCTCATGGGAAAATTTACCATTTGACGAAAATAACTTGTTTGTTTTGTAAGAAGAAATTTCGAAAACATCCCTTGCGTTTTGATATTCCGTTTCAAAACCAACACTTCCCTCATGTCTTAACCTATCAGACTCCCAGTAATATAACAGCTAAATTTAGACCGTGGGAAAATTCATCTGATTGGTTAAAACTTGAGGGAAGCCCGACATGAACTTCACATTTCACACGTGTACACTAACGTATTCAAAGAGAAGTGAACACTTTGAAGAGCTGTGATTTTTAGAGTACAATCATGTCAAATAAATGCATACAATGTGGCACAGATACAGTTTACAAATGCTTAACATGTAAAGAGTCTGTGTGTAATAAGCCAGAAAAATGTTCTGTTTTCGCACCTGAAACAGTGGAAGGTTGGAAAGCAGGTTCCCTTGTTGCAAACTGTATAAAGTGCAATGAAAGTCTCCTCTCAAGAAGTGCTGAGAAAAACGTGGATCATAAAAAAGCAGTTCCTACCAGAAGCGCATGTGGCAAAACTAAGGCCACCTGTAATCGCAACTACCTCGACCTATCGCAACGAGTTGAACTCCTCGCATTTCACAAGAAAAACTCAACCTTAGGCGTCAGAAAGTTGGCAGAAAAATTTGGCTGTGGAAGATCGCAAGTATCTTCGATTTTAAATTTAGAAAAGCAGATCATGGCAGAATGGGAGAGCAACGAAGGTCGTCCGGGAAAAGAGGGGCCGCCAACAGAAGTATTCGCAGGTGAATGATTGTTTGTGGAAGTGGTATGTCCTTTGCCGAAATTCGAATATACCAGTCAGTGGACCTATGCTTCAGGAAGAGGCACTCATCATTGCTAAACGATTGGGCGAAGACGCTGCAGATTTTGCTGCGTCGAATGGATGGTTGGATAGATGGAAGAAACGATACAACATCATCCAGATGAATGTGGCTGGAGAGGAAGGAGACGTTAGTGAAGAAACTATGACAAGCTGGGATGAGCGTGCACGCGAATTAGTAAGAGGATATCAACCTAAAAATATCTGGAACATGGATGAAACCGGCCTCTTCTGGAAAGCTCTGCCTGAGAAGAGTCTCTCCGAAAAAGGAAAGCGATGTCGAGGCTGGAAAAAAGCGAAGCAAAGATTGACCTGGGCATTTTTTGTGAATGCAAGTGGTGGTAAAGAAGATCCAGTTGTTATCGGAAAAAGTGTGAAACCGCGATGCTTTAAGAGCTTGAAGAATAAGGGTCGACCCTACAGTTGTCATTATTTCGCCAATAAGAAAGCATAGATGACATCAGAAATATTCGAAGAGATTCTTGCTCAGCTGAACCGGCGCATGAAACGTCAGAATCGCAATATCATCCTGTTCCTCGACAATGCCCCATGTCATCCACCATTACCTTCAGGCCACTTCAGCAACATCAAACTCGCCTTTCTGCCAAAGAACACGACGTCCCGAAGCCAACCTCTCGATGCCGGAATTATCAAGCAGTGGAAGGTGAAGACGAAGCGAATGTTGTTGCGTTACGTCTGCAGTAAGGTAGATGGAAAGACGATGGCAAGTGAGATTACCAAATCTGTTCATTTACTGATGTCCATACAGTGGGGAAAACGAGCCTGGGATGAAATTAGCGAGGACACTATAAAAAAGTGTTTCCAGAAAGTTGGTCTTTTTTCCGATGAAGTCATTACAACAGATGACGACGATCCTTTTGAAGGTGAAGATATGCAAAGGAGGAATTATTCCTCGAGGAATTATGTTCTATGCTAGACATACCAGAACACACATCAGCCCGGGAATTTTTGGATGCTGAAGACGAACTTTCAACATGCGAAGACCTCATCGACAAAGACACACCAACTTGGCGTGAAGACATCAGAGCCAAGATTATTGAGGAAATGACAAACGAGAACAGCGAACCACCAGCCGAGGAGCCAAAAGATATATGTGAGATCGTTGATGACGACAACGAAGATGAATTTGACTGCTCTCTTCACGAACCAGTCATTAAATCTTCCTCCGAAGCCCTCAAGGTTACCGAGCAGCTGGCGGAGTTTGCAGAATTTCGTGGCCTTGAAGACCTTTCTAACGCTATTTTGAATGTAAATGACATTTTGAGGGACTATCGCCTGCGTGAGCCTCGAAAGCAAACATGTATTGATTCCTTTTTTAAATGACTTTGAGAGACGCCACACATGAACTATCTAATGAGCTTTTATGCTAGAGTTTTGTGACATCTTAAATTGTTAACTGTTTTGATATTCAAATTACGCACACGAATTTGCCTCCTGGTGTGTTTTCTGCAAACCCCTATTAAGCGAACACCCCTTTTAAGCGGACACCGCGGCGAGGTCCCGAAGGTGTCCGCTTAATAGGGGTTCGACTGTATATATATATATATATAGGCAAATATATCTTGAGTGAAACCATATACAGGCAGAGTGCTCGATACCAAAGTAGAGCAAAATGTAAGAGAAGTGAGAGACAAAACTCGAATTACTTCATAGAACTTTTTAATCACTTTGGTGGTGGGTTTTTGGTCGAGTTAAATCCAAAGGTTTCTTTAGTTGAAGTTTCTGTCGGATGTAGATAATGGTAGGCTTTCCAGCGAACTCGTCGGAGGAAGGATTCTGTTTTTTCAATTAAGCATTTCAAGTACTCTTTTGGTGCGGCGATCGGTATGTTCTTAGTCGAGTATCCAAGACTGACACGTTCCATATTGGTTAGTAGAGTGCTCAACAGTGAAGGAGCGAAATAGACAAATATATCTTGAGTGAAACCATATACAGGCAGAGTGCTCGATACCGAAGTAGAGCAAAATATAAGAGAAGTGAGAGACAAAACTCGAATTACTTAAAAAACCCTTAAGTGATTAAAAAGTTCTATGAAGTAATTCGAGTTTTGTCTCTCACTTCTCTTATATATATATATATATATATATATATATATATATATATATATGTATGAGCCTCGTGAGTGTGAAATGAAGTAAGCAACGACAGGAGAGTCAGGTTGCAGAAATTCTATCATTAGGTCGATGTCCGTAATACGGCGATACCATTACATATCGACACTTACCTGGATTCTAAGACCATTTGAAGATGGTCCCAGATCCTGCGTCTGATTAGGATAATATAAAAATTGTATTTGCCACGCGTCATTAGAATTCAATGTTAAACCCCAAGTACATATGCTATGTATGCAGTATATATGTATATAGTATATAGTGTATATACTATATGCACTATATATGTAAATATACACTATATATGTGTATATATGTATATAGTATATAGAGTAGTATGTATGTAGTATGTAATAAGTATGAATATGCTATGATTCCAAAGAGATGAGTACTAAATATAAACCCTGCTTAGTTCTTCGGTTATTTCGTACTAGTTATACCTGTCCTCCAACTTCTTCGGTTACAGTAAATGCCAAGTCAAGATTTACATCTGTGATGTCGGTCTCCATAATCCACGACAGACTTCGGTGAAAAAGAGCATCTAAAGCCTCTACGTCTCTGAGATCGCAAGACCTGATTTAGAAGGAAAAACGAGAATATTATTATACGACCTTGATTTTTTGTGAAGTACACTCATCAGTTGATTTATGGTTAGAGATACGTAACAAATTGTCGTATGTTGAAGTAAGTCAACGGGCAAGCATTTTTTGTCAAAAGGCAACAATGCAATGTTACCAGCTCGCACACTTAACCTTTTTCCCCACGAGACGTCTCCTTTTGACGAGTAAAGTCATCTGCCGTTAGCTAAAGTAAAATCGTCTGACGTTAGCCAAAGTAAAATCGTCTGACGTTAGTCAAAGTAAAATAGTCTGACGTTTGCCAAAGTAAAATCGTCTGACGTTAGCCAAAGTAAAATAGTCTGACGTTAGCCAAAGTAAAATCGTCTGACGTTTGCCAAAGCAAAATCGCCTGACGTTAGCCAAAGTAAAATAGTTTGACGTTAGCCAAAGTAAAATCGTCTGACGTTAACCAAAGTAAAATTGTCTGGCGTTAGTCAAAGTAAAATAGTCTGACGTTAGCCAAAGTAAAACCGTCTGGCGTTAGCCAGAATAAAATTAAAAAGTCGGGTACGGACCGGAAAGGGTTAATGAAAACGTACGAGTGAAGCATATTTCCCGGTTGTACATGTGACGTTAGCGTAGCGGGAGGACCAATTTCTGTTTCTGTTGAACACAATAGTTATTAGTTTTCTCCATTTTTCGGCCCTTTAAGGGGAGTTTCATTTACATAAAGAAAACTAGGCCAATATACATTCGACTGTTTCAACAGATCTACAGAAACAGTGAGGTTCCGTCTCAATGTTTCCTCAGCTTCACCTCAAGAAACATCGAATCTTGGAAATTAAATCTTATTACTTCCATCAGGACCAATCATTAAGCATTTAATTTTACGCCAAGACATACGTTAAAGCATTTGAAGCATTTACGTTTACTTGTGGATACTAGGTGCTGCGCACAAAAATGTGTTACCTTTTTAACAGCAGCTTGTAGAAAGGTCTTGTGAAGAAAGCGTCGAGGAGATGTTGGTGAATGATACCCAGGGCAATTATTCGTCCACTAAAGCGATACCTAAATTTTTAAGGAAAACGACAAACGTGATTTGCTGCTCATCTAGGGAGTCTCATCAACGACGCTAATTCTTACCAATCGTGAGCGTTGTCGACAAACGAAGACATGGCACTTATATGCAACGTGTAAGTGTCTTGCGCGGAGTATTCAAATAAGCCATAGTAAGGATTGAAAAGTTCACGAGATAAAAGAAAGAAGAACTCCCTTTGTGGTCCGCCATAATCAAGTCTATTAATATAAAAAAATCAAGTGAAAAAAATATAAACCAAAGCACGACGAAAATACGGGTGAGATATGGTTTTTTAAGTCAGAAAAAGGAAAGGAAAAACGGCGTACGGCAAAGTAGGTCATCGCAAGTTTTGTCAGGGTAAGGAAGCGTAAGGAAAGACAGGGACTCACAGGTTAATGTAAGAAAAACCAGGAGAGCACAGGAGAAGGCAGGGCAGGAAAGCGCCGGCAAAGTAGGACATAGCAGGACAAGGCAGGACAAAGCAGAACAAGGTAGGGCAGGGCAGCGTACAGCAAGGTAGGGTAAGCTGTGTCATGACAGTACAGTGCAAGGCAAGGCAAGGCAAGGCAAGGCAAGGCAAGGCAACATACTGCAGTAAAGTTCAAGGCATAGAAAGGCAAAGGGAGGCAACCCAACGGAAAGCATCACATGGAAGTTTGGGTGTACGCTAAGACAGGCTAAGACAAGGTCATGCAAGATAATAAAATGAGGCAAGGCAATGGAAGGCAAGGTAATAAAAGCAAGCCAAAGAAAGCCATGATTCAAGCACTGATGAGTTAAGCCAAGGAAACAAAATAGAATGGAGGTAAACAAGTGACACAAGTTTAATATAAAACCGTAGAACAGTGCACATTCCTCATATTAACTTACCCTTCTTCGCCAGAAAACTTCACGTCTAGTTTGCTTTTGTAAAGAGTTTTAGGGTTTTCTTTCATTATTTGATCAAAGGCGTCTTCCAAGATATTATCACGTCTAATAACCAGCCTATTTTATTAAAACATAAAACTTTAGTAAAACGAGATCTTCTGACCATATTACGGGCATCGTTCGATGCTCCGGACAAAAACTTACTGCAGTTTATTAGGTCCTTGTCCCAAGCCTTTATAAATGACATGCTTGTGGAAAGATTTAACCTTGGCCTGGAAATCTCGTTTATATGGAGCTGGCTTTGAGGTTTTTCTTGTGTACGTACCTTATAAAATCAGTCAAAAAAAAGAAAAGAAAAGGAAAGAGCATTAGTTATCCTAAGACACTGATGTGGGTAAGACCTGATATGAGACAACAAAAGGTGAAAACCGGTTTCTAGTGGTGTTTTTATAACGTTGTCTCATCACATGACCAACAGGGAAAGTCCAAGCATACTTCACTGCCAATTTTGATACAAGCTGACTTTTTATTTCTGTCCAAATATAAGAACCAGATATCGCTAAGTGAATGCAATCACCTGATTAGTCGACACTAATTATCGCCATCTAGGATTTGATTTGAAGTGAGAAGAAGAAACTGCTCAGGAATCTGACCGGCCTCAGGCAGTGCCATGCACATAGATGTATGGCCCTATTTTCACTATTCATTTGTACTAGGGTACCAGGCTGTATGCAGGTTTTCTTCGACTATGCATCTCATTTGCTTGCTAAGGTATGACGTCAGAAGTTAGTTCTCATTGACATGTTGCTCGCAGGAAATTCAAGACGGCAGTAGTTAAGGCATAGAATAATAACAAACAATGGTATAACTTGTCAAATTGTGTTCTCGTTGAGGATCAAACTAAGTGAAAGGCCAGTTAAGAGAAGTTTGCTGACAGTAACCTAGCTGCATGTCGCTCAAGTGAATTGTCGAGAGGTTAAAGCTTTGGATTAGCAAGAACGCAAAAGACAGTACATGAATTTCATACTTTGCTCCTCGTTACTGTTTGATATGTTCCTTTTCTCTGTGCTTGCAGCTTTTTGCTTCACCTCAGGTAACCAAGATACAATATTGTCTTCGAACAAGCTAACATAAAAAAATACAACAGATACAAAAATTAATACTTTACGAGGTATTTTAAACATCTAAGATCAGGCCCGTACTGGAAAGCGGATGACGGGTCATGGTCCCTTGTAATTTTCTAAGAATTAGTAAGAGAGAAAAATGGACGAAACTTTTTACTTAGATTGTAACTTTACCTTTCATTCAAAGGTTATGAGCCAGTATGAACAATTGTTATTTACAACTGTTTATTCATTATACTTATAAACCACAATAATAGACGGCAGGTCATGTTCGTTAGTGACGAGAATCCGAACGACGGCACATGGTACACCAAATTCCTTGACTTGATTTCCAATTCAAGTTTTTTAAAATTTTTTGAAACAAAACCCATGATCACCCATGGAGAATCATCTGGAGAGCCCAGGGCATTTGAGGTGTACAATCCCTACTTGCCCAACCATCAAAAAGGTCAGGTCTTCCAGGGTTATGAAACGCCCATTCAAACTCCAGTTAAAAAATGCTTCAAAAGCTTCGGAGTTACGAAAATGTAATATTTGTAAGCCATGTCGTAAATTATAACTCACGAGCTTAAGTCCTGCTAACTCAGAATTTAATCAGGTGATACCATGTTCACCTTGGATTCTTCTGATCTCCAAGGATGTTTAAGCTACGAGACTTCCCGCATTGTTTATGCAATGGGAAAATTTTAGCTCTACCCGCTATGAGCGAAACTTGGGAGATTAAGAAATCGTTTGTCTACTATCAAATTTCCTTCATGAATAATATGATAGAAAATTAAGGACCCATCCCTCTTCGTGGCAAAGGCTCGTGAGGAGAGTAAAAACGCATCAACCCTTGCCCTCTCCTTGCACCTAAGGCTTCTCCAAATTTTCTTCGGCGACTATATCTATTACAAATTTTGATCATGTCATGAGCGAAATTAGCAATTAAATTTCTCCTCCGAGACGGCTGTGGGAAAATTTAATTGAAATGTCCTCAAGTCACGCTATTTACTACAACTAATAATACTGATAATGAAGTCCCCAATCAACCAGACAAAAGTTCGCAAGTTTTTAATTTACGTCGTGTGCTAAAATGTACTTGTCTTGATTTTCCCCACGCAAGTTTCAACCGTTTAATCAATAGAATCTATATAGTGCAACAAAGTTCATGAAGTAATGTAAGTAAGTCTATTGGCAAGTCTCCAGTAGCATCATAAGACAACCAGTGAAGTCGTCAATATCACGTGATTCGTATATCTTAAAATTGAAAAATTCACAATAGCTCTTTATCTAGCATTGCTTTAATATAACAGTGTTGCTTTAGTACCTGAGTAGGACAATTAAGTCGACATTGTCAGAGAGGAGCCTCAAGGCTCGTTGTCCATCTCGTCGAATTTTATCTACACTACACCTAAACAAGGGAACATAGTTAATTTCAGTTATACATTTAGCGAATTACAGTAATAGTTAAATAAAACATAAGGTTTGAACATCGTGGTCATGACGTACTTCAGCGCAGCGTTGCTGGTATACGACGGATCTTTTCCACAGAGAATGGTATCAATATTTGGCTGACGAAGAAATTCTACAATTTGTTGATTATATGCTGAAAACGAAAAGAGACTGTAAGGAAAAACGAAATATTTAGCTCGACGTTTCTACTAAAATGGACACTTTCAATTTGACAGCAATTTTCTGTCTGCTTATAACAAGACAGGAATGATAAAAACATACTTATTTCCTCAGATCTAGACCTTCTTTCATTCTTTCTATGGATTACTGCGGTTGATGTGTTATTAGATGTTCGCTGCAAACCAGGTGGTGGAGGACGTCGACTGCGGTCAGCGTAAGCGGTCTAATAAATAACAAAACATAAACACACGAATAAATATCGGTTAATCAGTGTCACGAGTGTGTTAAAGAATTTAACTTCGCAAGTGACGCCTTTTTTCTGGACTGTGAAGTTGCATTTTCACTAAATCTACTCAGAAGGAGACATCGAGAGTGTGAAGTTAAAACTCGTAATTGTACGCCCCAAGTAATAAGAGGCATGACCAGATTTGTCAGTTAAATAAAGTATTTAAGGCTTCAGTTGGGCTAACAAATTGAAGTTGTGTCATAAGAGAGCGTCATTATAGCAGTGGACAGAATAGAAAAATCATTGAATAAACCACGCATAACTGGAGTAGCTTACACTATCGTAAAATGGAATGTTGATAGTAAAATGAAATGGAGTAGAACGGAACAGAGCTTAGCAGAGCAAAGCAGAATAGAGAAAAGTAGAGAAGTGTATAGCAGGACAAACAGCATAAGGCAGGTTGACAACAGTGTAGACGGGCCAGGTAGAAAAAAGCCCAAAGGAAAGGAGGGACAAGAACACTAAAAACTGAGTGATAAAAGACATAATAAATAAAAACAAAGAGAACAGAAAGGCAGTCAGACAAGAAAGGGAAGAAATAAAGTAAAGAAAAATATGAGATGAACTACATCCTCCAAACATTAATTACGTAAAATCACCTCCAAAGTGGCTCTTGATCTGTTTCTGGATAGAGTTCCATCAACAGGAAGTCTGGGATCAACGAAATTCGTACTTCTGCTATTATGGTCGACAAAGTATCTCTAAACAAGCCAGTGAAAATCGTAAATTATAGTACAATATACAGTAAACCCTATCGTCGACGTTTATGGAGTATAATTACAGTCAAAAAGGATTATGATACATTTTTTGTTTTGCCTCTGCTTGGCATATGACATTCTTACGGCATGTCCAGGTTTCTAAATTAACAGGTGTCCTGATACACCGGGCACCGTTAAACTCAGCTTGGCCAAGTTAATTTTCTGACAGTGTCCCGAAAGGCATCCTGCATGCCAGGAAGTGCAACTTCTGAAACGTCGGCATACCTCCTTGTTCGGAGTTACCGTTGTTTTGTATTTGATCAAAATACTCAGTGGTTCCCATAACTACGAATAATATCTATTACACTTATCGACTTCCTTACGACTAAATTTCACTATCACGTTTGAGAACCCCGGAGATCAGAAGGTTAGGGGTTACATTTTCTTTTGACCATATCGTCATGCAGCTCATCAAGTCAGTAAAATCTTTTAACGATTTTAAAGGTTAAGAATCATGTGCACTAGTGATCTACGAACACCAAGCTACCACATGCAGAATATACTGGACTTGCCGGCACGCGCAAATCCGAGCAGTTCACGTTTCACTATAACTACAAAACCTTCAGAATACGCAATCCTCACTCTACCATTTGAGTTCCTGTATCTCAATGCTTACGGGATCCCCCTTCAGCAATCAGAAGGTTACAGGTTCGATTCCATCACGGGCTCCGAAAACTTTTCTGAGTTTAAAGCGAAAGAAGCATGTGCACTTGTGTATGGGTCTTTTCGCACTTGCTCAAGTAACATTATAATCTTTTACGAGAATGAAAATATCTATTTACCTGGCCATACTGGTCAGTCTTCTGTTCCCATCCACGAGGAAGAGGCTGCGACGTATCCGCGAAACCATTTAGAAAAGCAATCAAACTGCGGTCGTGCATAAACCTAGTGGCAAAATTTAGCATTGGAATTATATTAACATGTAGTGAAATAACCACTAATCTTTAACAATGCGATCGGAGTATGCAGTAAACAATGTAATGAAGTCAGACTAAAACTCATATTCGATTTCAGCGTTTAACTACCAATTCATTCTCGGAACTACACAAAGTATTGCCACTATCATTATCAAATTAGAAAACTGAACGCCCAGGGAAAAAAAGCGCACTTTTCCAATCCAAAATGTGGCATGAATGCGAAAAAAAATGGTTATTTTTAAAGCCATCTAAATGGTCAAAACCACAAAAGCTCAAAACACGTTCATGTATTTTCTTTATGGGTTATCGGAATTTTAAGGAATAACGAGCAATAAGCAATGATAATATCGCTATTAAAACTTGCAGTAAGGTAAATGCTTTGAATGATCAAATTTGTACATTACAGATCCTGACTTCGGTGCCAGGAGACAATTGCATGAAATCTAGTAGAAAACAAATCCCGAAAAACAATGAAATCTTGAAAACCCAAGATTTGAGTCAAGAACAAGACGACGACTGATTGCGACGATATTTACACTTTATTTCGTCGTCTTGTTATTGACTCAAATCTTAGACTTTCACGATGTCATTGATTTGCGGGATTTGTTTTATACTATAGATCCTGAATTATCAACGAAGCTTCAACCGGACGAAAAGTCTCTTCTGACAAAACGTCCTATAGGTGTATACAAAAGCAAGAGATAAAACCTGTCAAAAAATTGTGAATCTGCTACTATCAAAAATTGTTTAGATGCTATGGTTTGTCTACCCACAAGCACTTCCAGGCTTCATTTGGCCTCAGGGTATAATGTCAACAGACCCACTTTTACCAAGGCCTAGCCAAGGCCGATAGTATGAACGCGGCTAGTGTTACCGCTGGCAACACTTCGAAGGTCACATCTCGAACTCGTTAATAATTTATAAAAAAAAAACACAAAGAAAATCAGTAACGTGACAGTGGTTTTGAAATATGATCTTATTTGGAATAATATTTTGAGGAGTTTCAACCTAAATTTCTCCTTAAATATGGACTCGTTTGAGATGCCGCATCACACTCCCCGAACGAGTATTTTCCCTGATTACTAAACACCTCGAAGTTGGATTAAAAAACTTAGTTGTTCCCACTATTTCCAGCGAGCTTCTCCATGTTTTGGTATCAGATCAAACATTCCTCTTGCATAATATATTATTCAAAAAGTTGCCTCTCATGATCCAGGGTTTCCAATCTCTGTCTTGAGGGGAAGATTGGATTGTTTAATCTTAGTTGAATCTGACAACCAGTTAGACGTGAATAGTCTTCTGGTAACGGCCGGCCATCATAACGATTGAATGGCACGTAGGGCACCATTGACACCTCTCGGTCCGTATCCGACTTTTTGTCTTTACTCTAGCTAACGGACGATTTTACTCGTCAAGGGGAGATGTCTTGCCCAGAAAGGGTCAAGACTATCTCAACTATTATGCCAACTTTCCAGATAGCGTCTCTGGTGGTGCAGCGGATTGCAGGCAATAATAGGAAGAATTGTCCCAAGCAATCTTGCGATTAGTTTGGTAAACACGTACCATCAAGGTTAAGTTTTCTTTTACAGAAAAAAACAACACTTTTGAGGTCCTTTGAAACGAGTATTAAATTAACGCTTTCTCTCATTATAATGGACTGTATCAAAGAGCAACATTTCTCGGTTCGTTCGCAATGTGATCGTTAGGTTTGGTAAAAATGTGATCTAACTTCAGAAAGAGATGTTTTGGCGTCTTGTGGTATGTCCATCAAACATTCTCTTCATCAGTCCAGTGATTCCTCGACTGTACGGGACAATGGTAAACCTCAGCTGATGCTAGCAGAAGAAAGTGACAGTAGGCACTTAAGGCTTTACCCGACATTGGCATTTTGTCAACGTATCAATTTTACCCTGTCTAACGCCAGACAATTTTACTCGTGAAGGGGAGACCTCCAGGAAACCTGCCTGGTATAAGGTTGAGTTTCTTACGACAGTTAACGATCTTCAAGACCTCAAGAGAATATTAGGGTTCTTTTTTCTTTTTTCTTTTTTTTTGATTTCATACCAAATGGAATCATATGAAAATATCTCGTTATCACAGTTTTAAAATAGAAACCTATTTAAATGATTGTGAAAATAAAATAAACGTGAAGAAAAACAAAAATCATGAAAGCGAGGATTTTTCAGTATAGGATCACCTTTGATGGAGATAACTGAGTGTACGGCCGAAAAGCCGGGTTTTGAAGAGTAACTGTGAGTTATTTGTAAATTATTTCATACCAAACAAGCGCTTTCTCGAATATTTCACCTGGCTTCGTTGAAAAGACTTTTGTCATAGTTGTCATCCTAATTCTACGTATAATACCCTTTAACAACTGAAATTGGGAACTGGTAAGTTTTTCAGTTTATTTTCATATATTTTATCTACCTGTAATTTACTGATTTTTTACTTTCTCTTTTTTTCTCTTATTTTTTTTTAATCAACAAAATTCACGACAAACCTTTGGTAGTTTCTCGGATCCTCCCTAATTCGTTTCACCATATCCTTCACTTCTGGGTGGCTAAAGTAATACTGACCAGGAGTCTGTGAAAGGAAAAAAGTTGTTGCTATTTGAATTAAAATGATCACGCTACTCTTAAACCACAGCTGAATTGATGCAGTGATTAAGTGCAAATGGCAAACCTAAAGTGTTAGGGATGAACTGTAAAATTACAAGTGACACATCAGAAACAAGTCGCGGGCTTTTGTTTTCTCTCGCGTGAATACACTATCCCACGGTTGTACTTAGGGAGCGTGGACTCGCATAAACACCCCAGGAACCACGGTAGCAATTAAAAATTTCGAGTAAAACTAACTTGTCATCTTACAGGCGAACATTGGAAAAAGGCAATCTTTGTGGATTTGTTCGACAGTTTACTTCCGTGTTAAGTTAAAGTCTGAGAAGTCTAAAGCATAAACATACAAGCGATTAACATGAAAATTTGCGCATTCAGGAAAGTAATTTGCAATTTTGGCCGCTATTTAATGGTGACGTGAGGTTGACATGGCGTATCACTGTGCTTGCCTTCGTTTTGCCAATGGAAGTTACTCCTTCAAGAAATCGAAAAAAAGTTGTTGTGATCTTCAAAACACACGAAGATGATCAAGTGGACGTGGCTGCCGGCCAGGATGTGACGAAGAAATCGAAGCGGTGAATCTTAAGCTATTTTGTAAGTCATGATGAACACCATGTGACTGTTTTCATTAACACAAATGTGTCTTCGGGAAAGGACTTCGGCTAGACCTTGTCTTTTGAATATGTATTTCTAGTTAAATAGGAATAAACACGGTAAGAATTGCCAGATACCAGCCTACAAGTTCGTCGAACATGCAATCACAGACTTCTTCCTCGTCGGCAGGAACGACTTTAGAGCGTTTGTATTACAAAGTCTAAATGAGTCCAAAGTCATCCCTTCTGAGGAACTCACGATTAATCACTCTAAGATAGACTAAACTTTAAACGGTAACTTCTTAATTATCTTTGAATAAGAATAACAACAAATACGAGTCAATTTGGCCAAAGAACACCCGATGAAATGGGCCACTGGTAGTTCGGTCTACTCAATATTTTTTGTTGCTATGGCCATTGCTTAAGATCCACGTGCGCGTGCATACTTTTAGAAAAAACCGTGGAATCGTGACCATGATGAAATGCCACCAGCAACTTTCACAAGCTACGACCGGTCGACATTGACAACGATTTTTCTTACAAGTTAAACTGAAACTGTAGAAAAAAAATTTTTACACAACAAAATTGCAACATAATATATTTGATTGTGAAGTTTTTTGCGTTGTGTTCCAGCTGTAAAACCGTTATAAGCTTGGATTTCTTTCTTTAGGGAGAACTGTATAAATCTTTAATTCCCAAAACTGCATACTCTCTCTAACTTCTCCTTGGCATACTGGAGAATGAGCTAGCGCGAGATTTTGATGTTAAAGTACTATGCTATTCAAGGATACTGGATACATCTTTAATTCCTGTGTCCAAATATATTTCGGATTTCTGAGTATTTTTTAACGTCTCTCTTACAGGCTTCTTTCTTGTTAGTGACTAAGCACATTCTACCTCATTTTCACGTAACTTCATTAACTCGCGACTGTTAATCCTTAAATTCCCTCGCGCCATGGTAGTTACCATGGAGTGGTAGCTGGTAACAACACCACACGGAGAATGTAACATGTCAAAATCAAATCTGTCCGGCATCGAGTGAACTTTTTCTTCAGCTTTGGTTGTCTCTTTGATCTTTCTTGTTTAATAGTTTAAATAAGTGCTTAATCTTAACAGCAGTCGTTTCTCTGACCACATGCCAGTGGTAGAGTAAAGATTTATTGAAATGCTGAAGTGTTTTGCCCAGCCAATGTTTACCAAACCCACCACATTTACCAAATCTGCTGGTATTTAAAACTTCGATAACTTTCAATGTTTCGCCGTAAGTTGATTTGGAATCACAAACCAATTTAACACAAGTCGATTAGTGGTATTGGGCCGTATATTCCGGCATTACCGTCATACTGCAGTACTCACCAACACCGAAACAAAAAAAAACAAAAATACCTTGAAGAGTACTGTGCTTGCATTTTTGTATCATAACTCATGCTGTCGCACGCATAGCTTTTGGAAACGAAATTTTTAGTTTCACACTTCATGAGTTGATGTACATGTTCCAGACCCTTTTAGACTGTCGACAGTCTTATAAAAAATGTTTTCAGGGGAAATGGTGGGTGCCTAGGTTGACCGTTTTTGACTTGATTCACTATTTAAGCAACACTTTCAAAAACAAGAAAGGTCAACAAGCTCATTTTTTTCTGGGCACAAAAGTTCGAAGTACAAAAAGTTAGAAGTTACAAAATTCCCTCAGTGGTGTTACATAATTAATAACTACTTAATAATATCGAAGTTATGAAAATGGTTCGTCCTTTTATTGAATACATAGTACTACCATGATACTGGGATATTTTACAGTGAAAATATCGTGACAAAGAATTTGATACTGCACAATGCTGCCAATCAGTAACCGAATGGATAATAGACAAACTTACCCCACTACTTCTTAGAAACGTAATAAGGTCTGTTCGGGTAAGAAACTTCACAAAAGGTGAGTTTAACAAAACTCGATTGTCTCCAGCTGATCTGTTTGGTGCTGTATCAATTGGTCGTGTCACTCCAGCTGGGGTAGTACTGCTGTCGTGTAACGGACGAGGTGTGCCACTAGAAGTACCAATAGTGTTGACATCCTCACTAGAGCTGTTTGTATTTACACTGGTGTTTGTTTCATCGTTAGTTGTATCACGAGTACGATGCCTTCGGCGACCTGATAACGTTCGTCGAAAGCTTTGATACCTACATAAAAATCAATTTAACGCAAAGTTAAAATGATCTTACAACACGTAAAAACGCGCAATTTTGTGCACCATCGTTGTGGGCGGGAAGAATATTTTGCTGGAAATGTGAACAATGTTGTGTTTCTCCCATCAACAATGCTCTTTAGTTAGCTATGATGACAACGTTGTTACAGTAATAAGAAGCCATCAGTATTGGAATGATTTGGTCACCATATCGAACAACTGTGTTAACAATTATGAACATTGTTGCGTCATCAATGCATTCTCCTCCGTTCCAACAACCATGAGAAGTCGATGTTACTTCATCAATGCTGAACACTACGTTGAAAATCTGTATGATGAAAAATGTTGCATGTTCATCGAGACATTACAGGAACAACATTTAAGATTTTCGCGTATGTGGCTTTCTTAGGGTAAATCGGTCCTCTTCAGTTTGGTTCGGTTCAGAACACAACACAAAACAAAATGGTAGAACAACAAGCTAACGGAACAAACAAAACAATATAAAAACAAAAATCGAAGACAAGGGAATGAAATGGAACTGAACAGTACAGTACAGAATAGACGAGGGAAAACCTGACCAGAACAAAACAGAACTGAATAGGAAAATATAGAATCAAAAACAGAACGGCACAGTGTAGCGTAGCACAATATGCAATGATACCCGTTAACAATTCATGAAGAAAAAAATGTTTAATTAGCAGTTGTAAAATCGAATAGGGAGTCATGTTGGCCGACAAAAATGTATCATGCCCTTCAATCGGGCAATACAACCTGTATCTACAAAATAATCTATATTCACGGACATTTAATATAATTGACAAATAATGAACATTTTTTATCATTGGTAAGATAGCATTTTGGCATTTGAAATGCAGGGGATTTACAATGACTTGTAAATTTAAAGAAAATGAAGTGTAAAGTGAAGTGAAATAGAGAAAAGAACATTATATTGCAAAATTCGTCAAAAACTCATTAATGATTCATGAGCAAAATACCAAGGAAAATCATACGCGTGTTGTGTAATACGCATTGTAAATATGATAAAAACACGCGTATTTTTCTCCTTTAATCACTGCATGCCGCAGTTTTCAAGATACCTCAAACATTAAAAAACATTTAACGGAAAGTACATTACCTTCTGTCCAAATTCTGTCGGTGGTGATTTACGTCATTCAGAGATGTCTCAGATGCAGATGCTGACAAGCCAAGAGAAAATTTTTTTGTTTTAATGACAGGGATTAACCAGGAGGGGCATTTAATTACTATCCTCAAACAACGAGATTATAAGCCCGTATAGAAGCAAGATTAGTAGATGTACAATGACTTAAAACAGCAATATGATAAACAATCTTCACCTACACCAAAAAATATTTCACTTGTACTTGTGGTAAATAAGTTCATACGCAACATAGAACAAACAACGGACAAACCATTCCCGAAAGACTCGCCATTGATACCAAATCTTTAGTTACAAATTATTACTCTTAGGTTTGTTTTATGTGAATGTCGTGGGAACGGGATATGTATGACTTCACGCAGTATATTTTTAAATACAAGTCTTACAATACGGAATCAACTTAGGCAGGGAAGCAGGGAAATTATTCAATCACCTGCACTGGGTCTATTCCACGTTGTAATTCGATTTTCGTGATCGATGTAATAAACACGCCCGTAAGAGTCGACGGCTCTCTCCCATTCTACAAGAAATACAGTTCATGATTATATCGTGTGGTTAGGAAATTTAAATAAATACTCTTCAGACACGATGATCACGTAGTATAGCATCAAAGGACGATGCTACGCAAAAGAAAGATAATGAAACTCAGGGTGATTAGGGACCACGAAAGCTTGCCCAGGTCAAAAGAAGGACAAAATGTTTGGGCACACTTATAGGGCAAATCAGGCAGCACACATCCTTTTTCCAATAATGCCGTTTCTTTTCCAATCCGTCTTCGCATTCTGTTAATCATTTTTCAACAACCAAAACTCACCTAAAAATAACTTCAACTACAACAATAATTACAATCGTTGACCTAACCCTAACCTGAATGCAAACCCTCACGCTCATCCAAGCTGTAACCGTAACCCTAACTCTTAAGACCAACCCTAGCACTAAACTACGAAAAAAAACAACAAAGAAAAACAAATAAAAAGAACTAGTGACAGCAGTCAAGATTTAGAAAATTTTGGGCCGTGATCATAAGCTAACTCGACCATGCAACTGCGGAAAGAAATGCTATGTAACATGTAGTTTATGCGCCATGAAGAACGGAAGTAGTGTAGGCGGTACCTCTCTTAGGGACCATCACTAAAACCCTTACAACAAAGCGAAAACAAAATGAAATTAATTTTAAAAATTCTTTTGAACCCTTACAATACAGAGGAAACAGAATACTATTAGGATATTCCTTGGTATGGGAGCAACTAGCTTCCTCGGGGTCTGTGAGACAGACAATTTCATGGGACCCTTGGTTTGATACCAGAGAGGTTTGGGTGGCATCTCTGGGGTCCACTGTGCAGTAATTGTCATCATTTATGTGGTGATAAACACAATTTTAAGACTATTCTAATCGAACGAGACAAAACCGAGCCAAAAATCATCATGCTGCGATGTACGTATAATTTTAGATAAGCCAGTCGGTTCATAACTGTACATTTGTTTCATGGCTTTGTAAAATTTAAAAAGCGAAGAGTAATTTATCGGATTTAAATCACGAGGTGTTATAGCCGAGTGTTTCAGATCCAATAAAGCACATACTACAAGATTTTTTAAAGGACTTCAAAAACAAACCACTTAATACGCTAACTAGCGAAGAACGTTGGAAAATAAATACTTCATAACCTCCAAAAACTTGACGAGAAAAGTAAGCGGGTTTTCAACACCCTTAAAGACACGACTCAGTCAAGATTTTCTTTGCATTTTCCTCATTAATAGCAATGAATAGTAGCTTGATTGCCCAGGCAGATCGTATGAGGATACCTAAAGGAAAGTAAAATTTGACTAAAAAGTAAGCAAAATGTTATGTTTACTTACGAGGAGGTAACGGTTCTTCTAGAACGTCTTCGTCACTGGGAAAGTCGGATATTTGGACGTAAATTGATGCAGGTCGTTGTGATGACTCGGCATCGTCTTGCCCACCAGCTGTATCATTTCGAGCGACGTCCAAATGCCTGTTAGTAGCACCTTCGTTTCGCCTTCTTGTTGGCTGTTGTTTAGCAGCAGCTAATTCTATGTTATGCCGATGGTCACCAGTAAGTGACTCTCGGTTTGTTTTATTTCGTGATTTGCCTTTCTTCCTAGCTTTTGTGTTTCCACCCTGCGAACCTTCACCGGAACTCCTGCGTTTTGACGCTGAATGCGAGGCTACCGAGGTTGACGGCCCCGGATTTACGGCTGATGCACCAGACGCAGAAACACCAGAATGTGATGTTGAAGCCTCTGCACTCATAGTTTGACGACCAGCATCTAGTGAATCATCTGGATTTGACGAATTTTCTACCGTTCTAGATTCGCCGTTAAGATGGGCAACAACAGAGTCTACAGGAATAGCATGTAAAACAGGTTCGCCTTCAATTGAGGAATCCCCAGAAGCTATCTGATCAACATTTGTTTGGTGTGTGGTATTCGAAGACAGTGGAATATGCGGAGGAACAACGTGAACGACAGGTAAAGCTGTAGAAGTTTCTGATGGCAATCGAATCGATAAGTTTTTGGAGCGGAGGTACCGCACATGAGTAATTGAAGGCATTCGAGCTGGCAAGGCAGTTCCCTGCGCTGTTGTCCTCGTATTACTAGACAAGGTTGAGGTCGCCATCCGGTTACATGACGTGTTAGCTCTTATTCCGTCGTCAGGGACGGCTGTTGTCGGTGTCGTACTACTTTCAGTTGTATCTCCGACTGTTGTGTTCATAATCACTTGACCTAATTCTGCCAGTTCAATCTCCTCAGGTTGTGCATTATCTGACCTGATTTGCACAAGTTCTGTGAGCGCCGAGTCAATATTTGTCTCTCGTTCTAATGTCTCACTTGACCTTGAGTTTTCATCTACTGTCAAATCACTTACAGTATTACCGGCAGTGCTTGATGTAACTGTTGACTGATGTATACTTGGAGAATTAGAAGAAGCCTCAACGGCACCATGGTCACTACTTGCAGTTCTATCTGTGGATTCCGAAGGATCACCTAATGGGTTCATTCCATTAACGTTTTCTGAAGCAGGGGCGTTCGTAAACGAAGTTGATTCGGTACCTGATGGTGACGTTTCCAGTTCTGTTATTTCTTGGAGATCATCGGGTAATTCATTTGCTAAGCTATCGTCATTATCCGGGACCTGAAACAACGTCCTAAGGTTACAACTACCCAGAGTCCTTCTGGATGCTGTACTCTCAGGCTGGCTAACATTAGTTGTCTGAGATGGGATAACTAAATTAGAACTAAACGAGTTGGGTATGGATGCGATGTTCATAATATCTGGTTCCGATTCAACATCCATTAATGGATGTCCATTTACTTCGGCCCCAGGGCACGTCGAATTAGTATTTACGGATTGCTCTGAATCGTCACCACCACGAACAAGCAGGTCATGTCCTTCAAAATTAATTGCGGGAGCTGGTTCTTGCCTCAGTGTGTTACTATTCAAAGATTCCTGATTTTCAGTTACACTTACTTCCATACTGTCATTACTGACAACCAACGATTCCGACAAACCCGAACTTTCCTCGTGGTTCGTTGGGTTTACATCGCTCATTTCACTGTCAACTCGGTCTTGGTCAACCGACGAAACTGCTTCTTCCGTTTCATCTAATAGTCCAGGATTTAGCTCGATTGATGGACAATTTAACTCTTCAACCGACGTAGCGTTTACGTCATTGGGAGGTAAATCGACAGTTAATATCTCTATCGAGGTTGAAGACATTTCTGTCCCTAGTACTGACGTTGGAGTCTCTATAAACGACTGCGCTTCTTCAGATGTTGAAGCGTTTACTGGTGATAGTTCCAACGCGCCAGTAGTTACTTCTTGTTCGTCTAAATTTTCTGCAACTGTCCTTGACTGGGCTTCAGTTTCACTACTTCCTAGACCAGGTGGTAATTCCGGCGGAACTTCATTAAGCGTAACGTTTTCATTGTTTCCTTCGTCATGGTTTACAGTTGGAAGAAGCGTTGGCGATCCAGTCCTTGAGTGATGCATATCATTGTTAGCTTCACTGTCAACAGTTGCCAACTGAATGTTTGGTTCACGCTCCATTTCAGTTGTTGAAGAAGTATTATCAGTCAGTTCTCTTGCACTGCCGTCGTTAGCGATTGATGCATTATTATTTTGTACAGTAGGATAAACTTCGGTATTATCTGAATAAGATATAAACGACGACTGACGTTCCTCAGTATCACAGAGATTATTTAAACTGTTCGAGACTTCACGCGATCTTCGAACAATTTCTTGTTCTGCGTTACTCAGGGAAATAGAGTTTACATCGCTTTCTCTGTCGACTGAAGAATGCGTGCTTCCGTCAAGTGTATTTGAAGTATGAGGCACACTTGTTGGTTCACTCGTGGACGACATACCTTCCTGAGGAATGACTTCAGTGTTTGTACTTGATATATCGTTATCAGAGGTACCACGACTATTTTCAAGACTGCAAGAACTTGGTTGTTCCTGACGAGAAGTTCCTTCATCGTTGAGCGTCCTCATTGACACATCATTTGCATTGCTGCTAGAAGTGGAAGGAAAATTGCCAATACTGTGAAGGGAAGAACTGGAGAACACAAACGGGGGCATAGACAGGCGCGATGTGAGCTCATTTCCGCGTTCCGGGTTTAAAATTAACTGATCGTTTGTAGTCTTCTTTCTTAGTCGAACGTTTTCGTGACTAGTATAAGGAAGACCTAGTAAATCCGGTTGAGACTGAGCTTCTTGTGTCTGGTCCATGTAAACCTGTGCCAGCGACCTCCCAGAGTGCACAGGTACCGTCGACGTTCTATCTCGATACGACTGATCATCGTCGGGCGTGGAAGTATTTAGGGAAGGTCGTCTGTCTCCTTCACTGTCTTGTTCTTCGCTAGTTCCATTCACTTCTGGAACCTCACGTCTTTCCTCGACTTCAGTAGCTTCTGGTGAAGCTTGCCCTATTAAAATTTCAAAGATATCTCCTGAGTGTGGTTGCGGAAAAAAGTCGCCAATTGAAACGGTTAAAACATATTTTTTCAGTAGTTTTCCAAGAAGTACAGTGCATCTTGGATATGTTGAGAGTGACTCCCCTAGTTTTACACCAGGTGCATTGGCGGCATGCTAACTTCTTTTGAGGAGCGCTTTAAAATTTGGGAGTTTCTACAGGATACATCTGGCGAGAAAATTCTAACCTTATTAGAACATAGTGACATTTTTATGTGAAATACATTCTTAAAACATCAGCTATGGATTGACCAGGCGGGAAACGTAATCTCAAGAGGAATATCAAAGCCCAGCAAAATATCTTTACGAAAGCCATCGAGTCGGACACAGAAGTAAAATCATAATATTTAATAAAGTTCTAACGTTTCGTTGTATTCATTACAACATTATTACACCCTGTAACTATATACTTTGGTTTTAGGCAGTTATGTAAATCATTCTCTGATGATGTTGTGATGAATACAACGAAACGTTAGAACTTTATTAAATATTATGATTTTACTTCTGTGTCCGACTCGATGGCTTTCGTAAAGATATTTTGCTGGGCTTTGATATTCTTCTTGAAATACATTCTTAATTTACAAAAGAACGATAACAACAACCATATAAGAGGAATATGGTCTCATATAACAGAATAAAAGTGAATATATTTACTTCGGGATCGTCGTGAGCCAGGAAGGTCACAGTTCGTTTTTATTGTCAATGAAAACGCTCCAAGAACTTTACGGGAAGGTTCTCTCTTCATCAGCTGTCTGGTAAACGTTTGAGTTCTAATAACAAATTGGAAGAGAGTTACTACCAATGTACACCACTGCAGAACTCCTACGAGCCCGTATAATCCCAAAAACGTAATACCGCCATAACCGGCCAACAGTTCATGCAAATACAAAATAAACAAGATTCCGAAAAATGTCGTTCTTAACTTGTGATTCAAGTAAAAAAAGAATTGACAAGAAGTAACACGGTAATATGTCGACTCTATTTGGTTTGATAATGACCCTGAAATAGAGTCGAAATATTGCTGTGTTACTTCTTGTCAATTCTTTTTTTCACTTGAATCACAAGTTAAGGATAACATTTTTCCGAATCTGTTTTATTTTGCAATGCGGCCAACATTTAAGAAATTCCTTGGTAGCGGTATTTTTCGTCTACTGATACCTAATGTTTTGTACTTCACTGACTTGCACAGTTTCAAGTGGTTTTGTTGAATAATCTCAAAGGCATACACTTGATTTTCAAACAAGTCAAAATGCTGTTATGGCAAAATGACGTCATAGAGTATCTCACCTGTATATCGAACAAATCTGAATAATCTCCAGAACGAGGTCTGATTGTACGGACCAGTTAACGCCTTTCTTTATTATTTAAGAATTCTTTTATAAATAACAATCATAATTTTCAGAACATATACACTTAAAGCTATTGCAATTCGCTTCAAGGTTAAAAAACCTACTTGTAAATATGACAAATTACAAATTCATCTAAAGAGTGAAATGTCTTGACGCTTCGACCATGTATTTTAACGAACGCATGTATGTAAATGTACTTTAAGTATCATACCTGCTCCTTCCCATAGTGAGTAATTCTCGTAAAGGGAAACGTAGTTTTCCAAGAAATCTGCTAAGTGATGGTTTAATCCCGGTAGATTTATTTCGTACTTCAATCTCCAATATATCCCATATGCTAGCTTTAAATATAAATACCTAAATAAGACAAAACATTTCTTTACTAGATTAATTTTTATGTCGGCCAAAAATCGAGAAAAAAAAATTAAAAAAAACAACGAACTTTGGCATTACTTCTAAGTCTTCAGGGTAGAAGTGTTAAAGATGTTCAACGAAAAAAATCTGAATACTCAAAGACCATAATACTAGCATGATAAGGTTAAAATAGAAATAATTGTTGTTGTTAACAAAGTAACGACAAAAGACAGCCACACGTCTTCTTACAGCTCTACGACTCAATTCATCAATTTTTTTCGAGATAATATATTTTTTCCAGTTAAAATATGATTAAGCTCTACAGTAAGACCAGATAAAATATACGAATTTTCTTAACTTTTTCCATCCGGAGAAATTCCAAAACTGCCGAAAAATATTTCTGAACTTCAACTCGCGGATCGTTAAGCTCCAACTAAACATGACATTAAATGCAATCTAAAGGAGACATTTCATTTTCAAATTTTGAGGAAAGTGTTACTTGAATTACGAATGCGTAATTGGTTTTCGACGGAAGTTTTTCGACTGAAGGGTTTTCGAAGAATCAATTCAATTTAAAGCACGCTACATTACAACCCTCAGCTACAAGAATTATAATGCTGAACAGTTTTCTTCTGATATTTCACGTATTCCTTGGAATATTTTAGAATTGATGGATTCTCTTGACGCGAAGGTTGATGGTTTTAACGATTTATTTTTGGCTTGTCTTAAAGATTATACTCCAACTAAGACTGTTAAACTCAAACGTAAATCATGTTCTTTCATCACTGAAGATACTAAACAATTAATAGTCACCAGAAATAACCTGCATAAGGTCGCCCGTCAGAGTGGATCCCTTAGTAACTGGAACGCTTTCAAACGTCTAAGGTGCAACGTAAAATTAGCTGAGATGCATAACCTACGGACAGCACCAGCCGCCCCGATTTCAAGTTCCCACTACCTTTCTCAAGGTGATTTGTTTGAATTCAAACCAGTCCTTTGTTTAGATGTCTATAAGGTAATCATGAACATGTCTAATAACAAATCTCCGGGATATGATAAGGTACCAGTCTTGGTCATTAAGGACTGCCTGACCTATATACTACCTGTCATTACTAGTATAACAAACCTTTCATTGGAAAGGCCTATCTTTCCACGTTCATGGAAGAAGGCTGAGATAGTCCCTCATTCTAAGCAAGGTGACCATGAGGTACCAGCTAACAACAGACCGATCTCGCTTCTCCCAGTACTATCAACGGTTGTTGAGAAGTTAATATTACAACAATACACCTCTTTTGTTCCAGACAAGAACCGCCTTACCAAACATCAAAGTGGTAATAAGAGAAATTATTTCATCGAGACTCTTAACCTATTAGTTACAGATCACCTTTTTAATGCTATGGATGAAAAGGTTACAGCCATGGTATTTATTGATTTAAGCATGGCATTTGACAGCATCTGTCACACCACCCTACTAAACAAGCTACAGGCTTTAGGAACCTCTACGAATGTTCTAAATTGGTCCCAAAGCTATCTTACAAATAGAGAGCAAACTACTCGTATTGAAACATCAATATCTTCGCCGTTAACCGTAACTCACGGAGTTCCACATAGCTCTATTCTTGGGCCTTCGTTATTCAGTCTATATATGAATGACTTGCCTGATGTCATTACAAATTGCTTAGTAGAATCCTATGTTGATGACACAAAGTTCTTCATCTCTTTTGCAATCAATGATAAAGTTGATGCCCTAAGCAAGACTGTTCAAGATCTTAACAGATTGCTGGTCAATCCACAAAAAACAAAATTGATGTTATTTGGCACTAGACAGCTAATTGGAAGATTGCGTGACATCACTATCACCTTCCTTGGTAAGGGGATATCCTTCGCCTTTTTGTAAAGACCTTGGAATTATAATTGATAGCGATCTATCGTTTAATGATCATATAGATTATCTATCGTCCTCATTGCTAGGGAAATTGTGTCAAATTAACATAGTCCGACATTTATTTGCGAAAGGTATTCTCTTAGTTGTCTTGAAGTCTTTAGTCTTCAGTAAATTATTTTACTGTTCAACAGTGTGGTCGGAAACAACACAACAGTACATTCGCAAACTGCAGTTGTTACAGAACTTTGCTGCCAGAACATTAATTGGGAAGAGAAAATATAATCATATTTCACCAATTCTTAAAGACCTGAGACGGTTAACAGTAAAGGATATGCTACAGCTTCGAGATGTCACCATGGTTTATAAATGCCAACGTGGCTTTGCTCCCGATTACCTTGTATCTAAATTGGTTTAAGCGCTCTAACATTCATAATTATAACACCAGGCAAAAGGACAATATTAATATCGCGTTTAAAAGAACATCAATAACTATGAGATCATTTTTTGACCATGCCCTAAATCTATGGAATAAATTAAGCGATGAAACAAAAAATTGTACAAGTATTAATAATTTTAAACGTTCTGCACGAAGAGAACTATGGGACCATTTATAATTTTTTTTTCTTTTCTTTTTAGCAGTTTACAGTCTCTTGTTGTCTTATTTTAATTAGGATTATTGACTCTTGTAGTTAGCTAATTTTTCTTTTTATCTCCTATCTATTGTAAATTAGTACTGAAAACCCCAGTAGGGATATACTAATAAATTTATTGTATTGCATTGTGCTGAAAACCCCAGTAGGGATACACTAATAAATTTATTGTATTGTATTGCATCTAATTGTTGTTGCTGTTAAGGAACCAAAGAGAACACGTCGTGCTCAACCAAAAGTGCGCTTTTACTGAAGATCAAAAATGCTTAATTCCAATAGAAAATGTTTCCAACAAGCTTCGTTAAGAAGACTTTTTGGTTCAATTTTTATTGCACTGTTTTATCAGATGGAATAAAGTCAACCGAGAGGGTGCAATTTGGATTCAAGGGATTCCAAAATTAGGTGCGATCGACAACTAATTCGTACGCGTAACCGGATTCAACGATACCAGACCTTGTTACATGTACGTATTAAGATCAGTAAGCACAATTATTCCGCAATGCGGTGCAATCAAAGATTAATTCTAGATGATATCAGTCCTTGTTATGTACTAAGATCAGTAAGCACAAGTATCCCACAATGAGATGCAATCGACGACTAATTCCTACGTATATCATTAAGTCGCTCGCAATTCGTTGTGGAATACTTGTGCTTACCGATCTTAATACTTAACAGGAACTGATATCATTGAGTCGGGTTGTCAGTCGTTGTTAGGTATTAAAGTGAGCAAAGAATGTTTAGTCGCCGAGTTTTTTTGCGTGTTTGCACCAGTTTGCTCGTCTTCAGATGGTTGAATGAATGCACCTAACTTGGTATAAAGTTGTATTTTAATAACCAATTTATTGGCTTTGATTGGATGATTCGATTATTTGATCATGGATTATTAACGATTTTTTTTAATGACAGCTAATACGTGCTCAATAAACACGTTAATGTTATACCCAGTCCGGAATCCTATATGTATCAAATACCGCTTTTCGACTGGAAACCGATCGTTGTATAGATTCCTTGTTTGAATGATGCAAGTCAATCTCTCCAACAATAAAAATTAAGACCTTTAAAAACTTCGAATATATTTTAAATATATTTGAATATATGAACAAGGAAAGAAAATAAATATATCATTGATAAGACATAGTCGCTCCCTGCTGGAAAACCTCAGTTCTCAGACTTAAATAAAGGACCTTGGTCGGCAGCTTTGGTCCGTAGAGCCAACACTTGAGGTAAATAACTTCTTGTACGGACCTGCTGTTGGTAAACAATATCAACAAAAGAAATAGAAGAAGTTTGGCCGTGTTTGCTTAGTCTGATGCCAACACGAGGAGAATAGAAGAACTCGCAAGCTGCTTTAATAATGGAAGAACAGGTGTACAGTAATACATATATGACCATTAAGTGACAGTAAACTAAAGAGACATCTTACGAAATACCTCTTCTCTCCATGACGGTTCAGTTGTGTGGGACTGGTAAGAAGTTTTACCAACTAGCCCGTGGTGTAAACGCCATGCTTTTCGCTGTATTCGACCCGGTCTAAGATTCACTTTCACGTAAGGGCTTGGTCGACCAAACAGAGTTCGCTTTAAATTGTTAGCTTCCATTCCTAATTATAAAACAAACAAATTTAAGGTAGATGAACGATCTTCAAGCTCGATACTCAGAAAATGATTTCTGAGCCCCAGACGGGGATCGAACCCGCAACCTTCTGATGACCGGTAAGACGCTCTAACCATTGAGCTACCAAGACTCAGATGGTGAGCTAGGGCGCAAGTTCGATATATATGTACGACCTAAGCGGAAGCCACTATATATTAATAAGGATTGATGAAGTTTAATGTTTGAGAAACATGAGAGCTTGGATATATTAGGTAGATGAACGATCTTCAAGCTCGATACGAATCCTTATTAATGTGTAGTGGCTTCCGCTTAGGTCGTACATATATATCGAACTTGCACCCTAGCTCACCATCCGAGTCGTGGTAGCTCAATGGTTAGAGTGTCTTACCGGTCATCAGAAGGTTGCGGGTTCGATCCCCGTCTGGGGCTCAGAAATCATTTTCTGAGTATCAAGCTTGAAGATGGTTCATCTACCTAACATATCCAAGCTCTCATGTTTCTCAAACATTAAACTTAAACAAATTTAACTTTGCGTTAGTATTACAGTGCAATTACGGGACCTAAACATTCTAGATCTTCAATTAAACGAGGATAAGAGTCGATTTGAGTGTTTGAGAATCCAAGGTCTTGTTGGTCCGTCAAATCGCATCAATCTCTTTCATGCACTCGAATCACCTTTGATCCGGAAACAAGTTACCCTTGCGTTATATTCTCATCAACTCTCACAACAAACTAAAATTTTATTAAACAAGAATAGCAACGCATAGTTGAAAATTAAAACTGAAACCTGGTGGCATTTTTTTCCGACAAGACCACAAATTTTAGTCACAAAGCCAAAACATTTAGTCACAAAAATTTAATCACAGTGCCGAAACGTTCTTCACATTTTGCAGAAAGTTGGTCATTAGCGAAAGGAGTAATTGTTCAATTCTGAACGCATGGCAAGAGATTTCAATTTCAGAGCCAAACGAGATTTTATTTAAAACCATACTGAAAGAAAACTTCCGCAAACATAAAATCAGTGAGCAGCCAAGAGTTGTTCCTGAGCAGAAATAGTACGGTTTCTGTTTGTAATAAGTTGGGTTTCGTCTTCAACTTGAAACGCTCGGTAAATAGTTTCGTTGTTCAATTTGTACGTCGAAAATTAACCGTAATTTTTAACTATATTTAAGAAAGTTAAAAATACCATTGGATTAAATTTAATGACATTTTAATCATAATTAACGCAAAGTACAATTTTATACCTTTCGTCAGGTGCTCAAATCAATTTGTACCAACTTCAATTGGCTTACTGTAAATTTAAGCGTATCTAAATTTAGCTGAACGTTTTCTCGACTAACATTCTCGTTTGGCCCCTAAAGCAGGCCATCGTAACTCGATGAACTTTATTATTGTTTACTTTAACCAAACCAGATAAAAAGCAACGAAAAGACCGACATCCAACAAAGTGCTGCACCCCTACTTTTGTTTCCTCACTCGATCTTCCTGATGATCAGGTAAAAAGCACAAGCAAAAGTAAAACACTTACTGCAAAACACAACATATTAACTGTCCAACGAAACACCTAATGAAATTCATGATCAAGGAATTGATCATCACCTGTATCGTTCAACAAATTAAAAGATTTATTTGTCATTCGAAGGTCATGAGTGGAACTTCATTTAACCTGATCCAGTGGGGGAATTTTTGTAAATTTTTACTGTATGAAACGACGACGGGTTGTGGACGAAACAACTTGGCGAGGTTGCCAAGCTGATGTCAGGAAATTTTTTCACCCGAAAAATGAAAATCGCATGTATTATATAGTAGTTCTAATCAATCTATAGTAGTTCTAAGAAATCACTATCAGAAATATTTTTCTGTCGTTTTCGAGTGATGTTTGTACTCACTGGAGAGGTCATTAAACGTTTGCGGAGACACATTAGCGTCTAATGATAATATCGTCAACGTTGTTTCTCCTAACAATATTACCGATATTACAGTTGTCACGATTTAGAAACAATAAACCGGAAACGCACTCATTCATTCTTTAAAGCGAGTAAATTGATCGCAAAATTAACAGTCAAAATTTGGTTTCGCAATTTTGTAGGTGTTCACCGAAGTAACAAAAATGATCAAAGCTAATGTAGGGTAAGAACGTTCATGGCCGTAGCACGCGGTCTGGCCAGACGGTCATATGCCGGACCGCTCTTCGACGTTACAACATTTTTTAGCCATTTATTTTGTCGCCAAAGAGCAGACCCTATGGCTTGAACGAAGGGGGATAAGGAAGGCTATCCCCTGAGGCAAGTGCGCCATATCACCCAGGAGAGTGCTCCTGCGTCAATGAAATTGCAATTGATTGTAACTAGTTACAGGCACAATGTTTCTTTAACATATTGTGACGAGTTACCGTACACTGGGCTTAAAAGATAAGAAACTTGTCATGATTCTGTTCCATGATACAGTACACCAATTTTGCTATTCATTCAAACGGCTACATTTTTACTGTAACTTTTTATAGTATAAAGGGACTTATGGTTGCCTATCAGAAGAGTAGTCATGGAGGATTTTGTGTGGGTAGTCCTGACGAATAAGACCACAGTAACTTGACACCTGTACAGTTAATCTCAGTATGTTAACTTTTGAGAGTAAGAACTGTGACATTTACTATGTTTCTGCAATACAGGTATTTTGTGTGTTCATTCCAGAAATTGCCTTTCAGAGTATCCTTTGCTCATTAAATTTTGAACCTTAGCAATTTCAAACCATTCTCTTCATAGCTCCCAGACCTTATCAGGTGTATAGTACTACAGCACATCAGAAACAAGGATGGTTACTGTAAGCAGAGTTACACAATACACAATAATTTCTTGGCACCTACACTGTACATCTTTTGTGTAATCTAGTTACAGTATCATTGACCCCATTGCAGCATCTGTGAATTAACAGATGTACACATGAAGCCTTCCATAAATAAAATAAAAAATTAACAAGTTCAGTCTGGTGAAAAATTCCAGGTTAACTCATTAAGGGGCAGGGCTCTTCCTTCCTGCCCTTTAATGGATTAAAGTATAAACACATACTGCTAAGCTTGCAGTTTGCATCTGCAAGGAGTACATGTATGTAAAAACATTTCTACTTATGGTACATGAATCTTAAAATGTATAGAATGATATAGTTTGGTTACCTTCTGACACCAGCAAAAAATACCTAAAATTATATATACTATTGCAATTTGTGGTGAGATTACCTGTTATGGTAAACTCTATAAGTTGGCCAGAAAATACATTGGTTAGGGTTCCAGAAGGTGAAGTAGGCTCCTAAATGTATTTGAAAATGGTAAATGTTAAGCATAAGCAACATATGAATGAGAACTATAGCTTAGCTGTTAGGCCTGCTAACATTCAATGTTACTGTTTAAAAAAGTTGTGCATTTGCATATACAGAGGATTTGAAGTGTTACAGCTTTTATTAACAACTCACGATGTAACATATTGTATTTGTTGTCAACGTGTTTCATAACTTAAACTACCTGTATACTGTAAACAATATAAGTTGTAATGCACTTCACAAACTATACCTGTAAATCTGGGTGAATTACATATAGCACTTGACTGACAGCCTTCACAGATCCAGAAGCACCATGGATATACTTAAACCAGCATTTATTCTCAGCTTGGAAACAATTTACAAAACAAAACAGCCATTAGAATTAACTACTACAAATACAAAGGCATCCCAACAGTACTGCTCAGCCTATGCAGTACTGATGGAGGCCTTTTGTTTTCTTTTGTTCAGTGATATTCTGTTTCAAAATATCTATTTTTGTCCATCTGAGTTGCATGCAAGTGACAGTAATGTAACAAGAAGCCATACACAGTGCAACCAGGATGAACTACCCTTTTCAATCTTCTCACTTTCACTGCCAATGCACTTCAAGAAATTCTCTATAAAGCATGTCAGTACTCATTTTTTGCAGAAGCTACTGTAAAAAATACAATACATCTACATAACAGTAAAATAAATTTGAAAAATAATGCCAGGGGATTAATGTTACCAGAACTCTTCATAGGGTTGTGAGTTTTGATCCCTTACAAAGCTACAGTTGTCTGTTTTTACTCTCTGGCTTCCTACAGTATTTGAAAACATATAGCAATGAAGCTCTTACTAAGGTAACCACAGAAGAAACCATATTGAAGGCATATTTAACCTATTAATGGGCAAAGGTATACTCTATAGTTTTACTCAGGCTAACTCCAGACAATTTTGCTTGTCAAAGGGATGAGCACTGCCCCTTAATGAGTTTATAAATTCTTTTAAATGATTATTCAATTATTGGTGGTATGGAATAATTTTTCCATTGGGGCTTTATAGAACAACTGTTATAAAACTACTCTGGAAAAAGAGTGACTGACCAAAGGCCAATACATCAAGTGTTGCTTGAAAGTTTGATACATTTCCAAGGGTGAAAAGTGCACTTTGAATGAACACTCATTAGTTTTTATTTGAGGACTTGGCAAATCACACTGTACTGTAGACAAAGCTCTTCCTTTACCTCATGCAGGGGTTTTTAAGAAACACTCATGTATTGTAAATTTCAACATTAGACAAAGACTATATAAAAAATACATGATGCCATTTGTTATTTCATTCAAATATACATGCTGCCAGAGCACACAGTAAGTCTACAAAGCTAAGACAGGAGCATGACATACTGTAACTATGACTTCATGAGTCTGCTCTACAAACTGTCAACAGTTTATTTGTGTCAATGGAAATACTTTTTACACAAACTTTGCACCAGGTCCCATTACAATTGCTGCAGTGTTCACAAATATGTATACTAAAACATACATTTATACATTACTCATAAAGGCAGAGCAAGTTTTATCAAATACTGTCTTTGTATACTATTTGGCAGAATCACAAATGGTAATGAGGTTCAACCTTGCCAAAATGAAATACAACTTTAACATGCTGAATCCACATTTAACATCATGAACAGCTCAACTGAAATCTTATTAACCACAATTGTTTACATTTCTAGATACTGAAGAACATTTTCAAATGACAGAAAAACACTTTGTTAGATACTCCACAAGTTAGTATCGTAAGGCAAATAATGTCAACATTTTGGGAGCAAAGAAATTGGAATTCCCAACCCAAATATATTGAAATACAAATAATATCAGTAAATAGTTTTTTCTGACAAATTTTTCATAGGCATCTCATACAGTGAGTCTGAGAAACTGACAAACATTTACACATTTGTGGTTTATAGGAATTTAAAGTGTGTTTTATTTAAAGAATTCTACTCTTTGAAATGAAATTATAGCAATCAATGAGTATACTGTAGTTCTTATTGGAGAGTTTTCTTGTAGATCATTTCAAAAAGTGGATTTTTAAATAAAAAAAATGCTCAATTTCACATGAGGATTTTACAACAACCCTATTCCATATACACTGTACTTTTTAAATCATTAATGGGCAGGGCTCATCCCCTTGATGAGTAAAATTGAATGGCACTACCCAGAGTAAAATACCAAAGTGTATCCTTGCCCCTTAATGGGTTATATGAAATCTCCTCAGTCATTTGAATAATTTAATGAACAAAAACTTTGATAATATACACTATAAGTATTATTAAATATTTTGTTTTATCTGCATATGTCATGTTAAAGGTTTCACAACTAATTAAATAAAAAAAAAGATGCAAATCAGTACAGTTTGCTAATTAAACATTGCATTATAAACCTCAACTGTGGTTTACCCGCTTAAATATATTAATGAAAACTTCATTTCTTTTTCAATAATCTGTGCTTCTGTTTAGTTATAACTAAAGAGCATAGATAATATCAAATACTGCACTTTAAAAAAAGTTTTCCTACAGTACATGATTAGAAAAGACCTTATGTTAGGTATGTTTTCCATAAAAGCATGCTGAAGTGTGCAGCAAAATGCCAGTGTTTTAATAGGTAAGCAGCTGCTGATGCATGACCATGAAAATGACAACAGTAAGTTTTATCTTACCAGCCTGAAAATTAATATTATTCCCAATCAGCCACTTCATTCCTCTCTTCCCTCCAGAGTCTCCTCTTTGTTTGTAATCCAAACAATTTGAAATTGAGTGATCATCATCTTAAAGTGCAAAAGTGGTATGATAGATAACAGACAGTACAGCAGAATAAAGTGTAGACTAGTAAATAAAATGTGCAGCAGAAGGAAACTATTTGACACTAACTGATATTAACTAAAAGATAAAACAGTTCTGATAAAATGTCTGAGACAAAACAAAGGTGAAAGTACAACAAACCCAACAAAACGAGAAAACCAAACACAAAATCGTAAACAATAGTAAGATTGAAAGGAAGACACATTTCATAGATGTCATTTGTCTCACACAGATTTTTTAAAATTATAAACTGGGATTGCAAATTACGGCACGTGTGCAGTAGAATTGCTCATGTTCACCACGAGAATACAACTTGGTTTCGCATGGCCAGCAGATAATCAAACGAAATCCGTTCCAATGTCAACGTAATTGTTTTAGCACCCAATATAACCTTCAGTCAGTACGCTTATGATCTGTTCTCGTCTTCAGTAAATACTCGCGACACCTCTGAATCGATACCAAGGATGTGCTGCCTCATTTATACACTAGTAGTCCTTCACTTGATTGAAAATTACCTACAGCACCCCAGCTTGACATAATACAAGAGGTCCACTCAATAAGAGCAGTTTTGGTTCATTTCCCCATTTAATATGATTTCAAAAAATGTTAGCACGTTTTAACGGAATTCCATCATCGATAACTACATCAATTCACGGATCGGCATATACTTGTACAGAGGTATACAACATTGAGGTCGTACTTTAGTTCAAGGAAATGACATAGTTATACTGACTATGTAATACTGAGGAGTAAGTCTTGTAAAGATGCGAAATTCAAAAGCGCTGGAGTTCGAAAAATTTTTGCACAACTAATTCTGAATGGATTTTTGTACAACTTTTATCGGCTTGTTGCGGGCAGGTCGGCGACCTTTCAGCATATCAAATTTCGAGGTCATCGTGAAATAAACAAAAGCGTATCGGCTCGAAAGAAAAATCTATAACACACTTGACTGGTTTCCTTGTTTATCGACGTTTAGATAATATGAGATATTTAAAAAGAGACAGGTGAAGTAGTGCTTTACCAAATCATCTTAAAATTATACCCTGTGATCATGGCACAGTCTGTTAAACAGAACCATTGTTTAGATCGACCCATATTGGAATCACATAACTTCAATACAGATCGAACTTTCCGGTTTAAATTAACCTACACTAATCCTGCCAGTGGAAGACCAGATGATTTCCCCAATGTCATGCTAAATAGCTCTGTCAACCAAAACCGTCTCCTTGGTAGTTCAAAATAAAGCAATTTAAAACAGTCACAATTCTTTGACATAATGATATGTGACTCAGTGACTGGGGATGTTTGACGTAAAGATGACAAAGACCAAGATTGACGTTTCGTGGACTTGGTCCCCGTGAGGCAATACCCGTTAACTTTAAACTCCTAATATTTGCTACAGCAAGGAAACAATGAAATAACATAACGACCTTGACTGATTGTGATGGATCACTTACCAGCCTCGATTCAATCAACAGAACCATTAAAATTTATATGAACTCTCCTCAATAACTTCTGGTTTCAAATTTTTACTTGGCGTTTTGACGTCAACTTACCAGAATAGAATAATCCGATCCAATCAGTAGAACTTGTAGTAAATCCCCCATGCCAGAATAGCGTTACTGTCTCTCCAACAGTGATGTGATGTTTATCAAGTAAAATAGTCGATAAGCCGTTGTCCATTTCGATAAACTTCACGCTTTAATAAAAGCTAACAGTGGTTATGACTTCAAGAACTTTAGAAGAGTTTACAATTATTTTAACACACTCGCACATGGCTGGTATGTAAACCAAACAGCCGTCCGTTAAAAACTTATCCTTTCAAAGGTCCTTGTTCGGGATTCAGAAATACGTAGAATCACTACAACTCGCCTTACATTGAACACAGATGCCAGGATGCTGGGATCTAGCTTCATCTGCGGATGTATCTGTGTGTCAGTGGTTTACGTGCGTGCGCACCAGTGAACTCGATTTCGAGTTCACTGGTGCGTGCTCGCTGACTCAACTTCCGGTAAACTTAGAACAGGCTTTTTGAAACAATATCGAAACATTGTCATCATAATCGATCATTTATACATTTTATACACCCATGTTACCTGGGAAAGATCTTGAGCCAGTTGCACGGAACTCGTTTCCCTGATTTACTTTTCTGTAGCTTTGTTAAATCATAATTAAATTTAACAATCTCGTCAAACCGCTTGTATAATAGATTTCCAATTGGATAAAAACAAAGACTTCGTTTAATTTCCTAAAATTTCACCCATTTTCTCTTCGTCCTCCGAACAAATAAATTGTATAACTGCAAGAAAGCTCTTCACAGAATATAATTGAACGATCCCAGTAAAGTCGACATTTAAACGTGGTTACGAGATTAATCACGCAGTTAAATGCAGATTGATTGAAAACATTTAATTGCTCGTGTAGCAGAACTGACACTTGATATTTGTTCTCATGCAGTTTGAAATTTTATGTATTACCAACGGAATGAGGTTGGGGGAGGGACTTAAGAGTCAACCACTGTGTAACTCCAAGGTTTTAAGAAGTGGCTAATCTCCCTATTTTGAATGGGGGAAGGTTTCGATGTTATGTCTTTGTCATCCCGAACGTCACCACATCTGATTAGCACAAGTGAAACAGTACTTAACAAGCTTGACATTATTAATTTTGTTCCAAAAAGAATTTTAATCTTTGAAACTAAAAGCTTGTATGGAATAAATACTATATATAAGTTAGTCCGGAGGAAACCCATTGTTACTTGAATGACAGTTAAGGTAGTGAACACAATTTTACTGGTTTTTCACATATGATGTTTACTTTGGACTTATGGTGGTAACGGTCTCAGAAACGCAAATTGCGGCGGAAGTAGGGGGAGGCAGTGAGGCCATTCGCCCCCTCAAAACCTACACAGTGGGGGAATAGCCCCACGAATGGCGACAATGTCCCTAACTACAGCGCCATGAAGCAAGGCCTTTATTATTCTCACCGTAAGCCGTGTAAAGCATTCCAATGCGACTGGAGCTATTTTGACCAATGGCAAAGCTGCCGAAACCCTGAAATACATTCAACTAATAAAATGAAAATGATTAAATGAAATGCTGTAAACTTTTATAGTCGTTTCGCGCAAGACTTTCGTCGCGGTATAGATAAAAAAACTAACGTTGTGTTTGTAAAAAAAGGAATAAAGAATTAACAGAAATTTAGAAATATGAAAATTCAACAATAATTAAAGCAACAGCAGGCCTCGGATTTGGTGCTTTTCAGACCATGATCCCAGAGTCTCCTATCAATTCGTGAGCATTTGGACCTCTCCTACGAAACTCAAACTGTTCCGCCGCTATTGGCTTCATCCCATTATTCCCATATCTCCAAATTTGGTATAGTAGAAAAGTGATGATGGGAGTTTAAGTTGCTGAGATAATATTAAGGATTTTCCCTCCTCCAAAGCAACAACAGTAGTTAAAGCTAGTCTGTAAAGCCGGTTTTCTTCTGAGCGGAACTTTTCTTTGCCTTTTGAAATTAATTCCACCAAGAGTTCACGAAATAATGAATAATCCCGCTTTGCGCGGAAAAGTCCACTCAGTGGAAAACCGGCTTTAAATTCAGTTTTGTTAAGTTAGCGGAAAATCTAGTTATTGACTTTTCTTTTTGATATGTAAAATGCTTACAGTAGCCAATTCTTATCTTTTAATACAAGTTTGATATCATTTTGACAAACAATTTTTTAACCATTCAAGAACAACAGAAAGTATTGTGGAAAAAAGTTTCCATTGAATGAGTTGCAACGTTAACAAAAATTCTATCAAATTTCTACAAGTTTTAATGACTAGATTTAAACTGTTTCTGTTAACTAAACAAAACTGATTTTTTGGTAGTTGGTATGGTATGGTATGATAAAACTTTATTTAACCACGCTGACCTCGACAACGTTTGCCGATTTCCACGAGGGGCGTCACACGTTTATACACAGTATATACAAATTTAAAATATTATGAAAAAGATGTTCTATAACTACTATAAAATACCATAACGTAACTAATATATATATATATATATATATATACGTGAACGTTTAGGTTTACGAAATAGAAAGAGGGCTCAATAACGCACAGAAAGAGCAAATAGAATTATATCGCTTACCTCAAAAAGTCACAACAGCCTGTTTCATCTTGAGAAAGAATCTTCAGGTGACGATTCTTTCTCAAGATGAAACAGGCTGTAGTTACTTTTTGAGGTAAGCGATATAATTATATATATATATATATATATATATATATATATATATATAACTGACAAGATAAAACTTTTAAAAACTTTATAAAACTTAATTTCAACGTTACGGGACAACTGCCCCTTTCTTGACAAAGGGCCAGTTGATCCGAAACGTTGAAATAAAGTTTTATAAAGTTTTTAAAAGTTTTTATCTTGTCAGTCATAAATGGTTTTAAAACTTGATGCAAGGAGGTTTTTGATAAGTTACATATATGTATATATATATATATATATATATATATAAGTTAAAAACGCCACCCGTGCGGTGGCCGGGTTTAGAATAGCACCGAGGTATCCCTGCCTGTCGTTAAGAGGCGACTAAAAGGGTTGGCGTCAGGAAGGACAATCGGCCGTAAAAACCTCAGTCCCAAATATGAAGGTTTCTGATCGGAAAAATACTTATGCTACGGCGTACACGGTAATCGACGCTCAGGGACAAACCCCGAACCCTGTGAAAAGTAAGCAAGGGGTAGCACAGCAACCAAAACTGAAAAAACGGTTAAAGAAGCAAGTGGAAAATCTGAGAATAGGAAACTGGAATGTAGGATCAATGACTGGGAGAGGACGAGAAATTGTAGATGTGATGGAGAGGAGGAAGGTAGCGATTCTCTGCGTGCAGGAAACAAAATGGAAGGGGAATACGGTCCGTCAACTAGGAAATGGCTATAAATTACTCCACTCAGGATACGACACGAAGACTAATGGGGTAGGAATAATACTGAGTAAGAAAATGACGGAAAAAGTGGTTGAAGTTGATAGATACTCGGACAGGATAATGAGGGTGAAATTAACAGTGGGAAAAGAATTATGGAATGTGATATCTGCGTATGCACCTCAGGTTGGGAGGCCATGGGAGGAGAAAGAGTCTTTCGTGGAAGAGCTAGCACATATGATAAGGAAGATACCTGGAAATGAAACGTTAATAATTGGAGGAGATCTTAACGCACACTTAGGAGAGCGGAATGAGAATTATAGAGAGGAACATGGACAACATGGGTATGGCACTAGTAATGAGGAAGGGGAGCTGTGGCTGGAGATGATGGAAGCGAACCAAATCTATGCAATTAATACCGGTTTCAAGAAGAGGAGAGAGCATCTTATAACTTATAAGAGCGGGATTAATGCCACGCAAGTTAATTACATCTTGGTACGGCAAGAGGACAGGAGCAAAGTGAGGAACGCAAAAGTATTGCCCTACGAAGCAGTAACAAAACAACATAGGCTGCTGGTTGGAGACATTTCAGTTAATGTAGAGAAGACGAGGAGAAAAGTAAAGAGAGCTTCTAAGACCAAAGTATGGAAGTTGAAGACACGGGCAGAAGAATATAATGAGAATATTAAAGAGCGATGCTTAATGGAAATATGGGAAGGTCAAACAGGGGATGAGATGTGGGAAAAAATATGTAGAGTATTGTATGAGGAGGCGGGAAAAGTTTGTGCAAAATCAAAAGGCGGACGCCCAAGGAAAAAGGAGAGTTGGTGGTGGGAAAATGAGGTGCAGATGACTATAAGAGAGAAGAAGAAAGCGTACAAAGCACTAAGGGATGGTTTAGCAAATCAAGATGAGTATAAAAAGTGGAAGAAAGAAGCAAAACGTGCAGTGGCAAGAACAAAAGAGAGAGCATGGAAAGACTGGTATGATAAACTGGAGACGAAAGAAGGAGAGGATAAGATCTATAAAATAGCTAAACAGAGAGGTAAACAGAAGAAAGACATAGAACAGATGACAGTAGTGAAAGACAAAGAAGGAAGAATTCTCACTGGGGAGAAAGAAGTAAAGGATAGATGGAAAGAGTATTTTGAAGAGTTGCTAAACATAGAAAATGAAAGAGACGACCTAGAAGAGAGTGAAATAGTCCATGGTCCAGTAGAGGAGATCTCCGTGGTAGAAGTGAAGAAAGCGGTTGAGAGCCTGAAGAACGATAAAGCTGCAGGACCTACTGGGATAACCGCGGAGCATTTTAAATACCTAGATATGGAGGGAATTGGATGGATAACAATGTTGCTTAATAAAATTATGGAGGAGGAAACAGTTCCTGTGGCTTGGACTAGGAGCTATTTGATTAAGATTTATAAAGACAAAGGTGATCCGTCACAATGCAAGAATTTCAGAGGAATAAAGTTGCTTGAGGTGGGACTTAAAGTGCTAGAGAAGGTTCTGGATGGAAGATTAAGAAAAGCAGTGAAGATAGGTGTTGCTCAGTTTGGTTTCCAACCAGAAAAGGGGACAATAGATGCAATGTTCATCTTGAGACAACTGCAAGAGAAAGTTCTAGAAAAGAGGGAGAAACTGTTTGTGGCATTCTTAGATTTGGAAAAGGCTTATGACCGAGTACCCAGGGAAGTTGTCTACTGGTGTATGAGGAAAAGAGGAATACCGGAGAAATTAGTGAGAATAGTTAAAGCAACATATGAGAAGGTGACAACAAGGGCGAGAATGCCCTTTGGTGATACAGAAGAGTTTGAGATCAAAGTTGGCCTGCATCAAGGGTCAGCTCTGAACCCTTTTCTTTTTATCTTGGTATTGGATACACTTACGGGGCATATTGAGACTGCTATACCTTGGGAGTTACTTTTTGCTGACGATATTGCATTGATTGGGAGAACGAAAGAGGAATTACAGGGAAAGATCTCGAATTGGCAAAACGAACTGAAAAGGGGAGGTTTGAAGATGAGTGTAGAGAAGTCAGAAATCCTGGTGATGGAAAGAAATCAAGGAACAGTTGTTAGGATAGTGGACATTAACGATAAGGAGTTAGTACAGGTGGAGGATTTCAAGTACCTGGGGTCAGTGCTGGAAGTAGAAGGAGGCTCGTGGAAAGCAGTGAAGCAGAGAGTGAAGGTAGCGTGGATGAAATGGAGGGAAATGTCAGGAGTCACTTGCGATAAGAAGATGCCACGGAAGTTAAAATGCAAAATTTACAAGACAGTAATAAGACCGGTGCTGTTATACCGAGCGGAATGCTGGACAATGAGGAAAAAAGAAGAGAATTTGCTGAAAAGAACGGAGATGCGAATGTTGAGATGGATTCTGGGAGTGTCGTTAGAAGATAAGATAAGAAATGATGAAATCAGAAGAAGATGTGGTGTGGTATGTATTGCAGAGAAGGTTAAGGAAGCAAGGTTAAGATGGTATGGACATGTGTTAAGGAGAAGCGAAGAAGAGCCAATTAGAAGTATTGCAGAACTAAACATAGAGGGAAACAGAGGACGGGGGAGACCTAAGAAGAGATGGTCAGATTGCGTGAAAGAAGATTTGAATGAGAAAGGACTAACATCAGATATGACGAGGGACAGAAGCTATTGGAGAACCAGAATCCGAGCAGCCGACCCTGGGACAGTCTGGGACTAGGGCTGTGTAAAAGAAGAAGAAGAAGAAGAAGTTAAAAACAGAAGTTTAAATATGCTACTTGGCATTATCCAGTTTTATATTTCTGTTACTGGTGTTGCCATGAAAACAAGAGAAATCCTTAATATTGCCCTGCCAGCTTAAAACTTTCGTCATTGGTTTTTTACTCCGGCAAATTTAAGGAATCACGAGTTGCGATGTGTAAACCATAGAAACCGTGTTCCGCCGACACCTTGAAGGTTTGTCCACTTGGCTCGGAACATCAAGCAGCCACAAAAAGGTAATTTGGTTCATGCGATACTACATGCCAGGCTGAATGCATGTCTATTGCGTAAAACACTTGAGGTACTTCCGTTGCTAAAGTGGTGTGGGTTCCATAAAACAAGAAAATTAACATGCGAGGCAAACCCAATCAGTAGTAGTATCCGCAGAGACTCCGTCGAATTCATAATATAGTGTGATTATTTCCACCATATTTACAATTTTATCAGATTTGGTAATTCTATGCGAACACAACCACCACTCCCTAAAAACACTTTCTCGCACTCTTTCTTCCGCGCTTATAAACGTAGCTACTTCCTACAAGGTCACATGCCGGAAATTCCTCATTCAAACACTACACATTGTACTAAGACTTTTTGTTTTATTGTTTTGGGTCTAATCATTGTTCTCAACCTATATTGCACTGACAAGCAGTGGCGCCTACAAGGGATTTATATTTTAGGGTGTGCTCCCCCGTAAAATCTATTCTCAAATATGCTCGAAACAAGCACCTTTCAGAGGCTTTTACGGTTTATTTTTATGCCCGGTATACCGAGACAATATATATATACATAAGCTCATAAAAGCGGATGCATATTTGGCATCAACCGTGTAAATTCTTTTTCGTTTCTCAGCGAATTTCACACTAACTAGATAAAGGTCCGGCAAAAAAATATTGGTAAAACATTAAAATACCCAAGAAGTAAAGTATTCAAACTTTCTGGCGATGCATTAAACCATCAAAATATTAAGAAAGGCTAATTCATAGAATTTGTGACCCAAGACCAATATCTCATTTAGCTAATATGTAACCGTACTGCACAACGTTAATTTCTGATTTTACAAATTTGATTTTAATGAAAGGTTTATTATATAACCTTTTTAAAACAACCAAAATATAATACATCTTTTGCTGTTCATTACCAGAAAATATACTATCATTAAACCCAACCTCATACTCATTAACGCAAAAATACATTCGTTTTATTCAATCGACATTCACTAGCGCAGATAAGCAACCATTTGCATCAAAGGGAATTCTATAGCGCCAACAGACGACCATTAACATCATTCTACTATAAATTAGGGGTAATAAAATTTCAATTAGGCAGGATATTATAAAATAATAAAATAAATAAAAATTTTTTTAAATAAAAATATTTCTCTTGCGTAATTTAAATTTTATTATCCCTAATGTATAGCAGAAAGGTGCTAATGGTCGTCTGTTGGCGTTATAGAATGTCCTTTGATCCAAGTGGTTGCGTATCTACGCTAATGAATGATGACTGAATAAAATGAATGTATTTCCGCGTTAATGATCTTGAGGTTGGCGTTATATGATAGTATATTTTCTGGTAATGAACAGCAAAGCGTGTAATGACTGTAAGTCAAAGCGTCTCAATCAATCATAACACACCATTTCACTGGAAGTAATGCCAGCCATATAATGAAACTCTTAATAGTGAATACGAAGATGTAACAATTACTGAATTATGGATCAATATCTGTTTTGCCATGCCTTTTAAGTTCTGTGAATCGTGTGTACAGGTCTAAAAGGATTAACATGACAAAATGTATCAGGAACTAAAGCAATCTGCTTGCAATAAATAGTGTTCTTCCGCTGCGGCCTTATGTTTGTTTGTCCAGGCAATGTCAACAGTGGAGAATTAGTCACGGGTTTCAAGGGGCAATACCCGCTGGGCGCCAAAATTAAGAACTGTCAAATTGTGATGTCGTGAAAATATTTCCCTGGAAAGCCCGAGATTGTGACTTGGTTCACAATAAGTCACGGCAAATTTAACTCGCCAGTTTATTGATAAAAATGCACTTTTTGATACGTGATAAAAGTTGACTTGGCGCGCAGGTACGACCTTCATCAAGAGGAGGCTCGTGGGACTCGTTTGCCAGCAATGGGTAAATGGCGTACACCAGGGACCAGTAACCTTTTAGTACGAGTGGTTCAAGTTGAATGCGACCTCATAGTCTCCAGCACGCCAAAGAGTTTAATAACAGCTAAATTTGATTATTTTTACGTAGAGTCCAACAAAGGGTGCCTACGACGTTTACGTTAACGTTTAAAACATGTTCTAAAGCTCTAGACAGAAGGAACACTGGGCAGGGGCGCAATCAGAAATTTCGAAGGCCAGGGGTTGGAGGGCAATATATCCAGGCTTCTTCTGGATAATTTTGGTTATTTCAAGTATAACAGATCGAAGTAGCTTTGGGAAACGGAAAAAACAAAAAACAAACAAACAAATAAAAAAAAACCTGTCACTAACAGGGCAGATATATAACCTCCTATCGAAAGGGCAGAGGTCGCCATCCCCCAACCTCCTCTAGTTGCACCCCGACTAGGACCCACGAGGGGAGGTGTTCACTAGACTTCCAGGAAGAGCATCTTGGTTAGGGTAACCCAGTATAAATAAATAAATATTTACTAACACAGGCCAAATGATAATATGTCGATATCCCTTAAATATTTATGCAGATAACTTTATTAATAAGCAATTTCTTTTTGCTTAGACTATTCACTCAGTTCGACTAATAACTATTTACGTTCAATGATTTGGCGCGTATGTCGTGAATATAATTAACTCGATTTGGAATCCTAATCGTTCTATCGTTGTGAACTGTCAGAAAATCTACGCTCTTTCCGGTCTGCCCGCTTACTAGTGCTTCCAACCAAAGATCTACGAGCGATATTCAATGAGTTTTCATTCAAAACCAGCTTGATGTTCAAGATGGTCTGGGAGTAAGTAAGTTATGTCGTCCCAAGGATGGCGATAAAGTCCTTGTTTGAGCCGATTTTGATCTAAATAATGGCCTAAAAAGGAAACAAACACGCGTTAAAAATATTTTAAACACATAGGCATGACTACTTGACCACTTCGTAAACGCTAAACTTTGTAAACTTCACCGTTAACGTATATTTTTAATATTTTCCCCGTAAATTTTTGCGGCTTAAAAAACATCAATTTCCAAAATTTTTACGCGAGTCAACGCATTAAGGGGTTTCTTTTTTAAGCCATTTAAAACTCTTACCGATAAATCCTATAGAACGGCCAAGAACAAACAGGCCATTGAGTGCTCCGACAGAAATAAATTCATCAGCTTCTTCTCTAAAGAACAGAAATGTATCATTAAAAAAAGGAAACATGTCCGCAAAAGAAGCCAAAACATTTCAGATTTAAAGGGATTGAGAAACACAAATGCTAAATAAAACCCCACTATATGCATGGAACGGCGAAGAGAAGAGGGCTTTCGTGGTTGTGCGGCTCGATCTATAATTTAAATTTAGTGACGTGATATCCTTACATTAACTTTCTTATATTGAAATAACTGGAAATTTGAATGAACGAGAATTGATTGTACCTTATCTATGTCTAGTAAAAAATCCGACACATTTTTAGGTTAGGTTTGAATCGGAATGAGGATAAGAAAAAGTGAGCAGATCAAACTCATTCGCAGCAAGGCCTTGCATGAAGAGTTAGATGTACGGCACAGGCCAAATTAGATCAGAAATAAGAGGAAAATCAAACAAAAAAAATAACAGAAAATAAGACGGTTGATGGTCTGATGCGAACCAATTAAAGTACCAGGTTAAGAAGTTTGGCAAATTTGTCTGCAAAAATATGTCGAAATGACTTAGCTGAGCGACTCCTGCCTGATTTACTAACAGACCACGGTACGATTCCAGGCTACATAAAACTATCTGCTTAGATTAGCTGAGTTACTCCTTTCCTATTAGTGAAACTTCAATAGTCCTTCGTTATTAAGAGGAAACATGCTGCCGCTGGCCCAAGTTTGATCACTTTGATGCCTCGAGAGAAATGCGCTTCTGGGGATTGTTGCTCCAGAAACATGAAGCAAAAAATTCTTAGCTGCTCTTTGTCAATCTGAACATAACCCAGGCACTAAAGTGATACAGAAGCACGATTCATATTTTGCTATAACTGTACGCTGGTATGTGACCTTTCAATAACTTTTTATTCTTATGAAGAGGTTTAGGAAAGCAAATACACGCAATAAACGTCTTTACACTAGAATGTACAACATGCAGAGGGCTTTCGGCTTCGGTTGCCTACGATGCGGCACTGTATAAACCTACTGGATCGTTAAAGCTGCCCATATTATTGGTAAATTTACCTAGTAAATGACCCACAATGACGCAAAAGGTCAACAAAACAAACTGCTATACAGCCATCAACGTTTAGGATCAAGTTTGGTTTCTAAAGTAAAAATAAATGTCGTTAGAAAGATTATCAATGATCTATAAATTCGGATGGGGTATGGTAGGGTGACAATAGAATTGCTCTGTAACTCTATGCAGAAAGGATTTAATTTAACTTCATTTTCCTAACCTTTACAAACTAACAGTGCTTGAAAAAGAATACACTCAGCCACGGCACTGACCTGACAAATCACGAGAATCCCAACGAGATTGCTTTCACTGGAAATTTCACATTACCTTGGCTGTTGTAACTTTCTCCACGCTTAAAGCAAATTTTAGAACGTCATTCGAAGGAAAGTTGGCCTGTGCGAATTCTTTGATTATTACAACACGTTTGTCGGGGTTGTTGATCTATGAAAAATATGAAACAAAGAAATAAAGTTCAGAAGTTGAGGGCACATGTCATCCATTTTTTCCAAATTTTATTTATTATATTTTACCTGATCTTTGTACAACAATTTTGCTATATTTATCTTTGTCCGTTTTTTAGTATTTCTATTCACTTATATATTTGTTGGAAGAGAGTTTACTTGAAACGTAAGTTCTGTTCCCTCTTCCAGTCACCATATTGTACCTTAATTGGATTATTGTCAAGTTTGTAACGAATTCGTTCAATTTGTCGTTGCACATGAGGTGGTTCACATGTATAAAATATTTAAGTAGTATGTCACATCTTCGCCGATGAAAATTTGTAGATAAAACAAGGTGAGGTTAAGATTTATTTAAAGAGTTGTTATTTCAATAGAAAATTTGCAAGAATTTTCTTTGTTTTTTACGTGATGATAATCCAATAGATCGAAAAGGTTAGGTTTTGACTACATTTAATCGTTTCAACCTAACCTTCTTTGATCAATATATCAATAATAGTTAGCAACGCTGGTCTCATTGTTACGTGCTCCACACATTCCCTTTTTTCGTTCATCCAACTCTGTATCATCATGATTACTTCTTGAATAGACTTGTTTTCTGAACAGTGTGAATGTATTTGTGACTGGTGATCAAAAGCTTGCAAACAAATATATTCATACTGGTTCAGAGAACGAATCTATTCAATATCAAGTCATCTCGCTTTAAGGTGGCTCTCTGGAGTTTCTATTTTTAAATACTGCAATTAGTACGATCTCCGGTTATGGGCATTTCTATCTTTAAAATCATCATTAGTTCCATATGCAGTATATCCAAATGTAGAAGGAAAATCATAGACATAACAATTGTCCAATTATTTCCATGGTAATAATAATATGCTCGAAATTGAGTAGATTTTCATGATAATCACCATTAAGGCAGATTATCTTCGGTTTTCTTCGGTAGATTTTTACGATTGGGTAAGTATTGATAACAAGATATTAGGGAAGGTTATAAAAACAGATTATTTGTAAAAAACAATAGCCGGATTTAAAAAAAAACAAACTCTTATTTTCATAAGACAATTTTGAAAATAAGTATGTTTGTACGCTTACTCTTCCTGTATTGTTTACCAAGTTTTTAATTAAAGAAATTGTCAGAAATAAAGGTCCAAAATTAATCTATTTAACATTCGTATTGACGCGGACGAGGCTGTCGTGGCAGAATAACAATTGGACAAGATCACGAATCAAACATGTGATGCCGCGATATAGTGACCAATACACCATTACATTATGTATAAAATGAAATGTGACGTAACGCTGGTTTACATATAGATGAAATTTTTCACATGAATAGCTGCTCATCATCACGAGTCCTTTTACGTTAAGTATTTTCATACCGATTTTACACGATGTCCAATTCCCATGATTAACTTCCCAGACTTTTTATAATTGTTGACGAATTCCATGGCCGTTATACCGCTGTCACATCCTTCAGAAAACTGGTGGGCTGCACCGTCGAGGGCTCCACCAAAACGATTTCCCTAAAGCAATATTGTCAGCAAAAAGATTCTTAGTTACCTAGCGGGTGTAATCTAAACGTAACTAAATGTCATGCACACATCTGGCAAAAACTTCCCAAAATATGTACTGAAAGAGTCTTCTATCTATTTATATTGTCACGCTGATTTTCATGCTTGTCATTTCAAAAACAGTCCTGGGGAAAGGATATCCTTTTAAGAAACCTTTAACCGGGAATCGAGGAAGGTTGGAGGGCAGTTTAGCAGAGCCCGACAAATCGCTGACCTTTTAGAGTAAGGATTCGGTTAGGGGTAGGAGTAGGGACAGCTGTAGCGTTGGGGTTAGGGTTAGGTTTGTTGATCCCTCGATAGCCTATTAATTCAGGCTTCCCCTACATTGCACCTGACCTGACAAAAATTCTGAAAAGGGGCTCTTAGTAAACTAAAGTGAATTTTAAGAATGGAACACCTTGAATAGCAATTTCGCAGATGAAAAGTAAACTGTCACGTTGCTTTCAAGTTTTAAAGAACCGGTCTAATAAAGAAACAAGGACACTAAGGGGAGTCCAAATCCAAGGGCTGATCTTGAACTTGTGTCTTCTGTCTTAATTCACAAGCATAAAAAATCTGAGGCTGGTTTTAAGTCTTTCCAAAAAATGTTAAAGAAGTAAGACTGGAGAGAGAAACAAAAATCGATCGCCTAGCGGTTGGTGATTTTTTTACTTTTATCTACAGTCGTCCAACATTCCAGTATGAATCTCACAATTCAAAAAACGGAAAACTATGCAGTATTTCTGAGCTGTTGCGTAACTAGGACATCTCGAGCGGTTACCCTAGGATGACTTTTAGTAAATCTTTTTATGAAGTAATATTTAGAACTGATTCGGGGGTGCGTCTCGAACAACTTAAAGTATCATCTTGCGCAACTAATACTTCAAAAATTCTAATTTGATACTGCTCGAAGATTACATTACTCGACTGGTTGGAGTGGCCTAGGATTTTTTAGGAGAGGCAGGTACCCAACACCACCGCGGGTTACACCACTGTTTCGCTCTTACAAAGTCCACGAATTTCCAGCATGACAGGTTGATTTTGAAGAAATGCAACGCTACAAACCTAAGACATCTTTCAGATGAACCTCGGCAAAAGAGAATCGCGAACAAAAATCAAAAATCTATCAAGACATATTGTCTTAAGGAGGTTAAAGTTCTACTTCACACAATATGCCACGATAAAAATTTTAACCTGCACTAAAACCTGAAGTAAAATTATTGCGGAGAGTCTGTAGTGTGAGCCTTTGGGGGCAAAAAGTAGCTTGTATTGCACTTACACAACCCAGAATCTAGTAACGTTCTTTGAGCTCTTAAGGAATCACTTGTTCCAACTTTGTGAAGACTGTCCCATAAAACTGAACGCTAAACCAGAGCTTGAAGATTGTAAATTTATTGCGGCTGCGTCACAGAAATATATCGACAATGGTTCCTCGGCTTTATCAGAGGACAATGGATATTTAGAAATTATCTTGTAGGATCATGGAAAATGTGACATTTTTATATCGAAACTTGAAAGGTCGTAACAGTTTCTGGGTAAAATACAAAAATTGATTCTCTAATTTTACAGAAGTTATTTCCCCTCCATTAAATTAATGCTGGGAACAGGAAGTCCTGCGAGTGTTTGCAGTGTCGTTTAGGCCTGGTTTTCGCTTGTGACATAAGCACAAGCATAATGACGTACGCAAGCGCAGTAAGTACGTCATGGTCAACTGAACTCTTTGTACTTCACCAATACAAAGGGATTGACCAATCATGAAGTGCCTACTACGCTTGCGTATGTCCTTATGCTTATGCATATGTCAATAGTGAAAACCAGGCCTTAGTTAGGGCTGTGGCACCGCCTAGCATTAGACTCATCTACAAGACGGTTTATAGAACGCTTTTAATTCAAAAACTGTTTCGTAAAATCACGACCCATTCTATAAACTGTACTAACTATTGTCAGCAAACCAGATGCGAGGGAAGACATGAGATCTTTGCCTGCTCTTGCGGTAACGATTGTATTGTGGGCTCCAGAAACAGCTACAGGTGATAAAAATAACGGTAAGACGATGACAGAGTATTACACGTGAGTAACATGAGGGTTAACAGAGTGACTTCTTAGGTCATTTGGACGATTGTAGTAGAATATTATGATAGCGGAGATACTATACCATGATTTCGAGACAGTAACGGAAACTTCGCTGCCCCCTGTTTTCTTGAATATCGACATAAAATATGACATCATCTAATCGCGAAGGATGCCACTATTTATATATGTGGCACGCGATTGAAGTCAAAGCAAATAGCAAAATAGCAAAATATCCAAATTGCTAAAAACTCTCTGTGAATTGAGCCTGAATACATAAGATGAATTGACCAAAACTCTGAATTCTATACAAGAAGAATTCATCACTACTTTGAATCCAATAAAAGAATGAATTCATCAAAACAGCAAATTCCATCAAAGATAAATTCGTCAAAACTCTGAATTCAACAGATGATCAATTCGATGATTGGCAAATATATCCTCGACAATTTGCTGACTTTCTTAGCAATATAAAAGCAGGCCCGCAGTAAGGGGGGCAAGGGAGGCAGATTGCCCCAGGGCCTCGTACCCTGAGGAGCCTCAGATTGTAAGGGCCTTATCCTTAAGAATTCCTCAAAACGCCTTAAAGGCCTTAATCCCGAATGAAACTCTTTTTGGCGTATAGGCCATAATCTTAAGGTTGGGGGGGGGGGGCACTCTGGATGACCACATTGCCCCGGGCCTCCTGTTGCCTCTCTGCGGGCCAGCATAAAAGGACCTTCGCCTGAATTGGGAATCGGTCTTTTGCATCCAGGCATTACTCCATAATTTGTGGTACTCTAGTATCGTTAATTACTGGTAGATGCTAAGCGACTTGATATTGGATGGCAGAGGGAAAAAGATGCTTTGTCAGCCTTCGGCTTTTAAAGAGTGATCATTAATTCTGCCGAAAATCCGTTCCTTACATAAATTTCAACCATATTTTTTTTTTTGGCCAAATATTAATCTTGGCTCAAATTCCAATTATACCACTGTAAAAACTCACTCTGATTCACATCTCACATGAAGAAAACAAGCGCCCTTGAGCCGACTTCGGAACAAATATTGGGAGAAGCAAGGGCAACTGCTCTCCTTGCTCGCACTTCAACACCCCTGTGTGATTAGGATATCCAAGGTTATTTACCAAAACATTTTACTGGCTCAATATTAAGCACTCAGGACGTAGTTGTTGATTGGTGAAGTTGATCCCGTTCCTGTTTGATGAAACTGGACCTCATGGTTTGACGTGTCCAAGTACCCAGATCAGTGATCGTTGATGCTCACTCCTTTTGAGGAATGTTATCTGGTAACGATTTCGCGCACCTATTCTAGCATGATAGAACGAGTGCATCGAAGATTTCTAGCTAAGTGATGTTGGCAAATAGTTGTGTCGAAACAGCTGAAAAATCTGGTTCCCCTTCAACGCGACCTGCGACAACAGTGCGAGTAGTACCCGTAAACCCCAATAGCAATGACAAGAGCGCTCGTGGCAGATGAACTCCGCCTTCAACCTTTTCACCTGGAACTTCTGCACCTGATGAACAGCGATTATTTGGATCCCGTTCACTGGCGTGTCGTCCAAGAAGTACTTTTACGAGTAGGCCCTTAAGCAAGTCATAACCTCGCCCTAATGTTAAACCAAAAAATGTGGATAAGCTCGTTCCTTTGTTTAGACGCAGTTGATTAGAGGTCCTTTTCCTCAGCTGCAGACAGAATTACTTTCAGTGCAGCTGATTTAGATGTAACGAAAAATCGTTTTTTACAAGAACGGTAATTCTGTTCTCGATCATGAAAGGACAACGGAGTTTTCATTCAGGGCTTGTCACCGCAGGTAGTTACAAAGTATTACGAACCTCAGATCAGAATTCAAAACAGGTTATGGACGCTGCCGTGTGTAATGGTGGCTTAAAGTGGCATATTTGAAGGGTGTGCAGGACAAGCAAAGTGATACATACGTCTTTAACATAAGGGCTTCCCTTCTACTTTTCCGTATAACTTACATGTAAGTGAGCTTGTTAAAAAGACAAGCTTTGTAGGTCGTTCATTCGCCCTGTTGTCGCAACTCCTGTTGGACATGTGCCAGATGAGCGCATTCTCGAAGTATTTCATGACTCTCCATAAAAATTTATAACTATTCACGAGCATTATTTAACAAAGTTTTCATGCACCCACGCTGGCACGCTTGAATGGTGCATGGCACAATATGGTTGCCAGATAACTTTCCTTACCCCCTTCCTGTCGTCTCCACTTGACGAGTAAAATCGTCTGGGGTTAGGCAGAGTAAAGTTGTCTGGCGTCAGCCAGAGTAAAATTAAGAAGTTGTGACCGGACCAAAAAGGGTTAAAATGAGTGACCAATAATCTTGTTATATGGCAACATCAAAGCACCAAGTTCAGTATATGAGACAGAGATGGGTCTGCTTCACCAATCAACCACTTGGTTTTAAGTGTTAAATATTGAACCAGCAACATGTTTTGATAGATAACCTTAGATATGCTGACCACTCATTAGGGGCGTCGGAAGTGGTGGCCAAAGAGAACAGTTCCCCATTAATATCAACAACTTGACAGGTGCTTTAAAACACGTGTTTTCTCTATTTGGGATTTGAATCTGATTGTGTTTATAGAATGATATAATCATAAATTGAACTAAGACTTATTTGAAGTGAAAAAGGCTATAATTAAAATTTGAGTGGAAACAGGTTTAAGGCATAATTTATTATGTTTAAAGCTTAAGGTTACTATATCTTTGGTTTCCTCCTAGTAACAAATTGTTTCCAACACGCCTGTCACAAATTCTGGTATAAAGCCAGCACGAGAAAGAATGATTCCAGTTAAGATCCCTTCCAGAAATGTTACTATATAAGCATGCCTGCGATTTATTAAGAACTGGCCATTCACTGAATTCATCATTTGTTGAATTAAGAGTTTGATGAATTGATAATTTTGGTGAATTCTTCTTCACTGAATTCAGAATTTCGCGAAGTCTTCTTTTATCGAATTCACGAGTCTTGACGATATGGCCTATTTCAAGCGTGCATTAATCCATCTTTTGTGTATTATTAAATTCAACGTGTGCACCGTTAAAGATGGGAAGTTTGTATAATTGAAATCATTGTAATGGACTATTTGGTTCACCCTTACTTAAGATAAACCACTAAAAATAAACTGTAATTGAACGTAGCTGTCAGCCTCGGAAAATTCTTTTGAAGTAATATAAGTCAACGAGTGCTAACCGCTGACTACAACCACAGCCGACAAAAATCCTGTACTAGATTACTGTACTAGATGGTAATTTTTGATGCTCATTTTCTTGCAAATTATCCATAGAAAATCTATTTCTAGGACAATCTTGGGTAACCATACATAGCTAAATATGTGTATCATTATATATTCTTAAAAAAGGCCATGCTTGTTGAATTCACCTTTAGCTGAATTCAGAGTTTTGGTGGATTCATCTTGCGATCAATCAAGACTTCATTGAGAGTTTTTCGCTAATTGCGTATTTTGCCAATGGAGGATGGATGCATTTACATTTTCGAAATTTCCTACTTTCATCAAATTCGTTAATGTCCACAAACATGGAAGATTTAGTTTCTGAGATATTATCTCTATCCTTTCTTGCGTTTTACATGCAGTCAGACGACTAGGTGAGTCTGACCCAATTTTATTAAGTGAAAACTAATTGCAGTGAACTAGGTACAGTACTATGTAAACTATCCGCTGTTAAGTAAACTGTTTACGTTTGTTACTAATATTTTAATTTATAGCCAATGAACGGGTCTCAGGAAACTCACAATTTCAATACATCGATCAATAGCTCGATGTATCTTCATCCCTATTTGACAATTTAAACGTCCAACGCTAACACAATATAAAATATAATCGAAGAAAGAAATTTACCTGGTCCGTGGTCAGCAGTTATCATCAAGCACATTTCGATAAAATCACATGCGTATTTTGGAAGTCTACAGAAGTTAGAACAACACGTTGAAGGAACTAAATATATAAACCACGGTATAGAACAAGTAGCCTTTTGTAGCTGAAGTTAAGCGTTTGAGTATCACCCCATGGAGCGAGCCAACAAGTGAGAAGTACGATCAATCGAAAGAAAAGACTGCCTGAAATTGGATGAATTTTAAGCGTACTTACTTTCGTTGAAACCAGAGTAAGCCAAGAACTCCACCAATTCCAAGGCCGTCCTGTAGTATGCGTAGTGGTAATAAATTAAACGGAAATTTCAAGAAGTAATAAACTAGCTGAATTTTCCTCGATTCAAATATAGACTGTCATTGTTTTATCAACTGAAAGTAATGCTATGCGTGTAACTGGAATATTGTAGAGTATAAATAAAACAGACCTGGAATATTTTTGTTATTGGAACTCCGGCGTAGAGTAGCTCCGCTCCTCTCTCATCACAAATGCTGGACATGAACGACGAAGGCTTTCGAATTAACCCTAGTTCCTAAAAATCCAGCCAATTTTTTTTAATGAAGCAATATTTTCTGTAACCAAACGTTTTTGTTCGAGACAAGAGAGGAAGATAGACAAGGAAGGGACTGTGGGTGGACCTAAAGACAGCAGTTAGGGAAAAAGAGCCTCAGGGCAAGTGTGTTGAGATTATTTCTGTGAAAACATTACGTTCAGAATTCGAATCTTATTTGATTCGTTCGCTATTAGTCACGAGGCGCGATCGTACGATCTATATCAGAGAGTTTCTATTCGTTCAGATTAGATGAACTTTTTGACCTTTCAAACTTGGTTTTGGATTTGAAATGAGGCTTTGTATCGTTCTTCTCATCCTCTTTCTGATATTTTCCTTTTTTCCCCTTCTGAATTTGTTTTTAACCCTGATCTGTCTCATAAATGCCAACTCAGAACAAGTATTCGCAACGAATATATTGGAAATTGAAACATTTGCAATATGATTTCGTTACACAAGATCCAATGTATCAAAGACGATTTAAATTAACAGAAAAGGCAGCTCGCTCTAGATCTTTGTGTAGACGAGGTACACTATGGTGAGAAGCCTTCACAACTGTAATTCTCAGAAGAAACAATTATTTCAAAGAGATTCCTCGTAAAGACACTGCATAACTTAAGGACGGAAACCAACGAACCAACTCTCCTTTTCCGAAAAAGCGGTGTAACAGACCATGGTTCATCCATCTACTTGACACACTTTTAGCTACTTACTATCCCTAAATACGCACGCTTGTTTATTCCCCGGGGAAACCTCTGACAAGCAGTAAGCGTATCCTCTCGTATGAATAAAATTGGGTGCAGTAAACAAACTAAAGTGAATATCCTTCACAAACTTTAAATTTCCTCGGTATGGCCCAAAATTCTTTTCTCGGATCGACTGGATTTTCGTCCCTTTCACTTTTTTTTCAATTCTTTTTTTCTTTCTTGCGAATTTTTCAATCTCTTTCCATTTTGCCTAGTCCTAGGATTAATGCATAATTAATAATTCTTCACCCTCGACAGTATAATTACACCTTTTGTTGTTCATTACCAGAAAATATACTATCATTAACGGCAACCTCAAACTAATTAACGCGAAAATACACTTATTTTATTAAATCGACATTCACTAGCGTAGATACATAACCATTTGCATCAAAGGGCATTCTATAGCGCCAACAGACGACCATTAACATCATTCTACTATATATTAAGGATAATAAAATTTCAATTACGCAAGAGAAATATCTTGCCTAATTGAAATTATATTATCCCTAATATACGGCAGAATGGTGTTAATGGTCGTGTGTTGTCGCTATGGAATGCCCTTCGATGCATATGGTTGCCTATCTACGCTAGTGAATGTTGATCGAATAAAATGAATGTATTTCTGCGTTAATGAGTTTGAGGTTGGCGTTAATGATAGTATATTTTCTGGTAATGAACAGCAAAAGGTGTAATAAAGCTATAAAGCTAGCGATTACATCAACAAGAGAACAGTAACATCTAAAAACATACTTGAGCCCAGCTGTAATCCATAGGAACAGTGGGTGGCGTTTTGTCCGGTTTAGGAACTAACTTCCCATCCTTCACGAGCTCCTGATAGAGCTCTCTGTAATGAATAAATAGTGTTTCTACGCAAAAAGCAAGGTTGAACTTGTACTATGTATATATATCAATAAGACGTTAAGGTAAAAACAGTTAAAAACAGTTACTTAAGTTTCACGCACGGAGGCGACCATCAGTGGCGATCATCGAGTTTCTTACTACGTTTTCAATCGTTTACAAACATTTTACAATCTTCCAAAAAGACCTTTAAGCATGTCTGAGACGTAATTTACAAAATTGCTGTCCATTCTGTATCAAGGATGTATTATTCGATACAGAACGGCCACTTTTGTAAATACAGCTTTTGCCCATCGTTAGAGCGAAATCAGTGTTCTAGAGCGAATCTCATCTTCAGTAGCGCGTTTTAAATTTCAATAATGTCAATCGAAAAGCATTAAACTTATGGAACATTATTAGTATCTATCAAAATTCAATAAGAAAAATGGAACAATCAACAAAACAAAATAATAATAATTAGCGCTAACGCAACAGGAAAATGTTCCACAAACAAGACTGGAAAAAAATGTCCACCAGGAATTGTAGCACAAGATACAGCACTTTGCTTAAAATGTTGTTTTTCAGACATTCACAGCAGAGTAAGCGCTACAGTGGCTGAACAAAGAAGGAGGCAGAGAATATTGCAAAAAGGCAGGGAAAGATTAGTGCTGACATAGTCCTGTTCTGGCTCTTCAAATGCTCGTATTACAGTGACTTTTCTTGTCTTCTTGTGATATGAACTGTCTCCTTCTCTGTTCAGTTATTTAAGCGTTCACTCTACTGTAAACACCTGAAAATAACTTTTTAAGCAAAAGACTGTATCTTGTGCTAATATTCCCCAGTGCAACATTTTCCCATAGGCGTCATCGTTAATTGACTTATTATTTTGTCTTGATTGTTTCATTTTTCTTTATTCATATTGAACTTTGATCCACGTTAATGAGGTTCCACAAATGTTTATGATTTTCGATTGACGTTACTGAAGTTTGTAACGTGCTATTGAACATGAAATTCACTAGAATGTACACCGATTTTGCTTTAATGACATGCAAAAGGTGTAATATAAACTCCGTTTACACTGTAGAATTTTGGGAACGGCACGGCAAATTAGCTGTGCCGAGATCTACAAAGACAGAACTGCTCAGCACGGCTAAATTTTCGAGCACGGGTACCAAATTTTAAAAATTCTGCACCATTTACACTGTGAAAATCATCCGTGCCGTGCCCAAAAATAGCGGCACGCGTGCTAAAATTTTAGCCACGTCGTGCTCAAAATGTTAACAATGTAAACGGGATTATATCATTGTAAATTAGCCAGGTCGGAATCTGGTAAAGCTAGTAAGAAAAAAAATATGAACATATTCCGAAAAATAGAGACATCTTGGAAAACTCGAGATATGAGTCAAAACAAGACGAGTATATGAGACTATCTCATATGCTCGTCTTGTACAGTCTCATATACTCGTCTTGTTTTGACTCATATCTTGAGTTTTCCAAGATGTCTCTATTTTTCGGAATATGTTTTATTTTATACTTTTTGAAGTTGTCAGCTGGTCGTGGTTTTTCGTCAAATCTATCGTATTAACTTGGTAGAAGGTTATAGTTCGAGTTATGATAATGGTTATAGTCAGGTAAAGAAGTGCACACTAGAGTTCGGTGGTCTCCATTGTTAAACCATAAAGCCATGGCTCTTTATCTGATTTCTGCTTGCACAGGCAGTGCAACGCGTTCAGTAATTATTTCATCTGAAGAACAAGCTAAATAAAGGTACAATACGTTAAACCTGCTCTTGCCACCTATAGACGCCACCACGAAACTTTTCGTGTACTAAAAGAATCAACGACGTAACCAATCCAGTCTTTCATACATCGTTCACCCTAGTGGCAAAATAATTTTACGCCAATGTTTGTCACCACGTGTAACCAGCTGCTGTCTACAGTGATCACCACACTTAAATCAGAGCAGGCAGACCAGGGATCCATCCTTCGTTAGCGTACTGCTCAACGTCTTAAAATAATTGGTAAAGTGAAACTTAACAAGTAAATTGAAATCAAAATTTCATACTTGATAACATCGAATAGCATGTCAAAGCTACTGGGCACATGAGCTCCAGCTTCTTTAAGAGCCTAGAAAAATAAAAGTACAGGAACATGGTGAGAAAACGTCAAGGTTTTGAAAATGGTAAACGAAGGAGTGCAGCCAGAACCATCGTGGAACGACTAACCTCCCTCCTGTGACGTTGACAGGATCTGTGTTACATTTAAATTATCTTTCCAACTAACTCCCGACCATGTCAAGTAGCATGATGAAGTAAATTCTCGAGTGTCATAAGCACATCTTTTGTAACGCAGCCGGGACCAGTAAAAACAAGTCTTAAGGCCTCCGGATAGGAATCGTGTGTGCGGCCCAGCGAATCTGGTGCAGCGCTCTGCCAACTGAGCTACAAAGTCCTTTGTTGAGAGCTTAATCAAATATAAATTTCACTTCATGTGATCGAGTGCAAATGCCAAATAATTGTCGAGGTGAGTATTCCTAGATATATTCCGCTTACTTGATCCACTAGCTTGACTGACCTGAAGTTCAGCTCTTAATGCTGTATCCATCAAATTTTTGTTTTCCTATTGAAAGAAATTTGCAATGTCAAAAAAATGTCCATACCTTATTCTTAGCTACTGCCGTTTCCTTTTGCGAATGGGCGCTCGATCCAGCATGGCCAAACTGAACCTACAAAAAAAATTCAAAACAAACAGGGTTTGTTTATTTATTTGTTTACTTATTTATTTATTTATTAATTTATTCATTTGTTCGTTCGTTCGTTCATTCACTCACTCATTCATTTACCTACTAATTTATTTATTAACTTATTCATTTATTTTTGTTTCTTTCCTTGAAGGCGGACCGCTTACCTGCCCTAAGAAAATGACACAGGCGTTAAAAATGATAAACGGATATTACCTCAGAAGCAAACATTGTGCCACATGTTCCAATGCACCAAGCAACCATTGGTTTGGTAATACGACCTGACTTTATCGCGTCGCAAATCCTATATTCCTCTGTCCCTCCAACCTGTAGAAAAACACAAAACAATTGTTAGAAGACCATGTCCTCCGGGGCAATTTGCTAACAGTGCAGAGGTCATTCAAAGCATATCAAAAATTGCACAAGCACGGAATCAGTTTAAACGAGAAAAAAAATAAACACACACACAAAAAAAACACGAAAATAGAAATTAAAAAGATAAAATATAACATATCTTAATAATATCATAATATAATATGTCATAATATAATATGTCATAATATAACATGTCATGACGCGAAACATGACACGACACCGAACAAGAGAAAATGGAAGAGAAAAATAGAAACGACTGAAGGAAAGGATAATAATGAACAAATAAACTAAGGAATGGAAAGATAGAGAAAAGAAAGGAAAGTAAAGAAATAAATCAGAAAAAAGAAAGAAAGGAAGGAAGAAAGGAAGAAGAAAGAAAAGAAAGAGGAAAGACAAGAAAAAAAGAAAAGACAAAGAAAGAGAGGAAGAAAGAAAGAAAGAAAGAAGGAAAGAAAGGAAGAAAGAAGGAAAGAAAGAAAGAAAGAAAGAAAGAAGGAAAGAAAGAAAGAAAGAAAGAAAGAAGGAAAGAAAGAAAGAAAGAAAGAAGGAAAGAAGGAAGGAAGGAAGGAAAGAAGGAATGAAAGAAAGAAAGGATTACTTCAAAAAGACCAGAGAGGAGCAAGAGAAGGAGTTTCTGGGTGTCTGGACAATTTGTTAATTGACAAAGTAATTATGGAAGATGTTAAGGAACGTAGACGAAATATGGCGTGTGCTTGGATAGATGTACGAAAAGCATACGATAGTGTTAATTATTCAGTTCTTAAAAGAATCCTCAACATGCACAAGTTCCCGACCACATATATTTCGGCCATCATGAAACTGATTACTGGGTGCTCGACATGTCTCTCAGTTATCACCAAAGAAGGAAAGCAAGAGTCGAGTCCTATTATCCTCAAGAAAGCCTTGTTGCAAGGCGATTCCTTATGTCCGAAGCTATTTACCATATATCTTAATCCAGTTGCTTGGAAAATACGGACAATGAACGGATATGTCCTAAGTAAACCCATTCAGTTGAAAATTACACAAACCATGTTCATCGATGATCTGAAAATATTCTCAGCAAGCGATAAGAAGCTTTATCCGGCCCTACAGTCGACAAAAGTATGTATGACAGATCTGAATATGGAATGGGGAACGGAGAAATGTGCAGTTATGAATGTGAAAAGAGGTATCCTTGATGATGAATCCGTAGCCAAATTGAATGATTCAACAACAATCCGGTCAGTGGATAATAATCGACCATACAAATTCCTTGGTATATATGAACACCTCGGGCAAGATGAAATAATGATTCGAGAAGGAGCTAGTAAAGAATTCTTGCAACGGGTATGGTTGATATGGTCATCACCACTGTCAGATGCTCTGAAAGTACGAGCTACCAACACGTTTGCAATGTCAGCCTTATCCTATTTTATGACGACAGAATGGACAATTTATGAAGTCCAAGAACTTGATCGACAAGTACGCAAGATACTAACAGACAATAAGGGAAGACATCCTTGTGCTTCCGTGCATTTGATGTATCTCCTCCAGTCAATGGGTGGTAGAGGATTAAAGAGTGTTGAACAAGAATACAAAGAGTTGAAGATTAAAACCGCCTTCCATTTGTATACATCAACCGACCAGGCCGTTAAAGCGGCTGCTCGGGCTGATCAAGCAAGAAGAAGTAGAGGAAAGAAATCGTTGATGAAGGATGCTGAGAAGTACGCAGAGGAGTTGGGGGTGGAGATTTGCAAGGATAGTAATGATAGGTGGACTATTAAGTGTACAACTGATGCCACTGGTGAGAAAATAGCCAATGAGATGGGAAAGATTAAATCTCTCCTCCGAGAAGCAAGAATTGCAGATATTAAGAAAGCGGTTACCAATCAGCCATGGCTTGGTCGCATTACTTACAAGTGATGGGAAGCGAAAGACCAAGTTAGAGGTTTCCTCTGGTTGAATTGCTGGAAAGGCTGTTCAACAGATATTGTAACTGATAGGGAGGAAATTTTTCAACAACGTATTCCAACTCGAGTGTACTATAGTTTAAAACTTGGGCAAGATGTCACCACCAATCTCTGTCGTCTTTGTGGAAGTAAGCCTGAAACCGTGTCTCACCTCCTAACTGGTTGTCCACGTTTTTCCCACACAGAATACCTTTATTGTCATAATAATGTACTTAAATGTTTGTATTTTACAATACTGCAACAATTTGGTATTGTTAAGACAATACCTCCCCCAAACACTAATGTGGAACCTAAACCGGTTGTGAAGACTGATGACTTGGAGGTCTTCTGAGACATTCCAATTTACTCTTTTGGCCCTCAGCTCCCAACGACAGTTGAACAGGGAAATAGACCGGATATGGTAGTTGTTAATCATAGAGGTAAGACGGTTGCAGTTGTTGAATGTAGCTGCCCATGGATTACCAACATGGAAAAGGAAGACAAGGAAAAAACAGACAAATACAGACAATAAAGACAGAGAAGATATGAGAGCTATGATGTCTACCAAATTAACGTGCTGCTGGATGCGTTGGGAGGATACTTAAAGTGCTTAAAAATTTTGCTCAATAAGTTATTACAACAGGACAAATTAGTAGAGAGTGTTTTGAAAAGAATGCAAAAAGCAGTTATATTTGGCTCGATTCGTATAAAGAATCTTTTTAAACCTTTTAGAACTTAGGAATTTTAACATGTATATATTTAGTATAGTTAGTTAAAGGTGTTCAGGCTACTCGATTAGAGCCCTGAACATATTTTATGTAATTATCTTTTTAAACAAAACATTAAAGTACACGAAGGAAGGAAGGAAGGAAGGAAAGAAAGAAGGAAAGAAAGAAAGAAAGAAAGAAAGAAAGAAAGAAAGAAAGAAAGATGGAAAGAAAAAAACAAAAAGAAAGAAAGCCGAAGAAGGAAAAAGGGAAACTTTAGACCTTCAATCACGAGTTGGGATTACTCGTTCTACATTATCTGGTGAAATGTATTTCTCAAAAATGAACGCAATGCCTGAAAAGTTCTCACCTCTCCCAACAGAACAATCATCTTTACATCAGGATGGTCATTGAAACGCAAAACATGATCAAGAAACGTTGTTCCTGGGTATCTGAAAACAATTACATAATTCCGTGGACTATAATTATCGTAATAGCTGGTCGAATACGCATTTCGTAAGGGTTTTTGATTTGCAAACGAAGTCAGCAAGCCTTATTACTCACGAGAGGCAATTCAATTTTTCGTCGACCAAATAGCATTTTATCATGTATTTTCTGAAGTTACTCGAACTTGCCTCACCAGAAAATTAAACGAATTCGTCAGATAAGGAAGCCGATTTTGCTTTACCTGTCTCCACCAATGGCAACTCCCTCATACACACCATCCGTTGTCCTTGATATTATGTTGTTTAATTCGTTCGACATTCCGCCGGAGCGTGACACATAGGCAACACTAACAGAAAAAGAATGGTAATTTTGGCTACTGACAACTGCCCAGTCATGTAAATCCTCACTTCAGCACTTCAGATAATACGCACCAAAAGTTCATCCCGACGCCGAGTGCTTTTTCAAGCTCGCAAATCGAAGCTGACTAGATTGTGATACTCACTTGAACTGGAAACTCGAGCCCATTTTAGTTATGGGAGGGGTTTGAACACCACCACCACCCGAATCCCCCCTGGCTACGCCACTGCATATACAAGTACGTATTTGAATATATACGTATAGTTGTTTGGGTTCAAATAATACAATTCAATATTCAAGTATCCAGGCATTTTAAAACGGTTTGCTTAGCAGAAGCCTCCAGGAATTCATTGTGAAGTAAATGGGGAAAACTCCGATAAAGAGTCGCTTCAAACTTCATGCAGACAAAGCAGGAGGACTGTCCGTAATACGTCCGATGCTTGCACAGGCCTCAAAGGACTCAATGGTCCAATTATTGGCAGCCCTAGTTCACCGACCTCGGGGGACAAATGAGGGGGAGAGGAATTTTTAAAAGGGTGATTCCCCTCAAAAGATATTGTTATATTTGGTAAATAAAATAAATATGCCCTACATTTTTCATTCAAAATGCACTTTACCCGTACAAATAGGAAATTTAATTTGGTTGGTAATGCCAGTGAAGTGTACAATACATCACAATTCACAAAATTTACCTTTACCTAATTCATTACATCTACTTTAGATCAGTCAAGTCTAAATGGCAATATGATTTTAATATATTACGCAAAGTCGGTTTATCACCCGAGGTAAAGACGCACTGAGATTTACAACTCATTAAAATACACAACCCAGAGGCGATTCACCTTTCTCGGGGACAAAACTTAATTAAAAAGTTTAATAGTGGAAACAACTGCACAGCTCAAGGCCACCTCACCTTCCTGGTCGATAAAGTTTGGAAGCCAAAATGTTGTCAAGCATGCCACCAGTGTTGCCGATCTTGAAACAACCAGGTTTGATTCCACCGACCTGAAACGCAGGAAAAACAACCTTTAGACTTAACCTTTTATAACATTATTTACACTGGGTAAGCGTAGTTCATGTCACCCTGTCCTGAAACTGTTACGATCACTTTTCAAGAATAACTTACCTTCATCATATTTCAACAGTCGCTAGATTGCCTTGGATCGTTCTCATCATTTTCGAACTCTTGGATGGTTTCCACAAGTGAATGCGTTGTTTATTTACAATAAATATAAACACCTAAGCAATGGTTGTATTAACAACTTTACAACTTGCAACCATGGAAGCTGACGGAAAGTGTGTTTATGCATAGATTACGCAGTCATGAAAAATGTACCTACACAGATTTCAACTAATGCACTCAACAATTTCTTTCGTCTTGCGTGGGATCACTTGACAGTCACTGATGACTTGCCAATGACAGAGCCTTTCCACTAGCAGTCGTCTTTAGAGGTAAACATCGAGCGCTGTTAGTGTTAACCTTTTCTTGTATGAACCTTTCTTTTGTTCTGTGTTTTTTCTTTTAATGTTGTAATTTGTTATCACACGACAACCGATTGCGTGAAAGGGTTGTATAGCAAAAAGTAAACAGGTACAGCATATGGGAAAGTTGACTAGTGTAGGATACGACGAACAGCCACTGGGCTGATTTAGAAGATTACTTTTGTGTCCCTTCTTCGCAACATACAATTACTGTGTCCACAACTTACCGTGGCAGGTCCAATAATAAAAACACCTTTTTCGTTCGCTTTTTTAATTAATTTTCTGGTCATGGCTTCCGGAATTCCTTCGGCAATAATGGCGATACTTCGTATCTAGACAACAAAAACCGAAAACTTGCGTAAGAGCCGCTTCACACGTCACTCATTTGAAACAAAAGGTAATTGGCTTATCCACCCAGGAGTCCATCATGCGGCATGCATGCAGGTATTGTAGTGAATGGGGCACACTCAAACTACTAGGAAAAGGATAAAAGCCAAAATTAAATAAGGGTAATTCTAAGAGCTTTTCAAATAAAAATTGTTATCAACAGAAGCCCTGAGATCGTAACATTACGATCAAATATAATTCAGAATAAGAATTGCGGTTAACCATTGGGGAAACTATACACCTGTCAATAAAACGCAGTGACAAAATGTAATTGTGGTTGGTATAACATGCTTGGTTTGTCAGTAAATGAGTCGACAGCCGGCTACAACCCCACTTAGAAGGGTCACGGTATGCCACTTAATCTTATTTTGTTTTGTCCTACGTTTGACACAGCAGTAGCACGACGTTTGAGATGGACCGGGAGGATATGTCACACACACCTGGCTGAAGTTCATCGCTTCAATTGTTGAGTCATAGGCGGACCTCAGAGAAGCAAAGTTCACCATAACGTCCACTTCTGGGTGCTTTTGCATTGCGTCTTTCATATCTGTATAAACTAGGAGGCAATAGAAATAATATAAATGTAACGAGGCAAGACATTTTGCAAGGCAAAAAATTAAGGGTGACTCATTACCAATCTAGTAACGAATTACATCAAAACAATACCTTCATTATTTTGATTCTTGAGCATTAATTCCGAAGCGTGAACACAAAGAATAAACTGCTTACATACACAATTTTATTTCGGCATTTCGAAATAACCATAGTAAGAATAGACCTTAAAAAGTGTGCCACAGATTTGCCATTACGTACGTCCTTATTTAAAAAGTGGATGTATGGAGGACATGTTAGTGTGACGAGGGATTGAGAAGGGAAATGGAAGTAAGATATGAAGGAAGATATGAAGGAAGAAGACCAAGAAGAAAACGATGAAAACTATGTTAGATGACCTCAGGGTTTGAAGAAGCTGTGAGAATGGCTCGGGATAGACTGAGATGGTGATTGACAAATCAATGGAAAAACCTGCCTAAGGGTAGAATGTTTCAGTTATGTAACAGTATGATGGTTATCTGCACTTCTGCAACAAAACATTAGCATCAAAGTATATTATTTTGTTTCAAGTAAAATTCAAATTCAGCTGTCAAGAAATGTTCTTTTTGTATCATAACATACCTGGTATCATAATTTCTTTATGTCCGTAATAAAACTTGCTTCTGTGGTTGCCACTAGAATGCGACAATTATAAAACTTTATGAATTGGCAGTTCAAAGGTTTTTCAAGAAAGAGCTCGGGAAGATAGTATTACGTGAAAAACCGCTGCAAAGAGTCCTACGCATATGTTGGTATTGGAAAATTTCACTCTCCACGTTGTAAAATACTGAATATCCAGGTTTAGTACAATCTTCTTGCGTTCATAAACTCATAAAAGTTTCAGAAACTCCATATGCACAAACATTCGGCAGTCGTGTTTTTATGTGAGGGTTTATAGGAATTCATAGGAACATAAGTTCTAGTTTCTCAGTAACAATAAGTATATTACATTCGACTATTTATTCAATCATCCTCTTACGACTGATTAATATACTTGGCCTTTTACTTAAACGGTGGAACATTTATTTATTTAATACCTTTTTGTCAGTTTCCAACACATTAAACATAAAACAAAAGAAAACGTAACACGCACAAGAAAGCTTCTCCTCCGTGGCTAAACTCCCATATGAACGATCCTCTCCGATTCAGAACTGTTTTGGGGTCAAGTTTTCTCATTCCGAGCTAGGTGACCTCGAAGATCAGAGTAGATATCTATACATGACTTTGACAGCATGTATTTATGAGAATGCCTGAAATCTTGGAGGTGGTCTTGGCTATGTTTACTGCAGCAAGAAGCGGCACGTGCCTATTATACCGTAAAAATGTCTGATAGCAAGGTACAAATCCCTCACATCATTAATCTGAAATTATTACCTGAAGGGGTACACTATGGCTGCAACAGACGGTAATCGACGTTCACAAACGTAGTCAAAATCAAGCATCCCCTGAAATGATGATGAAAAACTTGTTTTAGTATGAACCAAATGAGGGGGGAAAAATAAGCTAGAATTTTTATCTTTCTTCTGACACAATGGGTAAAAAGTTGAAGAAAATAATACATGATTGATATTGGTGGGAAAACCAGTTTGCACTAAAGAAATGGTTAATGATTTGGCGTGCTCCATTGACTTACGGATGCACGATGGAAGTTCGGAGAGCATTAAAAACGTGAGTTCAGCAACTCGAACTAATAAGGAAATTTCTTTTTTCCAAAATGTTCTCCCACGCTTTTTCCACGTTTTCTATCAAGAAATGGAACACACACGGCAGCCAAATTTAAACGGCATCACTGACACATTACATCATTGTTGCGAATAGTTTTGGTGCAATTATTATTGAAAACACTGACAGACTAAACTGTTACCTTTTCTAAGCTTTCTGTCACAGCAGTCTAGTTTATGTAAAATTTCTGATTTGCTTTCTGAAGTAAAAAAGGAAGCTATTTTCTTTTACCCGGAGTCTTGTGTGTCTTGTGTCTAACAGTGTCTTGTGTGGAGTCTAACAGTGTCTTGTGTGGGTTCCAGAGGAACAGCTAGGTCAGAACTGGGCAAACGTGCTCTTAAAATGCAGGAAATGCCATTTCAGGGACCCAAGAACTCAGAAACGTCTTGGGGGCCGAGACTCCGAACCTCCTAGAAAGCGTGTGCTTCATGCTTGGTGGTCACCCCCCTCGGTAAATTCATGGCTATGTGTCTGTGTCCGCCCAAAACCAATGGGCTGGCTGCGCCACAGCATTCTTCTTGGGTATTCCAGCGAAGAGGAGCCAGTTTTAGTGCGAGAAAAGTACTACTCAGTTCAGTTGTGTGGTTTATTCAAGCAAGTAATAATCAGCTAATTACTAGCTAAACCAAGATCATTATTAAGGGCAAATTAAACTGTTTTAACCTTCAATTCGGGATCAAGATCGCAACAAATTTGTTTGCTTGGTTTCAACACACTTGAAGTCTCCATGAAGTACTTCTTCATCAGGCTAAGACATAGAATGTTACTGGTGTGAAACCACAAGAACCTCACAATAAACAAAAACAAACGGGATACTTTTCGGTTGTCTTCACTTTTGCCCTAAAACATTACGTCATAAAGTGTAAAACGTTCTTATTGATGTTATTTGCATAGATTGAAGTCTGGAGACAAATGTTTGAAATCACGGAGACAAGGCAACGTGAATGAGCAATTTGTTTGCTAGAGAAAATACCGGAAATGGCATTTCCATTTCTCAAAAATTTCAGGGGGTAGCATGCTCTTGATCCATAACACTTACGCCAATGCTACCCACACTTACCTCTCGGCAGGGAAAACTATTACCCGTTAATTTTGTTTCCCTAATTTTCACATAAGCTTTTTAAGCAGCTGGTTAGAAATCGTCACCCTCGTTCTGCTGCTTCTTTTATAGTTTGACACTTCAAGTATTTTTACAAAATTATTACCTGCACAGCCCTGGACTGCATGCCCCAAACAATCGCTCTTGTCATATCATGGAACAAAGGTTCTTTCCCAGCTCCGTGATCCTGGGATCCTTCTGCTTGCTGAGCGGACTTTAGACTTTCTAAATCTGACGCAGAAATCGTGCGTTGTTTTTGAGCCAATACTGGTCCCTGAAAAAAGTTAGCAACATAAGCATTACCAGATAAATTTTTTTTAACGTATGAACAACAGATTACTTAGAAAACTGACGACAAAGTAGACTAGAAGATGCAGTTGAGTGACGAAGACTGGGCGTATTTTTAAACAGGTTCAAAAGGCTTTTCCATGCATCAACAACACAGACCTTTTTAGGGATTTCAGGTTTCCTAAAACCCCTAACACCTTATTTCGAAATAATGGATGAGGGATACTTCGGTATTTAATTTTATTTTCCCTAAGAATTTTAGGTATTCGGAGAAGCAGTCTAAATATTTCTAAGAAAATCGATCTGAGGCAAAATGAAATGTTTTGTTTTCTCATATGCAATCTTAGCACACTATTTTAACTAAGTTTATTTTGTTAATGTGTGTGCAGAAGTTCCATATTAAGGGGAAACTCTGCTGAATGCATGAGCTAGACCAGAGAACAATGAAGTGGATAATCCTTTAGTAGTGAAATAAGCGCAAACTTTGATTTCTTGATAGTGCAAACAACAATCGAACATTCGCTCTTGCGCATTGAACGTGACATTGTTTCTTCAAGTAATAAAAACCAACTGTCAGCCGTGTGAAGTTTCGAGTACAGTGATAGTCATGGAGAGTACGAGCATGCGAATCTGCGCCACAGAGTGATTATTTAGCAGTAGGCTAGGTAACACATTTGACGGCGAATTCCTGTCCCGACATGCCTACCATAGCTAATGATCTGTGCATATTGATAAAAGACGCGTAACGGTACCGAATTTATGGCTAGGCTAAACTGAACTAAAATGACTTAAAACACAATCCAGAAATAAACATCTTAAAGACTTCATATTTGGGTCAAAATAAGAGAACTACGGTCGACGTTTACCATTTACTTATCTTTCAAAATGTCTATTTTTGGCTTGTGTTTCATCTCGTATTTGTAGGTGGGGTATGGTTTGTGGTCTTATCCATAGAGTAAACTACACATTAAACCAAACTAGACTACACAAGAAGAAACAAGAACACCTTTAAAGGACAAGAACTATGCAACAGCCACTTGATACAGATATCGTATTATGATACAAATATTATAAAGAGTATAAAAAGAAAGCAATTGTAACATTTTCCAGATAAACCCGAAAATATTTTTTTCTTTATGCAAAAGAATCAGGTCGTGTAATGGACTATAAGTATGCTGGCAAACAGGATGAGAAAACACAAAAAAATTTTGGAGCTGCTTCGTAGTTACTTAAAACTATTATAAGGGTCGGTATGATAGGTATACCTAACCCTCTCAGTCCTACGAGTACACACGAGGAGGTACTACAGTACCTTGTCTGCTGATTTAAAAAACATATCCGCTGCTGTGTTTGAGTCTATCACTAGTTGGTTAGGAATTTCACGTTTTCCAAGGGCCATACCAACAACGGCGGTCATATGAGTCTCTGTACCAAAGACGTGAACAGGTACTCCAATAGTTCCACCTGAAAACAAGCAATTTAGCATCACGACGAATGACGACTCTTGACACTGAGAATCAAGTAGCTAAGATTGAACCTCATCTGTGGTTAAATCCCGCAATTTTGCGTACTACGAGGTTTTTGTTTTTAGTTATTCTACTGTGCAAAACATTCGCAATTAAACAAGGTCCTTCAGTAATGACAATCGAACTCAGTTATGCGACCATGCAAAACCTGAGTTCACTGAAATTGTACGATATTATGGATAGGGTACGTCTCAACTAACTCCTGTTACAGCTTAATGTTTATCTGAGGCGAAGATGCAAGTTCCCACGCATGTCAATTAAATCATCAACTTTGGGAGAGTATAATATTGTATCTAAAATCGGCTCCTTCAATAAATGAAAAATCTCACCGCACGGTACAAACACGCTTGGCGTCCCTGCAAATACGCTTAGCGTCCATCTATTATTAAAGGTGAATTGTAAGTCGTCCTGGTGTAAATTTGAATGTGAAGCAGGCTTTAGCAATTGGACATTTACCACGGTCCGTTTCGTACCTGGCTTTTTCAATAACAAAAACGGTGAAAAAACGAATCATGTTTTCGCTGAAGGGTTCCAATATAAAATAATTGGGTAAAATTGAAAATACGTAATAAATTTGAATTTCATTTAATTTTAATTTTATTTATGTTTGCCATAACTTAAGTAAGAAGGCAGTTAGCAATGTTGCTTTCCAAATCATCCTCGCTACTTTGACTTCCCTTGTCGGTGAAAGTCTAGAATCAGAAAATAACGAGATGTCAGGTCTGGAACCGGGTTCTGACCATTGACCTATATACGTGGACTGCATGACCCAATTTCATTTGAGTTGCGAGAGGTGTCCCCAGAAGTATGGCATCAGCATTGAAATTTATGGGTCCATCTGCTAATTGCAGTGACCACTGTTGTACTGATCGGTGTTTTTTGACAGAATTGTGGGCAATTCACGAGCCTATTGATAAACAATAATTTTTAACCTCAATGAACGCACAAAGTATTTTCCTTTCTTTACACTGGTGGTTATCGTTAGTTTTGAAACCAGGGATTTAAGACGTATTCGCTTAAGAGTATCAGTAGAAAATAAACGTGTTTTTACATCATTGCTTCATAAATCAACTGGACAACGAATTTCATCCCAAGGCCACTTCTGGAGATTTTCTGATGTGTTTAGGTTGTCTTCGAATTGCTAGAACAACGTATTCTATTCACTCAACATTTAATTTCTTACCCACTTCGCGCATAACTCTTAATCCTTCTTGATAGTTGGGACCACCTCGGCGGACAAATATGGTCACTTTATGTTTGATAATCTCCAGTTGGTATTCCTGTAAGGCTCGCACGATACCCTAATGAAAATTAGGACAGTCTTACTACAGGAACAATTTGCAAGTTATCTGCTTTACGTTTAGTAGACAGGATGTAATAGAACACAGGACGTTTCATTCGTATCAAATCCAATATTAAGTGAAAAAATATCTATAGAGCGAATTCACAACACTCGAATACATGGAGATGTGATGACGCACAAACGAACGTTGATGGACCAAAGATAACTCACCTAAGCGAATAAAGATGTCCCTTGCCTAAGTGAATGGTCAACATTTGTGATTTCACTTTCTTCTATTAAAATGACAGTTTAACATCGGTTGGGTTGATATCCTAAATTCTGATACAAGTTTTTACCCTTTACGTTTTTAACGGGATCAAGATATTCACAGCTTGAACCTAAGTTTTTAGTCCACCGGAAAATATTTGCCAGTAAGATGTTTCCCACTAGCAAATGAAGAAAACTTACTAGCTATGATTTTTTAAGCTATGATTTTGATGTAGGGTGCTTTAGTTAAGCTCATGGCTAAATCTCAGCAGTCGTTCGTACACCACTGGCTCGTGCGGAGAATGCGCACTTGATCCAATTCTAAATCCACTTGTTGCCTGTAGCAATTTGTGATCTGTTTGTAGCCACTACACTTTTATTTGGAATTTAAATTTACTACCTATTCAAAATTCCAGCACGGAAATGTTCACTCGCAAATGTCTGCCAGTGGATGTTTTTTTGAGCTCGCAAACTTTAAAAATGCGACTCGAATTTAGAGAGTTCACGAGCGCTAATTTCGAGTCCTGGTATTGCCTCGAGTGGAAATACAGTATCCTCAACAACTGTGAGGTTGATATCCTGCAAAAGCCTCTGTAAAGAATGAATACCTGTGCAATGGCTGACAGTTTCGTCAAACAAGCATATCAGCGAACGTCGTCGTCATCAACTCCGTGAATATTTACAAATAATAGCCCAGCATATAATTTTGATGAGAGCCATCGTTGAACAATTTAAGACATGTCTCAAACTTGAGCTGTTTGAATTGTTCAGCGATAGTGCTCATCAAAATTATTTGCTGGGGTACAATATTAATAACCAGACTCCGATTCCCGCTTGGTATTTTAATTGCAGCTCTGTACCTGTTATCAAATTATGGGTAACATATGCATGTCGGATTAAAGCAATAAACCATAGTGGTGAGAGAGCCAGTGGAGCTCCAGGGAGTGACACCCATTAAGATCACATGCTTCGTTCTTTTGATTAATAACAATTTCGCGAACATAAAAGCAGTAAGCGGTGACAGAGGTGTTGTGCAACCGATTTGACAGGGGGACACTGTACGCAGTGGCGTAGCCAGCCCACTAGTTTTGGGCTGGCAAAGGCACATAGCAATGAATTTACCGTGGGTAGTAACACCCAAGCGTGAAGCGCAAGCATCTGAAAGGTGAGGGGACACGGCTCCCAGGAAGTTTCTGAGTTCTTGGGTCCCTGAAATAGAATTTCCTGCATTTTAAGAGCAACTTTGCCAAGTTCTGACCTAGCTGTTCCTCAGGAACCCATGCAAGACACTGCTAGTGAAAATGCTACGTGTGTTGCACATCAAGTTTATAAATCATAATCAGTGCTAAAAGAGTGGGATATCCAATGACGTCATTCATGTGCGTGATTGGCCGGGCACGTGCCCGGCCAGACCTGGCCTTTGCTACGCCACTGACTGTACGCAATGGTGTCGATAGGAGTAAACACCTTCCTAAATCTCCCTACCGTTGGTTCGTCTAAACTCGCCAACCAGTGGTTTGTTGATACTGCTAAAATTACCACCTAGAACACAAATAATTGATTTAAAGAAAAAAAACACTCTTACTTTAAAAGTTGCGGAAACATTTGTGAAATTTGCAATTCCTCCACCAATAATGAGGATTTTACCTAAAGGATAAGCAAGTTATAAAATTATATGACAAGTCTGAGGATTAAATTCTATTGATCATTGTCATCCTCATTATTCTAAAACAATCAATGTAACTGCCAGAAATTTCAAAGTGATTTCTCCTCTAGATGTTTGTATTATCTTTTGTTTAGACACCTCACCCTCGAATGCAAAACGACCATTTGGAGGAACGCTTCAGTGCACCGACGTAAAATACAGTGAACAATTTACAAAAATTCTACTGCTCATAGGCATTTTCCTCCAATAGGAGTATCAGCCCAAGGGATCTATTGGGCCGCTGCTTCTTCTTGGGGACAAAAATCTTCGATTATTTATCTATAATATGAAATCAACATACCGTCCGGCCTTGGTTCTCCATCAGTAAGTAATTTTAAAATAGTTTTAGCATATTGGTAAGTTTGACTTTCTGTAGGAGCTCCAGAATATTCACCATAATTTGCAAGCTCTGATGCGCCACCAAGTTCGCAGATTGTGTCACTTTACAGAAGTAAAAAAAAAGATAAATTGTCTAAAATTTAACGTGAGGGTTCATTCTTAGTATGCTTAGAAAATGAAGAGCCTGATAGAGGTGGACGGAAAATACAAGGTTGGATAGTAGGACGGTGGTCGAACAAGCCTGATGGATAAACCACTGACAAATGGATAAAAGATGGCCCACCTCAAATGAACGATAGACAGAGTGGAGGACCGAGACAGACAGACAGATAGATATACAATAATGGAGACATGAACAATGGATATACATGTTTGCAGACTAACAGACAGGCTACCAACACATTTCAATGCGCGTGCGCTCAAGCTGGTAAACACAATAAAGCTTTTTGAGAATCGAGAACGCAACCTTCAGATCACCGCTGTTATGCAGTAACCATTGAATTACAAGGTTCCCGGACATTTTGCCGAAAGACACTTTGCCGAAAGACATTTGGCCGAAAGACACTTTGCCGAACGGATATTTTGCCGACGGACATTTTGCCGATCGGACATTTTGTCGAACGGACAATTTGACGAACGGACTTTTTACAGAAAAGACATTTTGCCGAACAGACCGTCTGCCGAAAAAAGCGATATTTTGTGAACTTTATATTCTTTGAGCTTGACATGCACATACCAAAAATTTTCATATTAGAATAATATCATTCATAAACTTAAAGGTTTACTTTACACAATTTTTTATTAATGTCAAACATATACATGTACAAATTTTATGAAAATCATCCCTAGTTTAAAACATTGTTTCTACAGATTATGAGCAATAGGCGGGTGGTCGGTTTTGAATTCCCGTATCGCACTCGTGCTAATTACTAATACACCTTCACAACACAAATGTATACTCCACGATTTACTCTGAAACTAAAGACTCATACTCATTCACTCAACTCTACATGGCATACCACTAGTGTAGCCATGTCACGCTCACTATAGCCCGCGGCTAAAAGCGCGTTCCATCATTAACAGTTTCATCCGCTACACAAACAAATTTTCGTTATGGTTATGCACCGCTAATGGCCCACATGAGAATTGCGATTCCCACGCAATGGTAGTTGTGTTCAGAGGCGAAAAATGAGTCATCTCCCAAGCATTTGACAAACAACGTGGGTGTTCTTTTGATGAAAAAATATTCCACAAAATATCGCTTTTTTCGGCAAATGGTCTGTTCGGCAAAATGTCTTTTCTGTAAAAAGTCCGTTCGTCAAATTGTCCGTTCGACAAAATGTCCGCCGGCAAAATATCCGTTCGGCAAAGTGTCTTTCGGCCAAATGTCTTTCGGCAAAGTGTCTTTCGGCAAAATGTCCGGTCACCGAATTACAAGGACTCAGATTATTAACAAAGGTTAAAAATATGGACTGTAAAAAGCCAAAACTGCAAAAGATTGAAAAACTGCTGAAATTATGGACTGAAAATCCTAACGTTTTGAGCGAAGGCCTTTCGTCAGATGGTGAAATGAGGAGCAAAATTACAGAAACTAGATGAGAGTTTTGTGTTAAAAAGTCAAGTGGCAATAAACATTTCCAAAATATGATAATAGATCATTTGCTATTTTTAGATGAATCACAAAACAGACAGGATGATGTGACAGAGAATCCAACATTCCCCAGGTATGGATATCTATAATAAATTTTTATACCGCTAAAAAACTCACACTAACGAACCAACAGTGAAAACAACAATAATGAATGATACTAAAAACAATACGTACATTACTGCATCGTTGTTTAATTCAACTTTAGTAGTTCAACTTCAAACTCAACTAAATTACCAAGAAGTAAGTAGGTTAAAAATACCTATAGATTACAGAAGCTCCTCCTCCTGCAACCATCGTCCATATTCGACCCGCTTTGTTGAGCACTGTAAGTTTTAAAGATGCTCCACTTTTAGCATCCAAATCAGCAATGAAAGCTTCCTAAAAGAGATAATGAGTTACTTTATTTCATGTCAACTTCTAATATTAGTATCTCTGGAAAACATGCTTTTTAAGCTTGTATTTCCTTTGTACTTTGTATGAAACTACAGGGAAAGAGAACATCACAAAATATTTGAATCATTTACCTCAGGGTAAGCTTCACGGCCAAATGGTGGAGGGAAAGTTATCTCACCCCACTTTGGCTTGCAAATAAAGTCAGCCGTTTGATCAAGTTTAGCCGCAACGTCCAAAATATGAATAGACTCACCAACAACAACTGTAGAGTATACAAATATCAGAAACACAATTAGTTAAAAAAGGTGAGTCAATCCGAAGTTTTTTGAGATGATAGATAAACGATCATCAAGCTCTATCATCAGAAAAACGATTTCTGAGCCCCAGACGGGGACCGAACCCGCAACCTTCTGATGAATTCTATGGTTTAGAAGTGTAGAGCTTGGAGATATCTTAAGACGATAGATGAACGATTGTCAAGCTCTATCCTTAGAAAAACGATTTCTGAGCGTCTCACCGGTCATCAGAAGCTTGCGGGTTCGATCCTCGCGTCTGGGGCTCAGAAATCGTTTTTTTTGAGGATAGAGCTTGACAATCGTTCATCTATCATCTCAAGATATCTCCAAGCTCACACAATTCTACAACATAAATTTCATCAATATCGTTATTTATATACAGTGGCTTCCGCATAGGTTGCACATATATGTCGAACCTGCACCTTAGCTCAACATCTTAGTCTTGGTATCTCAATGGTTAGAGCGTCTCACCGGTCATCATCAGGTTGCGGGTTCGATCCCTGTCTGGGGCTCAGAAATCGTTTTTCTGAGGACAGAACTTGACGACCGTTTATCTATCATTTCGAGATATCTCCAAGCTCTCACACTTCTAAAACATAAATTTGAATTCGAAATTTGTTGATAAATAAATACGCACACGTTTCGGACATATTTATTACCTCCATTTTCAGGATTTCGCTCGGTTAGCTTACGCAACGAGATTCTGGAGATGGACGAAATTTATTTATTTGAAAAGTAATTATATTTCAGTATCGCTTTGAAAAACGTCTTAACCATGGTGAATGGTTATAGACGACAGTTCTGAAAAGAACTAGAGGAAACAACATACAGAAAGAAAGTAAATACTAAAAAGAAGTACTATGCATTTCGGCAGACCACTCTTCAGGTGCAAACGTCTGCTAACTTTACATCAGGTATATTTATACCTGATGTAAAGGCAATGATGTTATCCCATGTAGGATGGATTAAACATCAAAATAACCCCAAAATAAAAAACAAATTCTTAAATTAAAAAAAACAAATTCTTTAATTTGGCGTTATTTTGATGTTTAATCCCTCCTACATAGGATAACATCATTGCCTTTACATCAAGTATAAATATAAGCTGATAACTCATTCTCAACAGTTAGCAGACGTTTGCACCTGAAGAGTGGTCTGCCGAAATGTATAGTGCTTCTTTTTAGTATTTATTTCCTCTCTGTGAGTTGTTTCCTCTAGTTCTTTTCAAAACTGTCTTCTGTAACCATTCACCATGGTTAAGACGTTTTTCAAAGCGATACTGAAATTTGTCACCACGACAAAATCTTTGTTTTTGTAATTATATTCATTAATAAACTTGGACACTGAATATTCCCTTAGACAAACTTTTCACGCTTTAAAGGAAAAATATCTATTTATTTGTTTGTTTGTTTATTTGTTTGTTTTTTTATTTATTTATTTATTTATTTATTTACACATTTTATTGGGTATCCTAGTTTCAACTAGATGTAATCATCAGGAATGCATTTCTGGCGATGATTTCAATGCAGCCAAAATGTAAAATATTCAAAATATCTTGAGGATAAACCGCACCGAAACCAGCGTTTTATGTGTGAACGAACACCCTATCCGATATGGTTTTGTGCCGGCACAATAGCAATCCGGTATAGTGTAGACATAGCCTAAAGCATTCAATGACGGATTCAAGAACTTTCAAAGAAGGCACCAATGGCGCATCTAAGATTTTTGGGTTTTTGAAGGTAAAATATTGATAGAAGGAAACAGTATTTGCCTTCCAAGCTTTCTTCATCCAGTAAGTTTAGAGTTGTTAAACGTCCTCTGTTTAGGAAGACATTATGTCGGCGCTATAGACGAAAGATCAACTTCAGTTGGCGAAAAATTTCCTATGCTGAGTAACTCTCTAACAAATTCTGTCTTTAACAAATTCAAAATTTGTTAATAGCGCAAATTATGAGCTACTTCATTGAAGCAGTTTTCGTTGATTGACAAGCGATATGCGATTTTAAATTGTAGCGAGAGTCATCACATTAGATGCTTAAGAGGGCTACATTTAAAACATCCTAGGGAAATAGGGCTTCAACGTCTTATTCTACTCTGGAATGCTCCAGTCTCACAGAACTGCGAAAAGATTACATCTATAAAATTCTTGTTCTATACAGTCACGATGAAGTGTATAAGATAAAATTCTGAAACTAGTTAACAAAATATTGTTGAACACATACCAAGAGGATTGATTTCCAGATAGGTGAAATAGAGAGAAGAAAAAGTGGAGTAGAGAGAGGCAATGAAGTTAGCCAATAACCTGTAGAAACAAATATAGATGTTTAAATTTTATATTGCTTTTCTGACTTTATTAAGTAAGACTGTCCAACCATTCCGATTTCGTCGAGAATTTCCGATTTTGCATGAAAATCCCGAATCCCGGACCCACATGCAATCAGGATCCGATTTTGACAACTGCTTCAACGAACCAGAAGCCTAGGAAGATATTTTCATCAAATTCTAATAGTGCAGATGCCCTTCGGAGATCGGGTTTCACAGGAAATATATCCCCATAAAAACATGTCCCCCCCCCAAAGGCCATATTTCCGAGGAAATTTGTCCCGTTGTCGGAAATTTGTCTCTCTTCTCAGAACACACTCAGCTTCATGTAATAGAAGTTTACAAAAAAAACCCGTAAAACTCCAAAAATTCGAAATTTAGTTGATCGTCGCCTAATCATCGCAATGATCTCAGAAGTACGGATCGGATCAAATGCACTTGAACTATGATTGGCTAAAACGTGTGCGGACCTCTAAGATACGTGGGTTTACTAAACTAGTTCATACAGCGTACAGTATGACTAATCGCAAAACGGCAAGAGTCAATAAGATCAATTTTGGTTCCGCTTTATTTAAATTTTGCTGCGTCCAAAAGGTTAGGGAACAGTCGAAAAGTTGGAATATGGCGGACATTTCGACCGAAGACCTTCTGTCGGAGTGAAACGTAAAGTGATCTAAAAATTAGGTGATATTTTCAGATGGAAAAAGGTTATGTAACTCAAAGATGACCAATAAATCTGATTAAGGGCCTTCGTTCGAAACTCCAATATTTGTTATTCCAAGTTTCCGGCAGTTTCTTATCCCTTTTTACAGCACAAAAGAGGGTTAGCATTCCATTTCAACATTTAAATACTCCCAGCAAGCTTCAGAAGCTTGGCTTCGGAAATGGCTTCTCGGTGTTTGAGCGTAATGCGCCCGTAAGAAGGAAACCAAATTTCCGAGGAGGAGTACATATTTTCTAAGAAACTTCCTAGAAAATATGTCCCGGGGACTGGGGAGGACAGATTTTGGGCGGGACCACTGACCTCTACAATATACCTCTACGGTATATTATAGAGGTCAGTGGGCGGGACATATTTACTAGGACACCGGTTAAAAATGGCGAAAGTGGTAAACAGGTGTAGGAAATGAACAGGACATAAATTAGACAGGTTGCCTTCTAATGAGTCATTAATATCTGATTTCTCATATTTTATCTCATTCAATATGTCACAGTCTGAGGAATTGCGATAATTTGTCTTGCATTACACTAGCATTTTTAAAAAAAAAAATCAAGCACAAAATGACTTCCAGATTTCAAAATTTTCTGAGAGAGCATGCCCCACCCCCCTCCTCCCACCAGTAAAATCCCGATTTGGTCTGTTAAGTTAGCTAGTATTAGTGTTGGTAATAGCATGGTTTCAAGTGGAATTTGTAAAAATCTCGCCCCAGGAAATTTTTCAGAGGCCATTAAAATTGAATTCTGGAAAACTCACGAGGGCATGCTTCTCCAAATTGCACGAGGGACCATACCATTTATATCAATTAATAATGTACATGGGAAAAGTAATACAGTGCCAGAAAAGGTAATTTAGTGCTAGAAAAAAGGTATGGTACCGGTAATTCAGCGCAAATTACTGTTTCATACTTCTGCACTGTGTTACACTGTACCTTGAAATTGACAAAGTGTTTGAAATGTACAAAAATCAATAAATGTAAAAAGAAAACATAGCTCAAACCTTTTCTTGTCATCAGGCACATTTGCTAGCAGTTCAGTTTCAATCTTTTTTACATCAACTGAATCATTGACTGCAATGTCCAGCTTTTTTGCCTAAAAGTCCAAAGTTTAACGCTGGTACATCATGTTTACACAGAACAACACACAGAAAGTAATATCTAAATACTTTTAAACCATTGCAGTCTTTACAATAATACCCAAGTCCATATTAACTATTATTAATGCAAATAAGTGCACTCTATAATGTTTTGAAAACCTATGCATTCTATTGATTAAAATAAAATACATATGTGCAACCCTACTATTTAATATTAAATTTTTTTTATCTTATTTAATTAAAATGGGAACTTTTCTCTCACAACTTGTACATGTACTTACATCAAATGGGAGAAAAATCTTTGTGGAAATAAATAATACTGTAATGCCTCTAACACTAGGAAATAACATGATTGTTTTCCTCTCTGTCATGCTGTTTAATGTTGTTGCAGTTGTTTGAAGCACAAGAAGATGGCTTCTCATGTTTTCAATGCAAATTTGATGCAGGGATGTAGCTACGCCGGGCGGCGCCGGGCGCGACCACCCGGCAAAAATTTTGAGCGCCCGGCACTCGCGGCAATTTTTTCAATCCCACCCGGTACATCTTTAAGTCTAAACATCATGAAATAAACACTTTTTGTGCAGCAGATATCCTTGTAATTTAATCTATCATTCATCAAGCTGCGAGATAACTTTCAACTTTTTAAATACTATCGAAATAAGCGTAAACAAGCAAAATCTCGCAGGATTCTTAGGTATCCGCCATTTCTCAAAAAGAGCTTTTGTTCGCTATAATAAATCTTAACCACTTTAAAGTTTATAAATTTGATTGTGGAATTCAGAAATCGTTTGTAAACACGACTTTCTAGACGATATACGACACTTTTTACGCTACCGTCATGTGAACTATGCGTTGCTAGGCGGAGTCACGCTCGATATCTGACAAAATGTAGACCAAATCGTTCGATTTTGAGAGGGAAATTTTAAAAATTATCGCAATTCGACCTCATTATGAAAAGAAGCACTATCTAAGAAGCACAATCACAAGCGAGACCTAATCAAGCGGAAGTGAGATTCGCAAATTCGGAATTGTTTATCGTTCAATTGAATAGATCATAGTTACAACTATTCAACATGTCTTTACTGAAATATTTTACTGTTAAGAGAAAAAAAAGTAATCAAACTACTAGTGATTGCGAATCTCAACCGCAGCCTGTAATTGAAACCGTAGGCTTAGCTGAGTCTGAAGAGATAGTTGAAGGCGTCGCCGAGTCTGACGCTGAGCCTGAGGAAGCAAGTACAGTGATAGTGAAACGAAGGCTTCCAGATGATTGTAACATGAAAATGAAAAAAGGCAAAGCACGCAGTTTCATTTAAAGAATCGTGGAAAAATGGCAGACCCTGGTTAGTTTATGTGCACGGGAAGGGTATGTTATGCCAGTCATGCCAGCAACATGGTATGAAGCCGTTTGATCGGGATATATGGAGCAAACAGCCGTGTAAACGCATGCGCTTGGTAAGTGTAACTGACCATGAACGTTCAGCAGCACATAAATCAGCTCTTAAAAGGGATTACGAAGCCACCCAACATGTCGATGTGACTTTTGGGTGGCTATATTACTGTATTACTACATGACAAAAACATTCGCTTGCCTGTATCACTTGGTCAAGCAAAGGACTACCCACACAACAAATTTAAAACCAATGTTAGATTTGCTGGAGTACCTACAAGTAACCCTGAATCAAAGTAATGGGCCTAACTATACGAGTAGGACATCCATACAGGAAATGCTCTAGATTAAAAATATAATTAAATGTTTGTCACTTGTGGACTGTCACTGGTTGAGGAATATTAATTATACAACGCAATATCGGATTATTTATGACATTGTAATTTGTGTTAAATTTAATGGAAATAAAAACTTAACCAAGATTTTATAAGTTTCTAAGGTAACTAAGTCTGTAAACATTTTATAAAAATCACGTATTAGTAATTTAATTATATAAATGATATATTTCTGCAACTTTTTATCTAGACTTCCGTCGCCAACTTTACAAAAATTTCCGAGGGAGAAACCAAAACCCCCATCACTGTCCGTAAATTAATTTTACCCGGCACTCATTTTTCGCTGGCTACATCCCTGTTGATGATTAACATGCAAATATGTATGTGTCATAATGTTAGTAACAAGTTATTCAGGGACAAACATTCTGAATGGCATGGAGGGTTACACATCACTAACTCAAAAGCTTCAGAAATGATCCCTGTATGCAGCAAATTCTAGTGGAAACCTTATATAATTGACCAAACAGATCAGTTATGTAATAACCATACCCATGCATGAGACATTAATTATGATGTGTTTCCTAATTTTGTCCATAGTTATAACTAATGCACAACTAAAAGAAATGTATTATATATCCAGCTTACTTTGCTCTCCACATCACCAATATCAACTCCTCCTTCATGATGAAAAAGAATAGTGTCACACTCTCTTTGTGCATAAATACAAGTATAAAACTCCTCCTCCTGTGTTCATAAAGAGAGATTCTTAAATTAAGAAAACTTACAATTATGAGCCAACTGCAGAACAAACTAGTCAATGATGCATGTTATAATAATTCTAATTGATGAACTTGCTAGTGCAAAAAGGCACTGATATCAGTTTTTTCACCAATAATTAATAAATTGGACTAAACAGCAAAACAATAAAGCCAATTTCCCAGTAACAACATACAAATGCAATGAAATTTTTGGGGCTATATACAATGGCCTAACCTAAAGAACTTAATTTCTGATAGGCAATAACAGTTACAGTGGAACCTTTTTTATTACAAAATCAAAACTGAAGGTTCAGACATGTGATTCATGAGCTCAGAATATTTAAATTTTGCCACCAGTTGAGCGGTTGTAGTTCTAAACAAAGTATAAATGTGGTTTTAGTTTTTACTTTCACATACTGCTCCAGTCTTAAATGCCCATGGTTCTTTGTAAGCAACATACATCACACTTGAAAGACAAAAAATTTGTCATACAATACCATTTCAGAATGCCCAGTGAAAGTTAACATCAATTAATCTTCTTAAAACCATAGACACAAGTCAACACAACAATGAAATGGTTAGTGATGGATTGTATCTTGGAAATGCTTGTTTGTTTTTATAATTTTTTTTGAAAAATCTTGAAGTCAACATAAAATTCATTATGCTTGCGACTTATAATGATCAGTTGATAATAACTTAAAATTATACAATCATTACCCATAATGTAGTTAGGAACAAAAACATTACATCAATTAAAGCCAGGTAATGAGAGTCAGATTTAGTTACAGTAGTTTAGTTTTTTATCAAACAAGATATATATAATTTCTAACTAGCAAGAACACACTTTGTGATTTAGATACTGGGACAAGTGATGTTCATTTTACAGTACTTGAATCTTATTTAAACAACTGTGTCTAAACATGCACCAAAAATATGGCATCTCAAGTTTTCAGTTTTTTAGTACTGACAGAGCTAATTATTTTTGCAGTAATTTAATAATTGCTTACTTGTTTATGTCCAACAAAAGGTTCAATGATAAACCTCTTCAAGATACCTTTGGTTCGACCAACCTGGATATCAAACACGATAGCAGTTCAAAAATACAATGGTATACTAGAAAAGTTACTCAGTATTTAAAATTATTGTAATTAATAGTACCCTCATGGTCCCAACACCCCACTGTAAATATTTTAAAGGCTGAACATTATAATATTCATTATACACCATGCTTTCTGTCTCTGGTAGATCCTATAATTAATAGATTCCTGAAGTTGATCCAGAATCAACATGAAATTGTTTATTCTCTATGTTGTAATTTATAGCAGTTCAGTTTGAGATAATTAAATGTAAAAACTGATAGTCATGCACTTCCATTATACCCTGTATACCAATACAATGGATTCAAAGAGATTTGGGTCAAGCCTGGTTAATGCATTTGTTGATTTGGTTGTTGAATAACTGTTGGTTTGTAACCAATTTCTTGAGATTAAGATGACAAACTAGCTGCCGTTTGTTGACAAACATGTACAGCAGACTTTTGTCACTAGAACTGCTCCATTCATTTTGGCCATTGAAAAGCAATTTAAAATAAACAGGCTAACTGGGGCATAACTTCTGCTTTACTAGCAATTACTAACTGCAACTCTTGAAAGCTAAATAGACTTGTTAACCCAGCAGGAAAATAAAAACATTACAACAAACTTTCATGTGCCTAAAAACCCTCTAAAGTGAACATATATGTATACACACAAAATCTGTAGCTATATAGATAATAATATACTAGTCTAGCAGCTACACTAAACTAAGCCGGGAAAACTAAGATAATTTAAAAAAGCAGGATTGAGTAACTTCTCTAGGATACAATAACTCAGTTAGGGTGCATATTAAATAGCACAATTAAACCATCGTTTTCAATATCATACATCAAACAAGAACTAGCGCTACAATGACCTTAAGTATGTCTAACCATTGCCCTTATTATATACATAGCATTAAAAATATTTTTGAATTGATGAAATTTGATATGGACAATGGCTCTTTTGTTAATAGAGTTTTTTCCTGAGCAGGCTCAAACTCCAAAGGCAAATAAGACTGAACAAAATCCAAGCTCAATGAACACATCAGGAATAAAATTATATTCTGTGACTTACATAAGAAAACTACCAATAGAACATATTGGAAACAAACAGTTCTTAAATATTCCAAATACTTTTGATGGAATCAGTTTCCATTTCCATACCACTCATACCATAATTTCTAAACTTGTGCAGAATGACTTTTTTATATCAAAAATATTTCAAATTATGAAAATTTGAGACACCTTTTTGTTCCCAGCAGATTAATGTACCAGAATCTGAACTCTGTGTGGATTAGTTAAATATTAATTTTGTTTACCACTAGGTATTAGCCTTACTGGAAGTTTCAGAAACAAGATCAGGATTTTTTCCTTTTTTTGGTGCTCATACAACTCACATCAACTGAAGGCCTAGAAACAATCATGATAATTAAAAACCTATTCTTCAGTTTTATGTTAGGAGTGAAATGTGTTTTATTCCAACTCAGATCTCATGCATAATTCAAATACAAATGTCTGACTATTACAGTAAGAAGAAAGTACAATTAACTGTTAATCACCAAACACTAGAACATGCAGCTACATGCAAAATGGTAAAATTAATAGTCTGGAGGGCAAAAACAAGAAAAAATTAGTTTACTTATCTTGTAAGAATTTGCTAGCACAAACTACATGGAGTTTTAGTGTTTGCACTCTGCTGGAGTGAATGTGCACCTTGCATTGGAAGAAAATAAAGTTGCCAAATATTATTTTGGAATCATCAGGTGATGAGAATTGAGAAGTAATGTGTTGAGGATAATAATCCCTCACTTATAATATGCACTTTAAGTCCTACTTTGACCTTTGTTAAATTTATGTTGGCTACACTGACCTGAATTTCCTTGCCAATGTGCAATTTAATCCAGTCTTGTATATCTGATAAGCAAGCTTTAACTTTGACAAGTCCAAGTTTACCTCGCCTTTTGATCAGCTGGTCAGGTTTTACAACAAGTTCCTAATACCAATTCAATTAAAAAATTTTTCTTTAAAACAATTCAGTATTAACATTTTTAACTCTTTGGTGGTAGACCTTCATAAAATCAATTATATATGACTTAAATAACCTTCATATTATTATTATTATTATTATTATTATTATTATTATATTGACTTAACATTTCCCAAAAAATTATTTAATATGGTACCTTGAAAATAACCATTTTTCTTTCTGCCACCAAAGAGTTAATGCAAATTGAAATACTTTTATGTTGACATGGAGTTATCTGCATGCTGTCTGTATGTTTATACAAAAATTATTTCCTGAAGCAGATCCACATACAATTTGCACACTTAACCATGCACTAATTGGTACTAAATGTAGTAACAAAGACTTAATTAAATCTTCTAGAGAATGAACTACAATAACAATTACTATTGTTTTAATTTTATTAACAACCTCGTTATAATATAGCATACTTTGCTTTTAAAAATAACAACTTTAATGTATAAGTGATCTTGGTCTTCACTTTCTGGAAGTATGTTGAATTTATAGCATGACTTTATAATACCTGTGTATTGTAATCAAAAATTAAATTTGAAAAATTGATTCTCTGCATCTAGACATACAGTTCATAGTATGATTCCATGTGCTATGTGATTATAAGACTTTACAATGGAATTGTAGATATAAGAAAGATTTGGTGTCAGTAAACTGCTCAATGCACACCAATATTATTGGCAAACTAGCATTTTTAAAATCAAAATTTCATGCAATTGAATTGTTTCTTCCCCAGAGGTTTCCTTTCAGTAAAATTGTTTGACATAAGCCCAAATAAACTAATCAGGTATTGGTCAGAATGAAATATTAGAGGATGTACTTGCACTGAAGGAAGTTAGATTTAATACTGTTTCAGTTGGCATATAGCTATCCATACAATCCACATTTTGACTCTTAAAACCCCACATTCTGGGACTAACATGCCTAACAGTAAAGCTTAAGCAGGAGAGGTTGTCAAGTTTAAAATTCAATCCATTAAGAAGTCATTTTGGACATTCTGTTAATTAATGTGACAAAACCTTTTTTCACACAATAAATGAAGTTTGATATTTGCTATGAAAATCATTGTATGCTGATTATTAATTTTCCCCTCTTTGGAGAGCTAAGTTTCTCTAGCAACTAGGTTCTAGACCCTCCCCAGACCCTCCTATGACACCACCCCCAAACTTTGGTAATGATCAACACATACACTGTATGAGATTTATATTTTAGACCCCGTTCACACGAAACTGGTACGAAACTGCACCGGTATCAAAATATCACGGTACGAACCTGTTCACACGATACCGGTAGAGGTACAGTTTCATTACGGTTTCAAATCATTACGGTTAGCATTACGGTTTCATGCTTTTTCATACCGGTACTGTGTGAACGCAAGGCCTAACCGTAATTATTTCGTTACGGTTTCATTTCGTACCGGTATCGTGTGAACGGGATCTTAGAAGTGTGAGAGCTTGGAGATATCTTGAGATAATAGATGAACGATCGTCAAGTTCTATCCTCAGGAAAACGATTTCTGAGTCCCCGTCTGGAGTTCAGACATCGTTTTTCTGAGTAAAGAGCTTGACGATCGCATCATATAACATATACTGTATATTTAATTAAGCTGCCCCACTTCTAGGACGTTTGTTTATTTCCACTGTGGTTAAAAATGTAAACCTTGTTCACTTGGTCTTTACAAAAAAGTACTCTGCTCCAGGTATTATCTTCCACAGATCTTGCCGTTTTGCACCTTAACACAAGATGAAGGACAGTGGGAAGAATCATTTTGCTGTAACTGAAAGTCTTCCTTCACATACTTCTCAAACAGTCAGAGAGATCACGAAATTTAACCAAAAAGTTGTTTGTAAAGAAAAAATTATCCTTTTTATCAATCAAAACAGGACAAAGCTATAAAAGTAACCTAGTTAATCAGCCCGCGTTGTTGTCCCGTACGGGACCGACACAAGAAAGCTAATTGCAATACTTGAATGAACACCCCTTTGACGCCGCAGTGTCCCACCGTGCCATGACCGACAATAGAAGTATTCTACTCCATGTCAATTAAATCGAAACATTCGTTTTAATGTTTAAAACATAAACCAAAGTAATCTCACTACTGTGTATTTTGTCGACCGTTGGAGCTTTTTAAATTACAAGTTTGCTAAGTGGTGGGTGATCAGTGCGATCGGCTTGAAGGGCAGTTATGTACTTCGGAATCGAAATCGAACACAACAAATGCTTTGGTTTACGTTTAAACTAAGAGTACTAATAAGGAGCCAATTAGGTACCGTAGAATTCAACCACTTGTTTTTCGTTTTCAGCTGTTCCCAGTCTGTATTTTCTGTGACCACGGCGTTCTCAGATTTTGCAAAATTGTCGTTCTGTAGGTATTTAGACAGCAATATCTTTGCATCTTCTTCGAATATAGGTTTGGCTGACATACTAACAGCAACAACTAAAAGCAATTATCCAAGTCCACCAATTCGGACGAAAGCGCTGACTGTATATTACACTATGACCTGTAGTGATGTTTACGTGGTCTGGATATTTTAATTTCGAACAATGAAGATATGAACTTTGTACACGCAAACGTGGCAAAATTACAGAGGGAGGGGAGGGTGGGTCGGAAGATAAATTTACGTTACGGCTGAATATCTGGAATAAATCGTATTCAACGGCGGAATACCGATATTCCGTTTTGCACTTAAATTTGAAAAGCTTCAAGTAAGATATCTACTCTGTCCAGGACGCTAAATGGTCGGCAAGCAAAATGGTTGAGTAGGGCTATTGGAGAGCCGGACAATCGCACAAATTACGTTTCCTGTCGAATCAGGCTGTGCCAAGCTGTGACAGCCATGCACGGCTTGGCACGGCCCCAAAGTAACTAAACAATATTTCTTTTAACTGGGACAGATTTTTAGGGACAGATATAAGAACTTTGAAAAAAAAAATTACTACTTTTCTTAGAACAATTTGAAGTTGAGCTTTACTGAGTCTTCGGCAGAACTTTTGTTTTCTTTTTTGACAGGGTATTAAAGAAGGAATAATTAAAGAAGGTAAAGACTTGTCAAAATTTCAAGAGTCGTTATAAGTATGAATTTTATACGAGTTTTAAAGAATCAGTCCGTGGATGGCATTGCCTATCCTACTATTTACTATCCATTCATAGTAAATATAATGGCATCACCTCAGTAGCTCAAAATCAGAGACGGATTTAGATGGGGTCGCATCAGATGCGTGCGCCCTTTTTTTGTTAGTTGTCATGTGACTTTTTGTTCGGTTACAAAACGGTCGTGGCAAGAAGGTATACTTGAGAAAGAGGATTAGGATTAGGATCAGCGTTTGGATTAGGTCTAGGGTTAGGGTTGGGGTTAGGAATAGGACTAGAGCTAGAGCTAACCCTATGTTACAATAGGTTACCCCCTGTTCATGTTTTATAGTCACATTGCAACATCACGGTGTAGAGTAAAAGATGGGAGGCAATGTATGTGGCGACATCTATAAAGTAAATAAAGAATGTTGTGTTAAATATATGTGTACATCAAACACCCTAATCCTAACCTATTCTACCCCTGATCTGGAAATTCTGGATCAGCCCCTGAAAGTAATGTTAAAGTCATATTTAACATTACTTTCATAACATAAATAAAAGGCATATTTAAAATAAAATAATCTCACAACTCCCCTTCGATTTTTTATTACGAGAGTTAAATTGGTCTGTGTTCTCGTTAGCCATCAACTTTTCGTGATCAAAAATCAGGTTAATTCAAAGAAAATCGTAACGGTGTCGATTGTTTATATACAATAAACATAGGTTTACTTTTCTCCTCAAATTTTTACGGCTCAGAAAACAATAATTGTCAAACTTTCTCTGTCAATTAGCTTATATAAAGGGATTCTTTTTTGAAGGTATCTAAAAAGGTCACATTGTATTCTTTATATACAAGCTACTGCTCCGGTTTCAAAATAATACTTAGAAAATTCGAGTTCATTGCCAATTGTTCCACGAATAAATCTGCCATAACAAGACTGCCATAATAAACCTGAGTTTAGTAAAATCTGAACTCATAATCATCAGTGTTACTAAAAAGTTTAATAAAAGTAAGAGAGTTTATTACTGGATTATTTTCATTGAACCGAGTTTTGCTTAGTGAAGAGCAGACTTTGGACTTTGGTTAATGAATAAATTAATTTAATAAGTTATCTTATTGTTATTGATCACATGTACATATTAGAGGTTAGAATGGACGATAAATCAATTGTATGTTGCACTCTTTAATTTCATTAAAGTATTTAAAATTAAAACTAGGAGTGTGTTACAATTGCATTTATTCCTCTGTTGGAGGAAAAATAGTGATAAAGAAAAGAATTTACATGAATTACTCGATCAATTGAACGTCGGAACTTTGAAGCTGTCCTCCAAGTGGGTTCTTTTGCATACGAGTGCAAGTGGTCTATACTCTATCGAAACAAAAATAAAACATGGACAAAAATTCACCTGGCGAAAATATTCAACGCTTACGCGTAATCAAAAAATCTCGTCGCGGGTTGCTACGAGGACAAGCAAAGAAGCGGATGAGATTTTAAAGACCACAACGACATGAGAAAACGATACGATAGCGACACTGTAGGCGTTAAAGCAACAAATAGAAACTAAATTGACGAGATTAAATGAAGTCGATGTGCAGATACTCGCCGTTCGCAACCTAAGGAATATCGAAGCCGACACGAACTAATTCGAAAAATTACAGCGATGGTGAATACGTGTATGTAGAGGATTAAACATGCGATCAATAACGTAACAACACTTTTAGCATAACAAGTGCATCCATCTGCAAATGGAACTGAATTGGTCATGTCTCACCAGAATCTAAGTCCAGCGAGAATATGGCCCCCAAAATTATCCTTGTCAAAATTCAAGAGATGTCACAATTTGGCGCGGCTCTAGACGTAAAATTGGGAGGAGGGCTGACTGCTGAGGTTAGCGAACGATGCGACCAAGTGGGGGTTTAGCCGGGGGTAACTCCCTCCCTAGTCCCTACAGTAAGAAGTTTTTAACTTTTTGTTGTTTAAAACGTAAAAGGTATCTTACTACACTTTCGGTGCAGTTTTTGACTTGTTATTTTGATTGCGTACAAGGGCAATCCTCGCCTTTCTTCCAGGCTCTGACACCTTGTTCTAATATAACAATACCAAACAGAGGCGTAGGAAGTTCTTCAGAAGTGGGGAGGGGGGCAAAAACTGGACATCTGGTAGCCGAGTAATCGGCGACTTTTTTTCAGTCCAAACACAGAGCCAAATATAGAATGACATGCACGTGTTTTAAGTTTTAGAAGTACTATATAGTGCATAAAATTTGTGCAGAATATTTTTAAACGTTCACTGTGCCAAAAAGTTGGGGGGCAAATACATATGTTCGCCCCCTCATTTTGAAAAGTGGGGGGGCAATCGCCTCCCTTACCCCCCACTTCCTACGCCTCTGCCAAACCCTCATACACAACCAAATTTTATGTGACCACTGGCCACTTCTGCTATCATTGTTTATCAAAACACACACAGACATATTGTTTGTGAGACACATATACACACGAAATGGGATGAATCCAAAGCTGCTTAACATTTTAAATGTGAAGAACTAGAAAATTTGGGGGCTAATCAGAATTTTGGGGAGACTTCGGCCCACACAATCCCCCCTCCAGTAAAACCGCGCCTGGTCACAACGAGGACTGCGTTCTGGGACTGCTTCAAGTCGGTTGAAAACCGACCCTTAGTCGTAGTCAGACGTGTTGAAACGCTTGCTTAATTTTAAATATGTCCGGCTGCGTAGCAGACTATTGAAAACCAAGACATATTTCCTATCAACAAGTTCGACTATTTGTGTTTTCTTCTCGAAGGACCGGTCGCTCGAGCAGTCCAAAGATTGATCCTTATAATACTGAACCAAACTGCAACTGATGTTGAACTTTTATAGCAGCGATTAGGCAAACCCCAGTTAACATTCGCGGCTCATTTAGACAAGTTGTTGAAAGTACCTATCTGCTATGGGAAACTACCAGCATAGTTATGGTCTGTGTACAATAAAAGCAATGTGCAAGTGCATGGTTTGGCAACGTTAGGCGTCACACCCGACCAGTAGAGTATATTCAACGAATACTAGACATTTACACTCGATCGCACGGAAATATATTAAATTAAAATGATATGTGGCGAAGGAAATTTTTGAGTTTCAAAATTTTACGATGATCAGTTGTGAAAAATACCTAAACGATGATCAGTTGTGAAAAATACAACTCTAGGGCTGCCGGCTGAGAATAAAATCCGCGACCCGATGGAGTAGTTCACTTATCTCTGTGGTGTGAAAGATGTCAAATGATTTTATTTTAGTATTAGTGGGGAAAATCAAAGAAAGAGGTGTGAAAGATTGACGAATTATTGAAGATGGGTGAATTACAATTAAGTCGAGGGGAGAGAAGCCAGTGATGAGACGAAAGTGACATAAGACAGAGGATCTAAAGAACGAGGACCGAAAGCTGTACAGCATTCCATAGCCTACCCGCTAAATTAATAATGAAAGACACTCCTTAAGGTGGTTTCAAACTCCAGTGTGTATTTTGTAACACCTCCCACTATTCATCAGCATGTAATGAAGCTGTGAGTAGCAGTGCCGGTGGGCGATTTTAACTCTTTCTGGTCCCTACCCGACTTTTTAATATTACTCTGGCTAACGCCAGACAATTTTACTCGTCAAGGAGAGACATCTGCGACAGTATAGGGTTAAAACAAACGGGGGGAGGGCTTTTAGATCTTCTACAAGGGTTATCAACTGATCGAAGTACTGGAAAACTCCCAGAAATTGTAGAAATTGTGGTGATCGTCATCATCAATCTGTGTCCAGCGCAGAAACAGCGAACAAAACGAGAAAACAAGAGCGATAAACAGTTCATAGAGAAGACCACCGTGACGTCTACCTCTGACAAAGAGGAAAAAGCGTTTCCTTTAACAAACCACGTGTGCAACTGCAATGATCAAAAATGGATCGAGGTCTACACCAGGATTCTGTTTGATATCGAAAGCTAACGTTCGCACTTCACAGACAATCGCAAATCAAAGTTACAACTAAAGCCCACCAAGCCAGAGATACTCCACCTGAACATCTTTGGCGATAACAAGTGCAGAAACCAAAGCTTTCAAGTTTTGACATTTAAACAAAATCCGCGAATACGCGCTAATGAGTCGTTACCAAATCCGTTCCCAACTTTCCCATCATTTGTTCGCCTTTGAGTTTGAAGGCAGATGCACGCGATCATCCACACCACCACCATTTGTATCTTGCCCATAGGCCCGCCCAGAAGGGGGGGGGGGCAACTAAGGCAGTTTGCCCCGAGCCCCAACCTCAAGAGGAGCCCCAGGTGCAAGCTCAAGGGAGGCTCCCTCAGCATACTGATAAATTTATTTCCTTTACGTTTCAAATGAAGATCACATAACTGAATAAGATCCGCTACTTCTGTTTAATCGACCCTGTTTGTTTATTCATTGAACGCTGGGCCCTTACACGTTGAGCTAGGGAAGGACACACATGCCTTTTCCCGAATAGCTATCTTCAGGCTCTCCAATAAAGAATGCGATGAAAACGTTATTGTCAAGCGCAATATCGACCTAAATTATTTTTGTAAAGGGGGCTCCCAAATTTCTATTTTGCCCCCCCCCCCCCCCCCCAAGACTCAGGGCGGGCCTGCTAGCTCATTATATGGTCGACGAGCCTTTCATAATGGACTCGCGCGTACATTTACGTCCCTATTGTATTTGATCTATACATTGAAAATTCATTACTAGCGAAGTCATTCAAGGAGAAATACGAAGATCACACGAAGCAACTTTAGATGGTTATTGTCTGGTCCAGTTAATGCCTACTTACACGATACGATTATCGTATACGATTGCTCGGTCTCATGAATCCGATCAACTCACTTGAATCCTACGCATGCCATGGGTACATTTGTGAGCGAATTGAAAGCAGTAATTGAGCCTCTGAGACTACATTAGATTCCCCAGGGGGAACAATCGTATTCGACAATCGTATCATGTAAATGGACCCTTAACTGGACACCAATCAACAGAAAACCTTGAATTATGGAGCCTCGTCATTTCAGGGAGTGGCAATTTCATGTGTCCAAAGTGAGAACTCAGATGAAATTACTGAAAGCTTTTTGGAAAACAAAATTGATCAGAATTTAAAAATAACAAACCGACTGGTCGTTACGTCCCGAAGGAGAACTTTTTAAAAACATATCCTTAGATGGAGAAAAATAATATAAGTACTGTACTCTGGCAAAAATCGAGAACAAGAAACTGTCGTTTCATGCGAAAGCTCTTCATGCGAGAGATGTAATAGAAAACACTGGGTGTTGTACATTTCAAAAAAGGGTGGGAGATAAATATGGTACGTCATGTGTCCAAAAATTATTTGACGTAAATTATATGACATAATGACTTCGAATCTCACTGTTTACAAACAATAAAGAAACAAAACTTATTTTTTATCATACTATAAGTTGTCACTTTTTCAATGGTTTGATATAATGTACATAAGAAGTTAACTTTACATCATACCAAAGTAAAACAAAGCAACTTTGACAAACTGAGGAAGTTTCGTACACAAATATTTTTGCGGATCAGACCCAATTGAAGAGGCCTTAAGAGTAGTAACTGATACTTATTCCGGTTTTCCCGAGGTAGAAATTCTGAAGTCGACGACTAACTTTGTTACAAATCATCTCGATCGAATGTTCGCGCGATAACGGACCTCCGTTTGACAGTAAAAAAATGGAGGTACAGGAATCACACACTACTGGGTCACATCTCTCTGGCTACAGGCAAAGCGGAAAGTTTTATTCAATCTCTAGGAAATGCTTTCAAAGGGCGAAAATTGAAGCGAAGCATTGGAAAGAAGAGGTGTATGAGTTACTTCTACCGTACTGAACCAAGGTGACGCCACACGCAGTTACTTGAATTGCACCTGCGACATCGTTATTCAACAGAAAATTCCGAAGAACAGTTACATTCGCTGCTAAAGAGAATGACATTGATTACAAAGACCTACACAAGCAGGCGCAACGAGATGTCGAAGAATAACAAGGCAAAACTAAAAAAATATTTTACGAGGAGCGCCATGCCAAAGCCGTTAGTATCACAGCTGGAGATGAAGTTCTTAATATTGATTTATGTTTATCTTGATCATTGTTCAATTTATATCTTACATTTCGGTTTCCTGTACGGAAACCATCTTCAGAGATATTAATGTCAACTGGTGGAAACGTCTTGAGGTTGCGTTAGCGTAGTGTGGACTTGATTTGTCTGCGTGGAATCTCGTGTTGCGAATAATCCTTGTCTCCAAAGTCTCGAATATATTCTGGGTAACTCGCGAACAGCTTTGTTGATTGTTTTATCACCCAATGAAATGCATTTGTACTCATTAATCCTAGCGTTCAGATTTCGGCCAGGTTCTGCGATGTAGGTGGCTGGGTACTCGGCATATTTTACCCTGCAGTTGGCTTCTTTTCTACATTCAGGTTTCGTCGGATCTCTAACCTTTGTCACAACACTCCGTAAAGCAACACCGTAAAGAAACCAATGTCACAGCGCCACGACTGTGAAAAACAGTTGGTGAGCCGTATCGGCAGCTGAAAACAATTTTATTGGCATTTTGTTGTGCCAATTACATTCCACAAAAGAGTGATACGACGATTACTAACGCTACTTATATTTGCACAAAGACCAACACACGTAATCTATTTAGCTAGTGATTTGCAAAACGAATCTTCGTTAAAAATATTCGAAACGAATAGGTATATGGACTTAATGTGAATATATCTTCAAACAAAACAGAAAATTCATTTCGTAGAACTCGCATTGCAATTTTAAAAAGTAAAGTTTAGGAGGGCGCTTACTCAAAAATCAAAGTCTCGGAGAGGCGCTTATTCGAGGGGACGCGTAATCAGTGGTGCAAATTTGAGGAGGGGAGGGGAAATTCGGTAACCAAGGCAATTTTCTGATGTTCAAGATTTGGACATAATAATTAAAAAATAGGCTTGCAGTACCTGTACTTCGCCTATTCTTCTAATTAAAAACAAAAATCATAGTAACAGAATTTCGTTTCAGAATAACTACATGCAGTTAAAAAAATTTAAAGGTCTTGCTCTGCCAAAAAACGAAACAAAAAGGTAGACGTTTCGAGCGAAAGCCCTCCATCACAATAAAACGTGTGATGCCACAATAAAACTGCCCCAGCAGTAAATTATGTTTGATACATGTCGTTAAGACGGGTTTCCAATAAAACAATTTCTTTGTAACGTTCATGGATCTATTCAACTTTCCTATGAAATTTAGAGAACAATTGTTGCCTCAGGAATTTGACTAAACTTTCTTCAGTTACATACACTAGAAGAAAAACAATAAAAAGGCAAACAGCACCAATGAGTATATGAAACAGTCGCCAAAACCATCCTAGGGAACAACAAAAGTATCTTTCCGAGATTGATGTCACGAAGAAAGAGACCAGATAGGCCAGCAGAACAGGCTTAGATGGCAACAGTCCTCGTAGTGGTTGTAGGGCTGTTTCTTTAAAATAGTCCGATATATAGATTAAGCTAAAAGAGATAAAAAAAAATTAAAAATAATTAGCAGTTATGAGTACGGAGTCGGTATAGTCTCAGTAAGTAAAAAAAAAAATAAATCCACCATATCTTTCTTCCATTAAATGCATTGCATAGTGGTCAAACATATGTTAAATAATGTAATATATTAGTATAATGTAAGCCTGGTTAAGTAAGTAAACGATTCAAATGAATGAATTGTAATACAGTGTACTGCAACTGGAGTCAATTTATGGATTACTTAAAATAGCTTAAAGAAGTTCAGAAGAATTATATAACCGTATAGTGCTGCATAGGCAGCGTTGAATGATGTCTAAAACGATGTGGTAACTGCCTAAACTAGCAATAGGAATTACTGACATTCCAGGAATTTTCCGAGGCAGAGGGCTAACGTCCTCGACAGGGCGGCGAAACCTGAGGGGCCAGGACCACGTCCATTTTATTGTTTCCTTATTTGAAGGTCGAAAACATGACGTTATTTTTCGCAACAACAATCGCAACAACTGACTAAAAACAGCTTACTTTTAGATTTGACATGAAGTGAACAGTCCATCTTTCATGGCTAAATCAATAACAAGTACTCATAGTTTGCATGATATATAAATGTGTTATCATCAATAAAAATTCTCCGATGAATTTTTAGTTTTTTCCCCTATGTGTGTGTTAAGGTCCCATGATGGGGAGTTTGAAACCCCCTCTGGCACTACTCCAGTGTCATTCTGAGCAAAGGCCCCTATATTTTATCTAAGAAAGGGTCTTTTGATAAAATCTCAGTAAAATAATGTATTTACACTAGTGAGTTTTGGCAGTTTCCTGACACTTTTCACTTTTAACTAAGATCACTTACCTATGGATGATTCTTAGTATCATATTCAAACAGTTTGCAAAAATAAATCCTACAGCCCCAAAATAAGTTAGAAAGTAGGATGATACCAAGAAAATTGTAGAGAATACAACCATTTTATGATTGTACTGATCTACAGCTGACTGATTCATGGTGGCAAACATAAAGCATTCTGTTATTCCATTCACAGCAATTATAAGGATATATAAACAATGATATCTCAGCTGTTTAGGACCTGCAAAATATATTAAAATCACTTTCAGTGCAAAGTTTTTTCATTGATTTGCTGAGTTTGAAAACAAAATGAGTTCTAGTTATTCCCAAAATTAAGAGTTTGGGCAATTTTAACACTCATTTTCAATCACTTTATGCTTAGCTCCATCATGAGGCAAAAAGTACAATGATCCAAGCAATGACATACTGGTATTGCACATGACATAAAGAAATGGCCCTGTCTCTCATGCTATGAATTTACAAACTATATAGTTTATGAACTTTGATTCTCTTTTGATGGTTTGGTTAGGGTAGGTAATTATGAGGGCCAAAAATAAGTAAATATATGTGGAGTTAATGCTATTAAATTAATCATGATTCCCATTATAATACATGTAACATGACTGGATGTTTCTGGCATGGAAATTTCAAATGACTATTCCAACACATGTACATAAAAAAAGTGGAGGGCCAAGAAAAGTGAAGGGTTTGCCCTGTTTTCTACATGGACTGGGGGCTATAGCATCCTAGCCCTCCTTTAGTGATGGCCCATGGAGATGTGACATGGACAGGTATGTTATCACTTGGAAGATCAACTTAGAACATAATAGCAAGCTAGATCACTAATTTTCACTGTCTATGTCAGAATAGCTGCATGCTTGGAAAGGTTCAGCCCCTTCCTTACACTTGCAGCTGGTAAACTGAAATCCTCCCATCCCCTCTGTTCTGCTGCCTGTGGAAACTTGACACAAATAAACGTATCTCTTTAAGACACTACTGCCTTCTAGATTTTTCACAGGTAGAAATCTTTACTTCAAACATTGTGTACTGCATAGATTTTAATTTCGTTAGTCTATTTAGATGTACTTACCTTCCCCTGAACTGAGAATTGATCCTCCATAAATATCCAAGGCAAGCAATGAATATGAATAGCCAAACACCAGAATAGTTAGGCCCAATAAAGTGACAAATTTCAACACTGATTCCAAAGTGTTAGCAGCAAGGCATAAACTCTTCTCTAACTGTTTTAAGGCAGGTCTGTCTCGAACAAGTGTTTGAGCAAAAAATAGGTAATAACTTTCTTCAATTGGAAGAAATACAAAACGTGCAGCCAAAGACCCAATATTGTTTATAACATCATAAACACCTTGCTGGGCCAAAGTTAAAGTACTGAATATTGTCATCACATAACGTTCTCCTTCAGTGAGAATCTGCTTGAGGAAGGACTGTTTGAAGAAACTCCAGGTGAGTGACATTAATTTGAAACTGATCCAATGCTTTTTTGATACTTTACAAGGGAAAAATTCCCTTACAGTTTGCAAAGGGAATTCTTTGATATCTGGTTTTGGTGTTTTTAGAAGGAAGTAAGAAAAATATACATAGTAAAATATAAAAAAAGTCAGTGATTGTGCAAACTGAGCAATGCAAAATGCAAGAACCCCCAAGGATGGAAAGAAGTAGACAAGAAAAACAGTAGTTGAACATCGCAGGAACACAGATAAACCTTCAATTACTACCTTCAAACGCACAAATAAATGGCATTGAGCAATTACCCACAGAGGTTCAGCTAAAAGCTCCAGCAATGCACACAATGCATAACATATAACACTAATTGCGTATTTCTTGGTCAATCCCATGGGGGGTGTTTCCAACCAGTTCACCCAAATAAATCCAAACACTGTAGCAGCAAAGATACCCAAAGGGACTGTTAACCATAAAAGATTGACAACTTCGTACCATTGTGTTTCCCTGGTCCTTGAAGATTTGCTTAAGCAAGCTTTTCTAAAGGCTTCTCTTGCAATAAACAAAATTGTTGTGTAAAGTAAGGTCAATCTAACGTTCACAAGGCCGAGAGTTTCCCGAGATATGTATCTTAAAACAAAACCATTCATTGCGAAAGTGAGAATCCTAAATGTAACTTGCAATAAAACATTGTAGGAAGCTGCTTGCATTGCACTTTGTAGTACTGCATCACTTGAACTTGTGGACGCCATGATGGTTTGCAAGGAATAACCAAATAACGTGATTCAGTGACGTCACTCTAAACTTATTTAAAAACTTAAAAATTGTATATTTTCGAATATTATTACGTTGCATTTTTGACAGTCGCGTGTACCGGAGCTACGACCTATGAAAAAGTATGTAGGCGATTATGCAACAATCACAGTTTAACAAAGTTATTACAATATTATTTTAGCGTATTTTTTGGTCTTAGTAGCCTGCGGCTGCAAGCAGGCTAAGGTCTTAGGTACTGTTGCAATATTCTTAAACCCCATAAATACTATTTTTGGCAAGACAATTCAGATTCGAATCACACTCAAAAAAATGTAACTAAAAATTCAATATGGAAATCACAAGACTTTTCTTTTTCGATAACTTGTTGATGACGTCACAACAGCTCATTATTGAACAGTAAAACTTCAAGCCAGGCCGTACCCTGGTACCAGTACTGAGGGTACAAATTTGGAGCGTCACGGCGTTTGTCTGTTACCTTAAAACTCCAGAACCACAAGACGTACAGAAGATTCAATTACATATTCGAACTCACCATGACCAGATGTTTAACATTAGCTATCAATACTTCAGAAAATACCTCAAAACAGAAACCATGGTACAGAAACAATAACATTATCTACACATATCTCTGGTACACAATTATTTCTTCGTGAGGAACCATTCAACTTTCTAAAATCATATTTGAAAGAAAAAGGAACTTTTTCATTTGTTCTCCATAATCCCGGGCGAAGTCCGGGTACCCTGGCTAGTATACAATGTACTATTTCTCAGTTCTCGCACCTGGTCTGGACTGGAGATAGTTCTTTTGTATCTTTGGGGTGTTGGTGGTATACAGGCAGTGCACGTGCCTCTCACCTTTGAAAATGGTTCGATTTCGGCTGCTTGCACTTGTGTCGTTGAAGTGACCTGGATCACATGTGAGAAGTGTCCTTCAGTTTGAATTCACAAACGTGCGAAGTACCCCACAGGTTTTATATAAGCATTCCGGTTTCCTCCATTGGCAAGACAGCACCCATAAGGGGTAACCCTCACTGGACCTCTAGGGAGAACAGGTCAGATAAAGCTGATAGGGTTATTTAGGAGATATTTTAAAATTTGACTGTGTAATAACTTGCTGTTCGAACAAATTCACGACATGAAACAAGCTCGTAGCTAGGTTTTTCCGTGAGTGACTGATCGTGATTTTAGAGGGCCTTTTTCAATGAGAATGTGATTTCCATAGACATATTCCTTTACTCTCTTCTAACACGATTAAGGCGTATGTCCCTGGAAATCTACAAAACGATTGAAGAGAAAGACGAACAGAGATGAGGAGAGTGGAGAGGGAGAAAGGGAGAGGAAGAGCGGGGAGAGGGAGCAACGAGGGCAAGAGAGAGGCAAGGAGAAAGAATCTCATAGCGGTTCCGACGTCCATTGTAATTAATTTTGTAAATGGGTTTGAGGGAAGTTGAATTTTCATCTACTCTAAGTCACGAGAGCACATTTTCATGAATCATAACTTTATTTCCAACAATAACTATAGTTACATGTTGTGCTGTAATGTAAGACCAAAAAGAGGCTTTCGTGCACAAAAAGAAAGGCTAAAAGTTCTTAAAATTGTAGAATTACAAATGTTACTATGTTCGCAATAGTACACGACGTCATTTACAAGTAAATCTAGTAAAATTGCCAGGTTTAAAACTACAGAGAATACGTTCCATCGTGGAAAGAAGACAAGTGTCTGGAGAAACAGTCATCCATGCCTGTGCGGAGTCGAACCCCTTTATAGACATCAAGGCAGTAAGCATTGGATGTCAAACCTCTTAACATAATAAATTGGTATACTGGTAGTAAGTAGCAAACCCGTACGAGGACCTCAGTCTACGGACGAAAGTATGCAGAAAAAAAGCCACGCACGTGTACATAAATAAAAACAAATAAATATTAGGCACACATGTTGTTTCAATATAAAGCCTCGTTCACATGAATGAGGAATCGCTTAAAAAAGTCATTCAACATTGTTCCACAAAGTGGCTTTTATTTATTTCTGTACCCATGTTTTATGATGATTTCTTTTATGACGATCGCCGGTGATTAGCAATAATTTGTTAAATCGCTCGGCCATCCAGTATATGTTTATGTTCACAGTATTCCTGCTATGCATCGCTTCGGTGACATTGCCAAATGAGATGAAGCAGAAATGATAACGGGTTTCAATCACGTCCCTTTCTTGCACTGATTTGAGACAGAATTTCATCACCGCACTTAACTAATGTCTTGTTTTGTCTCAAGAAAACAAAAGCATGGATCCTATCTGTCAGGAAGAGGACATTGTCTAGACTTAAAGCTTTACCACTGAAACTCAAGGTAATATTTTTAGAGCCAAGGATGCCATGCAGGGTCCATACGACAAAGGTTATCCGGACTCATAGCAGCTCCGATTAAAGTAGTTACTTTTGTTTCAGCTCCTTCAAATTCAGCTAAATCTGAAATAAACAAGAACATCAATCACATTTTGACACAGTAACTCTACTACATATTGCATAAAAATTAAATGTTGTGCAGAGAACAACCGCCTGTTAGAACCCGCTTAGTTCGTACTTTGTGGTCTCATACTATAAACATTTCACATTTTTCAAACAGCTGTTGGTAGGGATAACCTTCTATTACAATGTAAAACTTTATCGGGGATTTGCATTTTTCTTCTCCCCCCTAGTTTTCCGTTTGTGAAGAAACTGTACCAAGCGATCGTAAAAGATCTCGTTCCATTACAAAACCCTCGAGCAGCAGTACATGGAAGCCCAAAAGCTTTGCAAGAAAACAGGGAGGACTTCTATACCCACTAATACGATATTGTAGAGGGTCTTACTTTGAAGTCTAGTCATGATGGAGTTGACAGCACCATTTACCAAACCGATGAGTACTTCATTGTCAATGTGTTCAGAAGACGGCTGTACATTCGAATGAAGTTGGGCATCATGTTTCTAGATGAGAGATATCGAATAAGGTTTGTTGGTAAGACTATTCCCACAATTTTAAGGAACAGCATTAACAAGGCGATAATTTTGAACTCTTTCTGAGAAAATTCCATAGTATAGTCACTCACCCACGACTAAAGTAACTAAATCAGAGCAACACAGTTTATAAGACGATTATAGTCAATCTAGAGTTAAATTTTGATCAGTTCTATTTCCTTATTTCCTTATAGACTAGTTTCGTTTGATCTTCGGCAACACAATGTAGCTGGTTACAAGCAAGCAAACCCGTTCAGTACCCTTACTTGATGGTTAAGAATTTAACTGTTAAGTAACTTTTCTTTGTTTTCTATCGGTGAAGAGAGTAAATTGTCGCCAATTATACCATGATGTATGGAAAAAGACTTATAAATAGGATTATTTAGCAACCAAAAAAAACAAATTTCTTCTAACTCCCGAGAATAACTCACCATTTTGCGAGCATTTCCACATGAAAATTATCGATGTTTAGGTACAACTAAACATTAAATTCTCCAATTTTTTTCATTCTATGAGGTTCTATTCTTTATCACCCCCTTTAGAAATAAATTCTCCAATACCTTTTTATGCCATGCAATCATTTCATCCCTCAAAACGGCTCGAAGAATGCTGTCTATACTAAACTTCGGATCCACCAAACATCTTGCTGCAGCCACCATAGATGATGTTAGCACGCCTCCTATCCCCACGGGTGATATCAGCTCACTGATGTTTGGTGTTAGTCGAAACGGCACAGGACGATTGGCATCCAGTTCACCTGTTGGATATCACAGGTAAAACGCTTTAACATGGACATCGAACAAACACCGTTTCCCGACGTGGAGTTTATTAAAAAATTAAAGTTGCCTCTACCGGGTGGCCATTACTCTCAAGAGGCCGTTGTTTACAATACTTTCAAAAACTGCGGAAAAGCTCTCCTATGTTCCGGTTTATCATACACCGATATATCAAGAACAAGAGGTGTTGATTTTCATCCGAATATCTCTTAACTAACATAAAGAGAGTTTGTCCAATTATGATACTCAGAACTATGAGTCTATGAGTCTTGGACGGGAATCCAACAGGCAATCTTCTGATCGGCTGCAAGGAAATCTCCTGTTCAACCAAGTTTTGAGTTTTCGAGTGTCATTTGGGAAGATCTCTTCTTTTCGTGCAATTGATTATTTTGAAAAACTAGTTACTCAAGTGTTGTTAAAAGGTGTAATTCTTCGTATAACTTGCAGCAATTTTTTTTCTCCCCACAACACCATTACATGAACGATTGCATCATACAACAGCGTCTCGGGTGATTTTCACCATGTTAAAAAATAACCCGGCATCTTATATAGGAGTGCTATTTACAATGGTTATGCAAAATATTCGTGAAATCTTAGAGGTACAACAAATTTCCTATTACTTTCGGGGGAGCTTAAATCTGTTCACACCGAGTACGTATCACGCCACCGGTAACGTGTGATAAAGTAGCATTTTTATGATTCCAATAACATTAAGCACGAAACGATTCGCACTATAGTTGACACGTTCATTGTGCGGGGCCACAGAAATAATACTGGGCTACTTTTTGCACCGCTACACCATTTTGTTACTGCGACGCGCCAGGCATTCAGGAGCAGATACTGGGGGCTTTAGGATTTAAGACGTGAACTTCAATCATAACATCCGTTCAACCAAAAAACTCTTCATACGAAAAAAAAAAGAGAGAGATACAGAATAGATAATTTTAAGTCCTCGCAGTATTCTTTACATCGTTGTCGATCTGAATACACCACCCAGACCGTTTTAGGCTCTTAGACATCAGCTTTTGAAGGGTCAAAAGCTGCTGCTTAAGATTGAATTCAACTAAAAAACACAGTTGTTTTAAGGAGAGGTGAAGTGTTTTAGAACTTTTGAAACAAGCCACAATCATCTCACAGGGACGTCAACTAAAACTGTGGTTTCTTGAAATGCTGAAATTTTAAAAGGATGTCGTCGTTCAAGTTTACGTCGTAATGATTGTTGAGTATTACTCATGACTTGAATCCACATCTGTATTCGTTATGACATAGTTAACTCATGTTCGATTATTACCTTTAACGTCGTCAATCTCAAATTTATAATAAGCGACAGTGAGTCTTCCTGTTTCACGAACTATTTGTAACATTTCTGGAGATAGTCTTGTAAGATGCAACGTAAATTCAGCAAATTGTGACAGAGTCAGTTGAGCGGTAAACTACAAAAATAAATAATTTAACAGCAGCAATTTTATTACACAAATCGATTGTTGGTCAGTGATATTGCTAATTTAGTCAACGACTATCACTGATAACCACAGGTGTACGGAGCTTCTAAGCAGTAAGGGCTCCAAGAAGCATTCTGCATTTAGGCAGCTCATAAAGACACCTTAGCCACCACTAGAAGCGCAACTGTTTACTAACCAAGGTCGGCTTAATTTGGAAGAAATGCACTACACGGTAAATGAAATAAAACATAGTACTGCTTTTTAGATTCAAATATATATATATACAGGAGGTGTTCAAAAAAAAAGTGGCCATCGTGAAAAATATAGTCAATTTGGTATAACTGTCACTGGAAGAACAGAAATGAAAGAAAACCGTATATTCTTAGAATGCTTTCTCGGAGATCTGATTAAAAAGCTTTTGACAGACTAATTTTAAGTGCTGGGATGGAACACACGTCAATTCTTAATACTTTTTATGATAATGTCTTCTGCTAAACAGAGTGCATTATTTCCTATTTCTTACAAGTTGGATGATATGAACTTGTCCATAAAATTATCAAAATATTGTACATCCCACAGTATTTAGTTGATAACTTAAGTACAAAACATTATTAGCCAAAAAGCCAGTTACATGTGCAATTTTGAACGTTTTCGTTGAGGTTTTATGTGAAAGTGCTGTGGCTAGTAAGGGACTTAAAAAATTCGGCACCGAGAAATCTGAGATGAATATTAGAAGGAATCATGAAATTTTTGGATTGCTTTAAGCTGGAGTTACCACATGTACAGTTTCAAAAAAATTCACATTGACCTATCCTGGGAAAAAACCCCCCCAAAAAAAGAACTTTGCATTAAGGTAAACTAAGTGGAGATTGCAGTCGTGATCCTGGTTCTGGATGGAAACTACCGATCGAAGTGACCGTTTAATTATTGAAACTTCCAAATCAGGCACCCCAACCAAACATAAACTAGCTGATAAATTAGAAGCTCAGACAGGGTCAAATTTTCCGCCAAAACCATAAATCACCTCTTGAAAGAGAGAGAATTCAAATGGAGAAAAAAAATCTGAGAAACCATTTGGGAGTGAGAAGAATCATTTACCACGATTATCATCTGCTCGTTAGCACATTAGTGGGAATATTGATGAATGGGGATGGGTTCTCCTAAATCCCATTGAGAATTTATGAGCTGAGTTGGACTGATTAACAAAAGACCAAAAGTTGGAAAATGAAAACGGACTTTTTGCAGTAATCAAAAATGGATTACAATCAATCACCAAAGAATACTTGCATCAGCTTATTGAAAGCATGCTTCGTTTATGCAAAGCTGTAATCAAATTGAAGGGAATGCCAGCTATGTTTGAATGGTACACACAGTAGGTATGTACTTGAGTTACTGTTGTTGCCTGTAGTAATTTGTAAATAAACTTTATTGGCGATTGTGCGAACAAATTCGTTAGAGTCAAAATGAAGGACATCAGAGATGTACCAGGAATTTGTAAACTATAATATAATTAAAAACTGCGTAACGTTTGTGAATTTCAAAAATCGGTTATTAAAATTAAGATTTGAGATGATATTTGAAATTATTTAGACGCATGCATCCTAAAACGATCATTCTTAACCACGTCTGTTCATCTTGTGATGATTATGTTACGTTAACCATAATTATTTAGGATGGTCACTTTTTTTTGCTCACTCCCTGTATATATATATTTATAAATATATATACACACACACTACATCAAGACAGTTCCTATATTGACTTTATGTAGAGTGCTCAATATCTTACAAGATAGAGCAGATAGTAAATAAAGAAAGTTCTTGCGATTGCCGAAACAAAGAATCCTGCCCACTACCTGAAAACTTCATGATCTCAAACATAATCTACAAAGCCGAAATTTCGCAAGCTGACAGCACGGAAAAGAAATTCTACATAGGTATGACAGCCCACCCATTCAAACATCGCTACAACAACCATACGAATATATATATACAGGTATATATATATATATATATATATATATATATTTGGAGTCGTCTGATGATCGCGTAAGCGTGAAACACAGTGTAACGACAGTTGCCCAAAGCTATAACTTAATAGACTATATATATATATATATATATATATATATATATATATATAAAAGACAGTTGTAGTAGAACCCCCTTAGTCACCTGAAGATCGCCGACAAGCGTGAAACTCAGAGTTGTGACAATAACATTTTAAGCTAAATTCTGTAAATCCTGCTCTGCCAAATAACGCATTGAGCACTTTTTTCTCAAGCCAACTTTACCTCGTATATTATATATATATATATATATATATATATATATATATATATATATATGTATATATGTATATATGTATACAGCAAATTGCAAAAATTATGGCACAAAACATATCAACATAAAAACATATCAAGACCGTTGTATCACCATTTTATTCTCACTTCAACGGTCAGTGAAGATATGCCGTGTGTTTTTTGGTACATTCTTTGGCCAGTCTAATGCATTAAGGTTGATTAAAGTATTCACAGTTAGATTTACCTATACGTACTTTTTTTACGATATGTTCAGGTTTGCCAAAATTTATGCAATTTGCTGTATATTTATATATATATATATATATATATATATATATATATATATATATATATATATATATGTATGTGTGTGTGTGTGTGCGAGTGTGTGTGTGTGAGTGTGTGTGTGTGAGTGTGTGTGAGTGTGTGTGTGTGTGTGTGTGTGTGTGTGTGTGCGTGCGCGCGTGTTGGAAATGTGGGAGGAATTATAGTAATATAATGAGTCGAAGATGAAGCATGTACAAAATCATAAAACTCCGAGCAACAGTATATTAAAAAATTTTATGATTTTGTACATGCCTCATCTTTGTCTCACCATATTACTATATCGAGCTTCGCAATAAAGCATCGAGCACCGTTGTACCAGTACAATAATCATCTGCCTTTACCTATATAATTGGTTAAAAATTTCTTAAGATCTGTATATTCCTACTTTTAAGCTTTTTACAAACCAACAAAGGTTTCTTTACTTGTTTTCTAAAATTCCAATAATCAGCGGAATGTTGATATGAACGTTGGGCCCATTCCTTCAGAAGAACTTCAGGAACAATTGTACTTTGGATCTACAAAATTAAAACCGGTAGATTAGCTCTGCGTTTAGGAAACATTACACAATAGAAAGCTCCAGTTTTAGCAATGTTTATTGATTCATTCCATTGGCGAAGATTGAGTTGCGGAATTAAATCTTGCTTTGAAGACATTAAAATGTTTTTAACCAAATCAAGGAACATTTTTGCTTCTTGGAAAGCAACAGTCCTGACCAAAATTGCTGGGACAACACTTGAAAATGAACACACCTTTAACCCCCCCCCCCTCTCCCCTTCAATGTTGCGAGTTTTTGGTCAATTTTTTGCTTTGCGTGTGACACAGCCAGCATCGTGTGACACAGCCAGCATCATGTGACATGGTGGAATGAAGCAACATTAATGGTAGGGGGACGGGAGGAGGAGCGAGTGATATTCCCTCTTTTGTCTTTGGTACGGTTAGTAGGGAGTCATTTGCAACGGTCTCCCAGTTACTGGCCAGGATTGAAGTTTTGGTAGTTCAAAGCCAGGATAAAAACATCACGTAAGTTCGTCCTATCAAGTGGCTAGCTTGAACATATATGTCCACCAGCACGTAGCATAAATCAACTTGACTCGGTACTTTGAATTGATAATTTTGTATCAGTATGGTTGGCTTATCCAAGGAACGCGGAGTAGACTTATTATAGTAAAAAAAGTTAACAGTTATACATCGAAACAGAAGACAACAAACCATTATTTGTCATTGAATGAATGAAGCCGTGTTCACACTTATTCGCCAGAAGTCGAATCAGTCCTGGATCAACCGTGCCGCTGCACGATACCAGTGGTTTGCTTGTTGCACTCGGAAGACTCGAAAGCCTGAGTTACGTAAAATGGGAATCAGGAATGGTCAGATTTTTTCCAAGTACCAGAAGAGATTTTTGTTGATATCTGCCAAAAATTCCACATCTTTTGTTTTTCTTTGTTCTTTCTTTTTCCCACCGTTGTCGTCGTCACTGGATTACAGTGCTATATCAGTCACTGGAACGCATCACTGGCTCATTGTTTTAGGTGTACAAATTAGACAGCGTGTTATTCAGTGCCACAATCATACCATGGCATGTTCATAACCAACTGAATAAACAAAGCCTTGCCCTCTGCATAATACTTTATTCAGGCATTACACCTTTTGCTGTTCATTACCAGAAAATATACTATCATTAACACCAACCAAAAACTCATAAACGCAAAAATGCATTCATTTTAATGAATCAACATTCATCAATGCTTTTGTCACACTCAATTAAAATTTTTTGCATAGAAGGTGACATTCATTAGCTTAGATACGCAACTGTGTGCATCAAAGGGCATTCAATAGCGCCAAAAGACGACCATTAACACTATTCTAGTACACATTAGAGAAAATAAAATTTCAATTACACAAGATATTTCTCCGGTCTGTTGGAGGATCGACTTAAGGTTTTATCGAATTCGGGACATGTATAAAAGATAAGGGAAGAAAACTATTCGAGCCTCTTTTATTTCGTCAATATGACGATGACTGTTTTTCCATTTTTCGCTCAGCCGACCACGTTTTATGTGTTCGTCTGAGCCATTTCATTGGTCGCACACACGGCTTTCAACCTCTGTTTATCGGAAGCCTACGTTTACCGGTTTGTTTACAAATTTCGATAGTTTTATTCCCTTATCTCTTAAACGTGGTTTTGTTTGCGCCTTCACTTAACTGATATTATAAAATTTTCTCATCATACCACATTTTTCCTGACAGGTATAATTTCAAGCTGTTAACCAACTTTAGTTCACAGCACTTTGCTAACACATATCAACTTTTCTATCTTAGACAAAACATATTTTGCAATCAAAGCTTACAATACACGGCAGTACTGGACTCCATGAAAGCATTGATCGCGAAGCTTTATTTAGCCGCAAAACAGTTTTATTTTTCTGGGACGCGAAAGTTGATGTGTGTTAACAAAGTACTGTGAGCTAAAATGCATGTTAAGATTCCATTTTGTCCCTGTAATATACTGGAAAACTGTCGTCTGTTGCGTAATTCAATGTTGTGAGTTCAGACAGTTCTGAAAGGGCTCAGCAGAGCAGAATGTAGTCAATAGAGCATTTTACATAGCAAAACAGACCTCGAAATATTGGCGAAATAAGAGGTTCGAACTGTCTAACAGAATTCAGTTTATGTACGAATTACGATAGTTTTATTCCATTATCTTTTATACATTTCTGGATTCCATATGACCTTAAATTTAGCCTGCAACAGACCGGAGAAATATCTTGCGTAATTGACATTTTGTTCTCCCTAATGTATGTAAGAATGGTGTTAATGGTCGTCTGTTGTCGCTATAGAATGCCCTTTGGGGCAAATGGTTGCGTATCTACACTAATGAATGTCACTTTCTATGCAAAAAATGTTAATTGAAAGTGACAGAAGCGTTAATGAATGTCGATTGAATAAAATGAATGTCTTTTTGCGTTAACGAGTTTTAGGTTTGCGTTAATGATAGTAAATTTTCTGGTAATGAACAGCAGAAGGTGTAATTCGCCAATCCAAGATGCAGCAAAGAGCGAATTCGAGGCCTCACAAGAAATTCTCTTTGGGCTAACTACGAATAAAACTGACCTCTTTGAAGATATCTCGAAGAACTTGATGCGTGCTTTGCTCGCCTCTTGACTGAACAGCAGCTAATCTCTCGTAGTAAAGGGAAACTGCAGTGTCTTCGTCAATGCCCCTCTTGTCATAATGCTGTTCAGAAGAATAAATGCAAATTTACTAACGCTTACCTCAAGAATGATGAAGGTTCACACCATGGTAATTTAACCAAGTAACTTCTAATTGGCCTCATCTAATCCAACCATTAAAAGTACCTTCCAATACTGACCATAACCTTTAAGCTGTGTCAACACGTCTTTTTATTTTTCCCCTTCGAGCACAAGAGGTGAAACTTTTTGTCGAATTGTCGTACCCCAGCGCTAGTTTACGCCGGAGCATATACGGAAGCAAAGAACAATCAATTAAAGGAGGAAATCCAACTTCCCGGCAGGCACCCTCAAACAGATCATGTATTGCCGAATAAAATAGCGTTGCACACTTTGCTGGAAGTCCACGTTTCAGTACTCGCCTTAGCCAAGCGATTGGACCGTTGGTGATGCCTAATACAAACGTGTCTTAGGGAACGAATTGATTGGGCTAGGAGGTAAGCATGCACACAAGCAACTTGCACACACTCCAGGGTGCAACACTGACCTTTTTCATGACCTCTTTCAGAGTAATTGCAGATGGGCTATCCTAAAAACAAAGTAAAAAGTTGGAGTTTAAGATTTTGTTTTAGTTCCTTTAGCTCCTTAAAAACATTAAATAACTTTCACGAAGGGAATTAATTTATCGAAAAAACGTTGCGACGTTGAAAACAGAATGTCAGTCAATTATATACCAAGAAATGTTATGTGATAGAAGGTTCGTTTTCAACTTGATATAATGGTTGTATAATAGATTTTGTTTACTTCTCATTTATTAATTCTTTTAATGGAGTTCATTGTGTGCAAAATAAAAGCTTAATGAAATTAGAGGTAAAATGTTCAAATTATGTAGTAACGCATCATACTTAATGTTAATAAACTTTTGTTTTCTGAACACCGCCCTCCATTCAAGGGTTAATATAGGAAAAAGTTTGTAGCACAAAAGATATGCCAGTATAGAGACAGTACCAGTAGATAAACTACCGCGTTCAAGAAGATCAGCGTTTGGGATTTTATCCAATTTAAGCACACGTGAAATTCTCGGAACCAGTTTACGATTATCCAGTTTACGACTTCAACTCGATTTCAAAATCACCCTCAGGTTAACATGAAAAGAAAATTGCAATACTTCTCCCATACGAAAGTGGATGACTGGAAAATATGGGAAATGAATAACTTTTATCTCAACGTTACGTTAAGGTTAATTCTGAAATAACTATTAACTTATCTTTTTATTAATCTTGAGCAGGCGTAATCCTGGACATTCTTGCAATTTGATTGGCTGTACCAACCGGCGATACTTAGCAATATCTGATCACGATTAATGGAATTCCCACGAAAATTCATTTCACTGTTAGCCCTAGTTTTTATCCCGTGTTTTTATTTTTTGATTGTTTTTAACTTATTCAAATAGCCCAAAACATTTCAATGACTTTCTTACTAAATAATGATGAAAAATAAATAGAAATTCTTCGCTTGTTTTGTTTCCTTCATTAACACAAAGCGCAGAACTTGATTTGACTTCCAGTTGTCCAAAAACGGCACAAGGTCGCATGCCGTTGGTAACCTATGGAAAGTATTTTTCAAAACGAACTTTCCATACGATGACTAACACATATATTTTCCATTTTGGTTGTAGTAACATGACGCTATTCTTAACAAATCAAAATCTGATCCGTACGGCGAAACAATTTTCACTGCAAATTTACAATATACATAACCTCTTTGGGAAATCTCAATTGACCCTTACCTCAATCAAGCGCATTTGCGGTGAGACGGCGACCACTCGAGGCACAGTAAATAACAGATGTCGTTTGCTCGATTCCTGTAATGACAAATTAAGGTATTAGGACGCGAAAAGAGGTGAAGTTGTATTTCAAACTGTCACCGTGTATGGGGAGAAATGTCGTACCTTGCGTTTCTCAAAATACAAATTTAATATTCGGAGGAGCTGAAGAACTCGTTCTTCCCGGCGTGAGTCAGATAAACACGCGTCATTCACGACCAGGTATGGATAAATCTAAAAAGTAGAGAAGGCCAACTATGTACTTTCGCATAGTGAATGACAAATTTACTTAATCCAATATTTTTCTTCAAATTTGAATTAAACGTAAGATCCATCGGCTAGAGTGCAGCTTAGCAAATCCCGACAAACCCCTGACCTTTCAGGGTTAGGGTCACGGTTGAGGTAAAGTTACGGCTTGGGTCAGGGTCGGGGTTAGGTTAGTTGAACCCATTACTGCCTAATTAATTATGGACTCGCGCTACACTGTACTTGACCTTATCCGCCACCTATATTTTGTAGCTTAACGCACTTGAGATGTAATTAGTAACCAATGGCAATCATAAAACAAATGAACTTTATGAAACATCACGGCCTGTCATAATTAATTACAATAGATGGTTTACACGTGACGTCATGGCGTCCATGTTGGTAGAATTTTGACAAAAGAATCTCACAAGCTACCATTCCAAGTGGCACTAACATGGCCTCATTATTATCTCGATAACTACTCAAGAATGATTACTTACTAATGAAATGCTAGTGATTAACTCTAATCGTCAAGTTTTCATGCAAGGTTAGCACTGCTCACTACATCAGGACGACCGCTTAAGAAAAGACTGCACTTTGAACCATTACGGTATCAAGCCATTGAGCTCCAAGACAATTGGAGCCATGTAGGCAAAGTGAATTATGAAGCCATCATGGGGCAGACAAGAAGATCAATATGCAGGTCAACCCAGTTCTCTTAAACGACAAAACAGTAATTAATCTAGAGTACGGTTTTCCTGTAACAGTTCTCTTTTTTCATTCTAACAACCAAAAGGACAATGGCTGAAGCCTAGTGTATCTGCTAGAGTTATAACCATCCAAAATATCAAATTTATCACAGTATCAAACAAACAAGTGGACATGAGTACACGCTTCCCAGTTTTTTGCATTGTAATCTCGTGAGAACAACACGCGTGTTTTTGACCAACAAGGGTACCCCCATTTCAGCTACATCCAGTCAGAAGATCGGGAATAGGCAGTCAGCGTTCCAGTTTTTTCAAAGTTCAATGGTTGAAGTATAGTTGAGCAAGAGGTTTCTTTAGACGTCCAACCAAGTATCATATGCGGATGTGTGGCAACATGGTATAGTGCTAAAAAGCCGTGTTTGCTGCAAAAGAATCTCGTGAAAATTTTCCACTTTTCCTTTACGTTTTCGTAGAATGGGGAAAGGAAACCGCGTGCTAATTCGCAATGATTTACTTGATCAAGATATTCTTCCATACATGTGTTTTAGTGGGCTAACTGCATGGACAATTTCGGCCCACACTGAAATCTCAGACCTGGCTCACGAACTAAATCTCTTAAACAGTAATCTTGCAATTGGTGTACATGACGAAAATTTCCGCCTGGGCCGAGCTTTTGTCTTTTCAGCCTGGCTGACTTGGCAGTAATTCTAAATGAGGCTAACCGATGTCTCATTTACCTTGCCATTGTTTGCTCTGATAAACAATCGTCTCGCAGACATGTTATGTTTTTGTACCAACTCAACACGAGGCATGAACTGAGCAATACGAATGTAATAGTGGCTATGCTAAAAAAAGAGATGTAAAAACCAGAATTAGGAAAGCATCAAAGAGCCTATTAAGCGAAAATTAAGTTTGTTATATTTCAATATTAATCTTGAAATGGTAAATCAACAGCTTCTATAGCTAGCCAATTCTAACCTTGTTCCGAATATACATGTACTTGAATTTGCCTCATATGTAAATGAAACGATCTTTGACTTCTTTTGCTGAGTATTTCGACTAACAGCGAAATAAGTTATATCTCCAAGATTATTCAACTGCATCAATTGAAACGCTATAAGTTGGTTCAATCCTATTAAATGTACAGCTCTACATTAAAGTATTGCTAAAATACTGCATTAGTTCTCAGATTTCTTCACCTTTAAACAGAATTGGTTTTATAAGAAAGCATGGCATTGAGTACTTCCTTTAAAATGATGTAGAAAATCCTGCAGGTAACATGTCTGACTTTTCGCGGGCAAACTTGTATTTCACGGACTTGAGTGGCTTGGAAACTAATACATTTCTATGATGATATTTTAATGAGGAACAGTTCAGTTTCATGTGATTTTATTGAATAATCTCGGGGTCATGATTTGTTTTCCAATGAAATAAAATACTGCGCTAATACAATGACGTCATAAGTCAAATGATTTACATATTATACAAATTGAAATATCTCAATAATCAAGTGAGATATGGAAAAACTGTCGAAACTTTTTCTTAATTATTTCTAAACTTGTTACCCATAAGATAAATTTAATCTTCGATTCACATGGCACTTTAAAGAAAAGGCGATTAACTTAGTGAATTCAGTACGCTTAATGATTCCCATTCCTAAGGGACTGATCCTTTGAGAAGTAATAGAGGACTATGTGAGTAGGTGTGAGCATTTTTACTGAGATTCTTAATAGATTTTTTATCTTCTACGCTTTGCATAAATTTATTGTATCGTCATTTCCTCTCATGTGTCATTTTGTCCTAGAAATACATTTTCGAGCTAGCTTTCATGCACTACCATTTCTTTGCAACTAACATGAACCATTTTTTTTCCACCAAACGGTTAGTTGTCGAGTAGGACGAATGACGGACTAAAAGGACAGGTGTGAAGTTAACGTGAGGGTGAGGACTCAGCATAATGTACGATGTCATGGAATGGAACGTTTTAATAACAGTAAGAATAGTGTCAATACGTACCATGTTTGGTTTTGGCATCAGGAATTCACCTGGTAGTTCAACATCTGCTGTGGTGATGGAAAACGCGCTTAGAAAGCGACATCGTTCTTCAAGAAGAAATGAACTATAACAAAAGGACACAAATGACCTCAAACTGAAGGCAGGGAAACCATATCACTGGTTAATACTGATTTACATGCATGAAAACGAATTAAAATCACTTTCTGAAAAACAATTGGCTTATATAACTTTTATTTCATACAACACTATCAACATTCCAACAAACACACATAAGATCGTAGTAAGATCAAGGATTATAAAATACATGCAAATCTTTTGTCAAGTAGTATCGAAATTCGTTGGTTAGCGAAAAAAGATCAAGAACACACATTCAAGTACACTTCCTGAGAGGAAATATCAAGGCTAGTTGACTTGGAGAGAATGAACTAAGGTCATCCGAGACCAGGACCGTTTCCTTTTTTTTTCCTTGTAACACAACAGGGACCGTCAACCTTTCTATTGAGAAGTTGCAAGTTGAGTTAGCGAAATCAAATAAAATGTTGTTTAAGTACCTGGACAACAGTTTCGTTTTGGCTTCTAAAATCTTGATCCATTTCTTCAATTTTGAAATCAAATTGTGAAGTCCCATCGAATTTGGAGTGCTAATAATAGCAAAACAATATTACAACAGCGATGACAGAATATAAATTGATGTTGAATGCCGGCTCAAATAACAATGAAGAGCAAGAGCCAACAATCATAAGAAACTAGGCAATCTTTTGGTATTGAATAGAAACATCAAATGATCCTGGATGTTGCATCAAATTATCCAAGCCTGTCTCGGAATATCTGAATATTTAATACAGTTTTCAGTGATATTTAATCGCTAGATCAGAGAAACACGCAGAACGCAACTTTACAGGCTTAAAATTTGCGGTCGTCATTAGGAAATGGAAATACTTTCAGTTTGGTGCTATAGCAACAGAAGCATTGCTTGCTCCTAGCTGCCCCAGAGATTGAAGCTGCTAGTTAACAAAAAATTATGTAATTATAAAGCGCTTAAAAACCAGGACGCGTTTACTTTTTCGGCCTCGCAGCTCCATTTTCAAGAGCATACTTGAATTTAAAGTCGGCTTGAAATTGACTGACACACCGCCAAAGTGAAGAAGGTAATGCTTTAACTAATAAATACAATATGAGAAGAATTAAAAATTCCATTGTGGGAACACACTACTCGACAGAGTGAGCAAAGGGAGACATTCCCTACTTGACATAGGAAAAATATGAATGCTTTGAACGTCGTGACCGTTTGGAAACGTGTTTGACGTTGGTTGGTAGTACTTAGTGAAAATAATAGGCCTTAAACTCGTATCTTCATTTGCCGTCAAAACCTTTAACAAGTGTTTTTTATTAACTTTTCCCCACTGAAAACGGACTCTATAATTTTACTCTGGCTAACGCAAGCTAATTTTACACGCCAAGGGGAGACCTCCGGTAGGGAAAGGATTAATTAACCCCTTAGCGTTTGTTGGAGCTTTGATATTGATATACAAATGGTTTAAGAAGTTGAATTAACATGCCGGGTTCTACCTCAATTTTTTACAGAAAAAGATTATGTTGTGCACATTTCTTAAGCCTTGTTTCCAAGGTTAATATGTGTCGCAACAAATTGTTCAGATTGGAACCATTTAAACATTTTGGTCGCTAGTTGTTTTTCACGGTCGCCAAGCTATGGCGTTATTGGACATCTTCTGTTGGAGGGGATTTTAACGGGACAATCGCACATTCAGTGCAAAGTTGACGGGTGCTACTCAAAAACTTACATTATATCAACCTGTACACCCACAATAGTGATAATGTCCGATTTGATAGTGGTTGAAGATTACATTACTATACCAGCTGGAATAGACGTTGCAGGGATAGCTCTTGGGGTGGCTTGGGAGTTTTAGGGAGGGGCTCCCTCAGGTCACACTGGTAGTGACGGTACTGTCGCCGCGATAGATCCCAACCCTATCTCTGCGACCACTTACGACACTTTGTGATAGCTAGCGTCGAAATGGAAAACAGGATTAACGCTCATCCAGCGCTACAACATTCTCCTGATTTGCTTCAAAATAAAAAGGAATATGAAAAAGCCGGGGTAAATATAGTGGTATGTTTTCAATGTATCGCTTTTCATCCTTTTGTAGATGCCGATGCAACTCTAAGCGTTATTAGTAAAGTAGATAACGTAATTCTCTCCCCAGTAAATGAAACCTAGTTAACGTACCCAAACAGGAGAAAAATATTATGTATGCTCAAACCGTAGTATAACCTGGGTATTATGTTTGATCGCTAGAAAAGCTTCCGCAAGAGTTGAGCTTGAACACCCTCTTTGTGGTCTTTAAAATTAAGATATGTTAATCAAAAACGGTTTAGCGGAAAATTATATGTCCAGATAGACGGTCATTTGTCTGTGTAATGCACTCACCTCAAGTCAAAATCGGCAGAAAATTGTTCTTTCATCTTCTGAAACACTGGATCTTGCGCTGTAGCATGGGCACGTCTGGCTAGTGACTCAGACGCCGCTGAAGCAAATGGCTGGGAAACCGATGAACCAAATTCGAATCCGACACCGAAGGTACTGACTAGCTTCTTTACAAAACTCATTGTGTGTGGTGTTATTTTGGCATTTGAAACTGAAATCAAATAAAGAAAAAAAAATTAACAAAAACAATAACGACTACACAAACAACAAGAACAAGTAGAAGGACATAAGCGAACAGTAAAAATACTTTATTTATACTCAATATATATAACGTTGGGATCACGTTGGGTCACTATATTCCTAACATTTAGATGTCGTTGAGTAATTTCATGTATATCGTTTGAGGTCTCAGGACAGATGAAAATTTCATAGCTACTCGGGTTAAACCGGATGGCCATTTTAAGTAATGAAGTCATTCGATTATGAAACGCCACGTGCACATGCTAAGGTCGTTCACGAAACATTAATTTTTTCCGCAATGATTTTCCACAACGTCGAAATATAGATATCCATTTCTAGATGTTTCAATTAAAGCAGTTTTTGACATGGAGTGAAGCATGCGTGATTCCCGTTTCCTTTTGGTGCAAGTAAAGAAAGATCCACACACTTGGAATTGAAATGAATATGATCGTAACTTTTAAGACAAAAATGGAAAACAACACAACTACGTACCATCGGTTCTTGTTTCAAATGCGACTTGATAACATTTGGTTAGTACCTGACGAAGCTGTCGTAGAACCTCTTCATGCCAGCACTCACGGAACCAAACCATCTTTACAAAAACAGAAGTAAAAGATAGAAGATATTATCAGTTTGAATGCCACAATGGGTAATAAATACTAATAAAACTGGTAATTGAATATTGAGTAAAACCCTTGCTCACGTCGTTCACTATAATTAACATTTGTTTTCCTATTAGGGCAGTTTACCACCTCCAGATCTAATTTTCTCAAGCACAATATCTGTATAAGTGAATGGTTATTTTAGAGTTGCGCCGATGTAACAGTATACATGATTGATTAATAATTGTCAACAATTTATTAATTTAATTGATTAATCAAAATCAACAATAAACAATCGACTTACGGCAATCAATTAATGAACAATCGATTAAATAACCGGACTACATGAACAAACAATACACGGATTCTCAGTTAAGAAACCACTAGGTAACTTGTTTGTTTAATTGAACATTTGGTGGTGTTTAGGCGAACTGATTTATTTATGAACGCAAAAATGTCAAGGTTCTCGTGTATGTACGCGATATTTTGTGGCATTACCAAATACTGTATCGTACTATTCCTCGCGCAAAGCAACATGCCTCAATCAATCACCAACAACATCCGGTGCGATGTTGGAACACCTTTCAATCACGTACCAGTGATGCAGCTAGCTGTCACACTTGGTGGATCAGATTTTAACAATACTAAGAATTAGAAATTGAATGTTACCTGTTCAACAATTCCTTCTAAAGCAGCGAGTAATGTCGGATGCAAGTCTCTTAAATTGTGCATTATACGGCTACATAGCCACATAAGAGGAGTGGCTCGCATAGAACCCGGTTCTCCAGCACCCTGACTTGTACTTAAAGAACCTTAGGCGTAAGAAAAATAGAGAAGACAAAGCAGTTTAGCTATTACTGGGAAGACGTTAGGCATTGACTGTATTTTGCTCCCAAATCAACCAACTTACACGTAACAGACCAAGCCACCCACATAACCAACAAGCACAATTCTCGTAGACGTGCATCTTGGGTTAAAAACAACGAAGGGACCAGCAAAACAACAAGGTAATCGTGTATCATGGAACACACATGTTTTAATATTGCAAAGATTGCTCATTCTGATTTAAACGACTTAGTTACAAGAGTCTTCAGGACATATTGCAACATTCGCGAGGGAATAGTCAGCAGAAATTGTGCTCTAATGAAATAATTACATACGCTAGGATGAAGAATTGTATGCGACAGTCATAACGTGTGGATAGGGCCTTAAGGTCCGTTTACACTCGCGATTTTGTCCCTCGCGATTGAAATTTTGGCGTATGTGTCAAACTCGTGAGAGCATAGAGGACGGAATTGGAGCGAATCAAAAAATTAAAAATTCAGATAAGGACTGAAAATAGTTAAACCAGAATTGGAAATAACCTTATTATAATCATGAGCTTTTGAACTGCCTCCTGTTTCGTGAAGTATTTTTAAAAGTTAAAACTGCTTCATTCTTTCACTCTATTTAACGGCTTTAAAACTAATTGTTTAGAGTATACTGTGATTGGAAAGGGAGCATGGAACGTAGATTTCAACCACCTTGGAATTAAACGTGTGTAAAAATGAGTTCCCTCTGGGATTGCTTTATTTTAGTCTTTAAAACGTTTCCCGTTTTTGAAAGGAACTATTACATGACTACACGAAGTAGATCGTCTTAAATATGTTATTATAACGTCTGTGAAAATGTGCCTTTGACTGCGTAGGTACTGTATGTTATTTTCAGTTTAACTCAGCGCAAGGTCTTATACGGAACTGGGCGAAAGTTTGGATTATTATATATTTTAAATGCTGACACTATCCTTTGTTTCACTTGTATCAATGCAGAATCAGATCCAAAGATTCCAGTTTACATTCTAAAATGACGCTTGCTTCAGGTATTATAACCAAATCCCTGAAGTTAACATCCTGAGAACATAACCAAAACCATAGGTACAGAAGTGTAATTTAGCGAATTTCCAGGGAATGAGTGGACAGCTTTTTGATTTAGAAGCTGATTATTAGGAGAATTTCAGCTTGGACTAGAATTCGTCCGTGAATTACGCCTCAAAATCATGAGCTCCTTGTCAATCGTCTGCTAATGTAGAAACCAAGTTTTGAGTTCATCACTGCAGACTTTGACGATGATGAAAACCCGGAACCTAGTACTTCGAATGGTGACTAGGCGTTATTAAATTAATTTAATTTTTAATTAAATCATTTTGCACCAATTTCACTTGATTTTTGTTGTATCTGTTGAGGTCGAATTACATGGTTTTTTCATCAAATCGTTTTGTATCAGTTTCACATGATTTACAATGTTTCTGTGATGTATTTGTATTTTGGAGGTCGACTTTCCCCGGCAATTAATCCACCTCTGATTGGTATAAAATTTAAAGATTCCTATAGTTTTTCCTGTCCCTGTGAAAATCAGCTTGTTTGTTCTTTTAGTGTGTAGATAACATTTATCCCGAGATACTTTTACTGATTTGCTTTCTCCCATGCTTTCCAACAGACTCGGGCCGAATTAAAATATTGACAAAGCTGAAATGATGCAAATAAGAAACTTAATTAACCTTAGATAAAGAGTTGGGGACTACGACTACCTGGATCTACCTGTAAGCTTACCAACGCACCAACCTATCCACAAAACCAGCAAACCATCTTAGGGACCAACTTTGACCAAAGTGTTTCAAACAACCGGATGCAAGAAACCAGTGTAGTTGACTATATGTTAGAAGTCATAGTAAAAAATGTATTTAATTATTCGACAACCTGGTAGCAAATATTTCCAACAGAACACTACTGGTCCATTAAAACTTGTTCATGAACCACAAACAAGATACCTTGCGTCGTCGATGTACTTCCAGCAGTCGTGGCTGTACTTTCAACTGGTTTCGAAGCTGGGGACGCGTTGCGCGTTGACGTCTCAACACCACCATCTGAATTGGGTAAATTAACTGCTCCTCCCAGCAGCTGTAATTAAAAGACTAAACTCAAATATCGATAAACTCTAAACAAGAAACTACCGTAAGGCATGGGTCATTTTCTGCACTGGACTTCTGTACGGTAAAAATCAGTATCATTCCCCAGTTGGTGGATTTACGACATAAAATGCTGTGTAAATTCAGTTTGTAAATTAATATCTTGCCTTAAAATTGGAATTTTTCAACGCCTACTAGGTTCAAAATCCTCTAACGTTGCTCAGCTAAAGGTTAACCTGTGTGAGAGGCTAAAGACGCTCCGCGTACCCTAGAGAATCCTAATAAGCGCCATCCTTCCAACAACTACCTTATTTCTAATTATCTTTGTTAGACTGTGTTTGCCAAACAAGCGTCCTCCTTCTAGCAAGGGCCTCTGGTCTACTTAGTGTCTTCTTAAGTAAACGTTTATCAAATAAGCGCCAGCTTTCAAACAAAGTCTTCTTTCCGATCAATGTCCCGTGTTTGGCGAAAACGCCATACTTCCAGTAAGCGCCTATTCCCCAGCAGACAAGCTAGGCCCAAGCAGTGAATCATGCATAATCTGGAGAAATTTCAAAGGGAGCACCTAATTCGGGACAGTAACAGATCAAGTTTTTCATTTTCATTTGTCCAAATTAATCATGATTCATATCTAAGGTAGACCTCGTCTATAAGAGAGCTTTCATTCGACATCTTTCCGGTTGAAATGACGTCATTCGTGTTTCTATCACACCACAGTAGCACTCAGGCTAAATAGCCGAAAAGTCTTAAATAAAGGACCAGATCAGAAGTTTTCCTTGTCATACTTTTTATGTTCTCTAAACATTACTGGAAAGAATAATGAATCCGATCCAGCCTAGCCTCAGACTTCCATGTCAACCTCCGGCGAATGCCCGCGAATGAAATTGAAGCCTTCTTGTCTATAAATCCCGGCATAAGTGAACAAACGTATGTTGATATTTTCCAAGAAAAAACCTTAAAGGCACATGGCCCGTACACTCACTAGAGATGATTTAGTTACAGATGGTACTGGTGTAGCTTCTGCTGAAGAAGTGGCTACTGACGTAAAGACGGATTCACTTTTATCATCTTGGCTTACAGAAGCAGTGTTTGGTGCACTTGTCACTGCAGCGCCCGGTGTTACTGGTGCATTTGGAACTGACGGAGTGGTCGGAGTTGAACCTGCGCCTTGTTTGCTGCTTGCTTTCTGAGAAGAGCTTGCTTCTAGTTTATCTTCAAAAAACAAAGAAAAATTAGTTTATAAGGTCTATATCAGTTACAAAAACCACGCCAATATCACGAAGCGAAACTTTAAAAACTCATGAAAAGTTATATATCCAGCAGTCCTCATGCACGATGTTACGTTGCATACACAAAGAGTATTGTATAATGGTATTGTAATATGGAACGACTTTTAACACACAATATTGTACCATTATATTTGTGACTAGTTTCGTTAGGGGAATCTCACGGAACGACTTTCATCGACGATTTGTAAGGTAAATATTGCATAAAAGAATTACATCTGAGCTGCTTCATTTACATTACAATTGTCATTAAAAGTCGCTCCGTGTGGCATCACCTTTAAGGGTAATCGGACATATTCTGTTGCTATGCTACAGCTCCTAAGGATAGTAAATCCACGCAGTTCACTCAAGCAATAGGAACAGTTCACTTGACTATTCACTTAAAGAATAACCAGTATATACTGTATCCGTAGTTTATCCGTACAATAAAAGAAACGTTTGTTTGGTGGCGTGATGCAGTGACATCACACTGATGTCATCAAACAACAATTGTATTCGTACTAGAAATGTCATCTTAGAAGAAAATATTGAATACTCTATTGAGGAATCAAATTTTCACAGAATTATCACAATTATAACGAATTTTGAGGGTATTTTCCGCATAAAAAGTTGATATCTTACGCGTTTTTTTAATACTGTTAAAATCCACGCATGTACTTTTTGAGGTTAGACAGTTCAAAATTTTCCCATTATTAAAGAAATGACATAGCTTAATATTTAATATTACACAAAAATTAATGGATTTTTCCATTTAAATTGACATCACAACAGTCACGGCTTCATGTGGGTTACACCGGAGCGGAACAGAACAAATGTAAGCCGGATCACTCTCGTAAATATTTCAAAGCGGAGGGTCGCTACCAAAATTTGGCCGGTGCGAAGCCTCGGATTGTGTTTCAAATACCTACATCGTTCCAATTCAACGTTATTCATAAAATCCCTGGTAAATATGTGCCAAAGGCAAAAGAAAATACGCACAACATTAGTATTTGCGTCAGGTCGGTCGACATACTTGTTCGAATACCACAGGACGCATGGGAAACTTAGTATTAAGGACTTGAGTAAGCTCAGCAATCGTGCTTTACCTACGAGGTGGACGGAGTGAAATCGATTTTAGTTGAGGCGATGCACGTTTACAAAATTTCCAGCTGGTGCTGAGTCGAAGTGCACACCAAAAAATTCGTCACAGGCAGAGGTAGCGCGCACTCCGGGATAGGTAATGTGCATGTGACATCATGGCAGCCATCTTGGATGAACTTTCGCATAAGAATCTCATTAACTTCTATTGTATGTGGAACCAACATGCCTGCCGTATCATTGTCTTCTGAATCCTAAGGGATTGGTTGCAACCCACCTATATGCCAGAGCGCTTAAAGCCTTGTGAATAACACATCACCAAATGACATTTCTGAGGAATTATCCCCTTGCTTTAAAATAAGGCTGGATGCGAAACCATTCAGACTTAATTAAAATAAAAAAATACATTCACTTTCATATGAAGTTTAGCAGGAGACCTTGTATTAAAGCAACCCAATAAAGTAATTTGCAAATGGTCTATTTCGATATGTATATATATGAAGGCTGTCGTACTTCTTTCTTAACCCATTCCAGCCAGTCCGTCTCTCCTTGACGCTGGAGGAATAAAATAATGCGGAGTTATCAAGCGGCGTGGCCAGGGTAAAACGACCGCTACTTTCGAGAAAGGCTAGAACCTCTTAAGCTTTATGAGTACTAGTTCATTTTACTCTTATGTAGCAACATGTAAACGTCTAAACATTTTTACAACATCGTTTGTTGCTCGGATTCATTCTTGTTGCATTTTTTGTTCCATTGAAAGTCTTCGCAGCGCTAAAACGTTAAACTACCATAAATACCAATACTCACGTTTTTCTCTATGTTCAAGTTTAAGCGTGAGGTACAGCGTGCGTATGGGGAAATAGACAGCCTTTAAGAAAAAAAAAAAAGCGCAATGAGTTGTCGGTTTGTCTTCCATTTCACCAGGATGATCACAGTATATCAGCAGGTTTTCTAAAATCGTTTTATTTTCTGAATGAAACCAGTTTAAACTACCATGGTAGGTTTTATTTTACTGTGTCTAGCCCTCCAATTACCCCGACTATCACACGTTCCGCTTGACAACTCATACAACATGCTTCCCTTAAATATAATCATTCTTCATATTACGTTCAATTTCGCATTCACCCAGGACGTCTCGAAGCTTACTTCAAAAACAAGATGGGATAAAAGGGAATGATACAAATGTCATAGAGAAAAGTAACAGATTGAGTCGTGATTCAATTAGCTGAAGGATGACTTAGTTTACAGACTCGTGTAATTGCCGATCTCCCGATTGCTCAACCGTACAAACCCATGATCTTTTATAGGCTTAGGTATAGAGTTTGGGTTAGGATTAAAGTTAGTTATATACGTTATTATCAGTGAGATTAAAAAGGTTAATCATCATGTAATCACTTTTACAGTAATCGTAAAGTTACCATGGAATCATAATTTTTTTCCCGCCTTCGCGTTTGCCATCAACACGAGAATTTGTTTACGTTTTTCTTATTAATTTATTAGATACTTCGTGAAAACTCGGTCAGAATTATAACTTACATTATACAAGACAAAACCAAGGTATTTTCGTAATGAATTCTCGCAAACACTGTACCATTCGATTGCTGTGATCATGAGACGGGTCAATTCAAATTTTTATGAATTCGACAAAACAACATAGGGCAGTGTTTTGGAGATAATTTAGCGTGAATAGTCTTTAAAAAGTGTGCAAGGAGAAATTTCAACTCATTCTTGGTAGATTCGATGCTTCGAGAAAACCAGGTTGATGAGCATTAGTTCAATGAAAAGATTATTGTGTTTAAATTTTCGTTCAACGTTGCGTGACCTTCACGTTTTCATTAATAAATCTAAGTGTAAAGCTTACGCACACTTCGACGCTACCCGTTTTGTCCAAGCAAGACACTTGGATTGTTCAAAAACCTTAATCCGATAAACTGCCCTAAACTAGTTAATCAAACCAAAAAATGTTTACATTGTGCAGTAAAGGTTAGCAATCATGAACTTTCACTGGGGAAAACAACTCGGTTGTAAGTTCTATTTCTGCCTTTTTTCCCTCAATGGAAGAATTAAATCAATGATATAAATCAGGTTCAATTGGTAATTTTACGACTGCCACTTGCTATTACGTGATGCTTTACCTTTCAAATTTGTGTCAGTTAAATCTAGAGTGTTATTAATCCCCCCGGGGTAAGTGATCAGGAAGGTCATTCGCCCGTCGAGGTCATCCACCTTCTCGCACCGACTACACTGGTGCAGAGAAATAACGCGTTACCTGAGCGTGTACTCGTCCTATTTGCATCAGCAAGCTTGAAATTTTTGAGCCTTCTTTACGAATAAGACAAGTCAAAAGCTGAGGAACCCTAAAGAACAGTGACACATGAAGAAAAGTTACTTTGGAAGAATGGAGAAACAAATTGAAATTAATAGAGTTTGTTACCATGGAAGCCAGTGCACTGGAGGAACTCCGACACAGTATTTATCCAAAGCTTCTGCCAAGCAACTCTAAAATTTTCAAAATTTCTATGTTAGTCTTAAGTATATATTGACTTATAAATAAGCCTTACAGGAAATTTTGCCAACATTTCAAAATACTATGAATTAAGACTGCTGTAGTCACTCCAACGCAACGGTCGGGTTAAAAAGTGTTGTGTGTAAACATAAAAACCTGAAGGTGGTCTGAAAACTTCATTTTTCAGTAAACTTTACCTTTTCATCATCATAAGTTAGCAACCATATTGCACGTGCCAAATACTTTCGACACTTAGCCTCGTTTGGGTTCCTGCAGGCATGCATGTAGCAAATTATTGCGTAAACACCCAAGGTCATAGTTCTGCAGAATACAAACAAATATCACTTAATCTGAGTAGCTGAAAGTGAAACCTGACAATGTTAAATGTTTAAAAAATAGTAGTGGATGACATTTCCCGAGTCGAAACATTGAACTACTCATACAACTATTAATACTGGCAACAATTTGAATTGAGTTAGACTATCCATGGTTGATGTAAGTCGCTAATGTTTTGCCACTTGTTTCTTTACGAATAAAAAAATCAGTGATGTCGAATATACTGAATCCTAAAAATACATTAGTTGCACAAATATTATCTTTTTTAATACAAAGGCTTTTTTTTATCCTAAGTAATACTATTTTCGACCGATGCCGTATTTTTTCAACTACGTCAAGCTGTTTCGTCCAAGGTCAATTCTTTTAGACGAAAATAAAAATGAGTTTACCTAGGTTGAAATAAACTCATTCTGAATAATAACTTGGCCATGCACATTTTTTTTGTTTTTGTTTTTTATCTTAACCATCATATTTATTTTTCATATTGAATAGACTATTACAGTTTCGCGAACCAAATATGAGCGGACTACATAATTCTTCCTCGTGCAGAAATTCGCTGTCGTGTTGCGCTTCGTTCTCACAAACTGGAATGCAAGTTCTATGGAGGAAACAGAACAAACAAAGTCTTGGCACCAAAAGAACATTAATAAACTATCCTCACCTTTCCTTTACAAATATATTATCTAAGTAGTCTCCCCATAGTGCCCATCCCTTTATCAGACTATCATGCATTTGGACTGCTTGAGAAAACGCTTTGTTAGCATCTTCAGATCTAGGAACACCAAAAAAGCAAAAATTAAATTCGGTCTCAGTAAAATTCAACTGAATAGTATGATTACGATCTTACCGTCCAATTTGCGCCAAGAACGTTCCCTTCAACGCATAGAATTCTGCCGTCATCTCTTTCGAGAAATATTTTAAATTTGTACTTTCTATAACTTCAAGGCCCTTGAATAAATGAACCAACAATTATGTGAAACACTGGCGGACAAATCAGTCTGGGATCTGTCATAGTAGTTAACTCCAACAATTTAAGCCAAAGCCATATTTAAAACATAAAATATTCGTATACGTGGCCCTTAACGATACCTCTTGCAGTTCTTGTTTTCTCATGGTACCAGCCATTTGAAGATAGCACTTGACTTGCTGTCTGATTTTTTGAAAACAATCAACGATGGGTACGCTGGGAATCGTGTGAATTCTATAAGTGAATAAAGACTGTACTTGATATGGTTGTGAAGAGTGTTTGGTGCCCATCCGGTACCTTTTGGCCGGAAATCCTATCTTTTTTATAAGCACATTTGACTTTTACATTATCTATCTTCCACTCTTCCTATTTAATTTTAACTTATTAGTTAATTCCTTGCTTTTACCTCCCCTCTTCGTCCAACTACGTTTCCTTGTAGTGCTGCTCACATCCGTTGCCTTCTATTCTCTGTATTTTTTAGTTCATTTTTATTTCCGCTTCCTTTCTAACTTTATTTCTATCATTTCACCCTTCCCCTTATCTTTCGTTCCCTTCATTTTAATGTCAGTCACTGGCTTGCTTTGTGTTACCTGCTTAACGAATCTAAGCAAACTCCGGTCAAAGACTGTTTCCTGGCAACCTGACCATAATGAATGATAGACCATGCAGAAGCATGCACACCAAGCATCGAGTGGTTTGTCTGTAATTCAAACAAAACGAAGGCTTAACAAGAAAACTCAGATACCATTAACTGACATACCAGCAGTAAGAAAAATTCTCTGCTACTCTATCATTTGTTGGTAAAGTTACCGGGCGATTTCTTTGTCATCTTACTATTAATTAAAATACCTTATTTTAAAATTTAGTGTTTAGCGCGGGTGGAGATTTGCACAAGTCAAAATACAAATGACTAATAAAATATCCCACACTATTGTATATTTAATGGTCTAAGAATTTATTTATTACTCAACTTTATCAGCAGTTTAACATTTCGACTCAATTATTACGGAATAACAGACCAACATAAATTTTACGAATTTCGCTCACTAACTTCAAGATGAAATCTATAATTTACTCATGAGAATCTGATGGACATCTTGCAACAATCCCAAGATAATCGTAAGCAGGACCTGAGCTCATGAGCGGAACTTATGCTAGAAATAAACGGTTTTAAACAGGGTTTTTAGACTGTAAATAACGCAGGATATTTGTACTAGTCAATCGTGTTATTTGTAATGGTCAAAACAATGTTGAATAATAAACTAAATTACGGTGTTCGAATCTACAATTATGCAGGATCATACTACGAATAACATAACGCGTAAGAGGTCTTATGGTGTTAAAACAGGAACTGGAAATGGTGTGGTAAGCTTAGTTCACAAACTATTGTACTTGAGTTCTTAAATTTGTTTACCATCTACGAAGAATTTGTGTCACTACAACATACTTTCTAGTTTAACTAGTTTTCAAATATCACATATCTGAAATACCAAACTGTCCAGTCAGTCCACTTGGCAGTCACAGCAATGACAGTAACAAATTTTATTAATCTGACGTCTAGTTTTGGATGTTCATCACAGTAGTAGCATTAACCGATACAGAAGTCGCATGTTTGCTATTCATCAGTATAGAAATAGTTAATTTGATTAAATGAGTAGGTACTTGATCATGTTGTGCTTCGTATGCGGCAACGATTGCCTCGTAGTGATGATGTCTCCACATAAAGATGTCGCTCCAATGGCTCACGTTGTCTGAAATCATCGGCAAACGGTTCCTAGACACAAAGGAAGAGATTATATATTGAGGGTGATAGTGATAAAAAGAGACAAAATCTCCGCATGAAGTACACGTAAATACGACGGAAAAAAGGGAAATGGCACAACAAAATATAAACTATAAAAAAGTAGTTATGGTTTAGGTAGAAGTTCTTCACCGTGATAAAAACCTTCCTTATCAAACGTGGGGTTCTTACTCCCTCTTTAATGAACGAATATGTCGCGATCGAATATGTCACAATAACGAAAATGACTTTGATTCCAAAACTTTTCAAATTCTTTGTCGTATGTTAAATTACCCAACAATTGACGGGCTTTCGCTCAAAACGTCCGTATGCTTCTCTAGGGGCAGAAAGACTGGCGCTGAGCGACCGAGGCTTAATTGCTTTAATCCTGATGGCCGGTGGCAGATTACGTCATCTCCCTCTAAGACGGACACTTCTCCAAGACGGACAGCAAGAGTGGTCCAAAGGTGTCCGGCGGGCTTAGAGAGAGTTCACTACATTTAGGGCATCAAGTCTATTTAGACGTTTCTTTCATACATTGTACTTGCAATGAATAAAATATCAATCAACATGAAGCCCTGGCAGCACTGTCTCTAGTATAGGCCGTGAACTGGATTTTACTGCATTTCCGGTCCAAAGTGTGTGGATCTGCAAGATTCTTAATAGGTACAGTTAGTTATCACGGTAAAACTTGGATAACATAAACAATATTTCACAAACGTACTTCCATGTCTTGATAATAGCTTTCATATCATGCAAACTAGCATTTCTACCAATGCTTGTCGGTTGTATGCCCACACGAATCTGTGCTGCTTCTTGAAGTTCGACGATTTGCTGCGAAGCCTGGGGGAAAAAATTAACTATAACATATACATGGCTTAAAATCCTTATTAATTTTTTCATTATTAGGTTTATTTAAGAAAACGGAGTTTACAGTCGTCGCAGTCTGTTCGCTCACACTGTTAAAATTTATTACTTGAAGTTTCATACATACCTTGCCAACAAAGTAAACAATACTTCCTTGTTATGTCGTAATGTAGGGAATTTGAATTCATTTTATGATCTGTTCAGTTAATTAAACTCCACAGTAACTGATTTTTAGTTTTCATAAAATTGTTGCATGTGTACAACTTTCGGAAACATACTTGTTTATTTCGCAAAAACTACTTCACGAATAAGTCATCACGTAGAGTTTTAGATGCCGTTTTTCATTATTTCAAGAGTTCTCAGAACCACAGTCGAACAAAATTACAGCTGGATTTTCGATTCACGTACGTTTAAATTTCACAAAATGTTTGATCAAAGAATTGTATTCATGAAATCAAAATGTCATTTTCAAGCTTTCTTGTTTTAAAGAAAAACTTTCAAGTTCCTGACAAGTTTCAACTAAAATCTTCTGACTCCTTTGGCTGCAAAGCAATTTTAATTACTGATAAAAACGTTATAGGATTAAAGGCTTGACAAAAAGTCCACGGTGGATTGCTCTTCGGAGGCTCAGAACAATTCTGGTTCAAAGGCAAAAGAGCGCTACGTTATTCCATCACATTCCCAAGTTTTGATATGAGCTCGTTACCTGAAGAAGTGACACATGTTGATGGGATATAATATCTGGAAGACGTTTCCACAATCTTATGGCCTGAGCACTTGAAGCTTCTACCAATTTTTCAACTTCTCTCTAAAAAGAGAATCGAAAATTTAATTTAAAATCGAACAAAATCCTTTACACTCAACGTAGTTTATCCCACTCTGGTAAGACGGTTAGTCTGTCATGGTTGGCAATCGTTGATATGATTTACTAGACACCGGTATAAGGAAATTGGACAATCACGATTAGTACACTTGGAAGTATGTTTCACTGGCAGGTCTAAGAGGGCTGTATTAAACGTAAAATCGGACGCGGTTTGTTGGCAGGACCAGATTAAGGATCAGTTGGTTCATTGTTAGCACGTAGTGGGTATGGTCTTTATACTTCGTCATAACTTAGGCCAATTTGTTCAACAAAGAACGCACGTGTTCCACATCTATTTAGTAAATATGAGCCCCAGTAGCACAGTGAAGCTAGATTCCTATGCATACAAACAAAATCTTTTTGATAGCAAATTACAGAAAACTGAGGAGAGCAGATATGTAGCGACAATTTTTTTTTTCTCCCAAAGTGTTGCTTCCCCTGTCGGCCTGGTGGTTAGTCCACTTCAGTTTAGTTGGCTTTGGTATGAATAGGTCTAGCTGTGAAGTTTTGCACATTTTGTGAAGTTTCGTACATTTGGAGGCGATTTTATTGGGCCTAGGTAATAGGGCTAGACGTATCATGGTTGGATACAGGTAAAAGGGTTTGACTGTAAAGTTCATACTCTTTGACGTGAGTTTTTGAAGACAGATAAGTGACAAACTGCAGACATTTCTGACGAGTTTTTCACAACTACCTTCAAATCGTTGAAACAGTGAAAACGGCGTTCTTCTGATCAAAGTATTTTATTTCGAGCTTTCGGTCATTTTTCTTCCTGACGAAGGTCACAGTCTGGTGACCGGAAGCTCGAAATAAAATACTTTGATCAGAAGAACGCCGTTTTCACTGTTTCAATTATGTCTACACCTGATCGCGCTTCATCCATATTTTTACGTACCTTCAAATCCTTCATGAATACAAAAAGGCAATAATTTGCGTGAAATGTACTTCAGTTATAAAACATGTATGTATGTATGTATGTATGTATGTATGTATGTATGTATGTATGTATGTATGTATGTATGTATGTATGTATGTATGTATGTATGTATGTATGTATGTATGTATGTATGTATACAGTACAACCCCGATAATTCGAACTCGGATAATTCGAAGTCCCCGCTAAATCGAAGTAAAATTCATTCCCCATGGTTTTGCCCCACATTTTTGAGTCATTTACCTCGGATAATTCTAACTCGGATAATTCGAAGTCCTCGCTTATTCGAAGTAATTTCTGTCCCCTTGGACTTGATTTTACCCCGATAATTTGAAGTTTAATTGCCAAGCTGAATGAAAAACAACAGAAGGTGTCAGATCACAGTTTAACAATGCTTTTATCCAATCAATACGGTCTGGGATTGTTCTTTGACAGTTCACAGTTCGTTTATCCCTTTAAACGCATGCTTTACATAAACATTGTCTTGTTAAAAACCAAAATGTGATCAGATAATTGACTGACTGACAGACTGTCTAGTTGATGGGGCGACCACTTTAGTCCTTAAGCTTAGTCAGCTTCCTTTCAAGTATGTCAATGCATTTCTTCTCTCCTTGAAATAGCAGTTCACAAGGTATTTGCATCCCTTCACCATCGCCAAGATTAGCGGGCTTGCCTCTAACAACAACAGTGCAGGAATTTCTTTCATCGGCTCTCAGAAAATAAAAAATTGTTTTAGCGAAACGTCCACTATTTCCCTTCTTCAGATGTCCAACAATGGTTTCTTGATTTTGCAACACACATACTGCATACTTGTCCACTGGGTTATCGGGCTCCCTTCTGGTTGAAAGTTTTTCATTCATTTTCGGAGTCCAAATTGTCTGGTATTCATGATATCCTTTTACGTAAGAGTTGATCTGAAGCGAAGCAACATTCCTTGAGCAAACCATTATGCACCCACAGCTTGATTTCGCGCTAGCAACCAGCAATTCAGTTCTGCGTCTCAAACTGAGTACACGTGTCTACTGACAAAGGTGTAATGTCAGCGAACAATACAATGTTAAATCCACGTTCTAAAATTAAGTCTCAAGTTTAAAATGAAGCTTCAAGTCTCAGTATTTCAACATTTTGATCGTCATTTGTTTACTTTCACACTTTCTAGCGGAAGCGTAGGTCACCTTTTTTCCGGTATCGTATGTTAATTTACGCTTTTTACTGATCATTATACAACTTGCCACATTTCTGTGCTGGAGTTTGTGTGGTGATCACACAGCTCTAGAAAATGGCAGAATCTTCTACTTCTAAACGCGGAAAATATTCTTCCAAGACTGTTCGTCAAAAATACGAAGCCTTAAAAATGCTTGAGAAAGGTACAGCCAAAAAAAAAGTTGCAACTCATTTCAATGTACCGCAGAACACGATTTCGACATGGCTAAAGAACAAGGACAAGATTATGAAGGCCTTTCAAGAAGGGAGTCATCAAAGACAGCTGAGGCTTAAGGGAAGTACTCACGATAATTTGGATAAAGCCCTGTTCAAGTGGTTCGTCAAAGTTAGGGATGTATTACGCTCTACCTGCCCTGGTATTGAGCACTTTAATTTGGAATAACCAATTTCATATATATATATATATATATTTTAAGTGAATATTGACTACATTAACAGAAACATTTTTAATTAAGTTCTTAATTTAAAATATGCGTTCCAAAAGATATGCGTTTAATCAGAATCTACAATATGAAGGGACATTACATGAACTTAGAAAACTTTGCTCAATTTTTTCTCGTGAAAAATGTGGATTCGGTTAAGATACATCAACCAACCATACAGTTGAACCCCGATAATTCGAAGTCTCAAGGGAAACTAAAAATACTTCGAATTAGCGGGGTCTCGAATTTTCGGGGTCAAGTATAAATACACCGGTTTCACCCTTGTATACCTCTATTTACATTATTATCACAATATTGATGAACAATTTGTTGTCTCTGATTGTTTTTAACACGTTTTTTCGTTTTCATCAATAATTGAAACAGTTTTTCAGAAATTTCTCAGTGAAAGTCAAACATTGTTCAACCATTTGTTGTCGCTAAACGTTCTTCAAATGTTGTCAGTCGTTTTTCTTGAACAAAACAGTTTTTAAGAATTACTCAAACTAGAACAAACAAAGAGCTATAAAAATGCTTAGGAAAAAAAGCTATCAATTGTGAGCTGCCTCTGAGATCTACGAGTGTTTCTCTGTATAATGTGCGTGAGTTGGTTCAAGTGACGACGAATCTCGTCAGCTCCCTTGGCAGCGAAGAGACTGTATGATGATAGTGTGTCGATGGCCTCACTGATCGCAGCAGCTGTTGGCTTCTGTGGTCCGACTTCCCGGTCATCATCATCGTCGTCCTCGTCTACTTCCATCAGCGTGTTGTCATGTTCTCTGAACTCTTTCAATATTTCATCATCAGTTAACAGCCCATTTTCCGATGTCATGACGCCGTCATCTGCTTCAATGACGTCTTCAGCTGTTACTTCTGTGGGTGCGAGCTCCGGATCTTTCTCTCTCAATGCATCGAAATAGTCTTCTAGAATTTTGAACGGGTCTTCCCTATCAGAGATGGCGCTTAGCCGTTCTTTATCCCCAATCCCGCCTTTCCTAAAACAATTCTGAATTGTTTCCTTTGAAACCGTGCTCCATGCCTTTGTCAGAAGGAACATTGCATCTAGAACGGTAATGGTTGGCACCGGCTTGTTATTGTCGATTGCATTAATGAATTTGTGCACACAGTCAGACCTATAGTGCGCTTTGGTCGACCGTATAACGCCTTGATCCATGGGCTGGGTCTTGGATGTTGTATTTGGCGGCAAGAAAACAAGATTGATTGCTTTCAAATTGTCGATATGTGGGTGGGCAGAACAATTGTCAATTATCAAGGCAATCTTTCTACCTTCACTCGCAAACTTTCGGTCCTGTTCTCACACCCATTCTTCAAATAAGTTACTGTCCATCCAGCTGTTTTTTTTGTGCGCGATATCTATAGGACAGACTTAACACGCCTTTAAAACAGCGAGGTTTGGCGGACTTCCCGATCACAAACATTGGAAGTTTTTCACCTTCAGCATTTGCGGCGGCCAATCCAGTTATGCGCTCTTTGCTGTGCTTTCCTCCAATGCATTTCTCTTCTTTCAAGTGCAGCGATTTACTAGGCAAAGCTTTGTAAAAAAGACCAAATTCATCTGCATTGTAAACGTTCGTAATTTGTTAGCAAAGTCGGCAGAGTTGTTTCCTCCCAAAACGCAGTCATATCTGCTGTACATGATTTGGCTTCGCCTGGGGCAGTCTTAAATGTAACACCGTGTCTAGTCTTCCAGCGGTCAAACCAACCATTGGATGCCTTGAAATCTTGAATTCTCAGCTCTTCGGCATACTTTTTTGCTTTTTCTTTGAGTAAAGGACCGCCGACAGGTATACCTTGATCCCTAACTTTGACGAACCACTTGAACAGGGCTTTATCCAAATTATCGTGAGTACTTCCCTTAAGCCTCAGCTGTCTTTGATGACTCCCTTCTTGAAAGGCCTTCATAATCTTGTCCTTGTTCTTTAGCCATGTCGAAATCGTGTTCTGCGGTACATTGAAATGAGTTGCAACTTTTTTTTTGGCTGTACCTTTCTCAAGCATTTTTAAGGCTTCGTATTTTTGACGAACAGTCTTGGAAGAATATTTTCCGCGTTTAGAAGTAGAAGATTCTGCCATTTTCTAGAGCTGTGTGATCACCACACAAACTCCAGCACAGAAATGTGGCAAGTTGTATAATGATCAGTAAAAAGCGTAAATTAACATACGATACCGGAAAAAAGGTGACCTACGCTTCCGCTAGAAAGTGTGAAAGTAAACAAATGACGATCAAAATGTTGAAATACTGAGACTTGAAGCTTCATTTTAAACTTGAGACTTAATTTTAGAACGTGGATTTAACATTGTATTGTTCGCTGACATTACACCTTTGTCAGTAGACACGTGTACTCAGTTTGAGACGCAGAACTGAATTGCTGGTTGCTAGCGCGAAATCAAGCTGTGGGTGCATAATGGTTTGCTCAAGGAATGTTGCTTCGCTTCAGATCAACTCTTACGTAAAAGGATATCATGAATACCAGACAATTTGGACTCCGAAAATGAATGAAAAACTTTCAACCAGAAGGGAGCCCGATAACCCAGTGGACAAGTATGCAGTATGTGTGTTGCAAAATCAAGAAACCATTGTTGGACATCTGAAGAAGGGAAATAGTGGACGTTTCGCTAAAACAATTTTTTATTTTCTGAGAGCCGATGAAAGAAATTCCTGCACTGTTGTTGTTAGAGGCAAGCCCGCTAATCTTGGCGATGGTGAAGGGATGCAAATACCTTGTGAACTGCTATTTCAAGGAGAGAAGAAATGCATTGACATACTTGAAAGGAAGCTGACTAAGCTTAAGGACTAAAGTGGTCGCCCCATCAACTAGACAGTCTGTCAGTCAGTCAATTATCTGATCACATTTTGGTTTTTAACAAGACAATGTTTATGTAAAGCATGCGTTTAAAGGGATAAACGAACTGTGAACTGTCAAAGAACAATCCCAGACCGTATTGATTGGATAAAAGCATTGTTAAACTGTGATCTGACACCTTCTGTTGTTTTTCATTCAGCTTGGCAATTAAACTTCAAATTATCGGGGTAAAATCAAGTCCAAGGGGACAGAAATTACTTCGAATAAGCGAGGACTTCGAATTATCCGAGTTAGAATTATCCGAGGTAAATGACTCAAAAATGTGGGGCAAAACCATGGGGAATGAGTTTTACTTCGATTTAGCGGGGACTTCGAATTATCCGAGTTCGAATTATCGGGGTTGTACTGTAACAGCAGCTCTTCTAGAATTTAAGTTCCCAGAAGCAAGTTGAAAGCACAAAACTGGGATAAATTATTATTGCATCATATTATTGGATGAAAACATACCATTTTTAGATGTTGATCTTCTGGGTTACAGATTTCTATATACGCGTGATAAAGATCTTGCTTATATACTATGGAATCAGGAAAGCCCTTTTCCACCTGGAAAGGCGACGTAAAAATAATAAAAAATTACTTTAAGGTGACGTGAAACATCAGTAGAAATAACCACAACGAGTAAATCGCTGCCACGGAGAAAGCTTTCAGAGAAAAAGAATCTCTTACGGGGTCGGGTCTAGAGTGCAGGCAGGGACTTAATAAGGGGATTAAAACATGTACACTTGACTTTTGCAATCGCGTTTTCAACCGCTATTTCTCGTGCTTCCAAGCTTTAACTAGATGAAGCACGGAAAAATTTGCCCAACTTTTTGAATGGAGCTAGGCAGACTATAGTAAACTTTCTTTGCGCTAGCAGAAAAAGGTTAAGGTAAATATACTTTTCATTAGTTGTGTTCAATGTACTACCAGGACATCTAAGTTTGTATTAACAGGACATCACACGGCTGACCGTGCATTTGCATATCTGTGTACTCAGTGTTAGGACGTTTTTACCGACTAAAGTTTGGTCAACAGACGTTTGGGCTATTGAAGTTTGAACGGGACATAACTCCACTAACAAGGCGTTTGACTGATAAATATTTTACCGGTCGACAATGGATAGTGGTTAACAAGAGTTTTTAGTTATTTAACGGCCAAGCGTAAGGAGGACGAAATGGCCTGTCCAACAGATGTGCGTTTACCAAACGCCTGGACATACATCTCACAGAATTTTAGAACGTAGATATCTTAAAACAAACGGATGCTGGGTAACTGATGGTAAGCTCTGACACTCTAAAACGACCAGTAAGTTCAACAAGAACATTAAATACCTGCGCCAGTGCTTCTTTCATGGATGGCCAATCAGGTACTCTCCAAGCGCTCTCTAAAACTGTAAAGAAAGTATACCACCTTTAACATGGATCTTTGTGTACATTCAGCAAAAGACCGTACAAGTGTCAAAACGGCTTGCAGTTGAGTTGCCAGAAGGTTCCTTTGGTTCAAGACTCTTCAAAGTATAAGATACTGTAGTTATTGGGTCTCTCAGTCTAGTCGAGGGCAGTGGTTGGCACACCAAACACCTGACCTTATTAAACCTCCTTTGTCCGACTACAGTGTTTTTGTTGCTTTCGGCTATTACACATCTGTTAATGGGATTTATTGTTCATACCTCTAGCTCAAAAGTGCGATGTTTACCCTCACAACGAAATGCAACGAAAGTAAATCACGATGTCAGCCAACAACAACCACTTACTCGAACTGTGTGAATTATACGGCGTCAGGGTTAACACGTCTTTGGCAATTAGCCAGCATAAAGAAATACTAAAATTTTCCTCTTCGATTTATGTGGGATAGTAACTGCTTGTTATGGGACAGTAACTGCTTGTTATGGGACCGAAAGACAACGCCAAATTCCAATATACAGAAATAAACCCCACAAACGTAGTTCTAAAATGGATTCCTATTGCACCTCGACAGCTAAGTTTGATAACAAAATTTCCCAAAGGATCAGTTAAAGACTCAAAATTAGAATACACATAAAAGTCAAGCTTAATAATCATTCAAACAACAGCTAAATATTTGATATTTCACTACTTTTTCAGGGGACCATACCAAGGAATGGATTGTTGTTTCCTTTAGACTTCCCAAACTCCATTAGTAAGTCCCACTGACCTAGTTCTTGAGAACATCTGGTAAAATAAAACGTATTGTACATATGTAAGTCAAAAGGATCGATTAGAATGTCACACTATTCGTTCACCAAATTAATACTTTATCCAATGATCCTCCCATAGTTTATACTCAGGTAACACGAGATTTGACGCTGGAGCCCTGGTGTGCTCTTCACGAGCCTTTGACATAGCCTAAAGGCAGAAAAAAAGAAATCACTTTGAGACTGATTTATTTAAACCAAACAGAAGAGGTTGACCGATAATCCTAAATATAGTTAAACATGTTAGTTCGAAGGACTTACCTGTTCATAAGCTGATTGAGCTTGCTCGAAAAATCCTTGAGTTTCATAGGCAATAGCTGTAGCGGTTTCTGGATACCTGTTCCAGAAAAAAAAATCGTCCATCAACACTCATGAATTTCGTAGTATTATTTTGAAAAGAAAAATCGGTGTTAAGTGAGTAAACCTTGCTCTTCTTAGCCATAATCCAGCCCACATGTCTTCTTCATTTAACAAAGCGTACATTTCAGCTAAAGAATCTAAAGTTTCCTAATGAAGAAAAACAAAGAACGTTTTAAAGTAATGGAATTATGGAAACTGGTGAGATCAGGTCTTAAAGGAAATTGTAATATCTGTACAGCACGATAAAAATTCCACTGTAAAAAAGGCACGTGCCTTATTCCCAACGTTTTTAAAAGTGATCATTTTTTACAGTAGAAGCTGCCCTTTTCTTTTGAAAACTATCCCTTTTTTGCAAAGGATATAAAGTGAAATGGCATTTTATTTGAAGATGTTCTTTCCGCACGCATGTGTCCCAGAAACCTTATGCCCCCTAAATTTAAGCTTGCTTCTAACGCCCTTGGAAAGGCTGTTTTGGGGATAGTTCAAAAAATGGATCCTAGTTACCATTCAGTCTAATTTGATTTGGAAAATATGCGTTGATTCCCGTGATTTTCCTAGCAAAACTTACATTATGGAATGGGCAATTTATAGATCGATTTTAAAGAGATTCTGTTGATCTATTTTGGTTGAGTGCTGAAAAACCACGACTATTGACCACTCACTCCGTATGCATGAGAAGATTTTAATGGAAAAAAATAAAACTGTGGTCACCAAATTATTTTTTATAAAGTTCTTAGGACTAACTTTAAAACGTCACTGTTGCGATAGAAATCGCTCGAATTCCTGAATTGTGACAGTGTTCCCTTTTCTGACTATTTTTTGCATCCAAGAGACTCAATTTCGTTTTTCTTTCGAAATGATGTGCATGTTTTTGAGCCTTATATTTCCCACACTTCAAGAAATTATATCTAGTCATCTTAAATGAAGACCATTTAAATTCGGCATAAGCATGATTAAAACCATTTGCCAAACATCCTGTTGTAAAGAATGCCCATCGTGGTCCGTTAATAATTACCATACAAGCTGGTGATTTAAGAGTCCGTACTTTATCAAAATTTACCTACTGTACCTGTGGATTAATATCAGATGCGTCTTCTTCGTAGACACTTTCAATAAGTTGCTGTTGTTGGTACAACAATGGAGGATTAATATACTCTTCACAGAGCGTAACATAATCTTCAAGAATAAGGGTGGAGAGATGCCACTGATTGTGCGATTTACCAAGGTACTGCAAAACCAGAAGGAGAAAAAGTATGGAAAATGCCGTTCAGAAGTCACGTGATTTTGACGTCAACCAGATCAGTAGACGTGCCATACGTAAATAACATAACGAAGACTGTCCACTTAATCCTGAAGCAAAATGATTCATGGTACATTGACGCTCTTTTTGTGAGAGAAGAAATATTTCTAACCAAAAACTAAAAACAACTAAAACTTTGAATCACACCAAATAGCAAAACAAAAATCTTAAAACAACTTTCTGTTGCAACCAATCAGTTTTCTCAGTAGTATCAATGTGTTTAATTTTCGATGCTAACAGTTGTTATTACAAACACCACTTTTGACTGCAGGAGAAACACGAGATACATGGTATGAACCATTTTATAATATTCATAGAAATTTACCAATAAAAACTCCTTGCTACATGGCGATACTCTACGTACTTTGCAATTGACGGGATTGATGTGACGAGTTGTTCTAATGGTCGGAATTGATTTTTCGAAGGACGGTAAATGATAATTAAGAAGTAAAACTAACCTCCCGCTTTTGTTTTCCGAATTTTAGGACTGAGAAACCATATGTTTCGGTAAAACTTCACAAGATAAAACAGTGTTTTAACTTTAAAGAATATCGAAGATAACTGAAAGATCTTTGACTCCATCCGAACAATTTTAGTTAAAAATTTTGATCAATCCTGGATTAAACCGTAATCTGCTTTCGTTTACAAATCAGCCCAGCCGACCAAAATTTTGAAACGAAATAAATCAGGTTCGGATCATTGATATAAAAACAAATTTTAAATGTCTATTTGGCGATTTCACTCTAAAAAATGTCAGCAATATTTCTCATCTTAGGCGCCCAAAATTATCCATGACAAGAAACTATCAGAATATTGCACAAGAACCATTGGATTTTTCCAGTAAAAGTAAACTCTACACAACGTCATACGTTGGCTGTCAAACGAACAGAAGAGCTGTCTTCTGGGAAATTAACACACCTTTAGAATGGATGGTCGAATGGGGATAGTTGGCTCACAGCGAGAAATCGACTCAAGCATTGTATGAACAACACTGGGATGACTATCTAACTGTACGCAGTTCGTACCACTGCACATAAATGGACTAAATTCACCAGCTAGGATCTGAAGAACAAAAACAAGAGCATCCTTTAGGATAATAATAATAACAATAACAATAAATATAATATAAAAAAACAATATTCAGACTTAACCTTCGCAATGGCACACCTAAACTGACTTAAACTGGTTAAAAGTGCAACAGAGTACTGTTAAGGTCAAACTGGATATACGCATCAGAGAGTACTTTCAGGGACTTTTAGAAGACTGTACATCCCTTACTCTTTCCTGAATGAATAAGTTGGGCGAGTAAGGGCTGCTCCCTGGGTGTTTCTTAAAATCCATTTTAACGGTATAATTTTCTTTCCCCACGAGTTCCCTGAAATGTGCAATGTCTGTTGCGGCCTTTCCTGGTGGGTTGCTGGCCGCGAGTAGCGGGCTGAGAATTATTCCACTGCCCTTAGTTGGGTGGTGTGCGAGTTGTAGTGACGTGCAATTCTTATACTGATTATTTACTGAGCGTGCGGTTTGTAAGGGAAAGATTTTGCCTCACGAAGGATTGAGGTCTGTGTGAAAAAAACCAAAGCCAAATTTCTCTCGAGCTATCTGCCCGTCGACTAAACAAGGTTATTACGAAATTTACTAAAGGACTTTCGGTTTCTTCCTTCATCGCTTTCAACCCTCTTTCTGTTTTGCGAAGTGGCAGTTTAGGTTTACGTGCATGTTTTTATCCTAATTATCTAGTTTTCTGCTTAAAACCATCCTTGAAAATACTAAACTACGTCGTACCCAGTTTATTGTTGTTAATAATTTGTAAAACGTACAGCAGAATCTGGTTTGTTTGTTTTCAAATCAAAGTAATCTTGCTGCCCTCGGAAGAAATGAACACTAACCGGCAGCAGTTCAACAGAATCTATGGTTTTAGGTCAGTATATAATGGTTGACCACTTATTTGTTGACCATGCGTTAAAGCCCTTTTGAGACCAGAGCGCCTGATGATGAAAATTGCAACTTTCTCCGGCAGTATATAGTTTTTGCACAAGATTATCACTTATCCATGAATTGACTGGTCGACTATTAAAAAACTTAACGTGAGTGTAAAAATTGATGTATGAAAGCTTGTTAAGAAATTACCCATCGTCAAAATTTTGCGACGTATTCAAACTATTTTCTTTTTTTAAAATGGCGAGGACAACAGATAAAACTTGTTTATGATATTTCTATGTGATAATTATCGATGCATGATGAATGGACGTACAACTCCAGTGCCAGCAGACAGTTTCCAAAAAGTAAGACTAAATGTAATACATGGACGGTTACTTCATGATTATTCAGTCATACTTATGCAATTGCAAGTGATGAAGATATTTAATCACTTCAAGTAATAAGTAATTTTCCTTTGATTAAATTCAGTCACAAGAGTGTTACACATAGCGTTGTCTCATAATGATGAGGCACTCACAAGTCACATAAAAGATCACCTTGCAGAGAAATCTTTACATACAAAACAAAAAAAAAATTATAATGGCATTTATTTTCCAGCTGAATATCGAACCCACTATGTTGCCAATCTAGTGCAGAACTAGAAGCCAAGCTCTCGGCAACGACCTTAGTAACACAGCTAGCAGAGCGTTGCACTAAATTCGAAGAATAACGGGTTTGATTCCCACCCGAAGGCCCTAGCCTTGCATTTTTAGTAATTGTTCCCAATTTGGTCTTAGTAGATTTTGACATTCGTAAATTTTCTTCATAAAAAAAAAATTCCATTTGCTTAATCTCAAGCGGCAGCTTACGTATGCTTTGTGGACCTACTTTTACTTTCTCGGTTGAAACTTACAGGTAAAACCGTTACTCGTGTTTAACTATTTTACACGTTAAATATATATATTGACTATGCCATTTAAAGGCTTTTCATGGTCTATTTCGCATACATGTAATTTACAAGGCTACGACCAAAATTCAAGGGTTTTTGAAAACTATGTAAGACCCTTTCTGCATAGCTGATGGGTACTCTGTGTGTTTAAGTGTGCGTGTGTGAGTGAGTGCGTGCGTGTGTGTGAGTGAGTGCGTGTGTGTGAGTGAGTGCGTGCGTGCGTGTGTTTGTGAGAGAATGACCCAGAACACGAGAAAGTCAGTCAAGTAACGAATTTAGATAAGAGGATCTTTTAGTTAAATGAAATGATACAGGAGGCTACCTGTTGTTGTTTGTCGGTGAGAAGTTTCCACAGCTGGGGGAACAGGTTAACCCAAACGTTGTGAGAAAGTTCCGTGTCATTGTGACAAAGCTGAGCCAGAGCCCCAAGGAATGGCGTCGACTAGTCAAGAAAAAACAATGCAGCAATTTAAGTCATAAAAAATTCAGTCATTTAATTATCAATTTAAATTTCCGTAGGAAACTTTCTTCATTAAGCATGTAAATGTTCACGGAGTATTTGATTGCGAATGTAGCTGCTAAGTAATTAACACAAAACCGAAGAACTATAATTTCCCGAAGTCAGATATTCCAATACCATATCATTACCGTTACCTTAACTTTCTTCTGTTTCGAGAGGAACCCTTGGTGCTTTTGGGTTAAGGTCATTAAAGTGGCCGATGATTGAATGGACTGGACGTTCCAAGCAAAGACACCACTTTCCATCAAGGTCAAAATATCCTAAAAAGTCCACATACGTACAATTATAATGTAATAGGCATTGTTATGGGGGAGTACAGGGTAAAAACATGTAAACGACACATGCAGGGTAACAAGTGCACAGAGGTTCGGGCATACGTGCATGCAGAGCAATAAGCAGAAAAAGAAGCAAGCAAGTAGAAAGACAGACAGGCAGAGAAAAGCAGGCAGGCAGACAAACAGATAGCCAGATGAACAGGTGGGAGGCAGGCAGGCAAGCAGATAGACAGGCAGGCAGGCAGGCAGGCAGGCAGGCAGGCAGGCAGGCAGGCAGGCAGGCAGGCAGGCAGCCAGCCAGCCCAAGAGAAGCTCGTGAGATGCTGAAAAACGAATATTGGGCTACACAAATACCCAGCAACAACATCTAAATATGCAATATAAAACGAATTTCCTGTACCTCAGGTGATTCTTTTGTGAATAAAAAGTTGTCCTTAACACCACCCTTAGAATCCTGTCCAACGTCTGTATCCATCTGGTCTATGTCTGAAGTTATGTCACCCATCGTTTTGTTCGCAATATTTTCTAAAATTACTTTAGATTCCGATTTACCGGACAGTTTCAAAATCGAGGAAAGCGATGGCAACTTATTAAAGGTACTTGACAGTGTCAACGAACGATCACAAACCGCTGCTGCCAACAGTAACTACATGAATGAAAAATTGGAGAGAACTAATGTGACCAAATAGCCACTTTATTCAAAATATATACGATGTGAAATTTTTGACTCCTTTATTATTTCGAATATATTGAATCTCCATATTTCCAATCTCAATAAACAACCGCAAGGAATTAGCTTCAATATACCTCGATGCACTGCTTAATCCAGAAATGACTTTTCATTGAATCCCAATTCTTAAAAAGAAAAAAACCAAAAAGAACCAAAAAACACCAAACCAACATTAAATGAGACATATAAAATTTAAGCAATACATCGTAATCATTCTCAGCGAATTGCACACCTGAGAGCAAAATATGTAGAGCAATCTTTCAAAAAGTTTCTTGCTGACACTTTGGTCAAAAACCTAAAAAAGCAGCAGTTGAAACAGGTATCACTGGGCTCGGAATGGAAAGTAAACAGAAAAAAAAGAAAGAAAAAAGAAAACAAAAACGAAACAGAAACAGAAACAGAATAAGAAAAACAAAAAGGAAAAGCAAGCAAAATTTGCGTTATGCCAAACAAACGAAGGAAACTAAAATGACGCAAAGCACACACGAACGAGACTAGTTTACAAATGTGTTAGTTAAGAATTGATAACACATTCACAATCATCACCCTACTCAAAGACTAAACTAGATAACGCAATCATTAATGTTTACCTCCATAAATCGTGACCTAATCTGAGGCTGGGTGCATCTTAACCCCGACATAAACGCTGGCTCTAGTTTAGCAGCGAGTTCAGTCGCTAACAACGCCTCATCTCTGAAATCCATAAAATTTAGGAATTATTTAGCTGTAAGCTAATAAAATGCAGACTGCGAATCAAATCTAGGACATGACTATGGAGTATGGTTTACCTATTCTATTAAGGCGTTAGAGAATACAACAGTAAGAACAGCGATGGCACAAGTTTGCTCTATGAAGTGCATCAACCACAACTTTCTTCTACTTTTAATGATTATGTATGATTTCGAATATACTTTTGTATCCTTACCCTCCACTCAAAATATACCGGGAAAAAAACATGCTCAGAAGGGGATTTGTTCTGAAAAATTACCTGTAAACGTAGTTAATAAGCTCGAGATATTGTGCGTGAAGCTCGATCTCTTCTGGAAAACGTTTCTCATAGTTAGGCATCATTCTACATAATAGAATAGCTTTCTCGCGTAACGATGGCAGGTGCTGCTGGTTCTGTGGAGTCTAAAACAAAATTATGGCGGCAGAGTTGGACCGATGACCCACAAGTTAAAAATTGAGCGTACATATTGATCAGTTCGCCATGTACCCAAACATTAACCATTTAACGATAAGTTAGGCTGTTCAGACAATCAGGTGCAAGAACAAGAAAAATTTTGCAAAGTTATTTCTCTTCCCCTTTTCTCTTATAACCTGGGAAAAAGGTGATGAAAAGGAAACGGACTTTGCATAACTTTTAGGAGAATTTCAAAATGCATTTTAAAGAAAAATATACTACGAATGCGGTAGTTTGGAGATATCACAGATGATAAAAGAACGTTCTTCTAGGTCATACTTCAGAAAAACGATTTCTGATCTATTGCCCTGTCTGAATCTCAGTAATCGTTTTTCTGATGTATTAAGCGTCCGTCTATCATGCAAGGAAATGCAGTTTCATAGAATTTTCGTGACACAAAAATCTACAGTTACTGTGCCTGCCCCTAAGATTTTCAGCCAATGAAATAGTCATAATCTTCACTCCTTCCGCTCTTTTTAAGGTTCTTGTCAGCCCCATACAGTGTACATAATATTTTACTTACTACTTTTGCTTTAATCCATTCTTCAGTTACTTTTGTAATAGCTTTAAGTAATTTGGCGTCCTGTTTCAGAGTCAAAAATGCGCAACATCTAGTATTCACCTTGACTATACTTTCAGTTTAAAATATTTTTTAACTGCAAAAACTTAACCTACCGGAGATTTTTCAACGAGTTGAGCCAGAATGGCGATAAAAAGTTTTCGGGCCTCGCTATCCATTGCACCTAGACGAGATTTTACCAGATCTACACACGTGACCAACATGTCCCCTAAAAAAATTACACAGATATATTTTCGATTCCGCCTTCTTCAGCAAGCTTGTTCGGGTGATTTGTGGACCAGTCTCGGCAAGAACTATAAATATATACATCGCAGCTTCCCATGTCTCTTCAGACGAGTGACTGGAATTAATAAAATCTGTTTCTTAGTTACAATATAGGTAATCGCTTTGATTTAACGCGTGTTTTCGAAGGGCCATAAAATTTTCTCCAAGGGTTTTAAGGGGCGGATATCTCACAGGCCGATTACATGGAGATCTTTAGCTCGGGCTGAAATTCCAGCCCAGTCTTCTGACAAAATACTTGAGACATGGAGCTCGCAACTACACGAAAAAAGGTTTCAGTCTAGGTTTGAGCTACCCGGGCTGAAAATTTCTTCAGACAATGAAAAAAAAAATCCCGTGTAATCGAACAAAAAAAATTCAGCCCGGGCCGAAAAGATGATTGACAAGCGTGAAAAGATGGAAACTGGCAAAACAACAGACTACTAACAAATTCCTGCCTGGGTTCACTTCCGATTTCAATTTCAGCCCGGGCTTAAATATTTCATGTAATCAGCCCCTCAGACGCACAATAATAATCTATCACAATCACGAATTAAATTGCCATAAAATTGCCCAAGTCGACAAACGACGAGTGCAATTTGGAAATTTTGAAAACAAGTTAGTTTCTTTGTTTCTTAGTATCTCATCTCGTGCCAAGGATTTTCAAATTTTCCAAAAATGCAGGTCAGATCGCTTATGACTCCATTTACTCCACAGTGACTGAATAAGACTCAAACTAAAACTAACTGAATATCTCTGGAAACAACTGGCAGTAAGTATTGAAATGTTGGATATGTATTTTAGGTAAAGTACGGTAAAGTGCCTTTATTTGTACTGGATAACCCTATCAGCTACATAAGCTGTTTTTCCTAGAGGTCCGGTAAGGGCCACCCCTCATGTGTCCAGTGTTACTACAGGAGGAAACCGGAGTACCTGGAGAACACCTGTGATGCTTGATTGTTTAAAAATAGATAACACTCTTCTCACATGTGACCAAGGTAGTTTTAATCAGATAACCGCACGGAGCCGGGATCGAACCCTAATCACAGTGTTGAGAGACACGTGCACTACCACTGTGCCACCAGTACCCCACAACTGAAGGTACACTCTTCAGCGTACATGACGTTCTTGTCATGAAAACCACTTGGCCTCACACTTTCGCCATTTATAAAAAATTGTTCTCCTTTATCAAACTGCGTTTATAATCGTTTGCAAATAGATTTTGTATCTCAAAAGTTTCAATTATCTTACTTTTAAAGAAAACATTAGTAAATGTGATAAAGACATGCTGGCTGTTTTCGATAAACCTCTCGTTAGTTTTAGCTAATACAACATTAATTTTCAAAATTAGTTTTCAAATGAACATACAAAGAGGTTTGTTTTCGAAGCCAATTAATAAACTCATAGTACGTGCTTTCTCAAGTCTAACACTCTTCGTTGTCGCCTCGTATCATAAACCCAAAATTGCACTTCGGCTCGGTTATTAAACATTATGTAACTGTTATCTTTTGGGTACGAAATGGACAAATACACGAACCTGGGGATCCGCTAATGTGGTCTTTATGCATCTTTTGTAATGCTCTTATACAAGGATTGATTAGCCTAACAAAAAAAGATCACAGCAATTACAAAGATGTTGTTAAATGGAGTCCATCATACTAAAGAAAAGAAGATGCGGAACCTCGAATTAAATTTCGCCATGATATAATTCAGGGATGCACGGAAAACAAATTTTCTTTAAGTTCTGTCTACGATTGGAAATGGGCAGAAGCGCAAAAAATTCTGTCAGAATTAATCCAAACCCAAAATCTGTTGCTTTCCAACTGACGAACAGATGATACCTTTTCCGTAACAAAGTCGTCAGTCGTTTAGGAATAAAATGTTTAAAACTCTCGGTTTAAAGTGAGACGTCGTATTTTCACTGTGAAGCGTTTACGAATAGACTAGATTTTTACATCTTATACAGAATTTACTACACTGTTTTTTTCAAAGGATTGCTCGTAACCTTTCGTCCATAATAGTTTAAATTGGCAGCAAGAAGGCCACTTTAATATTTGTCGTCATCTAACCGTGTATTTCATCTTCCTCTATTCTGCAATTTCCCACTTAAAAACTAGTATTCAATGGTCAATAAAGATCCCGAGCGTTGACATACACTAAGGCATAAAATTTCTCTTGGTAGAAATCAACGTGGAGTATTACCTATACGCGGCTTTGCATGAATTAGCTCTTTTATTTTGAGGTTTTTACAGCTTTCTAGCGCCGTATTTTGGCCTCCGTGGTAGCAACGACGGGTGAACACCCGAGTGCCCATACTCTAATCCACCGCCGGAACAAGAAAAAGAAATCTCTTTTCACCCTTTCCAGACAGAAACCTCTCCCCTTGACGAGTAAAATCATCTGACGTTAGCCAAAGAAAAGGTGTCTTATGTTAGCTAGAGTAAAATTGTCTGAAGTTAGCAAGAACAAAATTAAAGAGGTGGATAAGGACTACAAAGCATTAAGACCTTGTGATAGAAGTTACTATTGATACTAAACACATCTCATGATATTATGATCCAGAATGTGCTTCAGGCCATCCGAAATGTCGGTGTGACTTTCGGCTATACTTTCACTGTGAAGTATTAACGAAGAACTGATAGATTTTTTACGAAGTCTGATGCGCCGAGGTCGAGGTAAGGTGGCAAAATCACGTTGTTTATACTCGTAAACATACCTATCAATATAGGACGGATTACTGGAATAAGCTGCTTTGAGGAACATTAGCGGCCCATGCAATGCCGCAGTAGCTCCTTGATTAGCAGACCTAAATAAAGAGGTAAAACCAGTTCGGTAAATATCAGGAGACGGCCGAGAAAATAGCTAGATTTGGCCATGTAAATAACCCATAATAAAGAACAGGAGTATCAGGGATTAAGACACAGGTGTAAGACACAGGTGGCTAACGGTTAATGGCTGGGGATACCCTGGAATTAATGACTGAATTACATTTATCCACAAGGGTCATAAACAAAGCTGAAGGCGTCACTGGCCTTCATTTCAGCCATGAGCCAGTAACAGCCCAGGAAACGCCATATTGGGCTAGTTTAGGGCCAAATCTTCGGTGCGTTAGGAAGAAAGAACAGACTTAGGAACGTTTGCTCCATCACCCATTGACTGTAATGATACAGCTAATGACGACGCTCTATTATGTAACAAATTTAGGCACCAAAGTAACCCCTACACTTTTATTTATGTAATCTCTATGGACTTATCCCTGGAAATAAGGATGACTTGCGTAACTCATCCTTGTCGTTGCTCAATTCCTCGGAAGAAACCATCCCTCCTACATCATCTTGGAGGGGACAGTACTGCAGGCCTCTAACCCTATTTGTATATCAAGCCGTTGTTAAATTTCAACTAAAATTACGAAACACATTTAAGAATTGATAAATACGATATTAACTATCATACTTCGCATAGTTAGTCAATCCTTCGTAAATAATTTTTCCAAGACTGCTGTACAATAGTTCCAGTTCCTCGTACTTAGCGGTCAGTGCGGCTAAAAACACAACACAACAATGAAAACTTGACAAAAGATAACAGCATAGCATAGATGCGTTTAAGAAATAAACAAATAGGTTCAATCTTTATTGCCTCGTGCTCAATTCCATACAGTGCACTAAACAGTTACCTGACTCAATTGGGAAAAGACTCATTAATTTTGCCAAAAATGAATGAACTGCTCTAATAACTTTGTTGTTTTGACATGTCATACAAGCAACAATTCCACGTTGTAGAGGCTTCACCAAAGGCAAGATATCCGTGTGAGGCTGAAAGGAAAAATTATATTTGAAAAGAAAAAAAGCTATCAATCAAATTTTAAACAAGAAGGACAAGCACAATTTGTTTATAACCGTTGAAATATAATACGTTTTTCCGAATGTTCCTAAACATACACGGCAGCAAACATTGACGGCGGAGAAACTAGCAAATTCAATTTTATAATTTGAAGACCCTCGTAACCAAGCGGTTTCCATGACAACAGTACAAATAGTTCAGAAGCGTATTTTATGTATCATCAGTAGACTGGTAAAGTTTCAATAATTTTCAAATTTTACGAATTTACTTAGTCTACACGGAGTAAATGACGATATTAGATACCTAATTTGCATGTTTCAAAAGCCTGAATATCTCTGGAACAAGTTGAGACATTGACAAACTAAAAACATCATTATTCCTCATTTAAAATGAATCTTTAAATGAAATTAAAACCGAGGAGACGACTTAGTCGTCGTAGAAATGTGTTAACCATTTCATTGACGTTTTCCAGTGGTATTTTTTTGTTTGTTTTTTTCGGTGCTACAACGATTTATCAGGTGGAAACCTTTGACGAATGACAAAGATGAGAGCCAAGTCAATGTTTCGAGATGTAAAGCTGTCACGTACGTGAATAAACAGTAAAGAGTATGCGTAAATAAGTTCGTTTGATTCTCTCTCTTTACTGTTAATTCGGGACCATGATGATACCACCTGGGATTTCACCTTTAATATTTGTCCAGAATGCAACAACTGAATCAGAATGTGAGACAATTAAAAAACAATATATTTTCTAGGAAAGAAGTACCAAATGAAGACCTTACCAGGACAGTTAGAAGGTAGGTTAAGATTTCTAAACCCGTACAAACATTATTGAAGTTTGTTCCAGGAGTTTGGTCCTATTTAAAAAAGGTAAAATGGATATAAACGTCAACCTTATACATATCAATATTTCTTCGAAGTTTTGTTAACGAATAGACGGTTGCTGGAGTGTCTCTGCACTGTGATCGAAACATAAATGACGTAATTTTAATGAAAGAATGAGGCAAAGCCAAACGTCTTCATGATTCAATAACCACAAGAGACTATTTGATTGGAAAAATAACTCTAAGGGCTTTTTTTCCAAGTTTTCGTAATATAACACCACACAATATAGCACAACATCATATAAATATGTTTTTACTTGTACGTATTCATACAGGGATATATAAATATAGCTCAACTGATTGAGAACAGGGCGAGATTCTCGGGGCAGGGAATTCGATTTCGCCGAATATCTGTCAATCTGCGCGCCCATCCACCCATTTGTCATTTGTCTGTCGATTCATCTTTCTGCCTTTCTTCCTCCCCAAAAACGTTTACCTAACTACACATATGCATGAATGTATATGTATTACTTCAAATTGTTCTTACAACAAATACCCGACAAGCAGAAGAGAAAAATTAAAAAAGACACGCCATAAACTGCTAAAAAAAAAAGTAAACCACCTTAACCATAACAGATCTTTTTCATACTCACAAGCGTCACAAATAATTTGTCCAGCCACGTTAATTTAAGATCGGTTCCTAAATGGGGAAAAAATAAAAAACTTGGTCAAGTGTTATCCTAAACTTTGACGAGTCTTGATAATTTTAAACGTGTGATTACTTTCACGTAACTGACTGTTTTACCTTGCCAAAAATCAGGTTTGAGAGCAGTTTTCAGCAGTAATACACATCGTTTGGACAAAGCTTCGCCAGGTGAGCCAACCGTTGCAGAGGCTTCATTAACCTGATGTGATAAATACAAAACAGTAAAGGATTCAACTAATATAACCACCCAACTCAACTAACCAAACACCCAACCTAATCCTTTGAGCTCAACAAGCACTGCATGCGACTGAAATAAACCAAGATAGGTTTACAAAAACATGAGATTTGGTATGAAATCTCAAACATTCTTCAAATGCCACTGGAGCTAAATTACGTTTGCAAAGCATCATGGCTAAATGTACAATCACCATCTTTTTTTCGAACCGTCAATTCGTAGACCTCGCCCATCTTTTACCGGGAGCACAAGCGGGAGGAAATACAGCCCTGATACAAAATTCAATGTATTTTGATCGCTAGGTGACGGCCAGGCATCACCAACAGTACGGGGTAATCTGATTGGTCGGGAAAAATCACCATCATCTCGATTTTGTTTAGAAGTGTAGTGAAAAATACCTCAGGGTTTTGAGGCGAGATGGCACCATTGAAATCTAGAAACTGGAATGGTACCTGCTGATTTTTTTAGGCTGTGATGAAGGCCAAGTCTCCACCAGTTCTCTTACACAATAAAACCTTTACGAAACATTGTGCATACGAATATCTTAAAGTTCGGAGGGTTGACAGTTTTCTTTTTTATCCCAGCAATCAAGGGAACAAGGTCTCTGTGGTAGGATATTGGTCAGAAATAACCGAATATAAAAAACAAAGAAATTAGACGAATAAATGGATACAACTTACTGATTCTTCCGCTATGGCGTTTCGTGAGATTTAAAACATGCGTATTTCTGACCTATGTGGCTGCCCTTATTTCAGCTTCACCTAATCATTGAGCCAGGTATAGGGTGTAAGCGTTCCAGTAGAATTAAATGAGTGTATCACAATTACACCTAGGTACCACTAAGCCTCATTTGTAGACCAGAATTCCAGGCTATATTTAGAAAGACCGTCGAATACACCTTCATGTCCAGTAAGAGCACGTTTTGGTCAGTGAGTCTCGAATAACATATTTTTCGCCATTCTAGCTCCCTCGAAAACTTAAATGTATTACTGATCTGGATATTGACAGTATGGGTTTTTCTGACTGGATCTAATTCAAGACAGCGGATCACTCAGAGGACGTATTCGATTACCTGACAAGCTACTCGTAAAAGAAAATTTACAACTGCATCAGCATGATGTTTATCAACTTGCGATCGATGTTGTGAAGAATGAGCTCCATCCTTTAGTGTCGAACCCTAAGAAATGCAAAGCGAAAGAAACCTAAGTAGGTATTTCGTGACAAAAACTTAACTATATTTTGCGTTTCCCCGTACTTTATGTCATCCCCTCCTTTCAACGCTGCCTGCCATGTTACCATCCCTTCTACAGACTAGACTGACTGAAAATAAGTACGCGAACTCAACTCAATGTATAGAACACCCGAACAACAAAATGAATGAAAGGTAACAGCATACTCGTGAAAAAAAGATTAACGAAAAGTCACGTCGGACAACGGGGAACACAAATAGAAGACAATACAAGCCAACGTTCACTAGTTCCGTACAAAGGTTACTGTATTCATAACAAGGTGGGTTAGTAGTTCCTTCTCCGACAATGGCTAAGTGAAAGAGCTGGACATCATTTTGACACCCAGAACTAGAGCTGGTACCTCTGGTCAAATCATATTGTTACAAATGGGATCGAGCCACTGTAGCGCGTTAGTATGTCACTGTGAAGTTATCAAGCTAACTCAAGATAAAATTAGAGCTTATGTTCCGACCTCAGTTACTTTGTAAATTATTTGCTAGACGCGTGATGTAATAGTTCAAACACGAGTTTGAGTGTTTCATCAGGGATCCAAACACGAGTTGTTGTTTCCGAGTGTTTGGAGTCCCCCAGATGAAACACGATAAACGATTGTTTGAACTAGCTTCTCAAACGAGTATTCGCAATGATTTATTGCACGTTTGTTCCACTGATTTGTACATGTAAATTAAGAAATATGATCTAGACCACTAGTGATTTTCCTACAGGTTTTCATTGGGTATCAAAATGCATGCATGTGATGTGGTATATGTTCACGGATTGGCTACTGTAATTCATTAATTATTAATGAGTTTGAGAATATCGATTAAACCAAATTTTACTAACTGTTGATTCAACTAAACCTAAAACTATGTTAGCGAGAAAAAAATAAAGAATAGCCAACAAATGGAGACAGAAGTAACGACAGAAAAGTAACAGACATCTAAGCACCTCGTTTCTTCTTGTACATACTTCGGAATCACTTGCTGTCGGTATTATCATTCAAACATAATTCTTTCAACCCTAGGCCCACCTCCATAAACCCAAGTCGAACACCTTTCCATTCTACTGACTTTCAAAACGCAGTACGGACTTTTACCTGCATAGATGTCTTCATTCTCTTTGATTCTGGGGAACCGTCATCCAAACTGCGTTTACCCTATATGACAAAGCAAAGGATAGAAAATAAAAATATTGCGCAACAAAGATTTCTTTTATGTCAGAAAGTTGTATGTTTCTCTTTCCCTTTACATACAGGCAGTGTTATATTCTTGAGCACGATTTCCAAATAAAGGTAAACAACATCGTCAGACCATGACAAAGTATCAACAAAAGTAACCTAATAACTGGTTGCACTGCGTGAAACGCACAATGCACTGATGAAAAAAGATGCATGAAAAGTTGCCGTAATCGTTACAGCTATTGGAAACTTGTTCTAATTTTTACAATGATTGCAATACGTTATTGAACGTTGTGACGTGCAGCACCTTATCCTTAACCATGTAACGCTAAAGTCCGATTCTAACCAATTAGGGTCATTAAATTATAGTTCTTATTATGAGAATAGCGAGAAAGCCCTGGACTGAATTGCAACTTTTAACAGAGCTTGTAATGGTGTATTCAACTTGTCAGAAAACGGAGTTGTGAGAATTGTGGCACGAAAAATTGATAGCCTTTTATGCACAGCTATCTCTCTTCTGTTTACTGTTTATTAAGATATCTTCCAGTGAAGACAACAGCAACAATGATAACGACTACAACAACAAACAGAAACAAAACAACCTGCAGGCTATTATTGGACTACTTACCTCCGTTGACTCTTGCTGCTCGTCTTTAGTTCTTTGTATCTCCCATTCAATAATAACATTAGCAAGGTCGACAGCAAGTTTGCGATGTTCTATAGTTGCCTTTAAAAACAAAAATCACAAATGACAGCATTGTAAACATTACAAGTTATTCAAAACCTAAAATATAAGAAATTAACGGAATCATATAGGGATATTTTGTTGCAGAACCTCCTCTGGAAAGCATTTGAGCATTTTCAGTCCAGGGGGAAACGCTGATTCGGAATTCGATAAATTAAAATTTAAGGCGGCTGAACACAGTTTTGCTAGTGGGGGTTCTCTTCTCGTGCTCTCCCTAGACATAAATGGTTTTAGCACATGACTTCATACTTGGCTGAATATTAAGGCGATAATGGGATTTTAATCTGATAGGGCAATACCAAGGATTTGTCTGGTTTCCATGACAACAGTAATCGAAAACGACCTCGAAAATTAATTTTTGTTGACTTGGCCTGAATTCCGGTCATTAACGTTTGAGTCGTACAGAACAGGTACAGCAAACAAAGAAATTTATCTTTTAACAGTTTGAATACGTTTTAACAGACAGTTTATGAACTTTTCAAAAAAAACGTGGTTCAGCGTGCAACGGAAAATACTGCTGAATTCCTGTTTAACTAAAATTCTTACGTTTTGCTCCAGTGAATCGTGATGTTAAAAATTATGCTAAATTTCCTTCAAATTTCAGCGTCTAAATTTTCCGCTAACTTAACAAAACGGAATTTTCCAGCTTGTTTTCAAATACCGTTGTTGCTATGAAAAGACGGGAAATTATTAATATTATCCTATCAGCTTAGACTCCCATAATTGTTTTCCAACTTTATTAAATTTAGAGTTATGAACCATAACTATTCCAGAGTTATGTGCAAGAGAAGCATCTGCTGGGAAAAACTAAAAAAATGTGTACAGCCAACTTAACATTATTACTAACATTTCACTTCTCTTATGAGCTGAATATTTTAAAGTCGTCATGTTACTGGAATTCTCCCGTAAAACCTTTTATTCTTTTCAAGAAGAATATCTGCATCTCGGACGAAAGTGAATATAAATAAGATTATACATACACTACTTGTGAAACCAAGTTTCTGCATAGCAGTAATCATATGCTGAATGAGATGGCCTCTGACGGGATAGTAAACTTTGTAATGCCGCACTAGTAGTTGCCTATTAAAAGGACAAAGTAAATATACATCGGTAAACTTTAATCCTGTAACATCATTGCGAAGATTGAATCTTCCAGCCTCTCATTTCTGGAGGTCATTAGCCAAACGTTCATGGACTGATAAAGAATAGGCGTTTTACAAATCAAACAATTTGCCCTGACCATCATGATTTGAAAGTATCAATAACTGAAGCTTGAAGAAGTTTTACTTCGTGAATCACAGTTACGAGGGTGACAAGGATTAAGGAAGATGGACTAATTTATCAAATTGGGAGACCGAGTTGGTGAGCACTGGGTATTCAAATCGTCACGCTACCACAAACATTACGGTAAAACTATAAAATAAAGGCGATATTTGACGCCACCGCCTCCATTTAGAGGACACGGGACAAGAGAAATTTGCTAACGTGCCTGCTACTGAGGAAAAACTCCAACGGCAATTACGGATTGGTCATAAAGATGGTCTTACTTGGACGATAGGTTACCTACAGGGTTCGCCCTCTTAGATCAGCGTAAAATTCAACCAATTTTCAAGGTGTGTAGCACTTTATCAAAGACCCTTACATCTCCGTGCTTTAAAACCCCTAGTAACCCATAGATACCAACATCCCCTTCAACATTTATAAAGATAAAAATAAGACAACATTTCTTTTAAACACTTTCGCGATTAAAAATTGAATTAATATGTGTTTACAGAGCTCTCAGATCAAAAATCTATAAATTTTTAGACATTATCCGGCCAAGATTGCAAATTGACAATTCAAGGATTTTTCAAGGACCTTTCACAGAAAAATTAAAGTTTTTCACGGAACTCCAAGCCTTCACCAAAAAATATCGATAATTAGAGGATTCGAAGATTTCCAGGTGGCGTACGAGCCTTGTACCCATTCCAGGTTCTAACCTTTGAACTTTTTACCTTATATAACATTATCTACGCAGTATCCTATTTTTATATCGAGTATATGGACCATTACATATCCCAAAACATACATATATTAAGATGCAACCGGTCTGATGTAACTGATTATTAAAACTAGTTCAGTAACGTACAGTTATGAATATGCGTTCACCCCTAGTCGAATGCGATGAGTAGTCTACTAAAAAATGAGGCTCTTTGGTTACCATCAGCAAACACGAAGATACAATACAAACTACAAACAGAAGCACATTACTTACAACATATGAACGAGTTGAGGTAGGGTGTGTCCATCCTCGACGATAATTTTCTTAGTCCAATGTGTAAGCATTGCCTGAGACGAAAGTAAATTATCAGATTTAAACGAGGTTTTCAACTGTTGTCATGGCACACAACTAAGTGCTCAAACTAAATCCAAGCAAATAGTACAATTGAAACTGTGCAAAAATTCTTAAACATTAATACATTCCAATATAGTCTAAATTACACTGGTTACGTAAATCCATCAGAGTTTGATTGTTTTTGTAGCAAAAGTACAAATGACAAAGTTGTTTCATTACCAAACTGGTCTTCATTACAATTAACCAACCAGAAGACCGTACTTTTCATCCATTTAAACAAAAAAAAGTTGAAGGATGTTGATTAGGGGCATGGAATGTCGCGGTTACACTGAGGTTTTACCTTCAGTTTGTTGTTTATAACAAATATTTATAGGTAAGCTTACGACTTGTTCTGTAATACCGGTTGACAGTAATCGTAACATGCTTACATTTCCATCCTCCATTCTTGTCGGTACAGCTGGAGTTAAGATGCCTAAAGCTTGACGTACAACACTTCGTGCTTCAACGGCGTGAGCCTTTAACAAGCTGTGGAAAACCTTGAAAATCAATTTGAGTAAATCATCAAAGCTGTGTGGTATGGTATATAGGTTCGCACTGCGTTGTTTGGGTAAATTCGAATCCTGATCCCGATTCGATCGATCAAATTTGGCTCAATATGTTCACAATTCGTTGCTAGACTTAGTAAACGATACTCAAGATCCATTTTCGGATTGGAAAATCTTGGTACGGATTTTTTCCAAACAACGCACCCAAATTGGTCTGAAGAATTAAATCCGTCGGAGACGTTTTTCCCGTCATGGTCAGACGGATACAACGTCTGAAATGCGTGTTGGTTTCATACGACGTCGTAACGTCGCATCGAATTAAATGCATAAATTATGATAAGTTATTTTTAGCCCATGATCAAATGTTCTGTTCTTTGTCATGAGCATTGATTGTTCTTATGAAGATTGGGAAAATTATAAAATTCGTCTAAATTAAATTTGTCGTTGTATGTAACGAACACGCATCTACGTCGACTAATTGACGAAGCTAATGTGAATTAAATTCGTCTGAATTAAATGCGACAACTGTGCGACATATGAAACGGCCTCAATTGAAGAAATAATACTCCTTTTTCGCAGAATAACAAAAGCATTACACTCAACGTTTGCGAAAAACGTCTGCTTATTTACATAATAAATTTAATATGACAGTAACTACACACACGCATATAAAGAAATAAAATGAGACGGATTCCAGGGGGGTCTGCAGGGGTAAAACCTCCAATCAGGAAAGGTCAAGCAGTTTATATATTTATCTGCTATGAATACTTGCCGAAAACGTAGGTGATTTTCCGCGATTCTTGTTGAGCAATGCTTAGTAACTGAACATGGAAACGATGTTTGATGAATCCCACTTTTGAAACAGTTATGTGAATATTGAGAAACTTCCTTACCTGAAGCACGATCCTTTTATGAATAGCGAATTTTGAAATGATATGAGCGAGCAACAAGTGACCATGATACTTAGTAGCAGGATCCTAAAATCAACTCATAACATTAGTTTTACAATTAATGGAAAAGCGACTTGCAGGGGTGTTTTCTGGTGGATGTAAGGACTTGTGACAGATATCCAAAAGAATAAAGTAAGTAAGGCATCAGAAACAGCATATTAACAATTTCTAACAAGTTGGGCGTTGTTACACATGTGAAGCGCTTAATTAGAACGCTACAGATTAGAGCGTGGAAACACTCCGCTGCTAAAGAGAACGCTAAACATGCACACGTGTGAAGGGTGGTGGATTAAATTCCCGTGCGGCTGAAGTTGTACTTATCCGAACTACTGCTTGGAAACAATAGCTTTCGTACATAGTTTTCAACACTCCAACTTCGTCAAAATTTTAGTTATTGAAGAGCAAATGAAACATTGCTTTTGACATACTATATCTAAAACTGTAATTCGTCCCTTAACTTCTTTCGAACACTTTGAAGTAAGAGGAGACTCTTCTGATCATTGTTTGAGTGAAAAGCAGTTTTAAACTAGTTCCACGGCTCATCCTTACCACACATTGTTTATTAGGTAACAAACATGGCCACGCAAACGTCATCATTCTTCTCAGCTTGGTTCCCTGTTTTCTAGTCGTAATTAAAGTTAAAAAAAAAAAGGGATTATACTACCTGAAATACGGTAGATATTACAGGGGAACTCCACTGAAAAACCAGATTTTTTTAAACAAGCACTCATCTATCATGCTTATGAAGTGTTGTTAATTTTACATCATCGAATCTTGCAATGAAGAAATACCTATATCATTCTTGCATTATCTGCCTTTGAACGCTGCTATATTAGAATTTTCTCGACGGCTCAAGATTGATGCCCAGAAGGGCTTTTCTGTTCAACATTGACGTCATTGCACGACTTTCGACCTTCATGAAGTCAAAACGGAAACAAAAACCTCCGTTGCACATCAACATTGAATCGTCCATCAAACCCTAAAATAGCAGTATACAAAAGCTGATAATGCCATTAAGAAAAACAATACAACAAGTTGAGCCTTGACGTCAAATGTAAGTCGATCGATGTTAACCATTTCGAAGCTGACGTATACAGGAAAACAGAGGGGTCAATGAGATATAACTTCAGAACTCACTTGCTGGGCTGGCACTTGACAACCAGTTACTCGCCCAGTGCAAACACAAGCTTACCAGTGGATTCTAATGGGGAATTAGGGCATAAGCTGAAACATGTTGCTAGGAAAGACTGTTTTTTGGATCTAGGCAAAACACCGATTATCAAAAAAGTTTGCCCTAAATATAGCTGTGTTCAATTAGCTAAAACGCTTGGTGCTAAGCCCCTTCGTGTTTTTTATACGATTTCCATGGAAAATGCACGAATGAAAACTTTACTTCTTGAGTACAAAGCAGATATCCAAAACTTTAAAAACATCTGAACTTTTACTCCTAACGGCCATTCATTTCAAAAAACCTTTATTCTTATGACAAAAAAAAAAAGAATTTGACCGGAGCTCCTTCATAAAGAAACGAAAACACCATGCACTAACATTCAATATTCTTAACATAACACCACAACAGACAGGAAACAATATAGAAATATGCGGTCTTTCTTCCGTCACACATTGATTAAAAAAATGTGTCATTTGTTTTATTTATTTTACGATGGATTTATTAGCTTAAAAAGCAAATCCCAAATGTCACTGAAATAATATACAATTTAACTTCCACTTATTCACCAGCTTTCAACAACTGACCCATGTAATTACTGGACTGCTGGTCCCTAATAGCTTTGGGTTGCCAGTCACCATTCAAATTCGAAGCCAAAAACTCACACGAACCCTTTCAATAAAAAATGTTCTTGAGTTAGTGGCTCCGTACCTGACTACTTAATAAAAAAAAACCAAACCTTTCAGTTCTCCGCAGGCCCCAAGGGATCTTTCCGATGACTATCCCAACCAAGCACGGAAAGAGGTTACGGTCGTGTCAAAAACCAACCATAAAATTTTTATCAGCTTTTAATGTCATGAATCCTGGACTCCAGTTCTGACTATGATAATGGCATTCCTTTGGTGACACTATTTTGGTGAGCACTGGCAGTCTAGTAATATTATATTGGTCAGTGGCCATAACATTCCTATTTCGCGTCCCGAGTAACAATCTGATTGCGCACTATGTTTCCTACCTCCTGTAAGCCAACATACAGCACTTCAAAATTTAACTTACTTATTAGCAGCATCGTGAATGTGTTGCGATGCATGCTCCACGAGAAGAGCTGAAAACTGCAACAATAGTATTCGCACGGCATCCTTCAACGAACAGACAAAATTTATGTCAAAAAGCCTAAATAAACAACTTCTCAGGGGAAAAATCTGGAGAACGCTATTTTAAGAGTGAATGACTTACTGAAGTCTTGAATGGGTTTTCTGGATCTATGACTCTACTAACAAATACACTGATCACATTTTCGGCGTTGTCTTGTTCTGGATTAGGAGGACCACCAACGATACTGTCAGTTTCACCTTTCTCAAATGATGCCACAAACATTGGGATTATTACGTACTGTAAAACCTAGGAAGCAAAAATGATGAAGAAATTAATAGCTTTTAATGCATTCCTGACGATTATTACTACACATTCGGTGCCAGCAGACAATTTCATAAAATAGAGTAAAAAACAAATCCCGAAAAATAATGACACCTTGAAAACCCAACATTTGATTTAATAACAAGACGTGCGAATGATTGGGATAATATTTCGACTTTATTACAAAGTCATTACAAATTGAACAGAATTGCAAGGAATGTCATTCATATATTGCTACGATGACTTCATCAACTGGAACGAAGAGGACACGCGAATGATTAGAGAGATACCACTAATGACTGTTTACTCATTCACATGTGTCCTCATCATTCCAGTTTGATGATGTCATCGTTGTAATATGTAATTGCATGTATGAAATTTTTGCATCCTCCATTCTTTAGAAGGTCATTTAACGCACTCAGCTGTTAGAAAATGGGTGGACTCATTCAGCTCTAGATGAACAAGAAACATCCTCTTATTTTGTTGATTGTTTGGGTTATTTAAAGGTTCTTGCTTTGTTTCTTCTCAAACTCATTAATATTTAACGACGAAAACACCTGGGAAATCAGACCGAAGACGTAGTTTGGAAATGTCAAATTAATCAGCATAAAATTTCGACAAGTTTAAATCCAACCTCGTATCCAGGGTCTTTTCAAAAGACCCTGGGAACGAGATTCCCTTAACCCCTATTTTCTATTTAAATACGGATTTTTTGAGAGGCCAAATCATACACTGGAAAATCGCGTTCGATCTGATTTTGCAAACACCTCGATGGTGGTTAGAAAACTCGGTTGTCACCTAGTTGTTCAACTCACTTCCCGGTGTCTGGATATAAGATCAGACGTTTCTTGCAATGTATAATCTACCGCATCGCAAGCCTTCAAAAATGGCCTTGCGAACACGAGACATTTGTCGTTAATGTTATGAATGGTCGCATTGAGCAAGTGACACTAGTTGTGCCACTGCTGCACTACGGTCGAATTTAACTTCGTTAAATTTTATTCGGGATTTTGGCTGTCAATTAAATTATTCAAGGCATCAGGACCTCAGCATTAGCAGGATTTATGGACCTCGTTCCTCTACTTTCGCCTCTCATCTTGCGGCATTTATGACCCAAACCAAAACGGGCGGGAACTAGTAGCAAAATTGAACTCTATTTTGTGTTTCAGGATGGCGAAATCTCTCGCATTCCTTTTATAACAAAGAGAAAGTACAAAATGCTTGCGAATGTTGATTAGAAATTGTAGGTTTGATTATACACGATACATTAATCTTATTAGTACATTTACCTTGGCCGTTAAGTCTTGAGGAAAATTCTGATCGTGAACGACTTCTACAAACTTGAAGAATACGGCTCTTTTTTGTTCCACTGTATATTTCTAAAGGTAGAAAAAAGCCCCTTTCGTTTGTAAAATACGCATTCATTGAATCATAGACTCTTCCTGTATGCTTTATGCGTTATAAACCTGACAACTGCTCAAACGAAATTTTAAAAGGAAACCTTTTCGTCTACCACATTACCATAAAAAGAGACGTAGACGTTCATGGCATCCTGCATATCTGCTATTTTTTTAACTTTTAAATTTGACCTTGGTTAACTTTCCAATTTCTCAGTGACCTAAATTATGGACACGTGACCATCTGTCTGCGGAAGGGGGAAAATTATGGAAAATTCAAAATGGCGGGGACAAACGGCCGTCATAAAGCCTAATCATTTAGATGCATTTAGGTTTCGTTTCCAATAAACAGGAATTTTCTAACTCACATCAGTTTTTCTTTGTAAATAGGTGAGGATATAATTCCAAGTTTTAAAAGGTAAGGGATATACTACTGATCATATAGCAAGTCTTTCACAAGTTTGCCAGGGCCACTTGTTCTGGCTATTTTTACTCGTCCGACATCTCGACCAAGTCCATTACAAAATACTGGGTACGAGGTTGCCTGGAAGCTAACTGTATAAACTTCTACATTTGGTATAGTGTTCTTGGTGACGAAGTCTCTTGCAGAAATTGAGAAGCAAAAGCCACAACAAAATTTTGTATTTTATCGCCGTTAGCCTCACAGCCCAATCGTACGCGTAGTATCAAAAAAGAAAGTAAATTGAAATGTAACAGTAAGATTTGTCATATGCTTAATGATTTTAGCCTACTCTAATCATCTTTCTTGTTTTCAACAAGATAAGTAAACAAAATGCTCATGGATCACCGGTCACTTTGACAATGTTTATGATAAGATGGGAAAGTGTGAGGGTTTGTCAGGCGAGGAAGTATTATTTGGCCTTACATCTTTGTTACATGAAACAAAAGACGTTTTAGGCAGTTACCTTGGCTACGTCCTCCTCCATAAACGTTTTAAGAAACTGAAAGTCAGGAATGTGTCGGTGCGTAAAGACCCTTAATAACTGAAAGAGGAGTTCCACTTCACTTGGTCGGTGTCTGGATAGAAAAACAAAATACGTTGTGAGGTCACACTTGATTTTCTTATGATTTGTATTTTGAAAACGCAAGGGGAAAACTAATGCAGCAAATATACGACATTGATTAAAAAATAGAGGCAAGAGAACTGTTGTAAACTTACTTAACATAATTTAACAGGCACTTCACAAGAAGCTTTGGCTCTCTCCAACGGTGAACTGGAACGCCGTCCTAAACGTTTAACATAAACTATATCAAACACCACACAATACTCTTCAGCAGCAGAGGAAGTCTCGTACCCCTATGATGGCATCAGCCACGCTTGGATGAATGCATGTCTGAGTGTACAAGTGTAAATGTTACTTGAATATTCCCTTCGTAGCACAGTAAGCAGAGCAATGCACTAAATTCGCAGGGTCACATGTTCGATTCCCAACCTTAGGCCCGAGAGTTGCATTTTTCGCAACTGGACTCCGTTGGATCTCAAAATGTATGAATTTAATTCTCAAAAACTTACGTTCACTTAACATATACTGACATTCATTACAGTCGGGAATGAAAGCACGATACCTTCTTTATACGTTCTTGAAAACTTTCAGATGTCCATATTCTTTTCAAGTGCCCAACCTTAACGTAACGATTTTAAAGATCGACAAATTACTCCAACTACTCAGGAATTAGAAACTTGCTCCACTGTAAAGAACACAGGAGTGTACAAAACTAGCCTTCTTAGTTAACTTTATGTTAAAAGGCATTTCATCAATTGTAAGTACCATTATATTCAAGTTACATGATCAAATCAAAAATTTAATCTGGCGTTTTTGGCTAATGATTTAAATTGTCCTCATTTTGACTACTGTTTGATTAATCTGGTACATCGAACTAGAGACATAGGTTTTTGTTGACATCAACTATACTAAAACCATTTCTTACACCGTCTTACCAGCATTCGATGGTGCGATAACCAATCATCATTAAATTTCACAAGAAGCCTTTCAAAATAAAAAAAAAAAAATTGTTTAATACTTAAAGAGCGATAGAAGAAAGCAGTTCAAAAAGGGAGGACGTAAAATGGCGCGCAGATTTTTTCTCCAAGTCTCTAGATCTCCTAATAAGGCCAGGACAAATCATGACCTTTAGCAAGTCAAATCTGCAGCGGGCCTAACTTGTAGATTTCGAACTGGGTAGACTTCTTTGCCTCATTTTTAACCCGAGCATACATCAAATGTTCGATATTTCTTTGCCCAAAATAATTTAAACATAATCGTAGGGTGCAAACATTCGGTACCATTATTAGGAAAAAAATAAATACCTGACGATCAAAATTCCTTGGAATTGCAGCTCAAGTTTATTTTGGAAGCTTGCCGCCTGTTCTTCTGCTTGAGACTACATAAAAAGTTCATATACTTGAGGTCGTATAGTTGAACAAAGGTAATGCGCTAGTAACAGATTAAATAACAAAAAAATCTCATGCCTACTTCATGGTCCCATTTTCTAAAAATAACAACAGCAAAGTAACTACGATCCCAGACCATCTAAAGCAATCATGTTTAACACAAGTATCCCAAAAATATACACCAAAAAAGCACTTTAAACCTCTTGAGACAACTGCAAATTATATTTGATCAGAACAAAAAATGGATACGTTGTGAATCAATTTTTGTTGGAACCAGTTCAGTTTTTTTAACAGTTTTTGTATCTACTGCGCATGCGCCAGTAGATACCTTGCAGTCATGTAAGCTCAAAAGCGTGAGTAAGTAATAATCGAATAAATTGGAGCCAATGAAACAGCGAATACTAAGGACTGGTTAGTTACGACTTTCCCCGATCATTCGTCGTGTGATTTCTTCAGCACAGGTCATCCCTCATCAATCGTCAAATGGAAATGTAATTCGACTATTCGACAGTCTTTAACGGCTTAAGTCTAGTTTCCGAATAATCGCTAAGATTGCTAGGATGGTTGCGATCGCTGAAAAGTAAACTCGGTGATCGCACAGACCGATAATCGGGCTCTCGTTGCCATAAAATCGTTAGTATCGCCACTGAACCAAAATAGTCAGTGGCAACGACTGCGGGCTATACGTAAATCCGGATGAGGAATCTCGACTCTCGACCAACAGGTCTCGACACTTAGCAACTAAAGGAAGGAAAGGCCAAGTTCGATATGAGAGATTTACTTTTGTTATCGCAAGCTCAGTTTGTCGTTCTGCTTGCTGTTATTAGAATAAGGCTAGCCGTGTCAAGGAAACATCGTTTTTGGGTCAGAGAAATATTTCGAACGAGAGAAGAGCTGTAGCGATCGTAGCGATTAAATGGACCCTAGGCTTTAAATTCACTTCATTACTCAGGACTTCGGTCGGCGCGTCGTACAAAGCAGTAGATACATGCACGCCAAAGCGTACCTACTTTTTTAATTATTTGAATTGCTTTAAATTTTAAGCTACTTCAGTTTCAGTACATTCCTCCCTCTTTTTCATGTTATTCTAAACACGGTATTTTCAGCTCCTGATTATATACTGTATCTTTACGAGGAGAGAGTTAGGGTCAGGGTTAGGATTAGAGTTATGGTTAGAGTTGGGATAAAGGGAACTTTACCAAACCCTAAAGGGTTGGGTCACGGTCAGGATTAGAGGTAAGTCTATGCTGACTAATATTTTACGGTCCACATTTGTAACATCTTTAGGTGTGTCGTTGATTTTAGTTGGTTCGAGCTCCAACGATATTTTGGAATACAGTAAAAAATACTATTCCAAAAAGCAAATGTGTTTGCAGCATGCGCAGTGGATTAGTGGCTTAAATGTGGAGATGTCTGACGTTAAGCCCTGTTCTGCTGGAACGGAAGTGGATGAGTAATTGAAACTCAGTAGACGGTACAATGAGAAGGAATTTTGAACAGGAAAACATGTTTCTCCTCAAAACGTAGCAGCGTCGAATTTCGCCACTCTACAATTTCCGAGAGCGACGCTGAGATTTTTTAGAGAAACCATATCTATTTATGACTCTATTTTTTCTTTTCTTTTTTTTTCTATGATTGAACACTTCAACGTTTTCGAGAAAATAAATTTCACTGAGTAGTCCGCCATTTTAATTCATTAGATCGCCCAACAATCCACTACGGTCGCAGTTGCCTTGTGTTGCTAAGCAATGTTTGAAATAGTCCAAACAGAGCAATTCATTTACCAAGGTAGGTCACTTTAATAAACTTACAGTGTTATGTCGGTGAAATAAAATATCAATCGGTCTCATTATATATGAATGGGTTTTGTTAATTTATGAATATTACGTTTAATTGTTATAGACATTCAGCGCCACTCGCGGGAATAACGTCTAGGCAATTTTCCCCTCGGTAACACCAGAGTAGCGCGCCCTGTGCTTGTCATTGAGAAAGCTTGTACTCAGCTATGAATTAAACGACTCATAGAAAACTTCTAGTGGGCCACTGAGCCCTGCCGAACGTTTGTCAACGATCGCTGACTGTCCCCTGCAGTACTTTTGCACTGTTGTCGTCATTCAAGTGCCGATGACTTCAAGAACGTATCGCTGTCATCTACCTTAGATAAGGGTTCCCTAGTTTATCGTGGAGAAAACGCGGCTAGGGAGAGGAAATGAATATGGCATATAAAAGGGTAAAATGAAGTTGTATCCAAAATCAGTAAATTTGTTAGCAATTAAACTGGTTCAGCTTTAACAGGTTCTCAAAATTTGAATTGGTTTGAGAATATTGACCAGTTTAAAAAATCTTGAACCAAAAATTGAACCACAACAGATATAGAAAGGTATTCGGCAAACACCACCTTCTCAAATGTTTTCTTTGAAGACAGATTTTAATCGCACGCAAACAAGGTTTAAAATATGAGAAACAGTACCTGAGCTCCAAGGCATGTGCTGTTGACCAGCTTTAAAGGATTAGTTTCGATGGCTCCACGGAGTGCTTTAGCTTCTTGTTGTTGCAGAAAATACTGAATGACAAAGCAGCATCAATTTTTAGAAACTGTAAGTTAGCACTTAAATTAATAAGTTCGAGAAACAAACAAATTAAGAAGTACTAGTAAGAATAGTATAAAGAGCAACTTACCACAAACAGTCGACTTATGTGAGAATCACTAATGTGTAAAAGAAAATAGTCCACTGTTTGAGATGGAAATCGTATGAGAAACTCGAGCAAAGGTTTTCGAAACGAACTGCTTGTCTAGAGCGGAAAAATATATCAAAAATTCACGTATCACATCAGAGCACATCACTTCACATTACAATACAACACAACATAGTTAACCCAACACAGCACAACACAGGAACACACTGATGCAGCACGATAACCAACTCATATTTCTGTCTGCACACAACAACAACGACGACGACGACGACAACACACTCAAGTACGACATAGCGTCACTTCACACAACACAAAACCACATCTACTACGGCCCGCTCCGCGGTGCAGCGGTCTCCCGTCGAGAGAGACTACCCTAACAGAAACCTAAAGAGCTTATATCATTCTGGGCAACCTCATATCAATTTGTGGCTTAAAAAATGAAAGCTCAGAAAAGACGTAGCAACATAAGCGATTTCAACATTACAAAAGGTGGATTAAATCAAATAATAGCTACCAGTAAAGATTTCTCCACTTTGAGGACCATTTGAATCAATGGTTCGATTAGCTTCGTGGATGCCGCAGGTATTAGATGGAAAATATTTATGATAGCTGAACAGATGTCAATAACCTAACAAGCCAAAACAAACGAGAATATAAGTGAGAAAACAAGAACGAAAGCATGCAAACCCAAACAAGTGAACAAGCCTGTACTGGCATCTGAGCTAGCGATGAGCTAGATCCAGGATATTGGTATACAGTAAAATCCAGCTATTCCGCTAACTCGGTTGTATCCAGTGTACGGGAAAATTGTACTGGATAAATATCGGTCAGTGCTGAGGTTCTTGCAAGCAAGAAACGGGGCGAAAACAAGCTGTTTGAAAGCAGCTAATAAGCATTTGATGCTCACAATTTGCAAACGACCAAGGAAATTCTGGTGTAAAACCTATTAAACTTAGAGTATAAACAAATATGATCTTTGTTTTTTTAATTTTATACAATTACTACATATTTCATATATTCGGTAAACTACAATCCGGTTGAATCCGGTGTCCGGTAAAGTAGTAGCCTTCACATCCCCAATCTAGGCGAGCAATAAAGAAAATTATTTTCATTTAAGCTTTCTGGTCGTAATTACTTACATCGTCCATCTTTTTAGCTGGTTTTGCACCTTGTTGAATTTGGGGAGCTGTAATCACACAGACTTCTACTAAATTCTTCAGATGAGTCTGTAAGTGATGAGAGATATTTTCATGTTAAATTATAATTCATCACGTTTTTATTAAGTCAGGGGAACGTACTCGGTCTTAAGGGCTGTTTATATGGGAGGCGAACCAGCCCGGTAAGCGGGATAGCCCGGTAAGTGAGACGGTTTTTGCCTCGCCTTTATACGGTCAATTTGATCCCGGCTGCCGGGATTATTTACGTAGAAATTCGGCGCGAAAACAATGAAACAACCATAGCACAGGCGCACTCCCAAAAAAATCATCCCGGGAAGCGGGCCAGCCCAGCTAGTGCATGTTTACACAAGAAATTTTCATCCCGCCTATCAAGATCTCGCCACCTCACAAGTGAGATCTCGCTTACCGGGCTAGCCCGTTTGTCCATGTAAACGGAATGAAAAATTAACAAGCTCGCCTCCAATATAAACAGCCCCTTAAGCATGGATTTTGACCCGACACAGTCACAGGAATATCCGATTGACTTCCAGCGATGAATGACCATTGGTCACTTATCCCGAGTGATGAATGAGCTGTCCACGGTGGAATGATGCCCTTGGAAAATTGACACTAATCCTGACATAAATCTATACCCGAATCCTGAAGCTATCCCAACCCTAAGACTGGCCCGATCCGTTATCCTAACCTGAGCAATGATAGCTACTTAGATTATCAAGCTCTAAAGGGTTAAGTAGGAAAACTGGGGATTGATGCCTCTGAGTCATTGAGAGTTTTAAGTGAGTTTTAGATGATCGGAGGTCACTCAGTACAGGCTCACTCATCCCCATGACATTCGTCAATAACTGTTGAAATGGAATTCATTGCAAGTAAAAGCCAATTTTCAAACCTCAAAATCAAGCACTTTAAAACATAACAAGAACCACTTGTGAAAAATGTAATTGAAGCGACTACAACAGCTTCTCCAAACCAAAAGAAACGGTTGAGTTTGACATCAGACTTAATAGTATTTAAAAAACAACAGATCTCGTAAGTAACTGACTAATAATTCATAAACAAAGCGCAGATGAAAATAATAATTGAGACGTATCTTGGAACAATGATCGAACACCTGCACATAAGTCAATTTTTACCTCAATTTTCTCCTAAAAATTGTTAAGTTATTTGCCAAAATATTGTCTAATTCATGCAGGATAATTTGATCATAACAAAACACCTCGAGTGCTTCGAAATTACATCCCACAGGGACATACTGTATCTTTCTGTAGGTTTTAAGTATGTCGACGAAGGAAAGCAAAATAAGAAAAGATACTGAAAGACCTCTTCGTCCATTTCTAACTCGGCCATTAAAGATCCTCCCTGGAACACGAGATCATCGTATTGTCATATTGCCGATCTACCTGGATGAAGATGGAAGACCTGACTTAAATCAACAGAAGTGCAAGTTAGGGGGGTACTCCATAAACTCAAAAAAAGCTGGGCGCAAACGCAATAAAAGATACCTCAAAAGAAAAAGCAATGGAATAAGCAAAAAAATGACCTAGAAACGACGACTACGAAACAAATTCAAACTCATGGAATCGGTTATTTATTTCTGTTAACGATCGGTAACCAATAGGACGCCACCACGTTACGTTAGTTGGAAGACAAAAATTAGGCACGATAGGGGGCAAAGGGCAGACAAGAGGACTTTTGGCCCCAACAGAAATGGTTAAGACGGCACTCAAATTATTCACCAAATTTGAGCGCCAACCTCCGTCTAGTTTCATGATCTCTATGGTTAAATTACTAAACTCCATTATAATCGAATGGCTGACTATATTTAATGATGGGACAAAAAGTGAAGCCAAAAATGGCGGGCATGTGCATCTTGTTGACTATCAGTTCAGTTTCAGTCTCCAACGCGGTCATTTCAACGTCAGTTTAAGTTTTTATTCGGAATTTTGAAGTCCCTTCTACAAATCGTTTAGGTGACATGCATAATTAATTATGGGAAACAAAGGTTTGAGCTTGATTACAGTAATCGTTGTTAAAAAGACGCTTACCAGCAGCTGCTCACAAAGTTTTTCATTAAACAACTGCGGGAAAAGTTCCATAAGAAAGGAAAGTCGCTGAAGGGAAAAGAAAATGAAAAATATCAGAAAGAAAATCTGCGAAAAGCTGTTACTGAAATTTGAAATTGTGGGAAAATGAACATTCCACACTTAAGCACAATATAAACATGAACTTACTTTAATAATCTGGAGATTTAAAACTCTGTGGTCACCAAGCATCAAAAATAGAGGGCGAATGGCCTGTTGGACAGTCTCCGGCTCCATAGCAAAACCTCCAGCTAAGAACTATCACAAAGTGAAACGAAATAAATAATAACTAATCAAATTTAACAACTGGTGTGGAGTGTATATCTACCCAAGGAATAATTTATCTGTTCCCTCCAGAAGCAAGATTTTAATTGACAACTATCACACGAAATTTGAGGTTCATCTCCAAAGTTCAATGAAACCGGAGTAGTAACGGATTTAGTAAGAACCAAACCTGAATACATTGTAACCACTCAGATAGCCACATCACACCGCTACAACTGGCTCAAGGTAGTTTTCTCAATCGGGCTTCCAAAATTCCAAAACAGGTTATTGTAAGCTAGGCTTTTCCACCAAAGCTCCGATTTTATTAAGTTTTCACATATTCTCTCATTAAAAAGTATGGTATGTCAGATCGTCACTGGAACTCACTCAGCAGTCGGCAAATTCAATTTTACGCCCTTTCTACAACATTTTCTTGGGCCAGCCCAGAGTCTAGCAGCATACCTTCTTGAGTGCCTCGTTTCCAGCCTTTTGCACATCAGGGACGTTGGAATTCAAAGCCTGGTATAATTTGTTAATACACAATTATTTTTTGACAGAAATCGTCTCAAAATGCTTTCAGCACAATAACATTTATAATTATATATACAAAAAGTAGCTCAGAGGATAGAGCACCGATGCATTGATTCGGAGACCTTGGGTTCGATTCCCGGCTGGGGCAGTCAGATTTTTCGTATGTATAATTATGATCGTATCAAAATCTTCTCTTCACTTAAAATGTTGTTTAAAAAAAAGCCTCCTGTATACAAGAGTCGTACATCACTCCGCTACTTGAGGAAGTCGCCTGAGAGGCTCCACTCTACGTTGCGAAAATGAGATGTCTTCCGGTAAGAGAATTGAAAATAGTAGCCAATTTAGTATATATGAAAATTTCTGACTGTCCTAGACGTGTCTCAGTAGCTCAGAGGTTAGAGCACCGATGCGATGTTTCGGAGACCTTGGGTTCGATTCCCGGCTGGGGCAGTCACATTTTTCGTATATATAATTATGATTGTATCAAATCCTCTCTTCATATACAATAACATTTATTAACAATGATACAGAAAGCATTGCAACGAAAATACCAATGGCAATAACATGATAGAAATACCATAGCAAATGAGGATGAAGCGGAATTGTCTTAGCATACGGTAAATATAAGGCACAACGGCCTTGGTTTATAGAACATTATCGGGTTTTGCATGGCGCAAATGTATTGTATTATCATGGAGTTATCATTTTCGACGGAAGTTGAAAACAGGAGATGATATTCTAACCACACAGACCACTTTCCAGATTTATAACAATGTTCAAATTTCGGAACATTTTATTAATTTTGAGGTGGGGGGAAAGGGTGGGGCAAGTTTAAGGGGTTATAGACCAGCATATAAATCTTCACGACTAATCTACGCAACATTACAAGCCGTCGTTTTTAATAAACACCATTAACAGTACAAAAACGATCTCAAATACCAATGACATCGACAAATACCTTGTATAGAGAGTTAAATATGTTATCTCGCACTTGTGAAATGTAGTGACATGCTGCCAAAGCATCTAAACAATTGAAAGGAATACAAAGAATTCGACGTAACTTGTGAAATCCGCACGTGTCTGAGTATAGACATAAACTCCAACTTACGAAGTGCTTTAGTCCGAAGCGTTGTGAAGTTCTGAACGAATTTATAACATGGGAGTTTTTGAAGTTGAGAGTCCTCAGCTTCACACAGATATAGAAGCTAAAACAAAAGAGTAACAGTCTATTACACATCAGTTTCTCATTTGCTATACTTGAAGTTAGGTGTGTTTACTATACTAAAGTCCATTATTTACTTACCTCTTTAAAGAAAACCTTGTGTTCTATTACAGTCAAGTCCATAGAAAAAAGCCTAGGTTTTAACGTTGTACAGAAAGTATTTCCATCCTGCAAAAGATACGAGATCAGTTACGCCAATAAAAATGTAAGCAGTAGAATTCTCCGAACAAGAAGACTAAGCTAATCAAATGAAACGTACGGAAGTTAAACCTCACATAAAATTCATGGATTTTTGATAGATTAGTGATAATCATTTTCTCATCTACCCAATTCAGCTATCCAAAGCCGCGACCAACAGAAAGCTTGGCAGCTGTTTCCAGATAATTTTCGAAATGTGTTGACTTACGTCTCCTACAAGGATATTCTACTGGTTGGAAAAAGAACCTGCACAGAATGGATGGATTATTGAAACATAGCATTCCATTTTGACGTGGCTTAGCTTTTGGTTGATTGAAGAGCAAGCCTCATAAAGACAACTCTCACTTTTGTACTACTATTGCAACAATGTGACTGGTTGACGTCTGATCTAATAAGAAACGTAGTTTTGAAGTAAATCTTGTTCATTGACAAGCGAATATAGTTTACGGTTGTGAAGGTTCGACTTTGTGCCGGGGGGCGCTGGTGGCACAGTGGTAGAGCAAGTGTCACTCACCACTGCAGGGTGACACGGGTTCAATTTCCCGCTCAGTCCAGTTATCTGACTGAAGTTACGTTGGTCACATGTGAGAATTGTGTTCTCCAGTTTGACTGTACCAAGCATCGCAGGTTTTCTCCAGGTACTCCGCTTTGCTCCTGCAGTAACATTGCATCCTTAAGGCGTGGCCCTGACCAGATCCTTAGGGAGAATAACTTAGCTAACTGATCGGGTTATCCCGTATAAATAAAGACACTTTACCTTTACCTTTAGGCTTTCCCTTACATTTCTCCACTTTAATTCTTTACAAAATTCAATTTTGGTCGTCCGAGTTTGTTATATTCAACTGGCTGCAGTTAACATGGCAAACAACTCCTCATGTAGATTGCATAGGAATTTAATATTCCAATATTCCTTCCGTTGACACTTGCCCTAAGGCTGGTTCCCACCATTAGGCTTGACGGATCCGATCTTTCGCTATTAAATGTCGGATAGTACGAACACCTTTAATGTGGCCATCCGAAAGTTGGATTGAACACCTTGGATTATTTGAACTGAAATCTAACTGTTCGGGTTCGAGAAACGGATTGTGTGAACCAGCCTTTTATACACTAGTTACACGAACAAACCTATTTAGCCATTATATCAAAACTAGTCATCGGCCACACTCAGCTGAGACCGAATTTCGATGCAATCGTACATAAATCATGTCTTACTGGTGAAAGGTCTTGCCATGCGCTATTTGCAAAATGAGACCAACATTTCCGACTCAGTATGATTGAGAACTTATTCGGTTGAAAAATGTAATATAGTGTAAAGTTGGATAAAAATCGCGGATCGTGGCCACCAGCCTTTTGTACAACAGCTACATGAACCATAACTGCAGCTTGTTGAATAATATAACAAGCTCGGACAACCAAAATTGAATTTGGCAAGATATTAAAGTGAAGAAATGTGAGGGAAAGGCTAAAGGCAAAGGTAAAGTGTCTTTATTTATACGAGATAACCCGATCAGTTAGTTAAGCTCTTCTCCCTAAGAATCTGGTCAGGGCCACCCCTTATGAAGACAATGTTACCACAGAATCCTTTTGTGCACCAGCTACATGAACCAGCTATTCTAGCAAAGCTAGTCATCGGCCACTCTCAACTGATACCTGCGGTAAGTTCTAAGCAATCACAGACAAGTTATGTGCCTTACTTTGCATGTCCGACATTTCCACTTATGAAAGATCTTGCGGTGTTCTATCCGAGAATTGAGACCAACTTTTCCAGTTTGGTATAATTGGTCGAAAACTCATCAATAATTCCAAAAGACATCAGAAAAGAATATCATGACTATGATTTTTATTTGAATGCGGTGATACGCTTGATGTTTTCAATAAACCTTTCGTTAATTTGCGGGTTTCAGACGACAGTTGTTAAACTTACCTCGTTAGCGACAAGGAACGTGTAAAACTGTTCGTTTTCGTAACCGTACTGGAGAAACACGTAGTATGTGCTTTGTCGGGTCCAAAACAATCCACTGTCGCCCAGTAATTTAGGCCAACACGATAAAGCACCACAACTCATCTCTTAAATATTATTTCATTCTTTGAAAGATGAAATATGGCCTAAACTCAACAATCAAAGCCTTTCCTGCAGGCTCCGCTTTCCTCCGAAGAAAACCTGTTAACATACTGTAACTTACCATCAAAGCTATCTGCATATTGACCGGCTGATGTCTGAGCAAATGTTTCTGGAATGTAAAGGAATAAATTTCATACAACTTTCCTATAAACTTACGTTAAATCAATAACCACAAACGATGCTTATTTGCAAATACTGTATTACCTTGGGAGGCATCATATCTTCTAAAACCTACAATAAAAGAAGAAAACGAAATTGAGTAGTTCTACATGACGTAAATAAAAGAACGTTTACCATATTTCTTTTGAAGTGTTCTAAAAATCCAACGAGGTACTTACCCCTTTGTGGGGTTCCATAATGTCGTAAACAGATCTTCCAGTGATCTCAGATAATACTGTTAACGAATGCTGAGCCTGAGGGATATTAGTATGTTTTATTAAACAAATGACATAAGTCTTCTAATTAAGGTCTTGAAAGCTTCGTATGGAAGAATAAAACCTTAACTTCAAACACCATACCAGTTATCAACTTAACTTTAGCTCCAATTTTAGTTTAATTTTAGTTCAGATGAACGACTTCTCCTCACGTTATTGAAGAAGTCTCTTTGTTCAAGAAACTACCACCTTCATCAAAGTATAATGAAACAATAACAGTCGCTAGTGGACAAAACTACTGCACTTAATTCCGTTGATGGAACAAGGAGTTTTAAAGTTGTGGAAACAGAAATACGTGTGTAAATCACGCACGTGTTTTTTTTCTCGAAAAATATTCCAGCTTTAAGTTAATGTTTCTAGTAATTTAGGAGAAGTATATCGTGAGAAAACTGAACATAATCGTACAGCTAATAAGTATTAGAACTTGAAACAATCAAATCAAGCTTGTGATCGGTAAATGAACAACAGCGTATCTTCGCTGAACACATAATTAACAATTATTGACCGAAGTGGAAGTAAATATTTACACTATTCACCGACTCTGAAGTGAATAATATTCTTAACATATACCTCGCATAATTGTTTTCACACATTTCTTTAAATTTTTAAGACAATTTTACGGAACGTCAGCTTGTCGCTCGCTCGTCGTTTGTAAACAAAACGTTTTGAAACATTCTGAGAGCATTTATCGCTAAATTTTAAAGGAAATACATATTCTTGAATACTTTATTGCCAAATTTCGTTACTTTTTTGGTATTGTCTGGCACGGCGGCTTAGTTTATTCAAATCAATTTCCTTCTTCCGTAACTGACACAAAACTGGACGCCGTCTCGTTTTGCTAGGAGGTGAATAGTGCAGGATATTCCAAGGGAGACGAACCAATCAGATTGCGTAAAAAACTCTATCCACCTGCGAGGTATATATGCTAACTTATGACATTCCTCTTGCAGTCCAGGTTTTGTGATAAATTGTAGTGGTTATGGTGAGTAGGCAAATAGTAAAACAGACTTATTTTAAGTCGTATGTTATTACAATTAAAAAGAACAAAATTCCTTTCTGTCTAAACTTCAACTTAAAAAATCGATAAAACAAAAACAAAAACAAAAATCCCGAACAACACGCAAATGCAAACACAGAGAAAATGCTTGAAAATAATTGTAAGATTCCTGGTCCATAATTTTACCTGTTCTCGTACAACACTGTTTGAAGAAATAACTTCTCTCACTAAATGCTGGACAAGAGTCGTAAAACAACGCTTCTGTATTGCAACTATATCTTCGTCCTATGAAAACAAAACTTCTAATTTTAATTGATCGGTAGCCATAATTAATTAATCAACTTTTTGATTAATTAATTATGGCTACCACCAATAACCATAATTAATCAAGGGTTAATCAATTTAGTAAAAAAAACTCCTACTCTTAAGGGTTAATCAATGTCACGAATATCACATTTGACATTCCCAGTGAAGCTTAATGGCCAAGAACGTTTAAGCATTATGAGTGAACTCAAAATTATTTTATTGTACGCATGACAGTATTAAAAACAAGAAAAGGACGCGGTCTGGTTGGCTGGAGAAAAAAAAATACAAGAAAAGGATTAAATGGAGAAAAAAAGCTTTTTCTGCGTTTTTACCGAAACCAAGCTGGAAGTTACCTAAGGTAACTCACCAGTTAGACAACTTTCAGCTGCATTAGAAAGCAACCCAAACACCTCGAGGAAACTGAAAGAATGGAAACTAAAAGACAAACAGGCAGAGTATAAGGAAGAAATTAAACAGAGAAATGAGAGTACCCCAGATGAAAGTCAAGATGTATATGAACTTTGGAACCAGACGGAGAAAGTGGCAAAGGAGGTAACTGAACAAATGGTTGGGAGAACAAGTGGAAAGCAAATTAAAGAAAAGGAAGCACTGTAGTAGAATGAGGACGTGCAAGACGCTGTGAGAGAAAGAAAGCTTTCAAAAATGGACCAAAGAAAATGGAGGAGATGAAGCCAGAGACAAATACAAGAAGTGGAAGAAGAGGTGTAAGAAGGCAGTAGTAAAAGCAAAAGCAGAAGTAACTGAGGAGTGGCATAAATGGTTGGACACAAACGAGAGAGGAAACGCAGCATACAAGATAGCCAAAGGAAGGAAGAGATCAAGAGAAGATGTAATGGGTGTGCTTGCTATCAGAGATGAAAACGAGAGAATTCTAACAGATAAGAGGCAAAAGATGAAGAGATTGAGGAGATATTTTGAGAACCTAATGAATATAGAAAATGAAAAAGACCAAAACGAAGAAATAAAGGTAACCGAAGGGCCAATACAGGAATACAGAAAATGTGAAGAGAAGCTATGAAGAAAATGAAAAAGAGAAAAGCATGAGATCCTTCAGAAGTGAATATGGAAATGTTTGATGTGTTAGAAGAAGATGGAGTGACGGTGGTATGTGAGTTGCTGAACAACTTTACCAGGTAGGTAAAGTTAACACGCAGAGTTATCCTTTTTTTTATCCTTCGGACATCACTTTGTTGGTTAATAACTTGTTTGAGGCTGCTGTTCATTCTTTTTGGACATACCCTCGAAACAATCAACTGTCGAGAAGACAATCAACTGCAACTTATCTATAGAACTAAAGATTATGCATCTTTTTCTTAATCATTCTAAGCAGGTAGACTACATTCTACGCTAACAGTGAAATATTGCACATTAAGTTCAAAAATGGCTTCTTATTTCGGTAATTTTCTCACGGTAACATTTCTTGTAACCTTTCTGCGCACCTTCTCATTTTGCGAATTGCACTGGCGTATAAGCTTTTCCAAGATTTCTTTCGCTGATTCCACTGTTCCAGCAGAAACTTCATCAGTGAGATCCATCATAACAAACATTAGAGCATTTACAAATGACATCTGATGCTCGATAACCCATTTCAACGGCATGGTCTTCATAAGGAACCTCACTGAAGAACACCTATGCAATAAAAAAACAGAAGCATGATCGAGCGTGACGGCCATTAGTGTGGGGAAAGTATTTATATAAAAGTTCCTGCATAACGAGCCACTAGGGAGCAATGTTAGCATGCAGACTGAAAATCTTTGCTTAAAAAGATTCCTTAACTGGGCTAGAAATTATTTTTTCCCCACTTTCCTGTAAGGATACTACGTTGATAGAGATGACTATCCCGAGCTCAAAATCTGGTAGACCGACAATCCTTTAACTTTTCCATGTTTTGCACGCTCATGATTAGAATTTCCTGTTACACTAAAAAGGGAAAATTCACCCAGAAATAAAAACTCGTATGGGAAAATAATATATTAGCTCATTAGTTTTCAAATAGGTTCCTTTGTGGCAAACATGCATGCTTTTGTTTCTCAATGATATGTTAATAATTTTTCCTTCTCAATAATATTCCTCACTCTCGATAACTTGCACTTTATTTCTTCATCAGTCTCTCGGAAATTTTTTGTTTAGTTACATTGGTGGCTGGGATTTTACTCCATAATTAAATGTAACATACTATAGCAAAATGTAGAGATTATCTACATTCGAGAGGATTTAAGGAGACTTTTGAGCGGATTTTAAGAGGGTTCCAAAAGGTTTTATTCTGTGAATTTAAAGCTCGATTGCTCAGCCAAACTTACACGGACCAAAACAACGGTTTGAATGATAATCGTGGGTTGGCGCCAATTGTCCCTTGAACTACACAGGTGCCAGGGTTATAGAACAATTATTCACGGAAGTGGAGGTGAACAGTGGTGGATATTTACCGAGCCGCGAAGCGGAGAGGTAAATATCTACACTATTCACCTCCACTTCCGTGAATAATTGCCTTAGCACACACCTCGCAAAATTGTTTTCAGCAATATTTTTTTTCAATTTTTTCAATTTTACGGGATGTCGACTTGTCGCCCATTCATCATTTGTAAACAAAACATTTTCAAACACATCCCGAGTGCATTTATCGCTAAAAAATAAAAGAAATACATATCTTTGAATACTTAATTGCCAAATTTCGTTGCTTTTTTGATGTTGTCTGGCATGGCGACTTCGTTTATAAAAAAAAAAGTTTTTCTTCCGTAACGTAAACGTAAGTGGACTCCATCTTGTTTTGCTCGGAGGTGAATAGTGCAGGATATTCCGAGCTAGATGAACCAATCAGATGGCTCAAAAAACACTATCCACCTGTGATGCATATGCTAAAGTTCTCCATTTTCATGGCATTTATGTCTTTCCGTTTAAGTCAGGGCTCGATTTTATTGGTATGCCACTACCCCATAATTAAAATAGTACATTTTTTGTTGAGCCAATAGGTTCCAATACGGAAGTCTCCCACCACGATAGTAAAAATTTTCGGATTGCGATTTTGGTAATTTCGGTAAACTCGTTATTCAACTGCGGTAATTATGAAATGAAATACTCAGAAAAGTGAATTTTCTGACCCAGATGGCAAATTATTTCGATGTTTGAGAAACTATATGAACAGAGAAACGAAATTATCCGTAAGAACGCGATAACAATGGCGATGTTGACACAGTTATAACCTGACCAACCCCATTGGGACTAGATTCTATTCAGGAGTCTCTGGTCGACAACGCACACCACTATATTTAATTAATATTGCGAAGGTTACGTTCGCTCCTTGATGTTTGTGTTTGCTCACAAAATGACGTACATATTAAATATGTCATAATGTGGAACAATGTTATACAAATTTGTCCCCAAAATTTTCTCTAATTCAGGATTATGCCAGTCTTTAAGGTTCAACTACACAAGGACGCTTAATAGATTAGAGTGTTAAAGTCTTCCCGTACAGCGACGTTTGTTGTAATGAATAGATGGTATTCCGAGTCTCAGGATCTCAGAGTTAAGGCAAGCTAAAAATACGACTTATGAGACCTGAATATATGGCCGACATTATACCTGTTCCCCTTCCCTATTCCGACAAAGCCGTGTGGACAGGATTACTGTTAATCTTACCACTAACCCTAATCCTACACATTGATCCTTTTGGCTGTAGTAAAAAACCTTGTACAATATTTGTTCTTTCAATATCAATGAGTAAACTGACCTGTCTTGTGTTTGTGTGTTTGTCGACTGCTGTACGTATAATAACTAGTTAAGCAAATGCAATGCACAACGTCCACGAGGACTGGAACCAATGATCCTTAATATACTAAAGCGGTTTCAGCTTTGAAGTACGAAAGAGGCATATCAATATTACGATCCAGGTCTCTAATTAACATCATGCTTGCCGTCTGAGACCCTATAGTCTAGTGGTAAAACAACCGTACCGGCAATCGGGAAACACGGGTTCGATTCCCGTTGGGGAGCTCAGAAATTTTCTGAGATAAAAGCTTGAGAACAAACTTTTCATCATATATATATATATATATATATATATATATATATAACTTTTTCTACGGAGTGCTCTCAACCCTAGCCTCACAGGTGGGTCTGCAGTATGCCAAACTAAAAACCGTCAGACCACGTATCAATGGTCAGCAATCGGTCCTTTAAAATTCATATGACGATGACACGGCGACCATATTAGTTCTACATTCTAGCTCCAACAAGGCGGCCAGGATGCAATTTACAAACTACCAATTTTAGTGCCTGCTGAGGCGACGTTTCTCATTGGTCTAGGAGAGTGATCTCGGAACACGAAGTAGTTATGTATACCTTATTCTTAACCCCGGTAAATCTAATAAATGACTTCTATTATCCGTTTAAACGAAAAAGATGTTTTACCCTCCGGCTTTTGCAAACCAGGCTCTTTCGTAACAGCATTCACATAGCTTTTCCACCAGATACTCAAAAAGAGGTAGTTGCAACGCCTATATAACGTATAGAATAACGAATGAATGAGGAAATATAAAGCTCACTGGACGAAAGTTTGGTTGTAGAAGTTGAAACTACAAGTCCGCTACTCTGGATAAATTCCTTAATTAATCTAGCTTAGTAAAGGTTAGAATCGGTAAGGAGGAAAAAAATTGTGAGACTTAATTAGGCGTGCTGTTATACACTTTAGTTGAATTATTGAATTGAGCCAATGAGATGGAATGAGGTAGGATGACGTGAACTTAGCTTAATTCAAGTATTGTGTGAATTATGGTATGATCAGGTAAGGTGAGGTGTCAAAGAGCCACTTTTGCAGTGGTGATACTGTAAAAAAATCATTATCATTATCATCATTATCATTATTATCATTATCATTACCATTATTATCATTATTATTATCATTATCATTATTGGTATCAGCATTAGTATCAGTATTAGTGTGAGTATTAATGTTAGTATTGGTATTGGCTTTGATATACGTTCACTCTAAAGCTCATTGGTACTCTCTTACTTTTCAACACATCGCGAAGTACACCCTTTTTCGCTCCTCTACAGATTTTCAACTGTGAATATGCATCACTTGCGTGATACCAGGTACGGCTTTTGTTTAACAGATACCAGACCATCCATAGTTTGGGTCCTCACCAAACCACTGAGTGAGGTGGAGTGGGATAACACTTGAGTCAAAAACACCATACAACAGAATGGAAAGCGACGAAACACAACAGTGTAGAGAACATAAAATACCTTATACAGGTCTCCCATAATGACGCTTGCAGTTTCACTCATCACAGCTATAGCAACTTCTCCTGTTATACAGAGCTCTTTTTCCTCAAGCATCATGACCGATGCAATGGCATCAATAATTACGTGTACATCTGCTCCTTGAAGACTGCATGATGGGTAAGACAAGACAATACAAAACAAAACAAAACAAATGCAACATCTTTCAGCATTTCCACAGTTTGTAGCTTCACATAACAAAAACACTTCATATCTTAACTAACATCGATAAATATACGCAAATATTCAGTCTTACCTCGTAGATGGTTTGCTTGCGCATGGTCCAGCTTGTTGCACAACGCCGAGGATAGTGTAGTGTCGAACGATGTGACAAAGGAATGGAATGACATCCGATTTAATGTCAGCAACAGAAGATGCGACTACAAATCAAGAACGAACGTTTAAATAAATAACGACGTGTGTTGCACCAACACTATAAACAATATACAGACTAAAATTACACGGAGTAACTAATTACATGTCCAAAAACGTCCAATACGCAGAATCAAAACATTCTTGTTAGTTTCAGTTCACACAAACAACATAGAAGAGTCAAAAGCATCTTTAAAAGACAAAAAGTTAAAAGATTGATAACTGCCGAGACCGATCTTTGGAATTCTTTGAGATCAGTCAAGGCAGTTATCAATCTTTTACCTTTTTACCTTAGTTATCACTGTCTATGCAGTATTCTATTCTTATATCATTGATTGGATCTTTAACAGCCTAATGGACGATGGAATTGCTAAAACGTAAGAGAGAATGATATTGACGTTTCGAGCAAAGGCCCCCTGTCGGAGTGAAACGTTCAAACACGTCGTTCGTCACTGCCTACGTAATACTCACGTCACTGCCTACGTAGTACTCACGTGACGAACTACGTTCAAACACGTAGTTCGTCACTTGCCTACGTAGTATTTTTATCAATGGCATCTTTAAACTTACCGAGCATCCCAAGGAGTGCATTTTTGAGTGTTTGCTTCGTTGATTCATCTATCGCGGCAGGAAGTGCGGTTTTCCCAATTATTGGTGGAGATCCTGTCCTAAAACTATCGTTAATATGAGATATTAGAAATAATTTGAATTACGTATTCCCAAAGTCTGCACCAAAGATACGCGCTACATCAGATTTATGTTTATGCAGTCACAAAATCTTACAAACCAAACTTCATTGAGGCCAACACTACATCAATTACACAAATCGATTTCCGCATAAAATCGATTTGTGCAGTCAGTTAAAATCACAAGGAGAAAAGCATCATGCCTTTCATGTTTCTTTAAAAAAGGAGAGAAATGGGTTGGACAAGGGTGACTAAAAATAGATGGCATGTTGTGGTTGACTTAATATAAGTGTCTGGGAAGAAGATATTCGTGAAACAACTCTGACAAGGTGAGGGATAGAAATTCCGGGAGACAGATTAAGTCTTTTCCGGCAGCATCAGTTTCCATTTTACTCTGGTTATTAAACGTCAGACGATTTTACCCCTCAAGACGAGACATCCTACCTGGAAAGGGTAAATAAAGTAAAAAGCCGTTATGCTACACTCGATACTTAACTTCTTCACATTGTCATTTAATGGTACCAAGTGTAATTAAAAAACTTTACTTCCAGGATATTCAAGATTATACCAAGATAGGGTAATCGTAAACAATTGATGTTTATTCATAAAACACACCATCGAAAGTCTGCGGCAAAACGTCATAGGCATGCTTGGCCTCTCGTAGATGAGAAAAGTGCAGGAAACTTTGCTGTGTTTTATTAAGACCAAACAACTGAAACAAATTTATCACGAAGAGTATCACTGAAAATAAAAGGTCAATAACTCGGACTTTATTCGCAGTATTTTGAAGGTATTCAGTATTCTGAGTTTACCCCTCCGTCGCGTACATATTGCACATTGAAAAATAACGATGAATAATGTATGATAATGGGTCTCTCAGTTTTTTCCAACAAATACAATTGAAGGTTCAAACACTCGCGCATGCTCAAATGTTTGGCAGTGGTGTTGACTATTCTAGTAAAAAGCCTGCAGCGGACTTATCTCAAGTTACCACGAAGCCAATACTGGAACCCGTTCCTACAGCTTGCACCTCTTTGTTACGAGAAGTTTGTAGGAGCTCGTTCGTAAGACCGTAGAAAGTTTCCGAGAGTTTTATTTTCCAGTCAAATAAACTCAGTTAAATCATTCATAGTCAATTACAGACATCAGACAAAAATACAACAAAGCTCTATATATTTATGTGAGTATGCATTTACCTGGGATGCCTTAACAACTGCTCAAAAACGACTGCGGAATCTTCAAATGGTATCATTGTTACCAGGAACGACTGAAATCAAGAGATAATTTATTTGGGTGAAGGATCATGTCACTGACACTGATTACACAATTTAACTTACATTCAAACTTTTTCAACTTCTCATAATCTACGGTACACCATATCATAACTGACCTGAATAACAAGCCATGCCTGTTTACGACAGAATGCTGTATTGTCCGATACTTGACCATTTGATGCCTGTTGTTGGGTTGCTGTTGTTGTTGGTGGGGCTGTTACTGGTGCCGCCTTAAGCACTGACAAAGCATTATCAATGACCTTGTAATGAGGAATATTCACCAGAGTTAGCGTCATTAATTAGGCAATACCCAAATACCTATAATTAAATGCTACATCTAATCCATTCACAAATGCACTAACAGGTAAAGGCATTACCCTTAACTGAATCGCTATTTGGTTTTCGTTTGGTTATGTATCAGCGACTATGTATGACTATGCACATCAATTTTTAAAGCATATGTACCAAACGTGAAATTCAAATCTCATATTTCATACCGAGAAACCAGCTGACATTTAAATTTGTGCTCAAGTCGATAATCGTCAGTCTAACTGTCGAAGTCTCGTAACAACATTCATACATTTTAACTATCCTACAAAGGAATCATCATCCTCGTTCCTTACCGCCATAGATAAGCTGGAAATGAAGACTCTGATGAAAGATTATAAATATATCTAAGACAAAGGCATATCAGTATGGAACATTGTAATAATTCAGGTTTCTTGTTTTAAAACTAATGTTCCCAGCAGTAAACTGGTATATAGATCAACATGGTCGGCTTCGAAGAAAGGAAATGGATCGCGTCGACAGAACTTGAAATACAATACTATCTCGTAATCTTAGAGGATTAGTTTTTGTAGTACATTAATAAACTGTCAAAAAGACACATTTTAGAATTATCAAACTCACCGACGAAACAGGTAGTGTAACAGGAGTATTGCTTTCAGGGAAAAATATTGAAATACATGGCCCTATAGAATCCGTATCTTTGTATTTCAGCTAAAGAAAAAAATTAAACGTTGGTCGATGTAGTGGCATAGTGAGCACTACTGGCGCCCAGGGCTCACTTGAGCCCATTCGGCGCTCTACTTTGGCACATTCCTTCCCCATTGTCAACTTTAAACATAAGAATTAGGCTAACGACGAAATGCAAATATTCAGTGGGATAAAATCGTAACGGCCTTTGCGATATCCATCCACTTTTTAAAATTTATATTAAAAAAATCACAATTTGTCACCCCATTATTTTGGCGTCTAGGGACAAGTGCCCTTCTCTGCCTACCCATCGCAACGCAACGGGTAATCTGATAAGATGTAAAGCAATCAGCACTAACAGTGCTTCACGACGGATATAACTGTTTAATATTTTATCATTCTAAATTGATGAACGTCAACCAACTTTCGATTACTACGATCCTCTCGTTAATTCCCGCACAAATACCCAAAAGACGACCTCGCAGCACAAGTATTTTAGGATTCAGGGGTCGTACAGTCATATAACATTACCTTTTGAGGTTCTTTCAACATCCTTCTGTTACCTCCACCAAACTTCCCCAGCACTCTAAATGCTACATGTGCAATACTTTCGTTCTGATTCCGAAGCGTTTTCCATAAAGCCTGAACAGTAAATTCAGTAAATTCACGTGTAAGCAATACCTATTGAACTAGATTTCCGTAATTAGTGTACATTAAAGTGGAAATACATTGGTAAACGTTATAATATTCTACACTCACGGGGAATATACTATACCTGAAATAACTCGGCCCGCACTGGTTGGATATGGTCATACAAAAAGTCTGGTTGAAGGTTATCCACACAAAGTTCTAAGGTTCTAAGTCCCTATGGTATGAAATGAAGAAGATATAAACTCACCACTTGTAAAAATATAAGAATATAAACTGATTGGATATTGTCGGGGGAACAATTTGCCAGTAACAAACGATTTGGGTTATAGCGAGCGACATATACCGTGAATTGAAACACATGCGATTACCATATTCAATGACGTAAAGATACGGAACCAAAATGATTCAGTTAAGATGTATGTGTTTTTTGGTAAAATTTGCATGCATGAAAATTTTTAAAATTCATTTAAAAATGAAGTGAAGAACTTGCCTGACTGACAAGAGTCTGCGATCCATTAAGAGCAGAAACTAGAGGATCCATCAGCATTGGTAAATAAGGCAATAGAGAGCTAAATAAAGAATTTGAATATCAACTTAGAACAACAACATATGAGAAGTTAACTGAATAATAAATCATATTTGCCTCAAAGAAATGTCGTGAAGATTGTCAGGAATTTACAGTTTAGTATAATAAAAGAAAGACTTGCCTCAAACGCACAGGTACTGTTAGGCAAAGTTCAACAAATAAATCCTTCATGTATTGTCTGTGAACGCCACTTTGAAGATTGTTTAAACCTAAAACGTTTAAAGACTTATCTTAAAAGCGAACGTGAAATCATGACAATCTTGCCGTTATCCAAGACAAAATATCATAATTTCGAGAATGTGAAATCATCTGAATCTCGCTGATACCGATAAAATATCAAAACTTCATTACGTATGGTGCTTACAATCACACAGCACATATGGTTTTCTCCAGAGTACGAGTGTGAGCGAGTAACGAATCTGTAATTTACCTTGCAAAAGATTAGGTAAAAGTGGAAGGAATTCTTGATAGAGAAGATCATGATTTCCTAAAGAACCAAAGAAAAACACACTCTTGACATATGTCCCCACCTTTAACAAAAACCACAGAACTTCCCACAAAGTCTTGAAAGTGTTTCTCAGAGAAGCACAGCAATTTAAGACAATTCTGTTCAGCAAATGGCCAACTTTGTTTGCCAGTATGCACGAAAAGTAAAGCTTGCTAATAGACTCTTAAGCTGTACATAGTTTTTCAGTTTTTGTACTTTATTTTCTTTAATTGTGGGTTTGCTGTGGTTCAAAACTTTTTTCTCGTAAATACGCTTGTTCTGGCCAAACTCGTAGCAAAAAGTTATACATGAATGAACGAGAACTGCGATGTTCTTCGAAATATTTTCAATATTAAATAAAGTGGTGAATAATTAACAATTACTGGATTCGGCTTTCGCATGATATCGAGAATTAATTAACAATTACGTCACCTACAGACAATTTTTGATGTCTTGTGGGTGGCGAGACATCGAGAATTGTAGCAGTATTGTATAATAATTGTTAAATATCATACGATGCTTTCATTAGGACTGTTTACACTTGCGATTTTGGCCTTGCGATTTTGGCCTTGCGATTGACATCTTGGAGTACATGTTTAACTGATGAGAGCATCGAAGACAAACCGGAGCAAATCAACAGCTGGTATCTTGCTGCACAGAGTGTTATGGCTGTATGGCAAACACTAGGATGAAAATCGCAACGTATAAAATCGCACGTGTAAATGCCCCTTTAGAGGTGAAAACAAGCAACCAATGGAACGACGGCCTCGTTAATAAAAACACCGTTTAGAAAAAATTACAAATGACCCCAAACGCAACCAAATTCTTATTTCCTGGTGGTTCAATCTGCTTGTACCCATGGAAGCGTGCTTTCTTAGAAAATCAGCTGTACTTAAATATTTGCCTTTGCGTTTTACGCGCAGACGTCGCTCTTCGTTACTCAGGACAGAAATCCTCACGATACAACCACAGCAATACGAAACATCCAGTTTATGTACGTAATAACTACGTTTCACCGATCACGAATTTTAAAATTGATGCTCCAGGATCGGCAAGTAAGTTGTCCAGATTTCATTCCTATAAATCGTCACTAAATTTATCACCGGTTTTCTAACTATTAAATACTCCACTTAAATGTCTCAGAGGGAGGAGCACGTAGAGCCTGGAGAAACATGTTACTGTTGGCGGAAAATTAACGAACTCTTCCGGCTAGCGACCAACTTTTCGTGACCAGCTGCACTCTCAACCTGGCAGATAACATGATGGTATTCTGAAGCATTACTAAAATACCAATTTACAATGTATGAAGGTACAAACCATGAATTTAAAAAGAATTGACGAACAAACCTCCTCCAATGGATCTAAAGAGAGCTCTAAGTAACAAGAAGTAATTGTAAGGCTCTTTAGATGTACATGCGAGTTCCATCGAACGGTTAACAACTTCATGAAGATGAGGCTGAAATTTAAAAATGACTTCATTAGTTCAGACAAGAATGGTCCAATATGGGTTTGCTGCGCTTCAGCTCAGTTCACCTAAACTCGTGAAAGGCATCAAAAGTTCCATTATTGTAACGCTTCTACAGAGCAGTTGCAATGGATAAACTAGGAGAAAAACGCAGCCTTGTTAAGAAAATCAAAGCCCAGAAAATTATTTTAAACAAGGTCATTATAACTCACACATTGAAAACGATCTGCCTGGTGAAAAATTTTATTTAACGTTTCGTTGCGACACGTAACATCGTCAAAGTATGACGGATTATAGTTGTCGATACATAAATTTATACATAAAGCTGTTTGTATATAAAGCGAGATCTTAGGAATTAAAGGAAAATGGTCTTTATACCGAAGGATGAGATACGTCGAATAGTATGAAAAATTTTTTTGAAGAAATGAATCTGAATATGTGGAAAAAATGTTTGAAGAAAAAGAAGTTTGGACTTTAGTTTGCGAATTTGGATCGAGTGACGAAACGTTAGCTACATTAAAGAATTTTTATTATGTCTGTCTTAAAAATTATCTGCTGAGCAATAATTGTCGTTAGGAAGGTAACAGAAGTTATGCGTTTTAATTTGGGAGTGCTGACAATCCTTACAAAGGCGGGTGAAAAGCTTCATATGAAAACGTACGAAAGCAACTGTCAAAGAATTTATCGGGATAACCATTCTGAAAAATCAGGAATTGAAATTCTGAAGTTGTTCGTAAAAAATTGCAAAGTGAAACATATTTCTCAAACATATTTCTCAAACACATTAATAATTCATGACCTAACTAACCAATCAGACGAACATATTTGGTCATGTGCATGTGTTTTGAAACCCCGGTAAAGGTCGCGTAAACTGAATTCATAATTAAGAAATCAGATAATAAACGGCTCTTACTTAGAACCGTTTATTACCACATTTCTTAATTATAAATTCAAAATAGACGATTGAGAAGCTATTTCATAAACTCGTGTCTCATGTTTTACCAGGGTTTCCAAACACTCGAGAACAATAAAAAAGCACTCGGCCTACCGCCTCGTGATTTTCATTGTTCTGTCGTGTTTGGAAACCCTGGTAAAACACTCGCACTCGTTTATAAAATATTACATCAAAAATTCGAAAGAGGAGAATGTTAATTAAAAGCTTTGTCGTGTATAATAGACATATACCATTAAGATTTTTATATGAACCAGTAAAAGTCAGCTTACAGTAAACGGATGTAGAAAAGTTCATTTAGACTAGTTCAGAGAAAATTTGAACATTAAACCATAACATATTGTCAACTTGAACTCTGTGGCTAAAAACAAAGGTAGACATATTTTGGTTTAAGATAATCCAGATAGAAATTGAACCTTTCTGTTTTGAAAAAATACATACGACATGGAGTTATTCCGCCATGACTGCGTAATTTTTTAGACGACAAGACCAGAATGTTTGAGTTTTAACATCCAGTACGCATGTCCAGTGGTGTGAAAGATTTGCACGTTCAGTATTTCAAGTGAAATCTGCACAATATCAGGGTACAAATATTAAATACTGTAGCACAAAAATCAGATTATTCGAAGAGCCTCTTTGCATTTTTATGATTCTAGGATTTTTTTTCTTTCCAAATCTTCAATATCCCCAAGAATACTAATGTGGAGGCATTTCGGTTTAAAGCGCGGAAATAGGAAATTTAACTCAGAAGTCTGCTTTATTCTCACCATTTAAGTAGTTGAATAGGTTTTAGAACTTTGTGCCCACGTTTTACTCTATCATTAGACTAAAGTACTCCTCAGGGGCGCACGTTGTGGCCGTCTTAGGGCTAAAATGCATGGTTGATATTACCACCACAAAACGTCCATGCAAAGAGGCGGAAGGACATCCTCAGAAGACAAGCAACTCATGGTAATAGCGAACCAGGTAAAGTAATCTTTCACATGTAAAAAGACGAGAATTTTCTTATCGAAAGGATTCATATATCTTGTTCACTTCTCAGCATACTTCGTCCCACGTTAAAATTTTGCCTAAAATTTTGCCGAGACAAACTATGTTGTCTCGCACGTCAAGTAGACCATCCTGGACAACCTATTGTTCATATAAATGACATCCGTCGATAACACCGAATAATACTCAGACAATATCATACAGATCCAGGCGAGAATCTCGACAGTTCTCGCAACCGAAGCTGCAAACAGACTTCGAATTCAGAATGCTACTACGTGGAGTTTGAATCCATCATTATTACTTTATATTTAGGGAATTCCAACAGAATGCCAAGCCTACTAAAACCAAAGGTTTGAAAGAAAATACAAAGCAATATACTGTTCATAGGAGAAGACACTCGACGTGTTCAAAGATATAATTGTTATATAACGTAATACAACAGAATGCCAATGCCAAGTAATGAAGTATGCTGTTTTTTCATTTTCTTTAAACCTTTACAGTAATAGTTAGAACTTAGTAACTGAAAATGTTAACGTTCTGTAAAGAAGAAAACAGCTGTAAACATAATTAAACTAACGATACCTTCAACATCTGTTCATTTTCGGATGCAAATAAAGATACTGAACCAAAAACAAGTTTGAAAAGTTTCAGGTATAAATTGGAATTCTCCAAGTTGGCTGCAAGAAATGACAACATATGCAGAAAAATGTCAATTTCGGGCCGTTTATTTCTCAAATCCATTTAAAATTGGAGTTCAAATATAAAAGGCACCTACATCCCATTTTATCCAGTTTGTTGAGAAGAAACTGCATTAAGATCGTGGCAAATGTTGCGGAAGTATGTGGGTTGGCGAGAAAAGAATTCGGAATGATCTAAAAGCAACGGGGAAAAAAAAGGTATACTTCAATAAATATAATGCAGACATTTACAGATGCTGGTCGAGGTTGTTTAATTCCTGTGATTCGAACCAGTAACCTCCGAATGACCGGCGTGATATTTCAACCATCAAAATGAAAGGATCCAGGTCGACAAACAGATTAGACATGTCTGATAGTTGTGTTAACGTAATTACATATGTGTTGCTTGTACCCATTGATTGTCAGACAGTAAAAATCATGAAAGATCAACAGCCACACTACAAGTAAAATAGTAGTGAAGGAGTACCTAACGGTTTTCTCTGATTCGACACCATTATCCAAACACGCTGGACGTTGCAACATCTCAGCTGTTCAGATCACAGTATCCAAACTCCCAGAAAAAAAAAGACACTTCTTTTATAAAATAAAAGCAAACTAACGAACAGCACAAACCTCAGTATGCTTCACGGCCTTGGATAAACTTTTTTCAGAGCTCGCATATAGTACATCGTTAATTCATCATTAAAGTTTATCGAATTTTATATTTAAATTTCAATCGTACAGTTAAAGTAAATTTCACAGTCAGTGACATGAGAAGACTTTTTTCCCGTTAAGACCAGATAGATGTCTGCATTATAAACCCTCGAAATTTTGTTGACAGGACTGTGACAAGCGGAAGCAACTACTTGGCAGGAGTGTTGAAAAAGATTTTTGGGACCTCTGAAAGGGTCGTGCTCTAACGAACTTTTCCAAAACGATCAACGACCGCACGTGTCGTGACCTCTAATGCTCCAGTTACTGGTGATAAAAATTTATAAAGCATTTAAATACATATTTTATTCAGTTGGCACGATTTTTAGTGTTATTGATTACGTATAGCACTGATGTACACACACTCATCACGCAGCTTAATCTATTTTTCGTAAAAGTCAACGCTGTTTTAATAACTATTTAATGACCTCATCAAGCATACGACAATACAGTCACGACCAAACTTCATGTCAGCAACACGTTTGGAATGGGACCCGGACCCTCGACATCAGAAGACAGAACATGACACTGTAATGAAGAGCACCTTCTCATTTCAGTAATTAATAATTGTCTAAACAGTGGTGTCAGTTGTCTAATAGTTATGCTAAGGGTGTCCAAGAGTACGTCGAGAAGGAAAAATTTTGAACTGAAAGTGTTCACAGTTACCTGAAGAGCAAAGTTGGCATGAATTCGTTCGACCAAATACTGCAAACAACAAAAACATAAACTAAACATCCAGCCAGAGGGAAGATTTTTTACAACATTTACACGTACTGTACACTGCAGGGCGTGCCGTAGCGAAACAGGGAATCGGGGTGTTCCAAACTGCCCATCAAAAAAGCCATAAAAACAATGAAAAGAAAGCCGAAAAAAACAAAATAAAGGTGATATTTGACACTAAACTCCTCACACAAGGAGGTATCTCACCCCGATCCTCTCCTTCACGAGAAATATCTGCCTACGCCCCTGACTTCCGTGGTCGGTTCTTCAAAGTTAGGATAACTTACCCACTGGACAGAACCTGTCCTGTAGATAGGACTTATCCCATGGTAAGTTACCTCAACTCTTTACTCACCAGGCGGACAAGGTAGGTAAAGAGCGCAACCCATCTTTTGAACAACCGGACTTATACATTGGATAAATACTGCGGCGAATGGTTGTTATTTTTAAACTAAAAATGCAGACAAACAGAACCTGACTCTAACGAATTGCCAAATCAACCTCTTTCTAATGCTGCTCCCGATTAATCGATTATTCTTAAAAATAATCGGATCATCGACAACAACCACGCACAGCATAATATTCACCTGCATTTTCTTTCTGGAATTAAATAAAATGCGAAGAGATAGCATTCTCGCGCTCTCACCGCGGTCAATTGTGGTCAAAGAAGAAGCGTGCAGCACTTAAGCCAGCCGTTGTTGATGCACTGTTATTTTTAAACAAAAACAATATGTAGACAGTCAAAGTGCATATTTCTTTATTTAGCCTATTCCTCTGTGTTTATATAATTATATTATATATGTTTTTTTCTTCAGTTTTTCTGCTGGAAAATTTCGAAACTTTAAAAACATTAAAACACACCGCTTTCTTCGAAGGGACAAACCACCATGGACGTGTCATGATTTAATTTGTTCAATATGATTAATCGATATTAATCGATTGTTGACAGCGATTAATCGAGTACGGATATGAACCGATGGGAGCAGCACTACCTCTTTCTATATTTGGTTATTTAGAATTAATGAGAAAACTCACACAAACAATGCGAAGTCAACAATGCTGACGTATTTTGTGCACTCTGCTACTCTATCCACTTGGTAGAGTAACCCACCCGATGAAACGTGACACAAGCCTGAACACCTGACCCAACAAGTTTTTCCTCACGTATTTTACGTTCTTAACCATAGTAAGAGAATAAATACATTTCACGTGGTAATATTTTAATTTTATAACCTTCTATCGTTGTAACTGCAACTTTTAACGAGTAAAATGACTGTATAAGCGCGCAATTTCCCGAAAAAGAATTTTATTTACAACATTTTGACTAGAAAACAAAAAAACATTTTTTCTTATTTTGGGACACCTTTACATAATTACAGAATGTCCAAGTTTTTCACAACTTCTCACAGTGCTCACCTCGATATTTTCCTGGAAAACCTCTTTAAAAGTGCTTGTATTGAGCATCGTAAACTAAACAAGAAACAAATTGAATTAAGGAACCAGTGATCTAGCGGCCGAACGACAAATCGACTGAAGGAACAAAACCAACCTAACCCAACCAGCCAGTGCAATCTAACAAACCAGCCAATCCGTCCAACCACCAAAAATTAACCAACTAAACATGTAGGTTAGCGACTGAACTAACAAACGAACGAATTTATGAACTGAAATACTCACAACGCCAGCAAAGTGTTCCAATATTTCTTTCTCCTCTTTCATTCTGACTTGTTGTGAACTTGAAAGAAACGAATACATAACACCACTGGACATGTAATTATCAACAACGTTCCTTTTTTATAAACCAAGTATAAAATGTAAACTTTTTAATATTACATTTACCAAACAATAATCAAATTCTTTTCAAAATCGTACTTTGGTGTTCTTATGTAATACGATCCATTTGCGGCTGTCACGACTTGGTAAATATCCAAGGCCTGCAAAGCTAAATAGTTTGGAAAATTGAGAAAATAATTAGCGAATTAGTATCTTCTACAAACAGCACATCGCAGTTTTATTTTACCATATTTGAGAAGGCGTGAAAACAAAGGCGTCTCTTGAGGAAGAAAAAGCTTCTCCGAAGATGATGGTTGATTCGTTGTTCCAACGTCTACAATTTGACAAAAGGAAAGAAGAACCATAAGTGAAGAACGGTTAATAAACGATCAAAAACGCGGAATAAGGATTTAAAAGCGGTGTAAAGCATTCGAAAAAATTCTGGAAAGGGCAAGCACTAACACGGAAAAAAACGTAACATGGGTTATGATAAACCTAAATTGAGTACCAGCATTAAATACTGGGCGAGGAAAACTCAACGTAAAAAACTTCAATAATAATTTTTGTATCTATGTAAGCGTGAAAGCCCTCTCTCTAAGACCTAACCGAGACCTGTGGTGCGAAAATGCAACACCATGATCATTCGACGGCAACCAGATGCCACGACCCTGGTATCGCCAACATCGCTACCAAAATTTGGGCATGCGTGAATATTACAAGACTTTCATCACGGAAATTAATCAATTTCCGTATCCTCCTCAAGAGGGATAAGTAACTTCTCGATGCAAAATCGTCTCGAGATTTGTAGTGGGAAAAAGGTGGCGATTCTTTTAAGGGGTGAAGTACCAGACGAGGGCAAAGAAGCAAAACAACAATTTCAGAGCCGGGGAAGATGATGGATCAGGTTTTTTTTATACTCTTCAGTCTCTCTTAAGCTTCACAAGTAACCAAGAACAGAAATTATTTTGCATTTTGTGTGCTGTGTCCTAAACCTGCCAAAATTTGTTTCCAGCTATCATTGCCAATAGAAGTACACACTTCTATTGTTTAAGTTTTCGTTCTCAGTTGCTTTTATCAGAGAAGATTGAGAATGACCTAAATATTTTTCATTATTTTTCAAAGTAGGTATAAATTACGGATGGGAGGGCAAACAAAGAATATTTTAGAACGCTATCAAAGAAGTTACATACGGATTGCTGACTATATATTTTCGGTGATTTTGTTCTATTCGAGAGAAATGCGTTTAGCTATCGGGTCCTATAATAACACATAAAAGTTTCCAATGCTTTTCTATGTAAGTCACGAAAGCCCACGCATGCCTACGAGGTTTGGTGCACTGCTGACTTTACATATATCATATGGGCAGAGTTCGCGTCCAGTCCACCGCAACAGCCTTCGCATTTCAGATCAGCGCAAGACAAATTTTCCAATGGTGTATAGCTTCGATTCCGCCCGAACCTTGTCTGTACACTGAATACTGTTTGTTTTCAAACCAAATAATATATGTTGCTCGCTGCCAGGAAATCATTCGATTATACTGTTAGCAGTCGGATGATCAAAACGGAAGCAAGAAAATAGATCACATGCATTTCTTTTATGGAACAAGTGACGTGACAGAAGTTGGTCGAAAGTAGATCAAATCGAACCCGACCAATCGAATACATTATTTTATTAAGCGGTCCTACCTCTGCATGATCCAGCTCCCCACGTTATGGTCTTTACGCCACAAACCAATGTTTTTACCATACTCTTGCAGTCTGTAGCAGAAAAAGTAGTTGCCTTCGATTCCCCTGGTTTCTACAATAAAACAAACAAGAATTTAATTAAATTTATCTATTTACCTGAGATGTTACCTACGGACCTACAAATTTAAGCTTGCTTACATTTTACCAACATACGGTAAACTGACAAGTAATAAGGATCCATCTACTGACGAACCGACCGTACCGATTCTTGCATTAATGATGGTTGAGTGATAAGGCATTTCAGTTTGTACTGATATGTCACTTCTACATTTGTATCAAAATTGGATTCAGGGTTTGCTTTGGGGACATACATATACCAGTAAATGTTGAAATTTGGCGTTAAAAATAGATTTTCTTGTTCTGACTGCCGTAACAAGACGAGGATTGCAAATGCACAATTAATGTGTAAAACCAGCCATTCAATGGAAGGTTAAGAGTTATGTTTTCATAACCGGTTTTGGTTTTTAGCAGATCCATGAAATTGAAAATTGAAAACTCGGAGTACTGATACCAGTATGTAGTAAGTGGTATTCTTAGAGGAACCGATCGTGATAGAAAAATTGACCTGTAAGTGAGGACTGAGGACATAAATGGGTTGAGGAGAAGGCAATCCACCTCATGAAACTCATCCACAAGTGTATGTCCTGAGATACAGGTTCATTCAAAGCTCCGTCTTCATTACGGGCTTAAGAATTACCAAATTCAAAGAAAGTTAGTAAACCTGAAAAACTAAAAAAACTGCCTTTTTTCCACTAAAATTTGTTAGTGGAGCAGCTGCTCCCTACTTCTCTGGCCAGTACATGACCATACCGACCCTTGCTAAGGACAAGAATACATAACACGGGGGACGATTGGGGTATGGTGCGTGTAGGACATACCATGAAATATTTAAACGGTGTGGCAAGTCAACTTTCCAATTCTTTTTTGCTATACATGTACATTTACCCATTGTACGACGATATAAATTCTGAATCAACTCAAATTTTTAGATTTAAAAAAATTTCTCGCTTAAAGTTAATAATCTTCCAATTTCCAGACTGAAATTTACATTTGTTTATATTTTCAACATGGATAAGTGTGCGCTATAAACAAAGTTATAATTATCATTCAGATAATTTACCTTGGATGACACGGACTCCAACTCTTGAATAAGTGAAGATAATGGTAGTTTAGTATGAGTCTGAGATGGCGTTTCCGCTACTGGTTCCCCTTTTGAACTTGCACCTGAAGATTCCCCTTTATTCTCACTATCAATAAATTAATAAATGTGGAAATTCAACAAGGAAAGGAGCCATCCAACAAATGAACGAAGAACAGAGTAACTTAATAGAAAAACGAACTAGTAAGCAAATAACTAAACTTTGATTATTTTCTTACCACTTTTCCATAATTGAAGGGAGTTCATGCATTGCAATTGAATGGAATTTCCTTACGAACACCTCAAGCATTCTCATAAGGATTTCACGACCCTTTAAAAAAGGTAAAAAAAGTATGTATGAATGCGCCTAGTCAATGATCAAATAACCATATACATTGTAGTGAAATGACGTCACTTTACCGTAAAAGGTTAGCAATCAACTTTTTATAAAATCAAATGAAGTGCAATCCGTTTTAGAAAATATTTCAAAAAATATTTAATGTTTATCCATTGATTCAGGAGATAGTTTTGCTGTGCCTCCAACGATATTTTCAAGGTTTTATACCCCGATCGAATCCCTAGTGCTGAGTACCTACCGGCATTAGTACTACTTCCTGCGCCGTTCAAAACACTTTAAAGTAGACAGCTTATCTGTAATCATTATCTGATTGGTGCTCGTCTTAATAGATTGTTTTCATGTGACATCAAACCGACCCAGAGAGAAGGCAGATGGAGGGAAACTTCAGAGTATCGAAGATCGACATATCGAATTAATTTCAGGAAATACTTTTGTTTATTAATATTTCATCTACCAACAGTTGGGGAATTATTGCAATTGACCTACATGTATACAGAGACGAATAACCAGACGTACCCAACATAATTTCCCAAATTCTTCTCGATGAATTATGTATCGCACGTTTAATAGCGGCCAATGGAAATAAGATAAAACATAACCATAACAGTAATCATAATCTTAATCAAAATCAAAATCATAATCATAATCATAATCTTAATCATAATTGTAATTATAAGCATGAATTCATAATTATGTGAACAATCTTTCAGTGACAGGGATAAATTTATGTATTTTCACTGCATTAAATAGAACTCTTCCAACAACGCCTTGACTTTGTACAATAATGATTTTCAGTGTAGTGGCAATCTTTCACTCGCTTATTTCAATAATGGTATAATGTTTGAAGATTTGCTAATTTTTCATTTTTGTAAATGACGAATTGTTGTAATATTGCATCCTATTCGTAATAAACATATGGTGATGTAGTATTCAAACACTCAGTAATTTATGAGGTAAATACAATGAAAACTCATAACTGTGTCGTGACTTTAAAATGTGATAAAAACACGCTTACTTTTCTCCTCGTAATTTTTGCGAGTTTCAAACTTTCATCGCGAATTAGTGTATTGTGGGGTTCATTTTTAAAGTCATTTAAAAAATTCGCAGTCCGTACAAATACAAATAGAGGAATGAAACCAAAAAACAAATAAGCAAGCAAATTATCAGAAGATGAAAGAGAAACAAACAGGTTCATAATGGCATGCATTTTCCTGAACATTATAACATTCAAAAGCAGCCACTAGAGATTTTAACACGAAAATTGGGTTAAAAGCTGAGTACAGGATTTGTAAACACCTTTAAAGTGGGTACTTACTGCTCCTTGTTCATCACTTTTTCTTATTCCTTCTACAAGGTTCAGTAAAAGCTTAAAAAGAAAATACGTGTTAATTTAATATAATTTATCACTGAAAATCGTATGAAATATTTACAGCCTTTAAAGGTACAAGTTCAAAATTTTCGTTTACAAATGGGCTAGACCTTCACTTTACAGCTACGGTATTTTAAACTGGAAAACATTTCGTATTCTTATTCAAATGTAAAGTGTTACATCATGTCAATGATGTAACACTTTACATTTGAATATTGGACAGTAATATTGGACCTCAAACCCAACAGACAAAAATTTCAGCCAACCATCATATTGGAGTGGGCTTAAACGGCGTATTTAGAACCAACTGGGTTGACCTAATTATGGATTGGGTCGAGTAACTGACCCACCAAATGTTGGTTTAGTGGTCACACAAATATGGACCATTGTCGACAATATCTGCAGCTTCGCTTCGCGGTCGGCCGCAGCCACGCTTTGAAAAGAAATGGAAAAGTCATCCAGTTGAAAAATAACTTTTATACTGAATGGCCAGGCCATTCATAGTAAATTTTTGACCGTACTACTACTTTTTTAATCATACTATGTTGAACGTAGATTGAGGGTCTATGTACTGTAATGTACATAGACCCTCAATGTACATTACGTACATAATTGTACGCTCAATTAACCTGACTTTTTCTCTGTACGCAGATAAGTATTTTCTTTCCTTTTTTAAAGGATCTGCACAGGGGGAAAAGGCTGAAGAGATTTAGCGTCACTCGCCTTTTCTTTTATCACTTTACAAAGATTAAAAAGAATTTGGAGTCCTTTCGCTAGTTTAATTTTATTTACTGGAAGTTTGATAACAGCTACTTCACCATAAAAGAACATTTGTTAAAAAAAATTACTTTTTAGTTAGCCGAATCTTTAGCTGAAATTTTGAATGTGTTGGGTCATCAGTAGAATCATTTCGGCGAAGTCGATTAATGAATATGCAAAGGCTCTGCGAACACACGAGTATAAATCAATTCCAAGTTAAATGAGAAAACGAGTGACCACCTATTAAATTAATGGTTCAATAGCGTCGTGAATGTTTCTATCGCAAAACAAAGACAGGAAACCTATTTTCTATTCGTTTTATTAAATATCCAAGGTTTTCGCCTATGCTCGTGACGTCACCCATGTCTCAGCACTCAGACAAGAAATGAGGCTCGTCCAATCAAAACTTGAGCACGATGCACGTTATTTTCTAAAGGGCTGTAATAGGTCAATATACAAGAGATTACTCACTTTACAAGACATCGTCTGGATACTGACAGGTAATGACTCATCATGGACGTTCTTGGAAAATAAATGTACGGCAAGTGACAAGTGGTGAAGTGGCAAATGGGTTCGAACATGATGTACCAAGTCTGCCAAAGTACTGTAAGCCAAAGGACGTAGGGACTCCCGTGCAGTCCACCCAGAGCCGATTAGAACATCCTCATCAAACAGTTGATCGATATGGGGAACAAAGCCTTCGAACAAAAATACAACTGATTAACGGCTTCGAGAAATACCATGACTGTAAACTAACCAGAATACAACAGCTGAAAATCTTTGATGAAAGTTCAACTTAAAATTTCACATATTGTGCGTGACAACTAAACGCGAAACTCGCGAATGATAACTTTCATCAGTGTCAGTAAGTCACGGGGACGATCGACATGCCAAACAGTTTCTAGTAATTAGAATTTTATGGTCTATATCCGCCGGTAGTAGGAGCGTGACAATTACCACACCAGATAGATATTAAGTAAGGCTGCCTTGGAAAATGGTAAGGGAGGTTCAGAGTTCTACAATCATCATTTTAATTATCATTAATAAGTCGTGGAAATACGTGGCCACATTAGAGGAATTTCCACGCAATAAGATGCCTTCTACCATTCGTCAAAATTCTAAAGACGTGAACCGTATAATTCGAACTTCCCATTCATGTAGCATCCAATTTGATTTGGCAAGACCAAGCATGCAACATGAAAAAGATATCATGGCAATCGATTGACCAATATCACAATAGCGACATTAAAATATGTGAATTGTGATGGAAATATATTGGGAATAAGACACTAAGTCTAAAGAACACTGCGATGATTGTTAAAATTTTGTGGAAAAGAAAGCGATGGTACGAGCGAAAGTTTTCACTCAAAACCCATTAAGCCTGAATATGTTTTGACAGTTTTAGTCCACATTTTGTTTGTCTGCAGAATCATCAAAAAATCTCTGCCAATATTAACACTATGCTGTTCAAATACGTACGATTTCGTAAATCAGTCACCAGAATGTGGCGTGCTGCAATTAGCAGTTCTTTTCTCAGATGAGCAACCTCCTGCATGAAAAAAAAAATTAATCTGTGGTAAGTTTCTAACAAGTAAGCTTTCACTATTCAAGAACTCACTCTAACATTTGTTCATTATCCTAAAGGAAAATTGCAATCAAATAAGTAAAAATCTGCCGAAATCTTTCGATAATTCTACTTCTAGCAAGAGTCTTCTGACAATCGACAGAAGGATCGTTGCTAAAAGGCTTACCCCACCTTGAAAATCCATACTAATCTCAAATAAAGCTTCGACTATGTGAGAATACCTGTACATGACGATCTAGCAATTAAACAGAAAACTCAATGGTAGGATTCCAACAAACAGCCTCGGATTCACAGATCTACCATTCACCAACTTTATTTTACGCGCAGGCAGCATTATAATTGTATACGCACAAAGTAACCGACACTAAACTATTAAAATTTAAACAGCTAATTCTAAATAGTTTCTTAAATTTTTTAAACTTTTTTTAATTCTTAATTTAATTTGAGAATCAAGATACAGTAGTTTTCACGAATCATGATAGATTGAAACTTTAATTCTGAAACTGTAAATCTAGCAAATAAAATGGCTTCCTAGCTTTCTATTTGTATGCTACATGTCTTGCTGAACTACCATAAAGTACTTCAAAATAGCAAAGATTTGAATTCAAGGTTGCAAAGATCCGTTCCTGAAGAATTGCAAATGTTTTGGCAGTGTGATGTAAATGCTCAGCAAAATCCACGACCAGCCGACAGTTTTAAAAATTAAAAGATAAAACATATCCCGAAAAATAGTGTCATCTTGTAAACTCAAGTGGTCTGTAGACCACTGTAGTTGTAGACCAAGTGGTCTGAAGATGATTTTGTAATAAAATCGAAATATCACCACTTCACTTTCACCTCTTATATAATTCGAATCTTGAGTTTACAAGATGACACTATTTTTCGGAATATGTTTCATCTTTTACTCAGAAACGTTTTGCCAGACCACTGAATTTCACCGGTTTCCAGATACCATCGGTCTCTGCTTATTTGAATTTTTTCACTACTAAATAGCAAATTATGTATGAATTGTTTTACACCTTTTGCTGTTCCTTACCAGAAAATATACTATCATTAACGCCAATCTCGAAGTCATTAACGCAAAAATGTATTCATTTTATTCAATCGACAATCTCTAGCGTAGATACGCAACCATTTGCATCGAAGAGCATTCCATAGCGCCAACAGACGACCATTAATGCTATTCTACCATACATTAGGGACATTAAAATTTCAATTACGCAAGACAAATATCTTGCCTAATTGAAATTTTAATATCTCTAATGTATAGTAGAATGGTGTTAATGCTTCTCTGTTGGCGCTATAGAATGTCCTTCGATGCAAATGGTTGCGTATCTACGCTAGAGAATGTCGATTGAATAAAATGAATGCATTTTTGAGTTAATGACTTCGAGCTTGGCGTTAAAGATAATATATTTTCTGGTAATGAACAGCAAAAGGTGCAGTATATTTTCTGGTAATGAACAGTAAAAGGTGTAAATCAGTTTACTGTTCGCACCAAAGAAACTAGAACTGAACCTAATAATAACCATATACCTCTTTATTTAAACAGAGTAACTAAAATTGCAAATGTAGTTTTCATTTAGGCTCTATAATTACATAAGACTACAAATGTTACCGTAAGCTATTACATTTTCTACTAGTTCTTTATATCAAGATGCACTAATTATGCATAATCAAATTTTATTAGTATAAAATATTCGTTACATTTTGAAGTGTAAAAGACAGTTTCCACTTCCTATTTTTATCGCGCGGTCTAAGCGCAGAAAAATTAGATGACACGATAAAAAATAGCGACCGGAAACTAAACTTAAATAAAATCTTTCCACGGTTGCTCCAATTTTGGCCGCGTAATTCAGTTGGTCAAACATCGGCCGGAGTGGTAAACCACGTTTAGGGTTTCTTTCAAGGAAGACAAAAGCATTTGGACCCGTAAATATTACGCATTACCCTAGCAAACCTCGAGATACAATTATTCGAACAGGAAGCTTGAAGATTACGGAGACATCACCTTTATATGCAGAGATATTGTGAAGTAACATCTTTACACTTGTGTTTCTCGCAGGTGTTATTTACAGGTACCTGTTTAATCTTTGTGAAAAAACAGAGGCTGAACAATATTTGAATATTCTGAATATTTTAATTGTTGTAGTTTAATGTTTGATCTACCCTATTTTAATTGTCTTATTTGCATGCACAGTTTTCATCTCACAATTCAAATTTAGCTTGTGCTAGGTCTGGTAGGTCGAAAAGAAAGAACAATTTTGCTATAATAAACCTTACTTAGTTTAGGAAGTCAAACTCCGAGAACTACGACTAATTGCTACCGGTACAAGTAATCAATGTCTTTAAAATTCAAATGGTATACCTGAGGACAATATCTAAATAAACCCAGCATTCCACCAACCATGTTTGCGGAAAAGTTGTTTACATATTCCTGCAAAAATTCAAATGCTCATTAAACTAGGTGCTAAGTAAGTCATGGATGACTTACATCAACAGTAAATAAGGTGATGGATTTAAAGATTGTGAGTGATTTATGGTACCCAAGCTAAACTGACCTGGTAAGCTCTGATGATAAATGCAAGGAATGAAAGAGTCTTAATCTGAGCAGCAACAAAATCAACATAAACTTCCTTATTGAAGCTTGGAGCGTTCCTAAAGAACGAAACAAAACTGATTAGCTTTAGGGTTGGTTTAGTATAACAATAAAATCACTGAAAACTCTTACCAGTCGACAATGTCAAAAATTAAAAAACCCAAAAAATAAAATAGGAAGAAGTAGAAAAACGGTGCAGGGTACGTCAGTAACAGGTGTGGCCACTCGGTGAGTTTATTTGTGTGACGCCAGCCATTCGTCGAACCCGTAATATCAGAAAATGTTTTCTGACCCCCGCTGGGAATCTGGGCCACTCGGGAGCTTTAGTTTTCTCCATTTCTCACGAAATCCCAAAAGAATTTGCACCGAAACTGCACGATTTATTTATTAACATATCCTCTGTGCCTATGTACCCAGGATTGGTAATCCCCCAACGACTGTTATTCTCATTCAAAGTATCTGCCATATTAATTCATTTGAAACTAGTTTACTACTTATTTGATCATCATGTATAGTTATATACAGGTACACAATCTCTTATCCGAAACCCTAGGGACCGGACACTTTTCGGAATTCCGACTTTTTCGAATTTCGGAATGGTAGTATTTGCATACCGTACATCGGGTAGACAATTAAGTCGATTATTAGGGAATAGCAATATTTCTGCAGTAGAACTTATAAATATTCACATATTGAGTGGGGTAAATGAAGACTATAAATAATATTACAGTTTATTTGTACAGTGGTAAACGAAGTGTGATAAAGATGAGGGCCTCCGTTTTTATTTTTATGTAAAACATACAGTAAAACTTCAAACATAAACTAGCTGGAACTAAGCTAAAGAGCTTTGTTGTGCAGACGACATCCATGGAATAAATGTTCGGTTTCGGAGCTTTTCGGTTTTCAGAATTTCGGATAAAAGATTGTGTGCCTGTAGTTATACATATGTAGTTATATATATTATATAATATATAGTTTAGAAACAGAAAAATTTGCCCAAATGAAACCCGAATCATAGTCGTAAGAGGGATGAGCGCTAGCACCAACGGCTTTCGGCCAATAACGAAGCACGTTTTCGAGATGTCATTTTACAAGGCCATTTGCATTTTGGTCACTCACATTCACTCTCCGAGATTTAACACTAGCTATGATTAATTCTATATGCACAGTTAGAAAGAACATACGTAGTTCTTTGTCATGTTTCCGCAGATAATTTATTGATTAAAAACAACCAGAATACTTTCTCACATTCTTTCAGCCCCAAACCATAAATTACATGTACATTGTAAAATGGGAATCAACAGACAATTTAATTGATGTCACGGCCACAATACTGGTCTAATTGAACATAATATTTTTAATTAGCTTATTTTCTCACGCTCATCATCACGGCCGCCATACCTTTTAAAAGACACACTTCTTTTAAAGAAAAAAACGTCATTTCTGATAGGGAACAAACGTGTGACCTGAGGATCACCCGTTCTCCTTTTCTCAGTATGTACCGTATATATTCACTGCACGAAAATAAGACAAATTTTAAACAAATAAAGCCTTTTTTGGCCGGGGAAGTTTCCCACGAAGACGCTGGTTTTTGTCTTCAGTAATACACGTTCAGCATTGGTTTTAATAGCTGAATTATTCTCTACACCGAGGAAGAATCGAAAGTAAGTTACAGGAAGTTAAATAGAAGGTTAAATAACTTAAAATTTTATGTAAACATTCACCTTGCTTGCATGGACGGTTGCAAAACGATGGTTTTCATGATAAGAGGAATAAACTCTCTGATTTCTCCAAGAACGTTTTGTTTGTAAAGCTGTGATAAAGACAGAAAAACCACCGACACTGTAAACTCAAGGTTAGAGCAATATCTATAGTAGGTCTTACTTTATCTAAGTCTAAAGGCTGAATTCCAGTTGTAAGCGTCAATCTTGGGGACGAATAGGAGGATATTATTCCAAACTTTTGGGTCAATGGGGATATTCGTGTAATTATTCCCTTCTACATTATCTTATGAACTGCATGAAAAGATGGACCCTATGAGGATATCCCTCCGTACATCGGTTGTATTTGCATATATGTCAGGATACCCTCCCGTAAACCTTAGTCTACTGAAAAAGCATCTCAACTCTTTCCTGGTGGAATCACGTTCCTATACAAAGTTGAACGTCTGTACACGTCTGTAACTTAGTATTTCCAGTTATAATTCATGGGAGGACAGAACTTTTTACGTAGTAGGATTTATATACTTTGAGCATGAGAGAAATATTATGGTCGTAGAACGTAGATACCCCATGTGAATTTATTACTTCCAAGAAACAATTATTTTCCTTGAAGCAAGAAACATGGCAGAGAAACCGCAAATTACCCCTGTTTCAGTGCTGTTGGATACTCCTTTGTTTACGAACACTGAGCATCAGCATGTAAACATAGGTAAAAAAAAAAACGAAGCAGCACGGGAACACCAGCCTATAAAGAATATACACTTATTTGCTGGCACAAATTGAAACAAAGTGTTTTGGGCGCCTGAGGGGAATATCCATTATCAGCATTCTTTTACCGGTATATATACCGATACTGGACATTCCTCCTGCCGACCAACACTTTGTTTATAAAAACTTCCTCAAATAACATCAATTCTTTCTCAGCAAGATCAGTCTTCTATCATCTTACTCTGGCTAACGCCAGACGAATTTACCCGTCAATCGGACACGTCCTGCCAGGAAAGGATTAATTTTAAAAATTTCAACACCAAAGGCAAAGCATCGAAAAAGCTTTGCTTCTTTTAGGCTGTTCAAGGAACTCAATATACTGTTTGGGTTTTATCATCCTAAAGAACTTTGGTGTCAGCTCGTCCTAAAGTAATACAATTCTACAGCAGTTGTACGAGTATTAAACCACGCGTACAATAATTACCCAAAGATGCAAAGCTACCACAAAATAAACAAATTCATTTCATACTATACCTGAAAAAGAAGCACAACAATAATGGGTAGTTCCGCTAATACTTTCAAAGACGTAACAGCCTTTGGAATCGCTGTTTGCTGCAATAAAAGATAAAACAACCGAAGTTATGTATACAGTGGTACAATCTCATAATTGTTTTCACCTTTAGTTTAAATACCCACGTCATCATGATCAACGTTCTAATAATAATAGTTAAAATTATTAATTATTAGTACTATCCTCTTTTGATCGATCACCTTTCTTGGTGACTTTATTACAATAGTCTCACAGTTTCAAATTCGACTGAACACGGTAGCTGATATGGTATTCAGAATATTCAGTAAATACTCGAATCACATGCAGTTACGATCATAGTAACAATGTTGTAGGTTGTTGACAAAATGATACTTAACGTTTATTTAACAGGTCTTGTCTGATTGTATTCACATATTTTGCTTATCCACATTAGAAAATTGAGATCTTATATTCATAGTCAGACTGCTGTTTCCACCAATAAATTGTCATAAACATTTTGATTAAAGTTAAGGGTAGCTACTGTATAATGTGTCACTGATCTTTGTGCTACAGAAGTCACGCTTGAAACAAACCGTGACACCACAGTTGGACATTGACCTCACTGTTTCGAAAATGACCTTTCATGGATGGTTTGAATGCTTGTACAGTACCTGTTGACCTCCTTTAGTTGAAATGTTCAAGTCACCACTTGACTTTGCAGCAGGTGTTGGGCTGTTCAAAGCACTGGTCCCAGAAACACCAGCTGTTGTACTAGATCCACCATTCACTTCTGCTGGTAGATAACCAGTAGCTGTTATGTGAACAACTTCAAAAGATAATTTCTAAAATTTAAAAAAAGTGAAGTTATACAACATAATGATTTCATGGATCCACAGCCTTAGGCACTCAACTTTCATGTTGGGTTGCAGACACATTGGGAAATCTTTCTTGCCTTGTATGTTAGTATGCTTTTAGTAGAGTTTTGGCAACAAAGTTTCTCAAGAGGAACACCTGACATCAACAGGGGCAGAGGGCTGCAAACTCAGGCACATGTATACTAGTCCTGCATTCTCACTTATAAATAACAAGGCTTGAGGCAGGCCATTGGAAGACAGTATTTATAGTACGTAATGATGTATCTCAATTGAAATTGTACAGAACGGATGACCAAACTTTACTATTTAAACAGGAAGCCTGGATCACCAATAAGTTGCTTTTTACACAAGGTCTAATGTACGTTAAAACAGGCAAATAATAGTCAAAAGTCTATGATATGCAGAGTCAACAAATAAACTGTACAAGAAGATACAATGTATATAAAATATAAATTGAATGAAATACATCAAATAGTGTATATGGATATTAATATTCAAGTAATTACTTGAGCATTAATTACAAAACTCAAAAAATATAGTGTATCCCCTTCCTACAGCCTGCTCCCAACCTTGGCCACATAGCTCAGTTTCTAAAGGGTTGGAGTAGCCCAAAGATTTTGACTTGACCCAATTACTTGGGGTCATTATTTTCCTACCTAGTTAGGTGGTTTGAAAATTTCAAGACAGCATTAATCTACACCAGACCTTAGGGCCCACCCACAAAGGACATGAAACAATCAACTAAACTGTTGACTTACCAGGTTCATGCACCCAATAAAAGTACTTATTGTTTGCCATGTGCTGCTTTACCACTCCAGTATAAAAGCTGGGGTATTTTTTGATACAGTACAGCAGTTATGGCATACTGTACAATTACTGGCAACATGTTAAGAGCCCAAAGTTTACAGGTTTTATTCATAACTTTAGCACATCTAATAATAAATAATGTTGCTTACAATATTGTTTGGCAGCTCCTTGTAAATATTTTTTACAAAATGTAAAAAATGTTGTATTTCTGATTGCATTGGAGGACGGAACTGTCTGTGCAATTCAATGATGATTCTCAAACAAACCAAAACATTTTCTTCATTTTCCAGCTGTTATAACAAAAATAATGAAAAATTTTGTTTTTTTCATGAAAATGAAAAAATGTTAATTTAAATAATAAACAACACATACAGTACATGGAATGATTCATACACATAACACATTAATAATACTTAGATCAGTTGATCATGCTGTGAATGTAAGAAATGCAAGCTTGCAATGTTTACAAGCTTACTGTTGATTACAAGTTTACATGCTATTTAAGAGTTTACTGTACTCTAAATGGCAGTTTGAAAGAGACAACAGTTTAAGATTTCCTGATGGCATTTGAGTTCTCATGTGAATTTGATTCATGTTATTTAATTAATTGCAGTTATATGACTATCACATTATAACTTACAGGTTTTGAAGTATTCTACACAAGATATTGTACTTAGCCATAATAGTATGAAAAGTAACAAACCAAGTTGTTCACAGCACTGACGCTATGGATTGCACTCTGATTACACAATTGATTATTAGTCACCATTTAAATTTCATCTCAAAACCTATCAAACTATTTTGTAGTAAACCTATTTGTTCATTAGAATTTGACTCAATTTTACTCCTCAATCACAGTATTTTTTAATGCAATTCAAAGAATTAATTTGAGGATAAAGAACTGACGTGCTAATGGTATATACTGCATGATTTCTGAAATTGCTTCATTTTACTACTGACGCATGCATTATGTAAACTTCTTTCATGCACAATTGAGTATCTCATGAAATTTGCACAATACAGTATACATAGATTATTATCACTGTCTATAACATTATCTTTGTTACCACTGTGATTTTACATTTGTTATAAAATGTTTTTCAATAACTTCCTTGATTATTTCATTTACATAATACAAAAACTGCATAAGCCTTGATGGTCAAACACAGTACTCTTGAAGAATACTTTAAGCAACTTTAATAAAACCCAGCATATGTAATAACAGTTACTGTACATGTACCAGGTGTAAGTGAATGTTTTTTATAAAATACTCACTTCCAACAAATGAAACATTGCTGTTAAAATATTCTAAATTAAAAAAAATGATCATGGTTTGATGAAAAGATAATTATGTCTTATACAAAACAACAAACACTTGCACTGAGAATCCATGTATGGAACATGCAAGGCAACTTTTTAGGCATAATAGCCCAACTTTGGGTCTTCAAAATTTCCATTGCCTTGAAGCAATATACAGTAATTATAATAATCTTGCTAGTTATGTGATGAACATAAGTATCATGCATGCCACAATATAACAAAGGTTGTCCATAAACCCCTAAAAGTAAGTTATACCATCCTGTATACTGCATCATTTCCTTCATCACATTTTAACAATAACCTAAACTTTTCCAATGACCCATACATGTACACCATACTATAGAGAGGTCTAATTGGAAGTTGTGTATTGTAAGCCATACCAAGAAAATCAATACACTATCACCTTATACTCTTGGCTATCAAACTTCTTTCATTAATCTTTATTTTATGATCACCTTATAGTGTTGCCTCAGATGATCATTGGTTGGGATACGATGGATAATTTCCAAAATAAGTTTACGCAGTTGCTGTTAAAAGAAAACAATTATAAACAATCAGTGACCTGTATCAATGCAGCCATTCTGTTTCATGAACAGCTTTGAAAACAATATACCATTTCCATAGTGTACTAGTAATCCCTAATCAGTAAGGTATACAGTACCTGAACCAATCCTTCTGCAACAAACTGAGGTTCACCTGAACAAAATACAAAGTAATTGTAATGCAGAACAGATACAATACCTATGCAGGGTTGCAGCTAAAGAGAGAAGTGAGAAGGTCTACCCAGTACTGCCTAAATCCTGACCAGAAACAACTCGTGACTCTTATAACATCTAGCAGTAATTTTTTTATAAATTAAAGGGAAATTCACATTAATAACATTTCTGTTTTCACAACAAACTAGTTATAAGCAGCTCATACTGTATCATTACTGCAGATACAATGACAATTGCAATTCTGTTGTTACAGACAAAAGCCTTTTAACATTTTTTTGGGATGCAGTTGAAGAACAAGCAAAGAAACACTTTTTGGTAGATTACTGTAACAGAATCTGCCATGATCCTGGCAAAATATACTTATGACTATCATGTAGAGTATGTAATGTAAATGTAAATCATATTCTTAAGCCTCCTTGAGTGGACAGAGAGACTGGGTGATAATCATGGCAGGTATATATTCCATATCAACAGTAAATGTCTTCTAATTATGGGTTTATTAAATCACTTATCATGACAATTACACAAATCATAGGTTAGTGTGCCTGGGTTTAGTTACTTTTCAAACAATTGTAAAAAATGAGTGGGTACCATGTTGGGGGCTCACTCCTGGAACAATGCAGTGTATATACTATGCAACATCCTATGCAATAGTGAATATCTTCCAGTTAATTAGTTCAGAATTATCCATAGCCATTTTTGTAGTTTTTACTTGAAGTGAATTGGGAATTTACATACAATTATGGTAGGAAATGTTTTAAGACAATCTTCTCTCATCATCATATCATCCACTTCTTTTTCTCATAATATTGGAACAAAACCAAATATAAGTATTCTGGTTAAATTGACCTGGGCCCACCCAGTCATTTTACAATTCATCTAAATATCATCTGAGGGTAGTGCCACATTGGTAGCTTATGCCCTAGACAATAGTACAGTATTGTATACCGGTACACGTAATCAAAGGTATAGGCAAATCCGGGCCCACCCAGGTGTCAGCTATGAACATGGGTTTTTCCCAAAACATATTTGGCATATTCAATGGAAAAATACATCAGAAATTTTGAATTTTTTGATATCAGCTCTTTAAGTTTGGTCCATGAATGGAATTTCTTTGTACAATTTTTTCTCCCATGCTGAAAATTTGTGCAATTTGTTCTCATCAACAAGATATCGCATGGGTTAAAATTAAAGTAACTTGAAAGATCTGTATGAGTTTAATGCCAATTGAAGCCTTCAAATCCAGCTCAGCACTGCAGCCTAAAAAATGAGAATAGTGCCCTCATAATGCAGGAAATACCCTTTCAGAGACCCAAGAATTCAAACATTTTCCAGGAAGCATACACCTGCACCCCCCTAATTAGTGTGCTTCCCAGGCCCAGGCATAACAGATTCTCTGGCTATGCCACTACCTGTAATTATACAGTGAAGAGTAAAGTTTTTCATTTCATGATAAATTTCTTTTGCACTACTGCACAATTAAATAATGGAACCAAAGTATCAAATTTCTAAGTAACAAAACTTATTCTGCTATACTACAGCTACAAGACTTGCTCCAGATCAAGGGATCCCATGCAGTTGTGGTAACCCCTTGCTCAACCCTAGATTTCTATGTGTCTGTGAGAATCTAGAACAGTAAATAATTTACATTAAACTGTTAATAACAACATACAGTAGAATGCATTCTTATGCTTCAGCTTTCTTTCTACAACATGTAAACAAACATGTGCAATTTGACTTCTGCCATGGCTAACACAGGCAACAATACTACTCTTGTTCTTGAAAATATTTTAATCCCATTAATCCCACAAACCAATTTCTTTATACATGTACTGTACAGTAGTTTACTTTCTTCAATGACCCACAAGCATACTTTATTTATTAGGGGAAGACATTTTGGCAGACTTGAGGGTTAACTATTTCAATTTTGTGATGTCTCACTTTGATGAGTAAATTTGTCTAGCTCTAGCTAGACTAAAATTACTAAGTCTGATACAGAGTGAAAAGAGTTAACCCATTACCACAACTTGATATACCAATTAACCCAGAAACCAACTTTTTACAATTTCACCTAGACTTGTGTCCTGTCAACTGTTGCTTGCAAAGTACTAAAACAGGCCTATTCCAATGTAATGGCTAATTACTTTTTCCTTTACAGTACACTGTATGTGCATACAAATTAGACTACATGTAAAAAATCTTGCAACAGTGCTCATAAGAGTTCTTATTCTGAAACAAGGCTGTAGGACCAAATCTGCAGTAAATGTACATGAAAGAACAACTACATGTAACTTAGCAGCCACTTTATACAGTAGCACGAGCAGTTCTGTGTGAGTTTTAAACAGTTTGGAAAATGTGGTGACTTATATAAGCTTCACCTTACCATCTCTGAGAAACTGTAGAAATCGCGGAATGGCAAATTCTAAGAAAGTGGAGTAATGTGGAGATACGATGATTACCTAGAAATAAAAAATATAGATGTACAATACTAGAAAAATTTGAGCAAAACCTAATTTATGTTAGGAGCAGTACATTCTTTTATATCAAACCAAACTTTAGCTCAGCCAATCAACCAACTTCAAGCATGAAAAAAACAGGACTCAATCACATGTTGCATAAAACACATAATACAGTAAACATGGATCATTGTTGTCACTGTCACCTGGAGCTGTACAGATAGATGGATAAATGGACAGATAAACCATACAGACCTAAAAGCTAATAATGAAGCAGTGTGCCTTGCATTTTAAATTTATAAACATAATTAAGCATATCAAATTTATAAACTTTAGTATGAAAATGACACATCATTGATCAGACCATAGTTACCATATCAATGATCAGACCATAATCTACGTGGTGGTTGTGGTTCAATACAAATGATGAAGTGACTAATGACAGGATGGAAAGCCAAACAAGCTAACTGACAATATGAGTGAGTGATGATGCTCATTAATTAGTCAGGAAAAAGGTACTGTACTTTTTAGGTGGATAAAGACCCTAACCACTAGCCATTTCACCTTACTGATATTGTATACCATCAGTTAGTGGTTTTGTGAGACTGGGCTACTGCCTGAGCACCAGTGGGTTTTCTAGCTGAATACCCACCAAATTGCCAGCTATTTTCTTACATGGATATCTTTAATAACTTTTTAACTAACCTAAGCAGTGTTACAGATGGGTACATCTCTTGGATGGCCACCTATTCTGAATCTTAATAAAAGCCCAGTCAAAAAATTAGAAAAATACATCCCAATACAGCCATCAGCAAATTTTACCCAAGCAAAGGCAAAATACTAATTTAGACAGTATGACATAAAATAATATCATAATAATGCATTTAGACATTGGTCATAAAAATCACCATGAGGTTCAAATGAGGGCTTTTTCTCAATACCAAATTATCCAATTTCACTGGTTAGTTTACTTTGTAATTTTACAAGAGAAAGCAATTATACTGTACAGTACATGTACAGTAGCTACAGATTCCATGTTGTCCAAAGCCATAGTGAGTTGTTTGTTCCAACAAGTAATATAGATCACGTTTGTGACTGCTCATGTTTTAGCAGGAGGGTTTAATCGAGGCAGTTCTCAGGTACTGTACAATTTTTCCTGATACAGTACCGTCCATGTCTATCTTAACATTTTTTGTGTCTATTTTTGTCTATCGTCCCTCATCTTCACATCTTTTGTCCCTCATCACCAGGTCTTTCACTAGGTCTTTCCTGTGTCTATCATCTCTTGTCTCCACATCCATTGTCTCTAATCTCTGTGTCTATCATCTCTCACCTAGCCGTCTGTCCTTTAAATGCTTGCTATTATCAACAGATGATGTTTTCAAAATCACAGTATTTGGCTTACCAACATTATATTTTGAAAACAAGATTTTTCAATCATATGCACATCAACAATTTCAAACTCACAGTTTAGTTGCCACTAAGTTTCCAATTTCATAAGAGGGCTATCTTCGATGTAATCTACTGTAATGCAACCTTTTCCCATGGGTTATTTTAAATTGAATAACTCACTGCAAAGAATATGTTAATAAGTTCACATCTTTTTGCAATTGCTCACATGAAAATAGAAAAGGCTCTTAGGCACCAGTATTAACATGCACCTGTATTCTCATTTCAAGATGGTTGCACAAGAGACAGAAATACTGAAGATGACTTTGAGGATACCTGAGTATGCTTGAAACAGAATCATGGTTTTGCATTCTAACTTTTAAGGGCCTGAGTTTTGTTGCTATTGAAAAAGATTTGAAGGAGAGTGATTGTCCCATTTCGAGATAGTCCATTTTGAAGTTCATCCATAAACTTGAGAACAGCCCATTTCCATTGAGCCAATTTTAGCACAATACAAGAAAAGAATGACTGACCATGGAAGTGTATGATTTTATTGACACCAAATGGAGAATAATGACAAATTAACCTCAGCAGGTAAACTATGGTTTGTGGTCTGTAACTCAACGAATGCTGCATTGTGCAGTCTACACACATCAAGCTGTGTCTAATATTCTGAGAGGAAACAACAGGAAAACAAGTGACTGAAATTTTATGAGCTGAAGGAAAAAATTCAGAAAATTCTTATGGTTAATCAGACCTATTCATACAATTCAATCCAAAATCTTGACGTTTTAATGTTCTCAAGTGCAATTCGAATGATGTTGAAATCTACATTTTGAGATGATTGACAATAGATAAAAAATGCAGAGACAATAGTCGATAGATACAGAGACAGTAGACAATAGACAGACAGACGATAGACAACAGATGCAGAGATGATAGACAAAACACTAAGAGATGATAGACGAACAATAGATGATAGATGGACGAACAATAGATGATAGATGGATGAACAATAGATGAACGAATGATAGACAATAGACAGACAGATGACAGAGGACGTTAAGATAGACATGGAAGCTATTGTGTGTACTGTATGAGATACTATAGAGCATCCCTTTTATTGCTACTAATATTAAAGTTACCAAATAATTATTTGGCATATTTTAACTTGTATTCTGAAGCATCAAAATTAAATCTTCAATTACTTCAAAGTTTTCACTGATTTCTTGAGCTGCTTTGAGCTTGCTTTCATCAGCTACAGGGGAAAAAATGTAATTTACTTGGTTAAAATATACGTTTTAATGGATAATAGTGTAGCTTATGGCACCATTATGATGGACCCATTGTACCTGTACACATAGAAATCCTTAATCAAGGTCAATGAAGAAATCTAGAATCCCATGTGTGGTAAAATTGTTTCTACTACAAGTTTTTTATACCTGCACATGTAGTTGTCAAACACCTATTACCGGTAGCTGATGAGAATATCTGAATAAAGTTGATTGAAGTCAATCAAAGGTTCTGAGCAGATGTGTCAAAATTGAATAAGAATATTTCTTGAGAGTTAAGTTGAAAACTTAAATGCAAAAGGCTTTCCTTTTCTTCAATAAAAAAAATCTTCCCAAATAACTGCCACAATACAGTACATTCAGTCTATTCACTCTACTTCAACATTTTCCTTCTTACATTACATATATAATGACAATGAATCAAATATTAATGTTGATCGTCATCAAGCCCTGTCAACACAGACCACATTTTACTGCATAACCAGCCAAAACTGCATGAATATTAGAATTCTGGTTAAGTGTATAGAATAACAAATGAAAAATTGTGATTGAATTTTTGCAATCCATTGTTGAAAATATCAAAAGATTTTGATTCAAAAACATTCTATTTCCTGGAAGCAAAAATATTTTTCAAAATGTGACAAAGCATACAGTGCTTATGGCACACATACTATTTTGTATTGCAAAAACAATTCTCCTCAAAGAATCCCCTTTCTTATTTACTTTAATTTATTTACTTACTGTAATTATCTCATAACTCATACTGTACTGACAGAAGCACCTTTGATTCAAAACATACAGTGTATGTAAAACTTCTCCTTGAGTCTCTGAGCAATGCTTCTTTAATTTCTATTTTTTAGTGACATTCATTTTCTCGTCAACAGTTAATACTGACAAACACTCCAACTTTTAGACTGTAGTGTGCACCACTGTAAGCATAAGCATGCTTACAAACCTGTAGTTCTTAGGTTTTTACTATAAAAGCAAATTTATTTGCTTGTCTTTGTGCTGTAATTCTAGTGTAAAATTTATTCTAGTCAATTTTCTTGTACATGAGTGCATGTACTTGGCAATTACCATAGCAAAACACAGTTGATGGACTGGTATTCATTTTCATTTTTAAATAGTTAATGTAAAACATGTCCAAAACCTTAAGAAATCCTGACTCCATTTTTCTTTGTATTTTACTTACAAAAATCTCTAAACATTACCAGTAAAGTATATATAGTTACAGTATACCAAGACTCCATGACAACACCAAATCATAACAGTACCAATAAATTCATCTATCAGGAAGCACAGCCTTGTGATGACAGGGGCAGATCTAGGATTTTGCAGAAGGGGGTCTGTCTAGCCATGTGTGATTCCAAGTTTTTGAGAAGGGGGTGGTGAACCAGGCCATTGGTTATTCTAGGTTTCTAATTGGGCCTTGTTCTTCTGTCGCTTAAACGGAGTGCACAATTAAACAAAAAAGATGCAAATAAAGTTTATAATGTAGACATAGAGGCTATGGCAAGGATTCTCCATATTGTATGGTGGCTCAAGGAGGGAGAGGGTTAAACCCCTGGAACCCCCCTTGGATCGCCACTGGATGAATATGCCATTTGTCCATGTTCTATGCTGGGCTCTTATGTATCCTCTTTTGCTCTAGTAATCTTTGAAAACTGCATCTCCATCTGCTGTACTGTGCTATACATGAATAGAAACTTTTCACAATAATCTGACACTGCCAAAGTCAACTGAAAAATATTGACTTGAGCAGGATTTTTCATGAACATTTTTCAGTTGATTTCAGCAGTGGCAGATTATAATGAAAAGTTTCTGTTCATGTATATCTCTAAGGATGGTTCTGAAATATACTGTGCTAAATGCAACTTGTCCTTGTCTTTCTAATATTCAATCTCTGTCATTGCTTTTCTCACTTTATCATTCTATGACAATAAAGCTTTTAAACCTTATGCATATAATTTTTATGGTAGTTTCTCTAGAAAATGTAAAAGTGACCAGCACACTCCCTGATAATGTTTTATGGCTCCTTTACAAAATTCTGTTTAAACTTGTTATGCTATCAAGACTTCTATTGTCTCATAGTACTACAAGTTATTAGTTTGCATTTCTGTCTGAGGAAGTTTTGATTGCTTTTTTGAACACAGAAAGAAAAACTGATCTTTTATTCATAATTTACATCAAATATTACCACACTTTTTTGGTGCATGGTTCAGAAAGGAGGTTTTGAAGCATAGTAGGGTCCAAAGTTGAAGGTGTAATAGAGAGGCAGCTAGGAGAATCTGGGGGAATCTCATGTCAAGCTATCCTATGAAACTTTTGAAGCAATTACAGTTCAAGGCCTTTTTCTTTTATCTTTATGAACTATTTCAAGCAAAAATTAGTGTACAACAATATCAGAAAGAGTTATTTTAATGTTAATGAATGGTAAAAAAACAACTTACGAATATTTTGTTCCACAATCATTCCAACGTAAGTACGGTACTTTTTAATGACCTGAAGGGCATGGTCTTGATTGCTGGCACTTGCTATACTTGCAGCCATATCTCAATAACTAGTTAAAATAAATCAATTAAATCACCTTCATGAATACATTTTGAAGCCAAGCTTTGCATAACTATACTATAAATACAATCAAAAACATGTAGGATACTGAACTCTCTAATTATTAATTCATCATAATTATAAAAGAGTAAAAATCAGCACCAAAGTGGAAGTTTTGATAAGGGATCTTAATTACATGTAGTACAAAATCATGAGGACTTTCCACCTGATTTTCTCAGAAAATGGGCATTTGGTTGCAGAGCAAACACTCAAATGAGTTTTTCATCCTATATCCAAACACCTCAAAGTACATATCTGTATATGTATAAAAAAAAAAAAAATAACTCAGCTTCACCTCCTTTTTTCACACACCTCTCTGTTTGTATATCAGATGAAATACTTTTTCTTCTGTTTGATCTATTACTTAAAATACATAATGTCAAGATGTAAGTAAGTGAATGTTTCAGTAATTACAAAATATTTTGAAAACAACTGGTTAGTTCTGAGTTCTTTTGAGATTGAGCTTCAAGATTTTCAAGGTGTGCTAACAAATATTTGACCTTAAATTACAAGAGACAAGAGCAAAGGTGACATTAATTTTTGACTGACAGCAAAATATCACCTTTGCAGCCCAATAAATCTTGGGCTTCCTGCAGTATGAAAATACAAAATGTAGGATCATGTAAGGGTACTTATGGCATACTTTTGAAAATACAATCAGCAACCACTGGTTAAATGGGGCATAGCCTGCAACTAGCCCAATTGTGAACCTTCTTGCTGCTCTCTTGCTGTTTCCCCAAACTGTTTGGCATTGCAGCAATAGCAAGCATATTCCCACTGACCAAGGAATGACAAACTAGTAAATATGAGGCTATTTCCCCCCTTATGCCCTGGAAATACATGAGGTGGAAAGTTTCAAGTGACAGGTGGATTACTGCCAAACTCAAGCTCCATCCACTAGAGTACGATTACTTTGTTCTTGCTAACAACAGAACCAGAGCATGTCCAATATAATTAACTCTTTTACTGCAAAAGTGGACTTATGTCAGCTTAAAAGACTTTCTTCTGGCTAACCACAGATGATTTCATCCATCAGATTCTAAAACGTTTATCACTCTTGCAGCATAAAAAAAAGACTAATGTGGCCATCCTTTTGTTGTAAACATGACTTAAACGGCCAGATTTTGGCAAAATAGTGAAAACTACATATTTTCATAACCGTCACTTTTCACATGTACGTTCACATCTACGACACTGTATTATTCCATACTATTCCATTATTCCATACCCATAATTAAAGGTACAGATGCAAAACTAAAGTTATCATTACAGTTAAAGCAGTAGTGAAGTTTTGTTTTTACTTGCTGACTTACCTACTCACTCGGTCATGTATGAAGTTATGAATCCTTCCAATAAATGCCGTAAAAAACTTCCACCAGCAACGGCCATTAGCAAGAAGACAAGACCATCACAAACGATGGTCTTAACGTCATGCGCACTGGGCAAAGCTACTCACACATCTCTACCGTAGGCCGTTGAACTCTAAAAAGACTGGAACGATACCAACGATACCTGCAAACTGTATTTTGAAGCCATCATGGAGGCTGACGTGTGGGTCAATTTGCAGGTCATCCCAGTCCCCTACGTGATAAATCACGCAACCTATTGTGAAAATCTTCACCCAAATTTGGGATTTTTTGACAGTTTTCTTTTTTGTCCTTAGTAAAGTGGAGGACAATGTCGTTAGAACTGCATATTTGTTAGAACTAACTATCCATGAAAAATAAAAGTTCGGTACAATTTTTTCCCACGCGTGTTTTTGACCCACGTGGCTGCCCCCATGTCGGCTTCACTCAGTTGTAAGGCCAGACATAACGAGGTATCGTTCCAGTCTTTTTAAAATTCACTGCCCCAGGCAGACTCCATGGCTCTGCTTTCTTTGCATTAGTGTACAAGTGGGTATACGATAGAGATCATAAAACACTAAAGAGAACATTGACGCCAAAACGCGATAAACAACTTGATGCTCCCACCTCCCCTACGGCCACACCACTGCAGTCTACGGAAGCAGGGGCGGAGATATAGGGGGACAAGGGGGGCTTGAGCCTCCCCCACTTTTAAAGTTGGGGGACAGAGCCCCCCCCCATTTCTGCCTAAAAACCCAAAATTTGTACTTTTATAATTTATTGAATCTTGACATCTGGAGGAAATGTGGCGTAACATCAAGTGGAAAAAAAGTCCCCGACTAAAGTGTAATAATTGATCAATAAAACTAAAACTGTGGAGAAGCAACCAGGGATATGTCCCGAAATCTTCGCCCTAGTATTTACCAGCCATCAGAAAACACGGGTTTTGCGTGGTTTTCCTAGTAAACAAAAGCTCAATGGCAAAAAAGACAGCGTACTTTGTTCAATATATGGTCTCTACCAGACAAAAAAAGAGAAAAAAAGGGAAAAAAAGGAAAAAGAATTTGTGGATTTGCATGATGAAAGAATTAAGTACTTTGGACATTTTAGTGTATAAAACGTGCATATACTAGTACACTTAGGGCCTCCGTCACCGTTTTTTGTGTGAGTTTCTGTTCTATTTCAAAGCTTTATAATAAGAAATGTTATTGTAAGATACGTAGACACGCGGTTGCATAATTTAAAAATCAAAAAGGTTTCCTAAAAATTATGAAAACTCTACAGCTTTACAACATTTGTTGGAACAATATCCTGCAAAAAGTCTTCTGTAAACTATTTGCCTTCTCTGCTAAGTTACGTCCTATAGCCATTATAACCCCACTTTTTGGGGGCTGTCTCCGCCCTTGGGAAGTATATAACAACTTGAGATGATATACCCAGAAATCGTTTTTCCGAGGATGGAGCTTGACGGTCGTTCATCTGTCATCTCAAGATATCTCCAAGCTCTCACTCTTTTAAAATATAAATTTCATCAATATCATTATTAACATATAGTGGCTTCCGCTTAGGTCGCACGTGTCAAACTTGCACCTTAGCTCGCCCTCTGAGTCCTGGTGGCTCAATGGTTAGAGCGTCTCACCAGTCATTAGAAGGTTGCGGGTTCGATCCCTGTCTGGGGCTCAGAAATCGTTTTTCTGAGGATGGAGCTTGAAAATCATTCATCTGTCATCTCAAGATATCTCCAAGCTCTCACACTTCTAAAATATAAATTTCATATATAACAACTGGAAGGCTCACTTTAGTCAATTTCCTATGTGGTCATTTCAATGTCATATTAACATTGGAATGGCAGCAAGAACGCCCCATGTTTGGCCTCAGTTTCTGATTGGTAGCCAACCTTCCAGTTATAATGGAGTCCAGTGTGGTACTGTTGTTGTCCAAAACCATAGGAAGATCCAGGAAAGGGCGTATCTGGCCTTGGCATCCCAAAGTAACAAATAATGTCACTTAGGAATGCACTGGGGCAGTAGGGCTGTCCAACTTCCAAATTTTACGTTTTCAAATATTCCGTTCGATTTTTTCCGTGTATTCAACTAATATGGGCGTGGCAGAGAATAAAGGAAGGATTGGAATTACTATGTGTGTTCGCTTTAAAAATGTAATGCAACAATATTCCCTGAAATAATTACCAGAAGTAACCAAATATTTGGGCAAAGACCAAACGTGGATTTACGTTGTTCTAACAATAGCTTAAGACGAAATTTCCTTAATTCCAACAATCAATCGTCGTTTCTTCTCCCATCTAAAAGTCTTTGTTGCTGACCAATCTATATAATTCTAGTAGTCATAATGCATTAAATTCCAGTATTGACTGTTCAGTAAGTATCTGAATTTCGAATATTCACATTACGAACCCATTATTTGGTTGGAAGCAAATATTCGCTTCGAGCAACCGCAAACTGAAAACGGAGGCATGAAGCCAAACATTGAATATTCGAAATTGGTGGACAACCCTCGTACGCACAAATTCCTGGGCCTCAGCACCAATAGGCTGCTGGGTTGTGGGTAGTTATAGCCAAAAGTCATGAGTTGTCTGGATCTGCCAGTGTACGCAAATAATCCACACTACTGAATTGAGAATAAATGCTTTCTCTAGCTTTATTTATGATCTCTGTGGCTTCCACTGCATAGGCTAAAACCAGTGCTTCCACTTTGAAGGAAATTTCTTTCAGAAAGAAAATTCGAAAGAAATTAAGGAAATTTAAAGAAAATGTAGTTTTGAAGAAAATTTGAGAGGCATTACGAGAATGAGAGGGAAGTTAGAATAATAAAAATTTTACAAAATTTTACAAAAAATAGGTTAAAAGTTATGGAAAAGTGATGACTGATAAATTGTTATTTTCTTATACCATGAATGTTATGAATAACGGAACTGAACTAACCGAGCATTTAAAACAATCAAATTTTGTTTAAATTAGAAATAATACCATGAACATTTACTCGTGTTTCACCTTAGTCTTTATTCTGTAATAGTCAGAGTTATGCTGTATAATATGTTTGTTTTTAACAAATATCAAATCATACATGCAACTGTGAATATCTAATAGTATTAAACGTCATTGCACGCATCGTACGCACGGATCAAATTATGCGTGCGTTTGACCGCACACATACTATTTTCCATATTGAGATGCCTGCATACAATGGTTTTAATAGTTCCCCTGCAGATTCTGATCTTGAAAGAAGTCTTGTATAGTCTCTATGGCAGCTGGCATGATATCTGACCTCTATTGCAACACAATGTCTGTTTTTGATGTGATAAAAGATGGCATTGTAACGTCTCTCAAGTGAACTTTCAAACGGCATTTAATATATTTTTGTCCGCTAACTAGTGATTGACCGATCATGCCACAATCGGAAATTACCGATCACCGATTGTTCCAAGTCATAATCGGTCCGATTCCGATTCCGATTATCAAAACGAGTCCGATGACGTCATTCATTCTGCACGCAAACCTGGCGTAAACAACTTTAAATGGCTTCCTTGGCCAAAAGCTTGTAAGAAAACACAATTCCTTCACATGGTAAAATAATTTTTAACCCACTGCTAAGTTAGTAGCTTTGCATAAGAGACTTGCACACGCTTCAACTTGTTAGTAGGAGAAATAGCAAAATACTTTTAACAGGTTTTTGGGTTTTTTTTGAAAGTAATTTTCCGGCCAGACTCGCTGACGCCTTGTCATCTGGCGCGACACTAGCAATCAATAACAACAACACAGCTAGAGCATTCAGTGTTCCAGTGCTAGTCGACGTGCAACTTGCAGACGTTTTGAAAAGACTTGGATAAAACAAACAACAAATCTTTATTTCCGGTTGTTTTGAGCAGTAAAGGAAATATTTCCTACTCACACAATAGTAATGTCTTAAATACCAATTTGTATTTATTTAAAAGAAAGCCATTCATCTAGAAAACTGTCGAAGAATTTTCAGTAGACATCTGAAGGTTGCTCAAGCCGAACTGACGATCAACATCCGACTATTTTTGTAATTTTATCTATTTCACATTGCATTATAAGATTGTGTGACTGACTGGTGATAGACAAATACGCGCGCGCATCTCGCTGCTGACCGTAGAAGAAACTGATGAAAACGATGCCAATTTGGCAACTTCTGAAGAGTTGTTTTATTTCCATATTAATCGGTTATAATCGGGAAATACAGGAACTTTAACCGATTCCGATTGTCTACCGATAACGCAATAATCGGTCCGATTCCGATTCCGATTCCGATAATCGGTCAATCACTACCGCTAACTAACCGCATGGTTGCTCTTATAGCCAGCAACCGGAAGCGGACATTACACATCTAAAATGCATATCATTACATCCTTCTTTCTTTAAAACCTTCTAATATAAGTTCGTAATTTCTTGGGTATAAATATTGCAAAAATTTTTTTTTCTCTATCTTCTTAGAGTTTATAATGAAAAATAATCTAATATCAAACCAATAGTTTACCTAAGCAAAAAAAATGTCAGTAACGAATGTCAAAATGCTATAATAAACAGCCTAACGGTTCATAATTATTAAACTATTATCAATATAACTTGTACAATATTCCTCATGTTGTGTAGGCTTGATATCGACAGGGTTTCCTAACAACTCTTCCACTCCGTGTTCTCTGTTGACCATCTGACATAACGGGTGTTATCTTCGCAGTTATTAGATGCTTTTCGATCCCTGGTTGTGGTTGATCAGCAGGTGGTTGATTAGCAGCAGGCTCTTGACATGGCCGCAGTCCACTGTCTTTTGCGTCATTTTCTACAATAACAGGTGGTTGGACATTAACATCTGTTGTACTTTCTTCGGGTTGCTCTCTTGAACACCTAAGATGTTGCCGATTCCGTCTATACGCTCGATCATCTTCTGTTCGAACCTGATAGGATCGAATGTCCACTTTCCTTTCTACTTCCGCTTTCACCCACGGCTTACGCTTTTCGGTCAACTTCAACGGCTTGATAGGAACTAGGTCACCTTCTTTCAACTCCGGTAACTCTCTTGTACACTTGTTGTAATAATAAGCTTGCTTGCTTTTCTGCACCAACAATTTTTTGTCTACATTCTTTGGTATTGTAGGTTTTAGCAACTTCTTCGCTATTCGAATTAACGTTCTAGTCCGTCGGCACAATAGCCGTTGTGCTGGTGAATATCCAACACCCTCGCTTGGAGTGTTACGCCAGTCTAACAAGGACAAGTAAGGATCACTGCCACTCTCCGCTTTCTTTACCAACCCCTTCGCCGCACGCACCGCATTCTCCGACTTGCCATTTGACCGCAGATACCCAGGAGAACTGGTAATATGCTTAAACTCAAATCCTCTTGCAAATTCCTGAAAAGCCTCTGAGTTATATGGGGATCCATTGTCCGTGATAAGTTGATCTGGAACTCCATATCTTGCAAAATGTGACTTCAGCTTCCCAATGACTTCTTCCGCGGTTTTGCTTCTCAGTCGATCCAACTCAAAGAAATTGGAAAAATAGTCAACTGTCACTAGAAAGTCGTCCCCTTCGTACCCAAAAAGATCACTACCAACCTTTTCCCATGGTCGTTCAGGAATCTCGTGACTGATCAGAAGTTCTTTTGGCTGATTATATGGATAAGCGTTGCACGTTGGACATATCAAAATGTACTCGGTCAGTTCTTTCGTCATTCTAGGCCAGTACACACTGTCTCTTGCACGTCTTAGACAACCCTGGACTCCGATATGGCTTGCATGAATCCTGGCTTTCATATGCAACCTCACTCCAAACGGAATAACCAACCGTTCTCCCTTAAATATCAGTCCATTCTGAATCGATAATTCATCACGAAACGTGAAATACTCTACTAGACTTGGTGGTACTTGGTCCTTCGTCTCGGGCCATCCTTGTCTGATAACCGTTTTTAGCTTTTCTAGATCATTGTCAACCTCGGTGGCTTGTTTGATCATTGTCAACGGCTCTTCGGATATTGCTAAACTACCGACCATATCTATGCTTTCAAGATCTTCTCTGATGCTACTGTTAAACAAGAGGTGTTTAGCTCAGTAGAGTCACGCTTTAGGCGAGGTAGTGGGATCTTTATTGGATCACAAACAAAATATAATAACTAATAGTTCGAAATGTTCAATTACTGTTCAGTTCGCTAGTAGTTCTCTCAAATGTAAATTCTCTTCCACTGGCTTCTCAGCTCTGCTTTATCCGCTCTATTGTTGTCTGCTCTGCTCTGTGGACTCCTCTTCTCTGCTCTCTCTGTGGGCTCCTCCTTTCTGCTCTCTCTGTTGTGAAAGGAGCATCTCTTTTTATGCTTTTGGTGGGCAGTTTTGGTTGACAGTGAGTGACATCAGACGTTGACCAATCGGATACATTCTGACCAAGTCTCTCGCTCTGCCGGGCGAAGGCGTTGTTTGGAATGCAACGTAATCAACAAGGATGTTTGAAAAAGATTTTCTAGCACTAAATTAATATAGTTCTTTGTAAAATTATAATGGTAAAATCAGAATACATCAATTCTTATCTCAGTTATGTTACTTCACAGTTTCACATCATATTTCGAGTTCAAATCTAATCTGAATAGGATTACATCATATCTGGAATTCAGCAAGGTGTTCAATCAATGTAGGCGGGACTAACACAAACCAGAGCAAGAATTTAACAATAACCAACTTGTACCTTGACCTTACATTCGATAACATCAACAGAAACCTTTTAAGCCAGCTCGGTAACTGGCATTTCCGAGAGGACTAATTATGGTGCTGGTTACAAAAAATAAGATAACAACTTCACATGCCTAAAACTAAACAAAACTCAAACAAACATTACAACTTTTGTGATACAATCGTCTACCTATTCATAGCAGCTATTTTCACAATAGATTAGGTTGACGTTTTATACATTCCATTTAATTCATAATAAATTGCAGACCACCAGGTTAGCCGATGGAATGCATGTTTCATAACACTACTTTCGGTTGACAACACTTCTTCCTCAAATTCCTGCGATCTACAGCTTCCTTTCAAATACGCACGACTCAGAGTGTCTGCTAGGAACATCTGTGATCCTCTCTTGTAACTCACTTCCAGCTGATATTTTTGCAATCCAAGCATCATTCGTTGCAATTGTTTGGGGGCGCAGAGGAGATTCTTCTTCATAATGCTCTCAATCGGCTTGTGATCGGTTTCAATATTCACTCGGCGTCCATAAATGTACTGTTCAAATTTTTCAGTACCAAATACGATCGCCAGCATCTCTTTTTCAATTTGAGCACATTGTTGCTCGGTACAGCGAACAACAACTGGAAGGCACAGCGAAGGAGAAAGTTTGTGTCCAGACGTGTCGCAATTTCACGTCATCCATATTTGCCAAGAAAGTTCTCGTGGGAAGTTTTGTGAAGTTTACAAACAACGTAACACAACAATCATGGATACGAACGAAAATTCACCTCCAAGTTCAGAGCCACATAAGTTGGAGAAAGAGTTTGGTATTTTGAAAAAGGACCTATTAGAAATAAAAAAAGAATTAGAAACCCTAAAGAAGATCCTACACAGACAAGACACAAGTCAACAGTGCTTGTCCTACGGGACAAAGCGATTGATCTCCTACATTGTCTGTCCACATCCTTAACGAGGAGCGTTGATGAAATCACCAAACTAAAGTCAGAGCGTGATAAGCTGCAGGAGAAGGTCATTGGTTTGACATCTGAGGTAAAAGAACTAAAGAAAGACTACAACATTCTTCGAAAACAATACACAGACAGTGAAGAGACCTTGGCTGCGGGACAAATGAAGGTCAATGGTTTGACATCTGAGGTAAACAAACTAAGGAAAGACTACAACGTTGTTCGAAAACAATGCGCAGACACTGAAGAGGCCTCGGCTGCGGGATGAATGACATGGCTATTTGAGCAACATGTTGCTAGGATTGTTCTGCCCGATGAAGTACCACTTGGGGAATACGATCAACTTAAGCAGATGAAAGAGTGGCTTAAGGAAAAGGAAACAAGACAAAGAGCGAGCTCCAATGATCTCTGGAACAAATTGCAACAGCAGTTCGATTGTCATAGCTTTTCTCATAGGCACAAGAAAACGTTAAAAACATTAAGAAGCTGCAGAAACCCAGTTGTCCATCCACCAAAAATCAATCTTCGCAAGCTCCGACAAGATATAGGGAAAAAAATCCCACACCTGACATCATGTAACGTCTCTCAAGTTAACTTTCAAACTGCATTTAATATATTTCTGTCCGCTAACTAACCGCATGGTTGCTCTTATAGCCAGCAACCGGAAGCAGAAATTACACATCTAAAATGCATATCATTACAGGTATCATCTTTTTTGAGTCAAGCAGCTTCCAATAACTTCCCACCATCAACCAATTCACACTGAACCAGAGGTTCATAAGATCTCTTGTGAGAATAGTACTTTTTGTGATTCCTTTTCCTGCAGATAATGCAAATGTTGGAAAGAACACGAGATGATCTTGATGACTGTTGATCAAATCCCAAACTTGAACAAAGTAACTGTTGTTTCTTTGTTGAAGGCTCTGCCTGTTCATCTTTTTCACTACATAGAACGTTTGTTGTTTTGCAGTCATTGGTTGCTATATGTACAAGAGAAGAAAAACTAAAATAAATTTTATACCACATATGGGAGCATACATTTGTTTGAGGGTCAAGGTTAACTTATTTGCAGCTATTCCTGCCATACAAGGACATTTTATTATTTTATTATGTCAAACATACACATATGATTTTTCTTGTCAAAGAGAGACTCCTCAGATATCAAGGGGTTATAATGCTAAGCCACACTTAAAAAAAAATTAATCAGACATGTTCAGAAATTACAAAATTTTCATGTGGCCAATAGATACACTGTGAAAATTTCATTCCACATTGGAATACATGTGTGCCTCATGGCAGTGCCAGGGTGGGGGCCCACCCAAATACTTAGTGTGCCTCCCTAAAAATATTAATGATTCTACCCTTTTGTCATACTTTTATATAAAAAAGCTTGAAAGCAAAAAATAAAGACCTTTACCAAAATGTTCAAAGATTTTCCAAATTTGCAATGTATAAAATAAGGTTTCATACAACACCCTCCAAGATCTCTGGTCTTGGACCCTATTTTTGTGCCCACTCAGGATCTTGTGTGCCACTCCCTCCAATACTGTTACTTAATTCCTGGCACCACCTCTGCTATGGTATTTGCAATGACAACTTCAAATCAAGTTTAACAAAAATATTACTGAATTTAGTACAAATATTGTACAACAGAGGCCCCCTGTAGGTACTGACCAGCAGTTATGCAAAGAAAACATGTTAAACTAGTTGTACCAGTAAGTGTACAAAAAGCTAATCAAGCAATAAGAAACTTAACAACTATAAACCATCAGTTACTTGTGGTTCATCCATGCATGCAAATATTTGTAAATAAAATAAGACTTAATATTATGACAGGAAATTGCATCTTTATAATCTTCAAATGTTTTAATCACATGGAGAGGAAAGGAGAAATGGCAATTCTACACTGCATTCAGCTCACACACTGTTTGTATAGTGTTCTATAGAGTATTATTATAGACCACGATTACAGAGCAGACAAATACGATAAATTTACAAACACATGTAGACCAAGTTTTGTACATGTCGGACATGTCCATTAAAATTGACAATTTTATAGCGCTTTAATAATTTATTTTAATATTTAAATTCCTGCTTACCTGCAGACAAAGAAGCCTTTTCTTCTTGCTTTCTTTTAACTACTCTTGCCTGCTTAGAAGAATCGGTAAAATAATTGCAACATTTCCAATGGTAACCGCCGTCTTGGGGTATTGGTATTTCTTCCGGCCGGCATGACACGCCACAGTGATCATGCACAAAACATCTCGAAATTTCACCCTGATTTCCAACCAAATCTTTCCAAATCCCAACACAAGTATGTAGGCCAGTATGTAAGTATGTAGACCAGTTTGCCTGTTTGAAATCACCAACAAAATCACTATCAGGTACACATTATGCATAAAATCGAATATTTGGTGTCTCTGAATTCGATGATTTTATCACCACTGGCGTCCCACTTTCCACCGTGTTTGTCAAACAAGAGCCATGCAGACTGTCTTTGTACCAAGTATATAGACCAGATCGACTTTTTAACAAACTTACTGTCAGCAATAGTATCAGGTACATCGACAAAACATTAAAAATCTGATGAATTTATCGCTACTCCCGCCATGTGTGTACCGTGTGACTCGAGGAAATTATCAAATCGGATCGATCTAAACCTGGTGAATCAGTGATATTTCTGGCTTAGGTCAATCCGATGTAGTGATTGACATTATACCTTCAGGATAAATTCATGAGTAAATTTAGCGATATTACCTAAACCGCACTCATGGGAACGGTAATAATGGGTTATACTAATACTTTATCTTAATTGCCATGACGTTTTTAAGTCCTGCCGTTCTGGGGATCACAAAAGTAGAAGTGGCTAACTGACGTCCTTTGGTTTATACATGCAGTGATCCCAGACCTCGCGCGTACGGCTTGACGTGTTCTGAACACATCAGTAGTTCCGAAGGTGAGCATTTAAATGTTACGTAAGCTGCAGGACGAAAGTTGATCAATTTAGAAACGTTCGTCGTTATAATTTCTCCGCTTCAGTTTTCTACAAAACATGTCAACGAGCCAGGGAGAACCGAAGAAAGTTCACTTCATTCGTCATGGCGAGTCCGCATGGAATGTTTGCCGACGAGAGCTGAAGCTGAATGACCTTCCCCAACAAGAAAGGCCTGTGATTATTGATGCCCCTTTATCATTCAAAGGACTGTGTCAAGTGAATGATTTGAAACCGAAAATTTCCACTCTCAAGCCTGAACTTGCTGTATGTTCACCGTACACGAGAACTCTACAAACATGTTTGGCGTCGTATGGGTCAGAGAAGGTAATAGTCACTCCCCTGTGTGGCGAGTTTATGGCTGGTTCACCTGACAACATCGGGTTACCAGCTAGTTGCCTTGAAGTTATTTTTCCGATGTTCGACTTTACGTCACTGGACGAAATTTGGTGGTTTATACAGGATGGCATTAAGTCCCAACCAGAAGCCGTGAATCTTCTGACGCGCGGAAAACTTTCAGTTGAAGATGAAAAGCACTTCAATTCGAGAGTGGAGAAATTCTACAAGTTTCTCTGCGAAAGACCTGAACGAAGTATAGCAGTTTACTCTCATAACGATTTTTTAATGGCCTTTCTATCAAATTATTTCAATATGAAAACTGTGCATATCGCTAATGGCGAGGTAAATTCCTATGAAATGCCATGCACTGGAGTAAACAATGGTTGAACTTAAACGAGACAGAAGTCGAACCACAGTTAATGTACCGCACAACCACGCACTTTGTTTGCTTTAATGTAGTTGGTTGGAACAGATCGACAAGTCACTACAAAAGTAAAATTATATAGCGACGTGAAGGGACCCCATGTTCCTGACGAAAATCATTAAAAAATCTAGTTTGTTGTGACCCATCCATGTTTACTGGCAATGAAAATCATCAAGCGTTAATAGGCTGTTGTAATATTTTACATTATTAGTTATGAATACATTACAATGCAACTTGTCCAAACGTAATTCGAATAAAGTGTCATTGTTTGTATAATTGTGGTGTCAACCTTGAAACATAAAGTTGAATTCAAAGAAGCATCACATGATGATTCAGCTTTGGATTCAGCTTTATGGTTCATAAAGATGCATTAGACTTCATAGAGCTGGTTTTACAAATAAAAAGTGATCGTTTCAACTTTCCACGCATGATCGCCGATGCCAGTGGCGGATTTAGGGTACGTCAAATAGGTCAGCCGACTAAGGTGACTGTCTCACTATTCTAAGATATCAGATTGACTTTGCGTCGCATATTTGCCGCTGTGACGTTGTCAGATAGCTTTGTTTACATTGCCGAATCTTAATTCCCGGCGTCGTATTTATATCTAGTGCGTTTGTTATCTCCGGTAACATTGGCAAGCATCAGAATCACGCTCTAGCTGGTTTCTCGGTCAAGTTCAACCAGTTTGCCGAATCTTTCGATTGTATTCGTCTTTGCAATTGGCTGGTTTGTTGAAACTCCATTTATCGTTAGCCGTGATTGGTTTGACCAATTTCGCTGCCCCTTTTGCCGAATCTTCATTTTGTTTCACTTGCTCTGATTGGCTCAACATTGTAAGATGCTGCTTAACAGCATCAGCTATTGGCTTAGCGGTATAAACTTTGAAGTTTTTTGCCGAATTTGTGATGTCACCTTGCTGAAACTATCACCTTTCATCGGTCGTCTTGTGATTGGTCATATTATCGTAGACAGTGTTTTGTTGATTTCAAAAACCCTTAAACTAGCTAGTGGAGATCGTTTTCAGTGACAGTCTTACGGTCCTTCAACATGTTGTCTACGAGCTTTTTGAAACGCTTCCTTACTGCGCTTGACAGCAATGATGGTAAGACCTTGCTTTTCATCTGTGACACTGTTGTCGACATTAAACGTTCGCAGTCGTTCTGCTGATTATGAAGTTTTTTTAGGGACAAAATGTCGAAAACAAATAAAACAATAACATCAACAATAAATATACATTGATGGTAAATAAATCAATGTTATTTAAAAAAAAAAGGAATTCCTACGCAAAATATATAAAAGATAATTCAAAATATATAAGATGAGGAAACGGAAGTAGTTTGACGTACCGGAAGTAGAACTTCAAAGCAATCTTACGGTGTGCTTACGCCGTCAGGCGTGCGCGAGCATGCAATGGCTGAAATATGGCTTCCTAATGTTGAAGCCTTTTTTACAGGGATAATTGATTTGATAAGAAATACTGAACAAAATAGGGACAACTGCGAGTTACCAGATTTTTATTGTAGAAGACTGGAAGAACATGAGCGAACGTTGTATGTTTTAAGAGAAAGAATCTCTGAGTCAGTCCCTAGCGAACATTCGTTAATCAACAACTTACAGCTGCTCATAAATCATATTAATCCGTTGCACCGGCACTTCGAAAACATAGCAGAAAATTTGGAAAGAAATTCTGAAGTCCAGCAGTGGGAGCGTTTAATTGTCACAATCGAAAGAGATGGGTTGGTGAGTTCTGTTCAGTGTTTAAGTAATATTTCTTTAGTTAAGGCGCTGTTACACTGTGCAATCTTTCGTGCAACTTGTCTCGCAATGCTGATCTGAGAGTATGTTAAGCAAGAAAGTATTCCCACTGAAACTTAAGACATTGACCTAAATTATGGCACGCCAGCTTTTACCCATCTTAACGTGCTTCTAAATATGGATTGCGAGACAAGTTGCACGAAAGATTGCACAGTGTAACAGCGCCTTAACTAAAGAAATATTACTTAAACACTGAACAGAACTCACCAACCCATCTCTTTCGATTGTGACAATTAAACGCTCCCACTGCTGGACTTCAGAATTTCTTTCCAAATTTTCTGCTATGTTTTCGAAGTGCCGGTGCAACAGATTAATATGATTTATGAGCAGCTGTAAGTTGTTGATTAACGAATGTTCGCTAGGGACTGACTCAGAGATTCTTTCTCTTAAAACATACAACGTTCGCTCATGTTCTTCCAGTCTTCTACAATAAAAATCTGGTAACTCGCAGTTGTCCCTATTTTGCTCAGTATTTCTTATCAAATCAATTATCCCTGTAAAAAAGGCTTCAACATTAGGAAGCCATATTTCAGCCATTGCATGCTCGCGCACGCCTGACGGCGTAAGCACACCGTAAGATTGCTTTGAAGTTCTACTTCCGGTACGTCAAAATACTTCCGTTTCCTCATCTTATATATTTTGAATTATCTTTTATATATATTGCGTAGGAATTCCTTTTTTTTTTTAAATAACATTGATTTATTTACCATCAATGTATATTTATTGTTGATGTTATTGTTTTATTTGTTTTCGACATTTTGTCCCTAAAAAAACTTCATAGCTGATGGTAGTAAACGTCGGGATAATAATAGTAATTTTGGCGCCGAGTACTATGCAGAGGTCAAGAAGACACGGATTGTCCTCAGGTAAAGTGGTCTTTATGATCAGATTTTCTTAAAATTTAAACAGGAAGATTAGACTTATCATTGATTGAGGATATTATAATATTGGTTAATACTAAAGAGTAATTTAGATTATGTTCACCCGACACTGTATGAAATGGAACCGAAACAAAATTGAATGATAGGCCTTTTGTTCTCGCGATGCCAGCGTAAAATACCGTGGAATTGCAATCGTAACTGTAATGACTTGAATCCTTAATCCTAACTGGAACGACGGTATGCCCAGCAATGTGTAAAGACCTTGTTATTCAGCCCAAGATTGTATACTGCCCCTGACACCCTGTATTGACTCCTGTATTGACACCTGTGCGTGTTTTGTACTAACTCCCCCCCCCCCCCCCCACATTGCAAAGAAAATTCAAAAGTTTGACTAAGGTGATAAAAATCCTAAATCCTTCACTGGATTTCTTCTTGAGTTTCAACAGTGTTTTAATGAGTCAGTTACTACCGCAATTAATGTCATGGGTATAGAAAATTTTCATGATAATCTGACGCTGCTCAAGTCAACTGAAAAATGTTGACTCGAGCAGGATTTGAGGTCGCATCTTGGGGATACCGAAGGATAAAACTGACCTTCAATCCCTGTGGACTCGATAGCTCAACAGGTAGAACGGCGGACCGGTATCCCGAAGGTGCGAGTTCAAATTCCGCTCGAGTCAACATTTTTCAGTTGACTTCAGTAGTGTCACATTATCACGAAAATTTTCTGCTCATGTTTCTCTGAGGATGATTCTGAAATGTCATGGGTACATTCAACGAATATCTGACATTTTCTCTGGATCAAATTAACGAAATGGAACTTACTGGTTGGGACCCAACCTTTGCGATTTGGGTCGTAAGTATAATGCCTAACTTGATAACTTGGATTGCCAATTGATGTGCTGATCTTCATTTTAGAGTATAAATGACAGCATTCTTTTTGGGTGTCCGAACTAGAAGTAACAATGTAAGTCCTTTTCGTGTCGAACCTGACATATTTCATATCGTCGGGTAGCAGTGGCGGATTTGGAAGGGAGCGCTGCTGCAGTCCTATGTGAGCCGGGCGCTCCTTACTGATATTGATTGATATTCCATAGAAGTATACATTCAGACCATGTTGATAATTTTTTGTTTTTACAATTTATTAAATAAAATTCGCGAACGGAGCACATTGCTGATTTGGTCGGAATTGTTTGGTTAGTAATCATCAATAACCGAACATTTTGAGGAAAAATGAATTTGGAAAATGCTGCAGTCATGTACTTCTGCTGACCTAAAAACATTGACGTGCAGGTTTTCTTAAAGTTCTCCATCTAGCACGACCCTGAGCTAGTCTTGTAAGGAAGTTTTAATGTATCGTTACCAATAGCAACGCTGTTTCTGATAATTATTCATTTGTGTTAAGTTTGCATTAACAATGGTAATATGAATTTATAGTTACAGTGGAACCCCGCCTTACGACCACCCCGTTAATACGACCACTTTTTTTTTCCCCGAATAAGAGCTAACTTTTTTTCTTATCTGAAAACCTCGTTAATACGACCGCCTCGTTAATACGACCAACGACCATATTTTGATGTCCCCTACTGTTTAATACGACCACCCAACGTGTTGAGTAATGCCTTTTTGATATCAAATTCTGATATGCGGTGTATAATTATCTTAATCAATTACACATACGGCAAATAATTAACACTTAAACGTTTTTCAATATTCATTTTAATTTTTATTAAACAGACAGAACGTGATTAAATATGTTTTTCTTGCCTTCTTATTTTCTGCCACTTTCTTCTGCTGTTCTCTTTTGGCCACATTCCATTTCGACTCTAACGGATAGGTTATTCGGGATGTCCAGCAAGTTGCTTAGCAAGTCAATGTTCTTTTCCTGCCCCATAAATTTGTAAATGCATGGAATCTCCATTCCATATCCCCCGCCCCGATTGACACCTGTTCCAATAACTTTAGCCTCTGCTTTACTTTTCGAACAGAAAGGAAATTCAAAAATGGCAAATGAACTCGCCAGAGTAATCTGCCAAGCTCAAACCGATCGGCTTGAGTGTCGGAAAAACCAACGGAAGCTTACAAATATTTTTAAACCTAAATAAATTTAAATAACTAATATAGGGGTTTATTATCAAGGTTATTCATCTCATTTGGTTAATTTTGTTGAGTTGTGTTCAGTTAATAAAATTTATTTGTGGATTATTTTGTGGTTTTAGCGTTATGCTAATTGCAATCTGACTCCGTTTGCCATGACGTCATTTAAAAAACCATTTGTTACGTATCTGATCCACCCCCGTTAATACGACCACCCCGTTAATACGACCAAATTTTTTCGGCCCAACGGTGGTCGTATTAACGGGGTTCCACTGTATATCTTAGATGACATTTTTGTCTCAGAATGCCCATATTGCCGGAAATCACTCTACTTTTTTAAAAAATTTCCTAATGGATTGTCCTCTTGGACCCTCTTCGAAATGAGTGGCTTCACCTCGTATCACTGCACCTCCTCTATTTCAAATCTTGTACACGCCCCAGCGTCGTGCCTTTCCGTCAACGTGGTCTTCCACATCGTCGTGGCTCCATAATGTGTTGCGTCGTATGTGATAAACATTGTCATTGGTATGAAGTATTATTCCAACAATTGATACTAACAATTGTTGGAGAAATACTCAACAATATTCACTGAAGTTGAGGTGAATAATTATTTTAGTATAATTATATGTATGATTATTTGGAAAAAAAAAATACTGAACGAGCTTTTTTAATAATTCCTCGGTAATATTTACGTATGTAGCCGCCATATTTCCTGACTGACATTAAAAATCAATGATAGAACTTTACGAAGCTGTTCAATAAATGGTTCCCATAACATACCTCATACCCCTGCTCTGGGATACTATCAACTTTTATTCATACTCTGGACACTTCCCGAGAACACCCACACCATGACATGATCTTGTTCGCATAAAACTTTGATCACGCCCTCATTCTGTCTACGTTATATTCATCACGAGTTATTTAGACAAAAATGATATCCCACCATTTATTCTTGAACTTAGACCCCATTAACCCTATACTGGATTGTTTTTTGAATCGGATTACCTCAACCCAATCGGATACCAAAATAACACGTTTTAGTTTGCACTTACACTGTATCGCTCCGCTCCGCTCCTTTACTTGGTCAAGGAAACACCACACATTTGCCGCCAAATAAATGATAGAGGAAGCACAGCCATGATGAGTAAGAATAAGACAGACAATTTCATTTGGACAGACAACGAGATTGAACTTGTTCTCTAGTCAGTGAAGTCATTCGCAGAACTTTCGTATAGGATTGAGGTGGTTACACTGTAAGGGAACGTACTGGATTACCTTTCGTATCAGGCGCCAGTTACACTATACCGGATTGCTTGGGTATTGCGGAGCGGAACGGTACAGTGTGAGTGCGAAATGAAAAGTGCCATTTTGATATCGGATTGGGTTGAGGTAATCCGATACAAAAAACAATCCGGTATGGTGTAGCTGGGGCCTCACCTTCAGTGGGGAGTGATTTTGTTCGGGATTTGCAAAGCGTTATGTACCGGATTACCGCGGAGTAGTGTAACTCAAACCCCAATCCTATACGAAAAGTAATCCGATACGCAAGCAATCCGGTATAATGTAACTGGGGCCTTAAGCGTACTAATATGAACAACAATAGTTATTACATGAAATGATCCTCTTAACTCTTTTCCGGCATTGAAATGTTAGGTAAAGGTAAAGTTCCTTTATTTATACTGGATAACCCTATCAGCTACCTGAGCTGCTCTCCCTTGAGGTCCAGTGAGGACTACCCCTCATGGGCTCAGTGTTACAGCAGGAGAAAACCGGAGTACCCGAAGAAAACTTGCGATGCTTGGTAGAATGAAACTGGACAACACTCTTCTCATACGTGACCAAGGTAACTTTAGTCAGATAACTGCACGGAGCCGGAATCGAACCCTAGTTCACAGTGGCGGGAGACACGTGCACTACCACTGTGCCACCAGGCATACTGTTGTCACTTGTCACGCAATCTCCGGGTGGCATCTTTAGGTTGTTTATTTTTTTAACCTTGTTAGTAGCCATCTGTAATGGTGTAAGCAATGACTTTGAGGCGCTGAAAGGCCGAATTGGTTACAAACCATTCTGCGCGACAACAATTGCGCTCGTATGTGCTTGGATCATATAGTGAACTGATGAACTCCATTTCCATATCTGGAATGCTAACTCCTAGTCATTCGCACAGGCAAAAAGTGAAGCCAAGATGGCCGCGCATGGAGGGAAATTTTGGACGTCAGTTTCAGTCACTGGTTTCAGTCCTCTTCGCGGTCTTGTACGTCAGTTCCAGTCCTTTACACGACTTTAATTTTCAGCTTTTGTTTGGTTTGACTTCGAAAACATTCATAACCATGGAAAAAGTGCACAAACGAAATATTACTGGACCAGTTTTACATATTCGAGTGTTTAAAAGGATTTGTTTTTGCCGTGTGGCCCAAGAACTGTCCTAAATTTTTTGAAGATGGTAAACTGACGGTAACAAAAGGACGTGCACTTAGTACTTTCCTCAAGTAATTTTTCGGGACCGTTTTATCAGGTTTCTCGTCAGTTTGGTAATTTATTTTCGTGAAAATATATAACCTGTAACTCGATTTGACTTTGTCAAAATATATTTGAAATTCTTAAACTCATTTCCATCTTTTGAAACATGTTTTGTGTGTATTTTCAATAAAGAAATTTTTTAGAAAATGTAAAAAGTCGCGTGGGAGACTAAAACTGACGTACAAAACAGTGAACTCAATTTCCATATCTGGAATGCTAACTGGCCAATGAAAAGTGAAGCCAAGATGGCCGCCCATGGACGTCAGTTTCAGTTTCCTACGCGACTTTTTACTCTTTTCTTTACTTCTTTAAAAGACAGAAACGAGTTTAAAAATTTCAAATATATTTCTACAAAGTCAAACCGAATTACAGGTTATATATCCTCACGAAAATAAATTACCAAACTAACGAGAAACCGAACAAAACGATCTCGAAAAATTACTTTAGGAAACTACTAATGGACAGGTGCATTATCATCTTGTAGAATGGTCTGCAGACGTCGTCGTTGTCTCTCAGCAACTAGTGGTAATATTTTTTGTTGCAAAATTTGACGGTACTTTCTCCCGGTAACACTTCCCTGAACTGTAATGAGCGGACCAATAGTGGCGTGGTGGCTCCAAAATTTCAGGTAGGGCCAAGCTCAAATTTGCGCCCCTTGAATGTATAATATAATTGCCGCTCCCCCTTTTGTGAGTGTAATGACTTCCTCGCTGACGAAGAAGTTAATAGTCTGTTGCCTTGGATTAGCAAGAAGCCATGAAAATGAATTGCAATGAACAACTTTTACGTTTATTTTGATATTAATTGATTTTCTGCCAGAAACTGTGCTTAAAAGCCAAAATGAAAAAACCATGGAAAACAGGAGCGATCATGAAATGATTTAATTTGCAGTCAGAGAAGATTAAGCGCTCAGCAAAGTCATGCACGACATTAGGCACGAGTGCGCGCCCGGAATATAACTGATTTTCATTACTTTCGCAAATTCTTAGTGTCAATAATCGCTATAACTGGTATCCTTAGCTACAAAAATGTAAATAGTCTTAATTTTTGGATGTGAATGTAAATAGTGCTAATTCTGTATCAAACATCTTATTAGCTATTATACTAACTTTGAAGTAGATGAACGATCTTCAAGCTCGATACTCAGAAAATGATATCTGAGCCCCAGACGGGGATTTCCTAAACATCACACTATACTAACTTTGTTCCATGACACAACGACGTCTAAAGTAGGGCTTTTGAAAGTTCTGGAGAAATTCCAGCAAACAAATTGATGAGATGCTCCCTATCGAGTGAGAGCAAAATTTTACGCTCAGTCGCCATTAAAAGAAGAGATTCAAGTCTTTCCTGAATCATAGACGATCGAATTCGACTCTTTATCCTCTTGAGTCCAGAAAATGAACGCTCTGCGGTGGACGAGCTCACTGGGATAGCCACGGCCATTGCATAAACTCGACAAAGTGTTGGGTACGCATCGACCAGATTGTAATCAGGGTGGCAAAGAACTGTGAGGGCTTCGATGTACGATGGAATCTTCTTCGTTTGCTTTTTCGTTTGCTTATCTTCTTTGTCTTCTTGATCATCGTCAGTGTTTATGTCTTCATCATCACCATCGACTTCCTCCTCCCTGTCCTCTGTCTCTAAGTCTTCGTCCGACATTAGCGTAGTTGTAATATCAAATTTCTGAAAAAATCGAGAAAAATTTAACAGTTCATTCGCACATCTAAATGCGTCCAAACTGTACGTTTCGCAAAAGACTTTGATGCATGCTTGAAGATCGTGCGCGGTTTTGAATTTTTCCGACAATCGCTGGAAAGTGACTTGGGGCGAACATAGAGAATGCTTCTAGCAATGATTGATTTTTCTTAAATCGATTCTTCATTGAATTTACTACTGTGTCAACAGAAACGTAAAACGTATTTCGTTTCCAGTTATCTTCAGGTGTTTCAGCAGGCTCATCTTCTGCATCCTCGCCAGCCATCCTTCTTCGGCGTCTTAGTCTTGTTGTTTGCCAAGCAATATCTGCAGAGTTGTGTTCTCGTTCCATGTTTCCAATAATTCTCTCGGGTTCTTCACGTAAGTGCTCCAGTTGGGAGATCGTGCTGTCGATCATGCTAAAAGCTTTTTCGAAGTCTACGTCGATACCTTGTAAGTAGCGGCTTAATGGGCCCGTAGCTGCAAATATTTCTCGGAAAAGGTGGGCAGTTGCCAGAAACTGCTTTGATTGAAGCTGATTCATTAATCCTGCTGCAGTATTCCGAGGATTTGCGTCAAACGAAATGTCCGTTGAAACCGCTTCCAAAACACTTAAAATACATTCGTATCGAGAAAGAAGCACCTTAAGGCAAAACTCGCGCGAATTCCAACGAACAGTATTCACTCTCTTCATAGAAAGGACTTTGAGGTTCTCGTTCAGCTGGGTTGTCTCGAACAAACTATGGATTCTTTGTGATCTACTGAACAGCAGGTACAAGGCCTCAAGGTTGTTGAAGAGGGCGATTACCTGCACAGCAACACTTGCAGAGTCGGATAGTACAAGATTGAGCGTATGGGCATAACAGTGAACAAATACAACATGATCACCAACTTTTTCCTTGATAATTGCCTGTAAACCGTTGTAGCAGCCGCTCATATTGGACGCACCATCATATGTTTGCGCCACAAGCTTGTCAAAGGAAACAGCTTTTGACTGGAGGTTAGTTGAAATTATATCGTATAACTCCATTGCTGTTGTACCAGAAGCTCTTTTACATGAGAGTAAATGCTCCGAACACTTCCCGTTGCGATTTACAATTCTTACACAAATACTTAGTTGCTCGTGATGGCTGACATCCGGTGTTGTATCCACTATCAAAGACCATGCTCTGCAACCACTGATTTTCTTCACGATCTCTGACGAAATCTCATTACCGATTATGCAAATCACGTTATTTTGTGAATCGTTGCTGAGGAATGTTAGCTTCGAGCCACGTCCTGGATTTTTCTTTCCTCCTCTCTTTTCTTTTGACAAAACTTGTTGCTTTCTAACTTTTTCTAAATGACTGTTAATTGTAACATCATACGCTGACAAGTAATCAAGCGTCTCTAGAAAATTTACTTTATTGACTTCAGCAGACTGATCAAGTGACTCGCGATGACCTCTGAAAGCAATTCCCTGCTTTCCCAGAAACATAACTGTGTCGATAATACGCTTCATAACATTGCGATTTGTACCAACTTTTTTCTTCCTGAGAGTGTTCTCCTCATTTTCTTGTTGTTCTAGACGTGAACCAATCGATTGTCCTTGTAGAAAGAAGACTTGAGCGGCCTTGGCACTTATATGACTCTCGGACGTTTCGTGTTTTATAATGGCACGGTACTGTTTCTTCCAATTCGAATAGCTACCATTTGTAAACGTATTACCTTGATTTGTTCGCTTCTGTTCACCTCGTAAACATTCATCGGAGAATAAAAGACATGGGAGGCAAAATAAGCAGTTCTTACTCAGCGAATATGAAAGCCATCTACGTCTTGTTTTATCTTCTAGGAAGAACACTCCCTGCGAGCAGTAACGATTGCGCTCTCCTATTTGCTTTTTTCTTGCAGATAAAACATATTCTGGAGGCTGACATGGCTCCATTTTAATCAGTTTTTCTTTATCTTTCACACTAAGCTTCACGCCAACAAGTGAAGCAGGATCAACAGTCTTATTCTCTTCATCTATTGTAAGAGCGACTTTAATCTTGCCTCCAACCGTATCAAGCGCTGTTTCCTTCTGAGCTTTTTCGACAAATTGACGTTCTGTATCCAAATCAGTTAACAAACTCTTTTTCTCGCCCCAAGCGTTGTCTTCAAGAACTTGAACATCCATGGCTTCATTATGTTCTGAGGAATGCCCCACTTTGTTGTCATTATTTCCGTAGACGTTACTTGTAGCTGAACATCTGAGATCCTCCTCAGTGTCTTGAGATTTCGCAATTTTTTCTTTCAGGTTGTCTTTATCAGCGTGATATGTGCTGCCTGTAGATGAACTTTCTCCTGTATCTTGGAGTGCTTTGTCTTCCACTTTCCCGACGTTTTTTGCAGCATCCTGGCAACGTCGATTGTCGCTCGCATCCTTTGAAAGGCAATTTTTCAAATAGTTTTTCATGAAAGACCCAAGCCTTTCGTTTCCTTCTTTTCGGAACTTTCTTGCCTTCTTGTTTTCTGCACCCGATTTCTTTCGTTTACTTTTGTTGTTTTCAAACATTTTATGCTGTGTGTTGAATAAGTGATTTATTAGCAATAAAGGGAAAACATTCATTTAACAGCTGTACAAGTTTTCGTAAATATCAAATTGATTAAACAAATAAACACAAAAACGTTAACGGGCAGAATATAAAACAGTGCCAAACTTAACACGGCACTGTACTGCAGTATCAGGTTTCGAACCGGTAGAACAGCGACAAGGGAGAACACAGAACCGTATCATTCAATATTTGAGGCTTTATTTACAAAATCATGAGATTTGACGAAATTATTCGACCAACGTGTCACAAACAAATGAAACGATAAAATCAAAGTCAAGGAAATGCTAAATGCATACGGCTACTTCAGCCAAATTGAGTTAAATAAATCGATAATATAATGGGCAACATGTGCTTGAATGAATATATTCGAATATTCGATCTTCGCATGTTATGTAGATAAGATATAAATGTTCATACCTACTTACGTCTTGGCGCGTTTATCCGTTGTAGAAATCATCAGCGAAGGGGAAAGTTTTAAATACCTTCTATCTTCTATGGCTGGCTATTTCAGTTTTTGTTATGATACGGGATATCGTAAAGTCGGGAAGGTATATAAGCATAATAAACATATAATGATATACAGCAGTGGGCGCTGCTGTAGCTTGCGGGCAGCCCAGACCACTCAAACGAGGAAAGGGACTGGAAACGTCAAACGTAGCAAATAGCTTGCCACGCGGGATAATGGATGTACTTGGATAATAATGCTTTTTTAGCATAATTATCTTCGCTGTTATTTCTGGTTTGCCGTTTCCGCGTTTAGTGCTAGTTTGTAAAACTATTTACTATGATCTTAGAATTTGGTAATTTTGGGCTTTTTAATAATTTGATTGTTTCCATGAGGCCACCTTGACCATTTTTGCCGCCCCATTCACTGTTTGGCGCCCCCTTTGAACCATCACTGGATGGGCCAGGGCCCCCCTGGCCCCCCCCTGCCACCACGCCACTGCGGACCAACACCATCATAAGACATGCTACCCCAAACCATCAGTTATATATCCTCACGAAAATAAATTACCAAACTAACGAGAAACCGAACTAAACGATCTCGAAAAATTACTTTAGGAAACTACTAAGTCCTCGTCCTCTTTTTACCGTTAGTTTACCACCTTTAGACAATTTAGTACACTTGTTAGGTCACACGGCAACAATGAATCTTTTTAAATACTCTATAATGTAAAACTTATCCAGTAATGTTTCGTCTGAGCACTGTTTCCATGGTTGACAATGTTTTCGAAGCCAAACCAAACACAAACTGAAAATTAAAGTCGTGTAAAGGACTGGAACTGATGTACAAGACCGCGAAGAGGACTGAAACTGATGTCCAAAATCATTGAACTCTAAAAAAGACTTTTTAGAGTTCAATGTCCAAAATTCTCTCCATTGGCGGCCATTTTGGTTTCACTTTTTGCTCGAGCAAATGACTGGGAGTTAGCATTCCAGATATGGAAATCGAGTTCACTGGTACAAAATTACTCTCCTTGGGCGGCCTTAGCTTCACTTTTCATTGGCCAGTTAGCATTCCAGATATGGAAATTGAGTTCAATGGGATCACATTGGATTTCATACAATTGTGCTCCCGCAGTCCAGTTGCAGGGGGTGATAAACTGTCTACTTGGTGTCGGCTTCCACAATAGACAAATCACAGAATCGTGGATTTTGAACGTCAGTGCACAGACTATGAGTTGAATTACTTTTACTGATGACTACGAGTGAGCACAAGACAAAGTGCGTTCACTTCATTCGTCATGCTGAATCACTTTGCAATCTGCTTCGACGGGAACTTAAAGTGAATTTACTTCCTCAAGAGGAGACACCGGTTGTCGTCGATGCCGGTTTAACTCTTGAAGGAGTGGAACAAGCAAAACGCCTAAAACAATATCTTGCCACTCTTCAGCCTGAAGTTGCTGTATCGTCTCCATACACAAGAGCATTACAAACATGCCTGTTGTCTTACGGGTCAAATAATGTCATCATCACTCCTCTTTGTGGTGAGACCATGGCAGGATGTTGCGACGACATTGGCTTACCGGCAAGCTGCCTCCAAGTTGCCTTTCCCATGTTCGACTTTTCGTCGCTAGACGAGGTTTGGTGGTATATTCAGGATGGCATTAAATCGCAGCCAAAGGCTGTGAACCTTCTAACGCAAGGAAAACTCACTGTGGAACCTGAGGAACATTTGGTAGCAAGGGCTAAAAAATTCTTTACATTTCTGTGCGAAATGCCTGAACGAAACATTGTCGTGTACGCTCATAACGACTTCTTGGTTTTCTTCCTTTCAAAATATTTTGGATTTACTGAAGGTTATTTGGATAACTGCGAGGTACACTCAGCTAATTTAAGTAATATTTCTGTGGCTCAATGAGTGAACATCGACTTCACAGTTGATATTCAACAATCTTTCTGTAATGACGATAATTGGTCCAAGGTTTGACAAGATAAACTAATGATATACAATTTTATGATTCTGCCTCTATTTGACTATTGCTTTTGTGTTTGGGACAGTTTTGGTAAAGGGTGTAACCATGTAAGGAATACTTAGACAGGCTACATAGACGTGCTGGTTGCATATTGAATGTCATACGGTTCACCATAGTGAGCTTTATAAAACATTTAGTTGGCCTTAGTCTCCAAAGTCATCGAGATTTTTGCAAGTGTATGCTTGTTTTTAAGCAAATTAAAGGTCTAGTGCCTGACTACCTTCTAAATAATTACCAGTATATGTCCAACGTCCATAATTACAAGATTAGGCCTGTTAAAAAAGTGTTTTTGTTTTTCATTGCTGCCCACCCCAAAAATTTGCCCACCCCAAATTCTTTTTTTATTGTATATGTTTGTCGGTTACTGTCAGACAAAAGGGGCACCATGATGCGCTACCCTTTGTGGTGCTTTTAGACCAGTTAATTGTATTCAACAATAATATTCATTAAATTATTTATTAATATTCATTCCATAAAAATGTCCAACTTAATAGATTGAAATGGAATTTTTATTATAATTATAATTAATATAACTTAAAGTAAGTGCAAGGCTCCATTTAACCCAACCCTGCTGAACTGGACATTTCCTATATTAAGTATTTATTTTAACTTAAATTTATCCCAAGCATCAAACTGGCATGTTGAAGAATTGCTTGCTTTACCTTACCAGGATAGGGACTCATTGAGCACTACCTTTGATTATTTTTTAGAAACTACACTAATATTCAGGCAAAAGTCAGTAATTATGTACTTTAAAGTTAATTTTGTTTTATCAAGACAGAAATTGGGCTAAGAGCACTTTCATAACTTTCTTAGTTCTTGAGTCAGAGATATTTAATTTTGGATTGTTAATTAGATTGTCTATGCAGTTCTACAACTTACATACTTCTTGGAAAATGATATATTTATTTGAAATTATCACATAAAATCACTTGAATATAGGCTTGTAAATTGCATCTCACTGGGAACGTAGCAAGCAAAAGTGGTGTTTGGGACCAGTTGTCAAATGCTGCACTTGAAATGTTTTCTGAATGAAAAAAAGCAGCAAAACATGGTATTTCACTAATGTATTTAATAATTATTTGCCTGTCGTTGATTACTTATATGTATGAATATATATATACAGTTACTGCCCAAAAGTTTTATATACAAGTTAAAAAATCAATAATGTGCAACATTTTGCCAGAATTTTTTTCAATTACCTCTTAAATAAACAAACATGTTGTCTATTTAATTAATGGGTATCAAGATGTTACACACATTGTATATAAACACAAAAATAATAGCAGATGCTGTTATCAATATGTGGTGCTACTGTATCCAGAACAGTCAATATTTTGTAGCAAATCCATTTGCCTTAATGACGTCCAACGCTCGTTTAGCCATTGACTCAACTAATTTTTGCACATCTCCCTTTGGAATTTTCTTCCATTCTTCCTGAATAACCACCTGAAGGTCAGCGACAGTCTGTGGAGAAGGGCTTCGTGAACTTATTGCTCTCTTGAGAACCATCCACAGATTCTCTATTGGGTTCAGGTCACGGCTTTGAGCAGGCCACTCTAAGGTCGTAACGTTATTCTTCGTTTTCCAGGCTGTTACAAAATTAGCTCGATGGACAGGTGCATTATCATCTTGTAGAATGGTCTGCAGACGTCGTCGTCTCTCAGCAACTAGTGGTAATAAGTTTTGTTGCAAAATTTGACGGTACTTTCTCCCGGTAACACTTCCCTGAACTGTAATGAGCGGACCAACACCATCAGTGACGACTCGCCTGTCTTAACTGTCCCAAGAGTGCAGCAAAGTAGCCATTCTTCCATAGATTTGCGCCACACAAAAACACGTCCATCACTTCCACTAATTTTTATTTTGGATTCATCTGTGAAGACAATTTTCTTCCAGAAGGCCATTGTTTTATCTTTCATCTTCCTAGCCCATTCTAGTCTTTTCTTCTTGTTTTTCGCACTTATGTAGGGTTTTTTACGTGCCTGTCGCCCATAGTATCCCAGTGAATTCAGTCGTCTTCTTGTTGTCTTAACACTGAGTGACTTATCTTCAGTTTTACCCCATTTTGTTGCCAAGTTTCTTGCTGATGCTCTCCGATCTTCCTTCACCAACCTTTCAAGATGCCTGTGATCTCTTGGTGTTGACTTTAGTGGTCTTCCAGAACGTTTGGCCATTTGGACACTTCCACGAAGCCGAAAATTCCGTAGAACAGTCGCAATAGTGCCTTTTGGCCGCTTGGTCTCTTCCGCTATCTTCGAGATTGAAGCTCCTCCTCGTGCCATGCCAACGATGAAAGCTCTTTCCACTTCCTTCAGTTCTTTTCCTCTTCCAATTTTCTAGCTTTGGATATGTCGATTCTGTACAGTAACTGCTATAAGAACTGGTATTTAAGGCCATTTTTAGACTTAATGCTTGTGGGACGTGAACATTATCTTAAATATAAAGTGAAGAGAGCAGATGCTATTTTTTTTAAATAATAACCCTGTATTTAAACTTTTGGGCAGTAACTGTATATATATATATATATATATTCGGATATAGGTGTGGAAGTTGGTGTCTTGAAGAGTGCTCAATGCTTTAACGGCAGAGCGAGTTATACTCGGTCTATAGTTATACTCGGTTTAGTTGCCTGATGATTGCTGAAATGCGTGAAACTTAAAGTAGTAATAAATATTTCAGATCTTTAGAAACCGAGTATATATATATATATATATGTAATATTTAAAAACCGAGCTGGAGTGCTTTATCGGGATTTAAAACACGAGGCGATAGCCGAGTGTTTTAGACCCGATAAAGCACGAACTGCGAGTTTTTTAAATGTCTTCTAAAATGAACCTCCTAATACTCTAATTCGTGTAGAAAGTTTAGAAATTTATCTTTCGTAAGCCAAAAAAATTGAACTTCTTCACGTATAAAGGCACATGTATCTATCACATATATAGATCCGACACACTTATGATTTTCTTTTGTCATTTTCTCATGAATTAATTATGAATTTTAGAAATATATATATATATATATTTCTAACAGAACAAACTTTTCAACATATATATATATATATATATATATATATATATTACATTGCTATTTTTATTCAATGTAAATATTGTAATTTTTCTTAAATTTATAACTGTAACTAAATAGTTACCTTTTTATCACTTTATATTTAGTTGTAATGTACGCACCACTTTGAAATCAGCTAATAGTTGAAGTGGCTTAGCATACTCAAAGTTTTATCAGTATCAGTATCAATTGCAAAATTCAAGCCATGTCCTTGACAACTATGAAAAAATAATAATAGATCACATCGTCAATTTACCTTCTGAGCAGACCAAAAGTGTTACTATACGATAACATTCAAAATAAACATAAGAAATTACGTATCATTTAAAACGTTTTGGCAGTTGCTTGATTCTGAGTTCCAACAGAAAATGTTGAAAATAATTAAATTACATTTTTTGGCGTTTAGATGAGCCAAACTCGTCAACAGCATTGTTAAAAATTGATAGAGTCTGCCAGTTTACCTTCAATGGAAAGAATAGCAAGGTTGGTCAGTTACATGAAGGACTACGTCATGTTTGATATTAGAGATCAACTTCAACCAATGAAGTCTAGTGAACTCTTTTTAGAGTTCACTGACTTCAACCGTTGAACTCTGTAAAAAACTGGAACGATAACTCCTTATGCCCGGCTTTATGATTGGATGAAGCCAAAGTTCCGGCTAGGTTCGCGAACCTGAAGCCAGCTGTCCTACGGTAAGTGCAGTTTAGCGAACGCACCTGGATGCTGACCTTTGCAGTCGGCTCAAGAAAAAATATTATGAACTTTCCGCGGGAAGTTAAAATGCTGCCGTGACCATTGCCGTGATCACATTCGAACGTGAAATGGTCTTAGTGAATGAAGATATCACTAAATTCACAAAAAATAAACTTTACAATACTATTCTACAACCAATACTAACCCTAATCCTTACCCTAACCCTAACTAAATACATGTCAATATAATACTTTTAATAAACCCGTTTTTACTTGGGTTGTGTCTCTTGAAATGTCCCGCCAAATCTCACTTTCATAAGATCATAGAAACACAAGTGCTAATAAAGACTTTAACTAAACGACTACTTATTTTATTGCATACATGTTTCGGCAAAACTCATGCCATCTTCAGTGCAAATGATAATAGGTTATTTACAAGCGATATTTATATGTGACTTGTGACTATTGAGGCAGCAATATACTGGTCAGCATTCAGGTGCGTCCGCTAAACTGCACTCTAGCCGATAACTTCGTCATACTTATCAATTGGGTGGGTACTTTCGTAGATGAAGGAGAAAATCAATTGATTTAAGGTTAAATCTCATTTTCTGGGTGTGGCGAACAATTTCTTCGTGAAGTCGGTTCCATGATAATCCAGTATCAGAGATTTTTTTCCTGGTATTCTCACGGTATTCTTCTTCATATCTGCATCTCAGTAGAGTTATCTCAACGCTCGCAAACTGTGTCCTCCTTTCTTGAATTCCTTGAAGAAGTTTTATCTTTCTTCCTGGGTAAACTTGATTATACTTTCAAACTTCATTGTCAAGACTTTCAGGCGTCAAGTGCGACGCCAGCGGTCTGAAGGAACTTCAGTGTCTCATTGATTTCAACGAGCACTGAGTTCCAAATGATAGGGAAAGGTCTTAAACGTTTCAATCTCACCATCGCGTTGGACAATTAGCCGTCAACGACATCGAGGCTACAACTCCATCGGGTCTGAAATTCGCTTTGCGGTTTTTCCTTTTACGTATTGTCTAATTACTTTCGGGTTGATGGAGCTAAGAAAATGAAAAGTTTTCGATGGTCCCAAAGAATATGATTGCCATTTGCAGCGCTTGCCACGTTGCTGATTCCCCCCTAATTCAGGGACCGGTTTGTCGTACGGATAAAGGCAGCTTTCGGATTGCTATCTGTGATTCGCTTTTGCAACCACGGTGAATTCAGGACATTATAGCAGCGTTGTCATTCCGTTGACCGTGGAGTTTTCCATTGATAAGGCCGTCGTCTATCAGTTTGCTCATTATTTCTGTGAAAGCGGCAGCCGCCTTTCCTTTGAGGGGTATGAAATCCACAAAAGATTCTTCACTGCTATTTTTCAGTAAGAGATATGGAAGTGTCCACTGAGACATCTGATCATTGGGTGACAAATTTTGCTTACTGTTCAAGATGATGGAATAGTACCTTGTCACAGTGCCTTTTTTAAGGAATTATCACGGGGGGGGGGCAAAAGTAAAAATTGCTCTGAAATATGGGGTGTCAAATTTGCGGCTAGCATAGCCTGTCCACCTGAGTGGTGCGGAGTTGGGGAGGTTAGGAATGTGTGGAAAACTTCCTCTCAAAGGGGCCCCATGGAGGGGGGGGGTTGGCGAATTTTTCTTATTATATGTCCGTTTGAGATGGGTTTTGGTGTATTTTCAGTTTAAAATCTGCAGAAAAAAAAGTAAAAACCACATTTTGGGGAAACGTAATCAAACTGATTTAGCGAGTGGGGCATGGAGAGAGGTGGGTAAAACATCGAAAATTATTCGTGAAAAAAAATCACTTCGGTGATATAAACGCACGCATGAGGTAGGGTTTGATTTTATCAGGCTAGTTCATACAATAAATTTTTCTTTTTGAATGAATAGAAGAACTGATCGATCAACATTCTCAGCAAATCAGAACTTAAGGAAATTTTCCCTTTACTTGCAAACGTGGAAAATTAAACAACCAATAATTTTCCCAATTCCCAGGGGCAGAAATACGGTGGCTAGGGGGGGAATCTGATCACTGGGGGGCATTTCCCCCCGATATATAGTTAAAAAAGGCTCTGCCTTGTCACTTTCACCTCATTTATGATCGTCAACCTAGCATGATGGCCAAGAAACTATTATGAGACTGCTTGACATATTTCTCCTCTGATAGCGTTGTTTTGGATGGGCCAATTTGGCTTTGCTTACCAAGACCTCCACTGACTACCCCCACCTTTAATTCTGTTCACAATGGGCTTTTTAGAGGCTTCCGGGAACAAGGATGATGTTTTGAGGCATGCGGCATGTAACTGTAACACCGCAAATGCTCTGGCCACCAAGTTTACACGGAATGACGTACACATAAATTCTAATAACTAGGTACTTTGGTGTCATTATCACTGAATATGACATTATGACGTCATTCATTTGATTTTACTGGCTAAAACCGTCTTTTATTAATACTTCATTAATTTTAATCCTTTCGGTCCTTGATTTTTCTTAAGAAATTTTGAATTATTCAATCTATTTAAAATTCCTTTAAAAATCTTTTGAAATTTGTTTATGAATCCAATTTGCATATATTAAATCGTACAGATATGTGCGATTTGGCGCTAAAAGGTTAAGTGTTACTTGTATAACAAAATTCTGCTAGGACAAATGATGGGTCTCCCCGCAAATTTTCATAGATCTATGTATGGGCACAAATTTTCATAGATCTATGGGTAAAAGTTATGAGTTGAGAAACATGTAACGTCATAGTTAAGTGGTTAACAATTGACTCAGTCGGCCTTTTTCTTGAAAACTGCGACAGAATTTAGTTTAACAACTATGAAAATAGTATTCTTGGGTAAAAACTACATTTTAACAATATTTTTGGAGCATTTGTTTGGAAGCAATGAGATAGCACAGGCTAATGTTTTATCAAAAGTAAATTTGTCGTTTTGGTATACCCCATCTTGAACACGTCGTCATGGATGTGCTAACTTGATTACCTTTAAATTTATAGGTTTCAATAACTAACCTTAAATACGAAGCAACTGGAATGCAGAATTTTATTTGGTTATGGAATGTTTTACATAAGAACCATATGAGGCAATCACAGAATTACTGAGGGAAATGACATTTGTTACAAGCTCAATCCAGCATCTTGGATTTTGACATTTTAAATTTCACGTTTTCTTCAAATTCACTTTAGATGAAACTTAATTAATAATCATATTTTTGATAAAGCGTTCACATTTAAGTAGAAAAATACAAATGGAAACCACAAAGTTCGAAATAAATATTGACGAAAGCGAAAAAAAGGAAAATTTTGTAAAACACAGTTGTCGAGAAACGGTTGTCAAGGCAAATCTTCAAGCATCACTGGAGTAATAAAGTTGCAGGTGCTTACCGAAAGAGACGCCGTGGCGACATGCCATAGAATATGATTCAAAACACTCACTATAAGCAAAACGGTGTGCTACCTGGCAGATGGGTAAAAACATAGGAAAACCAAAACAAGGAAAGAAAACACCACAAGAAACATGAGGGCAGCTATTTTTAAGAGAGTCGTTTATTGCGACCAATACATGACCGTAACCACGTGAGCTAAAATGGTACGCCTGTAATACAAATATAAGACCGATAAGCGTTAGTTGTCAACCATTAAAACATTTGGAAGAAGCGATCAGGGACACGAGCCATGGCTGCAGTTGTCCCTGTCCTTGTTTGAAACTGTTCCACCAACCTATATCCATAACAAAATCCTTGACGCTCTTGTTAATGCAAGCAGGGTTTGCACCATTTTCAATAGAATTAAATGGCTAGTTAAATGATTTTGATACTAAATATTGAAATCTTACTTTAAGCTTTTTGTGCTTCAAAACCTCGCCCCCAGGTGCTTAAAATCATCGGGCGTTAGCCATAACAAACCAAAGTGCGCATTCGAACAGGACAGGGCTAGTGCAAGGGACTGTTAATTGGACTCAATCGCCAGAAGTCACTGTTTTTAGGAACTGACTACATTGGAAAATTTCAGCCCGGGCTGAAACTGAAATCAGAAATGAGCCCAGGCAGGAATTTTTCGGTAGCCTTTGTTGATTTGGCAACTTACATTTTCCCACGCCTGTCAATCATCTTTTCAGTCCGGGCTGAAATCTTTTCGTGCGATTACATGGGATTTTTCAGCCCGGGCTGAAATTCTTTATGTAATCAGCCCTTAATTTGGATTTTAATATAATGGCAACCGTTTTTAATTTTGCGTAGAATACTGAATGTTCTATAACACGACGATGAAACCTTTCACGCACGCTCGATAAAATGCCTTTATTTACACTGGATAACCCTATCAGCTACATAAGCTGTTCTCCCCAGAGGTCCAATAAGGGCCACCCCTCATGGGTCACGTGTTACTACAGGAGGAAACCGGAGTACCCGGAGAAAACTTGCGATGCTTGGTAAAGCAAACTGGACAACACTCTTCTCACACGTGACCGAGGTAACTTTAATCAGATAACTGCACTGAGCCCGGAATCGAACCCTAATCACAGTGGTGAGATACACGTGCACCACCACTGTGCCACCAGCACCCCACTCGTTCTACTTCAAATGTTGATACAAGCGTACCATTAACCGTTTCTTAGAAGTATTTCCTAAGAGCAGGTTTGGATATAAGTATTTGAGTTAATGTATATTAATCCTAGATGAACTTCAAGGAATAGAAAATTTCCCACTCCGCAACAGACATTGCTAATAAAGGTTCAAGAGAACTTTCATCATGGACTAAATCACGTTGGAATTTGGTTCAGCGACAAGAATACGTGCAAGGCTTTCCAATATTGACCATTTTTGTGGAAAACTTAATGGTTAAGGCATTAAAGTTGTGTTCGAGTTTAAATACCTAGGAGTTCGCTTTGGTGACTATCTTAACGCGGAATGCCCATGTGGGTTTCACCAAAACCTGGCATGACGTAATGGATTCTTTGGTAAATCACAAGCAGTATGACATCACATTGTCCAAACGTCATTTACTTGTCCTGGTCCACAAAACAAACTATTTTGCTGTTGTATTAGTAAAACAACTGTTCTGCTATGTACCAAGCGGCAAACTATGAAAACATGGGAAAACGTCTGAACGGTGCTTTCGATGACGATAACTGGAAAGCACGACTTGACAATCCACTCCCGGTTTTCATATTCTTTCCCCTCGCTCAAAATAAGTTTAATATTACCGGTTGCCATGGATTAAGGCCATGGCTTCTACGTGCAAACGTCTTTTTCTTTTGCTACAAGGGCTTTCGGCTGGAACACAAGATATATATCTATTCAATTTATACAAGTAAAAGTCGATTGTCAAGACAAAATTCCTTTAGTTGAAAACGGGATTTGCACGGTAAACATCACGATTTCCAAACCGCCACGCGAGGACCGTTACCCTGATCAGTAAATAAAAACGAACTTTGACACCTCGAATATAACAATAATCTTTAACTTCCGACATTCTTGTACATAGACTGCACAACTTTAACTAGCCATTCAAAAACAGTGAGTTTATTAATTCACTAAAATTCCGTAATTACAAAAGTCTGTTCATTAATTTAATATAATGTTAAAAGCTATATAATGTGGACACAACCTAAAAAGACAGTTTGTCATTAGGTGCATTTTGCGTTGGAGGTTTTGACTCTACACTTTTATCTTACAACAGGTTAAAAATATTTGTCGTCCAGGTCTCGTAATTTTTTAAAAAATTAGTAAAAGGGCAGTAGTGGATCCAGAAATGTTTATTTTCCTTTTGCCGATATATTTTTAGTCTGCTCAAAGTCATTTTTATGATTGCCAATACAAGGATTGTCTTGGTACTCAGGCACCACATTGGATCCGCCATAAGACTTCTAAATTAAATCGTCAAAAACCGACGTTTGATACTGCAGCTCTCTATGGGAAGCTTGAGCATTAGAATTAGGTTCACTCTCCCTATTATTATCCGATATATTCGCATTATTTCCCATCCAAGTACAGGTTTGTTGCGAACATTCGTACAAAAATTCATCCAGGAAAGAGGAGGTCTGAAAGTTGTCAGATTCTATTGTGGCTGGGGATTTTAGGGGGCAAGGGGAGACGTTGCAGGTGGATTTTCCATCTCTCCCTTGAGTTTCGATGATTCTATCCCCGCTTTCACTGGTCTGGATGATATTTGGCAGAATATTCGTATGAACATATGTAGGCAATGTAGGCATATTTGCCTTTTTAAAATTATTGTCCGAAGTTTTCATTCTTTCATTTTCAAACGAATTATTGATATCTATTTCTTCGTTCTCTGGTGGAATATCTGTGTAGAATTGTTGACCTGACGACGATGGTAATTCGGTATTCTTTACATTATCGTTCGAAGCCACTGTATGGTCTTTTTCTAGCCAGTCAGTTACACTTGTCTTTAAGATAGGTGCTTTACAAACTTTAGTGTAAGATTTTTTTTGCGAAGATCGACGACAACGGTATTCGGTCTGCTTTAGCGGACTTTCGCTCTTGGTAGACCTTTTAGTTACCTTTGTATTGTCCGAAATTTTTTCCGGAGAAGATTCAATACTTTCGGGATAATTTAAATCGTTCTCTTTCGGGTAATGCTTTGTCTTATAATATTCCCTAAGTATATTAAGTCTGTCCCTTGTTTTACTATTCACAACAACTTTAGCAAGATCAACTTCTGATTCATAACCTTGTTCTCGAGACATTTCCAAAAACTGATTCATTCGTATCGTCTTTGGTGTCTCCCCAAACAAAATGAAATTGTCACCGATCCTGCTAATTGACATTTTCTTTTGAATACTAAGAAAAAAAAGAGTAAGATACAACATAAGAAATGTTTTATAACTAGTATGTCTCGCAATGAATAACGTAGAATATCTTTGGCGCAGCGCCAAGTTAAAGGACGGGAGTAAACGGCATGCACAAGCAAATGTAAATTAACAACAGCATCAACAAAAATTAGATTTAAAAACTCTTCCCGGAAAAGCTGGCTCTCGAACTACAAAAAACTAACTTTACATAGGCTTCTGAACATCATGACATATAGCTACAATGTACTGTCAGACTCAGTACCAGCCTTCAAAAGATAACTGACTAAAGTCCGATTTGTGCCGGACAAAATGAAAATGTTACGCTTGGTAAAGCTTTTAGGTGAATCTCTTCATCGAAGAGAAAACTAATCCCAAGGTACTAAACTTTTAACTTCCGAATTCTATTCAATTCTAACACGTGATAAAAATTACCTCTGAGTAGCTGATTTAACTTTCATATAGCATTTTCCAGAGTCCTCCTTTTCGTCTGCCTTTGTAACGAATCTCTCATTGCTAGTACCAATGTCGTCGCTTTCCTCACCATCACTCTAGGCCAAGATATGATATAAAGTGGCATGTGTTGTTGAGATATCTCATTTTTTCTCACAATTCAAAAACGATTAAGAGGAGAAATTTCAAGTGAAGACTGATTGAGTGTGAACCCTCTTGTAGGACCCAACCGCGGGGTGTTACAAAAAAAAAAACATGCAACTTTTAGACATTTCAGAATTAACTGAATCCACGATCCTGGGAATCAGAGCTCTACATCTGGAGCAACGAACAAAAAGCAACAGAGAGATTGGCCCCAAAAATTGCCCGCCAATTTCATCGCTGATATAATTTAAGTCAAACGTTGGCCGTAGGTTCCTGCAGCTTACCGCTCTATCGCCATCAATACGAAACCAACTTTTTCGATTTAAAAGACCCAATGTTAGTAAAATTTACTGCTACACAAATTTCGTACCCTTAGAACCATTTGAAAATAAAGTTCTGATGAACAAACAAGAATCGACTTAACCCTATTTAACATGGCATATCGGTATGCCCTTATTTCACATGGGGGGGGGAGAGTTTTTTTGGCCCCCCCTATTAACACGTTGATGAAATGAGTAATTCCTCCAAAAATCACCAACTACCAATCAGAGACAAACTTAAGAACTCTTGTCAACAAAGTCAACCTTCTTCAATGTGGTGAAAAGAAAAAAAAAACTAACAAAAACCAAGTAAGTATTTTTAGCTGATCGAAAGTCAAAAACACAAAAACAATTACGTGTTTCTTTTAGGTTAAGACGGAACGTACAACACGAATTTCGGTAAACTTTTGGCGTGAAATCTTCCGTGTTTGGATTTTAACCAATCAGAGCCCGCTCATGATACACCTTGTTTCATAAAAAGCAGGAACGCATCAGAAATACAATGATCGATGAATTGGTTGGTTGATTGATTCAATAAGGATTTACATAACCAGTGTGCTGTGCCCAAATTTTTCTGGGCCCTCATATGAGTACCAAATTGCAAAATATTCAAATATCACAAGCGATGTAAATCCTCAATTGTACGAGCGAAATCATCATTAGAAAGCATTTAAAGATAGTGCTATGCCTGAAAGCGATAAAACAAGATTTTGGCGTTTCGAATGAAAGCCCTTCGACAGAGTAAAAATTTTGGGATAAAATTTTGTGGTCCAACCTGTTGAAAAATTTGTTTACAACCACAAGCTATACAACCACAAACAACGTTCTTTCGTTAAGGCGAATTGCGATTTTCCACAACAAGTCTTCTTGCAAATGGGTGAAAGCAACCAAAAAGGTTTAATTTATTGAACAAAGATAACGACGTGATTGCTTGATGAAAGTGACCCGTGCTCTTTGTAGCTATGTAATTCTTGCAAAAACGTCTTCTTTCTTTAATTTACTACGAGTATTCTTTCAATGGAGTTTTTAATTACAAGCGTAGGAGAAGTTCGTGGAAAAGCGATTCAAAACCTTTGTCTTATAAAATATAATGTCATATTGATTTGTTTTCATGTATACCTTAACTGCACATACTGAAATGTAATCAATCGATGTGCAATTAATGTATGTGCAATTATGCGTAAGGAAGTGCAATTAACGTAGGTAACAGAACGAACTGAAAAGCCTAAATCATTCGAGTTACGACAAAATCGGCCGACGACGGAACGGGAAGTCGACTTGTTAATGACGAGTACGATTTCTTGCAATAATTTCACAAAGTTTCGATTATCTAACAATGACATCCCTTCTAAAATCACGAGCAAAATTGGCGATTGCAGTAAAGAGTTCAATAAAACAACTATTGATATTTATATTTACTGAGCTGGAATTGGTCACTAGTAATGACCATCTTAAGTTTGACTGGTCATCAGGGAAGTACACTACGACGCAAGAGTTTAATCAATGGTTAAATTGCACTTCTTTTAACCAGGGGGGTTATACCGTTCCTTAAGTGATTTCGAAAGGGATACAATTAATTATTTAATCGTACTTCTTTCGACTAGTCAGAATTCGGTAATTTTGTCAAGCATATGATGTGAAGGAAAATTATGTGCATTTTCCCATACCTCAACGGCTGCAAAACAATTCGCCGGTTGCTGAGAGTACTGACCAAGCTCAAACACTTCCTTTATTGCTCGAGAGGTCATCTCATTTTCAGCTCTGCTTGTTCCAATAATTGACTTATTCGAATGAGTATGTTTCACACCACAATCCTCTAAACCAAAGGGAAGACTATATTTTAGTTCATAACATATCCACCATTAACGACACCATACCACAACTAAACTACCCTAAACTGTACCGCACCATACCATACGACACCGACCATAACCAGGGGTACACCAGATTTAGTATCCGGCTGGATTGCTGGATATTTATTTGATTCAGTTTTCTACAAAAATGTACCGATTGACGACACAAAAAGGCACAAAAGTAGCTGGTTGGTGGTAAGTTTCTAGTTCATTCATTAAACCACCTTAAACAAAAGGTATTAACTATCAATTGAAGATTGCAATATGCAGGATGGTGTGAATATGTTCTTGCACCAATTACCAAAACGTACAGCGTTAACTCTTTCTCAACCCATTTGTTTGGAGCAAGAAATTAGAATATGAAACTTTAAAAAACCGTATTTTCCTCATTACTTTGTTCAGTGGCTCTGTTTGCGTCTTTCGCTTGCTATTTGCATTTATTTTAAGATTAATTGTAGAACTTGTCAGAGATCACACCGAACCATTGTGATAACAGATTTAGTACAAATGCTGTTTGGAATAAGTGACATCTCCAATATAGTCTAGAGGCAATTCAGCAAATATTTCTATGTAATAACCAATAACAATCTCTACAGTGTAACTCTAACAGTTACTCATGCGAGCAATAATCTGGGACCAAACTGAGAATGGTTTATTATTAATCTATTATTATGGTATCAGGCCGGATTTTCTTTCACTATCCGGCAAATCCGGTACCCGGCCGGATAGCAAAAATCACCATCCGGTGTACCCCTAACTATAACATCTTGCCTGGTACGGTGGTACTCAGATGCGGAAGGATTTAGGGAGAACACAAGCAGCTCTTTTCTGCGACAGTTTATCACGTCCATCCCCAGTCCTCCCAACGCTCTACACAATCAACGATTCTCAATTGACCGTAACTAAAAAAGGACAGAACTTGTACTTTAAGCATATTCCTTTGGGTGCAGAAGATGTCGTCTATTGCTGAAATATATAAAAATAGGGTTACAACGGTAAGATTTTTTAACCTTATTTTTAACACATTCTTCAGCTATTATTAAGGTTAATTTACGTTTGCAATGCGTCGTGATTAAATGTACAGTCATTTTTTGGTACAGTCAACACATCGATCTTAGTTTCCCTATTTGCTGTCCCGTTTCAGACCCCGTGACGTTACTCCGGGGAACTGTTTCTTTGAAATTTAATCACATTCAGACACGCATCAAAAGCATTATTATGAACATGATACAAAAGTAAACTATCACGAGGTTTGAAAACGGGAAATTGCATACACAACGAAATAGGTCAATTAACACGCCTGGTTACGAAACAGTGTCTAGGCACTATTGAAATCCAAGGATATAGCGCATTATCGAAAATTTCCAACCCTTGCAAAACGCAACGAAAAGTCTTTTAAAGCTAGCTTTCTATTCTCAAGAAAACATAAATTAAGGAAAGATAAAAGTCTGGTTACCACAAGTGAAGCAAGCACAAGCACAAGAATGAAACAGAAGGAACAAGGAAAATATTCCAGAGGGGCAACGCAGGCACATGCAAGCACGAGTATAAGACCAAGACAAAAGAGACAACAAAGGGTTCTCTTGTCACATGCTTGCGCTTGGACGTGCATCACCAATGTGAAGGAGGCTACAAGTGCTCCGCGATAGCTCTCTATCTGAGTCTCAGCAAGTTAATGTGTTAGAGCGTATTACCATTCTGCGTGTATGGCATACATGACATTCGTTAACATCAATAACATTTCATATTGAGCTTTGTGGAACTCCTCATCTAATCGTATGTTGCCTTGATAGGGGTGACATATTCTGACCTTTAGTACATTTGAGTTGCTTCAATTGAGTACCCACAACAAAACTACAAGCTGTTTCAGTAACCACAGGTATTGGTATACCCTTGACACGTTCTTTAATGGGAAATAGCTTTCAATTTTCGGTTATTGTTGGAGTTGTCGCCTAGTACAAACCAAAAATTTGCAATAGGGCCATTCATACAAAGAAAATAATTAGCACGGTTCGTATACAACATGTCTGAAAAAAGTCGCCAACCTTTCATTTTCACCAGCATTAAATCAGACGCAAAGTTTAGGAGGTAAACCAGTTTATGGTGCACTATTTGAACGAGTATTTGTGACTTATCTTGGAATATGCTACAGTGTTTTCTTATATAAATGCTCCAAATACAGTCTTGTGCACAATTTCAGTTTTCACAAATTAATTAAGGTAATTTCTGTTAAGCCAGATGATTAGTGATATTGCCATGTTGATGTTGCACAATATTCTAAGATAACAAGGAAGGAATTTCAATTTGTTAATGATGCGCTGACTGAAAAACAGAGAACAGGCATATTTAAATCATGAAATGGTACAAAAAAGTTTGTTCAACTGTTAGATGTTTAAAGACAAACGACAACTAAACGAACTGGTCTTCGAATGCAAACGAGAGGTGTAATGTGATTCTTATCTGTCAAAAACAAATTAAGTCATCGAGAAGAACCAGCTAACATTTTTTAGTCTAGACATTCGTTAATGATCACTATGTTTAAAAGTGTTACCCGCTTGCGTGGCCAGATCAACCGAGAATTAATCATGCACACGGACCCGAGTATAGAGCTGCAAGACCTACAGCTAAAGTTCACGATGACATGTTCGATATTTTGATCCTCCAACATAATATGATAATTTTCTTTAAAGTCCCAAAGAATAAGGGGTTCAACATTTTGCGACAGAAACGAAGGATGGAGGCGATAGATGAGCTGGTTTTGAAGAAGGAAACCAGGACTTAGAAATGGAATTTTGATTTCTGTTACATCAGTAAAAAGGTTTATACGAGAAAAAATAGGCCGCGCTTAGTGTAAGCCTGGGCTAAACAACCCATGAACAGTGCAGTTATACGAGTTTCTTTATGACTTATAAATAAGCTTCGTGTTACTTTGGTCACGAACAACATCACTGTAGAGCCAGACGTACGAATGTTCGCGGCCTATTTAAGCCCAAGGTTATGTTAGTTCTGACTTATCAAGGACCTTAATGAGGCCTTAAGTGCATTACGATTACGAAATGCAGAAGTGTGCTGTGAAAGAAACACTGCTTTTGCAGATCTGGAGCTAGCCTGACATGTTTAGTGGGGTAAAATATTGTCTACGGGGCTCATGACTAAACGATAAAAAGTGTTTTTTGTTTGTAAGGTTTTTCGTAAATGCTTTGAGGGAACTGAAATTTATTTGGGAAAACCTCAGCCTATATAGCTACGGCCTGTACCATCAAACAGCGAGGCTTTTAGGTTTACTCTTTCAAAGTATTCTTAACGAAGGCAAAAAATAGCATGTCTGAAACTCAATTCTTTCCACCTAATTTTCCACCACGATGGCGACCCTTTGGTACTTTTTGCTCTCGCTAACACCAGAGGACGTTACTCATTAAATATCCAAGAGATATAAGGACAGGTCACGCGAAGCAACAGCGATTTCTTTGTCTTGCTATTTAAATAGCTGTCTCAAGGAGCAGGAAAAATTCAACTTCTTGCGACAAGACAAACAACCCTTGGATGACAGTGTTGACAACTTTGATCAAGACAGAAAATTAAAATTCAAGGTGTTGACTCATTGTCACTGTTGATGAAACATCTTTACTAACTTAAAGGTACAAAATAGCGTCAAGCACGCATTTTTGATTATCATGAAATTAGCTCCAGATACTAGAAATACGTGTACGCAACAACCTTCGCCCACCCTTCCAATATATTTCTCGAAAATTCGAGTAAGATGATAGCTTTTCAGAAGACAATTCGTCCTTACTGTAACTGGAAGAGTGAATGCAATAAAAAAACACAAACATATTGGCCGGAAATTTACAATGATCCAAATTGGAAATTATTTTATATTTAAACAGCTTTTCGTCGTGTTTATGATTAAAATTTAAATTCTGTTTTATTAAAACAAAACATTCGGCGAGAATTACCTTTAACTGGCTGAAAGAATTCCATTCTCACAATTATACAACGGATGCTCGTATCAAGACCCTGTATTAGTTGCGAGCTTGTGGTGTTTTGTGTCGTTTCTCAATCAAATTTCTCACTCATTTTGCATTAAAGAAAGATATTTTTATGAGATGGCGAGACTGTGCGTCTTAGAATTGAAACATTCTCATAGGTTGCTGGTCGGATACCAGTCTTACGGATAACTCATGACTGAAAATTTTCTTGATGTTTTTTTTGTCTTAAAAAAAATTGATAAATTCTATATTATCTCAAAGTTGGTTAGAAATGTCAGAGGTGCTATGATGGAGATTTTACTAAGTATTCAAACGAAGGTACAAGTCTCAGACTTTAGTGACGAAGGTAAAACGAATAACGAAACCGACAAAATAAACAAAGAAAACAAGAACGAATTCTGCAATTTATTGCTGACCAAAAAACGGAAAATATAAAACACGGAAAACAAAATACAAGCAAACCTGGTAAAACTTTTGTGGCAATAAAAACGAGTTGAGAGAAGCGGAACTACCTTTTACGAAGTACATTTTTACGTGGCTAAACTTTTTGCTTTGTTCATTTTTGAATACGTAAAAATCAAAAATGTCGAAGCGTACTTTTCATGATTAAATTTATGTAAAAACAATAAATTTACTGGAAATATTCCATTCCTTATTTTGAAGAACCGGAGGTTTTCGTATTCCGTGTTTTAAAGATTCCGGATTTTGAAGATTGCGGCTTTCAGCATTCTGGGTTTTAAAGGTTCCGGCTTTTCGCATTCCGGGTTATAAAGATTCCAGCATTTCGCATTCCGGATTTTAAAGATTTCAGGTTTTTGCATTCCGGATTTTAAAGATTCTGGATTTTCTCAATCCGGGTTTTAAAGATTCCAGGTTTTAAAGATTCTGGCTTTTCGTATTCCGGGTTTGAAAGATTCCGGCTGTTCGTATTCCGGATTTTAAAGATTCCAGCTTTTCTCATTTCGGATTTTAGCATTCCCCATTCCCCGTTCTCCGATTCTCCGTTCCGGGTTTTAAAGATAGCCAATCGCGTTTCGTTCAACACCAGCGAAGAATGTCGTTTACACTGAGTCCCTCAGCAAATGTTCGGGCAACAAGGGCCAGCTCGAGTTCCTTTACGTCTTTTGTAGATATTCATCAGAAAGAACAAAGTCAAAGCCTAGCTGTGAAAAGTGATAACTTGGACATATTCCATGGGGCTAAGTTTGAAAACTGCTCTTTCAGAATCCGAGTCATGAATGGTCTTGTAACCAAGATGGCCTCAAAAACTGAAACCAATCGTAAGCACTAACTTTAAAAAAAGCCATTTCGTGGGCTGATGTTCAATCGTTTACAGGCTTCAGTGTTCAAATGATGTAAACAACTTCGTAGAGGTTCATAATAGCGAAAAAAGAAGAACAATAACGTTCAATCCAAACTCTCGTTTTGTCAACAACATACCAGTCGCCGAGTTTGCACGCGGCATACTTCAGTGACCGGAATCCTTGAATAGATACCTATTTATTTATATATATATATATATATATATATATATATATAATTAACAAATAGAAAATTGCTTGAGTGTCTCGGTGCTGTGATAGAAAGATGAATGACGTCATTTCAATCAGAAAAATGGCTTTGGTATTTTTCTGGTTGAAATGGCGTCATTCATGTTTCTATCAGAGTACTGAGACACGAAAGCTATTTTCTATTTGTTTTATAAAATAACCAAGGTTTTTTTGAGTTTTCGTGACGTCATCCATGTCTCTATACTCTAATACAAAATGAAAATGACGTCAGCCGGGTCTCTGTACTCTCAGAGAAAATGAGGCTCGTCCAACCAGAGCGTGAATAGGACGCGTGTTATTTTATAAATATATATACAAACATAGACACTACGAAATTTTTTCTTCCTGGTCACCACGCGTGTAAATGGACTCCTCGCACGTCGAGATTAGTACCGTCGCATCGCACTTCTTCGGCATCTTTATTTTGAATAAGAAAATGCTTGGAGTCCGTGAAAATAGAATCCTATGACAGACGGTTAAAAGGTAGATTTCAGTTTATGACGCAGCCGATGTTACAGTCAACATGAACAATTTATCAAACATCGGATTGTAAAATTAAAAGTAAAATAAAAGGTTGAAAAGTAAAAGAATGAATTTTTTAGTTATTACCCGTAGCGCAGTTAAGGGTGGGCAGTTGCTTTCACCAGCACTTAATAAGAAAAACACTTTTTATTCAATTTTTTCCCTTAGCAATCTGGACTTTTTTTGCTCTATTTGCTATCGCTAATTCATTATTCAGCATTTTCGATGCTACAATCAAAAAGGTCTTAAGTTAAACGTAAGTCGTGTTTGTAGATCGCATTGTTAACATACCATATATTGAAACCTGCAACTAATGCAATGAAAGTGAGTTTTAGTAGTTGTAGGGTCGGGAAGGAGCAGGAGTTACAAGGTCATGACCGAGCGATCTATAAATGAAAGCAACGATAAAGATGTAATATTTAAAGCTGAATGATAGTGTTTAGTAGCCGAATGTTTCAGATAGTACCTCATTGGAAATGGTAGTACTGTAGTAGTATATAGTCATGCATTGACTTAATGTGTAAACAGGTAGTGCCAGATAGTGACTTAAAATAGTGTAGTTATGCAGTACCCTAGTTATCGAAAATGAATGACAAGGCAACAGCCGAGTATTTCACATTCGATGAAGTAAGTTCTATGATTTTTTAAGTGACGTCAAAAAATTTTGACAATTGCATTTTCTGAGTGGCAATAATATGACGAAAACAGGAATTACATATATTTGTATTGGTAATGATGTAACATTTTAAACTTTCGACGCATAGGTTAATATTAGAATTGCAAAAAATAGCAAGTTCTAAAGTTAACTTTTGAGAATTCTATACATATCTTCATGATTTTGTAACACATGGCTCCATGAAGTACAACCTTTTTAAGTGTTTTTATTAATGTGAACAAGCTACGGTTGGTGGAAGAACCTGTAAGTTATGGTTAATTTAGTCAATCGACGGATTGATTGATCAATCGCGGTACGCCGGTCAATCAACATATGAAAATTTGAATTTAAATGTGGTACGCATGTGTTCTTTATTGAACAAAATTCCACAAAATGTTTTTCGAAACCAAAAGTACTCTATTCAATCGAAAAATATTACAATATAACAAGGTCTGTGACAGTTTCACCGATGCATTCAAAATCACGCTTAACTTTACTAGGGTCTTTTAGTCGCTCCTCTGTTCCCAACGAAAATATCCAGACCGCCGTTAGTCACCTGCCACCAGTGAAATTTATTCACACAGGCAAGGTTGCGTAGTAACCATTTACAAATAATCGAAAGACCCTTAGCGTCCTGTTTTCTTTTTATGCCAAATGCTAATTTCGGACAGAGTTTTGAATATATTGTTTACCTTAAAAGCTATAAAACGATACGATTTTGAAGTCCTGAAAGCATTTGTCTTATGGAAAGTTATCCGTCCGATATCTTCCTGAGTTGCTTTTAATGAAGTAAAAACTGAACAAGTTTTGGGAATCGTCTCAGAGATGTGATCGTTGTGAATATTAATTTTCGTATTCCGTATTTTAATCGACAAGAAGTACGAAAATATACATGTAGCATTTGAAACGTTCGTGTAGTTTAAAAGTATCGGTTAAAGAGAATATAGAGGAGAGTTCACTGACCCAATCACAATGATTTTGTTTTCTGTCTGTAAGATTTTGTAAGTCACATGAGCAGCCAGGAGAGGAGAATAAAGCCTGGGTACGAGATTGAACTACGAGGTTTTGTTATTGAAGTACAATTAAATAATCATCCAAACAAATATAAAACAAACAAACAAAATAAACAAACCCAAATCAACAAATAGACAAAAAATCCCCAACAATGACACAAACAAAAAACAGGCAAAAACTAAATAAAGGGCACAATACGACAAACTTATTTTAATTAATTACCTAGGATCTGGTTAACTTGACTATCCTTCGATATAGCAGTTTGTCTTGGTATGTCCCTATTAACCAAAAATGAAGTAACAATAAGAAGCAAATAGAAGAAACAAAATGATAAAAGTACAAATGAACTAAAGAATAACTCTACAAATCCGTTCACGTATAAACAAGCAAACAATTGAATGGACATTACCAACTTAATATATTCAGACGTCGAGGCCACGTTCTTGGCAATGGCCTTCGAACTTCAGCTGGCACAGCCCAGCAGTACATTCGCAGGGTTCCGAGTTTGATTCCCAATTAGAGGCCCGAGAGTTGCTTTTTTTGCAACTCGCCCCAATTGTGTCTTAACGCCTCAGCTTCCTATCGTACATTTCCGTACGATTCAATAAATGCAAATTAGATTCATGAAGCAGATTTCAACAGAATTTCAAAAGAATTTTGTATTGATGGAATAATCTAAAATTTCTTTTGAAAATTCTGGGATCTAAAGGGTTACAGTGTATGACATTGACGATCGAAAATTAGCATTTATCTAATAAATATTTCTGAACAAACACACGAACAAGCAAGCTAGCAAGCAAACAAGCAAACAAACAAACAAACCAACAAACAGATATTCACAGAATACTGTAATATTCAAAGTTTTAATACATGGAAATTGTTCTCCCGTACAGTTGATTTTTTCGTCTTTTCCAGTCCTCTTCACTTTGAGGTAACTGCGATCGTTTCTTGTGCAATTTCTTTTCCTTAGAAACGTTTCTTACTTTGGTAAATTTCATGGGTGGATTTTCACTTTCAGTCTTTTTCACATTCTCGTGTCCAATTTCACTTAAATTGCCTTCAGTGCCATTGTTTGAAACCGTTTTCTTGTTGTTACCATTTAGGCCGATATCATCGTCAAGGGTTTCATCTTCATTGAACTGCGAAGTGACTGCTTCTAAATCATGTCCCTCGTCCTCCTCACATTCTTCAGGTACACAAGTGCGTTTCTTGCAATATTAAGTAAAATATAAAAAGAACTGTCAAAAAGAATGTCCTAACAAACATGAGAAGTAAATTATATATATTTACGATTTTAACGTCAAACGACAACAATTTCACGCAATGCAATTACACTTTATGCCACTATTTAGAAATGTTACTCTTTATCAACGTTTTACTTTTCCACTTTCATGGACAATGTCATAAACTTACGGGTTTCTCATCAACTTTCTCATTTTCAGGTAGCAATTCGTATTTGGCCATTCTGAATCCTCTCTCTATTTTATCCGATCTTTTAAAAATATCACTTGCGACACAGCACCCATCATTTCGTAATGTGAATAAATTTTCAATTCCAAACAACTCTCCCTTTTTGTCTTTTTCGCCATCAACTGCTGTAAAGTACCGACGTTCGTTGTTGCCCTCCACAGCAACGTTTGCCAATTGCTACAAACAAAATAAATTATTAGTTTCAAACATCTAAATTTGTTAAACAAAAATGTTTTTAATTGGTAAGCAGCATTTTCAACGTCATTTCTTCAATATTACCAAGTAATAAGACAGATGACACAAAGCCATGCAATAGATTTAAATATGGTGATAAAAGGTTTGATCTTATAGTAGAAGCCTTATGATGTCCAAGACGTAATAGTTAAAGGCCGACAATGAGGGCTAGACTGGGTTTTCAATTACGAGGAATTCCTTCTAGTCCGAGGCGAAGCCGAGGATAGGAACGATTTCCGAGTACTTGAAAACCCGGTCTAGTCCAAGTTGGAGGCCTTTGAATGACTTCTCAGAATCAATTAGTGTATTGGCACAATAAATTAGTGCATTAGTAATGAGTCTATGGATGAATAAACTGATTGTGTGAAATTATATTTTAAGTCCAAGGACTGGAAAAAAACAGTTCTAGTCCTCTGCCGAATACTTCCATATTATTTCAAGTTCGCTCGCGTAGTGCCATTCAGCGCGTCTGATTGAATGTTATACTCATGAATTACTAATGAGTTTGAGAAATTATTATATTACATGGCCGAACTCGTTTTTGGGTCCGTAAGCAAATTTACGCATTCTGATTGGTTGCTGAGCGGTACTAAATTTTACGATATTTGGACCGGTCCAAATACGCTTTTTACTCCGGACTGGAACATTTTTAAGGGAAAAATCTTTGAGCTGATTTTAACTATGTTGAAGGAGTATTAAGCACTTACAATGAAAAATTCCGAACAAAATGTGCTGGAATACTACAATTGCTTTTCTTTAAAGCTAATTATATAAAAGTTAATTTAAAAGTTAATAAGATAATTACTTCTTATAAACCGAGAGCACGGTCATTACGGGAAAATATCAGACCGGGGTCTTGACAGTAAGGGCCGAGCGCAGAGGGCGAGGTCCGTACATAAAAGATCCTGGTCTGATATTTTCCAGTAATGACCAAGCGGACGAGGTTAATAAGAGGTTTATTATATGGCTTTTTTTAAACAAGCAAAATATACTCTGGTAAAAACATGTTACATTCGTATAGCGTGAAAAAGAGTTAGTCTTTAAGGGCTTTTGCAGATACAGAACATAAAAAAGATCAATTTGCTGCGAACTCCCGAGGAAAAAACAATAATTTAGACATCTAAATGAAAACAATGCCAATAAAGTGGGGGTTTTTCATGCAGCAGTTTTTCCTACAGACCAACAAGTTTTGGCGGGAAAACTTCCCAGTTGCTTTTGAAGATAAACAAACGAGATTCAACTTAGTTTTGTAAAGGATTAATCAAAAACAAACTGCTAACGACTTGGTTAAACCTTTTCCTCGAAGACTTTTATCAGAAAAGTAGACGAATAAATATAAAAACACGCAGTCTCTGGCAAAAAAACAAGATTTAAACATTTGCTGATGCAAATCAGAACCCGTTATGGACCGGTCCATTATGGGAAAGTAGTGACCACCAGTCAGAGCGTCTCAGCCAATCAAAACGCTCCATTTCACCGGCAGTTGTACCAGCCACATGATGATTATATATAATTAATGTTTAACTGGTGGGAACAAGAAGCCCAACGAACATTTAACGAGGTAAAGGAAACAGCAACATCCTACAATGAAAAACCTAGTTAAATATGGGAAACGAAATCAACCAAAAACCAGGTAATAAATTTCTTACTAACCTGGCTAACGGTCCATGTTTCTTATAAAAAGTTAAAAGGTTGGTAGACTGCCGTTTATCATAAATTCGGTAGTCTACCAACCTTTTAACTTTTTGTGCTGTTTTATACTACCCACGCCGCATCTCATTTTTATATCACTGTCATGTTTCTTATACATCGGCATATAAAGATTCGAAGATTTAGAGCAAGGTTTCTGCCAGGGGGATCGAGGGAATGATTCTCAAAAATTTTTGGAAGATATCTACCAAAATGACACGCGGCAGCACTTTGTTAATGTTGTTATAGTCACTTGAGGTAAGAATTGATGGCTTGTCACGTTTCCAACGCTAATTAAACCATAATAAAATATGGCACTACTGTCAATCATACAATTCCTAACAAATGATTCTGGGGTGAAACTTCTGGGTGGCATGAGGGTAGGCTTGGGTAAATTCTGCTCGCAAAATGGCAAATTCTGCCTGCTGGCACTGCACGTAAAAATCGCAAATTCTGCTCAAAATTCTGCTCAAACACCAAAATTCTGCTCATATTCTGCTCGCAAATCAGGCAAGCAGAAAAAGTACGCTAAATGTGTTACTTCAAACTATATTATTTATTAAGTGAAAAACTTTTATTTTCAAGTGTAACCTTTTAAAAGGTGTTCAATGTTTATGCCTGGGATAATCTAGTATTGAGCAACTCCGCATTCCCTTGCCTACCCAAATGCCAGGATTTCTTTAAGTACAGTTGTCAATATTTATTTGTTTGTTAGTTTTTATTCCGTGTCGCTAATTTTCGAGAATTCTGCTCAAAATTCTCCTCGAAAGGCAGTTTTCTGCCGGTAGAATTCTCGCTGCCCGAACTGCCTAATTCTGCTCAAAATTCTGCAGGCAGAATTTACCCAAGATTACATGAGGGGCGACACATCGTGATCAGTAAATCTCACTGGAAGATCTCCTCAACCTGAAAACCCTGTTTACAATAAATAATCATAAAATCTTTGTGATTATTATGAGCGCTGACCTGTTTATAAACTTGACGGAGATACATATTTTCTTCAACTGTTCCGCTGGATATCATACGAAATACTTTGACATCTCGCCTTTGCCCAATACGGTAGGCTCTTAAAGAAAAAATAGACAAGCACAAGATATCGAGACGGGTAAATTACCTAATAAATACATGAAAAGAGCTCTAAAAATAACTCCCACTCTTTAACCTTAGCGCCAAATCTAATCTTGATGCTAATTCCACCCCTAACATTAAGCTCAACCTTACACTTAACACATCAGTGAATCGCAATTGTGTTTTATTATTTCAATAAAAATTCGTAAAAGTGGGTAAGTAAGGGGCTGAAATGCATCATTCTAGTGCCAAAGAAGTTAGACGAACGTCCCAACTCAAATGCAGGGTAGTGAGCAATAAAGATATCGGACTATCGCAGGCTTGGACTAGCCATTGTGCCATCGCGCCACAGAACAATGACCGACTGTTGTTCTACGGTACGATGACACAATGACCAGTCCAAGCCTGGACTATCGTCGTATCCAAAGTTTTATTATTTCTTGTAGTTCAAGCTGTGTTCAGTCTTCGATACTCGGAAAAGCTCTCAGCTCCAGGCTCAACAATGTTTGAAAACCGAGAAGCAACGACTCTTTAAAGGTATCTAGCTCCAGTTTCTATCGTAAATTGGACTATTTATAGTTGTTCTCAGGATTACAAGATAAAACTCCAATTTTCAATAAATTACTATGACCAAGCTAAAAAACTGAAAACCTCTCGAAATGAAACTCTGATTCTTAAAATTAATAATTTTATAACTTGAAGTTCAACCCGAAGGTTTCCTAATAGTCCCTACAGTGGTTGTGATATTTATAAAACAAGATTGGGTTAAACATCTTAATCAAATAGTTTAAAGCCTTTTAAATTGACATTTTTATTAGAATATTTGATTGTCGGAGATGTCACCCAACTAGTGACGTTTTGGCATTGTTGCTAATTCAAAAACTCTGACTAGGAATACTTTCATCAATTCTGTTAGTTTTCCAAAAATTTGGTGCATGGTTTCGACCGCCTGGCATTCTGTTTGAAACATATTATAAAAATACACGAGTATTCACGAAGAAAATATGAAATAGAATATAGAAATAGATAACAGAAATCTTAACCGTGTAGCGTCTTTAAATGTGATAAAGACATACTTTTCGGCTCAGAAAACATTCATTTTTAAACTTTCTTCCCGTACTAAGGGGTTTGTTTTTCATGTTATTCAGAAAACTAGTAATACATGCTTTACCAAATTTAAGACACGAGGCGATAGCACTCCTGTTCAGTTTGCCGGGTATTGGCCGGGGATTTATTTTGTTGGAATTGACTGATGCATAACCCCAGGGGATAATGCTTTGGTCAGGAATGACAGTTGATTTTAATCTCGAATTCTCATGACCAAACGCCAATCTCAAAGAGTGTTAGTAAAGGAATTTTTCTTGGATGCATACTTTTTCTTAAATCAGGTATGTCGGAACGTTTGTGACAGAATGGTATAAAGAGTAGTATGTAGCGTCTGTTTCAGCAACCCAAAAATTGCTGCGCCATCTATATTAGTACAAATCAGCCACGTTCTCAAGACACGACAGGAACCGATTATATTGCTGTGTCTCTGGTTTTAATATCGATTACTTCAGTTCTCAAGGTTCAAAACATCTTTCGTCTACTTTATTCTATAAAAACAACAGTTACCAAAATAGCACTAATCTCACCTATCTTCAGCTTGTAGATCGTTAGCAGGATTCCAACTTGGATCAAACACAATGACTATGTTTGCACTTGTTAGATTAAGACCTACTCCGCCTGCCTTGGTTGAAACAAGGAACAAAAAGATATCTCGATTGGTGTTAAATTCCCTTACAATACGAAGTCGTTGTTCTCCTCGTGTTTTGCCGTCCAAACGTCGGTAAACCATACCACAACTCACAACGTAAGCCTCGAGCATTTCCAGCAACTTGAGAGCATGGAAAGGGGTAGAAATAATCAGAAAAAAAAAAAAATCATAAGTAACATTAAAGAAAAAAGATAGACTGCGTTTCCTATATTTTTCCTTACACCGAAAGAAGAGGGGCATCAAAAATTAATTTTGAAAGGGTGTACTAAATCTACAGCTACTGTGATGATTATATCACTAGTAGACCATAAGGTATCATGTATCAATTTCTGTGACCATGAATAATTTAACCTGTGAACAATTTCACCACAACCGTGTACACTGCATTCTAATGCGTATTCTCGCAAAAAGCACCAAAGCACAATGGGGATGTGGAAAAAAATGGTTAAATAATATAAAATAGAAAAAAAAAATACCCTGACGTCACTCACTTGTGTAGAATAAGAAAACAGTAACACTTTGTCTTTTTGCTGTAGGAACAACTTTAAAAGTTTATCCAAAACTTTCATCTTCCCACAGAAATTGACGTCTGAAAACAGCTCAAAGGAAGGTGATTTGCTGGCCAATTTAAATGTAGGGTGAGCTGCAAACACTTTTTCGCAAACTGCTGCCGCCTACGAATAACAAAAAGAGTGTAAGAGACAGCGTTTCGTAATTTCGTATGGAACAATTCAGACAACTCTTGAGGCCTATAATACCTGAAAAAAAAACCGAAAAAAGGAGAGAAAAATAGACAAGAAGAAAAAAGGGTAAAAAGACGTAGCTTTCTGATGGCTGGTGAGTCTTTCCAACCATCGAAAAGCTCTCTTTACACAAAAAGAACGCTCTCGAGATAGCATCCCTTCGATACCAGCAGCCTTACTTTTCCACCTGAGTGAAGGCATTGCAGGGGCCAAACCTGTTCTGCACGATCTTCTTCAAGAGAATGTAAGTGGGCAAAGATCACATTCACAATTCTAAGATTCACCGTGGACGAAAAAAAACATGCCAAGAGCTCCTAAAATGGGGGTGATATCAAAAAGCGTAGAAAACTTTGTTAAATTTACAGCTCTTGGTGTTTAGGTGGGAAGAATGTCACAATTTTGAACTCAGCGATGTTATAGGGATGGCAATCCATTTATATAGCTCTAAATGTTGACTAATTTCCGAATGACATTTGTTTTAGTACAGGGATAATCGCTTGGAAAAAACATTTTGCTCCAGAAAAATTACTTACTAAAGACATGAGCAATATAACTCAATTATTAAATTTTTTCACGTGACTGTCAAGCGAAGTAAAGAAACGACAATTTACATCTCCATCGTCCTTTTTGGCTCCCCAAAAAGCAAAAGTATTCTTATTGAAATCATTCGCTTATCCGCCATTTTGAATTATTCATTATGGAACGTTTTGGCAGTGTGCGGCAGTGTCTTAGTCTTGCAGAATGCAATTTCCGCACCAGGAATAAACATTTCCGGTCAAAAACGTCGTTTCTGTCAACCACCTGAAGAATTTCAAAATATACTGCCAATACCATTGTCTGTGCGTCTTTTATTCCCGTGAAACGGCAGCTTGTTTTCGTGGGCGATATCATATGAAATCGGCCTGTTTCTCAGCGGTTGGTCCACTTACCCGTTTGCGCTGCTGCTCTGTTTGTTCAACTTGTGGCAGAAGCAATGCGGCATGATTAGCCACCTTGAGAAAAAGTCTCAGATATTGCAGCATTAGCTTCTTTACGCTACAACCTTCTTCGTTTTCCTAATAACAAAAAAAATGAAACGCTGAAACCTGGGAATTGTTAAAATTTATCTCCAAAAGAATGTCAGACAAATCTGATATAAGTAGTAGTGCCTGGGAGGGACGTGAGCAGCTGCCCCCAATGAAATTTTCGTCGGAACATTTCGTTGCCAGAAAACTATTTTTTGTTGTTTTTTTTCCAGTTTTTGGCTCAAAGTGCCCAATTCTCAGGCGTCAAGTTTAGAAGTATGTTCGAAACACTATTGTTTGTCGAATACCATGCCACAGTACTAGAGTTTCAAGGGATGGTTGTTTCATCGGAACATTTGAGTGTATTTCATCCTTAGTCACACAGGTCCCACCGCTCTGTTGGACTGGGGAGCAGCCTAGATTTCAGAAGTGGGGCGCAAAGTCAAAAAATTTTGGCTTCACTAATTGAAAAATTCTCATTTATTTAAAAGCTCCGGAAACGCTCCAAAAATGCCTTTCGTTGCCAAAATATTGCACAATAAACACGATTGTGTTGGACAACATACAATATTTCGTTAGAAGGAAGAATTTATCCGACTAATTGGAAAAGGAATTGCCCCTAACGCCTCCCCTTTGGTTGAGATCCTGCTGATGGGGTTGGTTGCATAAAAAGGTGTTTAACTTTATTTTTTTATTTTTATTTTGACTGAAATACTATAGTCCACTTCCGCAAATGGCTTCCTAAAATATTGATAACCTTTACAATTTTATTTAAAATACTTATCAATAATCCATAAAGAAGATACAAAAGAAATTGGCTCCTAAGTAGTATGCTGTAAATCGGATACAGAATCGTCCTGATTTACGTAAACATTTCCTTCGATTTTCTATGTTCAAACCTCTTGAAACATCAAAATAGCCGGTAGACATGGCCATTTTAAAGTACTCGTATTTTAAGAAAGATACAATTTTAGCGTTCGGTCGCACATATTATTTCTACAACTGAACGAGGGTCAGCGCCTGACAATAAAAATTGATAAACTAGTGGCCCTCAAACACTAGGATCGATTAAGAAAATTAAAAACACGAATATTATGATTGTCAGCTAATATAAGTCAAAATTTAGTAATTTGGTATTATAAATAATATCAAATCACATAACTAATATGTTGAGCACAAATAACTAAAATTAAGCGCTTCCTGAGAAGAGACTCAAAAGATCCAATTGTCTCTTTCCGAATATCAATCAGGATATTCTTCCACAATTTTATTCCCCTAATGTTTTCCCAGGATCACTCTCTCTGATAATGCGGGCTTCATTTGACTTTTAATCCGGTTCCAAGACTATCATCTTTTTTCCGCTTTAAGGACGGCATTCTGGTTAGTTTGAAATTTCGCGTGGTCTGTAAATTTCAGTGTCAATGGTTTGATTCATTGTATATTAATTGGCGATTTATCAATGTACACATGCATGTCTCCGAACAAATGGGAATTTCGGCTCGCAGTGGCAAACCTGTTTCCGGGACCTGGCTATCTTATAACATCATAAAGTACTGGCCATTCCGTTTCTTTTAACGATTTTTCGATTTTGATCTCCTGCTCATGCAATTTCGAGGTTTTAATGAGGGAGAGCTTACTTATTCAAAACTTAATCCCTCACTTCACGCAAACATAAGATCTGTTCCTTTAGCCTTGTTTGAATTCTACTTCCTTACTTTCCTATTTACCGCATCTACTACCATGCGGTGTTGTCTTTCCTCCCATTAAATTTTTCGTCACTTTCCAATTTGTAATTAGCTACCGTATTTAAGCCGAGACTTTGTAAATAATATCATTTCAATCTATGCCTTCGTTATGCCTTTATTTAAAATTGTCTGGTGCTTCATATTTTATAACACGATTGAGATTTCCGCCTGGATCGTCGATTGCCACTATTTTGAATAAACATACTTGTTGCCATTAGTTGGTAACAAACAAACGTGTCACAGCGACAACGACTACGATCTTAACGAGGCTTAAACACGTACTCGTGACCAAATCTGAAACAATTTCTTTGGTTTCTTGGATATTTTTATTGACGATTACGATGTATGAAATCTTATTTTGAAATAAAACACGGCTCCCATGGTTCCCCCCTCTTGCCAGGTTCCTGGTTGGCAATATCGGCAATAAAAACATCTGCACCAGTATGCCGATTTGTATAATACCGATATGCTGGCATTCCCATATCAATATTGTGCTATATTTGAACTATGTACTCAGAGTATCCCAACAAGAGTTTATGTGGGATTAAACACAAAACTGATAACGGGTGACTAGTCCCACCGGTCATGGAAAGGTAGTGAGGACAACCCTTCAAGGGGTTTAGAAAAAACTTCCTCAATGCACGATCTTGATCAGTGAGAACTAATCTATAGAGGTCACAAAAGGATCTCTTTAGCCATTATTGTCGCACGTACGCATGTTTTAGCAAAGCTCAGAGTAAATTTTTGTATACAAAAAACTATGCAATTTTATTTTGACGAATATTTCTGTTCATGACCCACTCAATAAAAGTCACGAGCTTACAGAATAGCAGCATAATCCACGTGATAATCCACTTCTGCAGTCGCAAGGTTCGCCTTGCTTCAGCACGAGTTGTACATCTGTTGTTTGCAACAACATCTTGTATATGTCCTCTTGCAATTTGGACAAGGGGCAAAACACGACTTTTTGATCTAAAAGTGATAACCATACAAACATCATTCGAGTGTAATTTTATCGTTAATTTGATGAAATTTCGAAGTGCAAACTTTACGAATCATTCTAGCGAAAACTCCCGAGCTGTGTAACGCAACGTTTCTTGAGAATGTTTGCCAGATGAATAAAACGTCACCATTAATTGATACACAAACTGGTGAAGCATGCCAAGCTATTTTATTGTAAGCAAATTTTCTTACCCTCAGCGAAACTCGAACATATCAAGGAAACTTTTTTGCCGAAATAACCAGTTCAAAAAAATTTTCTTCAAAGACTAGACGAACTCAAGAACACATAAATATTTATTCACTGCATGAGCTTAACTCTTCCCCAGTGGGAGCTCTGCCCTTCACGAGTAAAATCGTCTGGAGTTAGCAAGAGTAAAAATTACAGAAGTCTCTTGCCGCCGGAAAGGGTTCATTGAGATGGTTATAATTAAGATGGTTGTAAAGAAGCTGTTTTAAATCAATTAGTATCAGAAACGAATAAAAAATGACAGTTTTTATTCTCAGGTTTTTTTTACAGAGAACATATATTTTGTTATTACTGGGAATGAACTAAAATAAATACAGAAATTTCAAGCAGCCAATTAGATGTGCGAATGACAACGGTTTACTCTAGCAAAACTGACGGAAGACCAACCAGAACAGTGAAAAATTAAATTTTATAAGGGAAAAATAATAGTATATGGCACATTTCATTAAGTTAGAGTCACCTTTGCGCGCTTTTAATAATCTGAGTCGTTTTGCTTACAGCAAGTTTGCAAGCAGTGTTTGAAAGAGTTGGAAGTTTTACTTATGGAAAAAATAAAGTTAATAAACTAACGTCTTCTCGTCATGATAGCTTTGCTCCGGTTGAAGTTAAAGTGCTTAACAGCCTCCTTTGACGAAAACAGTGAAACAAATGCAGAAAAACCAACAAACAAAACTCTTGAACATTTTAAATGTGTGAATGAAGAGCTGTCGTGTACAGTTCACTTCATATAGCGGCATTAATAGTATGGCGCATTTTTCGTATTTGCGAGACTAGTCGGGAATAAAAATCATATGCGAGCATTTACTATGGAATAACTCTATTACGTAAGCTATGATTAGTCCCTAGCTACTTTTAAATAAGAGTATTTGAACATGGAATTTTTGCGCACTTATTTTTAGTTTATAGAAGAAATGCAAAACGGTTTTCCACTGTCATGAAATGTGTAGGAATGTGTCGAGACTTTATCACTACATTACTACAGTATTGACAGCTTGCCTTTGTGTGGTAGCTGCTTTGATATTAGGCTTTTTGTCCTCCGTAAAAACCACTCGTCTATCGTTGACTGAAATTCTTGTGTTCCTAAAGAGCAAAATTGTATGTTGTTTCAAGAGCATTTTAACAAAACAAGTTAACTCCAAGGATTCATGGCAATTACAACCCCCCGCCAAAGACGAAACAATGATACCTTGGGGTAGGCTAACATGTCATTAACACAAGACATAGTAATGTAATAATAACACTGCCTTTCAGAAAGCTTTCTACACATTGTTCAAAACTTAACACTATTTCGTTCATTTTATGTATAGCTATATCTGTAACTTTACGTTCATCCTACCATTTACCTTTATAATTTATAGGACTAAGCTGAGCCCTTTCAATGATTGTGTTCACCCGGGAACTTGAGCAGCCCATGACTCTCCCTCTTCAAAAGCTCAGGCTTATAGCATGCTCCATATCTGCCATCACTATGCGATCTTGGGGAAGTGCTATGCACCTCAGTTGTAATCCCGTAAATTAACCAGAAACAAATGTATGGTAAATCACAGGAAAAAGTACTATGCAAAAATATTTACTTTTTCTTCCTGTCGCCAATTCTCTTTTGGTAACATCAAATCGTTGTCCTTGCATTATAGGTTTTCCGAAACGATTAGCAAAATTTTCCATTTCACCCAAACAACCAGGGTTAGCCCAATCCAAAACACACCAAAAATCTAAGAATCTGTTTTGTAAAGGTGTTCCAGTCAGACCGATTCTAAACGCACGAATGAAAAAAGTCGTTTAGTTTACATGTAAGAGCGCAGACCAGCTTCTCCGTTTTTTTTTAAATTTCCAAAGTACCTGCGTTTCACTTTTAAACGTTTTGCAGCAACAGTAACGGCAGCTTTTGGATCTTTGAGATGATGTACTTCATCCATGATTACTGCCAGCCATTCAACGTTGTTCAAACTTTCCTGGAAGAAGAAGAAAAGTAATAGTTAAAAAAGTCTATGTCTTTATTTATACTGGATAACCCAGTCGGCTAGCTAAGCTGTTCTCCCTAGACGTCCAGTAAGGGACCCCTCATGATTCCAGCGCTGCAACAGAAAGAATCCAAAGTGCCCGGAGAAAACCTACGATGTTTGGTAGAGTCAAACTAGACATCGCTCGTCTCACTTATGACCAAGGACTTATGACTGCACGGAGCCGTAATTAAGCCCAACATAGAATGGTGAGATACATATGTATTATCACTGTGCTACCAGTGCCCCTAACAAAGAAACAAAGCACGAAGATTTAAACCAACAAGGAACCCTTTACTAAACAAGCAATCTACCCACCTATGCCTTCCCATACCCAGCATTCCACTGAGTCAAATCGCCACAACGACACCCGACCTTCCAACCAGCCAGTCAGTCGACCGACCCACAGACCGATAAACAGGCCAACGAATTGACCAACAGTGAAAACCTAAACCATGAACAATACTAATACCCTTACCCAATGATTTCTGAGGGTTTCGTAAGTAGTTAAAACGACATCAAGTTTATCCGCTGTAGCTCTTTCGAGAGTCTCAACCCTTTTATTCTTGTGAAATTTGCCAATTTTAAAGTATCCCCAGGTCATCAGCTCCTCATGCCAGTTATAAAGAACAGAATTTGGAGAAACGATCAGAAATGCGCCTTTTTCACTTTTACGGTCACTCGAAGAACTCTTAAAAAAACAGAGGATTATAAGTCCAACATATACGACAACCGAGAGGTTAATGCAATGCATGGATCATGACTATTTTATCAAAAGCGATATCAGTAAAACTCGAGTTTTACTGTAGTATTTGGTTTAATAACAAAACTACTGTTACATTATCATCCACAGTAGTAGCACAAATAGGGAGGGCTCATGGGGAAACTATCTCCCATTCACTCTGGGCCAATGGGCGGATGTTTATAAGGAAATTCTGACCTCTGTAGGAAAATTTTAATCGTTAATGGAACAATTACGGATAATAATAATAATCGTCCAAGCCCATTTACGCGATACGATTGTCGTATACGATTATTAATTCTGATGTATCCGATTAACTCACTGGAGTCTTCTGGACGTACTGCAATGTTAGCGGGCGAATCGAAAGCAGGAATTGTGCTACTGAGACAAAATTACATACTCCAGGAAGCACAATCGTATAAGACAACTGCATCATTTAAATGGTCCCTAACGGGCGCTGTCACTTAATTGAGATTACATTTTAAACGAGAAAGTCGAGGAGAGTTGACAAATGGTTAGTACGATCTTGGATAATTGAGACAGTTTCTTCAAATTTTGTCGAATAGCTTACTGTTAATCCACACCCATACCTCTCCCCTGCATCCAATGTCACTGCGTCAATTTAACACTTTTATAACACTTCAGAAACAATATGGAACAACTCTGAACAAGCGGAAATGTAGGTTTGTGAGCTCCAGAACCAGGAAATTATAACGATTTTTTGCATTTCGATTCTTTTCTCCGTAGGTTTTGTCAAAGAATGTTGAGTAATGCAGGGGCCAGTTACTCAAACGACAACTAAATTTTATCAAGGATTAGCAGTTAATAGGTTGTTTAAAAAATCTTCAGGCGAATAATTTCCCGTACAGATCTAAAATGCGATAAATAAGTAATCAATACTGGCGCTTACTTTTTCATCGGACATTTTTTTGAGGTATTTCCCGTAAATATCCATTTTAGTTCCGGTTTTTCCAAGTAGAGCAGAAATAAAGCCAATTACCTTGAAAATAAAAAAGAGTAACATTAAGGATATATCGAGGATATAAACTTCCTCTTAACTATACATAATTATACACGCAATGACCATAAGCCCAAAGCCTGCCCAAACCCTTTGCTCACTCCCCTGCAGGAAGAGCACAAGAGAAAAGGCTGTCTTTGGGGGATGGCCAGCTGTTGCGTACAAGACAACTGGGTTATCGGTAGGCAAAATCACGCAAGTGAGCACAGAAACGAAGATCAAACTTTCCTTGCGATTACCATCTTACACAAATACCATCGACTCATACAGTCTTATTTTAACGGAAATTCGAATCTGGAAGGTCTCTCACACCAACCTAAGGTTTTTTGTAATTAGGTCAAGTGTATTAAAGTCAAAACTTTATCGTGAATTTAAGTTCGTCCAAGAGTCTTACGCTGCTAAGCCGGATTGAAGAGTCTGCCCCATCTCACGATGAACTTCTGAAAAAAGTTTTCGCGATTATATGATGAAAATTTCAGCTCGGGGTGAGCCTTTGGAAATCCACCCTCGGTAAAACATGTCCCGCAACACTAGCCCCTAACTAGCTGTTTCTTAGAGAAGTGATAATTTTTTATTAAACTAATAATACATCTATTGCTCAGCGCAGCCGGGAGATACGAAGCCGCAACATTTGTTCAGTGGATTTGAACGTCGGTGAAGTATATTGGTATTGCCAACTCGTTTTCGTTACAACTGTTGTGGTGACCCAAAACAAAGCTTTCCAGCTGTCCGTGTTTTATAATACTCTCAATTCATTTACACTGTACTCAGTAATAAAGACTAATAATACTGACATACTTATGGTGAACGGAAGCGTAATTAAACACCACGCAGGATTCACCTTGATTATAATTTACATCTGTGACCAGTATGTGACGTTTTACATGAAAAGGAACAGAAGCAAGATTGATGTATTCCATGGAAGGATAATCAAATATTATATTATTATTATTTGTAACTTGATCAATGACAAACATGACTGCGGGAGGGACATTTCTACCATTTCAAAAACCAGCTGTAGCAGTTGCGGTAGGCGTCTCAAAGTTGTACTTAAATTATGATAAGAACAAGCGCCGAAATGGTTTTGCGATGTAAATAATTAAACTATTTAAACGTTTAGTGACGGTGGCAGAATGGGAAATTTTGTTTAGATGATATTGGGAGGCCAAGGCGACTTCGTTTCGAACATTATTAACATCGTCCAAAAGACTAACGTTGGACATGAGCACCCTGAACAAGTTTTCGTCATAATGTACCATGTTATCACATCAGGTTATAGCTCCAGTAAGAACGGACAAGATTAATATCAAATGTTAATTAGTAGAATTGCCCATTCAAAATTCGAACATTGCTACATAAGAATTTTGTATTTGACAGATCATGCAAAAGTATAATCCGTATTACAGTATAAAGATAAGAATTACACAACGTCAGTTGAAAGTAAACTGTGGTTTCATTGCATCAATGATTTCCGGGATTTGTTAACTGTAATTGTTCCGATTGCTGCTAGACGGCCTATTCAGTTAAGATAAGGATCACAAGATGGAGGTTTAGCGGCTCGAATCGTATAAAAATCAAAGGCAGCTTATCCGGCAAATTCAGCCAAAGAAACAGCGACGAAATTTCTCTGCAGGTTCAGTGACAACATTCATTTAATACAGCAAAATTTCTCCTATCGTCAATTTGACTTTCTCCAAACACTAACGAAAGTTTCCCGACTAACGAACACTGCGAAATTCAAGCTGAAAGTTTTGCAGTCAAGTCAGAAATTGTGTACACTTGAGAGGGGCTGGTAAGTTAATCAAGAAAATTTCTCATATTATCACGAGGATGGTTCTGATACCAAATAGAAGCTATCACGTTTCGATGTATATTTTGAAATAGTCGTAGCTGGTCCTATGGAATCAATGTTGCTTATGCTTTCCTCGGACGAGCGTTCACATATTTTACCTCTGGCGTGTTATGCAATACTTAATACACAGTGAAATGGCAACGTTTTCCCTTGTCTTAATATTTTGTTGGATCTCTGGGGGTGCCACATCAAACGATGGCGCATGATTTTGTATGTTTGAAAACTCGAAGCAGTTAACAAAACACACTTCTTTTTCAATGACAAGATTTTCCAACCTTTTTGCCTTTCGAACGAAACTCTTAACTCCGCAGCTTGAAGCTGGCTATTCACTCTCAACTTATAATTGTTGTCATAAAAAAGGTTCTGAAAGACACGAGTCAACTGCCGTTGGGGGAGGTGAGGCTGTTTACAAAAACTTACATTTACATTCTTGAGTGAGTTTTGTGTCATGCGGCCGGTAATCAACCTAAAAATCCAGCAGCGTTAACATCACATTCCACCGAGGACCACGGCTTGCCGGATGGAGAGATTAACTGGGCCGGATTTGGTTCGTGGGTTGCCCCATGGGAATCTGTGTCATAGATTTTAACAAGCATATTCATATCAGCCTCTCTTGGCTTTTTGTCCATCATACGGTGGTTTGTTGAGAATGATAATGGTGACCTTCCAATGCACAAAATGATCAAAGAAAGTTAAGAGCGGGTAAAATAAAGAAGTTGATGGCACCTTCACCCAGCAAATGTGTTGGACTGCATTTTTCACATCACCTTGGCCATTCCTTTCCTTCCTCAATCTTCGAGAATCGCAATTTCCTTTTTTGTGCACTCTATTTCCTGAATAAACACTTAAAGCCTGGTTTCCATTAAGTCGCAAGAATCGCAAAAATCGTGTCGTAGCAGTCGTCGCGACCCTTGCGATTTAATGGAAACGTGAATCGAAGTGACTCTTGCGACTCAAGCGACTAATCGCAAATATAGGATTATTGCGATTTTTGCGATTGCGATTCTTGCGATTCTAACGATTTAATGGAAACCAGGTTTTGGTGTGGCGTAAAACGAGGTAAAGTGCCGCTGGGGCAACAGTTAAAACGATGCCCTCCCAGCAAAGGCTGCAATAATGGAGGTGTACATAGATATTATACCTTATCACATTTGCAAAGTCATGTACGGCAGAATTCAACCACCGAAATAGTGAACATGATTAAGCACAGCAACATTTAACTCAAAATTCACAGTTATATTGCAGACAAAATGAATAAAAACCTACAAAACCTACACCTGAGCACAAAACCTACAACAACACTTTCATCAGCAATCAGGCTAAAATGACTGAGGCAGTAGGGACTAGTCTGTTCTTGAGATAGTTTTCACCCAGATAAGTTGATTCAACTCATCTAGCTTGTAATAAATTTGATAAAATGATATACTTTAACTGCCTCGAATTCCCCTCTTCACAAAGTTGAAAAAATAACATTGGTGAGAGGATATTTGTGGAGAATGGAAACACTTCTCCAGGATGTCTAGGCGGTTCTGCCACTAGGGTACTGTATGCAGCCGTAGCTGTTCTATCGACCAAACAATTCATTTGTGTTTTGCTAAGGAAGCGAAAAATAAGTTAGAGCTACATGTTATTTTCGTGCCTCTGTACGAAACCAGATGTCCGAAGTTTTCTTGTAAGTGGTCTCTCCTCAACAGGAGGGTCGCTGCACTGACCGCTTTGTCATTGTATTCAGTCTCACCTTTTTCGTACAGTTAATTCGTTTTCGTTGGTTTTCTTGACTTACACTTGTTAGGTATTTTTTTGCCTTCGTTTTCCGTTCATATAAAACCATTTCCAAATCCAGTTTCAAAGACGTTTACCTAACTGCAGGAAAGAAAGCTTCAAACTTTTGTTTTTTGATTTTTAAATTGTCATTATGGTTTGACAGCTTTTGCAAAACACAGGAAGTGTCAGACTTTAGACTAGTGAAAGCAGTAGCCCGTGATTTTCGCGTTTGGGAAGTAGTTATTTTTTTATGTTTGACATTGCAAACATGCAATACGAAGATCATTCTAAGATCCATTCATGTATCACACTCGTCTTAGGGGCTCTTTACAGTATATGAGTCCGGATAGCTGAGCTGATCCGGTTATCAGGTGGCCGTTGCTTATTACTGAATTTATATTGCGAAAATACATTCAGTTTTGCTACAAATCCGGTTAGCTGGGATCTCACTAGAACAAATTGAGTTGCCCTGTTACCTAGGCTTAAAAAAGGATTTTCTGAGGAAATGAGATTGACGGAAGTTCGCACATTGTCTATAAAAACACCAAGCTCCCCAGGTCCCATATACATGTTGTGTGCAACATTCATACCATAGATGTGCATTAGCATGAACATCTGGTGACTACTGCACGGACAGCACGTATTATATCGAATCAATACCTTGGCTTTCCATCTGAGTCTCGGTAGCTCAATGGTTAGCGCGTCTCACTGGTTATTAGAAGCTTGCGGGGTCGATCCCTGTCGGGGGCTCGGAATACGTTTTTCTGACAAAATGAGCACGACGAAAGTCCACTTATCGTCTGTAATATCATCAAGCCCGTACATGTGTCCTCACTTCTGTGTCATTCATTCACACTAACATACCATGGCTACCGCAACAGCACAAATGTAGAACCAACACTTTAGTTCTCCATTGGAGCATGGGTAGCTCAATTGTCATAGCGTTTTACCAGTCATCAGAAGAGTGTGGGTTCGATGCATGCTTTGGCCAGGAATACTTTTTCGGAGAAAGTAAGCTTAATGAACGCTCACGTACAGTCAGAAATCTTCTGACACAAATTGTTGGAGCTAGACAGGACATATGTACTTCAAGAATGGAATTGGACTCTCTATAAGATGTTATAAATTGTACATGCAAAATAAAAAGGTAAAAGAAAAGGATTTGAGGTAAAAAACGAACGTTTCAATACAGATTTGCAGGAGTATAAATCTTGAATATTTCCCGTGCTTGGTTTTTACCTGAAGATGATCATGCTGATTGAAAACGTTTGTTTTTAATCTCAAATCATTTAATTTTTTTTACCTTTTCACCTTCTGTTTACTTATAACTCCAGGAATAATGTACTATATCCTGCAGTGCATGTTAAGATAATAACTGCCCAAAGGCTTTATACAGTAGTTCTATTATCTGTATCAAAAAAATTATTACAGTAAGATCAAAATAAGATCCATAGCTGATTACCATCATTTTAAAAGTCCCAGTCAGGAACATTGAACATTTTAAAGTAACCTCATGTAAACACAAGCCCAAATCCAGTCCTTTCAACTGGCATCCAGTAACTGTAACTATCACGGAGAACAACAACATAATTTTAATGATGCAATGGTGTACAGTACATGTGATGCAGTAGCTGGTAGTTAATAGGTGAATCACTGTGCATGCTCTTGAGCTGTTTACTCACAAAAGTTTCCTGAGCCCTTAATGATTGTTAAAACTGAAACTTTTTGAATGCATAAGGAAACTTCAACAATGCAGCTGTAAAAACACAAATAGTGAACAGGAGTCCTCTTTTGGTAGAAAAAGTTTAGTGGGCATGTACCACCAAAAATCAGATGATAAAAAACAAAAATTTCGAAGTAAAAAACAGCCTGCAGTAAAAAACATCCCAGAGAGCAGTATTGGAATGTCAATGAGGTCCCGATCTCTGTATGGGCATGTCTGACAGTGTGTTCCAAGGGTTAAAAACCCCAATGGCCAGTTGCCCTCATTTTACAATACAAGTGACAGAAATGATAACCTGAATGTTGATCAAAGTTGACTTTGTGTTGTTCCAAATGTTCTAATGAAAATAATGTTTAATTCAGCAGCAATCTTTTGTGGCAATCAAAAATTTATAGGTTTTCATAATTAGCCAGTTAAAAAGCAGAGAGCCCACACATACTTCAGTCCCCCAGCTTCCAATGTCCCTGGTCCCAGGTACACACTGCATTTTCTTTTTCTCTCATTTTGGTAAATGTTGAGTTAATTCACACCAAGCAAGTGGAGAGTAAGGTGAGTCAAATTGTAATCAACATAGATTGGGAGGAAAAGAAAATTTATGGTGTATTGCTATATGTATATTTGTATTGTGAATATTATTTTGATGTTACACCAATGAGCAGGCGTTTGATTGTTTTTCATCCTTCACCTGGCAGGTTTTGGGAGGTCTCCCCTTTACAAGTAAAATTGTTTGGCATAAGCCAGAGTAAAACTCACAAGTTACCACATGGCATTAGTGTCAGTTAAATGGTTAACAAGTGAGATACATTGTATATGAATTTGAATGTCAGAACAGTGTTTGGCACAGCTACTTGAAGTCACTCCAATTCCTTAATTGTTGCATTAATTTACATGATTTATAATATATACCATGATTTACCTGAACAGTTTTCCCCAAACCCATATCATCAGCCAAAATTGCTCCTTTACATAGAGAATATTGCTTGTAGAGAAATGCTATTCCTTCACGCTGATATTTGCGTAAATATTGATTGATTGTTCCAGGTACCTTTAAGAAACAAGAAGTTTCCAAATCTTTTATAAACAAGCAAAGTACATGCACACATCCATCAGTGGTGGAATGCAGTGTCCTGACTAATATTACATCTTTTGAAGGGCTAGGAGCTGGGTGTAAAGTATATACAAATAATTTTTTAGCAAAACAGAATGATTAATCATAGGTGTTATACCCAGTATGTCAGTTGTTCCTTAAATCAAACTGCACATTCGAACAGGTGGAGGAGAGGAAGGACAGTAAAGTCAATGGCCTTTTCTTCATTAATAAAAAAGTATGAATGAATGAATGAGTGAATGAAAACTTTATTTAAGTGTCTATGTTTTTAGCTATAAGCTAATGGGGGACACTATAAAATAATAAGTTATATACCAGATACAAATCACTAAAAAAGTAAAAAAAATTGCGTGTATATTATATAATTATATACAAAATTTGTTGAAAAGCCTAAAAAAACGACTAAATATTTACAAGAGTTGAAAGGTCAACTTTCCTAATGTTCCTCCTAAACGAGTTCAGAGTTTCTATCATTCTTGAGTGTCTTGGCAACTTCGACCAAATGAGAGGTCCCATATATTTTATTGAATTCCTACCAAATCTAACAGTTTAGAATCTTGGTAGTTCAAAGTCACTATTCCGTAAGTTATACTGAGTGCTCTTTAAATTAAGTAAGTCAGAAATATTCATGGGTGCAAGACTATGCTTAACTTTAAACATCAACGTGGCAATGTCTTGTAGATGCCTATTGTACAACATCGGTAGTTTGGCGCGGTCTAGCAGTTCTTCATAGGATGCTGATCGGGTTTTGTACACCGCTCTTAGCGCTCGCTCCTGAATCCGCTCAAGCTTTCTCCGATCCGATAGATTGCAAAAGTGCCAGACTAGATGGCAGTAGGTTAGATGGGGCAGAATTGAAGACGTGTAAAGTGATAATTTAGCATTACAAGGTATCAAGTTGCGTAACTGCACTAGGACCCCTACTTTTTGACTGGCCTTAATGCACAGTTCACTTATTTAACTGGTAAAATTCAGTTTTTCATCGATTTGAACTCCTAATAGCTTTATTTCCCCCATTCTCTCAATAGCATGTCCATCTACGGATATATCTTGATTATCGTTGTCTGTGTCAACATTTCTTGGGTTAATTGTAAGTAGCTGAAACTTTTCTGGGTTGGCTGAGAGATAGTTGTTCTTGTACCAGGATAGAGCTTGCTCTCCATGGGTCTTAATACTTTGCGCGACTACATCGTGCTTCTTCCCCATGACATACATCTGATGATCATCGGCGTACATACTCAGATTAGCATTATTTATATGGAATGACATGTCATTTTGGAACAAATTCCACAGAAGGGGACCAAAAGACGAGCCCTGCGGACAGCCAAGTACCACCCTTTTCCAGTCACTCGTCACGTCTTTTATTTTCACTCTGTTAAGCCTATTATCGAAGTATGATCTAAGAAGATTGAGAGAATTTTGTCCAAAGCCATAAGCTTCGAGTTTCTTTACAATAAGAGAATGGCAAAGAGAATCAAAGGCTTTACTCATATCCGTAGTCAGGATATACTACAGTTCCTTTCTGTCACCAGCTGATTTCCAGTCTTCCACGAGTCTGAGTAAAGTGGTCTGACAGCTATGATGTCTTCTATATGCTGTCATTCTCTGATAAAGAGTTGGATCATAGTGACTGGTGACTTGCTTACTAAGCATGTGCTCAAATGTCTTATTTACGGTGACAAGGGACGTGATGGGAAGTTTGCTTAGTATTTAGGTGGAGTTACTGTTTTGCAGGGTTTTTAAAAAGTTTCAAGGTTGCCCTGCCATTTTCAAAAATCTGGTTCCATCACTGCTTCAGACAACAATCACTGTTCAACACAAAACTCTTCTTTTCTTCAGTACAGTACATGTGCCAGTATATCACAAATAACTATGACATGATTTCTTGATTGCACGTAAATTACTTTAAAACTTGGGTTCAACCAAGACATATAGTCCACTATCTTCCTTATTTTCTTTTTGTGTAACAGAGAAATTTCTTAATCAAAATTATATATTGGATGAGATCCTTGATTAGAACATCCAAACAAATTAACATTACATCAAAATTAATAAATCTTTAAGAACAGTAGTTTATTTCAGATCACATTGAATAATCTGATCAGACAAAGTAAAATTACAGGATATGCAACACTGGTTTCACAATTGAAATTATTTATTAATATTAATGAGATTGTATATTTCTCACTTATCAAATATTTTATATAAAAATAATAAAGCTACATGGCATTATAGAGTTTTTTGGTCCTTTTATGATTGAATCCTTGACATCAAATTAAGACTGTTTACTCAGTAAGTATTAATATTAACTTGAATAAACAAGCATTAGAAGTATGGTTAATGTTAAGGTATGCTCACTAAAGATGTGTAACATGTTGCTGTAATAATATACTGCATCCTCAGATAGTAGCTCCGAAATGGAGTTCACTAGATTTATTGCAAATTCAAGATAATTTTCACATTTCAATTAGGGTTATCACATTTCTCTAATGCCAAACTCAAATTCATTGACAATACAGACTACTTAACTTATTCTAGTTACCAACAAAACTATACTGTTAGCACTAAACAGAATGACACTCTATTAACTTATATCCAAAAAGTGCTATCAATAAAGTAAGAAGCTTTACAAAGCTATAAAGTGGTATCCAGCACAGTAATTATTAATAGTACTATTATTGCACACAGTATTAACTGAAATACATGTAATTTCATGTAAATGATTAAGAATTAACTTGGAATTTGGAGGATATAGCATTTGCTAGACAGTGATATTTGACTCTTGTTGTCAATAAACTGATTGGCATTATTGTTCAAATATTGATTGCAGAAAAAACACATGATTATTGCAATTGAATGGCAATTACACGTATCATCTACATACTGTATTTCATCAACACTTTAAATAAATAAGAACAACTGATACTAATCAAAACAGTTTCAGAGTTGTATTGACCAAAACTACCATTTATCATTGTTGAACTGGTGGCCAACTGTTTAACCAGTCCTCTTATGCATACAGTTGCCAGACAAAACAAATTATAACAATAGAACAAATAAAAGAACAAAGAAAAGACAGCAGAGGACAAAGAACAAATTTAAAGGAAAACAATCACACATGAAAGTATTAACCTAGTAATGCCCAAATTGACCAGACTTTTACAGCTCTATTATAGTTAATGCCAGATAACTTTATCTACAGAATCAAGTGAAACATCAAGTTAGTTGGGAAAGGAACTACAGTAGAAGGCTAATGATCTCCAGTAAGAAAGCAGAACATACTAGAAAGAACTTCATCATTATAATTTATATTGAATATTGGGTACCTTAAACTGGTGTAACAAGAAATTAGACAACTCAGCCCCTGGTCAATAAATGTAGGGAGTGCAAATTGTGATCTTAATAAAAAAATAATTTAATGTACAGTACTACAAACAAAATAGTAAAATATTGCATAGTCAAACACAAGCAGTTCTTGGTATAATTTTTTGCTATGTTTACTATCAATGGGTGAGTGGGTTTTCAAGTTGTTTCAAGTTAGGTTTGCCAGCCTGCATATTGCTAGTGCTCAGTACACCACAGGTGCCTTACCTGAACTGGGGGAACTTTATCAGGATCTGACAAGATTAATGGAAGCTTAGCTGATAATTGCTTGCCAGGAAAGTTGGGCTTTTCCAAATCTTCATCATCAAATCCTGAAAAAAAGGTTAACAACTTAGTAGACTCTTTGACCACAAATTACTTACAAGACATAAAAACAAAATAATTAAACTTTCTTTATAAATGCATTGAAATAAGTAAATTGGCCTTATAGGTAACAGGTGACTAAAAAGGTCCCCAGAATTTGATACAGTAGAACCTGAGTTTTACGACCACCCCTTTTGCTAAGCAAAAGTGGTCTTAAATGCCAGGTGGTCATTTAAGACAGGTGGTGATGTGATGTAGGGGCTGCTATATTTGCATGTGCAAATTCTGGGAAATGTGTAAATTTAAGCAAAATGCGCATTATTATGATTGAACAAGCAAACCCAAATTTCATTGGGTTTGCTTCATTGTACTCTCAAACTTGCAGTGTATGAAGTTATACCAAATTATTAGGATTGACTTATAGGTCAAAAATAATCTAGAAATGTTCATGAAGGGTCAAGCATTTATTTGTACTTGTTCATTTAGAACATGTTTCTAAAAGTGCATTCAAAACTTGCAGGATGGAATGCTGGAAGATGCCCCTAATCTTCATGTAAACTTTTACAATACAAACTTCAATAAAGGGAGATTTGCAAGTCCAGTGTATTTGGGAAAAAATAACATATAACAGTAGGTTCTCATGCAATTTTGAACAAGGTCCAGAACTTAAGAACTGACAGGATGTGCAATCCAGAATCATTACAGGATAAATGACAAGTTTGCAAGATGTTTATTTTTGGAGTCTCTTGAATACTCTATAGGATGTTCTGCTAGCTTTTTGAATGATTACCCAGTGCCCTGGCCTTTGACATTATAATTGCTTACACTAGTCTTTTTTTGTAACAATGATCTCAAGTGAGCCATTTAGTGACTAGTTTTCTCAGACAAAATGCATTCAGTTTTGGTAGCCTGGGTACAGTATGTTCAACATCAGTGACATTGGAAATGTGGCCATAACTCTTAAAAGTGTTCTTAGCATTGCATGTCTTCAATCTATTTGTTCATCATGAACTTCCAGCTTAAACAATATTCATTAGAGATACAAATAAATCTGGGTTAAAAGGCTCAGTTGCAACTTGTAATCATTTTTGAAAGTTTGGTTACAAGGGCAAAAATTTTACTAAGTAGCATTGACAAGCAATTTGCTGCAATGTTGAACGTGGTGTGAAAAACATATATCTTTGTTCCTGCAAACCTGTTCCATTAAGCTGATATCAAAATTTGTTCACATTTGCTAGTTTCCACACGTTCAAGACATGTAACAAGGTTGACAACTGCACTGGACATATTAGAAGTTGTCATAAAAGCTTCTAATTATTGGCTCTTCGTTGTAACAAGATGCAACAAGGTTGCCAATGACTAACTACACCTGTAACGCCTTTACAACCCGTTAACAGTCAACGAACAAGTCTGTTGGAACACATCTTGTGATGTTAAAAAGCTGTATGTGTGTACTGTATTTCAAACGTTAAACCATTTCAAAAGACCTGTTACAAGATTGCACATTCCAAGCCATCTCGGAGGCTATTTCAAACCTAAAATTGGTACAGTGTATATGAAAGACGTTACCTTCAGTTAATGTAAAAACCAAGATACCTTACCATCGACTTCATCCAACATATGTTTGGCTTTGCTAGTAGTTTTCTTCTCAGTTTCGACGTCGCCCTGTTCAACGTCTTCAGTGTTTAACATTTCATTTCACGAACAAAATTCGGACTAAAATGTTTGGTATAGCTGATATTCCCTGCTTCAGAGTCATTTTCAACTGAAAACTATTTGCCATTGTGGCTTTTGTATCCATATTTTAAAATCATCTTTAATCTTGCACATTTCATTAGATAAGTGACTTAGGCCCTCGATTAGACAATTTCAACAAAACATGACTGAGGCGGGTGCAGGTAGCTTGCTTTCGATCAATTTTCTTTTGCATATTACGTTGTAACAAATGTCCTTACACCATATCCTAAAGCAAAAGAAATAACATCTCAGTAAAAGAAAACCCCTTATCTACAGTTTTCTTGCGCTTTCCGCCACCAGATTCAAAATTTCAAATAAGTTGGTTGATCAAGCTTTGTTCCCATGCTCCAGTTCGACGCTGTTGCCATCATGGCCGCGCTCCGGCAGCTCTGATTTCTCATTGCATTCTATGTTGCATTCCAGTCGATTCCAGCCGCGAAAGGCGCCAGAAAAAGGTAAAAGAACCGAACGAGGGAAAAAGATATAGTTTCTATCTTGTTTAATAATCTGCGCCGTCATTCTGATTGGTTCTAATTGTTTGTGTGGCTATTGTTCTGGAATATTATCTTTGGAAGACCGCTTCAACCTTCATGCAGCTAGAACAAAAATAGCAACAAGCCGGCAGTGCTTAATTGGGTGTTTCGCGGCTCGTCAGCTTTTGTTGTAGACGGCTAGTCCGTTTATAAATTATGAACATCGAAGGTTGCACCTTTTAGTATTTTGTCATGTTGTTCATAATTATCCTTATGTATTATTTTCCACATTTATTATTGTTTCTTACACATAGTATTTAAATCAACTAATTTACTGCTAAGTAACTGGCGAGAACATTAATGTAGGTGCTGTGTTTGACGAAAATAATGGTCAAGTAAAATTAAATTACTAGCCTCAGTTCGTAATGTCGATTCATTTGTGTCGTCAGCCCGTGACCCCCAAGTTAATTTTGACTTTCTTAGTTAAACCTGATCGGCACATTAGCAAGCCCACTTGGATAGCTCATCAATTAAGAGATATATTTAATTTAATACGGAGTAAGTCTGGAGACAAGGTAATATTGCGAGGACATTTGTTCTGTAAAATGGAAATCACTTGGGTGAGATGTTCATTGACTAGGTTCATTAATCCAGAACTTTTTCACAGTAAAGCCTGAAAACCTGAACGGACTTTATTTTCGAACGCATTTCGAAAGACGGGCGGCACTTGCGTTGCATATCGCCGAATGAAAAGGTCTTTGATAAAAACCTAGTGTTAGTTATTTGTAGTAATTCACTAATGACGATATCAAGTAACAAAAACGCTGAACACCTTGATGACATGTTGATGTCAACGTCTTTGCTTGACTTCAACTTCATATCTCCGTTAACAGCACGACTGGTTGAAATCTAAAAGAGGCAAGTTCTGCTGAAATCAGCGCCATTCGATCGCCGCAGAATTGTCGTCTTGATGAAGCTGTTTTCGCGCTTGCTGCTTACTGGCCTTCTTTGTGTCTTCGGTTTGAATTCTCCGGGTAGCTGTCAACAAGGTAGGTATAACATATTTTACTTCCAAGCATGTCGGTGAAATGATAATACGTATGATTAAGAAATAAATCTAGGATAAACTTCGCCAAAAGATACAGCGACACGCAGTGTAACTGCACGCTAGCGTAGGAGCAGGTATAGATTACTGGCAAACAGGGTACAAAATCGACCAAGAATGACTAAGTGTTGATATTCCACCTTCCTTTTCTTTCAAAAATACATTATAACGAATCTTGTATACAAAAACAGCCTAAACAAAAGTCGTCCATTGCTTACCGTGATGAACTGTTTATTTTTAAACCTGCGCTCAACGCATCATTGTTAGATTGCTATGCGTCCAGAAAAAAAATTCGTCACCAGTCCGTTATACCCTCAAATTATAAAAGCTCAACTTTGCTGACGTTGACATCAGCGCTGGCAACCAACTTCTAGAAGTTGGATGGTGCGTTTTAGTCATCGAGGCATTCAATGAGATTTCAACAGGACGGCTAACCCTGGTACACTGTTAGATCCAGAGATCGGTTTTCAAACATCGAATATCTTATTAGCCAGTACCTAGCTTAGGTCTGCTGTGGATCGACATGATGCCAACCATGGATTCGTTCCAAGTCTCACGTCGTGTGTTTGTTTCCAAAAGTAAAGACTTAATTGAGCACTTGCATTTGATCGGCACAACCGGTTTCGGTTCATCACAGGCGATTAAATGGGTGTCTTTTTGAATTAAATCCCAGACTGGAAAGCCTCACCTTTGATCTGTAGTGCTGTCGAAGTCGAGTATAAGGTGGTTATACGTGATCCATTCGAACTTGGGCCTCTTTATGGTTAAAAAATACATTTTGCTGACGGTAACAGTACTCAGAGTAAAGTGTAAGGCCATTTGGCTATGGGACTTGATAGGAGTCATTGTACCATTTCTGTTCAAAACATTACACGTGTCATCAAAAAGGTTTCACTTTCTACTATCTGCCTAGTGAAATATAATGCGCTTCGGAATTTGCGTCGTTTGCAAGTTTACATAAACATCCCTCAAGTCAGGAAATTTAACAGACGCTACGGATGGACCATGTTCAGGCAGATGTTTTTGATTTTTAGGTTACTTTTAAGGTTATCAGTAGAAAGAAGCCCAGAAGGAAAGGAGGGCACTTTCAAAGCTACATATAGTGCAGGCCAATTGTAGTAATTGACCAAGAGAGAATCTTTTGTTAGTAGAAGTAATTTAAGGTCGACGAAAATACGGAGTGAAATTAGCATAATGTCAGATTGGAGCACTGATTGATTACATCATTTGATTGGTTGATAACGAAAGATTTAAGGTCTTTGTGTTGAACTATTTCGCATTCGTTGCTGGATTTCAATTCCCAATTTTATAAAGCTACCATGTATTCAATCTTTTTTAACATGCTGAGAAAGATGATTAAAATTCCCTATCCGGTAAAGAGTACTTTGTTTTTGTAAATTATGTTTCCAGTCGGTCTTCAGAGGGGAAAAAAACCTTTGATGGACACACCTGAAATATTTAGGCTACTGTGGAACAAACTTGACATCGCACTTCCTATACACTAGTTGACACATCAGCTTTAAATGTACATCATCACAAAGTACATTTTTCATGTTGTTTCCTGGACAGTTGATCATCCTTTACGAAAAAAATTTTCGAATGTCTAAAGCAGGGCCGCCGAGAGGTTTTGTGGGGTCCGGGACAAAACATCGATTTGGGGCCCTTGATGACTCATATATGTAATAAGCCCCCGTCCCCCTTTTGGGGCTCCAACGCTCTGAAACGCTGTTTCCCTGCATTTTGAGGGCAGTAACTATTGCTCTAACCCAACTGCCGTCCGTTATATCACTGTCTTTAATCTTCGTTACGTCAAAAACGTAAAGGTCAAACATTTTAGGGGGCCCCTATCAAGTAGGGGGCCCGGGGCAAGTTGCCCCCTCTGCCCACCCCTCTCGGCGGCCCTGGTCTAAAGCAGGCGGAAATCGCACGAGGAGCTGGCGTCGCATAGGCGACTGAACAGCCAAAAAAGTCGGAAAAAATTGGAAACAATCAAAGTTGAAATTTTGGTGACAAAAGTAAGCTGCTCGTCACCGGTTGAGTCACGAGGTAAATTTTACCATGCGTACGAGGAATTCTAGACTTTATAGCCTGTCATAAACGAGAGTGAAACCAATCCAGACACCTTGGTATTGATCACCTTAGTAGCAAATAATTAATCAGCAAAATTTGTCGCGTCGTACAACCACCACCGTGTTTTATCGAACGTCAAGTTGTCGCGACAATCTCTCGTGCATTTAAATTTGGCAAATAAGTGACACCATCTGTGCAAGCGATAGGTCGCAATTAATTAAAACCGAGGTTTCGTACACTGGTGAGTATAAACAAACGTGTCGCATCCAAGGCCAGTATTTCGGGCAATGTGCGCAAACGTTCCAGTCAGTTTCTGCTTTCTTGTTCGTTGTGAATTTAGGGACATCAAAACATTGTAAATTATTGATGAAATATAAATAGCATGAAACCATCAGCATATGTATTAATATGACAGCCAAGGGTCGCAAGGTCGAACAATTTTTTTGTGTTGTCAAATTTTATGTGCTCATCAAAAGTTTTAAGTCGTTAACACATTTAAAACCGTTTAATCCATCAATCCCCTTCACCATCTTGAGACAAATGGTACTACAGTACTCTCTTACGAGACTTGTTGAGGGAAACCATGTTATCGTAGGGAAGTCGTAAGATACAAATGGTTACAAATTAGTTCGTATTATATAATAATGCCTCAATTGTCATAGTCATAACTCGCTTTTGTCGACAATATTTAACGATACTGATAGACCTGACAATGTAGTCGAGAACGATTTTTAATTTGACTGTAACTTTAATTAAATTTCCGATGAAAATCTCTCATTAAATTTTCACGTGGGCCACTAGCCAACGTTTTTATCAACTCGATTCGTGTTTCACCGTCGCCGACAATTTTGCTTCTCAATAATTTCCCATGTGAGTCATCTTGAACGACCCCGTTTCCTGTTTTTCTTGTGATGCAAATGCTTAAGGAAAAAAATCGAATGGGGCGGCTCGACATGAAATACAGGGTGTCCCAAAAAAAACGAAAACTGTTGAAATCACTTATTGTTAAAATTTGAATGCCCTACAAAAAAGCTGAACGTAATGATGCGTAAAATATTGACAAGGTGCATGTATTAAAATTTAGGTAAGAAAATCGCCTTGTAAAGTGCGCGATTTTTTGCCCGTGGGAATTTAAAGCAAATTACTTATATCAATCATTTATGCACTCGTGGGGACCAACAGAGTGCTAAGGCATTCAAATTCTAACAATTAAATTGTTATTGGTGATTTCAATAGTTTTCGTTTTTTTTGGGACACCCTGTATATAAACTAAATGATCAACATTTTTTCATGACATTTACTATAATTTCGTCAAATTTGAATGTGCACTCTCTGTTGGTTAAACCTGAGTCAATATTTGTAGACAATACACTCTTGCCCCGGGAATACCGAACAACTGGGACTCCAAAATAGCTAACACTTGAAATCAACGCTTTGATAAACTTCCAGTCATCATCAGAAATGGCATGGTACAAAAATAAAGGCTCGATAAAGCAGTAAACATTAGAGTATGATTTTCGTACACTGCAATTGATTGGAGTCCCGAAGTTGATTTCGTTTAATTTAGATACGATATGGCTGAAATCGACTGATTTTCCTTGATTCTTGCCATTGGTCCGACCAATAGCGTAGGCAGGGGAGGGGCAGGGGGGCAGTTGCCCTCTTTTTTGTCCAGACCAGACCTGTACATCTACAACATTTGTCGCTACAACCTTACCCGCTACGGATTCACTCTGCGTTTCAAATATCAAAATGAAAAATTACTGAATACGTTTCGGCCTTTAAATTGAAGTATGTGAAGGTATTCAATGCAAATTGTTCGCGGGGAGTCCTGTTTCTACCGACGAAAATGAGAAGGTAGGTGGGTACCAACAGATCTGATTAGCTTTCAGAACAAAGTGGTTGTGGTAGTGATGATGGCTTAACAAAAAGAAGATACTGGTATATATCATACCTCATGTTAAATTATTTTCGAAATTTAATATCAGCGGGAGCTAGCTATGTAAAAATTATTCATTCTTTTGTCAAATTTCGCTCACATGGTTGGATTTTGCACGATTGTATTTGTCGGTAAATTAAAAATATCTTGTCGCTATGTACATTTGTCTCAATTTTTTTTGCCTCCACCTTTAAATTCCTGGCTACGGACTATGTCCGACATATTTTTGAGCAATATCTACCTTGCTCCTTTTCTACACATGTCTTGCCGAATCTTGCATCCCTTGAGGGAGCGTCTTTTGATATTACTGATTTCATTACGACATATGAGTCGAAATCCAAGTCAACTTCTAGCGAAACCGTCATGCTGCTCATGGTTCAACACATTAATTGAGAAGGTTTATTTAACACTTATGAAAGTTTCTCGCCAGTCAGTTCTGAGCCGTTGTAACTGCTTATCCTGAAATCAAAAGTGAATAGAACTTAGTTATACATGGAATTTGTTTTTTTGAATTTTAAATTTTAAGTGAATCCATATTCGAGTCCATATTTGGGTCCGATCCACACTATAAGCCCAGACCACGCTTTGTACCATTGCTCATATTTGCATCACGTGGTATTTTTACCTATAAAAAGCCACCTAGCTTTTTCTCATTTATTTTATTTATTTATTTATTTATTTATTTAAACATCTTTAGACACGGTAACCTGATCACTCAACAAGGGGTGCTTTTCATAGGGCCGTGTAGTAAAATACGTGATAATTAAGAGAATATATTTACAATTAAAATGGAATATCTACAGCTAAAACACTATGTACAAGAATAAAAGTGGTAAAAGTTAGAGATCTTGACTATTAAAATAAGATGTGTAAATTAATTGTTTTAAAAGAAGGAGTTCCAGATCATGGCACCTTGATACCCAAGAGTTCTTTTCATGGCATTTGTGTTCGGTTTTGGTAAACACAATTTAGTGTTATTACTTCTCAAATCATAACAGTCCCGATTTAACACATGAAATAAGTGACTTAATTGGGATTTTCCACTCATGCACTTGTTAATTAGTGACAACAACTGTTCATCCCTTCTGCATTGAAGCGTATTCCATCCCAATTTCTTCAAGGTCTTAGTTGCTGATGAGTAGTAACTGTCTCCCATGATTACACGAGCTGCTTTGTTCTGAAGTTTTTGCAACCGTGCTTTTAGGTCGTTGGCACAGTTGTCCCATACGAGGGAACAATAATCCAAATGAGGTAGCACTAAAGTCTTATATAACCTTTCCAAACATTCTTTACTAATTACATCCTTTACTCTCCGTAAAACACCTATTCCTTTGGAGACTTTTTTGCAAATATGTTCAATATGCGTTTTCCATGAATGCACCTAGTGTTTTGGTGTTGCCTACAAGATTAATAACTTGATTGTTAATAGAAACACGAGGGGCGGTTTCAATGCGTGATATTCTTTGCTTAGATCCAACAATCATATATTCGGTCTTGCTAGCATTCAATGATAATCTGTTTGCTAGCAGCCAAGAATGCACGTTATTTATTTCTCTATTTAGTTTCTCTTCAATTTCTTGGGAGGAGGTGCCAGTTACAGTAAAATTAGTATTATCAGCAAATAAACTAGGGGTGGAATTGCTTAGGCAGTTAGGTAGATCATTTGTATAAATTAAAAATAATAAAGGACCGAGATTTGACCCTTGTGGAACTCCAGTTTTTACATTCTCCATAGAAGACAGGGTTTTACCGACCTTACAGACTTGACCACGATTACTCAGATACGAGATGAACCATTGTAATGCGACACCTCTAACTCCATATAACTCCATTTTTTTTTATTAATATATTGTGGTCTACGGTGTCAAATGCTTTTTTTAAATCAAGAAACATAACACCATTTATAATACCACGATCAATATTAACCAAGTATCGCTTGTATTCAGTAAAGATGTAGCAGTGGAGTGGCCTCTACGAAATCCAGACTGGCAACGTGTAAGAACATTATTTTGGGTAAGATATGTGTCGAGTTGCTCATACACCAGCTTCTCAAATAATTTAGAAATTACTGACAAAACAGATATCGGTCGATAGTTGCTACAATCTTCTTTATCTCCAGAATATTAAGATTGGGAAATTTGGGCCTGTTTCCAATCATCAGGAAAGATACCCCGACATAGAGATAGATTGAAAATATTGGTTAAGTAAGGAACTATAACGACCGAAGAATCTTTCAGCAATCTTGCAGGTATTTTATCGAGACCTGCAGCCTTACTAGGTTGCATTTCAATAACTTTTGAGACAAGATTTTCAATGACAGTTGAAAATTTAAACTCGTTCTGGACTGGTATCATATAATCAGAAAATTCTCTATCAGTTTCATCTGGATTAGAAGAAAGATTCTCACCTATGTTACTAAAATATGTGTTTAAAGTTTCCGCGATTTGATCCTCCTGTGTAAATGTAGTATTGTCGACTCTGATTGAAGATATTAAATTAGTGTTTGAGCAGCGACCACGACGCCCAAGAATCATGTTAATGTTCTTCCACATTTCCTTTGGATTATTCCTATTTCGGTCAATAGTTTGCAAACAGAATTTCTTTTTTGTAGATCTAATTAAATTATTGACACGACTTCTTTGTTTCTTATATGTTGTATATTGGTTGTCGCATTTAGAGGCAACAGCCCTCCTTTTTAAATAGTCACGATGGTTCATCTCCCATTTTATATTTGAAGTCATCCACGAAGCATATTCGCTTCTCACCTTGCGCATTTTTAAAGGAGCGTGCATCTCGGAGATCAAAGTAAAGATGCACTTAAAAATATCCCATAATTTATTAGGATCGTCGGATTGCCAGTCATACTTGTTCAGAGCATCAAAAAGATCTCCTCTAAACAGATCTTCTCTGTAGTTTTTAATCTGATCCCAATATTTAACACTCCAGAAATTACTAGTTTTTCTGGCCTATTTGTTGCCAGGATGTCAATTAAAGACTCAGAACAATTTGTTGCTCTTGTAGGATCAGTGATCATTTGCTCAAGTTGATAGAAATTTAAAATTTTAATTAATCTGTTTGTGTGAGCATGACTAGCATTTGATAATAAATCACAATTTAAATCTCCGGTGAGAATTATTTCTTTGTTTTCATTATCTAAATCATTTAGAAAACCTTCAAGGTTGTTCATAAATTCGGATCCGGAATTCGGGGGTCGATAAATTGAGACAATTTGTACAGGTTTTGATTTTGGTTTTACAATTTCAATACATACAGCTTCAAGCTCATCCGACACCAAGTGCATTTTGTTAACCACATTGAACGCATTTCTTACGTTTCACTCCAACAAACGTCCTTCGCTCCAAACATCAGTTTCTCATCTAGTAGGTTTCGGCAGTTCCCTGCTCCTTTCAGCTTCTTACACGTCCATTTTCAGTTGCGTTTATACGGGAATTAATTTTGTGAAAAAACTTTAATCAAGCATGAAGTTATAATGTTTCGAATTTGCAAATTCTGGAGATGAAAGTCGAATTATATACTTAGATTTTCTTTGTCATATAACTGCTTTACAAAACATACACCTATACAGAAGAATAATCGTAAGTTTACGAGGGTAATGTTGAGCACTTCTTGGGCCATGGTTGATTTTGTGTCCCACACACCGCGCCCAGAAATGCGTGCCCCTCGCCCCCGTCACGTACTACTGTTCACTCTTGAGTGGTTACAGCCTCAAATTCAGTTAATCAACCCGTCATGAGCATCTATCATAAATATTTTAAACACTGTAATGGTTACTATCCAACTAAACAGGTTATAAGTCCTCTAAATGTAGTCGTAGGGACTTCCAAGCAAGTCGGATTGCCAACAAAACCGTGTAAATTTTAATTACTTGAAGATTCGCGCCAGTACAGGATTAAATTTGCCTGATCATTTGTTATATTTATGTCATTGATTCTTTTGCATTATTTAAAATCACGATAGCATCATTCTAAGGCTAAAAAGTGTAGTATTCTGTGCATTAACTACCATAAGTGTTCTTGAAGAGATTTTCTTACTCTTTGTCTTTAAAAATAAATTCCATTTAGATACGTTAATTAGATCCCCAGGTTGAAAAATGCGTGATAAATTAAAAGACAAATTCTTGATTTTTTTTAACGTTTCTGCTGTTGGTCATTGTACACGAATAACGCAGTAAATTTAATTTATTTCTTTACTAAAGTTAAAAAAAAAGCAATATTTGCCTCTAACTCAGCACTTTTTCAAGAAATACTTTGCTCGTGCCGAAGTATCATTTTTTTTAAGTGATAACTTTTTTGCTTCGTTGCAATTTGTTTACCTTCATAATATAGTATTATTGCTGGGAAAGTGCGATGCACAAGCACCTGTTATCAACTGTTGCCTGATGCCTACGGTTGTTAGCGACACAGTCTATCTTTGGCGATACCAGTCGTCGACATTCTTATCTTTTCGATGGTGACACACATTTTTCAGATACAGATTAAATTACTTTCCCTTGTTTTACTTTTTGCTACCATCTGGATTAAACCATGAGAAACGAAGTTATATTGCATATTTTTAGCTTGAAAATGAAGATAAGTGCCCAGCATAAAATCTTAAGAAGGGCCATTGATGCGCACACATGCAAGAGAGTAAATACGTAATTTTCAATAAAATGCAACGTTTTGTTGTTTACATCACAACATCATCAGAGAATGGTGGCAATGTTGTGATGTCAACAACGAAACGTTAGATCTTATCAAATATCATGTATTTACCTTCCTGTGTGCGAATCAATGGCTCTTAAGATTTTATGATACTAATTCGTTACTTTTACTTTTATTTAATAACAAAACTGTCAGGATTTTGATTAAGATTGCTGTTTGTTTATATTTTCTTGAATTTGAAAATCAGACAGTCAGGAAATCTATCTAAAGAATGGGAATCAAGTATATCGGGATTAGTTCAAACCAACTTGTTTGAATTTGTTAAAATAAACCGATTTAACTTCATTCTTTGTTACCCTACTTCAAATCGCGTGTGGCTGTCGTTACTCAGAGGAAATTTTTCCTGAAATTTAATGATATTCATTTGAGTCTCAAAGTAGTATCATTAATACGACAAAAAACCAGTGCGCCATTTTGCGTTGAGACTACATTGATCAATTTAATCAATTTTACCCAAACAGATTTTGCTTCAGTTTAATGCCCACCAAAACTTGGGTTTTGTTCCCTAATTTTTGTTCCGAATATATCCCTTTTTGTCAAAATTATTTTGAGATGTCATACTTCCCCAACCTCCCTGGAGTGACGGCCAAGTGAATAAACCCATTTTTGAGTTTCCTTTTCGCTTTACTTTAAACAACCCCAGATGCGAAACGTTTCACAAGAAAATTAGATTTAATTCAACTGTATGTAAACACTCATTTTCTCGTAAAGAGTTGAGCAACAGGCTTCGTTTTAAAGCAAACAAATAAGGTTATTCATAAATGACCAGTTTTCATATAGGATAGGAAAAAGAAGAGCTTATGGCAGTAGACCCTGAGCTACTACTATAGGCATGGTTTCTTTTGCATTGTTAAGCGATTATATAAACAGAATAAACTGGGAAATTTCAAGATTTCACTTCTTTATTTTCGAAGTGTTCTCAGGCGGGCAATTACAGGTGAGACTGCTCCTTCTGTACAGGTTAATTGAAATTCTTTGTCTTGAACCATGTTGAAAAACAAAGCCGCTCGGGAGACGGATGCATAGCTGTTCTTGATTCATTAAACAAACTGTTTTAGCCTTGGACCTCATTAATTCCTGGGGTAGTTGCGAGAGGGGCTCGCATCACATTGTATTTATGGGAACTGAAAAGCCAAGAGCCCCCTGGACACCTTAAAAACAGCTCTGTGCCAAGATCGTTACCTGTAGCTTGTCATCTACTTTCAATAACTACTAAGTAACTCACCTTTATAATTAATCATTAAAGCAGCTTTTAGATTTGAATTTTCGCTATTCTCTATATCTTGGTTTTTATGTGAAGCCTATTGGCACCCGTCACACGGGCGTTTTGAAGATATTTATCTGGTTTTTTACTTTTGTTTTTCTTTTAAGAATGTGACACGCCTGTAGAGCTGGGATTTTTAGTTGATCAATCTGGCAGCATTACCAAAGAAAACTTTGAGAAAGTGAAAGCATTTATTCTAAGGGTTATTGCTGGATTCAATGTTTCTAGGGAAGGAACACATGTCGGGATCATTAAGTACAGTTCTAACGCAACAACTGTTATTGGTTTTGATCAGTTCGAAAATCCGGACTTCGACTATGAAAGCCTGAACAAAACCCTACAAAAAGCCCTCGATCGACCATCAGGTGGAACAACAAGAATTGATCTGGCCCTGGAAAAAGCAGACAAAGAATTGTTTTCTGAAATTGGTAAATATCGGCGCTATATACCAAAGGTAGGCCAAAGCAGATCTGTTTCAATTCGATAAGGCTCCTCTGTGTATTGGCAGATTTGAAAGTTTAAAATCTTATTACACAAACCAGTCGTTCAAAATTGCTAATTGAAAATAATGACTTTTAAAAAAATTATCGAATTGCATAAAAAATGAAGAAATAGCAAGAGAAATTGAAACAAGCATGTAAAAGAAAAAACAAAAAGGAAAAAAAGACAGAAAGAAAGAAACATTAAATCAGTTGCAGACAATAATAACTAAAATTTATTTTAAATATTTTGAATGTAATTTTTTTATAAATGAAATTCTACCGTAAATTTTTTCATTCTGGAAATGCGACTTTTTATTTTTTGTGAGAATTTCTGTATTATCGTCTTGTATATCATTTTGACGATTTCAGATTCGAATTGTGTGGCTGCATTCGCGTTTGTCTGCATCGATTTTGATTTTATTTCCTGGCTCCTCAACACGGTATATTCTCGACACCGGACAACAAAATATTTCTGCAAAAATATAAATTAATCAACTTTAAATATTACATTGTTATGTCATCAAAACAAATAAAGGATACAAAAGATTCTTGAAACAAAACATAATGGTTGAAACGTTATCAAATTGATTAGCACCTGGTCAACCTCTATGTTGACATATCCTTCTGCTTTTTTTGACTGGAGAAGCACGAAACACAAGCCAAAAAGGAAAACCAGGAAATTGGTTACCATGTACGATGGCATTCACCCCAGAAGTAATGTGGATCTACCTTATATACCTATAGTGGAGAAGGTGCTCGAGGACTTATTAGTGTGGAAGATAGTGTAGAACTTGTTATCTTAGGACTGGATAAATACGTCACAGTAGCGACGAAAGGTTAACAAAGGCCACTAGAAAAATCAGACATGGCAATAAGTTTGGAAACAAAGATGCAGTATGTAGAAGACAAAAGAGCAATGAAAGAAAGGAAGCATGGAGAGGTAAGGCTATGGTTTGGCAATTTGTTCGTCCGACGGAAAGTGGTAGGAGATAATGAATCTTGGACATGGTTAAAAGAAGGAACTATAAAAGGAGAGACCGAGACCCTCATCACAGCAGCTCAGGAACAAGTACTCGCAACAAACTCGATGAGGGCGAAAACAATACGCAACCAGACAATAAATGCCGTATGTGAGGACAAGCAGATGAAAGTATTAATCACGTGGTAAGCGAGTGCCCTAAATGGACACAAAAAGAATATAAGAGAAGGCATGACAGGGTGATTTACTGGAAAGTTTGCAAGAAGAATAATTTCATAGTCTATGAAAAGTGGTATGAACAATCATAAACCCGAGCCGGTATCAGAGAATGATGGCTGTATGATATTGTGGGATATCTCCATACAAACTGATCACATAAAAGGAGCAAGAAGGCCAGATTTGGTGGTTGTTGATTAGGAAAATAGCTGTGGACAAATATAGGCTTTTCAATATCATATGACAGCAGGATCGAGGAAAAAAAATTGAAAAAAATCGAAAAACACCAGTACTTAGTATAATATATGAATATAACGATCATTCCTGTAGTAAAGGGAGCACAAGGGATAACCTCAAAGAATTTAAAGATAGGACTGGAAAATAGTGGTATTTAGAGCAGAATAGCTGAACTCTAGGAAAGTGTTATTCTAAGCAAAGCAAGAATTCTTGGAAAAATCATGAAGGTTTACGGAGAATTGGTGTACTATTATTATAGGAATCGTGGATCACTGAATTTTTAGAAATGTTTGGGATTGCTAAGAACATGGAATGGTTTATAAGTCACAGTAAGTCTCAATCGAAAATAGAATTGACATCATGTAGAGGGAGGTTAGGACTGGTACAAATCAGGAGAGGTATATTTCAAGCGGATAGTCTATCCCCGTTATTGTTTGCACTGTGTGTAATACCACTGAGTCTAGTATTAAGGAATGCGAAAGCGGGATACGAATTCAAAGGTAAACAACAAAGGATCAATCACTTGTTATTTATGGATGATCTAAAATTATATGGTAAGAGTGAAGTTCAAATTGACTCCTTGGTCAAGACTATACAACTCGTTAGTACAGATATCGGAATGGAATTTGGTATCAAGAAATGTGGAGTGTTGATCCTGAAAAGAGGAAAGGTTGTAGAGTGTGAAGGTATTGTTTTGCCAAATGGGGAAACGATAAAAATTATTGAAGATGAGGGATATAAATATTTGGAGATCTTAGAGATGGACGAAATTAAGGAAGAGGCAATGATAAATAGGTTCAAGAAAGAATACTTGTGAAGATTGAGGTTGATTTCAAGGTTAAAACTGAATGGAAAAAAATAAGTTTCAAGCGATCAACAGGTGGGCAGTAGCAGTACTCAGGTATAGAGTAGGAATTGTTAAATGGAGTAATGAGGAGTTACAAAGCTTGGATAGAAATTCGAAGAAGTTGCTAACAGTGCATGGTACCTTTAATCCTAGGAGTGATGTGGATAGGTTATATCTATCAAGAGGAAAAGGAGGAAGAGGGCTAATGAGTTATGAAAGTTGTGTACGAGCAGAAGAGAATGGGATAGGGTAGTATGTTAAGAATACCGTAGAACCGCTGTTAGTGCTGGTTAGACAAGGGGTATAATCAATACGGAAGAATGTGCGACAAAGAAGAGTACAAGCGAAGTAAGACAGGAAAGAGAGCAGACGTGGAGCAATAAGAAGATGTATGGACAATATTGTAGGGAGACAAGTGATGACATTGACAAGGAGAAGAGATGGTTGTGGTTGAAAAACTGATTTAAAGGCAGAAACAGAAACTCTTATCTGTGCTGCGCAAGAACAGGTATTAAGAACTAACTATATCAAGTTCAACATAGATAAGACTGTTGAATCACCCCTATGTCGAATGCGTGGTGAAAAAGGAGAAAGTGTGGGACATTTGATTAGCGGATGCAAAAAGCTTGCCCAAAGAGAATGTAAAAGAAGACGTGATAACGTGGCAAGAATGGTCCATTGGACATTATGTAGGAAATATGGCTTGGAGCGAGCAGAGCCAGTATGTGTATCATCAAGAATTCTAAGGCGCAGGGATCCAGTGTAGATAGCTTCGATAAAACAGCGGCGTTCTTGAGGTATACACTATCTAAAAGATAGAAAAAAAGCTTCTCGACGTTTCAAGCAAAGGGCCTTCGTCAGGAGATTAGTAGCCAAATCTCCTAAGCTACTAATCTCCTGACGAAAGGCCTTTGCTTGAAACGTCGAGAAGCTGTTTTTCAATCTTTTAGATAGTGTATACCTCAAGAACGCCGCTGTTTTATGTGTATCATCACATAGAATGTCGAAAACCAGATATAGTTGTTGTGGAGAAAGAAGAAAGGAATTGTTTAATTGTTGACATTGCCATCCCTGATGATAAAAATGTTGGAGTGAAAGAAGAGGAGAAGGTTCAGAAGTATGACGAGTTAATATGGGAAATTAAAGAGTTGCGGTCAATGAAGAGGGTAGATGTAGTACCGGTAGTTATCGGAGCACTCGGTACTGTGAGCAAGAAGCTGGAAAAATGGATAGATAAGATAGGAATAAAACTTAATATAGAACATCTCCAGAAGACTTCGATTTTGGGAACAGCGAGGATATTAAAAAAGATTCTAGAAAGTTGAATGGACCAATGTCACCCTAGACTACTGGCTGTAGATGGCTGACATTGAGGATTACCAGGAGAACATCAAGCTGTAGTAATATTATTTCACGGAGACTTGTTACGACTCCTGCTGTTTATCACTGCATTAATGCCATTGAGCTTCATACTAAGGAAGTCGAGACTTGAATATGATCTGAATGGTCAAAAGCTCAACCACCTTCTCTGTATGGATGACTTGAAACTCGTTTCAAGGTCGGAAAGGGGCTAGAGTCGCTGGTCCACACATTTAAAGTGTTTAGCTCAGATATTGACATGGAATTTAGGGTTGATAAATGTGAAAAGCTTGTACTGCAAAGAGGCAAAATTACACAGCCACAGGGAATCAGTTTGCCGAACGAAGAACAGGTCAAACGATAGAGGAGGGCACAGGGGCCAAGGATCTTGGAATCACAGAAGCAGACCAAGCCCTGTGTGAGGAAATGAAAGAAAGTCTAACAAAGGAGTATTTCCGGAGAGTAAGGAAACTGTCGCGACCGAAGTTGAATCGAGGAAATTTACTCATTGGGATTAACACATGGGCAACCTCACTGCTCAGATATTCAGCGAGTTTTGTAGAGTGGACGAAGGTGAGCTGATGTTACTGAATCGAAGAACTAGGAAGCTCGTCAATATCTATGGAGCAATTCATTCCAGGGACAATGTGGCCCGGTTTTATCTCCCTAAAAAGATGAGCGGACGTGGACTGATCGTAGTGGAGGACTGTGTTATTCAAGTAGAAATGGGACTTGTAAATTTTGTTGCAGAAAATAACGAAACACTGCTAATAGCTACAACGTATGGAACAAAAAGTGTAGAGGAAAGTCCTAGCGAGTACAAGGAGCGGAAAAGGAAAGAAAGAATGCAAGATGTTCATGGGAAGAAACTGCATGGCCAGTTCATCAAGCAGACTGAGAATGTAGCAAGCGATGAGAGTTGGATGTAGCTCATAAAGGGGCAACTAAAGGAATAAGCAGAAGTTGTACTTATGGCTGCGCAAAGCCAGTCACTACAAACCTTTGCTATCAAAGCTAATATTGAAAAGTCCTAGAAAGATCCACTATGCTTGCACAAACAGAACATAACGACGACATGATGGAGTGGAGAAAGGTCTCCATTGGGATTTGTGCAACAGGTTTGGTCTCAAACACAAAGAGAAATGGCGCGAACATGAACCTGATACAGTGGTGGAGAATGAGGAGGTCAAGATCCTGTGGGACTTCTCAATACGAACGGACAAGAGAATTTCTCACAATCGACAAGATAGTGTTGTGATCAAGAAGAAGGATCGAAGCTGCTAATTGATAGACATTTCATGCCCAGGAGACAGTAGAGTACTTGATAAAGAACAGACGATATCGAAGTACATAGATCTGGCAATAGAAGTTATGGCGTTATGGAAGATGAAGGAGGTGAACATCACACCGATCGTGACTAGTGCACTGGGGACTGTTCCTACAAACCTGAGGAACCATCTGAGAGAGCTAGACGTATCAGTAGGGATAGATGTAATGCAAAAAATAGTATTACTAGGGTCAGGAAAGATCCTTAGGATGACCCTTGCAATCTAAACCGGCTGGTTGTTGCCCGATCGATGGAATTTCCTTATTTTCAGTTTTTACATCTGCAACTCTGTGAGAGGCGTAAAATAATAATAATAGTAATAACAAAAATAATGATAAGAAAAGAAAGGAAATGGTTTGAATCCGGCAAAATTAGAGCGTGTTTTTGAAGGTGGATTGTCCAGGTTAGTGTAGTCTTGAGAAAAACTGTCGGTGTATTTGGGGTTTAATTAAACCTTGTATATGAAGCTCGTTACTGACCAGATGAACTTTGTTCTTGCCTGTGGCAATTCGAACTTAATAGATTGGTTGACGAGAAACTTTGTGACAAAAACAACGATAAAAGTATGTGTCTACGGATACTTCGTAAACTGTCAACACAAAAAGTTGAAGGAAGACATTGCGCCTGGAGTCGCGGTAAAAAGGTCGTTTCCTTTTAAAACCTTACTAAAACCTTTACCAATTTTTCGTTTTGTTAGGTTCTCTTAGTTTTGACCGACGGACAACAATCGACTGGAGAAGGTATTCCTGACGTAGACCTTTTTGAGGCGTCCCAAAGGCTTATAAAGAAAGGAGTTGAAGTATTCGTTCTAGGAATTGGCGAAAACGTGGATATCCCAGAAATGCTACAAATTGCTGCAGATAAAGATGCCAATGTATTCCTCGCTAAGGATTTCGACGATTTAACAGAGCAGGTCGAAGAGCTGATCGAGTCTTTCTGTAAAGGTACAAAGAAACTGGCGGTCAAAATGGTTCAACCATGTTCAAATGTGTTTTTAGGTGGTCTCTATACGATGATAACAATATTACGATGAAAATACATCGTTCGAAGACGGCAATCGGTAAATTCTTTTTTAACGCGAGTTTTCGTCAGCTGGTCGATAATGATAAATCTTTTACCCAACCAGTGCTTTTGCTTATAATTGTCTGTTGTAGTACGTAATTTGTCCTTCAACGTCCACTATGGACGACGAATTCCCCCTTATTGCACCATTTCCGCCAAGAACTGTTCATTCTTCGGCAATCAACATCAATAACTTCGAAAGGTTAACCGAGAGAAGGTATACGTACTGATTGATTGTTGTAATGTGCCCGACAAAAGTGATTTTTTTCTTATCGTATGGTAATCTTTACGCCGTGGACATACGGTGCAACATTGCATGCAATGTTGCAGCAATTACTAGATATCATAGACAAGGATGGCATTTTAAGGCAGTGGGTAACATCGGAATTTGAGTTAGGGTAAGCATTGAAGAGAAAATAGGGTCAGCATACGTTTAAGATTAGGTTTTCACTAACCTTTAACTTCAGAGGGTTTTTTCCTCGAGTTTTGTCGTCTTGAAATGATCTCCTTGTGTATACCATTAAGCATTTCACGCAAAAATATTCACAAAAAATCACTGGTTTTGCTGTTACCATTTTCACACTGCTTAGTATTTTCACCATGCATAGTACTGACCAACTGATAGCTTCGAAGCGGTGGTCTTGATTGAAGCCAGTCAATGATTTGTCAGAAAAATGTAAAAGTAGAATACAATTGACGAGGTAGGCGGTAACAGTGAAAAATGACTTTTCAGTATGATTTAGAAAGAAAAAAACTAAAGAAAAACAACAAAAAAACAACTTGATCTGTAAACCGCACTACTTAAGTGCTTCTTTTGAATTTTTGTCCTCATTACCCATGATTCACTGCTATCGCGGAACTCGCCCTCAAAATTGGGATCATAAAGTTAGAATAAAAATCCTGTCAACGTACTGCTAACATTTCGAGTTAAATATGTATTTTTTTCGTTTCAGTATGTTATCGAGACTTTGAGGTGGCTTTCCTTATTCCAACTGTGAATAGTATAGGAGAGAAGGGGTTTGAGGATATAAAGGTCATCGCCAACGCTCTACTATCGACATTTGGGATCAAGAAGTACGGAGGGGTACACGTCGGCATTGTAACATGTGCTGAGGTCGGCAACGTCATCATGAAGTTCGATGACAGTTATTACAAATCGAATATACGACGTATTCTGAAATCTCTGAAGCTTCAGGGAAGAAGACTGGTGCTAGAAGAATGCTTAAGGGAAGCAAGCAATAATCTGTTTGATGTCCGTGGTGGCGTAAGGACCGTGGCAGACAAATATCTTATTGTAATTGGGGATAACAGTTTTTCATTTTCGAAGCAAGTCGTTGATAAGGCTTTGCTACCCCTGAAAAATCAAGGTGTGAAAATAAAGAGTATGTCACTTGGCACGGATCCAGCTGCTGCAGCGAGGATGAGATCAATTAGCAGTGAGCCAAAAAGTATCTGGTTTAGGCAAGTGCAAAGCGAAGAGGTTCTAAATGCTGGATATTTTGCTAGATCCATTACGGAAGGTCTTTGCAAGGGTAAGTAAAGAATTGATACAAGCGCGACACCTAAACCGACAAATCGACCTATTAGGATAAGGCGTCTAGTTTGCTGCTCAACAGAAATTTGACTGGAAGGAAACTACATGCAACATGAATTAATGTTGATTTCGTAATGTTATATTTCTGAGTATGGGGAAACTTTTCTGTTGCGGAAAGAGTTAAAGGGAACCAACAGCGGGCACGGGTACTAACCGTAAGTCACCAAATAGTGGCCGGTAAGTATCCCAGCAGGTGCCGTCCACCGCTAAAGTGTCTCCCCGGCCCCTGTCCACTAGCTGATACTGTCTCCTGAGACACTATCCGCAAGCGTGCAGATACTGTCTCCCCGGGCATTATCTGATAGGCGGATAGTGTCTTCTCTTACGGATTCTGTCCCTCCCCCCCGAAAAAAAAAAATTCAAAAGTAGTGCGGTAACTTTCAGTTTTTACTTATTTCGATAGAAATTATGAAAGGAATCTCCATGTTTAAGCGATCAGTTTCGTTTAACTCATAATTCGTGGAGGGATATAATAGATGGTTTCTTTATACACCTGCCGAATAAAACTACCAGAGTGCCTTTCGAAATCTTGTTTTCTAATGTTAATCGAACAATTGTATTTCCATTCGCTTTGGGGATTCGATGTTTGCATGAAAATAAAAAAACCCGCAAAGTGTTCTGGTAGTTTTATTAAGCTGACGTAATTAGGGGAACCGGTCATTCGTGAAGACAACTCCCAGCGCAGTATAGGTATTTTTACAATAACAAATATGAGACGTCAAAGCAACAACGGCAGCAGGGTTACAATGTTTGTTTTGTAAATAGTTAACTGATTAATTTTAATTCCTGTACTTAGTTTCGTCGATAGGTGAACGATTTCAGTATTGTTGCGTAACTATTTAGTCGATTTATTTTAACAATTTGTCGTGTGAATATTTAATTGACGATTTTAATTGTTTTTTAGTTATTTTGCTGAACATTTTAAATTTGGTTGGACGATTAAATTTTTCAAATGAACTAGTAAATTTTATAAGATAAACTATTTGTCAATAAAGTCTATGCTTTTGTCTTTCACTTTCATATGGAAGACACTATCGGCGGGAATCTAATTAAAGGGGGCAGTATCCGCTATTGGATAGTGTGCGGGGGGACAGTATCCGCGGTGATACACTATCTACTGTGACACCAGTGGGCTTTTGTTGTCTCGTTTATTAAAAAAGAACTACAAAAATAGGAATATTGAATAAATGGAAATATTATCCGTTCTTTTTCTTTATTAAAGGCCAATCTGCAATGGTTTCGTCAAATGTTTGTGTGCTTTTACATTTGACATGACTCTTGATGGTTTTCTATATTGGACTTTTGACTGATTGTTCCGTTACCCAGTCATAGACGGTCCAATTTTACATTAAGCAATAAAATCACTCTTTTATGGGGCATAACGGATTCAATAGCGTAGCGATGGGTAGACAAGTGTGCACTATTGCCGCTGGGCGCTAAAGTAAGGGGCGCACAATTTTAATATTAAAATTTATTAATGTAAATATTTAAAAAATATTTGAAAATATTATAAAGGCCATCACGGCTTTAACAGTTTTTCAGTTTATTTAATGCTGCATATGTATGCATGCTATACATTTATTTGTCATGTTTTATACTCACGTTCTCAAGGTATTCTACTCAGAAAAACCTTCTGAGTAGAATAGCTTGAGAACGTGCGTATAAAACATCATTTATCTACCAAGCTACCGCATTTAATAATAATTTATTTGTCAGTTACATAGTTTTTCCATAAATTTACGAATGTGTTGTACTTTTTCAGAGAGACCTGGGAAATGTCCATATTCACCCATTCCTGCAACGTGTGTCGGTCGAGATGTTTCACATGAATGTGACACAGATGCAGACGTCGTGAGACCTTGTCCTGGATCTGAGAAATGTTGTCTGATTGGCTGCGAAAGGCGATGTGTTTCGCCCATTCCAGGTATATTTAATCTTAACCGCTACTTTTGAAGGAAACAATGTCGGGAACTGGTTTAGGAAACAACGTACAGGGCTGGCATAATATTGTATGGTTTCCTTTGCCACTTTCTATCAATCGGGGTTTCTCCGGACACTGGGTGTTAGATATAAATAATTTAACGTTTCCAGCAAGAATCAGGGTTTTTTTACTTGAGACAGGCCGAGGTTCAGGTCGAATTAACTTTTGGTCGGACATAGCGTTTTCGTTTGTGAGTTGTTAATAAGAGTTCCACCTGAACTCAGTTCGGTTTTAAGAATGACCTGAACATTACAAGCCGGTCTGAGTGCCGGTCGTTATTCCACGTAAACAAAAATTTAAGTGCAAAAAAGCGATTCCTGACTAACTTTAACTTTAACCCTAAACCCAACGTTTAAGTTGCTGAGTACTGTGTTTCCAGTACACAAAGAAGGAGCACTTTTTTGAAACTGATCGCCAGACCGGCCTTCCATTTTGGTTAAATTCATATAATTTTACTCATTAACGGCATACCTACAGAAGTTGATACTAGAGGGGGCATTGGAGCGTTATTCAAATTTTTTTTTTACCATTTGACAGCCGCAATACTCAGGAAGATAATACCCAGATTACCGGTTATTTTTTACAAAGGAAAGGGTAGGACCTAATTTCAGACGACCGCTTTTCGGCCTAATTTCCCCCTTAATCTCTTGACACTCGAAAATTTCCTTCATCAAATATAAACTCCAGTTCGTGCTATTGAGTGTGAATGCGAAATATTCGTTGAATAGTGAACAATTATTCACCAAAGTGGAGGCGAATAGTGGTGAACACTTAATGGCCAAATTTTGTTGCTTTTTTGGTATTGTCTGGTACGGCTACTTCATCTATTAGAGAAAGTTATCTACCGTAACTTAAACAAAACTGGACGCCATCTTGTTTTGCTGGGAGGTGAATAGTGCAGGATATTCCGAGAGAGTAGAACCAATCGGATTGCGCAGAAAACACTATTCATCTGCGAGGTATATGCTAATGCTATATAAACTTGCCAACAAGTCGAAGTACCGGAGAACCTAACACATCCTGACAGGTTTCGTATACTTGAGGTTTATTTTAAATCGTTTCGTGTAGTAAGTCACTGTGCGGATAAAGTCGCGGTTGTCGTTTATTGGAGTGTTATTTACCAATGGTTTTGTACCCTGCTTTTTCGATAACAAAAACGGCGGAAACACGAACTCGTGGTTTCAAATGAAGTGTTACCGGTGCAAAATAATTATGTAATAGTAAAACTTACGTATACTTGATTGGTTTTGAAGTTGAGTTTCTTTGTTCTTGGTTATACTCAAGGAAAACAGTCGTTTTGTAAACAGCGACTTTCGGGAAAAGGCCTTGGCCGAGACCAGCCTTAAATATGGCGGTGTTGCACTGGTCGACAGTTTTAGCTGCAGTACTTGTCTAATATTTCTTTACGATCGCTACGATTGTCTCAATTTATTCTCAAGTATTTGACTTCGATTCCGCCGTGTTGAAACGTTGCCGGTCGGTGAACATGCTAAATCACCAACCGCCCCCCCAAAAAACCTGTTAACTGCCACTCCATATTTCTGCTATTCTACTCCCTTACAAAAACTTCACATGCAATTTCACATATGAAAACTATATTTCACGTGCGAATTGTTTCAATTCCATATGTGAAATGAAACTTTTACATGTGAAATATATTTCCATATGTGAATCTTCCTTGTCATATTTGAAGTAGGTGTTTCGTGTACCAAGATTTCACTTGTGAAATTTTGAAGAAGTGCATTTGATATGTGAATTAGGTATTTCATATGCGAAAACGTTGCGATTTATATGCTAAACGAAAATTTCATTAGTGAAAATAGTCCAATTCCATATGTTTTTCACGTGTGAAATGACATGTGAAATTTTCGTAAGGGCTTCCTTGAGCAGAATAGACCGAATATCATTGTCTTTTCCTAAACCTGAACAGGTCCAAACATGAACACAATAACCATTCATTTAATTTATTTCACGGATAGTTTCAATAGAATATATCCTTATTTTGTGCCTACCGATGGTTTGATAATGCCATTATTTTGCATTTTTTCCTAGACTGCTTTAACCCTGTTGAAATAGCGTTGTTAATAGATACGTCTGGTACACAAGGATTTAGTGTTGCTGAAAATTCCTTGAAAGAATTAAAGGAATTTGCTAAAGAACTGCTATTTAGCTTTAGTATAACGGCGACTTCAGGGAGAGTTGCTCTGATTACTTACAACAATGAAACGAAGATTCACATGGGATTTGGAAATCAACCGTATTTTTGGAATGTCGAGGAAAAAGTTGATTCCATAGTGCTATCGAATCGCCCTGGTAGAAATCTTGACGAGGCGTTAAAGTTTACTGCAGAAAATGTGTTTAGTTTAAAGGGAGGAATACGACAGGTATGAAATTAATGTTTAATTTGGATTTTGAAATTGGACGAAGAACTGTCTCTACAGGAGTTGGAGGGTCTAAAGATTTCCCGGGGGAAAGCGAGACTGATTAAACTAATAAAAATAGTCGTTTCAAAACTACTAGTACCTTGAAATACTTCAAGGTAATAGTAGTTTTGAAATTCGTATCATTCAAGAACATACGCCAAAACACAATCAGTAAAACAATATTCTGAAATACACTGCATATGATTTTGAGACGTTTGTTCAAATACTCAGCGTCAGACTTTGCTAGGAGAGCAAAGCGTTCGTGCACTAAAAACGCAAGCGTTATCAACATGCACTCGGGCGAGTCCTTCCTCTCATAATTGGACTGTTACGTAACTTCAGTTATCCTATAGCCCATGTTTTCTCTCACGAGGGCACGCTTTCAATTGCTTGATTTATAAATTGCTATGTAAGCAGTTTTGGACTAAGTAGAAAAAATTTGAAGTTAGTACTTTGCCAAAAAACGAGAGGAAGACGTACTGAGTTTTACAGGGATATCTTCATCAAAGTAAAATGCGAGGTGAAATCGAAAAGGCTGGGTATTATATAATGTACGAGAACGGTAGGAGATAAATTTAAATCGATGAGCGGTGGATATAAATGCTGAGGTCCCTAAATTGACGAAGAACTTCTCGATACAGGTTGGCTTTCCAGACAATAAAGACGCCACCTTTCGCTGGGTAAGAAATAATGATGTTGACATCCGCCACCCAACATTACAATAGCTCCAACTATTCGGAATTAACGAACGTTAGGGTTATTGAGGTTATGTTATTGAGATACATATTTTTTGGAAATGTGGGAGCTTGGAGATATCTTGAAGAATAGATCAACGTTCGTCAAGCTCTTACCTCAGAAAAACGATTTCTGAGCCCCAGACGGGGATCGAACCCGCAACTTTCTGATGACCGGTGAGATGCTCTAACCATATAGGCAACCAAGACTCAGATGGTGAGCTAAGGTGCAAGTTCGACATACGTGCGACCGAAGCGGAAGCCACTATATGTGACTAATGTAGTCTTCATTATTGTATAGTCATTATTAATATAGTTAATAATGTTAAAAATGTTTCATGTAGTCAATTGCGGATGCCAAATATTCGTTTGGTGTTTTTCACAGGTCTCGAGTTTTGAAAAGATGAACGTCACTGTTAGTTATTAATTTTAATTATGTACAAAAGTGACTAATTTTAATTATGTACAAAAAAGGACGAAGTGTATGAAATGAGTTCAACAACAGTAGCTACGTAATCATTATGCCCTCTTAAGGTAAAGCATCTAAGTTTTTCGATAACGAGACACAATCTATGTTATCAAAGCCAATCAGCGGTTAGGGTTCTTTCACTATTAGAGGTCATAAATGTTAAATAAGAAAGTGTTGAATGGGAAAACGAGAAACGAATATATATTGAAAGTCATATTAACACAATATGATATCGGTTGTCAGTTGACATATGTGACTTTCTCATCATCGAGTAGCTCTTCAGTACATGACGGAAAAAAGTACCAGAAAAACATTTTGACAATGTTAAGACACCGAATATGATAATCGTTGAGAAAAATTGCTCCGTGTCACTGTTACCACCTAGTTCAGTGTACGAGGTGTACAGAAACGCGTAAACTCGAGAAGGAACGAACGAATGAACGGATGGGTAAACGACTGGAAGGTCGGGTGGATTGAAGAATGGACGGACGGAAGTAAGCTATACTTTTTTGGCACACTTTCAGAGTTTGTAGTAGTATTTATTTTGATGGACAAGCTCGCGTTAAACTTCTTATCTGCCAAGCTTACTACTATTGCACTTGGCTCGGCCGGGGAATGTCTGGGAACTGAAAGTGTGGACAGAGCTGGGTGGAAATAGAACAATTTCTCTCCTCTTTAATCGTAAAAGAATAATTCCGGTGCAGCAATAATCCTTAATCGAAACTTACCTCGTTTTACAGGACTTTGCTCGTGCTCTGGTAGTTCTTTCAACTGGTAAACCAACAACCACATCAAGCAGCCTTTTTGAGGCGTCCATTGGCTTAAAGGACTTAGGCGTCCAAATATGGGGAGTACACACTGGAGCCGATTCCTCAAACTATATGACCGAGGTTCTGTCCGACAGTTCATTTTTATCGTCTTCACTGGGAAACCTAAACGAATTTCTGAACAACTTTGTGACGACTGTTTGCTCTGGTAAGTTCCAATATTTTTTCAAGAGTCCAGTCTGAAGTTGTCATTGCGATTACCAAGTTTTGTCAACACTGAAAACAAATAGCAGTATAATGCTACTTTAATTGAAACATTTTAGTATTTATAATACTCAAAGAAAAACTCGGAGTAAATTCTTTTCAACGGCACATTCAGACCGCGGAGCATCCAATGCACTTGGATTGGTCAGATTCTTAATTTTTTCAAGTTTTTCCCCCCCAAAATAACGTATAATTAAGTCATGGAGTCAAGCCCAAGTCTGATGTTAGTTTAATCCCTAGTATATTTTTTCCTTAACTACCGTATAAAGGTTATTATCAGACGCGAAGGAGGAGGCGGGAAAATTTCTTGTTAGTTTTGCCTGCCCCATCCGAATTTGCAATCCTCAAGAAATGTTCTGGATCCTTGCCTGCTATTAATTGATATCTTTCGTCCTGTTGACTTTGAACGTCCTCAGGGAATTGGTTAGTTACAATAATTTCACTGAGATTCAGAGTCAAAGATACTGCGGCCATATTGAAGATAATATACAATCATATAGTTAACGAGATTCTGTTGTTAAAGCACCATTAACATGACGTCACGTGTAACTTACATACAGTGAACTGAAGTCTTTTACGTGGTGTTTCACAACAAACAAACCAACACCATACTCGCCGTGCAAAGTCTTAAGGAATTTGACTTTGACAGAATTAGCTACTTCATTGCGTCCAGTCCACTAAAACATTTTAATTTTCTGTTTTTTTAATTCCTCAACTTAGCCAAAGAAGGCAACTGTCGCAGTCCACTATGTCCACCTGGGGATCCAGACCGATGTAAAAATGATTATACCTGCCCTGGACAGGAAAAGTGTTGTACTGGTTTATGTAGAAGCTGTGCAGAGCCTAAAACCGGTAAGTAAATCCCTGAAAATATTAAACTCGTAACCTTCTTGTGACCGCTACTTTTAAGACCGGGATCGATCCTAACGCAGGCTCAACAAACGTTTATGTTTGAATATGACGAGCGTTCGCCGATGGTCTCCCAACATTGTGGTCGTATATTTATAAGTAATGCCATGAATTGAAATGTATTAGCTATTAAACCTCCCGCTCGATGTTGGTCTTTAAATGACCCGAATGTGGCGTGAGGTTTAATAGCTAATGCACCGAAATTTCATGTTATTACTTTGTAATATCATGTTTGCCAAAATTCAACTAATACTACCTCCGGTGTAGTCAAACCGGGTCGTATTAGTCCTAACACGATCCGGTTTGACGTCACAGGAGGTAGTATTAGTGCAAATGAATTTTAGTGAGATAAATTAGTGATTCATGTGGCCTGGAAAAACAAAAGAAATTAAAGTGAACATGGTATTATCATGATTATCATATGTACACAGTGTATTACATCGCGAAAAGCTGCAACAACCATCCAAAAAATTCCTAGAATAAAGTCCTAAATCTGTGTTGGGGATCTTTTGAACTGAGGGTCTTTCCCTGAAGACTAGATCAGGTTTGATGCCAAAACTACTCAGCCAGTAAGAACAAATTGTCTTCTCGATGAAAGTATTACCTATCGGCAAAAGTTTTGTCCGAGATGTTTGTCAAAGTGATAATTAAAACTTTGTCAGGAATGCCGAAGTTAAGGCATTTAAAAAAATTGATGTAATAGAAGAAATTTTAAAGAGTTACAGGAAAAAGACAGGCAATACTGGAACGAAGAATCAACTATCATAAGGAATATTAAAATAGAACCAATAAAAAACGGAGCACAATCGTTAAACAAATTATTGCTACAGCATGAATCACGATTACAGAATGCAGCAGCAAGTTACAGCCAATGTGGCGGGATGTGCATAATGTCCAGATGCACCTCTTCACCTGGAAAACCCTTTTGGCCACGCTTTGCAGAGCTGGTTTTGCGTAGAGGGAAACAAATTTTCGGTACGGCTAGGTTTAAAATTCACGCACGTTCTAATAGTTTGATGACCAGCCTTACAATGATGCAGCTGACATAAACAAAACAAAATCGACAGACTAACTTTAGAGCTCTCAGTTTTAAATTCACAAACATTTGGAGTTAATCTGCAGCAATGGAATGAGTGTATGCATGAGTAGTATTTGATTTTGTCGGATCTCTACTCTTTTGGACAAGTTACCGAATTAAGTACTGAGCTGAAGCAGTGCTCGCACTCACAGATGAACGAAGTGTTTATAATTAACAATTAGATTATGAGCTCATAGAAATCGAGAAAACTATCACCTCATAGAAATCGAGAGCGAATAATCTAATTGTTTTAGTAGAAACAGACTTTGCAAAGAACATTTTTCGTCTTCTCTGGGATTGCACTTTCAAGTAAGCATTCTATTTCGTCTTCAGAAACTTCACAAAAACGAGAGGCGGAAGCCATTTCCGCTACTCGCTATCTGTCGACGAATAGATAGCGAGTAGCGTAGCCAATCAGAATGCAGCATTTGCAATAGTACTCGACTAAATTTCTACTAATGACTGTTTGAGGTTTCTATGTGTTATCGAACTAAACTGAATTTGATAGCACGAAAATTTCGGAAGTTCCTATTTCCTCCTTCAGGGGTAGTGAATCTGGTGATTTAAAACCGCCTTGCATTCTACGATCACCAAACCTGAGGATTGAAGTGAGAACTTTCGAAACATCGCACCCGCAGAAATCAACCTGCTTTAAGAATAGAGAAACCTTCGACAGTTTAGTTTCCTCTTACCATTTAGTTTTCTCGACAGTTTTCTGCATACGATGTAGAATTCATTTCCTACCTTCAGTAGGAAATGAAAGTAGAAGGAAATAGGAAGGGAAAAAGGAAGAGGAGAAAGTGAAAGTAGAAGTGAAAGAGTATGAGAAAGAGAAAGAGAGAGGGAAATAGGGAAAGAGAAAGAGAGAAAGAAAGAAAGAGAGAACGAGGAAAAGGGTTAAGGAACGGGAAGGAGAAAAAGAAACAGAAAGAGACTAAAAGAAAACGAGAATTGAGAAGGACTCTACTAAATGATGCGGACCAATAGACATAAACATGGACTACATCATACTGTAGGTTTTAATAGACTTGCTTAGATTTTTACCTTAATTATAAAGAATGTGATCTGCTTCCTCCATAAAAGAAGAATTAAAGTTTTTTTTGAAATGTCCAAAATGATTTAATTTCTACTTGACGTTTCACTTATTTTTGCCTACCTTAGACTGTCGATTTCCAATGGACTTGGCGTTTGTTATACAAGATTCTATAGACGAAACAGATTTTCAGAAAGTGAAGAAGTTTATGAAAGGCGTTATGAACGCCCTGGATGTCGGTAGGACACAAACCTGGATCGGCATTATCGTCTTTAACAGGCTTGCTGAGATCAAGCTGGAGTTTTCTGCCAATCAGGGTATGTTAATACCATGTTTAAGGTCGATATTTTAACTGGCTTATCAACCAATAATTCTGTATTTATGATATATTGCATGTTTATGATAATCGTGATGTTCTAGAATGATTTTTTATCAAAGTGCCGGGTCCTATGATGGGCCGAAGGGTCTCCAGGTCGAAATTAAAAGGAACTAACTTTTAGCTCGCCTTGCGTTCCATAAGTTGGAGTTTGCGTTATGTCTCCAAAGTTAAAGCAAGCGCGTTCGAAATTGCATTTTTTTGAAACATAGAAATCAAAAGCTTTTTCTTTTGTGTGTGTGACAGCATAAACATCAGAGCTTGGGGTAGCCCGCGTATTATTGCCTGGGAATCGACCGTTATGAAAAGCTGTCAACAATGTGAAAACAGTTGCCCTTGTATACTGAAATTCGTATCCCTATCAAGGGCGTGAAAACTGGGAAGATAAGGGGGCCGCGGCCACCCATACTCCCGCTGGGGTTCTTAGAAATCTTTTGGTCCCGCAAAATAAGTTCTACATAAGTTCACTGTTCACTGTTTTTGGCAAATCGACCGCATTCCATTGTTTAACTAAGGCACCTAAAAATGTTCACTTTTTATGTTCCTTGCGGATCAGAATTACACGTCTCAAAGACGCCTTTCCCTAAAGGAGCACTGCCAATATTCCGTGGCAGAACAAAGACTGCATTTTTGTTTTAGTTTCAATATAAAGTTTAACTAGACATATTTCAATCGCTGCAGATTGTTTAAGCTGCATCATTCAAAAAAATTTCCTAGTCCGGGTGTAAAAGTTTTAATTCGTTCCCTCATCCTCCATTATTCCGAACAGTCCCATGCCACTGACCACTAAAATTAGGATTTAACTCTTCAGCTACCATTCAACAAACGACCGAAAATCTTTTGGAATTTGACGTCATGTCGTATTAAATAACAAAAAAGCTTTTGAAAAACTGGATTTCTTGTCGCAATTTGAATGGAGAATTGTCCAAAATGGGTGCAGCTGAAAACTACCACGATGTGAGACATATGTTGCTCGATTGACATTTAAAGGTCAAGGCGTGAAAGCGTGACCTAACCAAATACTTTGTGATTTCTGGTAATAAGAATTATTGCCCAGCAAATAATCTTAAGGAACGACATGTCGCACATAAATACATAAGGATATTTTGAAAGTACTTTAATAAGAGCTAACGTCTCGTCACTTTACAATCAACATCATCAGAGTAAGATATGTTTAGAAAAATTTTTCGGCTTAAATAACCTGCACGATTACAAAAATAAACATGAATAAGGAATAAATTAATGACGTGTCGAAACCTTTTGGAGCGCTCCTAAAATAGCCTCAAGGGTCTCACATACTCGCTTCTCATCAATCGCCAACCAACGACAAACCTATCGTTTTAATTAACAAGAAACTTATAATTCTTTTCGCTTTATCGCATGGTAGTAAAAAGCAATTTTTAACGTGCATCTGAAAAATCTTTAGGAGGTAATACAGAAGAGAGAAGAAAGTTTTTGCTTGAAGAAGTCGACAACCTGAAAGTGTCACGTGGACGTTCAACAAGAGGAGCAGGCGAAGCTTTTTTGTTGGCAAAAAATCGACTGTTTACCCCGGCTGCGGGATCACATGTTAACGAAATCAGAGTAAGTTGTGAACACGATCCACCGCCGTCACAAGCGAGGGCTGTAGGGGGGTGTAACGCCTCCAGTATTTATTGGTGACGAAATTCAAGTAAATTGCTGGCTAATTCAAACTAACCTTAGTTATTCAAATTAACCTTAAGTGTTTAAAAAGGTAAAAGACCACAATGCCATTGGAAGACCGTTCCACAGCAGTTTCCAGGTTCAGACATTTACAAAAATACAACCTTTTGATACTATTGGCTGAAATCAGGAATTTTGAAGAGCGGGAGCTGGAGGGAGTTATCAAGGTACCATCAAGGCGATTTTGATAATTTCGAGTGCAATAGGTTTATGTAGGTTTGGTGAATGAGGGCATAAGAACTGCCGCCAACAGGTCACATGCACAAAAGACAAGATCTCCCAGAAATAAGCAGGAGTTGTGATGCTCAACCCCCTTAGTTTTGCCCCTAATAAATGGGAAATATTTTCAGGTAAATGACAAATAATTTACAAAATCAGGTAAATCTTTGCTTGACACCTCCCTTTGTCGATTGTCTTCGCAACGGCCCTGACGCGATGCTGATGCATCTTATAATATAACTAAGAAAATTGCAAAGATGTAACTAAGGAGTAGAGCTCCCATCGTGTCCCTGAAGCTAAATGGAAACTATAATAAGTATACTTCAGTCATAAAGAGTAATTCTTCTTAGGCATGTGATAATCTGTAGAATCGTGAAGGAAATTATTTTTCTTTTGAGATGAGTTTTCACCGTTAAAATGGTTCTTGAATTCTAATATTTAAGTTTTGGCTAGCTTCGATGTCCTGAACGATTTTTCCAATCAACTATTTTGATTTTTTTATATGATTGTCTCGACTTTGTTTTTCTTTGAAGTTTTTATTTTAGATAGCCTTGGGGGTTCTCGCTGCTCCTTAACGTAAGTTATGGGCCACTTCCAGAAGTCTTACTCTCTCACGTTATCCTGTCCCCCCTTTTCTCACTGGCTTTCATCCAACGTTTCTATATGTCTGTTTTTACGCCGTAACAGATAGATTTTTGCCTTGTTACCAGAAAATACCCACTACTGAAATAAAAGTCGGCTGTTAATGTTTTGGAGAATTGGCCCACAACTTGTCCATGGTTAAGCTTTCTTCAGAGGACCATATTAAAATTATGAAAATTGTCGACATTGAGCATTTTACTATCTCGATATATACAAAGAAAATGGTCAAAATTCAACTCTAATAGCCACTCAAGGTTTCAACTTGTCACTTTGGAGATAAGACGAACCGGAGGAAATAGTGTAGGAAGAAGTGGTTGGCATATAAAGTTTTAGCTAAATATGTGTCATATATGCATTGGTTTCATTCTCAGGATTCAGACTGCTAGCAAGAAAATGAAGTATTTAAGTGGCCATAATGAGTAGATAAGAAAGCAAACATTGGCTTGCAAATAAATGTTAAAGATACTTTTGCTGTACGAGGATTTTCTGAGGTATAGGCTTGGGTAACTAAGCATCCTATGCTAAGCGAAACTCCTTGCGAGGTAATTTTATGCCTTCCCTTATTGTTGTTAATGAATAGCGGATGCACACCAATGTAAAGTTGGTTTGTCCATTATTAAGGGCTGATTCTTGCTATTTTTGTTTTAGAATGTGAAAAATTTAAACACCTTTCAAAAAATTGTACGAATTGCCGAGTAAGCTTTTCGGTGGTTTTCCGTAATCGAGAAGAATGTTTTCAGCGGTCGATTCCGGTCTTTTACTAACAACGAGTCTGGAGCGCACGCATGCTGTGAGGTTTGACCGCGATATTGCCAACAAGTTGTTCATTCTGTGTATTCCTAGCTCTAATGCAGAGCTGAGAAATGCTGTTCATACCTTATTCGCGAAGTACGCAAAAGAAACCATTACGGTTCAGTCAGTGCGTATTCCTATTCCGAACTTCTCCCTAGCAATGCACCTTTTAGGTTTCATCCTTTATGACTAATTTGTTTTGCTATGGTTTCAGAATGTGATTTTTATATCAAACGGCAATTTTGAAGAACCGGAGTCGGTAGCAGATACTTCTTCAGCTTTGAGACTGGATATTGACAATGTTTTTCCTGTGGTAGTCTCAAGCCAACCCGATATTCCCACCCTGAAGAGAATAGCCTCACCAGATGCAGAAAGACATGTTTATTTAACGACTTCGTACAATGCCCTCGATCAGTATCGAAACAAGATGGCTGTGGATGCATGTGTTAAAGGTAGGAAAAGGGTAGTAATAATGATTTGTTGAGGTATTGAATTGCCGATGTCCACTTGTGCCCCAAAAACTTGTTCCTAAATTTAGTAAATATGCAAATGCAAAAATTATTTCTAATTTGGGCTTTTCGTTAAGTTAATGTTCTATAAAGGTTTTATTTTCACAAGTCGCGTAAAAAACTGCATCAGCATTTAAGGTAACAAGTCTACACAATCTGTGGTCTATGCTTCAAGTATGCCATATCCACGTTTCAGTTCGACGATCTTCTTATAGCCGCAAAATAGTGATTTCAAAATAATAACAAAAATGATATCAAATTCAATAGAATTTGTGAACCCCTCCCCCTATACAAACAGCGACGAAAATTGCAGTTCAAGAATCATTTTGGAATTTGATTGTTCGTGTCGTTTACAATGCAGTTGTACTACCGTAAAAATTCGAATAAGCGCCCACCCCTGAACGGCAATTTTGAAATAAGCACCAGGCTTGGACTGGCCATTGTGCCATCGTACCGTAGAACAATAGTCAGCCATTGTTCTGTGGCGCGATGGCACAATGGCTAGTACAAGCCTAATAAGCGCTCACCCCAATATCTTAAACTCTTTAGTAGTTTTTTTAACTAGATGTAGCTTTGTCCACACGTTTAATAAGGCGGACATTTAAGCTTTGGAGTAATCTTGCTTTAATACCTTCACCGTTCCACAACAAAAGTGGTGTTGTTCTCAAAGTTTCAACTGATATGTCCATGTACGCACAAAGTTCTTTCAGTTGCAGCATCTTCCTTTCAAACTGCTTGGCAATGGCTCAACTATTCTGTTTTGTTTTGTCAGATTGAAATAAATTCCTTATCTGTTGTTTTATTGTTTAAAAAAAAATGTCCTTCTTCGTAACAAGCTTTTAATAAACACACGCCTTCAAGGTCGCAAAATTAAATAAGCACCTCGGGCGCTTTTTCGAATTTTTACAGTATATCGTATTTGGGCTCGAAGTCACTGCAACACACGATAACAATTCGAACGAATTTGTTTCGATAACTTTTTCGTTCGCATAACCTTAACGTCTGATACACGATTGGGTTAGACTGTAGTTGAAAGCTTTTTGAAACCTACCGTACAGAAGTCTCTTACGGCCAGATGCCGGACAACATAGAAACCTTTGTTGTTATAAACCCAAGGAAGAAAATTAACTGGTATTCTTTGATATTACGGATTTTTAAAGCTCGCATTTAGTGTGTTATTGGTGCCAGAATTGGTACTAAAAGTTCTTTGGTGCTAAGTTAACAAGCATCGTCATCGAGGTAGGAAGCGAACTCAGAGGAAGTGTTGAGACTGAACATACTTCAGCCGAGGTTAGCCGAAGAATGGCGCCATTACCATGTACGTTAAACTTGATTAATTTGAGGGAGAGATCCTGCGGAGAGAGAAGTTCTTTTTCATTAAAAGTCAGTGTGTATTTAGTCGATTTGAGCTTCACTCTTCGCAGTTTTTGGTACGCTCCTTATTCGAGTACAAAACTATCAAGACAAAATGACGAATTCTGGTTTTCACTGGAGCGTTCCAGATATAAAACATTTTTCACATTAAAATTTACTGTTATTTGAACGTCTTAGAACTTTCATTTCTCCTGTTCTGTTTTAAATCTGAAAAATAAATAAAAATGTTAAACCGTCCTTTCCCGTGCCCAGGTTTACGCAGTTTTGCCAGAAATTTTATTTCCAGGACTAAACCGAAAGACCAGCCGTGGATCTAGCTCCTCGTTTACCGTAGAAGTCAGGAGAAAACGTAGACAAGCATTCGAGCTGGACCTTGGTAAGTATAATTAAGGCCTCTTTGCTGAGCTTACTCGCAGAACAAGAATGAAACTTCTAGACCTTCAAATGTCGGAAACTTTACTGTGAAATAAAGATTTGACCTCGTTACAAAAGTGCCGTTTCGTTCCTAAAACAACAACATTGTTAAAAATTCTTTTTTGACATAAAAATGTACTGTTGTATTTTGCAGTAAGTATACTGTAATTTACAGTACGGCTTTACTGTAAAGCTTCTTTGCAGTGTAAAAGTACTAAACAGATTTCTGTGTTTTAACCCGAGAATCTGCTGTAATGTCTAATTTACTGTTAATTTACTTTCATCAGTAAATAATTCACACTACTTTCTCCGGCGCCCATGGTGCCAGTAGTTTTTACTGATGAAAATCGATACATTTTAACAGTGTACTGAGATTTTCTTTGTTTTATCTTGCGTAATATCTGATACAAATATTTAGAGCACTCAATGATGGAAAGATGCTTTCCTTTTTATTTTTCTCGCAATTTTCTCAAACTCCCAGAGTAGAACATATTGGAATAGATATCTACTGAACAAAACAGGAGAAGGGAGGACCGGACCGGATGATACGGTACAGGACAGAACAGAACAGGACAGGACAGGATAGAAACTACAGGACAGGACAAGACCGGACAGAACAGGACAGGACGGGACGAGACAGGAAAGGACAGGACAGAACAGAACAGAACAGAACATTGTACAACCCAACACAACAACAACACTGGACAACACTGCACAACACTGCACTACACAGCACAGCACAACACAACGCAACACAATGTAATAGATAATAGATCACGTAATAGATCACGTAATAGGTCACAATACAGCATAACACAACAACGCAGCGCATCTCGACGCAATGCAACACAACATACCGGGACAGAACAGAAGGAATTGAGCAATTGAGGTGAGCAGTGGAAAGCAGAACAGAGTGGGACGGGATTGAACGAAACGTGACAGTGCAGAATAAGCTGAGTAGCAGAACAAATCCGTTTAGTGGTTTAGTGAGTCCCAGTCTCGTTAACTTTTTACATCGGTCAGTATTTGTAATAGAAAGGTAATAAGTTTGTCTCCAATAGCAATGTTGTAAGGTCATATAATACATATTTGTCTCGAAGGCAGCTTCATTGTAAAATATAGACGGTAACAAGCTATATACATGGGCGAGACTTGCAAAAACAACATGAAATTCCAATAACTACTTCGTAAAGCGAACAACCATTGACGTTTTACAAGTAACCTTTTATAAGAAACGAACCCTATATAATATATATTTTTCAGACTGATACTCTTCACTTTGTTTCGGAAATGGGCGCAGCTGAGGATTTTTTATATTCTGAAGACTACACTGGGATTGAGAATTTTATCAACCTCCTTATTTTACAACAAGGTTCAAATCGTTTATTTCAAAACTCTATTGATATTTATTTCATAATATCAAAAACTTGTTTGAGGAAGTTGATCGTCCAGGTTAGTGTAGTCTTGAGAAAGACTGTTGGTTGAAGTGACTGACGTTTCGACAGCCTTAGCAGCGGTCATCTTCAGAGTCAAAAGGAGAGTAAATGTCAGGTTCGCCTGTATTTGTATCTGGCTCGTGCGTGATAAGTGGGCGGTCGTATTAGTCATGGAGGTGTGATATTTGGCGAGAAGCAATGGGTGTGGTTGTGTAGGCGTTAATTATCAGTTTGTCGAAGTGTAAGTCTATTGGCTGCTCGCACGTTTGACTTTGTGAATTAGTCGTTTGTAAGGTCCCGGTAATTGTTGTGATCGGTTTAATGGATTTTGTTCTAAGTTCGTATACCAGCTTTCTAGTGTGAGTCGCTGTCTGTAATTGGTGCTGTACGTAATGCATTTTGCCGATTCCCAGTCAATGTTGTGTTTGGTTTGTCGGTGGTGTTCGGCAATGTGGTTGGTTTTGTCTCCGTTTTTTGTCGCTCGTTTGTGTTCTGTTAGTCGTATATTTAAGTTTCTGCTAGTCTCACCTATATAAGTGGCTTGGCAGTCGGAGCAATTAATTTTGTAAACTGCACCTTGTCTTTCGTGCGGTTGTTCTCTGTCCTTAACGTTAGTCAGTACATGTCGTAAAGTTGTGATCGGTTTGTGCGCTACTCGTATGTTGTATGGTCGTAAGATACGCGAGATAATCTCAGACGTACCTTTTATGTAGGGTATCGTTGCTGTAGTTGTTGTCGGACTGTTGTTTTCGTCGCGTTCATTGTCTTTGTAAGTGTTAAGTTTGATGAAGTCAGAGTTATAGTTGTTTTTGTGGAAAACGCATTGTAAGTAGGCATTTTCTTGGCGTAGAGCGTCGGGTGAGTTGCAAATGAGTTGTGCGCGTCTCGTCAATGTTTTGATGGTGGTAGCTTTGTGTGAAGTTGGATTGTACGATGATTGGTCCAGAAGTCTGTCAGTATGCGTTGGTTTCATGTAGACAGTGGTCTGTAGTTTGTTATTGTCACGACTTACCAAACAGTCTAGGAACGGAATAGCTCCGTCTTCTTCAATCTCTTTGATAAATTGTATGTGACTGTTCTGTTCGTTAATGTGTTTGTGAAACTCGTCAATCTCGTCTTCGGGTAGTGCAGTAATCGTGTCGTCAACGTAACGAAACCAAAAAGGTAACGTGTGTTTGTAAGTTGCAAGAGCTCGTTTCTCTATGGATTGCATTACAATTTCAGCAACCACAACAGAAACGGGTGAGCCCATTGCTGTGCCATGTAACTGTTTGTAGTGTTTACCGTTGTATTGAAAGTAAGTTGATGTGAGGCAAAGTTCCAGTAGTTCCACGATGTCCCCTGTAGGTAAAGGAAGTGCGTCAGTAAATTCGTTGATGGCAGTTTTGGTGCATTCTAGCGCCAGTTGAAGCGGAATACTGGTAAACAGTGATTTCACGTCAAAAGACACTAGCTTGTGGTTGTGTGGTATTTGTACTGTTTTGAGATTGTTGATGAAGGTTTCAGTCGATCTACCGAAACTTCACAAGCCACAAATACCCATGCGACCTATAGTTTCGTTCTGTGGGTCGCCTACTTACAAACTTTCCAAATACTTAACAACCATACTGCAACCACTAACCAACAAGTCACAACATAGACTACGATCGACTGAAACCTTCATCAACAATCTCAAAACAGTACAAATACCACACAACCACAAGCTAGTGTCTTTTGACGTGAAATCACTGTTTACCAGTATTCCGCTTCAACTGGCGCTAGAATGCACCAAAACTGCCATCAACGAATTTACTGACGCACTTCCTTTACCTACAGGGGACATCGTGGAACTACTGGAACTTTGCCTCACATCAACTTACTTTCAATACAACGGTAAACACTACAAACAGTTACATGGCACAGCAATGGGCTCACCCGTTTCTGTTGTGGTTGCTGAAATTGTAATGCAATCCATAGAGAAACGAGCTCTTGCAACTTACAAACACACGTTACCTTTTTGGTTTCGTTACGTTGACGACACGATTACTGCACTACCCGAAGACGAGATTGACGAGTTTCACAAACACATTAACGAACAGAACAGTCACATACAATTTATCAAAGAGATTGAAGAAGACGGAGCTATTCCGTTCCTAGACTGTTTGGTAAGTCGTGACAATAACAAACTACAGACCACTGTCTACATGAAACCAACGCATACTGACAGACTTCTGGACCAATCATCGTACAATCCAACTTCACACAAAGCTACCACCATCAAAACATTGACGAGACGCGCACAACTCATTTGCAACTCACCCGACGCTCTACGCCAAGAAAATGCCTACTTACAATGCGTTTTCCACAAAAACAACTATAACTCTGACTTCATCAAACTTAACACTTACAAAGACAATGAACGCGACGAAAACAACAGTCCGACAACAACTACAGCAACGATACCCTACATAAAAGGTACGTCTGAGATTATCTCGCGTATCTTACGACCATACAACATACGAGTAGCGCACAAACCGATCACAACTTTACGACATGTACTGACTAACGTTAAGGACAGAGAACAACCGCACGAAAGACAAGGTGCAGTTTACAAAATTAATTGCTCCGACTGCCAAGCCACTTATATAGGTGAGACTAGCAGAAACTTAAATATACGACTAACAGAACACAAACGAGCGACAAAAAACGGAGACAAAACCAACCACATTGCCGAACACCACCGACAAACCAAACACAACATTGACTGGGAATCGGCAAAATGCATTACGTACAGCACCAACTACAGACAGCGACTCACACTAGAAAGCTGGTATACGAACTTAGAACAAAATCCATTAAACCGATCACAACAATTACCGGGACCTTACAAACGACTAATTCACAAAGTCAAACGTGCGAGCAGCCAATAGACTTACACTTCGACTAACTGATAATTAACGCCTACACAACCACACCCATTGCTTCTCGCCAAATATCACACCTCCATGACTAATACGACCGCCCACTTATCACGCACGAGCCAGATACAAATACAGGCGAACCTGACATTTACTCTCCTTTTGACTCTGAAGATGACCGCTGCTAAGGCTGTCGAAACGTCAGTCACTTCAACCAACAGTCTTTCTCAAGACTACACTAACCTGGACGATCAACTTCCTCAAACATGTTACGATTCTCCCAGGTTCAAACCATTTACAATATCAAAAACTGACTTGCATTATGTAAATCCAAAATCAAATATCTCTTGTTTCTTAAAAATTTTATTCCTCTCTCTGCTATCTCTCCTGACATTTGGTCTCAACGTTCCCTCGAGCTTCACTTCCTTCCGCAAAGGAGATAAAGGTCATTGACGCGTAGCTTTGCTATCGATACTGGCGGGTCCAATCTTTGGTATTGATAGCTTAACGTCGTATGGTGGGTCCGATTTTTATCTTATAAAAGATGAGAAATACATTGACAAGTAAATAAATTAACTAATGTTCAGACACGTTGACTTGCATCTGTTGACAAGAAAAGCTGAAATCGATGCAAAATTCACACGATTCACTTGTTAAACATTTACCCTTACGCAATTCATACAGACAAAGTTTTATTTTTTTTGATGGTGTAATGTGTGATGTCAATGTGTGATGTCACTATAACGTTCGCCCACCTGTCCGTCCATCCGTTCATCCAAAGCCTCCTTAACCATAGATTATAGAAAGTCTATTTCGACCTTTCGGGGTGAAATATGCCCCCATGAAACGCTTAAACATATACGCTGTTATTTGTAGGTTGTAGCTTTGGCTTTAAAATAAAAGAAAGAACTTTTATGATTATCTAAAAATGTAGTGGCTATATTTTCCTTTTTTGATCTTTAGTGATGTAACCATATTATTTCACCACCTGAAAGAATTTTCTTTGCATATATCATATATAATGCGTTTGGGTGGAGATTACAGGCTGTTCACAAACAACCTAAAATTGAACAATTAGAGAGGAGGGTCACTCGTCCTTCTTTGTCCAGTAGGATGTCTCTCTTTGTCGTGACAGATATTAATAAATCAGGCAAGACCGATCCCACTTTTCAATCCTCTTAGAAAGGTCAAAGTATATACATACACCCCTCGCTTCCTACCTTGCTAATTGGTAGATCATACACTAGGGTCACCCTAGCCACCAAGGTAACTTCGCATTGTCTTATGCAATACAGCTTGCTCCATGCGATTTACAAAAGAAATATAAAAGTTACGTTCCTTTGGATGACCAGGGGCTAAGATTATTTCAGGCGAGGGTAAACGTTTAGCCCATATAAGTAGATTTTTATTTATGTTGATAAGAATATTTAAGTTATGTAATGTCTAGAGTCCTATGATCGCAAAACTAATGCGAACGTGGAACCAGCGAATGATCAAGGTCAGCCTAATGGTTTTGTCAAAAAAAACATTTTGTCTTTTCAAAATGGCCCAAAAAGCTGTTGAAATCACAATGATTGAAGGACTGAGTAACAAGAAATGCATCAGAACCGTCGTTGAGCATGCAGGGAATGCGCTACGAATTGGAACTCTTGGTCAATTCCGCTGTTTTCGTACAACAGCGGCAGATTTTGATAAAATAACTGACCATTAATTCAAGCAAACCGCATGAACCTCATCGGCATTGTCGGGATCTCTTTCACTCCAACAGAGTTTGTTTTTTCCTTTTGGTTGCGTTTCCAGCAGGGTGTAACTAGATCCGAAGACTGACGAGGACTGACGCCGTTTTAACTTGTTATCACCGGAGAAAAACTTACACGTTTGCCAACTCCTACTTAGCAGGTTTTTCCCAGTTAAATTCTTGTAAGCTAAGCCTTCCACTATTTTTGGGGCGTCTCGTTGGACGGTTTGACGTTACGTTGTTATTTGCTTGCAATGGCTGGTTTACAGTGCTGCGTTTCATTCTCCGTACTTTCACATACCGATGCTCTGCACACCGAAGCGAACGAGTTCATGTACACTCCTTAAACGTTAAAAAATGTGTCCCGTTCGTAAATGTTCGTAAACGTACTCCGTATACGCATCCCCTTCTCAAAATTTCCTTCCCTAGTGTATCATCTTCAGATATTTAACCAGTCTCAGAAAACCGAATGAAGCAAATGAAATAAAAAAGACTAAAAGTTCTATGCAGTAAACATGAACATGATAGCACTGCGGGAAATTTTAATTCGGAAGAGCTTGTGCGATGAATAGACCAATGAGATTCATCGTCTGTGAATTTAGTTAAGAATAAATTAATTGTTGTAGCGCCAGATACGCAAACTCGCCTTAACGTTTATACGAGTTACTTGTTTGAAAATTAAAATATGCCAACCCGAAATAAAACAAATGGGAAAATTTGGGTCATTAAATTTGGAGAGCTTATAATAATTTAATAAAAAGTTTAAGAAATAAAAGAAAATAAAACGAACTGCAATGGCGAGGTAATCGATTGACGATTGTCAAAGTGTCCGGCTACCACTGTTACCGACACCATTGACTGTGAGCAACACCAAAATGTCGGGACTGAAGAAATTGAAAGCGACAGGCTCCAAACTCTGCTCGTATAAACGTCATTTTGTTATCAAAGTACGCCAATTGACTGAAAATTTCGAATTTGACGGCAACAAGACTCTTGACCAGCCTAGTAAACAAAGTTCCCGTTAAAGCGTGTGAATCCTCATGTCTGGTTGCCATTAAATTATAGGAATCGTGAGAATCGCAATGTAAAACTTGTCACTTGTAACTTGTCGTGACTCTTGCGACGTGATGGGAACGTGAATTGAAGCGAATGTTGTAAATCCTGAAATTGAATTGTCGTAACTCAGCAATTCCAATCCCTACAATTTAATGGAAACCAGGCGTGTGATGCTTAGCCTCTTTTCCTTCAACTTCCGCCAAGTGGGACGCTTTTCCTGACTCATTTCATTTTTGACAACCTGCAAACAAACCCAAACCTTCGTGATCAAATCGCTCCACTCGCACCAATAATGTTTGCAGAACATGCCTCATGGGTTAGACTTTTCTAGGTGACAAAAGACAGAGAAACGTAGTTGGAGCGCGAGCTAAAAAGCACCAAATTTTATTTGATTTTCGCATGAGCTTAGCTGTGGTGTAACTATGTGATATGTGGAGCGTTATTTTGATACCTTATAATCGTATCTTTCGGACATAACATTCCATTTTTTCTCACAACCAATTCTAAATATTATAAATCTACGCAACCGAACTATAGTATGTAGTAGGATTAGTTTACTTGAGAATTGTTAATCTTAAGTCCCGTTGGCCATGCTTCATTTCGTAACTTGTTCATTGCGAACTTATTTCCTTATTTTGTAATTTGCAACCAAATCCAAACGTCAAACCTGACCCTAAACCTAAGCCACGGCAACCAAACCCAATTGTCAAATCTGGTCCTAAGCCTAAGCCTGAGTGTAAGCTTAACATTCAGCCTAATCCTAACGCTAACCTTTAAAACGTATTAGAAATGGAAATTAAAGACTCGCATTATCCCGTATTTGACCTCGTAATTTCTGGTGATAGTCAAATTTGCTATCTGTTGGAGCAGGACTACCTCTTCGCCCGGTTCTGGGTAAACAAAGTATTTATATTGATTGATTTATGATATCGAATGTCGACGATAAATATATCTTAATTTAAACTGATTGCGTAACTATGCGAGGTAGAACTACGGAACTACACGAGTTAGAACAGGATCTTTATTATCAGGTCAACGAAATGAAGTAAAATTTTACAATAAGGATACGTTCTTCAAGATAATAAAAGTTCGTCTATAGTGTTCAACAGTTTAGAAGGTCTTCTGGCTCTCTCGTTCTCTCCTTTCTGTTGAAGTTGTTACAATGTCATTGTTCCCTCTGCCATAGTCTTTCTGCTCACAACTGATGAATCCAAAGTATAAGGCTTCTTTTATACTCTCCGATGATAAATAAATAATTAATATAGTTTCAAGTACTTTCTGTGACCACCTCTACAACATAGAAAGTAGGAATGCAAGGGTGCGGTGGAGAGCGAACAAACCCAAGCTCCACGCTGTTTACATAGAAGACTCCATACTCAAGAATTTAGGCAAGTTCCAGTCACTCAATATTAAATACAATAAATAGATTTGATTCGCCATGATTCTTAATTACAGAACAATGATTTCAGGTAAAACTTTAAAACTGGTTGATTCGAATTATAAACGGTAAAAGATTAAGCCTTTGTCAACTAAGTAAACAGATTACATGTAAGCTTCAGCGGCAAACCAAACGAAATCCCTAAGCAACGAAGATTGGCCGAAGGCATCTGCTCAAACAGTGCCACAGATGCAATCTAAAAATTTCAAGCAAACAGCCTACTGCAAACGTCACGTTGCTAAAATATCTAATAAAAGAGAAGGTTTGTGGATGAACTTTTGCTAAATTGTGTCCATGCAAAGCTAAAGTACGGAAAGTGAACATTTGAATAAAATAATTGTAAGAATTCATTCATTTGCTAATGTGATTTTCTTTTATCGAATCTTTTATTAATTTTAATTAAAATTTCAACCGAGCGTTTCCGCTTAATTTTGTTCATAAAAGAACGTTTAGCTTTTGGAAAAGCTAGGATGATCATGGTTATCTATAAATTTTGAGCTATCACATATCGGTTAAAAAGCACATTGGAACGTAAAATAATAGCTTATGTGTCATTATTGCCGGTATTTCCGAGATTAGACTTTTTAGAGGTGATTTTCTCCCGCTAATCAATCACATTACTTGTCAGTTTGTTTTGAGAAGTAATATTAGATGATGTTTTGAAAAGATGTTTCGGACGGGATTTTACTCGAGCAGGATTTGAACTCGCACTTTCGGGACTCGATAGCTCAACAGGTATAGCGGCGGACCGTTATCCCGAAGGTGCGAGTTCAAATCCTGCTCGAGTCAACATTTTTCAGTTGACTTCGGCAGTATGAGATTATCATGAAAATTTTCTGTTCATGTAAATCTCTGAGGATGATTCTGAAATAGAATTGAAACATTGCACATCCTCTCATGGATAAGCGTTAAGTTATCGCGAGAATATCTCGTGCACTTATATTGGATAAAAACTCGCCTCCAATCCCTGTGAACTTGATAGCTAAACAGGTAGAACGGCGGACCGGTATCCCGATGGTGCGACTTCAAATCCCATTCGAGTCAACATTTTTCAGTTGACTTCGGCAGTGTCATATCATGAAAACTTTCTGTTCATGTAAATTACCACTGCTAGATTATTGTGATTCTGCATGGGGCAATCTTTTGCAACAAGATCAAGACAAGCTTCAACGCCTTCAAATTCGAGCTGCTAAAATTGTACTAAATGATAAATCTATGCAGTCATGTGATGCTCTTGCTCGGTTGCACTTGCTAACCTTAGAAAAAAAAGACGAGCTTGCCATAAAGTCAGGTTAATTTACAAATGTCTATACTCGGCGGTGCCAGGATATCTTTTAGATTCTCTTAAGAAATAAAGTGATTCTCATTACTATAATACAAGAAATAAGGATATTTTAACTTTGCCTGTAATTAAACATGACTTTGGCAAAAATACTTTTAGTTTTAGTGGTGTGACACTATTTAATGACTTACCCCAAGAAATTAACTAAGTATTTTAAGATTTTTACTATTTTAACCAAACAACATTTTAGGTAATGTTTTTTACTGTTTAGTTTTTTATTTATCCTCGTTTAAATATCCTTGAAATTGTGCTTATATGTTCTAGATTGTAAAAATTCTTAATACAGGGCCTCCGTTATACCAGCCTTTGAGCTGATGGAGCTACCCTGTATAAATAAAGTTGTTTCTTCTTCTTCTTCTTCTTCTTCTTCTTCTTCTTCTTCTTCTTCTTCTTCTTCTTCTTCTTCTTCTTTCTTCTTCATGACTGAAGGTCGTTGTAGCAATGACTTGTTTTGAAATTACTAATTTTTTTGGCTTTAGTATATAGTACACGTTCTTCTCGTTTTTTTAAAGGGCGTTTTAAGCAATATTTTGCTTGTTCTGTTCAGTCTTGATTTCACTTGTATTTTATTTTCTTACGTTTCTTAAAGGTATTAAACCAACGGAACCTCCAGTCATCGTGGTAAGTTTAGAAATACATCCGTAAATCTTACCAGAGGTATGAAAAGGCTTCGGTTGGCCAACGGGAAAAAAAGATGAGATTCCCCTTTCTGGGAACTATGTTAAAAGTGAAACCGAAAAACGGAATTGGAGCGAAGGTAATAATTTTTGATATGATATAAACTACACATTTTCCACGTCCTTGTTTAGGTGAAAGGACCAATGGGAGAACCAGGATTACGTGGAGAAAAGGTGAGATAAGGTGAAGAAATATATAAATGTCTGAGGTGCTATCTGGAACACTTAACTGTACATAGAATTAGACCTTACCCAGGAGGACCCTGAGGTTCCAAATTTGGTCCACCCACAGCTTGGAATTTTTTTTATATGTCCAAATTTTTGGGATAAGAATTTTTGGACAAAATTTTTCGCGGGGGTAACGACGGGAAAAGCTCCCCCTGAATACACAAAGAACAAACAAAAATGATGACCGCATTTTAAAATTGGGTCGTCCTTTACCAAATAATCCCGTGAGAAACCAGAGTCTAAGCATTCAACAGAAACAGATAAAAACAAAAGATTATTTGAAGTTTTACTGCAATCATCCTCGAGCTTAACAACAACAGACAAGAAGCATAGATGGTGCGAGTAAAATTGACTTTGAGGAAAAGTTCAATTGATGTCAGTGTTCTTAAGTCGCTTACAAAGGTATTGTTACCTACCAATACCTTTGAAACAGAGGTGCGCAAATAGTTGCCAGAAGTTTAAGGAATAAGTGAAAAGAAAGCATTGTAAACTGTGAACAACGCTTCATCCGACTTGAAATCTCACCAGCCTAAAGGAATCATATTTCATGTCGACCACACTGTTCAATGGTCAAAATTATGGCCTCAGAAAAATACGTATCAATTGTAAAATTGGAGCAACATTCAAAGGCGCCTATATCTTATGACCAAAGCGTTCAGCTGACTAAGCGACTCATTTACAATTATAACTGACTCAAAACAAACGCTCGACTGGCCGACCCTGGCCCGTCCAAAATTATGCTGATGGGCCCGTAGGGTGTTACATAGAAAGGACGCAATTAAAATCATATGGTCTTCCACAAGCACTTGTAGTAGGGTCAATGTCTTATAGTTTAGTCATCACATTAGCAAAATTCTTAAAGTGGATAAGCGGAATTTATCCCCATACCTTATTGCTATGCAAGAGTTCCCTTTCTTTGCACGCTGTGGAAGGAATGCCTCAGCTCTTTGGTCATCGCAGATTTTTCGCAAAAAGCTCCCATTGTTGCTTTAAAAAGCAGACAGTACACTCGATATCGCTTACCAAAATCATGACTTATACCCAGCATTTAAATTACAAAAGCCTCAAGCTAAGATGACTTCGGTGAATAAGTTAACATATGAAAAGATTTTGTCAATCAGTCGAAACGCTGGGGCCAATGAGAGCTCCAGAAACCAGAGCGATAGCGAATTAAATGCCTGATTTATCCGCACCAAATTGAGACAAATTAGTCAGATTTACAACAGAGCGGTCAAATTGTTAAAACACCAATCAAAGTGCTGGAATAGGAACACAGTTGGTTAAGAATAATGAAACAATCCGCTGACCGTTCCCTACCTCGACTGTTGAACCCATGGTTGAACCGATCGAAGGACATAACTTATCCGCGGCTGACTTGAGTAGGCGATGTTTTACCTCAGGGCTTGACCAATTTGACTTACGCTAGATTCACCACTGCCTAAAGACCTGGGATACTGCACAATATAAGTTACTTCACTGGTGGTTAGGCTATTCTGGTGGGCACTGGTTTTTGGAAGGAGATCTCAAATCATAGCTTGGCACCCTTACTCGTTTTGCGCCCTAATTTAATGGTGTGCGTGCCCTGATTAAACGTTGTTCTACAAAATTTTGCATGCGATATATATGTTGGAAATGTGGGTGCTTGGAGATATCGTGAATGATAGATGAATGTTCGTCAAGCTCTTACCTCAGAAGGAAAATTGGGCTGAGAAATCGTTTTTCTGAGGTAAGAGCTCGACGAACGTTCATCTATCATTCAAAATTTTGGATATTGGAGGTGGGTGGGGTTGCAGCATATCTAAGCTGCACAGACCCGTACTGAACACGGATGTTTTACAGCAGCAGCCTGTGAGGCACAACATAAATTCGCTTGATTAAAAGTTAGTTAACGTGGTGTACCCGTAAAGTTTTAATGTGTCTTTATCGTCATCTTGCGACGTTTCAACGTTCTCTGTTCACTGGTTGCGAAGCAACGGGAGAGTCGCTTAGGGGCCACGGTCACGAATTAGCCCCTAAGCCACCCGTACATCGTGTTTTATGGTTTTGGACGTGAGTTTGATGAACGTCTGTTGTAAAATTAGTAGGAGGCATATGATATGTTGTGACATTTTAATCACATTACGCTAAAGCCCGTTTGAGTTATTCGACTGATAGTTCAAACTACTCAAAGAGAACGAACAAAACAACTTCCCATTTCTAACGTCTCAAGCGAACTCTCCACGCGAAGTGAAACTTGAAGTGAAGCAAAAACTAGACGAGGTTTCTAAATGTAAAAAGGCCATGTGACACGAAAATATGAAACTGATTAGTTTCACTCTGACGATAGCAAATTACAAAACTCTGACAATCCTACTCAAATTGATACTATTCTGTTAAAATTTATTCTGGTTACCTATGAAAATACGACGCCCAATTTAGGGCGAATTTGTAATTATTGTTAAAATTTATACCATTGTATCTGTTATCGTTGCTACAATTGCCATCGTATACCCAGAAGGGGAATACAAAGGAGGTCCCCTCGTTTTGAAACAGCTAAAGATGTCAGAATTTTAACTGCAAGACCGTTGAAAGGCTGCGAGACACTTAGCTCACATAGAATAGGCCGTACGTTCTAAAATAAAAACAAATCATCTTCCATCGATCCTAATTAAACTTTTAGTTTTCACTCCTCCTATTAAAATATCCTATGTTCACCATTGACGCTCGTTATAACAAATCTTACTTATCGTCGTATTTGCTGTTTTTTTCTTTTGTGGTGGTTTATATTGTGTTGTGCTGTGTTTTGTCGTGCTTGTCATATTGTGTTGGGTTGGATTCCGTTCTGTTGTGTTGTGCTTTTTTTCCGTTCTGTTGTGTCGTCTCGTCTTCTGTTGCTTTGTGATTCGTATTGTTTTTTTGCGTTGCGTTGCGTTGCGTTGTCGACCTTGTTATTACCGCTGTTCTTGTCATCATTTTAATAAAAGCCAGTTTGTCATCGATATCATCATGTTCTCCCTCCCGAAGAAATTTGGATGTCGTGCAATATTTTAGTTCCAACAACTTCAGAAGGATTATTATTGCTATCTAGCCTTACACTTTTTTCTTCAGGGTGAGAAGGGAAAAATAGGATTGGCAGGGAGTAAAGGTGCTTTGGGAGATCTCGTAAGTTTTGACGTATAGTTTTACCAAGCCTGTGTACGTTATTTATTCATTCATTCATTCATTCATTCATTCATTCATTCATTCATAAGTCTTTATTAAAAATATACCCAGCAACAGACGTGCGAGTTTACAGATCAAATTTAAACTAAGTTATTTACCTACTATAACAAGTTAAAAAGACTCCTATTTATAAAAGAACGTTTGAATCGTTCTGTTCGAACGCATGGTAATATAAAGTTATGACCTCGCTTTCGAGTATCTCTTGTCTTCTTCGGTGGAAGGAGGTCATAAAGAGGATGGACTTCATTATTTCTAATTTTGTTCCACAACTTTTGATCTCTTTCTCTGATAATATCATAAATTGATACGTTTTTACTTGTGTATCCAAACCTGAATGCTCTTCTACAAAATTTATCAATTCGACTGATGTACTTATCTGTATAGGCACTCGCCCAAATCTCAATACCATACAAAAAGATAGACATAGAGCTGGCTTTATGTAACATTGAATCAAATTGTTCATCCCAATTACACGGATTTTCATTAAAATTCATTCCCAATAATTTCAAAGAAGTTTTCCGTTCTATTGATGGTATTGGATCAGGAAGCAGTTTCTTTGTTTTACCTTTTACCACCATCTCCCATGTTTTACTTAAATTTAACACCATACCATTATCCTTGGACCAATTCTTAATATTTTCAACTTCCTTGGGAGATGGGTCGGGATGATTTGACCGTACAGGCACACTGAGAGTCATATCATCAGCAAACTTGATTAATAATTCGTTACGTGGATTCTCAACGGCAATATCATTTACCATGAGGGAAAAAAGTACAGGACCAAGTACCGTGCCTTGAGGAACACCTCTATTAATACGAACGTACTGCTTTTTAAAAGCCTTATAAATAACTTACATTTTTATGGAAGGTTTTCTTTGTTTTACTTATATTGGGATTATTAGGGGCCTTCTGGCGAGACTGGGATACCTGGTAATCCTGGAGACCGTGGTGTTCCTGGTGAATGGGGACCTGTTGGTCCGCCCGGAGATTTGGTACGTTGGTTGAGAGTAACGTTCTTTGCTAGACTTCCTAAGAGCTGCTGTAGTCTTAACCCATTGCTTATAGTCTGGTTTTCTTTCATGTTAAATATTTTTCAGATAATCGAACGTGTCGGAGAGAAAGGCCCTGATTTTGATGCTCTCTCCTACAGAAGTGCTCAAATGAACTTGTCCTCGTTCATTAGCGATGAAGTGTCGAAGGTTTGTCTAAACAGTACTTAAAATAAATCCACAAGCAAATTTGATATCGTTAATTTACTACATTCATCATGATCAAGTGTTTGCCGTGAATGCAGTTCCTATACTGTAAAAGTCGAGGATCTATGGTAATTATAAAGATCCATTGAAACGGTTCTGTCAGTCGCTTCAAAATTTGTTTAACAGTTCCTGTGACATGTGGTTCGATGTTTTCAAGAGGACAAGAGGCCATTCAGACCGTTCCAACGTCTTAGGAAACACGGTGTGATCATTTTAGAAAGTTTTTATTCCAAAAGAGTTGCTAATAAGTTGGGAACAAGGATAAAGCTTACTGCTCTAGAGTTTTGCATAGAACGAGCTGATGCATGTCGTTGACAAATGTTGGACATTTTGGAGGTGAAAGATAAATGTTCAACTGATGTGGAAGAAAAATTGAAAGAAAGTCAAATTTGTCTCAACTTGTTCACAAAATCTTTCAGCACGTTTCAATGTTGCCGACAGGTCCGTTTAAACGCTCCCTAAATTAAACTCAACGAACGTTTGGCGATTGGTGAAGGAAATGTTGAAACCAGTTAAGCGGGTATTTACTCTCTATATCTGTTGTTTGCTGTATTGCACGCACGTGCATTACCTCGGAATACTTCAATACGTTAATAGTTTAATTAGTATTCCTTCAACACAGTAATCTATTCAATATAAAAAAATCTTTGTTTTTTCAAAGGGTCTTGTTAAACTAGCTTACTAAGACAAGCATACCTATTTACAATAACAAAATTTATATTTATGTACGTTAAAAAAAATCCTAACCTATCTGTATAATTTCAGAATCATCTTGTTGACTCAAGCGGGATTTGAACTCGCACTTTCAAATCCCGCTCAAGTCAACATTTTTCAGTTGACTTTGACAGTGTCAGATTATCACGGAAACGTTCTGTTCATGTATATTTCTGAGGATGATTCTGAAATAGAATTGAAACACTGCACATCCTCTCATGGATAAGCGTTAAGTTATCGTGAAAATATTTCGTGCACTTAAATTGGATAGAATTCGTCTCCAATCCTTGTGGACTTGATAGCTCAACAGGTAGAGCGGCGGACTGGTATCCCGAAGGTGCGAGTTCAAATCCCGCTCGAGTGAACATTTTTCAGTTGACTTCGGCAGTGTCAGATTATTATGAAAAGTTTCTGTTCATTTATCTGTATAATGTATGTGCGTCAGAACAATTTATTATATGGCTGAGTTCGTTTTTCGTACGCAAAATTACGCATTCTGATTGGTTGCTGAACGCTCCGATATTTTACGATATTACACCAGACCATACTGGACCGATATACTTTGGAGCTATGGAATGCCCTCCGATGCAAATGGTTGCGTATCTACGCTAATGAACGTCGATTGAATAAAAAGAATGTATTTGTGCGTAAATGAGTTGGAGGTTGGCTTTAATGATAGTATATTTTCTGGTAATGAACAGCAAAAGGTGTAATATTTAAGGAGCATTTAGCATCTACAATGAAAGATCCCGGATAGCTAAACGTGCTGTAACACTATTACTGCTTTTGTTCAAAGCTAATAGTATAAAAGTACGACTAATGAATGATTAACTGGTAGAAACAGTTAAGGAGCAAGACCAACAAGTTACCAGGTAAGGTAAACAGGTATATTCTACAACAAAAATTACGGTTAAAAATTGTGAAGAAACTGAACCAAGAGCCATATAATAAGTTCCTTATTAACCTTGTTTGCTTTCGGTTTTTTTCGTCCTAACCTCGCTCCTTCGTCGCTCGGTCTGTACGAAGACCTCAAGCAAATACTTTCCCGTACGTATCTCGCTCTCGGTTTATAAGTATTTAATATCAGTTACTTACGTATTGGCTTTTTAGAGGTTGTTGAAATGATGAATTTGATATACTTCCGTAACCTCGTTTGGAAGTTTGAGTAAGGTTTCGCCAGTGAGAGTTTAATATTATTACTTCGTAAACTATAAGTTTCATTTGAACAATAATTAATCAAATTTATTTAGATATGTTGCCAATTTTCTAGTTGATGCATTGTATGTCATAATATATTCTCAAATTTTGGGGTTTTGTCCATCAGTAACTAATCCAGTTGTTGTAGTATTTCACTGGAAGGAACGTTCTATGATTCCCTAGTTATTGCACGTGCTGCTTTATTTTGTGACTTTAATAGTTTCTTATTGTGGGTACTAGACCCGTTACTCTAGACTTAGAACAGTAATGAAAATGGAGCAGTATAAACGTATTGTAGATTTTCTCAATAGCTTTTTTTGGAACAAAAGATTCAGCTCTTCTGAGTTGGGTAGCGTTTTTTTTAGATTTTCTTACTTTTTTCTTCATTGTATTTGTCTCATTTCAGTTGTTACTCTAGAATTGTACTTTGTGATTTTTTATACGGCCTTCGTTGAGTTTCTTTTATTTACGACTTTTTTCGACGCAGTCGTTTCGTTCGGTGTTGGACGGCTTCAGACGTTGGATGGGTTGTGTTCACACGGAAACAGATTAAGATAGTGCGGCATATTTCCGTAGACGAAGATCGTTTTCGGAAATATGACCTGTGCAAAGTCGATTAAGCAGCTCACTTCTTTTACGCTTCCCTAAACCGTTTTCGCAAAAACGTTAATTCTAGCAATAGGTTCTATACAAATGAATATACCAATGAAAGCATGAACTTATTTTTAATGTCGCGTAAACTATGCTTTCCTTTCCGGGGCTAATTTCAAGGATACTTTCCACCCGGTTATCTTTGCTAAAATTTTTGCTTGTAACAAACCCCAAACAAAAAGTCCTGTTCCTACGACGCAATGAATATTTAGTGAGCTTGAGTAACTATTTCTTTTTTGAAGTCGCGCTGTCAACGCTCTTGATTGGTTACAATCGTCGGCTATTCCTCGAACCAAACCCAGTGACACGTATTGAGAACGCTGCTTCAAACACGGCTTCTCGGATAAGAAAGAATACTTCCAGAAACTGAACTTCTTATTGTACACCTTTTGCTGTCCATTACCAGAAAGTATACTATCATTAACGCCAATCTCAAACTCATTAACGCAAAAGTACATTCATTTTATTCAATCTACATTCACGAGCGTAGATACGTAACCATTTGCATCGGAGGGCATTCCATAGACAGGATATTTTTCTTGCGTATATGAAATTTTATTATGCTTACTGTATATTAGAATGGTGTTATAGGTTTATCTGTTTGCGCTTTGAAATGGAATTTTGATGGCATGCCCTTTGACGCGAATGGTTGCGTATCTACGCTAATGAATGTCAATTGAATAAAATGAACGTATTTTTGTGTTAATGAGTTTGAAGTTGGCGTTAATGCACGTATATTTTCTGGTAATGAATAGCAAAAGGTGTAGAACATCCGTACTACAGTCTTTATCGGATGAAGCCAAAATAAAATGGAATAACTTCAGCTGAGGGGTTTTCAAGTGCTTTCTGGCAAAATGATTGCGTATCCTTGTGACTTTATTAGGGACCTTAAGATTTGATGACGCGCTCAGCTACAACGCGATGAAATGCGAGGAAAGACTAGGGAGAGCCGCGTCTGCGTTGCGTGTTCAAAAATCGTTAAGATTTGTATCAGTTTCTACAACGCGACTGTATCAGTGTCACTGTATCAGCGAAATGTGCTCGTTTGAAAAAGCGAGAGATGCTTTACTCGTTGCCTACGACTCCTCTCTTATTGATGATGATGAGTTTGTATTGTTGTACTTGACAAATTTTTTACGACCCGCGCGCATGCTCAGTGCTTACATGATCACTTCCGCCCGCGTAGTAGATGAGCGCGTCGTAAAATCTTATGGTTTCTAATGTCGTCCTGGACCCGACATAATAGGAAGACGTTTTCGCCTAAGAGCGTAGCCGTAGACCTTCTAGCAGTGGTCGTAAAACGCAGTCCTTAGTAACGGGGTCTCTGTATATAGCAAATGTCCATAAAGCGGAGATCGACTGTAGTTTGCGAAATGCAAAAATGTGTTATTCAGATGTAAGATAGAACTCAGTACCAAACATTTCATGATAGTTTGGTTTTTTTTGACGGAGAAATTTTGGAGAGATTTTTAATCATTAATAAAGTCCTTGGCCGTGTTATGCACTCAACATGCCGGCCATCAATTGCTTACTGATTTGGGCTCAAGGCTTGCTTCAGTTTTATTTCCGTCTCAAAAGTGATACATGTTAAACAACTCTTGTGAACAATTAAGCATGAATGCACACCGCATGTATCCTATGTGCACCCATGACCCGTCCTAAAATTACCTTTTCATTTTCTTATATCCGTAGATATCTAAAGCCGGTCCAAGAGGAAAAAGAGGTGTCAAAGGCCAACCGGTATTGCATCTTTTTATCCTGTTATCTCGAAACACTCACGATTAATTAGCCTTCGTCTCTTTTACCACGTTTTCATAGAAAGAGCTCAGTAATGTATAATGGTTAATGTCTTTGTAGGGAATTTCTGGAATAGATGGAAGTCCAGGAAAACCTGGAGCACCTGGTGCTTGTGTAAGTATTCCAATTTCTCGAGGTTTCCCCTTGCCATGTTGTATCATTAATTAACGTTGGTTTACTTCCTGAACATGTTAATCAAATATATGGAAGAGCTTTAGTTTTTGAAATTTAAAATTCAGCAACCATTGTAAATATATTTGTCTGTTTTGAAGGGAAACGAGGGAGTCTTGGGAGTGACAGGTGGAATGGGTCATCCTGGTGAGCAGGTGAGCTATGGCGAAAGTGAACAGAAATATCTCCAAATATTGCCTTTAAATAATGCCTAGCGGCAATGGTTCTTTTACAAAATCCTCATGGGTATTGAATTTGAGTCTGAGTTGAGCCTACGTTATGCAGTCGTTTTATTTTCAAGTGCATCTGAATTGGAGGGGCTTGAGAGGTTCGAACAAACACTCTTTGAAGATGAGTGATGTGAAAGTACAGTATATGTTAGTGGATGAGTTTTCACCAGCAGTTCCTCTAGCTCTTAAACCTTACCCAGCCAGTCAACTTCCCCGAGGGAAGAAACCAGAGAATCCATAGGAAACGCGCTACTATTTTGCAGAGAGGGGAACTCTTACCGCGTGCGATTCAACATCCGATACTCGTCCGATGCCATTTACGTGAGTAAGATTTGAACTCGTGACCTCGTTTGTGGGAGGCTCTTGCTCTGACGAATGATCACCGCCACCCCCTGTGTTGTCTGCCTTCCGTGGAGGCCTTCCCATCACTGTATATATCTACTCAATCATCCAGCTAAGTTTATCACACTTTAGGACACCACTTACAGTAATATCATCTGAACTCTGAAAGATTCTACACCTAAACAGTATCAAAGCTCGGTTGTTTATAAAAATACTTGTCCTGGATGTCAAGCTTCTTATATTGGAAAAACTGATCGCTGTCTATTAACGCGAGTAAAAGAACATGCCTACAGCAAAAACTCTGAAATATATAACTATATTAATTCCTGTGAACATTTCTTACACGTTGAATCTTTGTTAAGTCTACCCTCAAACATATACAATTTTAATGAATCTACTATTCTTTCACAACTTATTTTTAATGACTGTAGAATATTAGACAAAGTCAAATATTGGATGCTATTATTATTCAAAGAAGCTTTGTCCATTCACCGAGAAAAGCCGCTCCTCAACCAAGGGCAAAAGCCTCGTGAGAGCTTGTAATATTCTATTATTATATCCCCATGATGTCGATAGTTTTCTTTCCACGTATATACATTCGGTCACTTTATATCCACAGCATTTCCGATAATGACTACAAGACAGCCGAGACGTCGAGAATAAAAATGATTTCGATCTTCAGAGTCACCATTCTTTTGTATTTAATTAAAATACTCAGTGGTTGTCGAAATTACATTGGTTTATTTTGACGTCTTTTTCGTGGGTATAATGAGTCGTAGATATGGACATCACAATTTAATCTATTTCAAGTTATTAGCTTGGAAAAAAACCCGAAATTGTAAGAGATTCAAAGTTTTGTATCAAAATATGTCTTTAATGGCTTTTCGAAAGACACAAGTTGGGATTTATGAAGTATAGCTTTAAAATGAATGAAAAGTGTTTTAAGAGAACCTCCGGTTTCAAAAAATCCCGTGTAAGCACTCCCCTGTCCTTCCAAGAAAAATGTACCTGTGAAACACGTTATCTTCTTAACTGCAAAACGTACCAACTCATCAAACCCCACCAAGTGTTTTCAATCTCTGGGTGAGTATCAGTATTTAGAACCATGCACTGGGCAATCAGGATATGTATTTGCAAGAATTACGACTTGCATTTTGCTCTTTGTCCGCTGCAAGTTCTTAAAAGATGATTAGAAAAGGATTTGGTAATTGTTCAAGAACAACCTTATCCAAGGTTTATTTAAAAAAACAATCTTCCTGGCCGATATGATTTGTTAAATATTATCAACAGTGGATGAACGTGGAGGTTCTTAAAGCCTTAAAAGCTGGTAGGCTTTCTGAACCTCGACGAGGATCAATCCCATAATCTTCTGATTTCCTTTGAGATACTCTAAAACGTAGTCCCCTCCCCTTTTCTCTACCACTAAGAAGGTGGAGTTAGCCTTGGAATTTAAGCCTCAAAAAAAGACCCGGGAAAAAGACGAGAGGGGAGGTTACAATTGGAACAACAACCTTATACACAGACCATTTTGCTGCAACGGTGAAGGTCAACGAGATGGCCGTGAGATTGGGCAGTTTGTTCTGTTACCTGATTGACCGATTTTAAAACTCAGTTGTTAAATTGTATCTATGGTAGTTGTTTTAAACATTTTCTGTTATCATGGCCAAATGCTAAACTTTGTTTGAACATCTCGAACGCATAAATAAACCCTAAGTATAGTAATCTTGTAGATTTATTTTAAAAATCCGTACATTCCAGTGAAAGTAAATTTTTCATCTACTCACGTGGATGTTAAGAAATTTTCCTCTGCTTTAAATTTTACCACAAATGAGAAATAGTAGCTTTGTTAAGCTAAAGTTTGATTCTTGTTATTGATATTTACATGAAATGTTTCTTATGTTGGAAGCTCTTGTGATGTGGATGTATTCGCTCCTTTTGCACTGCACTCGACTGTTTTCAATTCTCACTATTGCTTGTTCTCGTCATATTTAATTTTGGGCACCATGTGCCATAGCCATTCTAAACAGTTGCATGTTAGATTTTCACTAGCTTTATCCTAAACTGTCGTTCTAGAAACTCAGGTTACCAGTAATTGCTAAATATAGGTAACTTGCACTGTTGGTAATTAGTTATTCTTTTTCAAATCAGGGCAATCCAGGATATGTTGGACGTCCAGGACCTCTTGGTCTATCTGGACCTAAGGTATGTCTTCCTGGTTTTAGTTTTTTATAAAATTCCTCTTCGTTCACTTTTTGAAACAAAACATCACAAATACAGTAGCAGCAGGCACAAAACCTACTACAGTTTTATTAAAAATCTCCTTGATGTTTTAACTGACATTCAAACCTAATTTGGTTTCCTAACTTAGTACTTGTACACCTTTTGCCGTTCATTACCAGAAAATATACTATCATTAACACCAACCTCAAACTCATTTACGCAAAAATACATTTATTTTATTCAATCGACATTCATTAGCGTAGATACGCAACCATTTGCAACAAAGGGCATTCTGTAGTTCCAACAGACGACCATTAACAACATTCTACTATACATTAGGAATAATAAAATTTCAATTACGCAAGAGAAGTATCTTGCCAAATTGAAATTTTATCATCCCTATTGTATAGTAGAATGGTGTTAATGGTCGTCTGTTGGCGATATAGAATGCCCTTTAATGCAAATGGTTGTGTAACTACGCTAATGAATGTCGATTGAACAAAATGAATGTATTTTTGCATTAATGAGTTTGAGGTTGTCGTTAATGATAGTATATTTTCTGGTAATGAACAGCAAAAGGTGTATTTCTGGATGCAATTCTCTGATAATAAACGATTGTTTTTACAAAACAGGTTTAAACCCTTTCCTATCTGAGATATCTCTCCTGTCGGAGTAAAATCGTCTAGCGATAGCCAGAGTGAAATGAAAAAGTCGGGTACGGACCGGAGAGAGTTAACATAGATACCTGAAGTATTTTAGAAGTCGAAACATTTGTGTAGGTGGCAGGGTTACGGCAGACCATAAATTGGTCTTTATTGAAATCATCATGGTGATATATTGCACGCAGCTGATTAACTCTTCTCTTTCCTGATATGTTTTCTATTTTATTCTCCATAGCTACGGACTATTTTAATCTGCCTATCGAAAAACTATTTTACTGTATCCATAGCAAAAGTAGTGCACTCTGAAGCCAGACAATTTTGCTAGCCAGAGAGAAAGAGAAGCTCATCTCCATTTGTGTTCTAGGGTCTGACAGGTGACATTGGCAGCATTGGACGAAAGGGAGAGAAAGGACCCCAAGTAAGTGCTTTATTTCGCTGTTTCGAGAAACCCAGCTTACCGAAAATTTAGTTTAGCGACTTAACTTTATTTTCCTTTAGGGTGATCCGGGAGAACCGGGACTCAAAGGCGAAGATGGAGGATTTGGGGATCGGGTAATTTTGTATTGCTCGGCATATTTCGACCCTAATTACTTTTAATGCGTGTTGCATTATCTTCAACTTAGTTTTCCTAAATGATTTTTCTGGTTAAAACATATTTTAGGGTTTCAAAGGACAACGTGGAGATGATGGCCCCCGTGGTCTGAAGGTTTGTTGTCTAATTAGACCAGAAGTTACTAAAATACGCGAAGATAATAAGAAATTAGATACAAATGATACAGATGTGAACTGGATGATTCAAGCGTTCTGAATAGACGGGTTGTATATTACAGCCTCGAATATTGCATATGAATTCGTAATTAGTTTATCTTTTTTAGCTGCAGTAATCTTTTGTGAAAAATTAATTTAGATCGTTCACGTTATTAAATAACCAACGATTAAACCTCACCATCATGCATACCATAATTGCTAAAATTGTCGATGGGAAATTTCGAATACGAAAAAGTGAGCAAAAAATCCTGCTTTAAGACCACATCGTTGTGACACGCACATTCTAGAAAAGCAAGATCATAATCATTTTAACTTAGCCAAAAAAGCATCCAAATGTTCTCCAATAATAAATGTTATCCAAAGATGCTGACCTGCAGTACACCTTTTGCTGTTCATTACCAGAAAATGTACTACCATTTACGCCAACCTCAAACTCATTAACGCAAAAATACGTTCATTTTATTCAATCGACATTCACTAGCGAAGATAGGCAACCATTTGCATCGAAAGGTATTCTATAGTGCCAACAGACGGCCATCAACACCATTCTACTATACATTATGGTTAATATAATTTCCATTCGGCAAGATATTTCTCCTGAATAAGATGAATGTATTTTTGCGTTAATGAGCTTGAGGTTAGCGTTAATGATAGTATATTTTCTGGTAATAAACAGCAAAATGTGTATAGATGAAGTTCTCCGACTACCATGTCGAACACCTCTGGATACATTATGGACGCCTTTTATTGTTCATTACCAGAAAATATACTATCATTAATGACAACCTCAAACTCATTAACGCAAAAATACATTCATTTTATTCAATCGACATTCATTAGCATAGATACGCGACCATTTGCATCAAAGGGCATTCCATCGCGCCAACAGACGACCATTAACACCATTCTAATACTGTATATATTAAGGATAACAAAATTTCAATTAGGCAAGAGAAATATCTTGCCAAATTGAAATTTTATTATCCCCATTGTATAGTAGAATGGTGTTAACGGTCGTCTGTTGGCGCTATGGAATGCCCTCCGATGCAAATGGTTGTGTATGTACGCTAATGAATGTCGATTGAATAAAATGAATGTATTTTTGCATTAATGAGTTTGAGGTTGTCGTTAATGATAGTATATTTTCTGGTAATGAACAGTAAAAGGTGGCTTATCCAACACTAGTTCCAGGTCAGCACGAATTTGAAGCCAACGTAACGCATATGACCCCAAAGGCAATCACAACCTTAGTCACATCTCTTCGTCAGTCTTTCGTGGACGGACTCAAAGACTGACAATATTTGTTACGTTAGGGAAGGGTATATGCAGGCGAGATAATTCGAACATGGGAATGCTCTCAGCTTTGTTTGAACCTGCATGTACCACCTTGTTTCCTAGCATAAACAATGGTTTAAAACTGTTCACAAACACCCGTCGAATATTTTCAAGCTCCAATTGTTGCGCACTTCTTGCGTCAGACAAATCACCCCAAAGATCAGGATTTACTTTCGGAGTTAGAAGCAATGAGCAATTGTTAGGACAAAGATAGCGCTCTTGGCCCTTGAAAAATTTATCGTTGGCGTATTTCTTCGTACAAGTGGTATCGGTCTGTTTCGCCAAGTCGGCATCAATATCACTTCCGAGCTTCTTGGCTACGTTAAAATCGTCTTCATCTGGTAAACGATCTGTCGTGGAAGTAGACGTCGTCGCAGATCAGGAGACACAAGTCGAATTACTCGAAGTCGTCGTCCATAAATTACTCTTTGTCAATGAATTGAGTAGCAAGGTCTGTGACCATAGCTTCCGACAAATCGATTGACTGACTCATCTATGTCATCCAACTGGGATAATATGCTGTCTCAAAGCGACACATTACCAGCTCTCGCAAGAGAGAGACTAGGGTAATCATTAATACATAGTTCGTCGTCGTTTGTTGTCGTTCGTCGACATTCTTTCTTGAGTATCTACGACCTAACCTGGATGGGATGACTGACGAACGGATGTTACCTTGGGTGTTATTGCCATTGGGATGATTTCCATTAAAATGACTTCGAAAATGTGGTGACCTCAAACTAGTGTTGGAAAACGCATATTGGCCGTGGTGTGAAAGAGATACTAACCCTAATACTAATACCAACACCAAAGGAAGTACTAATAGTAACAATTATACTAATACTAACTGTGATACTGGTATTGGTAGTGATTCCGATACTAATTGTATTATATTATGTGCGTTAAAAAAATTATCGGTTCTGATTGGATGACAGCAGTGCAATTTCAAAGAAACAGTGTGTGGAAAAAAAGTTAGCAGTAGTTTGCACTAAATTACTTTTTTATAGCACTGAATTACCGCTTTTTGGCATTGTACTACTTTTTCCGTGCATTAATATTAGTCATAGTAAGGTGAAACCTCGTGAGTTTTTCGTGGTTCTCAAATAGCATACGTCCTTTGAACTCATGCTATTTTGACGGGTATTCATAAACTCACTCGTGCGTGTTCTTTCCATCTTGCACTCGTGACCATTCAATTACCAATACTAATAGTAATACCAATACGATTACTGATATGAATACCATTGCGAACACGAATACTAATACTGATAGTTTAATAATTACGCCTTTTGTGCTTTCAGTAGTTTTAGTTGATGAAGGTTTGTACATTAGATCTATATCCATGACCAGTCGCTAATTAATGATCATTGCACGAATTTGAGCAAAATCTTTTGGTTTGTCAGTGGCGACGAGGTTACTTATCAAAACATAAGGCTTCTAGTTCTGCAATATGGTCAGCAGAGACCAGTCGTTGGTCCTCAGTTTTTTTTGCGTACACGATTCCATATTAATCATATCTTTCGTGTATGTGGATGGAAGCCTAAATGATACGTCACGTTGAGTGAGCTGTTGGAATATGGCAATTGTAGAACAAAATACGACTACTCTAATGAATCCCTTCATTAATTCGTAGGGTTCTCGAGGGATGCCAGGTGACGACGGTGAACAAGGTTATGGAGGTTTCAACGGAAAGCAGGGTGAATATGGAAAGCGAGGAGTAACTGGGGAAAAGGTAATTTTTTGTACTGTTCACTTTTTATATGACATTCTCTTCTTTTTTTCCGTTTTCATTTCTTTACTTCTTCGAGTTTCCTATATCGCTTTTATCTTTCATTGTCTTTTGAATTTCTTTTCTATTTTCGTTCTACTTTTTTCTTGTTCTCCTTTTCTTCTGCTCATTCTTAACTCTCCTGTTCTTGGCTGTTTTTGTTCTCCTTTCCTAACGTCTTTTTGTACGTGAAACATTCTTGGACATTTTAAGTTTGGGCTCTTCTTGTTTGCAAGCTATCCAGTTTGTTGCATGAGTAGTGTGTTCTGTGCCCCACTCTTCAAGTGTGGAAGAGATCTTTGTGAAATGATCACAGCATAAAATCACTAACCAAAGTCAAGGGTATAGAACTGTTTGTGTTCGGACCTTCTATTATGATTTCGAATCATAAATCAACCACCTAAGCCTTGATTATTCATTGTATCGACACTTTACTGACGTCATCCGTAAGAACTGCACAAAGAACGTCTCCTGTTTACTGAGCTGTGTTGGCATACCGTTTGCTTGTGGTAAACGACGACCGCTAGTCCTTTCTTGCTTGAAATATTTTCAACTGGATCTTGTGGTTCAAAAGTACAAGGATTAAATTTGAACATACAAACCATGGCAGTCACTGGAGCAGAGTTAGTTAGTCATTAGTCAACAGCGGCCCGAAAAGTGGAAAAGGACACCCCGTTTCTTAGTATACGATAAATTACAATAGGTTTATGGGAATTGGTAGTTGTCATTGTAAGCGAATAACTGCAGTAAAGTAGCAACCCTGGTTCACCAAGATTCACGATTTTCTCTTCACGAAATTTGTTTTTGAACAATGGGTTTGATATGGAGTAGCGGAATAGATTATCACTTGGGCTACCTCTTGTCTCTGGAATTCTTTCTTCTCCTGTCATTTTGAATCCATTCCTTTCCACTCCAATCCTATCAGCTACTTCCTATTTTACTACGTCTCACTCCACTCTGTTCCTTTACCACTTCTGTCCTCTCCCTCTCTTCACCGTTCAGTTCTTTCCCACAGTATCTCACGTTTCCACCTTTCGTTTAAATCTTTTCGCTGTTGGTATTTCACGCCACATATAGGGTGAAAAGGGACGAGCAGGAACTCCTGGTGACATAGGAATTCCCGGACCAACCGGAGCTCGAGGACAAACTGGGTTCTTTGGGACAAGCGGTGGACCTGGCCTGAAAGGTGAAAGGGGAAAGTCAGGACCAAAAGGAAAAAAAGGTGGCAATGGCAAACGTGGGAAAGAAGGTTTGCCTGGAGCAGCCGGAAAATCGGTATTTGTGGAGGAATTAAGAATGTAGATCATTTACCTTTTGGCTTTGCATTTTATTTTGATGTTTGCCAGGTTAATACATCCGCAACAATGTTATTGTAGGGTGACCCGGGGAAACAAGGAATGATTGGGTTGCAAGGTTTCAAAGGGCAAAAAGTGAGTAACACCAATCAATTATATATGTAATTAAAATATTATTATAAGAATTGTATAATAATTGTAATGACTATATAATAATTGTTTGATAATTATGATTGTACCTATGTATATGCAAGAAAATAAAATGAAACTTTATTTAACTCAACTCAAATTACATAAGTTTCGGGATCTAGCTCCTTCCTCACTGAAGAAAAGACTGAACCCCGAAATATATGTAATGTGATTAAGGTTAAAAACAGTTTTATTTTATAAAGTCGGATTTGAGGTGTGAGGTGATTGGTGTGAGGAAGTTTACCTTTCGTTGGATTTGCACCTTCTTACCTGTCGCTGTCAAGCCTTTAAACTCGGTTCTACCATTTCTCAGTGGCTTCCTATAACAGCTGATGTGGTGTAGAGTATTAAATTAGAACCAGTACTCAAGTTGTCCACACCCACATCATCGAATTACAAATACGTGGATGATGTCATCATTTCTGAGGTCGTTCCTGTGAATGGCTTGTCTGTAATCTTGTCAGGTATTGGTAGCATTCATTCATGGGAAAACCGCTAATGATCTAAAATTGAATTCTAATAAATGTAAGGATATTATTGTTTCCTTTTCTCGTCTTCAAGATTACCCACCGACTTTGAAAATTGACGGTAAACCTTTGGAACAGGTTCAACTTCACAAATTACTTATTCTTAAATTCCAATGAAATATTAAGTGGAACATCTACATTGAGAGTATATCTAGAATATCAAAATGTTTAAACACTGGGCGCAACTTTTAAAAACTTATCAACAAAAACTTTCCTGAATCGAATAAGCTACACAAAATTTCAACCGGAGCACGATTAAAATAAGTTGTACAAATAACATGAAGTGCGCCGTCACAAGGCACAATTCCCCTATGTTGTCGAAAAAGAATCAATCGGACGAAGAAAGTTGCACTCATAATTAGAAGGACGGATTGAAACTGCAGACGTGACCACAACTGCAAATCAATACATCGATGGCAGCTAACGTACATATAACTGACATGCCTCTAATTAGTAAGGAGATTAATCCTTGATATGTTCATCATCATCTTCATTGATATGGAACTTGATAGTGTGTCGAAGAAGCCCGCTAAGAAAATACAAATAACTATTAGAATTCGTGATAGGAGTTGAGATATCCATCACTGCACCATGATATTCAAGGTATCTCCCAATTACTAACGTACCCAAGTTCTGAAGTAGTTTTTGAAAGGTTTATCTTCGCAGTAGAACGGATTTTGGCCAGATGTTTGTGGGAGGTCAAAAAACCTGAGAAATTGTATTTGGGGTTCCTGTCTTTCATAGAAAGTTAGAAAGAAAAAAACTTCCCCAAAATGTATCTGAAATTAAAATGAAAATTAACTTTTAGCATGTACTCAATTAATCAACTTCTTAAAGATCACAGAATGATTGTAAAAACCAGAGGATTCAGTTCTGAAATTATGAAATCGAGTGTAATGATGTAGTCCATAATCTGGCCGCTGCCGAACTATATTTGTTTAATTCTTCATCTGGTGATAAGTGCTGACCTCTGACACCGAAATGCAGACGAGCTATAGTTAAGGTTTCACCAGGTTTTGATCATGGTCTCCGGGATGTAAAAATGATGGATTAATAGACTAGGACTTTTAATAAACAATTACTAGGACAGGAATCACCCTCTCCCTCTCTCACTGGCCAATAGTTGGCACACTAATATTTCAAAACTCTATATATTTGTTTACTTGGCTAGTTTCGAAGGGAGGCCATGGGCAAGTGGGCCCCTTTCTAGCGATCTAGGTAAAGTGATAAACAAGAACAGTCTCAAATCGTTCGGGGAATTTAAAGGCACAGTACAAAGCAGTCAACTAGATAGACTTTAGGCGAATCGCTTTATATTACCGCGATAATTCGAGTTTGTTGAAATGTTTTATGATGTAGTCTTTGTGAGAACCTGGACCAGAACGCTCGCTTCCTTCTGCTAATAACGTTGAAGTGTTGGTGACCATCGTTAATTCTGTCATCTTAAATTTCAAATTCGGTACCCCTTCGATATGCTTGTTCACCTAAATTTATATTAATTGTCCTTGAATTCTTCTCCAGGGAGCACAAAAGTTTTTAACCGCAATTTAAACAATGTTGACTTTGATCAGTCGAATTTGCAAAATTCTGGCTTAAAAATGGACTTCTTCATAACCAGCCCTATTGCTCGAAAAAAAATTATTTTCATTTTTCCTACTCCTAGGGTGTGCTTGGAATGAAAGGTAGTGACGGTGTTGATGGAAAAATAGTAAGTATATATCAGCAAGTCCAATCTATGGCCCTGTGCTCTGATGTATTGAAAATTTTTCTCTGTTGTCTGAAAGACAAATTATTTCCTTCACTATATAATATTCGATGATAATTTGTTAGGGTGAACAAGGAAAAGTGGGTGCCAATGGAGGTCAAGGAGACCCAGGAGAATTTGTAAGAAACTATGGAAATTTATTAACAATGACTCTTTATTATTGCTTTCTTATTTTTTCACTCCCTGAGTGTTGATAAGGCAGTATTTATATTAAAAGTTCCATAGTTTCTGGAATCGCAATAGACCACGATTAATCTACTAGTATTAAATAGTTAACATTAGTTTAGATTTGCCATTTTATCGCGCAATTCCGTTGATTTCGTTGACTATTTTATTTATTATTGGCATCAATACAACAAGCCAATGAAAATTCCCCTTTTCTAGCGTATTGAGCATTAAATCTGACCAAATTGATGCTAAAAAATTTAATATTTATTACAAATTGAAAAAAGCTTAACTTTTATTACATATTGCCCTCGTTGACTATCAGGTTAAAAACTCGGGCTTGTTGTCTAATTGTTAAATATTATAACGTACGGAAGCATCTGACCTTGGATAACCCAAGGACATTCGGTGAGCACTTTTAAATAATAATGCATATCTCTGTGTTTCCCTTTCAAGTTCAAACCTTCAGCATACAATGGTTTGTAAACAGCACTGAAGCTTATTAACATACAGTTGTGAACTATTAATCTAAATTCAATGTGTCAAAATCTTTCTTAAATAATTATTGCAACTTACATCTTACTTGATGTTTACCTTAATCAACATTAAACAAACCTCTTGCTATCTCAAATTTTAAACGTACAATAATATAGCATGCAATCGAAACGAATTACGAAAAAGTTTTACAAAAGACACGACTCTAAGTGGAAATCAGTTCTAAATAAATGACACATGTCAGGCAAGATTTTGAATTTGATCGGTATTTTAGATGTTTAACGTGTACAATAAATCTTGCGAGAAGTGTCACTTACACTGGGAACCACCCAGGTGGGATAGAAAAGACACGTTTGGGTAAACGTTCTCTTAAGACAAAGCCGTGAAATTACGCAAATTCCGGTGTTGAGCAGCACTAAGCCTGCCACGCTAGAAATATTGACCAATGGAAAGACATCGAGGACTAGGTTTTATTCTGGCTCAAGCCCCAACGTTCAATTTTCGCTACTTTCAATTTTGTCTTGTTTCTACAGAAATTTTTGCTTAATTATTCACTCCTCAACTCTTCTTTTCACGTTGTTATGTTCATTTTACATATTCTGATTTTTAACAGGGTCAAGCGGGAACTAGGGGAAAAGATGGACTTCCTGGTTTACCAGGGAAACCGGTAAGTCCTTTAAAGCAGACGTCATAGCCGTGGAAATTATCGTCATCTAAAATGCTTAACAATTAAATTTCTACCTGAATTAAATTTTACGAAATTAAATCTCATTCGCCTCTAAATATACACCACCGTTGGGTTTTAATTCAGCTTGGCTGATTTAACGAGAAATTTCATTTTTTAAATTGGCAAAGGCGTTTTGATTGAGATGATTTAAACCTTACACAGGGATCACAAGGGAACAGTGGAGAGCAAGGTAGCAGAGGAATGGAAGGACCACCAGTAGGTAACCTAGACTAACGTACCTAAAGTAAACCTTGGGTTGAAAGTTGAAGATCTTGCACAGAGAGTCGGAAAACGGTTCGATTTAACTGCCTGACAATTATCGACAATTCATATGTTATTGTAATTGCGAGGGTTTTGTAGAGAAAAGAATTTGCTCTAACTCGGTTTTAATGGCCGCAGCGATGATGCTTGGCATACAATCACTCACCACATCTACAAGAACAACTAAAACGACAACGACAGCAGCAACAGCTACAATACTAGCAATAACGCCGAGATCAAGACCAACTCCTACACCACCTTCGCCAGCAACTTAACTCCAACTCAAACTGTAACTCCCGCACCAACATCTACACCAACATCAACACCAACACCAATATCAGCCTCAACACCTACAGCAATATGAAGACCGGACACAGGCCCTGACTCGAACCATAATTCGAAAACAGCTTTTAGAGTTGGCATGAATTTTGTACTGCATGTGGCACAGACACAAAGGGTCACAAACAGAGACATGCACAATTACTGACTCTATCCCACACAAGCAGACTCATACTTACATTAATAAAAAAGTATGATACTTGAACTAACAGTAACCGGAACTCTGGCATTGATTCTAGCATGGCCACTGATGCTTGCACTGACGTTGACCTTGACACTGAAGCTTACGCATACTTTAAAATGGGCATTGAAATGTTGCAGGAGTGCAGTAAGGGTTAGAGAGGGCTACAGCCCTGTCGTTATAGAATTTCAATTATCCAAAGGTATTTCTCTTGCATAATTGAAATTTTATTATCCCTAATATATAATAGAATGGTGTTAATGCTCGTCTGTTGGCGCTATAGAATGCCCTTCGATGTAAATGGTTACGTATCTACGCTAGTGAATGTCGATTGAATAAAATGAATGTATAAAATAAAACATATTCCGAAAAATAGAGACATCTTGGAAAACTCAAGATATGAGTCAAAACAAGACGAGTATATGAGACTGTAATATTTCGATTTTATTACAAAGTCATCATCAGGCAGAATGAAGTTGTCGTTGATGATAGTATATTTTCTGGTAATGAACAGCAAAAGGTGTACTACTTCGTTTTAAATCCTAATTGGTAGTTTCTATAATCTGCTAGTTTTTGTTTTGTTAAATTTTTTTTCTAGATGTTGTGAAATGCTTTTAATTATTTGAAAAACATAATTTTAAGCGCTATTATTATTATTATTATTGAGTGAGAGGAGCAACACGCCATCAAAGTAACGCTGGGGTGCAAATATACGAAGCCCAATATGCCCTATTATTATTTTTATTATTATTATTATTATTATTATTATTATTAATGTTGTTGTTGCATCTTCGTGCGACTTTATATACAAATCTGGCATTCATCAGTGACTGCTGTCTATAACCAATAGACAAAGTGGCACTGGTACGTCTTGCTTACTAGCACACTTCTGACTATCATTGCTCTTTCGAAAAGCAACAGTTTTGAACTTGCTCATCCTGTCAAGTTATCCTATTATTTTTCGATCCATTTTCTGAACTTTCTGCTTATAGCGCTCAAAGCTCCAACGACAACTGGGATCACCTCCATCTTTCTTTAAGATCACAGCTTAATATCTCGCTTCAGTTCTGAATATATGTTAAGCTTTTCTGTTTCTATCGCACCAACTGTGTTGCATCCTGGGATAGCAACGTCAATTATTCAACACTTTTGCTTTCCCTTCACTATTACAACCATATCTGACCTTCGTTATTCTATTTGATGGTCTTACTGAATCATAAAACCCCACAGCAGTTCTACCTTATTTGATTCTGCTACTCCCTGGGGAATATGCTAATACCTTTTGATTGCTTTGTCCAGATCATACTTTCCCCATAATGACCTGTGTATGATCCTTGCCTCATAATCATGCCGTCTTTTAAGCTCCTAATCGGCCATTTTCGTACAATCATAAACCAAGAGGCCTACACTTTCTCCTTTTCCTCGACACAGTCGGCATAACGGTGAATCTATCGTAAGTTATTTATGATTTAGCTATGAAAACTAGTTAATGTTTCGAGAATGGTACTTCTTGAAGAAACTGAAGAGAACTATAGGAGGGTTTGGCCAGGCTCTCTTACTCCAGGACTTAGTTCGCTTGCGTGTGAAGTAACATGCAAATTAACAGCTTGATTCAGAGTCTTACAATGTAGTCTAGTAGTGACATTGACGCTGGCATTGGCATTCGTACTGGCATCGGCCGTAGAATTCACTCTGGTTCTGTTTGACAATGATACTGAATATGGCATTGACATTAACATCCATGCGCAGTTTTTGGACTTAAGGATGGGTGACATAGGCGCTCGTTCATGGTTCCCACATAGGAGGGATTCCCACGAAGTACCCTAATTTTTTGTTTGTTTTTTTATCTTCCATCTTATTGTGTTTCTTATCGTCTTTTCATCTTATTGTCACTCGTAAAATCTTCCGTACAAACTTTCAACCAAACTATTCAGAGTAAGAGGAAAAGTATGTCAGAAACACATATATTTGAGCTATAATGTGACAAAATACGGCTAAATATCACATTTTGTCGTTACTCTGTGTATAATAAAAAATATATGTGCTCAAATTGGTATATTTCAAGAGTTCTTGATGAATTACGAGTAAGACAGAAAGTAGAAATGGTTTGCATTTGCAAGGACCAATGAATATTTACACAACACAATCACTGCTGTTCTACATAGTACGTACCGTTAAATACATTTTTTCTGTTGAGGGCCTCTACCTAACAGAGGCTGCACAGGACCACCACATTCCTAAATCCGACCTGTACTATTGCAAACGCTCACAATGACGTTGACAGCAACATTGAGACTAGCATGGAGATGTATTTGACACTCGTACTACCCTTGGGATTGATTTTGAGGCTGATAGCTCATGGGAAACCTTATTCTGGATTGCGGGCGAAGAATCAAAAGTTCGCCAAGGCCACGCAATACCCAAGCACCGGCCCTGCCCACTGTACTAACACTGACATTAGCACCAATAGGGACGCTGACATTGTTACTGACACTGACGGTGACAGTTACAGTGATATTGCTATGGCACTTCCATTGGCTCAGACATCGGTAATATTATTGGAAGTGACACCATAAACCGACAATGGCATTGACATTTACACCGACACCAATATGGATGCTAATACTGATGCCAATGTCAAGTACGTCAATGGACGTACTGACACTAACATTGAAACTGACACTGATATTGACAATAGCAATGACGCTGGCACACGCGCAGTGAAACTGATATTGACACTTGCAATGAAAATGACACTAGCACAGTCACTGGCACTCATAGTGGTAAAAGCAATGGCATTGACACTGGCCCTGATGTTGACACTAGCAATGATACTGGGACTGATATAGACACTGGCACACGCACAGTGAAACTGATATTGACACTTGCAATGATAATAACACTAGCACAGTCACTGGCATTCATAGTGGTAAAGGCACTGGCATTGACACTGGCCCTGATATTGACACTAGCAATGATACTGGGACTGATATAGACACTGGCACACGTACAGTGACACTAATATTGGCACTTGCAATGATAATGATACTAGCACAGTCACTGGCACTGATACTGACACTGTGACTGACACTGGTGTTGGTAATGGCTCCAGCACCGACGCCGGCGCCGACATGGCCAATAATACGGATACTGACCCAGACATTGACACTTACAACGGTATTGGCATTGGTACTGATGGTGAGACTAGTAATGATACACCCACTTGAGACTATCACCGGCACCGCTACTGGCACTGGCACTGATACTGATCTTGACACTTAGACCCCGTTTACACTTAACATTTTGGGCACGGCACGGCTAAAATTTTGGCACGGCTGCACTATTTTTGGGCACGGCACGGGTGATTTTTACAATGTAAACGGTGCAGACTTCTAAAAATTTAGCCTTGCCGAGCACCCCTGTGTATGTTGGTCGTGCCGTGCCCAAAATGTAAACGGGGTTAGAGACTGACTGTTAACCTGACACTTGTGCTGGTAGTTAATGGCACTGGTACTGGTACTAGCACTAGCATTGACACAGACACTGACCCTAGCACCAGCACTAGCGGTGTTACTGGCGGTGGCAGAGGTACTGGCGGTGGCATTGGCACGTGCACTGTTACTGGCATTGATACGGGCTACCATTACGGTACCAGTTACATAGAAAGGTTCTAAATGTTGAGAGGTAGTCCCAGTTGAATTTTCACGCCTAAAATGAGAAAATGTTTTTAACCCTTTCCTGTCCGTACCCGAAATTTTAAAATTTACTCTGGCTAACGCCAGATGATTTTACTTGTCAAGGGGTGATATCTCGGACAGTAAAGGGTTAATTTGATGATGGCTGGGAGCTATTCTGGGTCTATCAAATAGATAAAAATATGCTGATTTGATAATTGTAAACGTCCCTTAGCTGTTGATATTGACATTGTTTCATCAGAGAACGACGACTTCTAGGCGTGTTCCCTGGTAACCTTGTCGGTAAATATTTAAATACTTAGTTGAGGTCTTAGACTTTTAAATAAAATTTTGTGTCACATCAGCAATATGCGTGAAAAATGACGCAGCTTTAACGAAGGCTCTTTTTCGATAATGGAATCAAAGGCTCCTAAATGCGTGGAGACAAGGACACAGCTCACCTGTTACGTAGGAGTTAATAAAACTGAAGAGAAAACTTTATTTTATAATGGTTGGGATGTCACTCGGAAATAGGCGTCGACCAGATCAAAACTTCAGTTAATATTTGTAAGAAAATATTTACGGACATACTATTGTTAGGTGCGTAAGTGATTGGGTGTTGAGTGCTGCCATAGAGTTAAATCAGAAAAATATGCCCAAATAATTGTGGAAAGTGGGAAGGACTTTTAATACGTCAAAAACTTCAAAATCTATGTGAGAGAACGACTTTCTTGTAGTAAGATCTAAATTTTTGCAGTTGCTGAATGATATCTAACCCCCACGTTGGAGTTTGGAGGTTACAGCCTCGGTAGTGGCGCCTCGTGTTCCTTCACCTCTGATTGCAACGAAGCTGAACAGGAAAATGGATTTTTGTAAATGGACTTATTCCTTAACTTATTGTTGTCCATTTCAGGGCCCCAAAGGAGATCAAGGGACTGTTGGCAAACTAGGGCCAGCTGGGCGTCCGGTTAGTCCAACATATTTAATTTGTAATTTATTACGGATGTTTATTTAATTAGTGCTATACTGCAAAAGGGTCAGGGGGCTGTTGAAACTTGGGGCAGGAAATGCAGACGCTTCGATCGAACGTTCTTCGTCGAGGAAGGCCTTTGACTTGATGTTTCACTTTAATGAAGGACCTTTACCTAAAACGTCTATGTTTCCTCTCCCTGCAAGCTTCGGTAATTTTCTGAGAATGTTAGCTTTTCACACGTCGTTCAACACTGCCGACGCAACATTCTACTTCTTAAATTATTGAAAAAATAGCCTTGCTAGTGGTTGAACCGCGATTGAGAAGCAGTCGTTTTTTACATAGTTGTCCCTCAAGTTTACACCGCAGAAAACGTCAATAGAAACATCGAAGTTGTCTTAGAAAGCCTTAACCCTTCGTGTACATCCACTGCCAGTTCAACAAACAGAGGACCCGTAGTGCAAAGCTTGAATAAGGTCATTATTTGGTCTACCACACTCTATTTAGCGAATGGGATTTATCCAGTTCAAGCCGGTCCAGTATCCCAATTCATTTGTTCAAAATTGAACACATCAGTTTATTATAACAATTTCCGCCTAGTAAATTTTTCCCTGAGAAGCAAACTTATCCAATGGATTGAACGTGTCCACTGGACCTATCTGCTTGAGAACTTAACGACGTATACTACTTATCCATACTAATACTAATAGAAGGTATGGGGCCAGTTGTACGAAGCTTGATCGCTCATGTGGCGGTCCATGCTTTGAGAAACTGAAATTTTAACTGCCGAATGGCTGTGATCGGCATTGCAGTGGATAACTTGCTATTGGGCAAGTAAAATTTATGTCTGAAAGTTTAATTTATGTCGCGTTGTTTATTCGCAAGATAAGCAATTCGACCTGTGTACAACTTGGCCAAGACGTTTCTCTGCGTTTGGCAAAATTATTTAAGATGGACATGGATGTTTCCAAAGCCTCGTTACGTTGGAAAAAAAATTTAAGTTACCTGGATTAGGACTGTTAAGACTGCAAAGCAACTACATTTAGGTGAAAGTATTGGTCTTCATTCGATTATAGTAAAGATAGCTGTCACATAACTGTCTTCGAAATCATAAATAGTGTCACCTCTAGTTGGGCGAATGATTATGTATATGTATATGTATATGTATCAGGGGGGTCCAGGATTTTAGAAATGGGGGGCGTGAAGGCGCGAGAAATTTCTAGGGGGTCCGGAGACATACTCCCTCGGGAAATTCTGAATTCTTAGGTATCTGAAATGCTATTTCTAGCATTTTGGGGGTAGTTTTAAGCGAGATTTTAAGAAAATACCAAGTCATAAAGGACCATTCTTTTCCAAAATGAAGCACAAGTCAATATCTTTATAGTATATCTCTGAGCAGAATGTTATTTTGACCACAATGATCATCAATGCATCACGACAATCACCTTTATATTTTTCGCAATTCTCGTTGATCTGCCTTTACCTGCCAGAGAGCATTCCCAGTTGCGATTGCAAGAAACCAGTTTTAGTTACTGAGGTAAGGTAACTATTTCCGTTAGCATTACAGAAAACTGTCTCCGTCTAGAGTATGCAAACTGGCATGTATGCGCAAAACGGGGGGGGGGCGTAAGTCCCTTACGCTCCCCCTCTAGATCCGCGCCTGTGTATATGTATATGTAGATGTAGACGTAGATGTAGATGTATACGTATATGTATGTGATGTATATGTATACTGTATATACATGTACATGTAATTGTTACGTACATGGACATGGACGTAGATGTAGATATGGATAAATCTGCACGTGTGTCTATATCTGTGTACGTGTATATCAATTGTTTATATGCGTGTATATGTATGGGTACTTCATTTTATTTTCTTAGAATCGTCCGGGAGTTTTTGGACGTCCAGGACTACCAGGTGAAAAGGGAGAAAAGGTAAATTAAAAAAGTTACTTACAAAAAGTTACTTAGAAAACAATTTTAGTAACTGTCACAGCATTTTTGTCGCGCGATTACTGAAAGTTTACCTGCAGAATGACTTTTAAGAAGTGAATTACTTATATGACGACAAACCTTGTTATCTACCAGCTATTGACTCTAGTAAATAATCGTTTTTTCGATAGATTTTTTAGGCTGTTTTTGTTGGGCATCTGAAGTGAGGAACGTGGGGGCACTCGCCCTCTCAATAGTATCAAGGATATCGCCCCTTAATATTTGACAAGTATTTGTCTCGAAAGCACGTGTTTTCTTGATGCGAGATGTGAATCTGAGGCTGTTTTTAGATTGATGTTCTCGTAAATTGTACCAAGATTTATTTTACAGCCTCAAAATCTATAGTTAACATTTCTGCAGGAAGTAGCTTTTCGGCAGAATTCATCGGTATGCTTTTAAAATGGGTGGTTAATGTAGCATATTTTTGCCTCTCCCGTCAAATTACTTCTGACTCTACCAGCTGTTTTTGACTTCAGTTCAATTTGGCGACAACAGATTTCCTTCTGTTTGTTTAATTAACACTAATCACCTCACTGACGTGAACAAATGTGAAGAAGTCGATCTTGATAGCTCGCCTTCATTTGTAATCATCAACTGTTACGAATAACAGTTATAACTCAATTAGTCTCAAGGAGAATTAAGCAAAGTCGAAAATTTATTATTAACATCGTGCTCTATTAATCTGACCTTGACTGTGCACACCATTTACAGAATTAAAATCATTCTGTTTTTACTGAAAAAAAATGAGCTGGCAGAGGATCACGTGAAGGAATTCTTGTTGTACTGCATATGAACCTGATGTTACAATAAAAATACTTGCTTTCATAGGGTGATGTTGGATTACCAGGACCAACTGGAAATCCTGGAGAAAAGGTAAGCTTTTAATTAGTGCTTTGAAAAGTGCGTTTTATAGACGGTATGTTTATTAATACACCGAAAAATTAGTAAACTCTAGTATTACTAATTAGTAAATTTAGTAAACTCTAATAATAGGAAAACCAACTACAGGCTCTTCCAGCAAATGCACTTTACTTGACGATCTGTTAGGTATTAAAATGAAGAAAAAGAAAAAAAAGTTTACTACTTTGTGAATGAAGATGTGAAAATACGGACGCCATTTGCAAACGCTCTTTGTATTTCTGTAAAGACTCTTAACTTGATCTAGCATGTTGCCATTGTCCTAATAGTTATGTTTTCTTAAACCTGGTTTCCTTGTAGTCTTAACAGTCAGCAGTATTAGTTGGCGACGATGTCGAAGGACGTTACGACTGTATAGAGACAAGAGTTAGCCTTAGTTCAACTTCCTCACTATATTTAGCAACTTCTTCGAGCTCGACAAGCTCGCCGACTATGTGTTTTAATTCGTACGCGTGAAACTATCGGCGAAATTGTCGCCATTTATTGGCGACCTGCGGAAACGTTCTGCGACACTGTGGAACCGAGGCTTCCGTAGGTGGCTCCTCGCCTTTAACAATGGCTGAAGGTAAATCGGTTGGGGTGATAGGCCTCCTTTCTTGGCGTACTGTTTTAGGAAATTGGCGCTAACTGTATAAATTGCATTTGGCCTGGTGTCGTTTCAGTTAAACACGAGATTAATTCAAATTTTGGCTTCAGTGTATTTGTGACGATTTTGGCAAATGTTCAATACCGGTTTTCACTCGTCATTTTATTGACGGAACTTGAACCCTATTGCAATTCTCCCATGAGCTTTATTCCATTTACAACCCGGTGCTAAGTATATCTTGAAAACTTTCGCCAAAAAAAAGATTAAAAAGTGAAAGGCAACTAACTCTTTGAAGTTGGTGATAACTTTGAAATATATGGCAACCGATGACTCCAGGTTTAAAAAATTCATTTCATGCCCTGAGGGTGCCCTACCAAAACGAGTGCCGTACCAAAAGCTCTGTGATCCAAAATCGTTAACTTAGTTAATGTTTGGACGTACTCTATTGCTTGTGGTAATCTTAGTGCCTGATGTCAGAGCTTGACCACCGCAGGAGTTCCATTCCTTTGTTTTGTTCTTCCTCCTGGCTTTGAGCAAAATCAAGCTGGACAAAAATGTAAAAATCTATTAATAGCCGAAAGTTTTTAAAGTAAAATATTAAACGTAAACCTAAAAAATCATCTTGTGGATTGATTTTCCAGATAGAACAATATAAGACAGAGACAGATATCTTGAATATCAACCTACAAGATGACGTTTTTCGGTTTATGTTTTGTTCTTAACTAAAGAGCGAAGAAAGATTCTTTTGTCTCGTGTTCGCTCTTGGCTTGCTTAAACCCTTTCGTGCATAGACTTTTTCGTTTTTTTTTTTTGCTGTCTTGATTTTTCCTTTGTTTTTTCATGATTTCCGTTGTAGTAATTTGTTGTGGAACGACAATGGTATGCATGAAAGGATTAACCGGGTTCACACGTAATTTTTTATTGCTGGTGCTGACATCGCTCTTGTGAATCAGGTGTTCGACTCACTAATATGTTGATACCGTTCTCCTTTTCTATACGGATGTTTTAGGGATATAAAGGAGATTATGGTGAACCTGGATTTCCTGGATTGTTTGGCCAACCGGTATGAATGAATTAGTTTTATGCGACAGTTGACTTGAAGACAAATGCTAATTACACGTCGTAGTAGAAGTGCATGTCGTTTTCTAAGTCCTTTTTTAATGTGGTTCAATGTCGTAGAGCTCATAATTTTTACCTTTAGGATTACAACTGATTTGAATTATTGATTTTTACCTTATAGGGTCGTCCAGGTGCTGATGGAAATGTTGGCTTCCATGGAACTCCAGTAAGTTTGGAGATTGATTTTCTTTTTTTAATTTCGTTTTTTTTGTTTTTGTAAAGTACGGTTTGCATGGTAATGATGGCATGTATGTGAACTCTAGTTGTATAGCCATTTTGACCTTTTAACTCGTTTATAAAACGAAATGTTAGTGTATCGTGCAAAGGATTGGTAACAAAGTCACACGAGTTTAGTTTTTGGAAATTAAGTTGTACAAACTTTGAGGTCCCTAGACGTAGGAAGAATGCCCGTAGCAATGGGTAATCAATTCGTAGCTTTAATGTGGATATTAAATGTTTCGGAAATTTTATTTCCGAAACAAATCTCGGTTGATGGAGATTTGATTCTTCAGAGAGACGTTTTCGAAATCGTTTGATTTTAAAAAATAAAATTTCTCAATATTATTAATAATTCATGAACCAAAAACGAAAGAAATTAAAGCTTAATATTGTTCGAAGTATGATAGCCCACACAATGAATTTGAATAAAGGCATAACAAATATATGGAAATAAAAAGAATTTATTGAAGTGACGTTTAGTCGCTAAGTCTGCAAGATCTTCAGAGTTGTGATAATATTGAGTGTGTCGCGGCTTAAATATAGTAGTCAAGTTACAAAAATGAAGGTGATGAAATGAAGTAAGTGGGAAGAAAGACAATACCACATGGTCAAGGGTGTGCTAAGTAACACAGCATAGAAATACAAAATTAAAAGTAGATTAGAGAGGGACCGGTACAATTGCATTAAGTAAAGGACAAAGTTCCTTAATATGTAACTCTCGCTAAACAAACGCTCTGAATTGGATTAAGAAGAGGTTAGAACGGGAAAAGTATTAAGGGAAACGGAATGGCTGCCACTTAGATCGCACATATGTCGAACTTGCACGTTGGCTCGCCCTCTGAGTCTCGGTAGCTCAATGGTTAGAGCGTCTCACCAGGCATCAGAACGTTGCGGGTTCGATCCCTGTCTGGAGCACAGAAATCTTTTTTTCTGAGGTAAGAGCTTGATGATCATTCATCTGTCATTCATTAAAGATATCTTCCAACTCCTACATTTCCTACATATATATCGTAGTCTTATATTTTATTTTGGAAAGGTAGATAGTGAGGTTCCAGAAACCGATTTGCGTGTGTAAACAGGGGGATATAATTATAATGACCTTTGTGATATTTTTACATTTTTATATATTTATACAAAACATATTTCACGATGTCACAATTCGGTGTTCCATTTTCTTGTGTCTAGGGGAAGTTGCTTCCTTATCTCCTCGCTGCGCCTCCGTGAATTATTACATCAGAAGTCTTTAGACGTTTCGTGGGGTTTGAACGTGTATCATCCAACTTAATAGTACAAAATAAGTTTGACAACGCTTGCTCGTTTAGGCGGCTTACAGTAGCCAGTGCACATGCAACTTCCTCATCGCCAAGAAAAAACAATGTTTGTTGGGAGCTTTTATTCAAGCGAGCAAATTATTTTATTACTGACCGCATACTATTTGACTAAATATCTTTGCGATTTACAGGGAGACAGTGGTTACAGTGGAATTCCTGGACCGCAAGGACCAAATGGGCCACCGGTAAGCCAACAGTTCGCTTCGTTCTTCGTTCTTGACATGTTCGTCATTTTTGTTTCAGTCGTATATCGTTATAAGTAACAGAACCACAGTAGGCTCAAGTTATCAATAAATAAAATAATCTAGTAATGAAGTTTATAAAAAATGCAGAAACAAATCAGATGGCGGATAAAGAAAACCAAGTCAGACAATTACAATACGTAACTGTTAAGTACTAAAAGTATTTATAACACAGGAGGAATAATTAATGAACTATCAAGCAAACAATTGAACTCCACCGATATCAACAAACTTCAAACAAATCGGTGTACCGTAACCGATTTGGAAAGCATTGCTGAAATGTCCAAACATCAGTTCCAATTAGCAGATGCTAACATTGATCCTTTGTCTTACATGATCTCGTTATCTGATAAATTCTATTTTAAAGTTATTGAAGATCAGGATTTGTTGGGTACCCAACCAAATGAAAATAAACAAATCTGCTAGTCAGAACAAAATTTAAACTAAACTGTTCAACGGGGCTGTTTACTCAGTTGACGAGTCTGTTGCTCATATTTTTAATGTATCACTACAAACTGGCATATTTTCCAAAGACCGGAAATTAGCGTGCGTAACTCGTATTTATAAATCTGGACCCAAAACAGATATTGAAAATTACAGTTATTATTGTTAAATTATTTTACAGTTTTATAAAACTCTTTGAAAAACTGGTTTTGAAAAATTAGTAATATTTCTTGAGTCTAATGATATTATTTTCACCTAGTCATTAAATTAACCTTGAACAAGAACAAAAACTAATTACGTAACTAACTTTTGGATCTGGACTTAGACAAAATCAATTTCAGACAAAAAACATATTACCGTTGGTGAGTAGATCTTTGAGGAGTAGCGTGCTAGGAAGTAGTTATTCAAGAACACTTAAAATATGGCGGAAACATTGACAAACTGTGCATGACTACATCTAAAAACATTTGATAGCTAAAAAAAGCAAAACAATTCGTTCCTTAAGGAAGTTTAATTAACATGTACGTTATTGAAATTGCACTTCTACTGTATAGAAAGATGGAAATGGTACATGTCGCAACAAATTATATAAATCGCAAAGAGGAGTTGCGCAAGTCACAACGGAATCAAGTTACTCTACTCCACAAATAGAAATCTTTAACGGATTACGGTGGAACTCCATAACCAAAATTCTAGAAGAATGTGCTCTCAACATAGTTTTCAAAGTTTCTGAGGGTCTCAGATATATATGCCACGTGGCAGAAAACAGCATTGAATCGTCCAAACTCCCACGGAACATAACTTCATTGAGAACTACAAAACGATGATTGCCTAAAAATTGCTTCTCGTGTGAAATTCCGAGAAGCATCTATCTGGCGGTTGTGAAAGCGATCTGATTAAAACAAAAAAAAAAATTTAAAATAATATGTTAAAAACGTGTAGTTGTGATTAATTTATGTATTTTATGACAAGTTTGGATATATACATACATAAGAAATATATATATATAATCGTACATATGCAAAATATGTATATCATAGTATATATTCTATATTCCTGTATCTCTTTCCGTCCGTTCTATTCACTGCTCCTCTTTTTTATTGATCAGTCCATCAGTGTAGTGGCTCAGTTGTTTTTCGTGTTGATGTAGTGGAGAGGATTCAAGATTCTAATGTAAAGTAATGCTTACAGGGCGTTATTGGAACACGAGATTATGAGCGAAACTGTTTACAAACATTTATTGTCATCGTTACAAATGATGTGTTTGTCTTTATTCAGGGTAGGGATGGACAAGATGGTGATCCAGGACCTCGAGGGCCACCAGGAGAGAAGGTAACTTATCTATGGTACTGGTGTAAAGACGGCGTATAAAGCTTGGATGAAATAGTACCATGTTTAAAGTTCGTAAAATCACACGAAAATTCGTTAGGTCGTGAATTCAGTGGTCTTCCTTGGAAATTTGAAATGTGAATCGATCTCTTACGAGTAGATTATCTAATATTGAAGCTCAAGGTCGTGGTATACCTCCGCATGCGAAGTCCTTCACTTGTTCCAAATGTTTAGTACTGCATTTACGCACAAATTTCGGTTGAACATCTGATCATTACAACTAATCAATACTACTGTTATCTTATCCCTAAGTTTCTGTTTACCTGTGTATTTATACAGTACAAATTTAAATGAACGATAGTTTCACCTGTGAATTTTGTACGTCACGATTTTAAAAGTAACCTAAATCTTTGCAGTCATAGGATGTGGTTCACCAGGCTCACTTGTGTCGTGGAAACTTATTGCACATGTAAAAGATTACTTAAGATTTTGGACTGTTTCTCTATATAGCCAAGCTGATTCGATCCTACTTTACAGCTTTACTATGAGCATGGTGTTTTTTACAGCCATGGGTAGGACTTGTTAAAAGGAGTCAGCCCGATCCACGAAACATCTTCTTAGAAATACTGAGATTGGAGAACAAACAAATGCAAACGCAACGGCATTGTTCGTTTGTATTTTACATGGAATAACTTGTCAAGGGAAATCTCGCGTCGTAAGGAATTGATGTATCAATAGTAGAACGACTTAAAGTATTCTTTTATAACCTCAAATCATTTTAGGGATTTCCTGGTCCGCCCGGATTCCCTGGTCCACCTGGAGTTGCAGCTCCTCAGGTACGTTCAACTTAAAAATGATTTGAAGTTGTTTTTGTTTGTTTCTTCAGCTCCTTTTTCTATTTCTTAAAGGGTCCGAATGGATTTCCTGGAGAGCCTGGCGAAAAAGGCAGAAAAGGACGTCAGGTAATTGTCTTTGGCATTTATTAGAAAGTGTATGTTTTTCGAGTCAGAGAATCCTTAACATCTCTCTTTGGATGCTTGAAAATTTTTTCTATAACACTGCACGCCATTTCTACGTTCACCATGAAAAAATACTTCTCTGCGTCCCTAAGGAGTAGATCTAAGATGCAAACTTTTTGTACGTAAGAGTGTTGAAAAAACGTTCTGAAAAAGGAAAAGGCATACATTGTAATCAGAAAATATCAGAGTCGAAACATCGAAGGTGGTCAGGAAGCCGTCGTTTCTTTAAATGCCAAAATTTTAGAGGACGTCGTCGTTCGAGTTGACGTCATAGATCGTAAGGTCCTTATTGTCTGGAGGCGTATCTGCATGTCATTGGAGCCGAAAATTAAATTTAACCCTTTGATTAAGTCTGATTAATCCTTAATTTACAGAGGGAAACATAGTTCTTTAATTTGATTGATTGCAATATCGAACTTGAATTTCGGTCACAAAATTATAGTATATGATCCGCGTAAACCCTGTTGGAAGTATCCAAATTATGAAGTGTTCTCTTTGAGAGATTGAGTAACATGCATTCATGAGAAGTTTTTTGTTGCATGATTACTGTAATTTTATTTTTATTTTAATGTTTTTATATGTGTTGCTTGTATGTCAAAAAAATTTTTTTAAAAGTTTCGCTTGTTTCTTTATTGGGTGCAGGGATTACCTGGGTTTCCAGGCAGCATTGGTGAAGACGGCCCCGTTGGAGACAAGGTCAGATGATCGTTATTTTTGTCTAATTGAAACTTGAAAGGTTGCATAACATTTTTTTCATTATTTTATCTTTCTAATTAATAGCTATGCGGTAGATAGGTATTGATTCTGGTGAGCATAAAAATTCGTTCGCGTCGCATTCCCGATTATCTGTAATTAAAGAGTGGAGAGACGTTTCTCACAAGTCGTAGCTTTAAATAATAAGGAAGCCAATCATTCCTGCAAATAACTCTACATACAAATAATTGGTATTTTGAGAGTATTGAATGGAGCCGTTTGAAGTGGTTACTTTCTTCGATACTAAGTATAACTCAACTTATTTAGATTACAGTCAAAATTATGTTTTTGTTTTAAATTTTTTTAGGGTCCTGACGGAAACATAGGATTTCCTGGTCAACCAGGCATACCAGTTAGTATCAGAAATACTCTGCTCATTCTACCCTGTTGCCTTCTATAATAATAATAAAATAATGGTGATGATGAAGTTGATGGTGATAATGATATTAATAATAGAATAACTTAATGTAATCTGGCAATGCAAGTGCAGCACTGCTCTGATCATTATAGAAGACTGAAAGGTTGGAATGCACATTGACATCGGGTTTTTACTTCAATATATCTTACCTAGTGCAGCAGTTAATCTACTTCAAGTAGTTGAGTGCTAAAGCTACAGGATGTTGCTTAATCTCAAATTATCTTACCAATGATAACCATTACGTGTTATTTAAATAACAATAACCGTAACAACAACAACAACAACGATAGCAATAAAAATAACAACAACAATTATAATAATCCCCTCGCCCACCGCGCAAAGCGCGGGGCGAGGGTACTAATCTCGACGCGCGTGGAGTCTTGTTACACGAGTGGTGACTAGAGAAGAAAATTTTCTCATTGTGTATGTATGTTTCTATATATATATATATATATCATAAATATATAAGTATACATATTTAATAAATATATATATGTTATATTTATATCATAGATTTAATAAATATATATATATATATATATCGAGAGAGAGAGAGAGAGAGAGGAAGGTTTTGATTGTCTAACACAAGTAGAATTATAGAAAAAAAATGTATATTGAGGTAACGATGGAGAGTATAAATAAGTTAGCCACTCATTTCGCACAAACGTTTTCGCTTTTATTTCGTTTTCGCGTTTTCTCTTTTAGTTAGCACCTGAAGAGCTTGAATAAAAGCGAAAACGTTTGTGCGAAATGAGGGGTTAACTTATTTATACTCTCCGTCGTTACCACAATATACATTTATATATACATATATATATATATATATATATATATATATATATAGATGAGTGAGATTTTATTACTGGGTTACTTCATAGGCAGTAAATCTTTATGAACTAACTCAAGTTTACCTTGTCTTGCTATTGTGTGTGTGTGTATATATATATGTGTGTGTGTGTGTGTGTTGATAACAAGTATCAATAACAAAATCATATGGTGCAGAGTGCTCTATACCGAGGTAGAGCGGAATAATCACAACACAAGATTTGGTTACTTCATAAGAACTTTTATTCACTACAGATCTGTTTCGTATGACGAGTCCGAAGCTTGCCACACTCATCAGGTGAATTCTGTGTTTGGCGTGTAAACTTGAGATCTGTGGTTAGTTTGTGACGTCAAGTTGTTTGTGTGTAGTATTTGGTTCGTATTACAGGTAGAGACAGTGACAATTATCTATTACAAAGCAAGTGTTTCTTGCGGTGCCTGCAAGTAGATATGAGTTCATTCCTTTTGTTGAGGGAACTCAGTTCCGGATGGCAGATGATGAGAAATTTTTCGTAGATGCATAAGTTGCAGCGTTTAGTCCTGTTTGAATAGGGATGACATTTCTTCATAATTTTCCATTCTATTAAATGGCACGCGTTCGATTCCTTCAGCGACCAAACATGTTTGCTAAGCTCTGTGGCGTTTTTGGATTTTTCGTTTCGAAATGAACTGGTGTGGTTCCGATATCGTGTTTTAAACGTTCCTTCTGTTAAGCCGACGTAGGTCTCTTTCGTGTTGTTGTCCTCATTCGTTACGGTGGCCTGTTGTCCTCATTCGTTACACGCCAAACACAGCATTCACCTGATGAGTGTGGCAAGCTTCGGACTTGTCATACGAAACAGATCTGTAGTGAATAAAAGTTCTTATGAAGTAACCAAATCTTGTGTTGTGATTATATATATATATATATATATATATATAAATTGCTTGAGTGTCTCTGTGCTGTGATAAAAATATGAATGACGTCATTTCAATGGGAAAAGTACTTAGTGAAAACACGAGGCGTAGCCTAGCGTATTTGGTCTTTTTCCGGTTGAAATGGTGTCATTCATGTTTCTATCACAGTTCAGAGACCCGAAAGCTATTTTCTATTTGTTTTATAAAATAACCAAGGATTTTTCGAGTTTTCGTGACGTCATCCATGTCTCTGTACTCTGAGAGAAAATGAGGCTCGTCCAATCAGAGCGTGCGTAGATCGCCTGTTATTTTATCCCTTCGCCTACCGTGCGAAGCGCGGTGCGAGGGCAGAAGCCCCTAGCGGGCGAGGGTACTTATCTCGACATGTGTGGAGTCCTTTTACACGCGTGGTGACTAGGGAGAAAAATTTACGCAGCGTCTGTGTTTGTCCCCTCGCCCACCCCGTGAAGCGCGGTGCGAGGGTACTAATCTCGACGTGAGTGAGGTCCTTTTACGCGCGTGATGACTAGGGAGAAAAATTTTCGTAGTGTCTATGTTTGTAGAATGGCTTTCTTGGTGCTTGCTGCTGGTTTCACTTTTGCAGAACATCTTAGTTACTGGACAATTTATGACTTGAAAGAACAGTTCTAAAACTCAGCCCTTTGGCCAACTGTTCACATTCTGTAGCAATGGTTTGACTTGGCTCTTTCTCATAAATATCAACAAAAGACGTTACGGGAATTCGCTTGTTGCCAGGACATTTGTAAAGCGACTGAGTAAACGACATTCTTCGCCGAAGTTGAATCAATGCTGATTTGTATGAATCGAGACTTTTCACGTCCTGGTAATCACTTAGCTGAGCTACACAGTAACAGGTACGTCTGGATCGAGTAGCTTTGAAATGCAAGTTTTGTGAACGGAATAGTTTTGAGCAGCTTTTAATAGTGGCTTCCTGACTTCATTTTTCCCTAAGGGAGACTTCTTGGTTTAAATATTATCGCCTTGATTTTGCTGGTGTTTAATGGTAAAGTAGAATGCAGATTCTGATTCGTTAGGACAATGGCTTTTGAATATTTTGTAGTACTTATCCGGATTGCGTTCATGGTCAATTATTCGAGAAGTGGGATAACACAATCACCACCCGAAGACTTGCCCTGGGCTGACAGTCTTCGGATCCTTTCTCCGCTTTCCACACAAGGATTTCATTGCCTTTTTCAGGATCGTTTTCCCTATGAAATGTCGCCCCAATCAAGACATCGGAATCTATTTCTGGCTTGTAAACAAGAATGCAACGCAAACAGCCACCAGGAAACACGCTGAAAAACTACTTAACTGTCGAGATCATGCTATCCTTCGGCGAAAATGTTGTCTGCTTCAGTCTTTCTCACCTCTCGGGTGGCTTGTGGATGATTACCTTTACCATGTTCGACCAGTAATGCTTTCATCAGGATTTTAAAGCCTCTCAAGAAATTTGAAAAGTTTAAAGCCGTCTTTCTGTTAATTAACTGTTGAACCCTTTGTTTTGAGGTGCCGCTGAATGCTTCGTTCAAAATAGGAAAGAGTCGAAGGTTTGTACGCTAAGCCATTTTTCTCTTTTACGAAAGTTTTACAGTGGAAAAAAGTACGTCTTTTACTTCCCTCTAATCGTTCTTCTTCCGACAAAACTTGCACAAGGTTTTCTTGTCGTATTTTGTTGTGTGGTTTGTATTTTCCGATTTTCGGTCAGCAATAAACATTCAGAACTTGTTCATGTTTTCTTTGTTTATTTCTTCGGTTTCGTAATTCGTTTCATCTTTGTCACCAAAATCTTGTACCTCCGGATGAATACTTTGCATAAATCTTTATCATAGCACTTCTATCAGAAATTTGTAATTAATGTAGAGATAATGTAGGATTTATCAGTTTTTCAAGACAAAAAATATCAGAAAAAATTTTTCAATCGTGGGCTGTCCGTGATGCTGGTATCCGACCGGTAACCTTTGAGAATGCTCCACTTTTAAGATGGAAAGTCTTGCCATCTAATAAAAAATCTCTCTTTAAAGTAAAAAAAAAAGTGAGAAGTTTGATCCGAAAACGACACGAAATACCTCAAGATCGCAACTAATACAGGGTTTTGATACGAACATCCATTGTTTAAAAGTAGAATTGTCAGAATGGATCTCATCGTTTGTTAAACCGTTGAAGGTTATCCTCACCAAACGTTTTGTTTTAATAAAATAGAATCGAAATGTTTGAACATAAATAAATGTAATATAATTTCCGGTTTGGATTGTAATATTCGTGGCCAAATGTTGTGTTTTTCTTATATTACATCCCCTCTTCTAATTATAGTAAAGACGATTTGTCTTTTTGACAATTTTGAAAAATTATCAGTGTTACTTGGATTCTCGAGAGGTATATTGGAAGGGTAGGCGAGGGTTTATTGCGTACACGTATTTCTAGTTTATGGGTATATATCCACCGGTTCCGCAAACTCAAGTATGCCGTGTGCAAACTCGGGGACTGGTATGTTGTTGACGAAACAAGAGGCCGAATTGAAGGATATTGCTCTCGTTCTTTTTTCGCTTTTATGGACCAGTTTTAAGTTGTTTACATCATTTGAACATTGAAGCTAGTAAATGATGGAATACCAACCAACTCACGAAATGGCTTTCTTTAAAAAGAGTCGGAACTTGTGACTGGTTTCAGTTTTTGAGGCCGACTGAGAGTAACAGAACCATTCATGACTTGAATATTAAAAATGCAGTTTTCAAACTTAGCTCCATTGAATCTGCCCAAAATATTACTTTTCATAGTAAATATACTTTTCAGAAAATACTTTCAGAAAATACTTTTCAGAGGGAGGTTTTGACTTTGTTCTTTCTGATGAATATCTACAAAACTCGTAAAGGAACTCGAACTTGCGCTTGTTGCCAGGATATTAGCTGAGTAAGACAAAGGACATTCTTCGCTGATATTGCACGAGTGGTAATTTGTATGAATCGAGAATTTTTAAGTTTTGGTTATCACTTGGTTGAGCTGTATAATTCACTAGTAAGTCAAAATTGAGAAGCTTTGAAATACTAGTATTTGAACGGAATGGTTGGCTAATCTTCCTTGAAGACCAATGTTTTGTGCCGTTTTCGAAATTTGCTTCCGGACTTCATTCTTCTCAAAGGGAGACTACACGTACCAAATATTATCTTCTTTTCAATATACGACCAGCATCAGCTTTGTTCCAAACTTTAAAACTTTTCGGGAAAGCTTAAACTTGTCTTATTTCAGCAAATTTGCCGTTGAACCTTTTTCGTTCAGGACCCGGCGAACGCTTCGTTGAAAAACCGTAATGGGTTTGTACGCTTCGGCATTTTTCATTTTTTACACCTTCGAAAATGAACAAAGCAGATGGTTTAACTTTATAAGAAGTATGTCTTCTTCTGTCAACTTGTTTTTCTTACCACAAATGTTGTACCAGGTCTGCTTAATAAAAAATCCTACTTTAAGGGGAACTAAGTGACAATTGTAGAGGATAACCACACGAAATACCACAAGTCTACAACTGTCGTAAGGACTAGAAGAAAATCTGCACAAGCAGGCTGATGTCCCTGACGATAGTTGATTGAGAATGAACACGCTTTAAATACTGAAACAGATAAGCACCAGTCTAAGAATAAAACAATATTCAGACCTAACCCTTGCAGGGACACACCTAAACTGACCTTAACTGGTTGGAAGTGCAACAAAGTACTGTTTAGGTCAAACTGGACATACACATTGGGGAGTACTTTCAGAGACTTCAGTGGGCTGTACATCCCTTACTCCTTCCTAACTGGATAAGTTGAGCCAGTAAGGGCTATCCCTGTGAGTGTTGTTTAAAATCAATTTTAATGGTAAAATTTTCTTACCCTACGAGTTCCCTGAGATGTGCAATGTCTGTTACGGCCTTTCCTGGCGGGATGCTGGGCGCCCGTAGCAGGCTAAGACCCCTCCCACTGTCCTTAGTTGGGTGGTGTGCGAGTTGTAATAATAATGATAATGATGATAATAATAACAGTAATGATAACAATCATTGTAATTATCACAGTAACATGTGGGATAGAGCAATAATTGCCATTCGTGCTTGGGTGACATTTAAGCATTACGAACCTGGAGTCGCTGACTGGAAAAATATGAGCTTGAAGAGAGTTAGAAAGACACGGAGACTGAAGATCATCTACGGTATGTTTCATCCATATGGGGAAGTGGGTCATTAATATTTGCCGTGAGACATCGTTGGACGAGTCTTGATAGGAGTGGCATACTGCATGCACACTGAAGAAAGAGGTCTGGGTTACTATTTGGAGAGAATCGAAGAGCCAACATTGGTATCAACAAAGGAGGAAGGGCTCTTAAAAAATAAAGAATTGAACAGAGCGATGGAGTTTAAGGGTAGTAAAGATCTGAAAGCTCGACCCAGTGGAGGAATAAGGCGTTACGTGGTCAGATTCTGAGATAGATTGTGGATATCAGGATATATCGTCATGCGGCAGGCTACGGCAAGGAGACCTTAAAAACGAGTATTAGGAACTGATTACCGCTTCCCAAGACCAAGCATTCAGAACAAGCTCGGCTAAAGTTAAAACTTATGAACAAAATGTGTCGTTCCTCCGTAGAACATGTGATCAGAAAGAGGAGACAGTATATAGCTAGGTGACAAAGTGGAGTTCAAGAAACGTTACCATAACATTGCGAAAATAATTTACAGGGAACTTTCTGCCCTATATACCTTGATACAGCTATACCTAGTAACGCGAGAGTAGCTAATATAGAACGGGAAAAAATTGAAAAAGTTCAAGATCTTCAGAGAGGGAGAGGGAGAGGGAGGGGAGGGGGAGGGGGAGGGGGAGAGGGGGAGGAAGAGGAAAAGGGAAAGGGGAGGGGTGAGGGGAGGGGTGAGAGGAGGGGTGGGGGAGAGGGAGAGGAAGAGGGAGAATGAGCTTGCTGACGTACGGAATCTGGAAATGGTGGTAACCCCGGTGGCAGTTCAAGCACTTGGAACAATGTCGAAGAAATTTGGAAAGTGATTTAATAGGATGTCATGTAACAATCTAGCTTCTGTAGAAAAGAAGCACTTCGTGGAACACTAAGGATTTTTAGAAGAGAACAGGAGACCTAAGGCTGCCGGTTGTGGTTTGTTCTCAGACTATCATACCTGTTATTTCTCACAGATATAACTGAGTAATAATACAACAATGATAATAATAACGATAATGATGATGATGATGATAATGATAACAATGACAACAGAGATGATGACAATAACGATAACTTTAAATTAATAATACAGAAATAGAGTATACAGACAATTGATTATAAAAACTATGAGTAATTAACAGATTCTTGGGGAAATTTAATGGCGGAGGCAAGAGTCAGTGATAGCGGACAAAAAGTGTTTAAAGGTATTGATTTTGTTATACCACGAAATGCTTGAGTGAAATTTAGCCTGGAAGAAAAGATAGTGAAGTACAAAGACCTAGCAAAGAGATATGGAAGATTTTGAAAATAAAAGTTAAAGTTATTCCAATTGTCTTTGGAGCATTTAGGCCGTTAGTGAAAGCACCGAAATCAAGTTTGAAAGATGTTGGAATGGATATTGACACAGAAGTGCGAAGAAAGTCTGCTCTTCATAGTACTGCAAGAACTTGGTTGAAAGATCCATTAGCCCTGATGTAATATTCACGATAATAATATTGATACGAATACTTGTAACGGAAATAGTCAAGACAGTGGTAGTAATAAAGCGAGTAATGATGGTGATGATAACAGTAACAGTAACCCACTTGTAATAGTAATGGTAATAACAATGATAATGGTAAAGGTAATGGAGATGGTGGTAATAATTGTAATAGTTATGGTAATGATAATGGTAAAGGTAATGGAGATGGTGATAATAATTTTAATGGTAATGGTAAAGGTTAAGCTTCACTTGCGATTATAAATCCTTTATGACACTCGTGACCATTGATTAACCCTTACTTAACATTATTACTATCATTACTATTATCACATTCAGAATTATTCCAGTCATCGTTACCATCATTACCAGCCCATTTACCTTTACCATCTCTATTTTTATTACCATTTCCAATGCTATTATCGTTACCATTACCATAATCACCATTACCACTATCATCATTATCAACACCATTACCTTTACCATCCCTATTTTCATTACCATTACAGTTATTACCACCACCTCCATTACCTTTACCATCTCCATTACCATTATAATTATCACCACCATCTTCATTACCATTACCATTATAATTATCACCACCATCTCCATTACCTTTACCATCTTCATTACCATTACCATTATAATTATCACTACCATCTCCATTACCTTTACCATCTTCATTACCATTACCATTATAATTATCACCACCATCTCCATTATCTTTACCATCTTCATTACCATTACCATTACCATTACAATTATCACCACCAGCTCCATAATCTTTGCCATCTCCGTTACCTTTACTATTACAATTATCATATCATCTCCATTACCTTTACCATCTCCGTTACCATTACTATTAAAATTATCATCACCACCTCCATTACCTTTACCACTACCATTATAATTATCACCACCATCTCCATTACCATTGCCATTATCATTGCAATTATCACCACCATCTCCTTTACCATTACCATTACAATTATCACCACCATCTCCAAGGTAGTGGAGATGGTGGTGATAATTGTAATGGTAAAGGTAATAGGGATGGTAAAGGTAATGGTGTTGATAATGATGTTAGTAGTTATGGTAATGGTAAATATAATGGTAATGATAATAGCATTGGAAATGGTAATAAAAATAGTGATGGTAAAGGTAAATGGGCTGGTGATGATAGTAACGATAACTGGGATAATTCTGAATGTGATAATAGTAATGATAGTAATAATGTTAAGTATAGGTTAATCAATGTTCATTCGTGTGATAAAGAATTTAACATTGCTCGTGAAGCTTAACGGCCACGAAAAACCACCTTATCTCATGACTCACCCACAGTAAAATAGTTGGGTTTTTTCCAGTTTAAAGTCCAAGAGACGTTGGTCGTTAGAAATTAACTCATTTATCATTAAATCATTAATTCGCTCATTAGTATGCGATAAGCTTTTATCACACTGATTTCAAAAGAGAGCAGTGTGATAAGTCGTTATCACACTCTTGAATACAAATGAGTGGACTAAAGGATTTAACGCTTCTGTTGTAACAATGAATTGTGTGTGTGTCATGAGATAGTTTCTATAAAGACGTCTCAATCACTTTTAGGCTTCACCAGGGGCTCCAGGGAAGATGGGAGTGGAAGGTGATATGGTGAGTAATTAGGAAAACATCAGTGATGTGAAATGAAGACGAAGGTAAAGAACTGAATTTACAGCGAACTAGGCTATACTAAACTACAGACAAAAAGTTAGCACCCGTTATTTTTAATCGTTAATTTAATACGTATGAAGAAAGGCAAACTTTGAGTTTCATATCCCTCAGTTAAGCGAAACACAACTGCATGCAAACTTTGTTTCGTTTATCAATTTAAACAGCGGGATTAACCGACTGACGTAATTATGATTTTATCAGTCTTAACATGTCAAGTTGACAGAGTTAAAATTAAACTAACGTCTAGCGATAGGACCCCGTGTTTTTCCAAATGATGATTCTGATATTATAAATGCCTTTTGTAAGTAATCAGTTGAAAAAACGTGCACATGAAAACTGTAAATTAAAAGAAAATTTTTTTGGATGATCGATGGACATTCGTCAAGCTCAAACCTTAGAAAAACGATTTCTGAGCCTCAGACGGGGATCTAACTCGAAACCTGATGATGATCGGTGAGACGTTCTAACCATTGAGCAACCGAGAGTCAGATGGCGAGTGAGACAAAAATATTTGTCAGTTTATAAAAATTTTTGTTGAATTAATAAAGTAAAACTGGATGGGTGTACGACAGAAAAGGTTATGCATGTTGTGACGCTTTTTATAAATAAGTAGGAAAAGCTGACCTACTGTAGCACAGAGTTCCCTTGTTCAAGTAATACCCTTGATAGATCAAAATTTACGCAAATTAGTTTATATCTTTGGACACCATGTAAATTGACGCAATACAAACGATCTGACAGCGAATGCATGTCACACGAATGCCATTGGATGGTTGAATATGGCAACTATGAAAGTCGTCTAGATACTCAAGAGAATTACTAGTGCAATGAATGAAAAGGCGGGCAGATTATGCATTTGCTATTCCGGATGATTGAATCAAATTTATATTCGTTCAGAAACTCCAAGGCTTCTCCCAAAGGAAAAACTTTCACTTGCAGAGAATGATGTTATTCGAATGGCTTTAAAAACACCGTTATTGGAAACAGTCGCATGTTGTAGAATCATACCGTAATGCTTTTAAAGATGAGATGAAAAATAACCCAAGAAAATGTTTGCAGAAAAAAAGTGCCGCAGCAAAGCTGTTCTTTGTTAAAGATCTTCGTCCCAAGTAATTTCTAGAATTTTTAAATCTTAGAGGGTCCATTTCAAAACAAGAAATTTTGACTGTCATCCTCTGGAATGGTTTTATGACGTATTTGTCTTGGTTTGAAATTCCCTTTCAGTATAATTGGCATTCTGTTTCTGTTTATAAATCTATCTTCAATAGACGAGTTCTGCCCTGATGGTGAATCACAGCTAAACAGGAAAAATATCAAAGACAAACTTGATGTGTAACCACAGTGGCGTCACGAGGTAAATTGCCGCCTGGGGAGGGGATAGAAAATGCCGCCCCCCCCAAAAAAAAAACAGAAAAAAAAAACAAAAAAAAAAAACAAGAAAAGAAAGAAGAAAAGAAGACTCGAAAAGCAGGCATGCACAAAAAATATTCTATCGAAAAATGGAATATTCTTTCTCCACTATGTTTATTAATTCAAATTACAAGCCAGCACTCATGCGATAACTTACGCAAACTTCGCTGTTCAACTGCTATCAATCTTCAAATAAATAGTAATCGGTTGGTTTTACGTTCGTCTATCAACAACTCGAGAGTAATTTAACTGTAGGTCAACATTTTCAGGACATTGATGACCGAAAATGCCGCCTCTCCAAAAAGTGCCGCCCGGGGCATCTGCACCGATTGCTTCCCCTCCTTCCTTACGGCACTGTGTAACCAACGCGGTTTGGTACGTTATTTGATATTTCTCCCAATTACTCATGATTTACTGCTGGGGCCGAACTCGAATACTAACTTTTCCCCGTCAGCATTAGTCACCTAATATTGCCCTGGCTAACGCTAGACGATTTCACTTGTAAAGGGGAGTCATCCTGCATGGGAAAGGGTTAATAAGGCGAGGAATTTAGTACATTAATTTGGAAATTCTCCAATTTTTGATGAATAACTTTGTTTGGGGAGAAATTTGAAATGAAATGTTTATTCTTGTTTTCAAAGATTATTTTCTCAATTGTGGTTTTGGGAACGATTTATATGCCAGGCTGTACAAATCGTACACTTTAAGATCCTATCGGGTCTTAAAGTGTACGATTCCGAAACTGGAAAATTGATTTCCACTTAATATATATATTAAGACCCTATCGGGATCAGTTCAAAAATTCTAAAGCTTCGAAAATCAACATTGGCTGAACTTGCATTCTATTTCGTGTGATAGGTTGTAAATGCCAAATATTCCTTGCACCAACTGGCAGATTTATGATCTCGTTTTTAGGGTTTTGCTGGTCCAAGTGGTAATGTAGGAAGCAGGGGCAAGAGAGGAAGTGATGTGAGTAATGTTTCATACTCTAACCAATTTAACTTGTTTCTATCCAAACCCGACTTTTATTATTTACTCTAACACCAAACAATTTTACTCGTCAAGAGAGACGTGTCGGAGCGTAAAGAGCGAAGACTATCTCAATTAATCTGATTGTAAATCGTGCACTGGAAACTGAAGTGACTTTGTCACTTTTTAACTGATTTCTTAAATAAAACAATTGGAAACATCCATACAACCTGAAACACGTTGATTAAACAAAATCTGTGTCGAGCTGTATCCACATTTAATTCTTGTAATTGGTCACGTAGAAGTATTGTTAACCTCAATATAGTTAAACGAATTACCTTGTTCACTTTTATTATTTATCTGAATGATTTGCCTTTATGAATTTGTATAATTTACTGTGTCCCGTTTCTATGATTAGAAGAGGGAGGTGTGTGTTCTTCAATGATATTTGCTTGTAATTTTATTGATAGTTCCGTTTATGGAAACTGACCACAAATTACACTGATATAAATTTTTAATATATAAGAATGCGAATTTGAAATTTCATTAGAATAAATTAGATTATAGTTTTTGATCCATAAATAAAATGACATTTTCCTTGAGGCCAAAGTTGCTTTGGCTCAGGGAAATATTGATTACCCTGGTTTACGTTATTTCAACAAGCAACTAGATAGTAACTCATGGGAATATTGATTATCCTGGTATACGTTATATCAACAAGCAACTAAATAAGACACTGTAATGTAGGTGTTGCTGAACAACAAATTTTATTTAGACGAAAAACTAATAAGAATCTCCCCTAAATGAATATTTTGCAAAATGAGTAGTATTTTGAACAGATATTTTTTCATGGTAAATGTAGCTACAGTATGTTATATTTTCAAATTTTTAAAATATTCCGTAGTTGCTTGGTTGATCTAAGATACATTTAAAGTAATCCTCAGAAATGCGCTTTTCAACTAAAAGAAACATTATTCATATATCTCAATTAGAACCAAAAAAAGTCATTATTGAATAAAGTTATTCAAGGGTGGCAAAATTTGCCTCTGTAGCCAAAGTAACCCTAGTTCCTGGTTTTCTCTCTGACGAAGGGCCTTCGCTCGAAACGTTAGAAAACTACTCTTTACATTTCGGCATTACTCAGACCTTTCCGATTATTTCACCTCGATAACCCTAGTTCCTCTTGGCAGTGTGTAATGTTTATTGAAGTACACAAGATGATTTAGCTCCTTATGTCTTTTAGGGAGAAAAAGGTCTTCCAGGTCTTCCAGGTGAGCCTGGAAAGCCAGGCATTGTGGTATGTTGACCACTTGTATAACCTCTTTTTTGTAAATTGTGCATTCTCAGAAGATTTCCTTAATTTATTTGTAAGTAATAAAATGCCAGTGAACCTTTATGTGTTGAAATGTATATGAAGTCGTGATCACCTATTTCACTATCAAGCTAAGCACGTTAAAGTTTCATCCTTATCCAGGGCATTGGACAAGGAATTATACTGGAGGAAAAAGAGAAGGGTGAGGGAGTTCGTGGGAACCACCTTTATGAACTCCCCTGGCCATGGGGTTGAATAAGATTGAGGGAAAGATTTTCTAGAATAGGCGAATTTTCCTGTGACGCATGTCAAAATGGGTAAAATTTCGTATTAAAAGCTAAATTTCATTTCCTGTCAGGCTGTACGCGTTTTGTGACCGAATAATTTTGGCGCTAAGCGAACTACTGAAATTCACTAAAACGTACAAGAAAAATTCACAATCAGGGGACGTTGTAAAGATATGCCCACTTATTTTTATGTCAAGGTGTGTTAGTAATGTTACTGATTTTAATCAGCAGCATTTTTCTGTAAAATTAGGACCGATAGTACTGCTGCTACTATAATCTAGCTGGTTAAAGCTTTATACAAATTTAAGCAAATATTCAAAATTAAGGAAGCAGTATGGATATTACCTTTTATTTTCAAGTCTAAGTGGTACTAATGTTACTGATTTCAGCCTTTTTCGTTTTTTTTTTCGTCCAAACTAGGGAGCATTGGGAACAAAAGGACCGAAAGGAATACCTGGGATAAAAGGAGATAAGGTATTATGAGAAACAACAACAACAACAACAACAAAGCGAAGTATAAAGAGTAACGCCCAGCATATTGTACGGAATAGAGGCATGACAAATTTGAAACTTTTAAGAATAATTTATTAAGGAACAGAGACTAACTTTTTGTTGCAGCGCGCAACATCATCAGAGTGAGACAATAGGTAGGGTTACATCAATTATATAGCGGAGTAACTAGGATTATATTACAGTCGGAGAAACTAAAATAACAATGACAACAAGGTAAAGAAGGAAGGAGCTACGACACATAGCGAAAATAAAAAGATCAATAAAATGAAATGAGGTGAAATAGAAGTATGTCAGTTAGAACAGGGATAGAGGAATAGAAGCCTACATATTCGCCAACTTAACCCTTCATTAAACACAAATCTTAGTTCTATTCCTCTATCCCTGTTCTAACTGACATACTTCTATTTCATCTCATTTTATTTTATTGATCTCTTTATTTTCGCCATGTGTCGTAGCTTCTCTCTTCTTTACCTTGTTGTCACTTTTATTTTAGTCCCTCTGACTGTAATATAATCCTAGTTACTCCACTATATAATTGATGTAACCATACCTATTGTCTCACTCTGATGATGTTGGGCGCTGCAACGAAAAGTTAGTCTCTGTTCCTTAACAAATTATTCTTAAAAGTTACGAATTTCTCATGCTTCTATTCAGCTCAATATGCTGGGTGAACGGGGTTCTCAAAGCCGTGCTTGCTTCGATTTTTATTGGGCACAGGAAGAGTTCTCCTTTGAAATGGTCTTAAGAGAGGCAAGGGAAAAAAATGGTTGAGCCGGATGAGGGGGAATTGGGAGCAGGAAGGAAGAAAAGTTGGGAGGGAGGAAGGAAAGGATTGAACGGTGAGCGAATTGAATGAATGAACAATGAAACGATGGCTTTTGATAAAATTTAGGGCAATACTGGTCGACAAGGGATGCGTGGATCTAGTGGCCGTGACGGGAATCCGGTAAGCTTGTATAACTTAAGCAGCTGGAATATTTTTCTTGATGCTCTTCTATTGGAAGAATTCAAAATTTCGATGGCTATTTTTTGACTTTAGGGTGCAAATGGACGCAAGGGGTTAACAGGTGCAGATGGAGTAAAGGGTGAAAAGGTACGAGATTAAGCTCAATGTGTAAGTTGTACCATGCCGAGCCGTACTGGCATATTTTAATTAGCAGCTCGGTTTGTTAAGAGTTGGGTTTATAAAGCCGTGCCGAGCCGTGTTGCACTCTGTCTTTAACCACCGAAAAGTATAAGAAAGCATACCAAACGGGAATTTCTCAAGGAACAGAACAGCGCATGTATCACATCAAGCTAACTCACGTCATTTCGGTCTGTAAGCGAAACTTTAGCCGTACACAGCCTGTTGGTAAGGCCTCGAAAAACGTTCGACATGGCTTGGCATGGTTAAACTATTCAGTTTATGAGCTGTTCAAAGTCGTGCCAGCGCTGGCATGGCTTGCTAAGTCATAAGCTATAAACTAGGTATTAAGACCGTTTCGACTTCAGGCGTACCTTATCCAAACCTCGAGGAACATGCGCACTAGCTAGAAATGAAGCGAAGCGTGGACATGAGCATACGAAGTTGTGAAGGTTCTGGCATCATTTGAGTGATGAACATGGTGGTCGTTACAATCCACTACGTTTAAATAAGTCTCACCTGAAGTGGAAGATGATCGTTTGTGTTCACCCCTTTAGATATTAGGAAGTATATTTGATTTGTGCTTATATTAACAACTATTTCTCGATCACATTTATGGTCAACATTTTTAGGGAGCATCCGGAGACCCTGGTATCCCCGGTAGGCCAGGGGAAGCTGGGAAAATTGTGAGTATATTGTTTCAATAAACAATTTTTTGAAATATATATAAAAAAAATTATATTTATTTGAAGAAACAACTCGGATCCCAGAACAAGAGGTCTGTTGAATGATTGTTGAAGCAAAATGTCTATTGCAAATAACGCAAGAATAAGGCCAACATTTGATTATCTACTACACGTTTTGCCTCGTTTAATGTAAGTTGTATGTCAAGCACGAGTAAGATTGTCTTATCCGATATTTAAAACCCCGATAAGTGAGATGTTTTCAGTCAGGGATCTGAAAAATAATATTTAGAAGTCAGAAAACCAAGAGAATCGTGTGATGAAAGTTAAAAAAATATCCTACGAAATTCTCCAGCTGCTGAACATGCCGGTGCCCAGTGACATTGCAAAAAAATAAATGAATTTCGTTTCCTAGATTCTAAACCAGGTACCTCAGCTACAATTGAAACTGTAACACATAGACTTAACATCTGATATACTTTACTGTGTTAGATAATGAGAGGACAATTTGGATATGAAGGGGACTAGGGATATTGAACCGTGCAGTGACTATCATAATTGCGGCGGGTTGTTTTTGTTGTTGTTGTTCCGATCGTTGAGATTGAACATTGAAAAGTAATGACCCCTTTCGTACTGAGATAGCTTAATCCCTAAAGAACTCACTGAGTTGGATCATGGTAATTGTAGTGTAGGCTTAATTCAATTTTATCTTTGATGGGCACCGATAAATCTTGTGCAGGCTATTGCCTTGCCTGCATAAGCGTAGCGAAGGTACTACCCGTTTACCTACCTCCCGTGCCTGAGCTCTACACCTATTTGGGCAATGGGAAGAGTCCCGCGGCAGAGAATCTAGTCTTCATAGGGTATAAAAATTACCTATAGTTGGCATGATTTAGGAAATGAGATCGCTTTTTTTTTTGTAAAAATGTTTACTTGATCTAAATCATATAACTCTTCCGATTACCATACAGCGGTAATCCTCACGAGTGATAAACTCTCGGAGAATGCAACCGCCATTTATATTTGTCTATCAGATAACCAAGATGAAACGCTTGTAACTTTACTGAACGACGGCCGGTGCTTTTATGCAACAAAAGGATAAATTACAGTCTACTTCATTGGCAGTGAAACTAAATGTTAAATTTCCTTCAAATGAGCGATTTTTGTTTTTATTTTTCTTGCACTGATAATGTTGGTGGGATATTTCAGCCAAAGGGGCAAACTATTTCTTTTCTTTCTATTCTCGATTTCTTTCCTCATCTTTAGGGACTACCTGGAGCTGATGGTCCTCCAGGTCCACTTGGTAGCGGTGGATTCCAGGTAAATATACATAACTTTAATATAAGATCTGTCAGTCTTTCCTAGTTTTGACTCATGATGTTTGCATGATTGGAGCCAGATGCAGTGGGTGGCGTTATATATCAGTAAAATAATAATTAGAATGTTCTTTGGACTTAATTGATAAAATCACTGTCGTTAGATTACCAGTAAAATCACTGTCAGTAGTTTTCCTGTAGAATAACTGTGCAGTTTTTCTTTATTTCGCACGATTGTAGAATTGTATAAATAGGGGTGTGAATTTTGTAAAATAGGAAGAGTAAGACTACATGGTTGTAGTTGTTCAATAAAAGTAAACCTTGATATTGAACCTCGAAAATTTCTGGACGTGATTGTTACGCTTCTTAGCTGAAATTATATTATCTGTGTTGCAAAAAGATGGATGCTTAGAAGTTTTCTAAAACAAGTGTTGTTTATCCATGAATCAGGGTGAGTTTGTCCGGAATAATTTTTAAAAAACTGTTGGTGTACAGTAACAAAAACAAGACTATGTGCTATTGGTTGGCAAGAAAAGATAGTTGGTTCGAATTGTTTATCTTACCAATAGTATAGTCGGACAGAATTACTATTTTACTGTTACCAACTGGCGTAACGTCTTTTCTTCGTTAAAGTATTGATTGTATACAATCAATTACCCGAGCGATGTATCACTTAAACATCTTGGTCATGGTATGTACCCTTTACTGATCATTTCTTGGGTAACGCACCGGCACCACGCATGTCGAACCAGCATCTTAGCTTCACATCTGAATCTTGGTAGCTTAATGGTCAAAACATGTCATTGGTGATCATAAGATATCATCATTGAAGACTCCATCTCAGTCGTTTTTATGAGCAAATCGCCTTGACAAACGTCTGCATTTGAACTGTAATAACACCAAGGTTCCACAAGCACAACATTAGTGTTTAACAATCTTGTAGTTCGCTCACATTTTTATAATATCGTTGCAACCATGCAGGAAACACGTATGTCAGCACGGTAGCTCGGCATTTGAGTCTTGGTAGCTCAGTTGTCTTAAATCGAAGCTTAGAAAAACTTTTCTGAGTAAGAAGCGTGAGAGCATACGCGTTTCAAACATTGTTGCCAAAACACTGGTAAAACATTATTTTAAGTAATGCTATTTGATGGTAGAAAGTATTTCAACCTCAGACATTCGGTATTATTCTCTTCTATTGTATTCATAAGAAATTTGTTGGTAGTCAAAAATATGGTATTTCTCTTTTCAAGAACCTCCATCTAAACCGTGTGTTATAATTGTCGTAATTAAATTTATTAATTGCTGTGATTAAATTTTATAATATGTTAGGGTGTACTTGGGCAATCAGGATTACCTGGAGCAGTTGGACTTCCTGGACCAAAGGTACAAAAAACTTATGTGCATGATGACAAATTTCGAAAAAAATAATTCTTTGAAGACGAAAATGTTTTGTGAACGGAGTAACTTGACCATATGAGACAGCTGAACGAATGTTGAGACTGAAATTAATTTGAAACTATGAAAGAAGACCTTGCATCAAAATTAACCATTCGCACTCATAAATTACTCTACCGAAAAATAAGTTTCATTGAGCTCAGGCAATGTAAACCAATTCCCATTCCTGAGACCAAAGATGCTCTGTTTCACATGAAGAAAAGCCCGTCTTGCAATCACAATTAGCATAAAGTTTACATATTCTGCCTGAAAATTGCTACCAGGCCATTGAGGTTTATTTTCAGTCAAACATGTGTTATTGTAAATCCAGATAGATGGAAAAATTGATGTTTAATCTTAAAAATAAACAAATTAGTGTATATCAGTACTGAAGTGCATTGAACTTAAGTTTTGACCAAGAAGCAGGTATATAGTGGGTAGCTTAGGATGTCCATAGGACCAGCCGCGTAGCCAGGAATTTGAAAATGGGGGGCAGGGGAAATTTTTAGACCAATGTACCGACAAGATGTTAGCAATGTACCGACAAATATAATTAAGGAAAAATCAAAGTTAACCGAACCGAGAGCAGAAAAAATTTGAGTCGCACAAATATATCAATTTAATAAATGCAAGCACAACTAAAAGTAATTAACGACAGCAACAAGACATCAAGTATCAGGAGCGGTTCCAGGCTAAAATTGGACTGTGTCACTAGAGTACTGAAAATTAGGAGGTGTCCGGGGGCATGCTCCCCGCAAAATTTTGAGTTATTAGAACTTCTAAAATACCATTTCCTGCATTTTTGACAACGATTTACCTGAGTATGAATGAATCAAAATCAGAATACTTTTCAATGGAAAACTTTTCCCGAACACATACAGTAGGGGTTAAAAGTATGAGTCCATCTTCATAGTTTTGTGTTCTGGAGGATGCAGTACATTACAGAGCCTTGCCAGGTGTCTGAGGCTGGACTCATGGGCATTGTTACATGTATGTAACTCCCACATTTACTTCATTACTTTTTCTGTTTTAATAAGTGAGGATATTGAATATGCCAATATGGGGATCCTCTTTCCATGCCTTGTATCGAAATGTCGAGAGACCTTAGTGAAGGAACCAGGGGCCAAATAATTGCATTAAGTAACGAAGGCATATCCCAACATAGGATTGAGAATAAAATAAGTGTCTGAAGAGGTGCTATGGAGTGAACCTTGCAGAGATTTAAGGAAACAGGATCCTTTTCCACAGCACCAAGATCTCACAGACCAAGAGAGGAACGAGAGGATCAACAACTCAGCGAGAGGAACGATACATCAAGAAAACCTCTTTGCGCAACAGGATGGCAACTGCTGATAAGATCCAGGCATTGCTCAATAACACCAGAGAGAAGCCAGTCAGTATTAAAACAGTAAAAAGACGATTGGCTTCAAACGAACTTAATGGACGAGTAGCAGTCTCCAAACCCCTTTTACGATACCAAAATAAACGCAAGAGATTGCTATGGGCCAAGAAGTACAAGCATTATCCCGTTGACGACTGGAAAAAAGTTCCGTTTACAGATCAATCTAAAGTTCAGCTTTACGGAAATAATCGACGTCTTTATGTCGGACGCAGAAGTAATGAAAGAATGCTAAACGAATATGTGAAATCTAAAGTAGAACGTGGTGGTGGAAGTATTCGGGTTTGTGGATGTTTCAGTTATAATGATGTTGGTGATCTGCATAGAATTAACGATATCCTTACCATAGAAAAGTAACACTCCATCATTCAAAGACATGCTTTACCATCTGGCTTAAAACTATCTGGTCACAGATTCATTTTACAACAAGATAATGACCCCAAACACACCTCTAAGCTCAGTAGAAAATATTTACAGAGGAAATAAGACCATGGTTTGCTGGTTGTTATGGATTTTCCTCCTCAATCCCCTGATCTCAATCCAATCGAACATTTATGGGAACATTTGAAAAGGGATAAGACAAAGTATGCAATCACTAGTCAAGAAACCCTATGGCGTGCCATTAATGAGTGCTGGAACAATCTGAAGCCAGAAATCATCCACAGTCTTATTGAATCTATGCCAAAGTGAGTTTCAGCAGTTCTCAAAGCAAAAGGAGGATGCACGAAATGTTAATGAAACTATTGGGTGAACACAAAATTTCTTTAATCATTATGATGTTATTTGTTCTTCCACACCCATTATTCTTTCAATGATGCAGCATTTCTTGCTCTAATGAATGACATGATATTCTAGAGTTCTACAATAAAAGTGACTCTAATTTTTGGCTGGACTCATACTTTTGACCCCTACTGTACTTCCCAAAGTATACATTTGATGTATATACAATTTAGGGTAAGGCATAACTCTCTGCAAACCAGTGCAACCAACACCTAACTCTTGCTGGCATTTACTGTATAAAATATTTTAATGCACTTTATTACAAGCTCAAGGCAACCAAATTCATGCACTTTTTAGTTTTTTCAAGAAGAGTTGTAACCACAGTAACTACAGCAATTAATGCAACAAACAAGCAAAGTAAAATCCCAAATTATTGGTTTTTATCACATTCTAAATGAACTGTAAATACAGTGTATTACAACTCTTAATCTGTCTATAACAATTTTTGATGAGCATTGAGTTACCTAAATAAGATGTAAGAGTTCATTGCAGCAGTGAAAAAGTATAGTAAGTTGGATCACAAAACCATCAATACATTACTGTATTATATACATTTTAAGTTTACAGTATCATCTTTCTGGAGCTACTTTCTGCGAAAAAGAAATAAATGATTTGTATTTTGCCAGCTCTAGCAGGTATAATAGTCTTAAATTTTGAAAATGATTTAACGCAAAAGTGCGCACATCACGTGAGCTATGATGTCTACTAACATATCTTCTTTTTCGGTGATCACCGCTACTACAACCACTTTGTCTTGAGGGTTGATCGGATCTGTCATTTTTGTCCGTTAAAAAAGAACAGAATTCCTAACGAACATTTTGTATTGAACGTTCCTCCGATATTTAACCTTCGCCAAGCTTTTAACAATTTTTATTTTGTAATTCAAAAGCAAATGGAATCCGTGACAGACCAGCTCAATGTACCGATAAATGTACTGGATGTACTTACAGACCTAGTCAGGACGAAACGTGAGGGGGCAACTGCCCCCCTGGCTACGCTAATGCATAGGACCACTATAGGTTTACCCTCGTACTACTTAAATTATTCTGCGTTTTTGTCGCTGCTTTGGTGAATTCACCCGCTTGCTTGTCAGGGTAATGTAGAAGCACGGAGTAGCTTACTATGTAATAATCAAGAAATATTGAACTGTAATTGAAAATTAAGATGTTCAGCCAATGGAAAAGGAATGTGCGTCAATGGTCCGTTCAGCTGTATAGCCAATTTTCGGCCAATGAGCATCTTACAGCAATTCAAACTCTAAATAAATGCAATGAATCACTTAGTCTTCGCTTTATTTCACTGAGAATTAAAATTAATCAAATCCTAAGGTTACGCTTCGCTCAAGGCTGTTGAAGTAATCACTGAAGTCCGGGTTGCTTTGCGTTTGTGAAAGTTACTGGATTATAATATCAATTTGGCTATGTATTATACCATTAATATTGTTATTGTTATCATTATCATTATCGTTATCATTATTATTATTACAACTCGCACACCACCCAGCTAAGGACAGTGGAAGGGGTCTCAGCCTGCTACGGGCTCCCAGCATCCCGCCAGGTAAGGCCGCAACAGACATTGTACATTTCAGAGAACTTGTGGGAAAGGAAATTTTACCATTAATATGGATTTTAAGAAACACCCACCGGGCCAGCCCTTACTCGCCCAACTTATCCAGTCAGGAAGGAGTAAGGGATGTTCAGTCCTTTAAAGTCCCTGAAAGTACTCCCCAATGCGTATATCCAGTTTGACCTTAACAGTACACTCTTGCACTTCCAACCAGTTAAGGTCAATTTAGGCGTGCCACTGCAAGGGTTAAGTCTGAATATTGTTTTATTCTTAGACTAGTGCAGATCTGTTTCAGCATTTAAGGCTGGTTCATCCTCAACCAACTAAGGTCAGGGGCATCAGCCTGCCGACCTTCTGGTTATATGTGAGAGTTTCGTTCTCCTAGATAAGTTGCCATCCGAGGCTAAAGAGTCTTGTCTACCCTTGGCTAAGGGGTTACTGGCACTTGCCAAAGGTGCCACCCCGGACTCTAATGGGCGGGAGCGTCCACATTCCCGTAGTAGGCTGAAGCTGTGCCCGTCCTACTCCAGTGCCCATTTTATTATTTTATTATTATCTCAGTTCTCACAGCTTGATGTTCTCCTGGTAATCTTCAATGTCAGCCATCTACAACCAGTAGTCTAGGGTGGCACTGGTCCATTCAACTTTCTAGGATCTTTCTTAATATCCTCGCTGTTCGCAAAATCGAAGTCTTCTCGAAATGTTCTATATTAAGTTTTATTCCTATCCTATCTATCCATTTTTCCAGCTTCTTGCTCACAGTACCGAGTGCTCCGATAACTACCGGTACTACATCTACCCTCTTCATTGACCACAACTTTTTAATTTCCCATTTTAGCTTGTCATACTTCTGAACCTTCTCCTCTTCTTTCACTCCAACATTTTTATCATCAGGGATGGCAATGTCAACAATTAAACATTTCTTTTCTTCTTTCTCCACAACAACTATATCACGTTTTCGACATTCTATGTGATGATCACACTGTATCATGAAATCCCATAGCACCTTTATCTCACCAGATTCCACCACTCTTTTCGGGGCATGATCAAACCAATGAGCTGCTCGCTCCAAGCCATATTTCCTACATAATGTCCAATGGACTATTCTTGTCACGTTATCATGTCTTCTTTTATATTCCCTTTGAGCAAGCTTTTTGCATCCGCTAATCAAATGTCCCGTGCTTTCTCCTTTTTCACCACACATTCGACATAGGGGTGATTCAACAGTCTTGTCTATGTTGAACTTGATGTAGTTAGTTCTTAATGCCTGTTCTTGCGCAGCACAGATAAGAGATTCTGTTTCTGCCTTTAAATCACTGTTTTTCAACCACAACCACCACAGTATTGTCCATCCATACATTTATTATTATTATTATTATTATTATTATTATTATTATTATTATCATCATCATTATTATTATCATATTTGTTATTCTATGTAGGGCCCATCAGGAGATCCTGGTGAACCTGGAGTCGCTGGGATGAATGGCGGAGCGGTAAGGTTTTATTAGTTGGAAGTTTTCTGTCAGGGTTACGGCGATGCAGTATTTGCTTAGCTACAACGTTATCACGGTTTTGTTTTTGGGTCTGCAGTTGTAAATGTCATGCCATGCTTGCATGACACTAAACTCCTTGGTGGTTTTTTTCGTATAAGCCAAGACGTCTGAAACTGGGGAAAGACACTGCGCGTTTTGATTTCGTTATTGGCTGAAATACTTCAATTACTCATAATAGGAGGAGATTTGAGCGTGGTCCAGAACTCTTACCGCGAGGAGACTGGTTCTAACTCATTCCTGCAGTGAACCTTGGGAAACATACTTGAAACAAACAAATGACTGTACATCAAAGTAGAGAATTTTCGAATTATGTTGGGAAACATTAATCGTATAATTGTATAATTAGGGATTTATTGTGACTGTTTATCTGTTTAGAGTTTTTTTGCTGGTTAACATAATTGTACAATAGTGGCTGCATCACATTAGCTAATAATTTCTGGGTTGAGTGATGCATCGTACTTTACATGATCGTTTGATTTATCAGCATTTAACCAATTAATCTACTGGCAGTCATTTATGTCACAATATTTTTGTTACATTTTTGAAGTTAAAATAAGGTTAAAAATAAAGTTTTATGCTGAAAACGCACCACAATCCAACATCTAAAACAGACCAGTTATGAAAAATTATCAAAACACGCTATATAAAAGATTTCAGAAGATCTTGTCTTTTATAGATAGTATAACTAAGGTGATATAAACGCTGTTTGCTTAACATTTTGCCACATTTTCTCAAAATATAAACAAAACGATGTTTCAAACCGCAAACGTACAACAAATTCAAAATTTACCAACTTTTTTTTGTTGTAAGGAGCAGGCAAAACGGTTAAATGTACCACAACACATAAATTTCATCAATATTTACGTAAAATGCACTGTCACCTTTTAGTTCAGTGTAAAATTACTTCCCGTTTTTGTCAAGTAAGTGTTTTATTTAAATTTTTCGCCACTTAGGGACTTCCTGGATCTTTAGGACCAAGAGGACCTCAGGGAGACCCGGGACCGAAGGTACGTATAATTGGTGAGTTGAAATTTGCACAGACGGTTGGAATGCATTTTAAATATTAGATAATAATAAGTTAAATACCCAACCGTGACCAGTTACGACGATGCAACTCTAAAGCCTTCCGAAATGAGAATTAAACCCGCAACCCAGCGATTCCTGTGCTGCGCTCTAACCGCCGGAGGCCGTTTTCGGACCACGTGACCGTATTGTGAGCAGGAGTTCTGTATTAATATGGTGGGTACTGCCGGTTAAATGTGGGGAATATTAAGTAAAGGATATATACCGTGACCGAGGTGTTAAAGCGATATATGAACCTAAAGGCGAAGCCCGAAGAGTGATACATGCTTAAATACCGAGGTCTAAGGTGTATAACCGCCTTATATCACCTTTAGTGAGGTTTTCTAAAACTAATTTAGCAAAGTTTGGCTAATCTCAGTTGACTTTCATTCCAGATGTCTCCATTTTCTAGGATACAAGACTGCTAAATGTTTGGATATTGTTGTGGAGAATATTGAAACTTTGCAAAAGAAATGTTGGTAGCGATAGTGCTTACTAGTGGAATAAATGTTGCCGGGTTGTTTGCATGTGTTAATGGATCACATGTTTTTACGTTTTAAGTTGTTTTTAATATTTCTAAGGAAGTGCCAGTTTGAGCGATCTATTAGTTTTACAGGTTGATAACTAGATATCAACCTCATGAATAAGTTTATGAGGTTAACAAGTTATTTATCAGCTTCCTGAGAACAAAAGAAACTGTGCCAATGGTGATAAAATGATTAGCATATACTTTCCAGGTGAATAGTGTTTTGTTTTTTTTTTTTTGCACCATATGATCGGTTCCTCTGACTCGGTATACCATACACTATTCATCTCCGAGCAAAACAAAATGGCTTCCCGTTTTGTTTCAGTTACGGAAGAAGAAATTCCTTTAATAAACGAAGCTACCGTGTCAATCAATACCAAATAACAACGAAATTTGGCATCAAAGTATTGAGAGGTAGGTATTATAGTTCTATTTTTCAGCGATAGATGTCCTCCGGATGTGTATACACAATCCTTTGCTTGGAAATTACGGACGGATGACTCGCCTTAAAATTGTTGTAAAATTTTAAAAATATATTTATGCTAAAACAATTATTGGAGGTGCATATTAAAACAGTTATTCACCTCAATGTCGGTGAATTGAGTGGATATTTACCTTACCGCTTCCCAGCTCAGTAAATACCCTCCCCCCATTCACCTCTACTTCGGTGAATGAATTTTACATATTATTATCGAGTGTAAATGGCAAATCTTTATACAAAAATACCCAAATATACCCCACACTTCATTGGTATTACGCTACATATTAGTACAGAACTCGTAGCTACCATACAGACCAGGACTGTTGCTCAGTCGGTTAGAACACTGTACTAGATTTGCGGCTTCGTTTTTTTGGTCAGAAGACCTTGTAGCTTCATTTTTGCAACTGGTTCCGGTTAGGCCTTTAAATATAATTAACCCATATCTTAAATTTAATCCTTACTAGAACAATCGAACGTAAATGCCAACCATTCATTGGTTGTTTTATGTCGTGCGTAGGGGACTGCAGGTTCTGGTACACAACCTGGAGAACCTGGGCTTCGTGGACCTAAGGTAAGAGATTTGAAATAAGACGGGACAGTGAAATCAATTGACGTGTGCAACATAAACCACTGGAAAATGGAGCGTTATTAGATGCAATAACGGATAACGGATAAAATATCTATTGAAATTAGGAATCGGGCGGAGATTAAAAATTAACCCTGGAAGGTTCGAACCATCAATTTAAAACCTGTTCTACTTCTTCCCAGTATTTTCATCGTTGTAAAACAAAACAAAAAAAAAACCCCAAAAAACCTAGTTATTATATCAAGCAGTCTATTCTCCCGTTTCGAAAGTCTTTAAAGCTTTAAAAGCAATATTTTATTTCCATACCGAACTGACTTGAATCTTACTGTCGTTCTTCAAATTCATTTTTTCGGGGACGAATGGCCTTATGGCATCCTTTTGTTCCGAATGAATTCCAATTGATTTAGGACTGGGTTTGTTACAAAGGAATTTGAAGGTGGCAAAGTTAGACCGGCAATTGATAAAGCGTCCAAATTAATAAGCTTTTGACTGAAAATCGTTGTTGTCAGGCATGTTGACGAAGGCGTCTGTTTCTTTGTCATTATTTTACGTAGAATAATTGTAATTTTTCTCACTAGGGATTTCCAGGATCTGTGGGAAATCCTGGCAATCCAGGATCTAATGGAATCAAGGTATGGTGTTTGATAGATTTCTCTTCTGTCATTTCAAATGATATCTGTCTACTAATCAAAATGGGACTTGTATTTTCGTGCCAGGGAGCTAAGGGTTCAACGGGACGTCTTGGTGATAAAGGTGAAAGGGGAAAACAGGTAAAAGAAAATTTATAATTTGTACTACCTTTAACATTTTTACCTCCGTATGTGTACACTGAATACATTTTATGAAACTAAAAACATTTTAGGGCTTGGTTGGAATCAATGGTACCAATGGATTGCCTGGTGAGCGCGGAATGAAGGTGAACAAATATTTAATGAAATATGATTTATTTCTATCTGAATTTCAACATCTACTTCTTTTTACGTTCCACCATTCACTTATTCATTCGTACATTTATTCATAAATACGTTCGTCCTTCGTTGGTTTGTTCGTTTGTCGACTCGTACATTAAAGTATGTCTTACACAGCGCATGGTTGAACCAAGCTGTTTAAATACAATGGCTTTTAAAAGTATTCAATACCTACACATAAAGTTTGATTTCATGAAATTACAAAATAATGCATGCACTTTTATCGCCCATTCTTCTCCATAGATATGTTCAAGCTTATTTTGGGAACGGTAATGTACGGCAGTTTTCAAATCAATCCATACGCTCTTCGTACACTGTAATTCTCCTGGAGGGATAAGGCTTCAATTATTTTACTCTGGCTAACCCCAGATGATTTTACTGCATGGTCATGGAGAGAGCTCCCGGAGTGGAAGGATTATAACCGTCTTCACTAACTCTTACCCAGCAGGATAAGGCTTCTGTTATTTTACTCTGGCTAAAGCCAGACGATTTTACTCTTAATTATGACTTTACTCGTGAGGGGGAGAGCTCCCTTAGCGAAAGGGTTAAGCCCGGATTTTGACTGTACATTCCCTTTTTTACTCATTTTACCCTTAAGCATTGTAGCTTTCGTCTTTTGCTTTGGATCTTTGTTCGGCTGAAATACGATTCTTCTCCCAGTGTTTAATCTTTTACAGACTGAGACTTGTTTTATTCCAGTATGTGCCTGTATTTTGCTCCAAATCCTTCTACGTACATCCCAACACGCTTTAAGATCCTCGCTGAGGGGATGTACCGCCATACCATGGTACTGTTCCCAGGGATGGATAGTAATGACTGGGAAATGTGTCTCGTTGGGCCTGCTCGTTATATAACAATTGGAATCTAGACCAGAAATTTCAATTTAGTATAACTTGACGAAAAAACTCTTTGCCACCTTTTTATTCGATTATTGGCCTGTCTTGTTGCAATCTTTACGAGGGCTTTCAGATGACTACTGTTCAGTGACGGCTACGTCCTTGCCGTCTTGCCATACAGGATACTTTTGTGATGAATTCTGGATGTTGTTGATTGATGTACCTCTTCTCCTATCTGAGTAGTTCAACTGTGATTCTGTGAAAGCAGCCGTTGGCCTCACAATGGCACAACTGCCCTTAACTCACTTTTGAGGGACGGAATGATCTTAGGATTGTCTGATTAGTATTTCTTAGTGATCGAGCAGATTACGCTCATCGGTATATTTAGAGGTTTTGATATCTTCTTGTAGCGTTCTCCATATTTGTATAAATCTGTCACTTCATCCTTAAATTGCTTTTAAGGTTCCCTGGTCTTTATAGTTGTGTCTGCCTAAAAGGTTTATCCTGAAGAACAAGGCTGCACACAGACAGGTTTTGTTCAGAACTCATAGGAATTACACTGGGTGAGGCTATTCTACTAGCTGTAGCTCTTTAGATTTCACTTCATCCAGAAAGAGGTCATTAACTAATTGTACGACTTGTTGAGTTGATTTGTGCAACTCAGGTTTGACACAGCAAAGGTTTTTAATACTCATTCAATCAATCTTTCCTATTTATTCCATACTCCCTATGCAAAAGTGGCTGCCAATTTACTGTTCTTTATATGTTTGTCAGATTATACTAGCCTTACAAGTCTCGTTCAAGCTGGTTTTATTTGTTCTGCTTATAGCAACAAAATGTGAAAAAATCTATGTGAAGTTTGAATACTTAGCAAGCCCAGTGCCGCCGAGAGCTGCTGCGGACCTCGGGGAGAGACGTAGAGAAGTTGGTAGGCCCCCTCTGGTCTAAAATTAATTTGACTAACCTCACTGTCAGGCCGAATGAAGCTTTACATTCTTTAATTTTCAGAATTTTTCATGAGACGTTTAATTTGCCGTACGAATTCTCGGTAATACACTAATTCCTCGCTGTATGAACAAAACAGTAGAGCAATTCTGAATTTAATTTAATAAAGGCAGGTAACACCAAGCTCAAAATTTTATAGCAAGTTTGCAAACGTTACTTCATAGCTAGTTAATTCAGTTTTCCATACTGTCGATACTCTAAAGTTCTACCGTAAGCTTAACCACGCACATTGATGTCACGTAAGTGTAAAAGTCATGTAACAGAAAAGAATTTATCTTAGAATCACTGATGGCACATGTGCGGTAGCTCTTTATTCCAGTGATAAGAAAATCTGAATTCAATGAAATACTTTCCAGCCTACTGGGACCGGGGTCAATTTGACCCCACTACCCCTCTTCTCGGTGGTACTGAGCTAGCCATTTTATTTATTTATTTATTTATTTATTTATTTATAAGAATATATTTTTACAGAATATCGCTTCAGTTATAAATAAACTGCTATCAATGCGAGTCCTGCGTATAAAAGTATACGCTCAGAAAAAATACGTTCAGAAAAACGTGCATGTAGATGGCGAATGGTTTCACCTATATACAATTACTCACAGCATTGACACTTGAATTTATAAACTACGCGTATTTATAAATTTATAAAGTTTTTAATTTATAAACTACGCGTAGTTTAAATTCAAGTGTCAATGCTGTGAGTAATTGTATATAGGTGAAACCATTCGCGCGTGTTTCTGAACACCCGGGAGTTTCTGCTTACATGAGAAAGCCTATTTCCTTAACCACTTTATCTGCTGTTTTAATACACCACAAACAGACTGGCCACCCTGTTTCTTTGACTGATTTTCCTATTCTAAGCTCCTGTTCTTCTAACTTTGAACTCCTTCTCAGAGAGAGTCTACAAATTAATGAGATAAATCCTTCGCTCAACGCCAAGATCAGTTCTCTTCCTTTAACCTAGTTCTAATTGATATTTTTCCTTGGTTAATTACATGTTCTTCTGATACATGCACACCTGGATTCACTCACGCATACACTTCATCTCACATATTCCCTCTCAGCCTTCTGTTAATTACTTCCTGTTATTGTAAATAGATTATCATATAGTCGAGATCACCTTGTAAATTTATCACTTACTCTGAAGATGTTGTAGGATTAGCAACGAAACGTCAGCGAAATAAAAAATTTTCTTTCCCAATAACTCATGTCTCTATTAAAATGGTTTCATTCAAAATTATATGCTAGGCTTTGATATTCCTAACAAGGTAACGTGCTAGTTTAATGCTGATTAACGCTGCTTGGCTTTTCGATGATCTAGTATTGATTTGTAAAGTTTTAGTTATTCCATATTACACCTAAGTGAGTCACAATATTTTTGACATGATTTTAATTTATTTTTAATGTAGGGATTGAAAGGGCTTCCGGGTGCTATTGGTGAGCCTGGATTGTCAGAAGATGTAGGTTGGATCAGTCATTGTCGATATATTGTTCGTGTTCAGTTTTTACGTACTGCGTCATAGGGTAAGGGTTCTCATAACCTAAAATATTCTTTTTATTATTTATTGTATTTTAGGGGGATGTTGGCCCTCCTGGACCTCCTGGTGTTGTTGGAGAAACTGGGATGGAAGTAAGTATGACCAGGAAACTGTTCGAATATCAGTAATTCTTATGTAAGGATTAGTTTAATTTTAAGGCGTGACCTGGCTTGACAGTAGATTCTAATGGAGTGATAACTGAGCCTGACTTGACAGCTCAACCACAAAAGTGAATAAAGTTAAGCCAGGTCAATTTGAAATATCTTTCTGTTACGTGTCATTTCAAGCGAACGTTTCTAAAGTTATTGATTGACAACATGTGCATCATTGCTTGGAGTTTTTTTCACACTAATTGACGAAGAAAGTTTGGCAATTAAAGTTCTCTGGGCGGCAAAAATTTAACGAGAAATGGGAACGGAATTTAGATTTATTGATATGGCATGCATATTTATGATTTTCCTTTCCATCCAAAGTATTCCAGATCATTCAACAAAAGCAACAAGTGAACTATAGTGACTATTGTTGACAGGAACATACAGTTTTAGCTCTCCTCATATTAGGATAAAGAATGTTTGGCTACTTCATGTTTCCAGTTCAACCAGAGACACAGCAGCAACCACAACACAGATTCAAAGGAAAAAGAGTGAATTATATTTCTACAACAATCTCAACTATTTTCTCTCTTGCTTGCTCTCATCCCAGGGTGATCCAGGAGAGCCAGGAAAGAAGGGAGAACAAGGAATACAAGGGATACAAGTATGTAGTGTGGAGTCCGCTCTTCTACGTTCGCTAAATTCGGTCGTCATGGCGGGTCAAAAGAAACTTATGGTGTCTAGTTAATAATTATTTACTTCTTTTAAGGAAGAAGAGAACAGTAATATTTCACTGTCCTTTCTTACTTTTAGGGAGCTCAGGGGCAACCTGGTGAAGACGGTCAACAGGGACCTCGAGGGAAAAACGTAAGAGTCCCTAAGCAATAGTAACTTATAGTCTATACAATGTAATATCTGACTAGTGGCGTAGCCAGGGTCTTGCGTGTTGGAGCCCACTCCCCATAAAAAAGTGTCACCCCCTACTAGAAATTTGCTAAACGGAAAAAGCTAATAATCAGCAATCGGCAAACTAGCATTTTCAAATGGAAGGCCTGCAAACGGGTATGTAGCGTTTAAAATACTTTCATATCCGTACAATCCTTGAAATTTGTTACTAGTTTAATATGGCTTGTCAATTAACAATATTCCCTTTGTCTTCTTTAAAATACAATATTGTTAATACGTTTTGTTTTAGACTTCCCCTAATCTTGATGCCAAGCTCCCTACGTGCCCCACGCACCTCCCATGCTAACAACCCTGCATGGCTACGCCACTGATAACATCAGTTTTTGTTAAGTTTGGATACACTTTGACAAAGTAACGTAAATTGCAGGTAAAGTCAATTTGGGTGAAGTAAGGTAAGATAATAATATGAAAGAAATTAATGATGGAGAAATAGGCAAGTAATTTGACCTGCAAGGTCAATGAAATGGCCGTTACATTCTGAGGTTTTATACGTTTTGAAAACTAGCATGTATTGGTATCCCTCATCTACACGTCATTTGGATTTGAATATAATAATTATTTCACTTTTCTCGTTTTTGCTATCATTAGTAATATCGTTGGCATAACTTCCATTTTTTCCCTTCATGATGATGATGATTTAATATACTCACTGTATAGGGGACCATTGGCTTACCTGGCCCACAAGGAGATCCTTCTGCTAGAGGTCCAAAGGTGAGTTTTTTAAGAGGTGGATGTTTCGGATGTTTAAGAGATGCTGTAGCTTACCATTACTTCGGCAGTTTTACTCCAGGACCCTCGCCCAGTGATTGAGTAGTTATGCATCTAGGTAAAGGTGATGGGCATAGTTCATTTTGTCCTGTGTAATTGTTTTTACTGATGGTAGCGCTGAATATTTGTCTATTTTGTAGCTTGAATATATGCCAGACTTATCTGACATTTACAGAATCGATTTCCAACTCCATTCCGATTAACCCTTTAAAGCACAGTGTCCGATCTACTGGACACCTAAGAGCAAAAGAACCAGTGAAAGAGCAAAGCCAAAACAAAGGGAACAAAGAACAAAAAAAAAAATTAAAAAATTAAGCGTTAAAGAGTTAAGGGTCTCGTTATGGAACAAAATTCTTTTTCACCCCTCAGTGCGAGCTTCATCGCTTGGCGCTGGTTTTTAGGATTAATTTACCATTGCAATCGACCCTTTTTCCTTGTTGCACCGTATTTTGTCAAGAATGGCCATTTTTTTTCGAACGACGCATGTGTTTAGACCCAGCTGTTATTCTGGTGCTCAGTTATCCAACTTGAATAAAGGTGAGACAAACTACAAGACGCATTAACCTACATTCGCTCCTTAATCCATTGTCCATGACAAAGATATAGGCATGCTGAACGGCGCCAAGCGGCAGTAGAAAGATCCGACCTGCACTCGGGCTAAAATATAGTTTCACCGTCTGGCACAAAAATTTCCGTGAATATGAAATCATATAATATAAAATTCGGTAATTCTGTGATTGATCGCTCGTAAATGACCAAAGTCAAAATAATTTTTTATTTTCATACCTGCGGTGAATTAACCTGGCTATGTCGATATAATTTTACATTGTTTATCAACAAGGCGTTGCGACCTAGTGAACAGTCATCTAAAACGAACGCTGATTGTCTGACTTTGTTGAATCGGTAAGAATCTTGTGTCAACTGGGTGAACCGTCAAAGAAGAAAATACTCTAAAACTAGTAAAATATGGACTATTTCAACATCAAAATGCATTAATGCAGTTTTTATTAACTTCAAAAGGTTTAAAAACAGGAGTAATGCTAAACATCATCTGTTTGTATTTGTTGCTGCATACCCCTCTGGCTTATGGAGGCCCCGCTTCCCAGACCCCCGTAAGGGCTTTGTTACTGCACCTCCCAACTGGGACCTTGAGTGGGGGCCCCTGCACCCCACGCCGCTGACTGTCCACCACTCAAATTTTTCTGGCTACATCCCTGGTCTATGATGCTCTATAAAGTAGATAGCCCGTCTCATTAAATGCGTAGTTCGTCTTGTGCTCGTCTTTGTTCAGAAATGAATTATCATAAGTACAGAAATACTTGCTCTAGTTTGTCTGGATGGTTTCCAGTTTTTAATCTACCAATAAAATACTGATTCATCCATCGTCTGTGTACCTTTGTCTGCGCTGTGAGGTATACTTGCCAAGTGAGAGACTGCTGATTGATATAACGTTGAAGAGATGAAAGTATAATATGGAGACAGATCAAAAATAATACCATGGCAGTTTTTTGCGTTTTTGATTTTCTGATTTGGATATGCAGTCATGTTGTTAGTTAATTCTTTTATCCTTTCCAGATAGTATAATATTGTAAAAAATGATCTGCTCAAAAGAGTCTTGTAAAAAATTACTGCATGCTTACCACTTTCTTTTTGGTGTATACATCATAGGCCTAAAACTGCATGTGGCTGGCACAACAAACGTTTACTATCTCCTTGCATTTTCCCATTAATTCCCTTATTGCTCTGTAATTCATTTAAGAATGAGAATAGGAAACTGAAAGATTGTTCGAATTCCACTAAGAGCAATTCTTGAGATAATTTCGGAACTTGTTATAGTTAATTTATACCTTTATTAACTCGTTCCACAATCAAACCATTTATTAATTACCAGTTACCCTTATTTTTTTGATAACTGTATATGTATCTATAACTAGATTTGTTTCATACAGCTGTTCCCTTGCCTTCGTATATTGAAAGCTACCGCTATAAATACTTCCGCAATCGCCGCGGTATCTAACGTTGGAAAACTTTTAATAGTTTTGAAACAGTTTGTGTTGTGGGTCTGAGATCGTCGTTTTTACCCAAAACTAAGCCCAGAATAATGACGGAGGTCGAGGTACCGTAAAACATAGTGCCTCTCGAAGCTAACAGTAAACAAATGTTTTGTTTTATACCAAGAGTCAATGGATGAAAGTTAACGTTGTGAAAAACTTTCGAACAGGGATTTAAACGACGACGAACTGAAAATCGCAGCCTCACAATTCACGTCCAGTTTTCAAACGTAAAATTGCTATGGGTTATGTTTTAAAAATCCTAATTTTCGGACTGTCAAAATGAGAAACAGAGCTGAGGTGGTTATTAACCCAAGATTATAATTTTCGATTTATTCTCCCTCTGGAGTTGACCAACCCTTAAGAGACAAGTCTGGATCCATCAATGAATAAGTTTTTGAAAACAACCTCTTTTGATAAGGCTCAACCTGATTTAACATGACCATTATAGTATTCCAACTGTCGTATTCAACCCAAAGTCAACTATCTCAACTCATACTGACTGAATAATTACTTACTTCTGTTACCTAATAAGATTACGGTATTTGCTCATATGAAAGCATTACCAACTTGTGTTTTTAATGAAGAATATTTGCTATTAATGATAAGAATATATTCGGATACTGGGATACTTCACGTTTCACTTCACATTTAGGGTACTCCTGGATCTCCTGGCCCACCGGGTGAATCGGTTAATGGTACAGTGGGACCACCGGGTCCTCAGGGATCACCAGGTCTCGATGGCTTGCCTGGCTTAAAGGTAAACTACTTTAACGAGGATACATTATTTTTAATTTAATGGAAAATTTTATTAACTTTTTTCATTGCTACTTATAATTTTTCAGGGTGAAAAAGGCGAAACAGGCTCACCTGGACCAGAAGGAGCAATAGGACTTCGCGTTTGTATTAGTTTCATTTCACTACTCTTTTGTTGGAAAATCAAGAGATATTATACAATGCCTGTGCAACGAGATAATCGACCCTTCGTATTCATTTTCTCCTGAAATTTGTTTTTTGAATCGATGGAATTACATTTAGCTTCTTTCTTGTCGGTTCCCATTGCCAGATATAAGCGTTATAAATTTTTGATTAGACGACATCAAAAGTTGTGTTTATTTATGTTTTAGGGTGAAAATGGAACATCTGGGATAATTGGTGATCCTGGAAAAGCCGGTAATAAGGTAAGTTCATCGTTTACAGCAATAAATTATGAAATCTGCAACGAATCTTGACTTCGATTAAGAATAAAGACAAGGTGAAATGTCAGAAAAAATACAAATGTGAGAATACCACAGTAATTAAATCAATCATTCAGTCAATCAGAATCCACTTGAAGTCGATGTCAGAGAATGGTAGCCCAATTTCCCGAGCCAGAGGCTCGTGTTAAAAATGCTCGACTGTAATTTATGAAAACATAGACATAACAAGCAAACTAGATATATTTACAAGATTTAAAAAACAAAAATTTATATTGAATTCAAATACAACGCATGCACTTACAACCAATGTTTAATTCGCTACTAAAATGTATTTTAGAAATCGGACTACGAACTAGAGCTAAAGAATTCGAGTTTTTAATATTAATGTTGGGAGGTCATTTCATATATGAAATACTATATAAGAATACAAATTATATAAATATAAAGTGTTGTACCATACTAGTTCAAAAGCTCACAGTGTCTAAGATTATTGCTAGATAAATGAACTAGAGCTGCTTCAAAACTGTCTAACTGAAACAATGGATTTAGGGAATGGGAGGTGACACTGGTAAACCAGGAAATGCTACCCAAGGCGAAAAGGTAAGATAGAAGAAAAATAGCGCTTGAGTTCACCGAGGAAACACATTTCAAAAGATTTCGACAAGCAGAAAAATCTGCAATATGTGTTCCTACTTTAAAGCCCTTGACACATGACCAAGTTTCCCTTAACAAGTTTTTCCTTGGCAAAATTTATTTGCTCGCAATTCGGTACAGATTGACAACTTTTCCCCTGTCAGGTTCACCACTCTAAAACATGGCGTGGCTATAGGTTTTGAGCAAGGCATCTTATTTGGGTGTACGCGCATCAAGGGAAGCTTGACAAGGAATGACACAGTAAATATGTTTCTCTGTATTTTGCGAACGAGTGCAAGTTTCACCTTCATCGCTCAAGCTACTTTGCATCATTTATTACAATATGGACTGATAAAGCTATTTGAAGGTTTCAAAAACAAGGAAGCAGTGCGATCAAAGCACAAACTAAGAACGAATGGAAAGGCACTCGTGCGCTTTATAGAATGAAACATAAGCATAATGAACTTCTTCAAATTTTGAAAGACGAGGTCTCAAGTGTCAACTTGGCTGCTACGAATACGACAGAATTTTTATCCATCAGTATTCACGAACAAGTAACACTTCTAAATGAAATTTTCCAGAGGTGAATTTGTTTGTCGTACATACGAGCAAATGAATATACCAGTGGCGAAGGTGCCGGGGTGGCCTGGGGTTCCAAGACCCCCTTAAAGAAACCCAGGGCCATCACAAGCGAACCACAAAGGGCCAGCTCAACAGCTAGACGAATGTGATCTTCAACCACTATCAAATTAGACATTTCCTCAATTGCAGATGTGCAAGATGACATATTTAAGTGTTGGAGACGAACCCTCTCCAAACATATACAGTAGAACCCCGCCATACGGCCACCTTTATTTGTCCGGCAAAACGCCCATACATTTTCTGAAGAAAACCCCGTTAATGCGGCCACCCCGCTAATGCGACCAACGGCCACATTGTGAAATCCCAACGTATATATTCCTTTATAAATTTACCTCGTTAATACGGTCACTCAAACCAAATGTGCATTCCGAAGGATAGATCAGTGATAAACGAAAATAAATCTTGAGAAGCAATAACTATTTTCTTTTTTAATTGGCAAGTCTATGACATTTCATCTCGTTGACTTTTAAAACAGCCATTTCCTTTACAAAGTCAGGAATGTAATACCACCCATATTAAATGACAAAGGAAAATAAAACTTGAACAACAATAATATCCTTTAAATTGCAAGCTGATTATATCATTGTACATGCACTGAACAAGTCAATCGAAAGTCACAGATTTGTTTCTCAAAATTTTGTTGAAAGCCAATTTATTAATGAAAGTAACATACAAAATTGGAGAGTTTTGGGCCTTTGTTTTGAAAAGGACAGTATGTATAGCTGATTGTTCCCGTTCATAAAATTCAGCTATGCTTATCTTACAGAGTAGTTCCGTTTCAATTAAATATCTGCATTCCGGATGCTTAAGAACATTTGTTTGGAAGTGCAGTTGTGATAGAACTGTCATGATGACACTTAAAAGAGACCAGCCATGAAATTTGACCCTATCCCGTTAATACGGCGACCCGGTTAATACGGACAAATATTTACGGCGCGTTGGTGGCTGTATAACGGGGTTCCACTGTACCAAGTGTTTTACCCCAAAAACTTGTAAACGGCCTGTCAAAGGTATCCTTGAAAAAAATGTCTTACGCCACTGAAAGGTACCAGGAACTGGGTGTGTTTACCAGACTGAATTGGAAAGAAATAAATAAAACTTACTCTCTAAAGGGAAAAGGCGGGAAGAGAGATGAAAAAAAGGAATTTTAAATATTATGTTACACGGAATACTTTAAATCGATGAGTTTTAACGCAAAAAATGTGTAGAAGATTGATTCATCTGAGGACTGGGCCAAACGCAAAATTAAATTGCAATTTGGGTAGACCCAAATTAATTAAGTTCAGTCAGACGTGGATCTTAACTCAGACGGACACAAATCGCAGCATAAAATAAACAGAAAAGTCGGTCTTGTTGGTTGAAGCATACATTTTCATAATTATGCATTTGGTTCGGCTCGTAAAAAAGTCGACGTTTGACCCAAAGCCGAACTGCAGCCGTTTTTTCCCTTTTGCTATAGCAACAACTGCTGTATTTCCACGAAATGTTAGCTTTTTGTATGTGTACATGTTTTTCAGCTGATTTGTTGCGTAAATAGAAAAAAGTAATGTTAGGGGGCCGAACAGCCGCTCGAAGACGGCAAAATGTCCCGGAGAAGGGAAGTGTAAGGAAACCGAACATGGCAGTTGTATAAGTGTTCCTAAAATTAAAATTAATAACGATAACGACCATGTGAAATATTTTGTTACAGGGAACAAAAGGAGAAAAAGGAAGGATTGGTTTAGCTGGTCAAGGACTTAAGGTCATCACTTATAAAGATATGTTTTCTTGTCCATGACGTGGCGTAAACGGGTCAATAAAAATTTATAAAGGGACCAAGGAAATGAATAATATCGCGCAGATGTGTACGGCGTTAATCCTTAGGGTAATGCCGTAGTAACATAGCCTAAAACGAAAAAAATATCACACAGAATTGAACTGCGAAACCGCAATATTTGCGTGTAAGATGAAGTATCCCCTTCATTCTCCCATCTAGTTAGAATGTTCAACTGCTGTTCTATGCGTGTTGTAAGGAATATAACATTTTTATTCAAGGACACGCAAGCAATGACTTAATGGGCTACCTTTGTTATAATTGATAAGGTTACATAATGTAAGTTCCCCTGAGCATCGTAGTGAGCGATCTAACCTTTTAGAAGTGTTATCAATCAGAAAAAAGTTTCTAAGAGTGAGACTTCCCTTCTCAGACACAATGCTAAAGGTGGATTTTCATTTGGTGCAAAATGTAACGCGCGCGACTTTTTCCTTTTGTCTAATTAGGAGCTCTTGAGTGGAATCAAGTAGAAATCTATTCAATTTTAACAATACAACAGTCGCGGCGCGACATTTTGCACCATGCGGAAATCCACCTTTACACTCGGCTCCCACTTTCAAAATCCTAGCCACGTCTCTGCTAATGATTAGTATACTCTGATAAATTATTCTGTGGTGACGAAATAATTTAAAGTTGCAATCACTTAAATATTTGCCAGTTATTTTTATCGTGCCTATATAACTGCTGGTTTTGCTGATATATAGTTATAAAGCTTGTAGCCTTAATTAACGTATAATACTTTATTCCTAAAATTATTTGCTTTATCAGAACAATGTGTTTTAGCCCAGGTAACAAAAACGAAGCATTATTTTGTACCTTGGTGTTCCTAAAGTTACAGTATTTGTTGCCCGCAACAACGTATGTTAGCCCAGGAAACCTTGGAGGAAGTTTGTAAAACAGCCAGTTGATACGTCAGCTCAGTATTCCTATGCGGAGATTCAAGGGTTGCGATACATCCAAGAATGCGCATAACCGCATTACCTCTAAGAAAATCAAAGAATTCTTAATTGAACTATGCAGTCCACATTATCAGCCATTTTTTATGGTTTTAGAGTTGGTAATTGGAACCACACGTTTAGGCATTTGCTAATTTTGCTTTCGCAGTTTCATTTCTTATATCATGGTTACATGGTACTTTCGCTTGCTGTGATTATTGACTAGGTATACATCCACATTTCCTTTTGTGTTTGAAGATGGAGATTGCCTGAACCTCACCAATAGTGCGATGATTGATGAAATCGATCAGCTGTGCAAGGATTTTTTTTATACGAACGTATTACTAGTTGAGGTTTAATTTGTAATATCTTGTTGTTCAAGGACTGAGAAAAACTCCCAATTTATACACTTTAAATACTCCTTATTTAAATTGTAATGTAAGTAACAAAGGTTTTCACCAGTCATTTTTTGTGATAGCTCATTTTTATCGAAAATTTAGGGAGATAATGGCACTGTTGGTCCACCTGGTCTTGCTGGCGTTCGCGGTCCACCTGTAAGTTACAAACATTCAACAGAACGTTGTGGCTGTCTACATGATGTTACCAGTTAATATCAAGCATCATTTTATTAGTTTTCCCTCACTTTAAACAACAATTTTTTCACTTATTTATTGGTAAAAAAACTACCTAATTTTTTACCCTTTCTGTCTATTAGGGTCCAGCCGTAAAAGGTCCCATTGGTCCTGAGGCAAGTAGAAAACGCGACTTTTTTGTACTTGAAAAGCTAGAAGAGTATTTGTTCTTTTTTGAGCATATATTCAGTAGCGAAAACCCACTTAAAGACCAAATCAAAATCTACTGCGAAAATGCAACATTAAGCCCGTTCGGAGGAAATCGAACCTACGATCCCGTATGAATTGTCTTGTGCTCAATCGACTTTGCTACGAGGGTTGGTAAACTGATTGCGAATTCTGTCTATAGGATGGTAGTGCCAGTAAAGCTAATAAGATATATTACTACACCTTTTGCTGTTCATTACCAGAAAGTATACTATCATTAACGCTAACTTCGAAATCATTAAAGCAAAACTACATTTATTTTATTCAATCGACATTCATTAGCGTAGATATTCAACCATTTGCAACAAGGAACATTCCATAGCGCCAACAGACGAACATTAACACCATTCTACCATACATTAGGGTTAATAAAATTTCAATTAGGCAAGATATTTCTTTTGCGTAATTGAAATTTTATTATCCCTAATGTATAGTAGAATAGTGTTAATGGTCATCTGTTGGCGCTATGGAATGCCCTTTGATGCAAATGGTTGCGTACCTACGCTATTGAATGTCGATCGAATAAAATGAATGTATTTTTGCGTTAATGAGTTTGAGGTTGGCGTAAATGATAGTATATTTTCTTGGTAATGAACAGCAAAAGTTGTAGTAATATTGGACGGTTACACTCATTATCAATGAATAAAAAGTTAAAAGAACATTTTTTTGTGGTGTATACTTAGGAGTATACTTTTTTTCTAGTTTAGCTACTCTGCTCTCCTAGATATGGGATTTTGATAACGTCAGATGTTAATTACGCCGTCCTTCTCATAGTTTTGTTCATGTCAAATAACAGCCGTACCCTCATACACTTTCGGTCATGTTACGGTAAGTATAATCGTGTCTTAGTGGATGGACAAAAAAAAGAAAAGACATGCACGTTATATCAAGATATGTACGAAAAAATTATACTTATACCAACATATTAATCGCCGAATCATTAACTGCCTACTTTTTGAATAAGCATAACAAACCGTAATTCATTTTCATGAGCCGAATTCTGCGCATTGTTCTTCAAAGTTTTTGCTAAATATTAAGTTTTGTTTGATATTTTCATTTTAGGGAGACCGTGGAAAGAAGGTAAGTAATAGTTAATAGGATTATATTTGATATTTAGTTTATTAATCATAAGAGTAATTAATTGATATTTTGTGTGCGTCTTTTGTATTACAGGGTGTTGCAGGAAAACCAGTAAGTCTTGGACTTGATTCGTTGCTCGTGTAGCGTTTAGTAATCAATATTCGTGCACAACATGTGTTTTGACAAATATTTTGTCGACAAAGTGAAAGTTTTGTATTGTGTTAGTGAAAGATTTTTGTGTAAAATGTATATGTGCTCTGCGACGCTTGATATTGTGAAGGTCAGTAGGTATGCAGTGTTCCTAAAGCTGTACGTCATCCAATATAACTGGCCAGTTTGTCGGTTTGGCATAATTAGGATCATCGGTTCATTCCTTATGTCACATTCATGGGTAACGAAATTTTTTCCTTTAAGGGACCACCAGGCCCCCCTGGACGCAGAGGTTTTTCCGCTGTTTCTGTGAGTTGTTTAAATTTTTGTTACCGTGATTTTGTAAAACTCGTTATCCCATAAGAATGTTTTCTGAATCTTTAACCATTAATCTTCTGATGACTGTATGAATATTCAAACGCTTTAATCATGTTGTAACGTTCGCGAAAGAAATGCATTCGTTACGCAGACGTATCTATAATGTTCGCTTACCGTTTGCAGAGCCTTTTAGCTCACAGGGTACAGCGTCTGCTGGTCTTTAAAAGATTATGGGGTTATCATTTTTCTTCAAGGTTTTGCGAAGATTTACAAAGGTTTAATGAGCTTTCTGGAAATCAGCAGTAGATTCGCGATACAATTTGTAGAAGTTGTTCAATTTATTTTGTATTACGTTTATGTTAAGATCTAACATTGCACATTATAGATGTTTGTATAAGGGTGTATCCCAGCAAAAATATGAGCAAAAATTGGTTCGTGTATTGACTTTTTGAAGTAAAAAGCCCTGCAATACCATTTAAGGGACAAAAGACTATTGTACTTGCCGAGGAGACACATTCTACCCGAAAAAGGATAATAACCTGTCTCAAAGAACTCTTTCCTGGAAAGATCAGTGGAAGAAGAGACGGAAGTAACAAAAAAACAAACAAGTGTATTAGGTCGTAGGTAACAGGGAAACAAATTTTGAAGAAGGACGTTTTTGGTGAACATAGTCTGAAACTCTACTTTTTTCATGTGGTCGGCTACACATTCTTGAAAAGCCTAACCAAGCTTTTCAATTGTTATAAAGTCGAGCCAAGAACGTTTACATTAAACTAGACTGTACAGTCTCTTAATATGTCGAACATGATTATCTCGCTCATAATTTATCGATCTTTTCTTAGTTCAACGGCACAACCATCAGCCTCCGCTACAACGATTCAAGTATTGAATATATTCAAGCAAGTCTGGTAAGTATCAGGTCTGGCATGGAAAGAGATTCTAGATTCTTCACGTTTCCTCGACTGGGTATACTTTTTAAGATGAAGCCAAAATTTAAAAGTACTGCCAGACCTTATAAAACACCTAAACTTGTTAAATAAACAATTTCTATAGTTAAAAACGAATAAGTGGGTTTGCTTGGCTGTTTATATATATTCTGCCTTTGAGATACCATCAGTAATGCGCAATACGGTGCGCACCCCCCCCCCAAAAAAACAAAAAAAAAAACAGAAGACAAAACTTGTCAGAATGCTTACATTACACATGACGATTAAACGTTCGAGCTTAGTTAGGAATTCATCGTATCAGTTTCAGGAGGGTGGATTGTTTTGTTTTTAATTGATTTGCGTATTTCTTTAAAGCCGTTATTGGTTCGTATTGGGCTCGGATGATATAGTTGTCGATACTAATATAGGCATAGGTATTGGAATATCTATAATGTAAATGGATTATACTTATGTATACATATATGTATAAGTGCATGTATGTACATAAAATAATATGTTTGTACGTATAGGTTTGTGTATGTGAATTTAGGGGTAAAAATAAATATATATTCACACACATAAAATATAAATACATATGCATATGTATTTCTAATATTTTTATGTATTTATGTACATTTTACCTTAATATTTTATCTTTCTCATGTGTCTTTTTGATTTTATTCCTTTGGACAGGAATCGAATATTTCTCAACGTTACTTTAATCTTATGCTTAACATGGGTCTATACAAGAAGCCAAATGGGACAAAATTATTTCCAGCTCTATCCTGTGCTAATTTATACAAGAATTACCCTACCTTAAAAAGCGGTACGGTACCTTTAGTTTTAATGTTTGCAATGTGATCTCCGAAAATTGTTCATTAATACATGCGTATTGTAGTATATTATTATCGTTTATCTTAAACATTGTGTGAGAAGTAGGCTATCTTGTATAATGGCCTGGAACATTTTAGTGAGAAAGGAATAAAGCGGTGCAACCTTGCTTGTCGGCCGGGTAGGGCAAGCAAAGGGAGGAAGCATTTTCCTGCCCTTGGAATTTTTGTCCAAAATGTTTAGATTAATATATAGTCATTAACACAATTCGTCATGAATGGGAAACGTTCAACATTATTGTTCTTTGTGGTTACATAATGTAGAAACAGCAGCTACCGTATACTTAGAAAGTTAATCTAGCATTCTACCAGAGTGCAAAATGGTCCCATTTCAAACATTTCGCAACTATCGTGCCGACCATGGTGGGACGTTTGAAACATTTAGTTTCGTTCGTCATGAAGGCAGTTACGTTTGATGGGCTCTGTCCCCTTCCCCGAACTACATTTGAGACGATATTGCCAATTATTCATGGATCTAGTCCAAGATGTCTGACCAATAAATTCTATGTTACATAAAGTTAAGTATATAAATACGACTACATGTACATTCCCAACTTAAGTTAGTCGCAGGTTATTATATAATCGCGTACAACTTCGCAGTGGACAATTTATACGACTGTTCATTAAGCCTGGTTCTCACATAAACACAAAGATCGTGCGATAGTCGCACGATACAAGGTTTTTTAGTCGTGCAATTATCGTACGATTTTGATAACATAACAGTCACTATTATCGTGGAGATCGTGGCTGTCGTGGAACGTGAGTCGTTTAAATAGGTTTGGAGTCTACTTTCAACTGGGGCGGATCCAGGATTTTTTTAATGATGGGTGAATTTACTTGTGAGTATGACAAAGATAATAAACTTCCTTTCCTTGACGTACTCGTGCACAAAGAGGACAAGGGCTTCATGATAAGTGTTTACAGGAAACCGACTTTCACGGGCTTGTACACAAGATTTGATTCCTTCAGTGCTAGAAACATACATACATACATACATAGCCCTTTATTAATGTGTCTGGTCGTTCTAGCGCTATCGGCACTAATTGGGGACACGAGTTAAAATAAACTGAAATACAAAGATAAACTAAAATACAAGATTATTTACAAAACATTTCTTAAAATTACCCAAAATATGTACCTTCGAAATTAAGAATGTATTACAACATTTTTTTATAACTGCATAAAATATCCTACCGACTAAAACTATAGATACATTATACAACTAAAAATTAAAAGCTATTTATGGCGATACAGTAGGACTAAGTTGAACATAAGTTACAGTCTCTCTTACATCCCTCTACAACAGCAGATATGCAAAAACTCTCCTTGATTAAATGTTTAATTGATCGTACTTATAAGATTTCATCTGAGAAATTTCTTCAAAGTGATTTTGACAAGTTGAAATCTATATTTTTATCTAATGGCTGCCCGGAAAGAATACTTGGTAGGGCTTTTAATCAAAGTGAAAAAGACAAACCAATTGGACCCGCTAAATGTCCAGTCTATTTAAAACTTCCATGGATAGGACAAATTTCCGAAACTTTTGGACGATCGATCAAGCTAATTACTGAGCAAACATTTTTTGCTGCTAGATTCGTTGGCATTTTTTCGACGAAAACTATCGTCCCACCCACTCACAGAGTCTCTACCTGCTTCTTCATCAAGCTGTGTTATTTACGAATTTAAATGCGAATGTGGATCTCGCTATGTGGGTAGAACTAATCAGACACTGGGTGATAGGATCAAACAACATGTTCCTAGCGTCTATAGAAATAAAACTCAGCCATCACGTCAACAACCAGAACGACTATGCCGTTCCAGTCAATTCATCAGTTGTGATTCAGCTGTTGGCAAACATCTTCTGTCCAACAAGTCTTGCGCCGAAACCTATTCAGACGATAATTTTAGAATTCTTTACAAATGCCGTTCCGCCTTTCAATTGAAGGTGATGGAAGCCATTTACATAAAACTTAATGATCCTGATCTGTGCGTATATCTGAGCAGGATGTTATTTTGGCCGCAAACAATGATCATCAATGCATCACGACAGTCACTTTTGTATTTTTCGCAATTCTCGTTGATCTGCCTTTACCTGCCGGAGAGCCAGTTGCGATTGCAATAAACCTGTTTTGGTAACTAAGGTTAGGTAAATATTTGCTTTATCATTACACAAAATTGTCTGCGTCTAGAGCATGCAAACTGGCACATATGCGCAAAACGGGGAGCGTACGCCCCTTACATCCCCCTTTAGATCCGTGCCTGTTCAAGATTGGTTCTCATATAATCATAACGATTGTGCGACTATCGCACGATCTTTACGATTACATGAGAACCAGGCTTTAAGCGCAACTTATTCTCTTTGATGCAAACTACTTTACCGTGTCTGATAAACAGAGAAAGCACCTAGTGGTGTCAAGATTGTATACTTTGTTATGCGATCTTGACACCACTAGGTGCTTTCCATGACATCAACTCCTAGTTGTCGATCATTACTTATTCAAATTTTAGATGTGTGCGAGATACTAATGGAAACGAAATTTTTTTGAGAACAGCGTCGTATATCGCAAAATAGTTAATATCTTATTGGATTGTAAAAGAAAGTTTCTTGCAGTTGTTCTTTGAGAAAATGCAGTGTTTCGAAAATTAACTTTTAGTTGTGAAATAAAGTTACGTTTCTTAAGCAACCTTTATTTGGTTACTTTTTCAGGTCAGTACTGGATTGATCCCAACGAAGGTGCACATGAGGACGCTGAGCAGGCTTATTGTGATTTTGAACGTAATGCAACTTGTTTAGAACCTGTGAGAAATAAGGTTTGTACACAGAAAATTTAGCAAGGAAAACTGCACTGGTAATGTCTTCTTGTAAAAACAAAGTGAAAAATAAAACTACTGAAATACATAAAAGGACTAAAGTTTCTTGCAAGAGGCCTTACCTGACCAAAGCCCTTAAACTTTCATTGTTAAATGTTTTTGAAATGGTGTTCAATGGAGGATATTCAGGCTCCGTTGAAGCATATTTTTGAAGTTTCTTTGGAAAATGTTGGAAAACTTGTGGATAGAAAGCAACATTTTGAAAGGGTGACAATATTTCGAACGTGCATATCTATGAATACTTCTGCATTTTGGCGAGAGGACGCATAGCACCATATGCTGATAGTGAGCTAAAAACTAGTCCACAGTGCACGAGAGTAAAAGGCGCTATTTTTCCCTTGCTTATTTCCCAGAATTCCTGGTAAAGAATGATTGTCAAAAAAATGAAAAATCTTTAATTACCTCATTCTGCAAGAGAGAAAACGAAATTATGAAAAGTGATCCATCAATACAGCTTTTGGCGAAGTAGGGAAAGAACGTCCTTGGACCCGAAAGAGATAATCTAATCGTCGCTGGTTGCGGATTTTGGCCTTTGTTTATTATTTTCGCAGGGTCTTTGCCCGGGCGTTGAACCTTCCAGCTTTTAGTGTCCTATTTATTTTTCGGAGGGACTGTTCAGTGTCGTACTTTTAAACTCATTCTGCTAAAGTCAACATGGAAATCATTTAACTTTGTTTGTATTTTAACTACCATAGTTCATGAATAATAAAAAGAGTAATGGTGTTTTCATAATGATAATTGCATGTCCCTTGACTTCCTTTCGTTGAACTGAATAGTTTCTATAAAATACGTGGGCAATAAGTGTTAAGCTTAACAACAATGACTTACAGGTTACTGTGCCAGCTCAGATAGTGAGTCAGAAATATGTATTATATCAATATTGACACTACCACAAAACGGATGTGTAAATTGAAGTAAAAGTGAATATCACGAGGAAATCATGTGGGAAAAGGTTCTATTGATGACATATGAACAATTTAGATTACTGCCCTTGCTTAATTATCAATCCACAGGAATAGAAATGGGAGACCAAAAACTAGAAGCTTTAATTCGTAGAGAAAAAGCCGGCGAAAAAATCTACCCGTGATTCGCGAAAGTAACCAGCGACCCGCGATCCGCGACAATTAGGTTAATTCGTTCCAAAACTCTATATAGATCTATTTACATTAGGTGCCTAGTGAAAACGTCTATTTTCTGTCTCTTTTTGGTTCTTAATTTTACTGTTCGATCTTTTATGTCCGGTAGGAAGTTAAACTACTCATGATTTCGCAAGGGAAGTACCTCGCTATTTTACTATCGATATGTTTTTAACGACTGGGCTTAAATTTATGACAAAGCTTATTTATTTTTAAGGACGTTCTGGTTGGTTAGTGTATTTTGCACCTGTTAATTTTCAAGAGCTTTACCAAATTGATCGAGGCCGATGTGATTTCAAACCTTTGCTAAAAGAGGACGGGAGTAGCTCCAAGTTTCAATTTCCTTCTGTTTTGGCCACCAACTTTCGTCGATTTATGCCAACTTGCATGCACCTTCTGCCGAGTTCAGCTTTGACCTATCTTCTCGTTTGGCCACTAAAGCAAGCTGTCTTGAGTTAGTTCTTGTAAAAAATATCTTCCTGGTTAGAAATTCAAGGTGGCGGCAGTTAAAACATATATAACTAGGAAGGTGAGATCTAAACTCTTACTAACTTGCGAACTCATTTAGCCAGCCTCTGAGCAAATACAACGGACATTAAAGGGTAGTAAAGGAGTTCAGGTTATGGGGAGTAAAACGATCATTTTGCGTTTCACATATTAAGGTCAGGCCCAAAATGGAGGGAATGTGAACTGATTATTGCTATGAAAATGTGGCAACTAACTGTATACGTTTTTGCGTTGTGGTGAGGAGAGTAAGGTGCTTGGTGTTTATATCGATATGTTCACTTTCAAACCTTAAGTGTAAATTCGGAACAATTTTGTGAGCCAACTACCAGTATTGATACTGTAAGTTTTGTGACTCAAGTTAGATGAATTATCAGGTTACAGAAGCACAAACATTTATGTTCGTGTAACACAAAGTTACAATGTTTTCCTTTCCTTTTCTTTTCCCTTTACCCTAAAAAAATATAATTCTGGAACTCGATATATTATTGCCCTATATTTAAGTGTCATTGTTGGCTGATTGTTTTGAAGAACAGGAGATTGTAGCTCGTATTTTGGCTGTTTAATTTTTTTTGTTATCCTGTTTATTCGCACAGACGGGAAACAAGAAGTGGTTCTCAGGTTCTGATGGCTATAAATGGTTCACGGAAGAAGTAGCCAATGTTGAGATGGCAGACAAGGTAATGGTTGTGTTTTGTCCATAGTTGACGAGTTTGGGCGACCATAACCACTGCCGCACCGAACAAATCGATTTTACGTCAACTTTGCTGGTATGCTGATATCACGAGGACGTGTGACCCAAAGGGATAAGTTATCCTTGGTAATGTTTTCGAACTTAAAAATGATCTGTCTTAGGATAAACCATCCCCCAATCGAAACTGACAACTCAAAACCTAGTTTATTAGTTATGCCTCGCCAACCGTGATGCGCGCCACACGGGGTCGTAAGAACGGTGCGGCACGACAAAAATTCAGTTTACCGAGTTCATACGTGCTGTGCCGTGCTGATGTATACACTGCTTTGCTTCTTGAGAACAGTGGCGTAGCCAGAGAATCTGTGATGCCCGGACCTGGGAAGCATTCTAATTAGGGGGATCCGGGGGCATGCTCCCCCGGAAAATGTTTGAATTCTTGGGTCTCTGAAAGGCTATTTCTTGCATTATGAGGGCGCTATTCCCGTTTTTCAGGCTGCGGCACCGAGCTGGATTCGAAGGCTTCAGTCGTACAGATCCTCCAAATTACTTTTAAAACCACGAGATATCTCATTGATGAGAACAAATTGCGCGAATTTTTAGCGTGGGAGAAAAAGTTGCGCAAAGAAATTCCATTCGTGGACCAAAATTAAAGGGCTGATATCAAATTATTCAAAATTAGTCGTGTATTTTTCAGTTGAATATGCCAAATACGTTTTGGGAAACGTCCATGTTCGTAGCTGACCTCCGGGCCTGGGCCCGGGTAGGCCCAGGTCTGGCTACGCCACTGCTTGAGAACGACATGTTTGGCCTCTTCACTTGTACCTTTCAGGGATTACAACCAGAAACCGGAACGGTATCGAACGGCTTTATAAACCCAAGGTGTACCGAGCAGAGATGAAAAAAAATTTACAAGGATGGCTTGGCAAAGCACAGCTTAGAACCTAACATAGATGGTTAGCCTAACCATAATCGTAAAGCCGGCATGTGAGAACCGTACCTCAGAGAACAGGTTGCAGAAGAGTACTCACTTTCTCGATAAGAAGAATTAGGAAAAGAGAAACGCATTCTTCTTACTCATGGGATTTGGAATGAGCATTTTTCATACTCAACCAGGACCTTGGCAGACCACATCAAGGGGTGCTGGCGGCACAGTGGTGGTGCACGTGTCTGTCACCACTGTGACTAGAGTTCGATTCCTGCTCCTTGCACTTATCTCGTTAAAGTTACCTTTGTGACATGAGAACAGTGTTGTTCAGTTTGACTTTACCAAGCGTCACAGGTTTTCTACGGGTACCCCGGTTTCCACCTCTTGTAACACTGGACTCATGAGGAGTGGCCCTTATATAATATATATATATATATATATATATATATATATATATTGTATAATATATAATAACATATAATATATATTATATGTTTATAATATATATTATATATATATATATATATATAATATACAATGGAATCTGTCCTTGCGACCACCTGACAAATGCGGACAGTTGGTGACAGTCCCTTGAAAACACAATACATTTGCATACATTTGGAACCTGGGAAAAGCGGGCACCTGTGAATTAGGAATAGCGGACACAATTCTACGGCTCAAGGGTACGTTTTGACCTTTGAAATGCGAAGACTTGCAGCCAGACACTTGCTTCCCGACACTTCCGAAAGCACGTGCTAGACGTGACAATATCGCCTCCTGGTCACTCTGTTATCGGTAGCTAAAGAGACATGTTTAGGCTGCAAATAAATAACATTGTGGTCAGATGTATCAATCGATGGTAAAAAAGAGGGCTGTTGGTAAAAATTTTTCATGTTGGTAACAATCAAATCAAATCAAGTGTCGCAAGACCACAACTAGGACTATTGACAATTTGGCGAAGATTATGACCATTCAACAGGTCAAAAATGTTTAAGTTGTTAAAGTCACCCAGAATAATAATGCCACAATCAGGATATTTATTGCGTGTACAGTCCAGGCACTCAATGAGGTAGCGTTTTAATTCGTGTTGACTTTCCATTGATCTTTCAGATGGATTAGATAAGACACCTACAACGATTCCCGTTATAGATCTAGGAAGGCGGTGAGACCTAAACCAAAGCCATAGGCACTCAAAAGAAGCATTTTCAAGTTCAAACCATCTTTTACACGGTAGCGAAGTTGAAACGAAAGCACAAACGCCCCCGCCACGTTTCGATGGTCTTACTTGGCGAAACAAATTGTAGTTAGCAATTTGTATTAAGTCTTTATCAATATCATCGTGTAGCCATGTTTCAGTGATTGCGGCTATATCAACATGTAGGTGGCTTAACATGACTGCTGATTCTTTCATTTTAAGGAGCAATAATCTCACATTAGTGCACATAAAGCTGGGCAGTTGATTTTTTAAATTTAAATCAATAGATATAAATTTAAGTGCTTACGTCAAGCACTCCATTATGCTCAACAGCTTAAGCTTTATTCGCTTGAAGCAGACATGGGTGAGTTGCATTCGCACATGGCTTCATCTTGCACTGTGATCGAGAAAGCCACTGTCAAGAATCAGAGCACGTTGAAGTAGTCAACCATTGACGATTATTTCGTGCGAATGTCACGTTCATCCTCACATCTATGTGCTGCTTAATTCCGGTGCAGGATAGTGATTGCTTTTCTGCGTTTGGCTACATATATATGTACTTTGATCTGCTTTATTAATACAGTATATATTTGGATTGTCATTACATTGCATATGAGTACAGGGTGTACATGGATTGGCCTACATGTAAATGCCAACCTGGCAATTGAGACTGCCTGATAATTAGGGGCAGTTGAGGACAGTCCCTTGAATGGTCCTAATTCACAGGTTCCACAGTATATAATATATATGTGGTGCTAATATATATATATATATATATATATATAATTTATTTTACAGTAAAATGCTATCGCTACTCAGAGTTTCACGCGGTACACGATCATCAGGCAACTGACAGATTCGGCTCAACTATTCTTATTTACATAGGTTGTGACGTTAATGGTAAACCAATGTTCTTCAGAGAATAGTTGAATCGGATCTGCTACATATTTACTTGATAGACACCAAGCCTGCAAGAGCGCTCTACTGTTAACAGGAGCGTAGATATACCAAGAATAGTATGCAACACAAATGTCACACAGAAGGCGTAAGGTTTAAGAGCGCTCAATACCATGCGTAGAGCGTAATATATTATTTATTTTACAGTAAAATGCTGTCGCTACTCAGAGTTTCACGCGGTACGCGATCATCAGGCAACTGACAGATTCGGTTCAACTATTCTTATTTACATAGGTTGGGACGTTAATAGTAGAGCGCTCTTGCTGGCTTGGTGTCTATCAAGTAAATATGCAGCAGATCCGATTCAACTATTCTCTGAAGAACATTGGTTTACCAATGTTCTTGGCCTTCCGGGTGGGAATCGACCCCGCGAATCTAGTGCGATGCTCCCGGTTAGGTCTTAAAAAGTCGAGGTGTATGATCACTCGATATTTCCTTCATCAGTATTTGTCAACTTATAATAAGCATTCGAAGGAAGGTGCCAAAATGTCTCTGAATATTCTCTTTACTTAATCGGTTTGCCAACCTTATAAATAGTGAACTTGTGGCCATGTTTTTTTTATTTTTTTTTGTCACGTTTAACACCATAAGATGTACGAAATAATTACAGTGGATATTTATTTATGGATATTTATCATTCACCCTGCCAAAGATAAATTTCAAGTGAAAGATCTGAAAGTATAGATCCTTGTGAGGTTTCAAGACATCTTAACATATTCGTATTAAATAACGTGAAAGGAATATTTAATTGGGGAAGCGCAAAGCTAAACGAAATGTTCACGAAGTAATGTAAATAACAAGAACATCTGAACAGGAAAGCAATCGCAAAAGAAAATGAACCGAAAACTATTTAATAAAATTCTTGTAAACTTTGCTTGTTCGGTCCTTACAGAGAAGTATTTGCCTTTTTTTTTTTTTTGCACAACGCTCGCTCCTTTCTTGGTTATTCTGAACACAAACCTCAAGCAAATACTTTCCAAAAATCCTAAATTTTACACTTATTTGTTTTTTAGTTTGACTATGCCGTTGAGGTTGGTCAGCTTCAGATGCTACAGCTACATAGCAATCAAGCATGGCAAAAAATAACTTATCATTGCTTAAATTCTACTGCGTGGAGTAACACAAGTGCTTTGGTTGCGCACTCTATCAAACTTCAAGGAGATGATGACTTTGAATTTCATAATCAAATGCCTTTAAAATTACGTCCACTTACCATTGAGGATAACTGTCAGGTAAGGCTAAGCAATATCGCTCCTTTCGTAACCGAAATCTTGTATTCCAAACTGTTAGAGCTAAACAAAGATTTGTTTCTTTTACTTTGAGTTGTTGCAATTTTAAATTTGGATTAATTTAACAAAGTAAGGGCCAGCATGATGGTCACAAATGAGAATTTTATTTAAAAGAGCTTTTGTCGAGATTCTGAGTTTTTCACTTGGGAGCGTCTCACGAAATAAAATTTATATTGCTCGACAATTGAGAAGGAATGGACATTCAGAACACATGGAAATAGCACAAACTGCCCTGTTGTTATACACCAGGCACAGGGAGCAAAAAAGACCCAAAAAAAAGGGACCCAGTGAATATAACCAAGTGAATGCGTTGACATGTTTGTTCCTTTGATTATGCAACTATTTTGTGCCAAATTTTGTACAACATGCGTTAGGCCGTTGTGTCGTTGTAACCTCATGTTACATCATATCGCGATGTACTTGTGCGAAAGGCAGCGTCCGTTACGCTGTTATACGGAAGGGAACTAATGGTTAACACTTTAGTGCATGATTTACTTTTCTTTGGTTCTTTGTTTTCTCTGTTTTTGCTGTGTTCTATCACTTGCCCTTTTTTCTAGGTGTTTGATATATCGGACACTGGACGTTAAAGGGTTAAAGGCACAAAAGCGGATGTTATCTACTAATGACAATCTTTTTCTTCTCGGTCATTTATATGGGTATGAAATTTTTTTGAAATTCCGTCATTACTGCTTTCTTAGGTCAAGGATGGCCTGTGGAATAGGACCGTCATTGAAGTTAGATCACAAGATCCTGTCCATCTTCCTGTACGAGATGTCGCCGTTTACGATGTTGGTGACGTCGGAGAAGAATTTGGACTAGAACTAGGACGTGTTTGTTTTGCACCTTAGACAAAAATTCTTAGTATGGTGAAATATTTAGTGTAAACCGTTCTATATAGCAGCCCGGTGGGGTAGAGATCATGTACAATATTCCTGTCAAGGTTGAAGTTGCAGAATAGTTCTTGTGATGCCCTCCTAAAGTTTGTTTGAACAGTTTTCCGTAAAAATATGCCACTGTTTGCCTACATAATTTAGTGTGAAAGAGTGAATATATTTTGTTAAGATCATTAAATATTCACCAAGTTTAGAGATGTATTTTTGGCAATCAATTTCAGTACTCCGCAGTAGCATGTTTGGCAACACTTCATATACTCAAGATTTTGTGTACTCCGGCACATTTCGGAACGCACACCAATGATAAATTTTTAGTTCGCGCACCACCTTTGCTTGAAATTTTCGTAGCGCGAACCCCCTCATCAAAAATGCATTCCGCTCCGCCCGCTTAAGACGTCGTGCCCTACTATGAAGAGATTCCTCAACTTTGACGTGTGGAAGAATATCAGGCATATAACTGTATCTATATATAAAAGATAAATGCATTATAGTAAGTTACACGGATCGGGCAATTGTAAAAATCTTAGAGTGGCGAAAAAAGCCAAATGAAAGCTGGTAGAACGGTACATTAATTTGATTTATACAAATTCGTTCTTCTCTGTTTTACCCTGGTGAAACGGTGGATGAATAAATACAATACAGAAAATGGCTCTTGACCGATATAATTTGAGTGTTATGACGGGAATGACCGATTAGTTTATCGTATGGAAGATTTTCGAGAAACAGCTTCCAACGTCGTTCGAGGTTATCAAAGAGCTGACCGCGCTTAATTTTTCCTGTATGCAGTTTTTGAACATTGTCTTTGGCCTCATGAAATATCTTATTTTATGGTCATCCTTTAGCAGTTTATCTTGCGTAAGTTATGTTGGATTCACGTCAAGATTGTAGTGCCAAAATATTCGTATTCAAAGTCTATCTTTGCCATTGGCTGGTAGAAAGGTGGTTTTCCTTTCACAAATTTACTTCATTTTCCTTTCGAATTGTCGCTTCTCTGGTTGTGTAACAGCAACTCAGATAATTGTTTTTTCGCTTTATACAGTCTGGTATATGGCATGACATTGACATATTTTACTCAGAATCAAATCGTGAGATTGTTTTGATTTGAAATTAATATGTAGTGGATTCAACGCTCGGAGAGAATTGTTTCCTACAAACCAATACAAGTTTCCTTAAATTATGACGTCAGATATAAGATGTGACAACCTCGTACCCAGAACTATTTGTAAGGGGCTGGGCCCCAACTGCGTCCAAAAGACTTCTGTGTTTGCCATTTTCGAATTGGCTTCACTTGTTTATTCGACATTGACCACCATCCTGTATACAACTGGACTGCGTGGCCCCGATTACGTTTGAGTTGAGTGTACCCAGAAGTAATATTTCAAGTACGAGTTGGTGTTCTTCCTCCGATTTCTAGATACCGAGAAACGAGTTGAAAAACGAGGCGAAGCCGAGTTTTTTTAACGAGTTTCGAGGTATCTAGAAATCGGAGGAAGAACACTAAACGAGTGTTTGAAATTATTTCTGAAACGAACCAGTATTTTAGGCGAAAGTCCAGCCGAAAGTTGGAAAAATTCAGCTGTAATCTTCCTCCGATTTCTAAATACTGAATATGTATTTCTTTTGTTTTTTCTTCGTGAATTATTAATGAGTTTGAGAAGGATGTGTGATGAGCGATTTATGAGTCCTGTAGACAATTATGTTTTTCAGTATGCATAAGTCTGTCGAGGTTAAGGCAGCAACCTTGTCGTCGACCTCTTTACAGCTCATACAGTTGTAGGGAAACCTGCCTTTAAACAGAATAAACCTACTGCAATTTTGCAGTTTGACAGCAGTTGCCTGGCTTCAGCCAACAGGGATAAGGATCTGACTTTGTTCTTTACTAAATCGTTTTCCACTGAAGTATGCTCAGTTTGACACTCATACATCAACTGAGATTTGCGTATATAGAAGAGAGCCGAAAGAATTGAGATTCTCCGAATTTGATAATCCATTTTTGAATCAGCCGTTAACGACCGCAAGTAAAATTGCTGTTGACGATGACGTAGTTCAATCACGTCACAATTTCCCGACGAATTGCTTTCACGTTCACAAAGCAATGTTTACTACATTACCGGAGGCTGGCAGTTTTACCCGTAATTCAAAATCAACATTTTTTTTTTGTTCTGGTACTTAAGGATTTTTACTATCGCAAACAGGAACTACTGGACAAGACGAGAACATTCAGTTAAAATAGGCTTTACTACCAGAATTAGCTGTGCAGAAATATATTTTCGATACATCGGTCGTGTTTATATTAATTACAAAAGTAGCTCATATGACTTTAGTTAAGGCTAAGCAAACTGGGAAAGATAAAATAAGCGTTTGTGCGACTTGTTGATCAACCTAGACTGGACGAAAAGCCATGTATGTTGGAAATTCACTCCAGACCAGGCATCTCTAAAACACAAAACAAAAAACAAAAAAATTTATTCACACTACAAATAAGTGGTTTACGAATAATAACCAGAATAATAAGCAGACCAAAGTCGCATTATCAATGCTTGATGTAACTTTCAATGAAATTACGCAACATGATTGGTTGCTGAGCAGTCTTGAGTTCTACGGTAACGCTAAAAGGCAGCACGCTTATTCCCTACTGATTGATAAGTTTTGGGAGGAAAACCAACGAGTTGATTTTAAAAAAGCAGAACTGAAACAAATGCAATGAAAGATTTTAAGCTACAGGAAGTAGTGAAAAAGAAAAATACAAGGAATAAAAACGTCAGTAGCGTAAACAGAAAGTAGCATAAACGAGCTGGTACGTAAGGTAAACAAGGACGGAAAAAGCGTAAAAAAAAATCGGGGAAAGAAGTCGTAAGCTGTAATTTAAAATTGTAGATCATTGTCCGTTTGGAGACCCTTGGGATAGGTTTTTTCAATACGAAACTACCTCGTTCCAATGTCTTTCTGCTTAGTTCGGAAAAACTCCAGACAAATGGAATTTTGTATCTGGTTGTAGATACCAAGTTATTTGTGAGCATAAGAACATTCCTCACGTAGTAACTTAAATGTCAAGTCACTGTACTCCTTCCTGATCTGAAATCCAACTCTCATTCAAAAAATCTTTAAAATGGAGAAATATAAAATTCTCGGGATTTCGTAATCGCACAATTAAGAAAAATAAAATAGCCACTCATTTTGCAAAAAGCGTCCAGAATCCTTCCAGCGCAAACGAAGCGTTTCCCTCGGGTATGAAGGTATATACCACGGAGCTTGAATACCGTGAAACAAGATGCTCCACTGAGCATTCCCTGCACCCCCAACGTTCAGGCGAACGAAGTAACACTGATAATAGTAACTAAAGATTAAGTAAGTTTATTTTGAATTCAGTGACTTTCGGAGGTTATTGAAGAAAATTTGATTTAGGAATTCGGAATAAAATTCGCGTTGCTATGATGATATTAAACACTTTATTAACACTCAGACATCCTCGATTATATATACTCAAGGAAATAACATGGTGCAGTACGATTTTAGCAAAGTATTTTAAGAGATTGGTACAAGAAACTCATGGCACATTAAAAATTTCCCAAGGCCCAGTTGCCATGGCTTTCGGTTCGTAACAATGAATTGCGTCCCCCCGCGAATTCCTGGATCCACCAATGGAAGTGGCTTTACGGATTGTCTGTGTTGTCACCGATCATGGCTTTGGAAGAGGCAATGAGGATGAATTGTCCTATGCACATTTGCAGCAAGAAAGGCACAACCACGGAGGTTAAAATGTGTAAAAGAATATTGTGCTGGTGGAATCAGGGCGCAACAAGGTCTGTAAAATGCTTTTGTTTAGGAAGCTTTAAGTGTCTGTACTGACTTGTTCCGAAATCGCTCGTGATAATTTACTGTGGGTTATTGCGAATGGTGTGAAAAACTTGTATGAGAACTCAGCGTATTTAGCACGATGAGGCGGACATAATTTCGCTCAGGTGGTGCCTTAGTCTAAAAGAGACCTTGATCAGTGTGTTTGACTTTGTATCACACTTGTATGACGCTCCTGAGGTGCGAGCCTTTAGTGTCCTCAACGGTACTAATGCACGGGTCGTCTACTTGAAGATTTGTGGCGAACGAAAAAGGAAAAAACGCAGATTGTCCATTTTTTAACTCGGCGCTTGTCACAAGAAGCAGTCGAGTAACAATACTTCGCAAAGTTGGATTGTGCAGTAATTCATACCAGGACAGGTACGCATTACATTGAATCACAAAGTCAATATGACGGATGTTTTGCTATTCAAGTAAAAATAGGTTTAATTTCTGAGTTAAGTCGTCTTACTTTCATTATCACTATCGTCAGAATCCTCACCTCCAGGAAAGTCGTCAGGATCCTATAGAAAATGATCAAGAGGAAAGATTATAATCGTGGCAGAGTACTCCACGAGATCAGCTCTGACTTCCAGTAAAAAGTCTATTTGTGAGTTACGATGAACAGACGTTTTGCTGTTCACTTCCAGAAAATATAGAATCACTAGCGCCAACCTCAAACTCATTATCGCAAAAATACAATCATTTTATTCAATCGACATTCACTAGCGTAGATAACTCAACCTTTATCATAGCTATATAATTTAAGCCTATCCTTTTTCATAACTGACTTTTTTTAGTATTTCAATCAACTAAAACTCCTCTATGTATAGGTATATTTATATATATATATATATATATACATATATATATAGATATATAAATTTTTACCTACTGATTTATTTTACTATGTATAATTTCTAGGGAGGTCCACAAGTTTATCAGTCTGACTGTAATGCGTTTAACCTCGTAAAATAAAGTTTAATAAATAATAAATAAATACACAACCATTTGCATCGAAGGGTATTCTATAGCGCCAACAGACGACCATTAACATCATTCTGCCATACATTAGGGATAAAATTTTAATTATGCAAGATATTTCTCTTGCGTAATTGAAATTTTATTATGCCTAATGTATAGTAGCATTGTGTTAATGGTCGTCTGTTGGCGCTATGGAATGCCTTTTGATGCAAATGGTTGCGTGTCTACGTTAATGAATGTCGATTGAATAAAATGAATGTATTTTGCATTAATGAGTTTGAGGTTGGCGTTAATGATAGTTTATTTTCTGGTAATGAACAGCAAAAGGTGTATACATGTAGGGATTGTCATAACCTAAAATCGACCCTGCAATAGACTGGACAAAAGCCTTTTTGTGCAATTGAAATTTTATTCTCCTTAGTAAATAGAATGGCCGTCGACTGGCACTATTGAATCTCCTTTGCTGCAAATGGTTGCTTATTGATGCTAATTAATGCTACTTTTTAGGCAAAAAAATTTAATTGAACATGACAAAAGCATAAATGTCGATTCAATACGATGAATGCATTTTCGCGTTAATGAGTTTGAGATTTGCGTTAATGATAGTATATTTTCTGGTCATGAACAGCAAAAGTGTAATGGCGAAGTCTAATAACACTAACAAAAATTTGGCAATAGACTAAGCCTGATAAGCTATTACTTATTACTATCTTTACGAATTGTCACGTCAGCCGATTTCAAGCTTACGAATACTTTCGCCATTTCATGATGAGTTGCCCTCTTGCACCCACCGGGACGGTGTACGGTCATTTGAAGTCGGAGAAAGTTTAAAAATCTGAGGTGAGGTCACGTTCCCGCAGTAAGTTTTGAAATAAGAGTACTAAAATCGTTTATTCCAATGATTAAAAACAAAACTACATGACAAACACGAAAAATTTCAGTGATTCTGGATCACTCCCATCATATATATCACAGCTTTCAAATAAACGCGGCATGCTTCAATTTTTAGCAAGCTGAAGCAGCATGGATATCAAGGGAAAGACAAAAATACGATCCTTTAAAAGTGGCATCGTCAGTGCCGTGCAACCTCAACAGTTCAAGCTACAATGGACGAGGTACAAAAACTACTTTGGCCTGTTGAAAGAAAACAATTATACGGCAAACTATTACTGCGAGAGTGTAACTGATTCAGAACTGTTAACAGGACATATGGCATACCCACATACCTCTCCAAACATGAAAACAACAATCACCAGTTTTGTGTAATGGCAACTAAATCGATTCTTCAGTTAAATTTTTACACACTCGATAGAATTGTACATCGTTTGAACAACCAGTTTCTTAATGCAGAGGATAACCACGAATACTCTTGCACCGTAACAAATACAGTGCGTTCACATGAAGGAAGGACAAACGGGGAGGAAGCAAAACAACTTAATTCTGTTACACCAAGACCTGTGTCCCAGCCCTGACTGGTTGACGAAGAAGGTCTGAACACTAGAGCGATCAACTGTCCAAAATGAAAGGACTAATGAGGGAACAAGAACTAAACATGCTGATTATACTCAAATAGTATCCAGAACCAGCCGACAACTTTAAAAAGTACATAACGAAGCAAAATCCGAATAAAAGCGACATCTTTAGAAACCCAACGTTAATAACCTATACCTTGGGTTTTTCAAGATGACAGCGTTTATTTGGATTTTGCTTCGTTTTATACTCAAAGAGCATTTCCGACCAGTTGAAATGCTCACTCGTTTCAAACGTTTGTGCCAAAATAGGAGGGAAAAGACTTACTCTTTCGTCTGATATCTTCGTGAATGAAAGAACACAATGGTACAGGAAATAAAGCTTTGGTGAAACTATTACATGTATTTCAGTCCAGTGTTATATTGAAATGAACAAACGTAGAGGAAATGGAACGCTATACAGCTCGAAAAACTTCCATTCCTTGTGGCTTCTTCATCGAAAATATATCTGCCGTATTTCCAACGATATTCTCAGATTTCGAATAATAAGCTTCCGTGATCGATGAAGGACTGCCACATATTTTCCAAAAATAGTGTTTTCACGATCTTTAAAGTCATAACGGTTTCTGGGTGTAGTACAAACAAAGTCTCTGATTTTGCATGAATTATTTTCCTGAAAACGTGGGATTCCACGAGTGTTCACAGGTTTTTATCATCAAGAAGTATGGCCTGTAACAGTGGCTAGTGTTACCCACGATATGGCCCGGTAAACATCCTTTCACTTACACTTCCAGAAACATCACCCATCTGCCTCATCATCTGGAAAAAGGGACAAAAAGGACAAAGCATATAAGGTTTACGCAACCCAATCTTAAACCTAATGAAAAACTATCAAATGATTTATTGTACATACGTCTTCGAAATTATCGTTTACATTTGGTTCATCATCAGAATCATCTTCGTCTCTCCACTTGTTAAAGTCTGTTTTCAGGAAAGGAACCTTCAAAAAAAACCCCAAAAACAAACAAAATGAAAGGTTTGCCAGTGTATAATAAAAGACATACTAAAAAGAGGTCCACCATCTGTTTACCAACCTATCACCTTCTATTTCAATGAGCTGTTTGAAGGAGACAGGACCCGACTCCACGTCCTTTCTCTACCACATATGATTTTCCCCCTTACTGTACTTCCTTAATCCTCTAACACTCGGTTACCTTGTCACTACTACTCAGCAATCTAGGCCAGTAGGGACCTCCTTCTTTCTTTTTCAATACAAATGTCAGTTCTCTATTTGTTAAGTGTTGCTTTGATTCCTACAAAGACAAGCATAATATCACCGGTTATTGACCGTTAACCGATCGTTATTTGCAGCGCCGGAGCGCTTTTTTCTGATTTAAACGATAGGATCGCAATTATTCCCAGCATTACCGAGCTTTGTTTCAGTGTATTTTCATGCCCTCAATCCATCGCTCTACGTTGTTTGGTATTGTGGTATCGTTGTTTGGTATCATTGTGGTAAGTTATCTTAACCTGACAGAATACTTAGTAGTTTACTTGTTTGCAGTGATCTTTTCGCTCAAGATATAACTGTACATGTATATAGGTTTAAGACATTGCCATGTTAGTTTGGCTAATACTTTGAATACCACCAATACCAATAAACCAGTGGATTGAACAAGGTACATTGCAAATGATTCTGAACAGCTGAGATTTTAGTTTTACGGCACAAGGGTTTATTTAATGTATCGGCATTTACACCAGTCTACATTGCAAGCGTATAATATTGGCTTTCAATTGCCCCACTGACTTTCTCGGCATAATCATCCCAGCACTCACTACATGTAACTGGGTCAGAATGCACAATGGAGTTTTCCTTTGTGCCGAATCAACTTCTCAATGTGAATAAGCACTTTGGCATTTAACTAGATCTTTTTTCTTCTGCACATTTGCACGCCATTGAGAGGTAACCCAACGAGTCGTGTAAAAAGTGATAAGGATTTAAGATAGAAACTGAAATACAATGAAGGACTTAAAAAACTATCGATATAAAAGAAAATTCTTTTTCTTTTTTAAACTACAAACGCCTATAACAGACGTCTTACTTGAACAACGATGCTCTACTGAAGTGAAACCAGGTGAATGGACGCGTCAAAAAAAAAGCCAGGACGGCGGTCTTCTAACTACCATTTCAATGTGCTTTTCACTCGATCTCTTCCAAAAGGAAGAGCAATTGAGTAGTCAGGCAAACTTCTACGATATTCACCCTTGAGTTACTGTATAGTACCATATGGTTACAACTATAGGTTCCCTGTATACATGGATATGCAATCGAAGCCTTTCTGCAGTTTCGATACTTTGACCATAGAGATGTGCTAAAGTTGAAGAAGGGATACAGTACATCGTTTGTTTTTTAAATAAACCAACTACACACCCTGACTTCAATTCAACTTGACTTCAATTAAACAATATATAGTGACAATTATTATGCTGTTAATGAACAACTTCACTTACATTTGGGATGATATCTTTATATAGTGTGAATTCAAACCCATATTCATTTTGATCATGTCCACCTTTACCTCTATAAAGCAAGTGAATTGTAAATAAATAAAATGAACAAATAAATAAAAAACTAAATAAAGAAACAAAGAAATAATACTGTTATATAAATCAATCAATAAGTAAACAAACAAACATTCTGAGTAGGAATCATACTGCCTTTTACAGGACTTGGCTCTATTATGTCAGGTGTGTGAGTCTTGCATAAAATCTTGGCTTAATTACACTGTGAACAGCTGAAGACTGGATTGAAAACTATTGAAACTCATGAGATTGTTGAATTAATAATTGGATTAAGAAGCATGTATGGTTTTCAGTGTCTATGGATACTGTAATCCAAACAAGGAGAATAACATGAGATTATACTTAGGTCTTTGGAAGTCAAGTAGCAACTCCAGTGATACAAGTACCAGTATCAATGAAAAAAGAGGCAAGAGCAATAAGTTATGCTTGCCAGCTTAGACTCCCACAACTGGTGAGTGCTATTTGTTTTCTCTAAAAAAAAAAGTAAACGTTTTGTCTTTGATAAGCAACTAATTGTAAATGTATGTTCTTTTTGTAAAACTTCCTTTGTATTTATAGCTTGCATAATCTTTAACAAATGATTATGGGAATTTTAGCCAGATTTTACTGAGCAAGAGCACTGAAAGCTTAGTAGCAAACATCTGTCATTTCTACTTCATGTACAATGTACAGGTATGCTGCATTATACAACCACAATATGAGAGGTTAATGCAGCATGGCTATGGCATGTTTCTTGCATGAAACAAAGGTGACCATTTCCCTTTATTTTCACCTATTTCTATCTTCTACAAAAATGTCTGACACAGACCCCATTTTTGTCACATTATTGCAATTGCTATGAGTGTGCTACTCATATGTGTCGCTGAAAAAAAATGTGCAGTAAGTGATCACAGCAGTCATACAGAAACCATGTTTACAGCAATCCAAGGAACTGCATTTCATTGATTGTAATGATCATGATTGTTAAGGTAGAACAATTCCTATTGTGATGATCACAAACACTATTATGTTATAAAACCACCCTTTTAATCTGATGCTTTGCATTTGCTGGATAATTTTTGGAATACATGAACGTATGTGTAAGTATGAACACATGGTCTTGTTACCTATGAGTACGAGAGTTGATTGAAAAACAAAGTCCAACAGAGTAAAAGCTGATATTTTGATCTTAGATTAGAGTAGTTTTGTATTTTTGGGGGAACAAAATTGTCTTTTCTTGTTTGTTTCATTCCCTATTATATTTACATTTTACTGCTCTAGTTTGACCTAATCTAGTGAGAGCAATTTATGACAAATTACTTCTTTGCCAACATGATTGATAGTCTCATTGATTGCATTGCATCTTGGTTTAAACCTTCCAATCTAGTTTTGAAGAATTGTATTTTCTGGATGATTATCTGCATGGTGTATTACCTGCACTAGTCAAATTTATGGTCAGAAAAAAACAAACTATGTTGACAGATCACTAACATCTCAATCATGCCCTTGCACAATGTCATTGTGGCTGTGAAACGATGACATGAACTCAAAGGAGTAGCTCTGGTGATGGTGTTTTTCACCAGGCCAGATGAAATGTGAGGGATTAATCAAAGTGGAGTGAATTGAAGATAATTCTTAATTTTGAATTGTTCAATTGAAATTGATATGCAGAATGGTAATATCTTTTAAGCCATGAGAAATTTGAGAGAAATTCCATGTGAATTCTCTTGTGACCTAGTAACACACAGCATGGTACACAATACTGGGTCCAAATTGCAAAGGCTTTAAAATTTATGCTATAATTCAAACTGACTGTTTTATATCTTTGAAATGTACTGTTAGTTTAAAGCTTGCTATTTGCTGGTGACGGAAATACTGAAACCGTGGTCAGAACAAGAAGCAAAAATAAGCTTGGCACAAGTAAACCTGACAGCCCTACTTGCTAATTTTTGCATAAACCCAAAATTCTGTGAAGCAAACTGATAATTACTCCAAAGGAACTAAAAATTTCCTAAATTTCTTTATTATTTGGAAGACTTGCACAAGCATTTAGAATTATTAACCTGACACCATTACTGTGCAGCACTTGTGATGATTTGATAACAAGATTTTTGCCAAATGTAGATGTCAAAATAAAAATTTGTTATCATATTACCCACACTGCTATATTACCTCCAGCAGCTTCAAAAACAGAAAAATCAACAGATAACCTGCAGGTAATCACCTGGAAAATATAGTACAATAATAAAATGTAGTGGATTTACTGCAAAGCCTCACGGCTGTCAGGGTTCAAATTAATCATTCAAAAACAGTTCGTGATTTTTCAGAAATTTAAAGCTTGATTGCAGAAATTATACCATGTTAATTGCTACATTTTAACTAATTCCTCATTTGCAAAAAATATGCAGATATATCTTGTTGTCTAACATGACAGTTCTTATCCTCAATTTCAGTTTCTAAATCTTGCATTATAGACCATGTAGCATCAACAACTTTTCAATCATCATCTAGTTTTCTGTGTTTTACTTGGTATTAGTGTGATGAGACCATTCATTCCAAAACTTTTAGTTAGTAAAAGACGTTTTGGAAGTATTAGCCACAATTTAGAAATGAAATGTCATGGGAGGATTTCCTCACTCATTTCAATTTAGCAATGGCGAAATGGATGAGTAGAATTTCAAATGTGTCAAGGACATTTCTGTGTTTGAATGAGATATCACGATTGTTTAAACCTTTTCCCACACATCAAATTCACATCAAATTCAAATCATTTTGCCACTTCTGTACAGCATTTTTACTGGCATCCTTCAGTATGTTTATTAGCCTGAATAACTGCATGAAAAAGTTTGTATACCAGACAAATTTGCCAGTGTCGACAATAATTATGCAAAGAAATATGGTGAATATACAGCCCTTGAAATTTCTCTAAATCTTTGACAGCAAAAAATTGCCGTCGATATTTTAGAGTTCAGCGGCAACTCGATGGCAATTTTTTCCCTCGGGTTTATTGTAAGAGGAACTCTAAAACATATGTTGTAAGCAGCTGAATAATAAAAAAACAACTCAAAACTTTCCTATTTTAATATATAACTAGTCGTACTAAATGTTGTTATCACTAACAGATACGCAAGTAAAAAGAACAATGTCAATGAACAAACATCAGTCCATCTTAATTAATCCTCGTCTGTTTGAGATTCTGATTCAGAATCACAATGAGAATGAGGAAGCAAATTTGGGTCAATCGTCTCAATAGTTGTGGATTCCTTTTCTCAGTACTCATCGTCAGTACTTTATGTAAGGCAATATGTAAGATCCATTTGTTAGTAAACAATGGTATTTAACGTTGCCATGAAAACATTTATCATCGTCGAGCAATGATGAGGAATAAAATTCAGGAAATCTGTAGATAATCATTTGTTCATAACATAGCACTTGAGTTTCTTAGAAGAATTGATGAGATTCAGTAGGCAATAAGCACAAAAATCTTCGATGGCAAAAAATTGCCATCGATAATTTCATTTTTGGCGGCATTATCGACGGCAATTGCCTTTTGCTGTCGAAAATTTCGAGGGCTGAATATAAGAGAAAGCAAATTCCTAAAAAGAAGGCCATCTTTTAACTTAAGATTTAAGTTAACGAAAGATGAAAACTGTGAAATGGTGATATTTCGATTTTATTGCAAAATCATCTTCAGACCAAGTGAACTAACATAAGTGGACCTAAGGTTTATATATACATGGGAAAAGTGATTACATCATTGATGAAGAATTGAGGAAATGCCTATTCTATTTACAATGATTGATTGTGTCAGTAAGTGACAAGTGTTGACACCTCAGGATGAAATGACAAGATGTCAATGGATAAATTATGGATAAACTAAAAGGAACTAATTAAAGAGTGAGAGTTCATTGCTGGCTTTAAGACCAGAGTTTAATTGCGGCTTAAGATATTTAATATGTAGAGCTTCCATAAATAAAAGTTGGTTAGGATTAATAGAATAATTAGAGTAAAGGATCTTATAGTTGTTGAAAATGAGATTGTGCATGGATGAAGTAGCGTCAAAAGAAAAAGGAATATCATTTGGTCTGTCATATTGTTTGCATAGGTCAACAATGAAATGTGTGTTTTCACATTGAAGAAAGTGTTGTGCAACTGCACTTGTGTTATGTTGAGTGGCATGTTCAGATAGAAGTTTTTGTAAACAATGGTCGGTCTTTCCAATGCAAGATTTTACCAGATTACATGCCCTGGCTGTAATGCAAACAATATGACAGACCAAACGATATTCCTTTTTCTTTTGACGCTACTTCATCCATGCACAATCTCATTTTCAACAACTATAAAATCCTTTACTCTAATTATTCTATTAATCCTAACCAACTTTTATTTATGGAAGCTCTACATATTAAATATCTTAAGCCGCAATTAAACTCTGGTCTTAAAGCCAGCAATGAACTCTCACTCTTTAATTAGTTCCTTTTAGTTTATCCATAATTTATCCATTGACATCTTGTCATTTCATCCTGAGGTGTCAACACTTGTCACTTACTGACACAATCAATCATTGTAAATAGAATAGGCATTTCCTCAATTCTTCATCAATGATGTAATCACTTTTCCCATGTATATATAAACCTTAGGTCCGCTTATGTTAGTTCACTTGGTCTGAAGATGATTTTGCAATAAAATTGAAATATCACCATTTCACAGTTTTCATCTTTCGTTAACTTAAATCTTAAGTTAAAAGATGGCCTTCTTTTTTGGAATTTGCTTTCTCTTATATTTTTTGAAGTTGTCAGCTGGTCAAGGTTTTTGGACAAATATGGTGAACTTGCAATACAAGTATGTTCAGTACTCTATTACAACATGACCAGAAAATATATCACAGCTAACCAAATATACCAAAGAATCACAACTATTACAGTACCCCAGCTATATCAGAAAATCCCAATTTGTGATTTTGCTCAAATTATCTAAAATACCATCATCGATCATAAAAGTTGAAATTTGAATCTTGAATTACAAATTGCTATTTTGAACCTTGGCTCTGCCATGACAGGAGCATGCAATACCACAGTATACAAGACTTTCTGTTGGTACTGGAGTACATGAGATTTTGATTATTTTCTAACTTTACAAAAATGTAAAAAATAAAAAAAAAAGTTGCCCTCCTGCATCATATTTCTTGTGTGATAAGGATAATAATCTAACGTTTTCATGTCATCTCAATTTGCCATCATTTACATCTGAAAATGTTATTAAACTGACAAACTGGCCTGTTAAGGTCCAAGTAGCCAAAGGAGTGTCCCTAAACTGTTAAGATGGCTCCCATACGATAATTTTTAACAGGGAATTGGTAACCAAATATGGTTTATATGCATGCATAGGTAGTAACCTTCTGAAGTTGTTATTATGTTATGACAGCACCATCTATTTCAACACAAATACATTTTTTGATGTTTCCTTTTATGAATTGTGTCAAAATTTGACAAAAAAAGCAATCAGGATAAGTAATTTCCAAATTTTTCATAGGACTGAATATATTTTAAATTCAATAGACTTAATGCAAAAACCATGTCTTGAAAAGCTCCTCTGACACTTGGCAATGTAATTTTTCAGTGAAATATCTGACTTCATGCCAATTTTTGGAAAAAATTCACGAAAGAAAGCTGATGTATGGTGAAGTTCCAACACTACTGCAACCTGGTTATGACACTTTTTGTACAATTGGATACACTCTCCACCAAACTTACAATTATTTTAAAGATTGAAATGCCTGTAAATAGATACCATACTAATTGCAACCTGTCTAGCTAGAAACTGTAGGAAGCTACCTTAAGTATACTTAGGCATGTTTATTCCAGATTTGCTGTAAATTCAACGAAATGTGTTTAGTCACAATTTTAAATAATATGATTGTCTCCTCCTTCAAACAATTCGGTAGCTAACAACATGCATTTTAGAGTTCAGAGCATAAAGAAACGCACGCATGTTGTATATCTTGTCAGTTGCAGTTGTTGGCCATCCGATGCATAGACAGCTGGTTATAATCCAGCTCATCCCACGTTCAAGACTGCATTACAGTAACGATAATTCGTTTGCTTCATAATTCCAGTGCCTACCTGAATGTCATTTTATTTTGTTCCAGTTTAATTTCAGGATTCTTCGCGTCTTCCAGACAAATTGTTAAAAAAATAATGTCCTTTCTCTGAGCCCATATCACCAATGGATGTAGAAGTCTATAGCATAAAGAGATATAACATCATTATTATTCCAAAGACGAAATAAGAAAGACGAAATAATATGAGATATATTTACTTTTGATCAGCCATATTTCATCTAAGATTTCAAGCGCTAATTCCTGCCACACGAGGAACAAAGTGAAACTGGGACTGGCACAAGGTGCCTGGCCTTTCGCGATCCTCTTACCAGGCTCTTTAAAGGCGCAGCCCGGTGTGTATCTTGAGTTTCCACTATTGTTTCAGTATTCTGAGAAAAAAACTAAAGCCCGCGTCGTACAGCAGCAGGAAAATGGTCACTGACCACTTCAATGCTCGGTTTACCAAATCGTGATATAATTTTACTCAGTTTAACAACATGAAGTAATTTCCACGGTTTGTTCAGCACTTTTCATTTTTCGGGTCTTAACAGCTATTCCCGGCCCTGCCGTTGGGTTGCAAGTCGCTCCAAGCAAGAGTTAAAATTAACTACACTTTTAATTCTGGTTTTAAGGATTTCCCTTTTTCTTGGCCACTTGAGCAGAACGAACTTCAAACTTCAAAGTGCATGGCAAGTTTTAACACGAACTCCTCAAAGATCAAAATATTGTCAGTGAACACTATTGGGAAAACTTTACTGATAGTTCCAAACTTCCCTGATTGCCAACATGAAAAATAACAAAATACACCAACGACGTTATGACAACCTACAAGGGGATAAAATTTCAGAGGCATTAGTGCATTTTCGTAGTCTTTTAATGTACAAGAAATTTTCACTACGTCGCCCTCTTATTTTGGTGCACCGGGGCAATTGCTCTCCTTTGCCCACTCCTTGCTAAGCCATTAAAACTACTCCTTGCTCTGGTTAAGTAATGTAATGTTGATGCATTTTTTTCCAGTGACATTTAAGTTAATTGTATACATGTATCCATAATTTGAACATTATTAAAGGATTTGTAATTGCAATCTGTTGACGAACACGATTCTAGTACAAAGGCATAGGGAAGATTTTTCCTAATTGGTCTACAAGAGCCTATCACACTTTGACTTCACGAATGACGACAAACTCAGTGGCGGATTTAGGGTACGTCAAATAGGTCAGCCGACTAAGGTGATTATCTCACTATTCTAAGATATCAGATTGACTTTGCGTCGCATATTTGCCGCTGTGATGTTGTCAAATAGTTTTGTTTACATTGCCGAATCTTAATTCCCGGCGTCGTATTTATCTAGTGTGTTTGTTATCTCCGGTAACATTGGCGAGCATCAGAATCACGCTCTAGCTGGTTTCTCGGTCAAGTTCAACCAGTTTGCCGAATCTTTCGATTGTATTCGTCTTTGCAATTGGCTGGTTTGTTGAAACTCCATTTTGTAATGATATGACACTTAGTATTCCGAAATTATTAATAACAGACTAATTAGTTAATGTTACAACAAAGCTGCAACATGAGAACACAGGTCAGTTGTCACTTGAGTTCATGAGAGCTAGGATAATAAAATACCACAGATCATAACATGGTGTCAGGCGCGGGATAGATTAACAAAGGCGTAGAAGAAGGCAAGATGAACAAGTTAAATCCACCCAAGGAACTGCGATTCGATGGAAACCTTAGCCAGAATTGGGAGCGATGGAAAAAAGAATTCGAATTCTACATGACCGCTACAGGGTCGAACGATAAAGATGAAGACGTCAAAACTTCCAGACTTCTAACTACAATTGGAGAAAGAGCGCGAGAAATCTATTACACCTTTACCTTCGAAAACGATGAAGATGGCATGAAATTGGAACCAGAACTAAGAAAATTTGATGAATACTTGAATCCCAAAAAGAACATTCCATACCTGAGATACAAGTTCTTCTCATACAACCAAAGCGAAGGACAAAACATTGACGACTATGTCACTGAACTGAAACTAAAAAGCACGCATTGCGAATTTGGATTGCTAAAAGAGAGCCTCATAAGGGATCGAATTGTCGCTGGAGTGAGGGATACGAGAGTGCAAGAAAGATTACTGCGAGAACCTGACCTGACACTTGATAAAGCAATGAGCATTTGCAGAGCAGCTGAAGAAACAAAGAAGCAATCGGAAGAAATGCAGTCTAAAACGTCGCCAAATCAACTCGACCAACTACGCCACCGAAAGGACAAACCGCGAAACAGAGGTAAACAAGATAATCAAAGAAAACGTGATAGCCTAAGGAAAATTTGTCGATACTGTGGAAATCAACATGACAAAGGACGCTGTCCCGCCTATGGGAAATTATGCAAGAAATGTGGAAAGCGAAGTCACTTTGCAAAAGTATGTTTATCAAATCAAATAAACGAAATGAATGCGAGAGATGACAACCATTCTAGTAAAGAAAGTATTGAAGGTGGAGACAACTTATATATTGGCACCCTCAATAGCGAAGAGAAATCAACAAGCCACTCCCTAAGACAAGAAGAAAACGCGCGCCATAAAGTCGAAATATGTGAAAAGCAACATGATTCGAATACATGGACCGTATCAATTGATACATCTGGATTACTCGTCGAATACAAAATCGATACAGGAGCACAAGCCAACGTAATGCCACAAAGCATATTCAAACGACTTCCAAAACAGCACAAATTACACCAAACGAAAGAGAAACTACTCGCTTATGATGGAACAGAAACACCAATCACAGGCAAATGCATACTACGACTAAAAAGAAAAGGAAAGATTGATTATTCGATACAGTTCTTCGTCGTCCCAATTAAGTCGTCTCCGATCCTAGGACTAGCAACAAGTGAACGCCTCAACCTTATTAAACGTGTCAAGCAAATAAAGCGAACTTCCGACATTACACAACATTATGGACAAGTATTTGGAGATATTGGTTGTCTATCTGGAGAGCACCACATCAATCTGAAAACAGATGCAAAGCCGGTGGTACACCCTCCTCGCAAAGTACCGTACCTATTGAAAGACAAGCTAAAAGCTGAACTTGAACGCATGGAAAGAAACGAAATCATCGACAAAGCAGACGAACCGACCGATTGGGTGAATTCTCTAGTTATAGTCGAGAAGCCTAATGGAAAACTGCGAATATGCCTTGATCCATACGATCTAAACAAGGCAATAAAGAGAGAACACTACCCAATGCGTAATGCTGAGTCAATCATGGCAGAAATGGCAGATGCAAAATTCTTTTCGAAGTTAGATGCGTCAAGTGGATATTGGCAAATAAAAGTCGATGAGGAGAGCTCAAAGATCCTAACGTTTAACACCCCATTTGGCAGATGTAAATTTAAGAGACTTCCCTTTGGAATCTTAAGTGCAAGTGAAGTCTTCCAGAAGAAGATAACCCAGATACTTGAAGGCATTGAAGGCTGCGCAAATGTTCAGGATGACATCATCATTTGGGAAAGGACCAAAGAAGAACATAATGTTCGCCTTTCGCAAGTCCTCGAAAGAATTGATAAATCCGGTTTGAAGTTAAACAAGGAAAAATGTGTATTTGGTATCACACAAATGACCTTCCTCGGTCACATATTCTCAGATCAAGGCGTAAAACCAAATCCAAAAAAGATCACAGCGATCACGAACATGCCTATACCAACCAACAAGTCGGACCTACAAAGATTTTTAGGAATGGTCACATATCTTGGAAAATTTATTCCAGATCTTTCATCCAAGACAACATGTCTACGACAACTATTAGAGTCAAGCGCTGAATGGCAATGGACCGAGCATCAAGATGAAGCCCTTAAACAGCTCAAGAAAGAAATATCGTCAAGCCCCACTCTCAAGTACTACGACCCTAAACTACAAACCATGATATCAGTCGATGCATCAAAGTATGGCCTAGGAGCAGTTCTACTGCAAAAGCATGAATCACGGGCCCCAGTAGCATATGCCAGCAGATCTCTGACGAAAACAGAACAAAACTACGCACAGATCGAAAAAGAGACTTTGGCAATAGTGTTTGGCACTCAACGATTCCACGATTACGTATACGGCAAGCCTTTCGTTGTAGAATCCGATCATAAGCCTCTCCAACCCATCTTCTCAAAACCAATTGCAAGTGCCCCTCCAAGAATCCAGAGATTCATATTAAAACTCCAGAGATACGACATGACAATACAGTATACCCCCGGAAAGAACTTACCCGTTGCGGACACTCTGTCAAGAGCATACCTACCTCCACTACCAGAAGATGAACTTAATTTAGAGAGCCAAGTTCACATGGTAATATCCAATCTACCGATATCCGAAACGATGCTTAGTAAATTTCAACGTGAAACCGCGAAAGACCAAGTCCTACAGAAGCTCAGCAGTATCTTAAAAGATGGATGGCCAGACCACAAAGCACAGCTTCCAGTTGAACTTACACCATACTTTCCATTCAGACAAGAAATCACCGAAGCCAACGGAATCATCATGAAAGGAGAACGAGTGATAGTTCCCTCGACCATGAGAATGGACATGAAAGAGAAAATACACGATGGACACCTGGGAATCGAGAAATGTAAATCTAGAGCTAGAGAAACATTGTTCTGGCCTGGGATGAACATGGAAATAACGGAAATGATTAAAGGATGCAGTGTATGCCAGGAACATAGAAAATACCAACAGAAAGAGCCTCTGATGCCGCACAATCTTCCTACGAAGCCTTGGGAGAAAGTAGCAACAGATTTATTCAAGTTTCAAAACAACGACTTTGTGATTGTTGTCGACTACTACTCCTGTTATCCAAAAATAGCAAAGTTGGACAACACCAGCAGCAAACAAGTCATCCAGAAACTGAAGTCAATATTCTCAAGACATGGCACACCACGCGAAGTAGTCTCTGATAACGGGTCACAATACAGCAGCAAAGAGTTTAAAAAATTTACCAGAAAATGGGACTTTATCCACACCACATCGAGCCCAAAATACCCAAAGTCAAACGGAATGGCAGAACGAGCGGTTCAAACTATCAAACAGCTTCTCAAGAAAGCTACCAAGAAGGGAGAAGACCCGTACATAGCAGTTCAAGCACATCGAGCATGCCCAGATCCTAACGGAGGACCGTCGCCTGCTGAACGACTGTTTGGAAGAAAGATTCGAACAAGACTTCCATCATTTCAACAGTACACCCAGACACATAATGAGAACAACAAGTACCTCTTAAAGAAAACAACCCTGATGGACAAGCAAAAAGAATACTACGACAGAACAGCAAAGAAACATCCATCACTTAAAGAAGGATCAACGGTTCGTGTAAATAAAGACGGCTCATGGCCAGTCAAAGCAAGAGTGATTGAACAAGACCAACACCCGAGATCTTACAAAGTCCAAACAGAAGAAGGCAGAGTGTTAAGACGAAATAGAAGAGATCTACTTCAAACAAATGAACCATTCATACAAGCCAACGCAGACATCGAAGTACCACTTACTGAATATCATAACACGGAGAGAGAAATTCAAAAGAAACGAAACGACACTCCAACAACGAAAACAGATTCCGGAAGACAATCAACTATGGTAACCACACGTTATGGACGGGTTAGCAAACCGCCTTGACTATTATTATTGATTCGTACACGTTTATACACGATTAAACAGTATTGACTTTCTAGTTCAAATTTTGTTAAACTTTAAGAAAAGGAAGATGTAATGATATGACACTTAATATTCCGAAATTATTAATAACAGCCTAATTAGTTAATGATACAACAAAGCTGTAACATGAGAACACATAGGAGTTGTCACTTGAGTTCATGAGAGCTAGGAGAATAAAATACCACAGATCATAACAATTTATCGTTAGCCGTGATTGGTTTGACCAATTTCGCTGCCCCTTTTGCCGAATCTTCATTTTGTTTCACTTGCTCTGATTGGCTCAACATTGTAAGATGCTGCTTAACAGCATCAGCTATTGGCTTAGCGGTATAAACTTTGAAGTTTTTTGCCGAATTTGTGATGTCATCATGCCGAGTTTGCTGAGCTGTCACCTTGCCGAAAGTATCACATTTCATCGGTCGTCTTCTGATTGGTCATTATCGTAAACAGTGTTTTGTTGATTTCGAAACGCTTACACTACCGTGTGGAGATCGTTTTCAGTGACAGTCTTACGGTCCTTGAACATGTTGTCTACGAGCTTTTTGAAACGCTTTCTTACAGCACTTGACAGCAATGATGGTAAGACCTTGCTTTTCATCTGTGACACTGTTGTCGGCATTAAGCGTTCGCAGTCGTTCTGTTGATGGTAGTAAACGTCTGGATAATAATAGTAATTTTGGCGCCGAGTACTATGCAGAGGGTTCAAGAAGACACGGATTGTCCTCAGGTAAAGTGGTCTTTATGATCAGATTTTCTTAAAATTTAAACAGGAAGATTAGACTTATCATTGATTGAGGATATTATAATACTGGTTAATACCAAAGAGTAATTTAGATTATGTTTACCCGATACTGTATGAAATGGAGCAGAAACAAAATTGAATGATAGGCCTTTTGTTCTCGCGATACCGGCGTAAAATGCCGTGGAATTGCAATCGTAACTGTAATGATTTGAATCCTTAATCCTAACTGGAACGACGGTATGCCCGGCAATGTGTAAAGACTTTGTTATTCAGCCCAAGATTGTATACTGCTCCTGACACCTGTATTGAAGACTCTGGCGCACCATTGTCCGTCTGTCAGGAAAGTTTTGTGATGTCACAAAACTGTTAACAAAAAGCCAAATCAAAAGTTTGCTTCGGTTCCTCTGCTGATTCTCTTACTTCAGCCTGTCGCATGTGCAGAATGTTCTGATTTACATATACATATACTTGTACTCGCTTTTGGTTGGTCCGGACCGATTTAAATTCAACTCAGTAATTCAAATTCAAATTATGATTTGTTGTAAAATGCATGTAATTACCACATGAGAAACAGTGCGTGTTTTGTAGTAACTCCCCCCCCCCCCACTGCAAAGAAAATTCAAATGTTTGACTAAGGTGATAAAAATCCTAAACCCGCCACTGTGCTAGATTTCAGAAATTGAGATTTCAAATGGGGTCATGGTCACACGAACATCATAAAAACTGAAATGAGCATGTACCAAAGCCAAAATTCTCCAGAAACGTGTTAAATAGATTAAAACTAAAAGTCAAGGAGACCCAGCATCATAGCGTTGACTGTTTTCCAGAAATTTTAAAAAACATAGGGGGGGTCATATTGACACCCCCCGTGGGAAATAGGGTTAAGGATAAATGGACATATTGTGTCTCCAATACCTTTGGACACCACGTGGCTCGTCAAACCTCCTCTGCCAAATTTAGGGGTTGATTAGATGAGAAAATTTCAGCCCGGCAGACCGGGTTGAAAAAAGTTCCGATCACATGAAATATTTCAGCCCTGGCTGAAACTGAAATCAGGAAGTGAACCCAGGCAGGAATTTGTTGGTAGCCTCTGTTGTTTTGGCAATTTCCATCTTCCCACGCCTGTCAATCCTCTTTTCAGCCCGGACTAAAGTTTTTTTTTTTTGCGCGATTACACGGGATTTTTCAGCCCGGGTAGCTCAAACTAGGCTTTTCAAAAATTCTTTTGTGTAGGTTTTTTTTCGGAGGATAAAACCCCCAAAAGAACAAAGAAAATCGACTTAATCGTGTTTTAACTTTGTAAGGATGGGTGTCCTGTATACAGGACATCAAGAACAAAAGAACTAGTGAAAGAACAAAGCGAACGCAATGAAAGAACAATTAACAAAAGAAATCGAATTTAACCTGTAAAGGGTTAATACTCAAAACACCACTGGGAAAAATTTATAATAACAATTTTGCAATTAATAAATCGAAATGCGTGAATTTGTAATCAAGACATTGCATAATGAGAGAAGGTATTTTTTTTTACCCCAGTACTTACCTACCATCATACCATGACAAATTTATGTTAGAGCAGTAAGAAATCATTTTGGGTCATAATGACAGATATCGCCGTTAAATGTCGTGCCTAATAAGACCATCATCACGACACAAAACCGGTTTCTTTCAGAGTGACCAAATTTTCCAAAAGTCAATTGCAAACGAAAACGGTTGTTTAAAATAAATTTTGCGATTTCTTGCTTCTTTTTAAACTCCGGGAGGCTTACGAGGGAAAGTATAGGCCGAGTTTTGTTTAATCAATGAATTTTTTCTAATATAAGCCAGTATTAGGTCTATGGACAGAGGATGAATTTAAATGTAGTACCAATACTGAAAACAACACTAAGAAAGTTGCAAACCGTCTTTATTTGTTAAAGATACTAAAGACCCACGAGGGTCCTAGGTAAGGATTATCACCATTCCACAATAGACCGGCATGCATTCAAATGCTAAAAAAACTTATCTAGAGGGCAACTTCACCGTTTCGACGTTCAACAGATCGAATAATTTATTGATATCCTTTTGTTTATAAGTACTTTGTCTCCAATAAAGGAATAAATGCCAGCGGCCTGTACTGTATATCAATCTGTTCAGGAACACGGTAAACAACTCTGGTGAGGGGGATTAACGGAACTAGGCATTTCATGAGGTCAAATTACAGACCAGATAGATATCTCATAAACTGCATGGCTTTCAAACAATGAAAATTAGATTTGATGAGGGAAATTTTCGAGTATCATGGTCATACAATTTAGGCCTGCTAATGGGAATCGAACCCGCGACCCTGTTAATCTAGTGTAGTGCTGTCAACCAAACTACGAAAGCCATTGCCGAAGAGCTTGGCCACGGGGTCGCTTCACCGGCATCAGCACCATTATAAACACGAAATGAAATAAATTATATAAATGACGAGGTCATTGAACTGATCATATCGTTTTTACAAAAAGAAAATTCCATGTATAAAAAATAAATCTGGCTTTCATTTGTGGAAGCACTGGAATATGATGGATACGTATTACCTCAATCAGAAAAGCCATAATTAAGAAAGGAAAATATTGGATTTGGAGTGCAGTATAAATGAATAGGGCTGTTCACATTGATGAATTTTCACATTGAATGAATGTTCACATTGATGAATTGGTATTGATGAATTTTCCAGTGAAGACCTATGTCTCTTTAAACTTTTCTTGTTGATTAATTAACATGAGTTAATGGATACATAACCTCAAACTAAGCAATGTTTGCAGAATAAGACGTAAGCGGCGTGCTCTGTATACCAGTTAACTGAGTGAAGGATGTAAGGATCTCTTTTTCTTTGGAAAACATCTACAAAATTGAAAGAGAATATCAAAGTAGAATATAAAGTTCGTGATCTAACGACCTATTGGTGTTTTACAGTAAGCTAAGAAATTTCTTAGAATTTAGGAATCCCAGTTTCTGAGTAAATGAATGCTCAAGTAAACTGTTCGAATTGGCTGCCCAGTCAAGCCTCATTCGGGTGGAACCCGGCCTGGGGCGAATTAAAACACACGACTAAAGTACTTTACACCCCAGGTCTCTCACATTTAGTTGCCTTCCAGATTCTCCACCATACTTTGAAAAATAATGTTCTCGCTTGTCTACCAGGATTAACATTAGATCTTCTCCGTATTTATAATCAGTAAGTCTTAACTCTTTCCGGTCCGTACCCGACTTTTTAATTTTACTCTCGCTAACGCCAGACCATTTTACTCGTTAAAGGGAGACGTCCCGGAGGGGCAAGGGTTAATAAAACATCTCCGCGGTTCAAGAGAAGATAAATTTCCCAGTGATTTCTCAATTATTGTTAATAAAGTTTCCTGTAAATCTTTAATAAACCTAATATTTAAACTTATCTAGTCTGAAAAATATCTTATCTTATATACTGAAGCTACAAAACAAAATTTACTAGGTTTCGCACGACTTCAACTTCGGTCAATGTTTGCCATCAATGTCTTTGGTTTGAAAGCAGAAAAAAATAACTTAGGTCTTGATAATAAAGTTCTGACATCGTGCTCAGTCTCATCCAATTACTGTGCATTGAATGACTGACTATCATTGCCAGGTAACAGTTTAGTAAAAAACAAAATATCAGTTGTGGTTTCAAGACGTGAATTTTTGGTTCAATTTTTTTTATTTCGTAAGCATTTTTTAAAAGTCGAGCGGGAGAGCTGCACCGGACTTATAACACGAGGCGATAGCCTGGTGTTTTAGATTCGATAAAGCACGTACCGCAAACTTTTTAAATGATTTATAAAATGAACCTCTTAATACGCCAATTGGTAAGGAAAGTTTGAAAAATAATGTCTTCTCAGAGAGAAAAGGAGAAAGGAGGAGAAAGGAGAAGAGTAAGCGTGTTCTTATCACTTTTAGAGATTCGACACGGTTAAGATTTGTCTTTGTATTTTACTTAAGAACTACTAATGAGTTTTATAAAAGTAATTAATACTCGTAATCAACCTTTTGACTCTCAAAGACCTTTTAAAGTTGAATAAAACTATTAGGCATTAACCAAATGTCGTACATTCGAAAAAAATATTTAACTTCATAAACCATGGCAATGTACAACATGCATGAACAAAGTTTCATGGAATTTCGTTGAATACTCATCCACCCCTTACACAGATGTACTGGATTTTCTCATAGCTGAAACTGTTGCGCCAACTAAATGACATCATAGAGTATCTCATCGGCCAATCAAACAAATCCAAATATCTCAAGAAGTAAATGAGATATTGAAAAGCAGTAAATGCCATTCATTATCAAGTCAAGAGTTCTTTCACTGAGAACAAACTTAATTTTCAGAAGATATTCACTTTAAGTGCAAGAGTAATTCTCGCGGCAACTTAAAGCTTCCTCGTGAGGATAAGCAGCGCTTATCCTCAGTCGTCAGGGTAACAAGAACTGAAACTTCCATCACTATCCATAATGTTCCCAGTTGGCTCGACATCACAATAACCGATTCCTCTTACTACGTAAGCTAAATACAACTACCAGACTACTTTGCGTTTTTTTTCATTTTCATGCAACAATCGAATTTCTAAAGCGAATGGAAAGACAACTGTTTTGATTAACATTACAAACAAGATTTCGGAAGGCATTCTGGTAGTTGTATTCAACAAATGTATAAAGGCAACAAGCCATTGGTAGACCACCAGTCTCATCACCCGAAAACGTCAACTTTTTTAGTTGACTTTCACAGTGTAGGAGAGTCACGCAATTTTCATTTCATGTTCCCGTGAGGATCTTGAAATATGTACATGCATATTCAACCCACCTTTTCCCATTCATCTTTAGTCTTGTGTGTGTAGCCCAATAAATGGCAGATACCATGAGTAACAAATACCTGCAGAAGAGAAGGAAATTTTACTGACGTGTAATAGCACGGATTAAATTAAATTTGTTCGGCTTCACTCAGGTACTTGGACCATGTAGCACTGTGTAAATACTCTTGCAATGATATTGCCTAATTTTAAGGAGTTGAAAATGGCCATTTTAGTATATGATTGCCATAAAAGTAGAATTACATTCTGATGTAACCAAACTTTGTCTATCACTTCCATGTATAAAACGGATAACGTAGCTAATTAAATAATACTTCCCTTGGGGCAAGCCTTGCCTTACCAAGTTTTAGAAACTGGATGCTGGTTATCTACTATCTGACATGACCCTATGCACCAAAGGGACCTATTGTAATTCAATATTCTTTTAGGTGCATTTAAATAAACCTTGTGAGGCTCAAAAGGATAATTATAAAATACATAAAGGAATATTAAATTGGTAGCCATTTTTGCATTAGTTTGAAGAAATATTTCAAGTATTGTATCAAAGCACATGAAATATTTCAACTAAAAAAATTTCTTCAAGAAAATTTTCTTAGGAATTACAAAAATTAAACGTTCAAGAAACAGATGTCATGCAACAGCTGTCCAGGAAAAGTGTACTACATTTGTAACTATGCAGTAATCATAACTTTAGATATAATTTAATGAATAAATAGAGAATATGCTGAATCCTTTTTCTTGTTATCATTTGTATCTTAAAGTTTATTCTTATTATGAACAAAATGTCCAACCATCCCATTTAAGATAAATTAGGATGATCAAGCCAAATAACCATAAGGTGATGGTAGAAATTTTCAGGTTGTACACATTAGTCAGATATCCAGAAAAACTGTCTTAAATTGTTTAAGAATGGGATCAACCATTAAATTAATACACTTCATTCATTTATTGATTTCTTGTACAATGGTTTTGGCTGGAATCATAACAAAAAATTCTATAATTTGATGAGAATAATTTATTAAACATAATTTAATAATACTGCACAAAAACCCCAATGATGATTTAAACATTACATTTATTTATTAAGACTAATCATAGTTATAAAACTGTGCCCAAGATGCTATGCAGAAGACTTCCAACTTCAAATTTCCAATGCATGTTTGCAAAAATTTGATATTAAGAGGCAGACTTCTCAGTCATTCAACTATTGTACCTGTAGCTGCTATTGATCTTTGGTCAACATGATCATATTCAGTGGTGTAACAAACTCTGGTCTGAGTTAGAGCAAGTCCTAAGGGCCCCCTACCTCTAATGGGCCCCTGATGAATCTGTAAAGACAATTGAGATTAAATGCTTGAATTATACAGTATGTCTATGCTAAGGAGGTGACAGAGGTCTCCAAATGAAAATCTCCTATAGGCTCCCTGTAGTTCCATTATGCCACTGATCATATTCCTAACTGATTACCAGTACTTCTATAACCACTCCAATTTTTTCAAAAACAAAAGTAAATCTAACTTTACAAACTAAAACTAAAATTATCAAACTTTTTCCCAGCCTGCCTAAAGGAGCAATCACCCTTAGGTATAAACTTTTTTCAGGATAATAAATGTATAAGAACTTGTAAATCTTCAGGCAAATATCTATCTCTAAGTTTGGCTTAGAGTCATTGGACTCTTAGTAATCAATGGTTATGTGTGATACATGCTTTAAAAGAAACAATTAAATTAAGCAAACATACTGGTAATGAATTTTGAAGATCTTTCCTTTCCTGGAGACATTGTTCATTAATAACTGGTACACACAAGAAGATATCTCCAAGATTATAGTCATTTGTTATCTGATCTGGCTTGGGCAATTCACCAGGAGTAATGTTCTAAAAGGAAGTACACTCAGATATCATAATTATAGTGCACATTAAGTGTACACTAATGTAATTTCACATGACAAAAATATTGGGACACCTGTTTTAGTTTGCTAAAATATTATCTTTTATCTACTCCCTCCCCCTATTCAATGTTGTTCACTATTTAGATACTACAGTATGTTTGACATTAGATGTGTCCCTTTTTTTATACTCAACATTCATAAAGGATGGGGAGGGAGATATAGTATTCATTTACTATAGTTAGAGCATGTCATATGTACATAATAAGTAAAACTTGAAATTGTAAAGTGTGCCAATAAAGTTTGTCACTGATTGTACATACTTATGGGTATCCACAAATAAAGCAACACATCCTAAGGTATCACAATAGACTGTACATGTATGTTGACACAGATTTACCATATTATGACCAGTTAAGCCCTAGTGTCTGGGTAAGTGCTCACTACCCTTTTCATAGTAAAAGTATTTTTCCTGTGTCTATTCTTAAATAGTCAATCAGAGTCCATGAGGTGTCTTTGCACAAGAGATCTGCCTCAGTAATAACCTATAACTATTCATAGCTGGAATGTGAATCCAACATAAAATAATAAGCCCACAGCACCTCAAATAAATGAATAATTCAAAGAGTACAGCTATGATAAGCAATGATTCTGCTTTGAGCTACTACACAAATGAAGAGAAGGCCAATGATGTGGGATAGCATTGGAGAAATGGGCACAACATTTTGAAAACAGTATGAGAGTTTGGCATATCAAAAAAATCATAGCAGCACAGAAGAAAATCAAGTCTCCAACAACAGGCCTTTTCATGAGTAAAACAGCATGCGAGTGATGATTGGCAAGTGTAAATCAATTTGTGCATCCGAATTGCACGGATGTTTAAATTGATTCATTATGACTAGGAAATACCATGAAAACAATCTTTTTACCTTGTTCATCATAGTATTACTAAGGTTACAGGCTTGATCATGCACGAGCACACAAGCACATGCCCCACTAATGTTATACACATGAGTGATCATGCATGCAAATGTTAATTTCTGCTCACCTGTCAAATTGTTTTGTTTTCAAAACACTTCCATCTCGAATGAAAGCCTTATCATCTATGGAAACAACCCGCTTTGGAGCAGAGAAGAGAAAGAGGCCATATTAGAGCATGCTATTGAAATATATATGACATCAAACAGACAGAAAAAAGTCTCTCAACCAAATCAAATTATGTCAGTGAGAAATATGATTGATGTTGTTGATGAGGTCCATGCAACACTTGACGAAGACGAAAGCAGTAGTGAGGACAGTGAATTTGAACTTTTCCAAGAGGAATTTGAAAGCAACTCAGACTGAAGCAATATCTTAACATTTCAGTTCCTTCTTTTGTTATAAAAAACATTGATATGACATTGTATTCATATTGGAATTAGATTAATGTAATTACAAGAAATTGGGGGAATTTTGACAATTCCCCCAATTTGCTGCAAATTAATCACACATGTAATTTAACCTGCCCATGGGATAGACCACTCGCACCAAATTTCAAACATGAGAGGCCTGATTGTTGTGCTCATGTAAGCAACCATCCCCTTCTTTTGGCAAAAAAGTGATATTCCTGGGGGGTGGGCACTTAACCAGTCAATTATGGTATGTACAGTACAATAATTATGTAAAAGCAAACTTCATCCAAGATGCCCTTTCCATGCAATTAAAAAAGAATTCTACTTGCCATGAGTGGAACTTTAAAAAAAACTAAAAAAAACCAAAGAAAAACAAAAGCAAAAAAAAACAAAACAAAAATAAAAAACTTGGACTATGACAGTGGCAACATGATTAAATAATGAAGAACGTATGTGAAAAACAATATGGAGCACTTTTAATTGTTGGTTGCAAAAGTAATCTACATGCTGTGGTGAGCTCTAAATACAGTTACTATAAAACCTGAAGCCAAATTACACTAGAATCCAAATGTACTGTAATGTACTGTAAACTTGCATCAACTTGGGTTTTACTTGCTTATAGCCTAGCCAATCAAGACTGGAAGTCAATGCAAAATTAAAGCCTAAGCAATTCTGCAAATACAAGAGGAGACAAGTTTTGACTTGCCTCTCCTTTGCACCAACTTGTATCAGTTTGCATTGACTTGCAGCAAGCTTGAACGTGTCTGGTGAAATTTGGATGCAATTTGAAAAGTTTACGGTATTTAAGGCCCATTGACATAATACAATTGTTGCATACAATTCTTTGCTCTGGGATGTGTGATTACCCTGTATCTGTTATCAGCATAATTCCTGCTTTCAATTTGATTGCTAATATCACAGTATGTCCTGAAGACACTCAAGAGTAAACTGTTTACAGTGTACCAGGATGAAAAACTGTATACAAAAATTATGCCTAGTAGATCAGCTTTTAGACTTATGCTGGTCTTGTTTGGCTGTGGCCTCAACCCTTAAAGCTCAATGTCAGATATACTAGACACCCATAAGACCAAAACAACAAAAAGGAGAACCAAACCAAAACAAAGAAAGAACAAAAGAAAAAGAATTAAGGCATGAAAGGGACAAAGCAAGTTTCCTCGAATGGAGGCAGGTAGATAACTTTCCAAAAAGGGTGCCAAATTGCCAGTTTAATATTTCTTTACGTGCATTTAATAATTAAAATTAGCCTTACTAGCCTTATTGGCTTCACTACTGGGTTCAATAATAGTAAGGCTATATATATATATACTTAATAGACTTGGATGTCCACTAAATATCACGACAGTGCTCAACACAATCAAGTTGTGGAGCTACGCATTATACGTTTAATGGAAATTTAGAATAAATGGATGGTGACTCGAGTTTCACGCTGTGAAGTGACCTTCAGACTCTGAAGATCGCTTCACAGCGTGAAACTCGAGTCACCGTCCATTTATTCTAAATTTCCATTAAACGTATAATATATATTTAAATATATATATATATATATATATATATATATACATATATATATATGTATGTATATATATAAGGCAATATCAGTAAGCAATCCCAGTAAGGCTAATTTAAATGTACATATGTAAATACCCAGCCAACGCAGGCCACTAGGTCGATTCTTTCACAAGTTCTTACTTGGTATAATGGGAACGACAATACGTCTGTTGGACAGTCAACATCGCGATAAATCTTGTTCAGCTTTTGAATTCTTAACTTGGAAATGCAAAGGACTCCTATATCGTAATTCTCAATTCCAAATAAGTTGATCAAGACGGTGACATGATACTTCAGAACTTTAACGTTGAAAGGAACTGATCTTTGAAGATTTCTCACCACAATTGACATATCCACCCAATCCAAGCGTTAGATGGTAGGGCCTCTTCATGCGCTACCCCGCTGTCAGGATGCAAATTTTTTACACGTGGGAATGTAGGCCGTATATTTAAATTTACTGTAAGAGGAACAGTTTTATCGCAGCAATGGGAAAGAGAAAAAGAAGAAAGCAAGATCAGACAGGTATGTTGTTTCATAACCGATCCAATGGTTGTTTTACTTGTCAAGAAACTATTGTCGTATGGGTGAATCCACGGTTATTGCTGCACGTGTGTTACACTGTATGTTGCAATAAAATGTAGATGTTAATGGTTACCCTGGAACACAACAAGGACATGAATGGAAAGGTAATGAAGAGAAACTCTCCGTGGATGATTTGGTAGTTAAGGTATTGTGTACACATCTTCATATATTATATATATAATTATTTTTGAGACACGTTCTCTGACTAAATTTATTAAATATACAAGCTTTCGACTACCTAACTGTAGTCTTCGACAGGCAAGAGTGACCTAAATTAATGGCATGTAGATAATTATAGGTGCGTGTTGCCATTAATTTAGGTCACTCTTGCCTGTCGAAGACTACAGTTAGGTAGTCGAAAGCCTGCATATTTAAAAAATTTAGTCAGAGAACGTGTCTCAAAATTAATCATGTCTCAACCTGGCTGCGCAATCTCCATATTTTATTATATATATAGCATAAATTTTAGGTTGGAACCGGATAAAACGAATTAATACTGTTCATAATGAATACAGCCCGTAGCAGGCCGAGACCCCTTCCACTGTCCTTAGTTGAGTGGTGTGCGAGTTGTAATAATAATAACAACAACAACAACAATAACATAGTAAAATGGCATTAACTACTCACGATGTTTTTCACTTTGTGATTGCCATACCAGTATAATTTATGGGACATGTGCCCACTTTGGTATAATATGGCAATTTGGGCTAAACGACCTCATTGGCTCGTATGAGCTGACTTTCCACAATAATAATAATAGCAATTATAACACTAGCAACAACAGTAGCAGTGCTAATGATGATGATGATGATGATGATGATGATGATGATGATGATGATGATGATGATGATGATGATAGTGATATTAATAATGTGGGTGTTCTTTAAAATCCATTTTAATGGTAAAACTTCCATTTCCCACAAGTATTCAGAAATGTTCAATGTTTGTTGTGGCCTTACACAGGGCTGCTGAGAGCCAAGATGGGCCTGGGGGAAGGTAGGGTCACAAGGAGCCTAAATTTTTCTGACATCAGATGCAGCAGGGATAATTGGGATGAATTTTTACCATCGTTCGTATTGTTTAAATGGTACACGTATTTATTAGCTGTCCTAAATAAGGCTGTCACGGTTAAATGTTTAAACGTTTAGAAAGATCAATATCCGTTTAGTAAATGACTAAACGTTTAACTGTTTAACTTTAGAATGCTCAGTATTTCAGTAATCTACCAGAAAGAATAGTGTGAAACCATCAGTAAATGCTAGCCTCTTTTGCCGCGGTATAGAACTGTTTGGTCTGCATCAAAGACGTGCCGGTACATAAAAAATAGATGCAAGTTAAAATCGGTTAAAGCTATTGTGTGATATAGCATTTTACCAGCTACTGTGTCTTTTAAAAAAAACAGACTCCGATCTGAAGTGCAGGTTCTGCACTGATGATGCACTGATGGGCACTGATGATGCACTGATGGGCACTGATGGGCACTGATGGGCACTGATGACCAAGAAAGCAGAGCAGCTCCCTTCGAAGCCATCAGGGAAGAAATAAAATAAATCACACCAGTGATCGTCAAAGAAGGGCCAGTTGCAAAAAAGTCCAAACCTGCACCCTGAATGGACTTTTTTGCTTGCAGGTTCTTGGAGAAATACTGCGAGGGAAAATGCAGACACAACTAAGGACTCTGTCAATGAGTTCGCAGCGTACTTGCAAACTGCTCAAACAGACAACAGAACCGACCCTCTGCAGTAGTGGAAAGAAAATGCTTCCCATTTCCCAGCAATTTCAAAAGTGGCGCAGAAATACCTTGCAATACCTGCCACGTCTGTTCCGTCGGAGAGAATGTATTCAACAGCTGGCAATATTGTATATCACAAGTGAAGTTGCTTGCTGCTAGATCACATAAACATGTTGAATTTTTTTGAATAAAAATGCTAAATTGTGAAGTTATTTAATGTTCATTGCATATTGACAAAAAAAGTTAACTTTGCATTGCTTCAAAATTTCGTGCCCAATTTTGCGCTTTCACACCCTTGCCACTTCCAGTCTTTAACCCCCCAGGAGGTAAGTGCTAGTTGGAAACAAACGTTTAAACGTTTAAACGTTTATGAAACATCCGTTTAAACGGATACTAAATTAAACGTAAACTGACGGCCTTAGTCCTAAATTATTTGAATATGTCTAGGGTTCAAATTAATTATTGAAAAATTGTTCATAATTTTTCAGAAATTTTAAAGTTCAATTATGGTGATTATACTACCATGTTGATAATAATAATGCATGTAATAGAATTTTTATAATTTGTTACATTCAAGTTATGCCTCATTTACAAAAAAAATTTACAGAAACATCTCATAGTCTAAAATGACAGTTCTTACCTTCGACCTCATTTTCTAAATCTCACATTATAAATCTGCATTTGTGTGATATATTACAATCAGTAAAACCTTTTTCCACCCATTGAATTTATATCAAATTGAAATCATTTTGCCATTTTGCTACAGGCTACAGCATTTATACTGGTTTCCTTCAGCAAGTTTATTAACCTGAATAATTACACAAAAAAGTTCCTATAACTAGACAAATTTGACAGCATAGACAATAATTCTGCAAAGAAATATGGTGAATTTCCAATATGAGTACATTCAAAAAATATGTCACAACTTACAAAATATGCCAAAGAATCACAGCTATTGCAGTGTGCCAGCCACATCAGAAAATTCCAATTTATGATTTTGCCTGAATTTTCTAAAATTCTGATCATGAAAGTCATAATTTGATTTGTAAATCACAAATCACAAATTGTTATTTCAAACTATGATGTCTAAAATCAATTTATTCCATATCATTAAAGAAAATTAGCAGATTATAGTAGCATGGCATGTCTGGCAGCACTGGCCCCTTGCATGGCATGGGCCCTTTCCATGGTGTGGGCCATGGGGCAGTTGTCCTGGCTAGCCCCAATTCTTTGGGCTCCTGGCCTTATGCAAAAGGTTGCTGGATGCCTATAGCTCACTGAGGCCCATAACTGGGTGGTAACTGGTTTGCATCTTCCTATAATAAATGAATTTAGTTTCCCTGGAGAGTAAGTCTTAATTGGCTTGTGGAAATCAACTTCACTAAATACATTCAACTCTAAATAAATTCATGTTTTACAAAATGCTTGGTATACCTGGCAAATGTTTTTACTGAAGCATGGACATACCCTATGTATACCATAAATCCTGATACAGTATGACTTAACATTATGAACTTGTGAGTTTTGATAAAAAGACAGAAAGAAGTTAAAGTCTAATTTCTCTTTTTGCCAAAATTCCCTGAATCATTGTTTGTTTTTCTTGATAAACATCTGTTTATTATTTTATTGTAATTATTACTTTAAATGATTAGATATGACATATCAGACTGCTAGTTTGTTTTGACTTTGATTAATTGCTGAATAAATTTTTTGTAACTTTGAAGGTGGAAGAATGTATGGAAAATTTAAATTTTGAGCTGGCTGAAAAACTTTGTAATCAAGCTGTTGAAATGTCACCAGACAATCAGCAAGCATTAAATTTAGCTGCTTCAGTGTTTCTGGAAGTTGGAAAGACTGAAAAGGCCGCTGATATATCCTTTTGATATTCCTTAGCTTTGGTGCTGAGGGCCTTTCCTAAGCTAGATATAATTGTGTGGTGTATTGTAGACAGAACAAAATGTCTAGAGCATTGCAAGGGGCAAAGGGGTTGAGTCAGCAATTATAAAAAAATAGGGTTACTGTATGTTATGTAATTTATTTGTCTTTATCACTTTTAGCCCCCTTAAAATTGGGAGCATCATTACCCCTGTCCAATAACCTTTGAAAGTTCCTAGGCTTCTAACTTAGTACTATTGTAAGATGGAGTATGTCAAAAGTGTCTCCTTGAGAATTGGAAATTCAAGTTGGTCAGCTGAAATTAAAAGTAAGTATTCTTTTTCAGAAGTATGACTCCTTAATTACTGATCAATGTTTAAAACATGCAATAGAAGTTGAGCCAGAGAAAGGTTATACCAAATACATGAGCCTTGGACAACTTTTGAATGGAGAAGAGGCAGCTGAATGTTTTAAGAAAGGAATCCAATTGATGATTGCTCAAAAAGTGGTTGGTCAAAAAAGGGTTGGTAACTACATTTAGTCTTTTTCAGAGTTCTAGAATAATCCTGAATGGAGCTTCAAAAAGTAAACAACATGTGGAAATATGTTCAGCAATCATTGTGTTGTTTAACAATTCAAATTCTTAGGTCACAACGGTTGGACTGTCATAAGAATAACTACAAGAAAATTTTAGTGCTTTCAAATTTGTCTCCATTTCAGAAAAATTCTGTTAATACAGAAATTTGGATTAGAGGAGTATAAAGACTTCTTTTACAGTGCTTCTTATGGTACTGTATTCATGTATTTTCAATTTGCCTTTTGAGTGATTCTAAAATATCAATTAAACATATGCTTTTAAATTTAATGTTTGTTTGAACAAGATATCAAAAACCGATCATGTACACACTCAATGACTTTTAATTGTAGATTCCATCGAATTAATTTTTGTAATTTTTCAGGAAATTAATGGTGAAGATACTTCAACTCATCCGGAATCAGAAGAAATTTCTGATCGGGACATTTCAGACGCTTTTTGTTCGCTGGCAGAAATTTATCTCACAGACTGCTGGTATAGTTCATATTCCTTTCTGTCAAAAAAAAAAAAAGTATTTTTAAATCGCATGTACTTGTAGAGGTTTGTTTGATGGATCCGTCAACTAGGTAGCTATCTTTAATATTGGATAACCCAGTAAGTTTTAACTAGACTATTCTGCCTAAGTGTCCCGTAAGGGCCATTTGTTATGGGTAAAGTGTTACTACGAAAGTAAATCCGAGAACTGTAGCTCTCATTTTCTTTGATGTGATTGAGTTAACTTTAGAACCCCTGTCCTGGATGCTGTTCCTTTAAGTACCGTACAGGTACCTAACGTTTCCTAACGTAACGTACTGTATGAACCAGCATGCGCACTCCTTTAGCGAATTCATTATTTAAGAAATTGTGCGTACTCATTGATAGTTTATGCTACGACCCGGCATGATCAACTTAGGCTACGTTTACACAAGACCAAATTTCTCCGGATCCGTTGGTAATCTGGAGAACTTTTATCGGATTGCAAGTAGCCGTTTACACAGAAGTAGCGAATCCCGGTATAAAAAGTCTTCGCATTGCACACGAATCCCGGATAAATATGAATCCGGAAAGGAACCTGGATACTTTGAATTCGAAAAACTAAGAGTCCAGAGTTTTTTTTCGTTATTTTTATGTATAACAGCAGAAGTAGCTAGTAATGGGACATTTTTTTTTTTATCAGGGAATGTAATGAACAAAAAATGGAAAAATATTTTTCGGTTATCCAGGGTTACTTTCAGTAACATTTGTGAGGATTTACTCCGAGTTTGTGAGGAGTTACACGAACATGCAACTAACCCAGATACTTTTACCGGCGTAAATGACCAACGAATCCGAATACATTTTTAGTGTGAATCCGAAGACTTTTGCTGTAGTGTAAATGTAGCCTTAGTCTCACTGTGAAATTACGAATAACCAGTAATCGTTTAGGAAGGAAGGAGTGGGTTCACTGACGCCGGGGGTTGACAGGTAAGCGGTTGACAATCAGGGTTAGGATTAGGTTGGTTAACCCTAATCCTAACCCTGGTCGTAACCCTAATCCTAACTCTAGTCGTGACCCTAATACTAATCATAACTGAAACCTTACATTAAGCATAATGCTTAATTTAAGACGGTTTGACAATTACTGATTATCCTTATTTAAGAGTGAGAGTTTGTTGGTGGGATACAGTCATACAGCTGAAGCCAAAAAATGGGCTTTGCTGTCAAATATTGAAAAGTGGACAGATTTATAATTTAAACTAATTTAAACTTGGCAGAATTTTTCTTGTGGGATGAATTTTCCTCGAGCAGTAGGTCTAACGTCAAGCTATGTTTTCCACCTGTGATAAACTTTCTCTTTCTCTTATGAGTGCTCAGGTGGAACTCATGAGAAAGGACAAATTAAATGAAATCGTGCAGAAAATTTTGTTCTTTCACATAAGAAATTAATGCTGATTTCTAATGCTATGTTTTAGTACGATCGATTACTTCAAGGGTGTTCAAAACTAATAACCTAAATAGTTTGTGTGTGCTGAGTATGTATGCGTGAACGAAGGTCGGAAAATCGCAGCTTGAAAGATCAACCTTTAGGCTGTACTGATTTGAAATGGAAAAGGGGAAATTCAGTCCGTCTGGGAAATTTTGCTGCCTAGAGATTAAGTCTAAGACAATTTTAGGCTTTTCGTCTTAAAACGAATTGCATTGACGTTCACAGTTGAACCTTAAAATTGTAGTGTTGCTGAAGATGCAGAAAATATTTGCAAGGAATATTGTGAAAAAGCCATAGAGCAAGACCCGAGCAATCCCGATGCATATCAAGTCATGGCCAACTTCCTCTTGAGCGAACAGAAGAATGAGGTGGGTGCAGGCGCGTAACCAGGAATTTTTTTTGTGGGTGGAGGGGGTGATCAATGTCGAGTAACTTTTACCACTACAAAATTTTCAACACTGCAAAAATTACTGCCTTCTTATATACTAGTTTATCACATTACAGAGTTGTCGGAGCGTTATGGCAAACGAGATTTAGGCGTGCGACGATGCCTTTTAAAACCAACTAATTTAATCTATTTCACTTTTATTTCCCGAATTGTTTTTTACAAGAAGACTCGAGTAGATAATGATGACGTCGCAGTTTCCGCTTCACTCCAGGGTTTTTTTGTTATCGAACTAAGGTATTTCACTGAACTTCAGAAAGCAGGGTCTAATTTGAGTTTACCAGGGTTCAACTTGAAAGTCTGACATTTACTCTCCTTTTGACTCTGAAGATGACCCCTGCTAAGGCTGTCGAAACGTCAGTCACTTCAACCAACAGTCTTTCTCAAGACTACACTAACCTGGACGATCAACTTCCTCAAACATGTTACTAAACTGTAAGTAATATTGAGTGTATAAGCATCACTGTCTTGTGATTTTGGCCCGACTGTTCTCAATAGCCTGCAAGCGCTGTTTGTCCGACAATCTACGTTCATAATACGCACGCTCTCAAGTTGTTCTCTCAGAAAAACTTTCTGAGTCCCTGACGGGAATCGAACCCGTAACCTTCTGATCGCTGGTGAGACGCTCTAACCATTGAGGTACAAAGACTCAGATGGTGAGCGAAGGTTAAATTTATGTACTGGTTCGTATAGATGGTAGACATATGTACTGCCAGTCTGCAAGTCTCGATATGTCGTCTATTATTTTTTGTGTTAATTAATGATGTAATTGTGGAAGCTTGGTTATTATGTTCTTAATACGCACGCTCTCAAGCTGTTCTCTCAAAAAAACTTTCTGAGTCCCTGACGGGAATCGAACCCGTAACCATCTGATCGCCGGTGAGATGCTCTAACCATTGAGCTACAAAGACTCAGATGGTGAGCGAAGGTTAAATTTATGTACTGGTTCGTATAGATGGTTCGCTCACCATCTGAGATCTTTGTAGCTCAACGGTTAGAGCGTCTCACCGGCGATCAGAAGGTTACGGGTTCGATTCCCGTCAGGGACTCAGAAAGTTTTTCTGAGAGAACAGCTTGAGAGCGTGCGTATTAAGAACATAATAACCAAGCTTCCACAATTACATCATTAATCTACGTTCACATCCTCACTTCAGCACTTCAGATAAGTCGTATCGACAATCTATCCCGACGCCGAGAGCGGTTTCAAGTTCACAAATCAAAGCTGGCTAGATTGTGTTACTGTCTTGTAGCTCGTTATTGAACTGGAAACTCAAGCTCGTTGTCGCTATGGGGGAGTTGAACCCCCCGAACCCCCTCCCTTTTGCTACCCCACTGGGTGGGTGGATCAAGTTCATAACACTTTCTCAATGGAAATGCTTTTAGTTATTTCACTGAACATCATTACTTATCGCACTTCATAGCTCATTGCCACATTGTTTATCAAAGTCGGTGGAAACACAAGTTGGATAAAATGGGGATTCTTTTTGACAGGAGTGGATTTAATGTCAAGATTCTTCATTCTGTGAAGCTGTACAATTAAACCCAATTCGGGAAACTGAAAATGACCTGACCTGATTTATGAATCACTGTGCTATAGTTTGCTGCATTGACTTAGTTGAAAATCCACTCAGGGCGTAAACAATCATCTTACCCATTCCTGTCGTGGGCGCCTAAATTGTGGAATTAGGCATAATACCTGACGAAAGTTGACAGAGAATGACATTTTGACAATAGCGAGAATAAAATGGTCTACAATGGGCCAAACTTTAAATCTAAGTACGTGTAATTTAGGAAGCTAAGAAGATGTTGAAAAAAAGCTTGAACTTATGGAAAACCTGCGAAGACTCGTCGATTCAGGTTTATTTTATTCATTCTTTTTAGATTGACTTGATAATACTTGTGGATATTTGTACCTGCGTCAGTTCATAATCTCACATCATTATGTATATTGTTCAGGCTTCGCCACCATCTTATGAGTCAAGAATTTCACTCTCAAAAATGTTGATTGAAGTGGAAGACAATGAAGTAAGTAATTGAGCCCGCTGAGGCCCTCCTAAACATGCAAGTCATCGTATGTTTGCCATGCAAGCTAGTGTTAACTTAGTTTTTGCCCGACACTTAACTTTTTTACTTGCCTGCCCTTCAAACATTAATGCAGCCACTCCCCTAATTTCATTAAAGTTGAATAAAATTTAAATACCTCTGTGTTATGCTAGACCAATATATGACATGGCAAGAACATGTGGAATCAACTGCAAAAAAGGTGGCAAAACGTTTGTGTATGCTTTTTCGAATCAGACATTGTTTGACTCTTGAAGCTGAAAAGAACGTGTGTAATACTATTATTCAGCCGGTTTTTGAAAATGTCGATACCAGACGTAAAATGAAGATGAGAGCCGAGCTCAAAATTCGGAGATGTAATGTCATCACACACAGGAATTAGACAGAAACACACGAATGAAGTTTAATTGAAGTTCACTGACGTTTCGTTTCCGATGCGCAACATTTTCAAAGTAATTAACAGATCGAAATATTAAGGTAATTATATTTACAAAAGGTATCACATTAAGACTAAAGCCAATGAGAATAACGAAGGTGAAAGATGAGACGAGACAAGTAGAGGAAGGAGAGAATTAAAATAAGGCAAGCGGAACGGAAGTGACGTTTTCATTAAGAGAAGGTTTATGTTTATTGATGAGGAGACTTTCTCTGATAAGTAATTCAGGGGGTGAATTGCAAGAAGAAAGAATAGAGAAGTAATGAAAGGAGATGGAGTGGCTAGTTTGGGTTAAACGTGTAAGAATACTAGAACGTGAACAATGTAAAACTTTCTTGTCAGTCAAAGACGAAATTCCTATGTGTTCTGAAATACGCATGTGTAAGTGACGGCGTGTTTGCTCAATATACAACGCTGCGCAGCATTGTCTCTTAACTTGATAAACTACATGCGATTTCAGAAACCTGGGAATAGGGTCTTTGAACTGGAAGAAGGTTGAAAGACGTTTACCAGGTTTTAATACGACACGGAAGTCTATTTGAGGGAAGCAGGAAGAAACAAGTTTGATAAGCTTGGTTCGGATTTGTAAAGAATGAGTACCAGTAAAAGGGTGGCACAAATAGACAACGCGTTTAGGGACAGTGATGTTGATAATAGGAGGAGAAAAGATCTTGTCGAGAAAAATACTTAAGCAGCGGTCAAAAAGAGCCACGGGGTAACCATTGTTAACAAAAAATTCTCTAAGTTGAGAATGTGCTCATCCTATCATATATTTCATTCTGAGGTCCCTGAACTTGTTGCGCGTCGGCAACGAAACGTCAGTGAACTTCAATTAAACTTCATTCGTGTGTTTCTGTCTAATTCCTGGGTGTGATAACATCACATCTCCGAATTTTGAGCTGGGCTCTCATCTTCATTTTACGTCTAAGATTTCCGCCCGGTAAATCTTTAGTGAACATTTATGCCGATACTAGTTGGGAAGTGCTTTCAGAAACATTTAATAAAGAATTGCAACGATTACAAAATCGAGCAGCACGTATTGTCATTAGAAGAATCAATGCTGAACCTTTTTACTAGAAGGACGATTCATCGATGTGTTCTTATTTTTAAAATATTAAATAATGGTGTTCCCTCTTATTTTAATAATTATTTTACGAAAAATTCTAACGTTCATAAATTTAATACAAGATTCAAAGATAATTTTTTGTTACCTAGAGTTAAAAGAGAACTTAGGAAAAGAACTTTTAGATTTGCCAGAGCTAAGGATTATAATGACCTTCCTGCAGATATCAAGAATGCTTCATCGATTATTACTTTTAAAAATAAGATAAAATATTATTTTTAAATTTAACTTTATTTACTTAAATTACGTTATTTTTATGTCATTTTTACTATATTTTTGGATATCCTTCTTAATACTTTTTTAATGTTGATTGCTCTATTCGATTGTAATATGCTTATTATTTCATTATTATGCATAGATTAGATATTGTATTTGTTATATGCAGGGCCCCTATGGATACCAGCCTTGTGGCTGAATGGGCTACCCTGCCTAAATAAAGTTATCATATCATATATCATATCAAAGTAAATTATAATGAATAATAATACTGGTCGTTGGAGGGAAATATTTTCTCCTGCTCCTCCCATACTGTCAGCCATATGTCAGCATACTTAAAAATGCGGCAGAATTTTAGTTACGCTAGACATTGTCCAGTCTGTTGCAGGGTTAGTTTAAAGTTGTATGGACTTCTAACATGTGAATTTCAATTTGTTGGCAAACTTTAGTTCACAGCACTTTGCTAACACACATATGAACTTTAGCGGCTTTGGAAAAATTTTATCGCGATCAAAGCGTACAGTACTTTTAGTTTAGATCGCGAAGTTTTGATCGCAAGACGTTTTTTCCAAAGACGTAAAATGATGTACGTTAGTAAGGTGTTGTAAACTCGAGTTCGTTAACAGTTTGAAATATACATGTTAGGATTCCATACAACCTTAAATACACCCTGCAACAGACTGGGCAGATGTCTTGCGTTATTGAAATTTCATTTTCCCTAATGTATAGTAGAATGGTGTTAATGGTCGTCTTGCTGGTGGTTTTGAATGCCCTTTCATAGAAACGGCTGTCTATCTATTCTAATGAATGTTGCTTTCTGTACAAAAGTTTTAAATGAACGTGGCAAACACGGAAATGAGGATCTATCCAATAAAATGAATACATTTTTGCGTTAGTGAGTTTGATATTGAAGTTAATGATTGTATATTTTTTGATAATGAACACCAAAAGGTGTAATTTGAGTGAAATCTCGGATTTCTTTTGGATTTTTTTGTGTGGTTTTTATAATATTGTCGTGCGTTTTCTTTTCACCTCTGTTCTTAAATAAATAGAATGCAGGTAGTGTACTAGAAGGACTGTTACATGAAGATGACGAAGTCGTTCAGGTAACTGATTTTGTCATAACCTTTATTTTACATCGTGATGTTTATCATGTTCATAAAGCGTGATACCACAGGGGTCGGCATTGAAATAATGGTCTTGTTATATCTTATGTCACACTAGGGTTAAAATAGACAAAACTTGCGACATCAATTAGAGTTTCTCGTCCACTCTATGGAAATAATATTCCCTCTATATTCATGATATGGTAATAGTTCATGACAAAATTCAAAAGAAATCAATGTTTAGTCAGTTGTTGTAAATTGGATGCATAACGGACCTGTTGTGCTGACACATTAATTTTCTTGGATTCAGTACTTGGCTAAAATTGCCTGCATCTCCAAACAGTCGGTAAACATAGTCATTTTGATGCACTCGTATTGTAACTAATACACAATATTGGCGTGTGATTTGCATGGGAATTTATTAGGCCTTGCTTTTTGCCCGGCTTCTGAGATCCTATAAAGTTCAATCGCTCATATTTTATCAATTTGAAGTAATTTAAGTTTTCAAGTTGGTTTAGTGCATAGCATGCGCAGGAGAAGGGACGAAGCCGATGATAATACAAATTTTAAAAAAACCCCTGCACTATAAGCGTAAACATAGAAAAGAAATTCAGACATATTCAAAAGAACATAGCAGCAGAGAAAATGGAAAGGGATGATGAGATACAATTGCAATTTTGGTTGTGTGTCAGTGAACCAAAGTTTTAGATTTCGAGCAGTGACGAAACTGTCATGCAAAAGCGGACCGTTTAAGGACCAGGCTGAAGAGTAGACGACAAGAAATAGTTAAATTAGTTTTGTAAGGAACTCCAGCCAACCTGTAATTGGTTCCTTTCGACAATTTGCTACTCCAACGTTCCTATGGTAACAAGTAACGCAGCTTGGCATGCATGTATCGTGCACTATAACCTGAAACACTATAACCCCTGGTATGGGATGGTCTGTTCATTACTGGCAAGCTAGTGAATTTTTGCATTTGTTTTTCGTGCTTGTAGTACTTGCGTGTGTTTGTATTCTAGGTTTGGTACTTAATGGGTTGGATTCATTACCTCAGTGGAGAAGATGATACTGCAGTTAAATACTATCTGGAGAAGGCGAAAAAGGTTAACTGAACTATGAATTCTGAACTATACCATGTTTCTTTCAGCTTTGCTTAGTGCTTAGGTTTGGTGATTAATATTATGGACTAGCAAATAACTGTGAAAAGAACCAATTTTCAAAAAAATCACAATTCGTGAAGACTGTTTGAATATAGTCTGTTCTTAAACCTGGTTGGTTTTGGTGGTGCAACGTTTCGAAAGTGCCTACTTGCTTTCATCTATAGTCAAGGTGAGAATTATCCTCGTGGCGATGAAAACTACCCACCACGTGAATAATTCACCATACCTCATTACTCACCATACCTCAAAATAAAAGTAGATACTTACGAAACGTCACACCGCCAAAACCAACACAGTTTCGAGAATAGACAACATTCAAACAGTCATTACAAACACTGAACTGACAAAAGAATCCTCCATTTTCCTTAAAATCCCAATTTGTATTTGTTTGGAAAACGGTTCTTTTTAAGTGATGTGTTGGGCCATACCGTTCCTCACTAGCCCTTGATTCCCGCCTGGAATGTCGAATACTAACGTGAATACTGATGCGGCAGCAATGAACGTGTGGAAGGTTTCGTGTCATTGCTGTCAAGGCTCCCCTACTTAGTTTAGGAAGAAATAGCCGTTACTATGTATTTTTTTTTCACCAGTGTTTAGTCACACAGTGTAAATTACAAGCCTGTTATGGTTTGAATTACTTTTAACTTATTTTGTTAGCTCTTTACACAAATGGATTGTAACGATGAACCTTTGCTGGAGCATATCGAAGAATTATTGTCGGAAATCAATACGAAAATAGCATCAAAAACAGAATCTTTACAAGACAAAGATAAGGAGGAAAAAACAAACTTTCCAGGGGATCAGCGTATCGAGACAATGGACACGATGTCATAGTCACTGTGTTATCTAACGAGCCACCAATTTGTTTGTAAACGTCGCCATACCGCAGTAAGCCCTGTGCACGTTGGATGACCCGACTCTTCTAAAGAAATCACTCGTAGGTGCTTCATTATATTTATGGCCTAATTTTCAGACACTCAGACGTTAAGACCAACTTACAGTAGCTGAATTGTCGTGCTATCTCGTATGGACCGTCACGTGGGTCAATATTCAGTGAGCGAAGTTTTTCCTCTTAATGCAGCCGCTGCAGGATTGTAAAGACGAAACACAAACAGCATTGAATTTGAAACTTGCCCATAATAATTCGGGAACCAAATAAAATACGAAACGGTAAAACGAAAATGCAAATTTCAGAAGATAATCCGAATCTGCAAAACAGTATTCGTACCAACAGAACACAATTCGAACTCGCAGGACATAAATCCTTATCCATTATGATGTCAGTAAACCAAAAGTGCGCAATGAACCCTGGTCTTAGTTGTCAAAACTGTCAAATAATTATAAACTTTTCAACATGGACGCGACAGAAGTCGAGTTTGTTGAAACTCTTTGTCGCCTTGACCAAGCAGATGCAAGCCTCGGCTTTTTCCGAAGTTCTGGCTGGGTAGACAGATGTTTGGCAGCTGTGAAAGAAATACAAATACTCCAAATTCTGAGAGATATATACCAAAACCAAGTGTTGGATTTAGGTGTTTTACCGGCCATAGAGTAGGCCACTAAGCGAGTTCAATTGTGAGTGTGTTCGAATATCAAGTACTGTTTGCCCAATACCACTGACTGAAGATTTATTCAAAATTTGGGTTGTTTGCTCTTATTTATCCAATTTTTTGCCATCATGAAAAAATAATGAAACCTTAGCGTAAGAAAATAATACTCATTCCTGGTTTTGGGGTATTTCTCTCCGATTTCGGAGTATTTGTATTTCTTTTAGAGCTGCCAAACATGTCTTTACCCAGCAAGAGCTTCGGAAAAAAGCTGGGGCTTGCATGTGTTTAGTCAAGACGACAAAGCTTCAACAAATTCGACTTCGACAGCATCCATGTCGTCCAGAATACGACGATTGATAAGATTCACTTTTATTTTTACTGTCGTTGTCTTCTATTTCTTTCCTTGCCAAGAATTGATTCTTTCTTCGTGCATACGCTAACTGACCGTAAAAGGTAAACACAAAAGTAAAGAGCAATGTACAAAAACATCGTCTTCAATGCCGAGGTGCGTATTTAAAGGAATCGTGTACTATGGGTATGATTTTGAAGTACTATAAAAATGATTGTTAATTTGCCATGTTCTTTACAGTGAAAAACGTCTGATATACCAGTCTTAACGTCGATAATATTACTTTTAAAATGACAAATTCAAACTGATTTCTACCATACTTTCAATTAGGTGTGTTGCGTGATCTCAGTATCATATTAATAAACACTATAGCAAATATATGTCAATTGCTACTTGGTTGCTATTTTGAGTAAGTTTCCCATTTGGAAGACTTCATTGCAAAGTTCCCAGGAAATTTGCTAAGATCCTGGGATATCTTCTATAGTTCTAGAGAAAAGTTCCTGACTTCCTTTTATAATTTCCTAACTTTCTGTTCTGTGCTGTACGTTGATGTCGGAGGACTACTATACTCATCAAAGAACAGAAACTTTTTAATTTTTACAAGAAAATAGGAACTTTGGAAAATTCAAAACGAATTTGAATTCCTTACGATTGGACGGTAATATGTTTGGATTACTGTATGTACCTAAGTCCGTACGTCCGTATAACAACGCACAAGAATGCATGGGAAACGCAACGTAGAAGATAGATGCATTTCTTGGTTATGCAGTTGTGTTAGCGCCTTCAACAGAAACCAACAGTCGAATCCATCGATATAAAACTACAAAGGAGTTTGGTTCTAAAATTTAGTCAACATTGACTAACTCGCGGCTGCTGTTGCGGTGTCCTTGCCAATTTTGTCTGTAGTTTTGTACCTTTTGCTTTTAAATTGGTAAAGCTAATAAAATTAGAATTAAAATCTTTGGTTACTTGGGTGACGCCTGGTTGGCAAATTTTAGTTCTAAACCACTGCTACTTTTACATATGATCGCTATGGTCCGATCTGGATATTGGGAAGAAATAGGGAGGAATTTTACAACCTATACATTTATTATCGAACGCGATGAAACAGGTTTCGTAAATCAAACCACAAGAATGGGTATTCTCTTCTGCTTAAAATATAATCATATCCTTGTCGTATCTGTCATCGAATTCTTACAGACCAATTTTTAAACACTTCCTTTACTTCACTCTAAATTTAATTACCAAAAATTGAAATAAGCATTTTATTTGTCAAACATACATCGAAGCTAATCTTTTATATGCAAAGTAAATAGTCAAGAAAACAATACAACCTCTGAAATCGTTTATCAGTGTCTTATATGGGAAAATCCCAGGTGTTCCGTGATACGGAAGCTTTGTCCTGTTTTGGCAGCTGAAATGACCAATGGCGCAATTAGCATTTCTTAACTCTTTCAAAGCGGGAACTCCCCCTTTGACGAATAAAATAATGAAAGACTTACGCCGCCGGGAGAGAGTTAAAGGGACGGAAAAAAATTTTTTGTTCCCATTATGGGAACTTGGAGCAACCTCTCATTTTTTTCACTTGACTCCGATGCATTAAAACGATTTAAATACATTTCCCAGCCCAAATACTGCTGAAAGAAACTCTGCTCTTTGTTTTCTTTTCACGAAAAATGCAATGTTGGGAACGGGAAAGAATTATTCCCTCCGTGGGCTAGAGGTGAGGACGGTTTCCCCTATTTGTCTTCCCTTGGTTTAGCTCCTGAAAATGGCTTACTTCATCCTACACTTCGGCAAAAGGGAAATTATACCTTATTTAGTGGTAACAATTTCGCCGCATGAGTATCTGAGAGAGGCCTAAAAATTGTCTCAGTTATGGAGAACAAATCAGATATTTAATTAAATAAAAGTGATGTATATATTTTCAAAGACGGCAAATGTAAAGTTTTCGACTTCATTTCAAATGTAAACTTAATTCCATAGACAGCAAATATTTATAAAGTTTTCGATTCATTTCAAATGTAAACTTGCCATTGATCTTACGATTTTTGGCCGTTTATGAATTCTTTCTATTCAGTTGAGCGCCTTTATTATCTTATTGTGGCTAGTGCCAGAGTTCATCTTGAGAATCGTTGCGAATTCTACCATCAAGGAGTTAAAACTATACTTGGCGGTTTATACCCTATAACTCTTTCAAGATGAGGTTGGCCGGCCAGTGTTTCATTCTACCTAACGCAGACTTGTCTGTAAGTCCCTCAGTTCAAGTGTCAAGTAAGTCTCAAGTCCCTTGTGTCAAGTCCCAAGTTAAGTATCGAGTCTGAGAGCAAGTCCCAAGTCAATACAAGATAAAACATATTCCGAAGAGGAACATCTTGAAAACTCAGAATACGAGTCAAAATCAAGACGAAGGTTGAATCAGTAATATTTCGGTTTTATTTCAAAACCATCATCAGACCAATTAAAATTACATCAAGTATGCAAAGTTTATATATATACATACATGGGTAAAGCAATAGAGTGGAACGGAACTGGGTGACAAGGTGGTGAAAATGGTAAGAAACTTATCATTTCCTATTTAATTCACTCCGGAATCATTAAATTTTATAGACGTTATGTTGACGATACGCTCGTACTCATAAAATCTTGCGATATTCCTACTGTATTAGCCAAGTTCAACTCTTTTGATAAAAATCTCCAGTTCACCGTCGATTTCTGATTCTGAAATAGAATTGAAACACTGCACATCCATCCTCGTGGCTAGCGTTAAGTTGTTGCGAGAATATCTCGTGCACTTAAATTGGGTAAAAACTCGCCTCCAATCCTTGTGCACTCGATAGCTCAACAGGTAGAGCGGCGGACCGGTATCCCGAAGGTGCGAGTTCAAATCCCGCTCGAGTCAACATTTTTCAGTTGACTTCGGCAGTGTAGGTTAATTGTGGGAGATTGTTTGCTTAACAAGATTTGTGATGTCAAAATAAGGCTTTTTAGAGGTGCATTTTTTGTGCATAGAAGAGCAGAATTCCGCGTAGAAAGTGTTAAATGAAGTGAAAAAAGCTTAACTGTTGAGGAACTACCGGGTGACATAGTAACCTTCCGACAGTGAAACGTTTCTCACAGGCTTACTAAATGTCGTTTTAGTGCATCTTGTCTGTTTGCACGGGGGCCCAACGTAGTTCCAGGATTTCGTGGTATCATCTTCTTTAACTCTTTAACGCTTAGTGTCTGATATATTGGACTCCTAGATTAAAAAAAACACATTGATATAAAAACAAAGACCGAACCAAGAGCGAAAGAAATATAATCCATATACACCAAAAGGTTAAAAATTTGATGTATTGATGCGGATAGATATTGGAAGGATTCTACTACTGAAATGTCTCCATGCAAGACTATAAAGTCCGCCAGTGTGTTTGCGAGGTTCAGGGTAACATTTCTCGAGAATTATTATTTTTGATATTCTTGCCAAGTCAATAAAATTTACTGCACGCAACTGTTCAAACTCTTCTCTTAGATTATCTCGTCTGAAACAGAGATTGACATGACGAGGGCGTGGCAGCCATGTTGGTATATGTAGCAAAAGAAATCAATCAAAATTCATCTTATATATCTTGCATAGTTCCATGCATCAACTTTTCTCCCTGAACTAAAATTTTTCACGACATTTTTAAGCCCATGTAAAAACTCCAGCCTGAATATGTGCAATCGGGCTTGGATATCAGCCAAGCCTAAAATTCTGTCATGTTATAGCAAGACAATTTTAAAGAGATTTTTTCGTAATGACGTGCTGAAATATTCAGCTTGGTCAATTGGCCTCAAATTTAAACGGAACTCAAAAATCTACATGTAATGGATCCCACAAGGCCTCCTTCCATACATAAACCTCGTTTGCACTGTTAACATTTTGGGCAGGGCACGGCTAAAATTTTGGCACGGGTGCTGACATTTTTGGGCATGGCACTGGTGGTTTTTCACAGTGTAAACGGTGCGGACTTCTGAAAATTTGGTACCCGTGTTATTCCTTATTCTGTGTCCTTGCCTTAAAATCTAGCCGTGCCAAGCACCTCTGTGAATGTGGGTCTTGGCATGTCAAATTAGCATGCCGTGCCCAAAATGTTACAGTGGAAACGAGGTTTAAGTCTGTTCTTAGCTTAAGCCTGGTTCATGCATTCGACATGTTGTCACATTGCATGTGACAATAATATCAATTTCTACGGCTATATGGAATCCAGCATAAAAAATATCAAGAACTTACAGCGGGGTTTGCCAAGTTCTGATAATATTACTGAAAAGATTTTCTTGTGTAGAAAATGGCACACAGCAAGCACGAGCCAATATTTGTCTATCCCTAGCAAACAAAATATTCTTGCAAGTATTTCTTCTTACTTCTGTGTGGGATAATCGTCAACATCCCACAGAATCCCACGCACGAAGTTTACTTAGGTGCTGCATTTGTGACTGGTGCAACACTTGCTTTTCCACAAACGATGACGTTTATTCTCCCTGTCAGTTTTTTGACAAATTATTTCTAACAATTTAATTTTTCATCTGTTTTATAAATCGTCGTAAAACTGCCTTCCGTAATTTCAAATTGTAGTTTATCTTGGCAAACTCTTAGTCCAGAATGGTCTCGTTTCAAGTCGTCGCTGTCGCCTTTAGCCTGGTTTTGAGCGCTGAAAGCAGAAAATGTAAGTGTACTTCATTCTCATTATTTAAAAGGTGGTTTTTACGATAGCTTTACATGCTATATAATGTCTTCAATAACTGCACCTTTAGTGCTTAAAGATCTCTTTCTGTGTATAAAAACTAGTTGGCTGTGACTTTGACAAAGATCACATGTGCAAATTTAAAAACATAAACTACGAATGGGATATTCGAAAAGGAGATACTCCAAGTGTGAACACGGGACCCGATTATGATGTTAGTGGCAAAGGTACCGTGGAATTTTCTTTACTTTTTGAAACTTTTTTTGATGTATACCAACTCTCTATCAATTATATTTTCTGAAACATACCAAGAACAACTTAAAACTCTGGGAAATTCAGGACCTTTAGTGCAATTATTTTATCTTATTTCAAACAGGATATTATGTGTACATGGAGGCCTCATCAAGGTTTCGCGGAGAAAAAGCAAAACTTGTTTCTGAATCTATCAGGGAGTCATTCCTGTGTCTGCGATTTTCCTACCATATGTACGGCAGTGGTATGGGAACACTCAATATTTATGTACGAAAGGACAGTGATAATTCAAAGACGAATATATTTTCGCTGTCCGGAGACCAAAGCGATCAATGGTATAGTAAAGAAATTACTTTATCAGAACATGGCAAATACAAGGTAAATTCTTGTTCTTACTCAATAATATATTATTAAATTTTAATTTATCAAATCTGCTCTACATAATTATGTACGGTTGTCGCATACAATCGTGCGTCCTAATGTATACGAATAAATCAGAAACGTTTTCAAGCCTTTAAAGGTTGAATTGGATTTCTTTTGTTCATTGTTCTTTCATTGTTTTCGCTTTGTTCTTTCACTTGTTGTTTTGTTTTTAATGTCCTGTATACAAAAAACAAAAAAGAAAAAACTTATGCAAGAATTCATTCTTTCATTCATGCATACATGCATGCATTCATCCATCCATCCATTCATTCATTCATTCATTTGTTCGTTCGATCGTTCATTCGTTCATTCATTAGATAAGAGTATCCAAACACATGAAAATTTACCACCAAAAAAGTGCTGAAGATTGTTTTGCACGTTCAATCTTGTTATTTAATAAAAGAAACACGTAATGGTTTTTGTGTGTTTGAATATACTGTGATTCAAACACTTGGTACCAGTGGCGTAACGGATTATGGTCAGGGTTAGAGCAAGTCCTAAAGGCCCCCGACCTCTAAGGGCCCCCCGATAAATCCCCTATGGGCCCCTAGTAGTTCCGTTACGCCACTGCTTGGTACACTTTACCGCGTTGAATTGGCTTCGAAAAGCTAAAAACACTCGCCTAGTGGCCGGGCAAGTGTTTTTTATGGTTTTCTCAAGTCTCGCCACATCCCGCGTGTTTGGACTGACAGTTTCCAAACACGGGAATCCATTTAGAATTCCTTAAATCTTTTAGATGGGCCTACCAACAGTGTATTTCAATAACTATAAAACTCAAAGTTCAGAAGAAAAAAAATTACGGTTTTCTCAACGTTGACTACTCCACTGAATGTGGTAAGCTAAAAAATCAAGGGAACTTGTACATTGGACCAGTTTAAATGATATGGTCAGGGCCGCTGTGAGCCACGATGGATACTGGTCCTTATGAACTGACCCTGATTACGGGCCTTTGGCCTGCGGGCCCGGATCCAGGATGAGTTCAATTGGTTACTTTCCCCTCTTAGCGAGTCTTGGTACGGCAGCTCAAAGCCAAGAATGTGTGCACCAAGAATTTTGAGTCGTGTAAGGGGTGAACCATTAGGAACATTAGAAGGAACAGAAGTTCAAAAAAAATTTGTCCAATGGTGAACTGATCTTAAAAATATGCTTCGAGCAGTTGAACAGCGAAAATTTGTGCATGCAAACTGGAAAATGTTAGGTATAAATCAGCTATTTAAGCTATGGCAATATTGTCGTCATCATTATCGTCTTTATCGTCATTGTTATCGCTATTGTTGTCATGTTAGGTTATCTTCGAGGCGGTACGAGGATCTTCTTTCAGAAGTGATATCGCTTTGGATGATATATGGTTTACTAGCGGGGCATGTTCGAGCCCTACTACTTCACAACCAAGTACGACCTTGTCAACGTCACCTGTTACAACAGAAGGTAGGTTTTACTCTTGCACGTGGTTAAATGAGTCTGGTACGAAAGTGAAAAATTTCTCAAGTATTTACGTGAAACCAAGGGCGCAACCAGAAATTTGAAGAAGGGGGTCGTTTTTCGGTGCAGAACCCCCTACCCCCAACAATAACAGCACACATAGTAAACTATGTTAAATATGTGTTTAGTTTATAGTGACAACATCCGACATCAGAGGCGGCAAAAAGAGTAAAAGTAACTTCTGGGCAGCTACGGACATTAAAGATGGCGATTGACATCCAAAATATCCCTCACGCTCTCCAAAAATGGAGGGGCGAACACCCTTCCCGACTCCCTCCTCGTTGCGCCCATGCGTCAAAAATGAACGAAATTAAAGCCTGGTTTCTGCTGTTATTTTGGCCCATACTCTGTGCCTTCGTTCACAGAAATGATAGTTTTCGTATTCTTTGACACAGCACTGGCCGATGTAACGAGATTTAGCGCTTTTATGGAAGAAATGCGCACCGGTCTGAAATAATTTGCATTGCTTCAGCACCCAGAATTAGTAAGACCAGCGATCTCTAAGACCAGCCTCTCGTATCGTGTTACTTTCTTGTGAACGCAATAAAACACTATCCATCAGGTACAATGACTTTAACCTTCACTAGCTTTGCCATTCCCTAAATTACCCTATCTACCTTATTACTTCTGTCTACTCTATTTTTACTTATTTTTACTCTGTTCTTTACCCTATCCTACTACATACTCAATCTTACTGGTGCTAGAAGATAGTTTCCAGTGTTAATCCGGTGCTAGCAGATAGTTTCGAATCTTGGGTTCTTATCTTCAGATCTCAAGATTTCTGCATTTTTCGGTATTTGTTTTATCAATTACGTATACTTACGTAACCTTCCTTATCCTACACTATCTAACATAACACCTTACATAACTTATCCTAACCGTATCATAACTAATCCGACCTTACCATAACTTAACCTGTACCACCTCTTCTTTGTCTGTCACAATTGCACATCTCTTGTCAGTCTTTTTATAAACGGTCACAAAGGCAAAATTTGGAATCGAATAACTGTCTGACCTGTTTCTATAGGAAGTACAGTAAAGCCCTCTGGATCATGCGGTCAAAAAGGCTACGGACTTAGCAGTTTTCCTAAAATAGTTGGTGGGCAAGAAGCCACCCCGGGTGAATGGCCATGGCAGGTTGCTCTTCTGAAGCGGAACTTCCAATTTTGTGGCGGTTCACTCATTTCCAGGAATCACGTCTTAACTGCTGCTCATTGTCTGAAAGCCAGTGAATGGCCAAACGTGAAGGTACCGTATCTCATAACGGAAGAAAATATTCGTGCGTATTTGATTAAGAAAATATTTGTAAAATCTGCGATATTATACTTGTGTCTTTTTTAGTAGGGATGCATGGCATTCCGATTTGGGTCCCTGCTCACAGTTTCTCTGCTTCCGTTATTAAAAATTTTTAAAAATAAATTTAACTTTGTCATGATTCCGCCAACCATTCAAGAAAAATTCTCCTTTTTCTCATCACGTTTTAGATTCGAATTGGGGAACATGATTTGAGTAAGACAGAAGGCTACGAAAGTGATGTAAGCATTGCTCCAAACGGAATTTTTATTCATTCAAAATACGACGATGCTTCCTCTGACTACGATATAGCTGTCGTTAAACTGGCTAGTCCCGTCACGTTTTCTTCCAGGGTAAAACCTGTCTGCACAAACTCTGGGATAGACATGACTGGTAAGCTAATTTGACTCTGAAGTCCGTCTTTCGTTAGCATACGAAATTTTTAGTATTAAGAGGATTAATTAGCTGACATTTGCTAAAAAATGTTAACTGGTTTTAATCTTTGTCTTAAGGATGAGAGTATTTTCTTTCAACGTTTACCAACATGTACGTCACAAGCATAACTGACATTTCTATCGTTGCCGGGACCCTAATTGGATCTTAGTAAATTTTGGAGGGCATCATTTAGTTCATACTTTAGAGATGCGTCACGAATACTTAAATATATACGTCATTTTGTACACTAGCAATTGCCGAATTGTATGCAAGTAATTACCTAAGAAAGCTTTTGTGAAACTATTTTGCTTGGCAAGCATAAAGATTTTGTACTTGACCGCAGCCCGCCAATTGTTACTTTGAAATGAAACATGGAGGTATTCTTCTGTAAAAACATAGACAAATAGTCATTAATCGAGAGCGAGATACGGACGAGAAAGTATTCGCCTAATGTATTAAAAATGAATATTTGCCTGATGTGTCCAAAAATACAAGGCAAATACTTTCCAATATGAACCAGGCAAACAAGGTTAATAAAGAATGCATAATTTGGCTTTCGGTTGGATTTCTTTCCCGTTTTGTTTGGATTTTTGTCGTCGAATGTTGTAGTTTATTTCACTTAGTAACTAGTTCGTTTTGCTTCTTGTTTCCACCAGCTAAAACTTCGCTTATCATACTTTTATAGTGTACAATTAGCTTTGAACAAAAGCAAGACTAGCGTCCCAGCACATTTTATTATTCGGAATTTTTAATTGTCCTTAAATTTCATTGAAATCAACTTGAGGATTTTTCCTTCCAAAATTTACTGTTCCGAAATAAAAAACACGTGAAACTGGCTCCATATCGTAAAATCTCGGGCTCCTCTGCCACAATTCATCAACCTACCAGCATACACTATTCTGCGTAAGGACCGAAAAACAAGGTCAACCATATAACTTGCCTGAATATTTTAGCGGCTTTCGATTTTGAACTTTAAAAATGTTGCTTAAATCAAAGAACATATCATTAGTTGGTTGTTTGGCAGGTAGGTTGGTGGGTTGGTTGGCCAGCTAATTGGTTTAGTGGTAGGTCGACCAATAATTACTTAAGACACAGATACGTGTAACGCATGTGTGAGCTTGGAGACATCTTGGATGATAGATGAACGTTCGTCAAGCGCATACTTCAGACAAACGACGTCTGACCCACAAAGTGGGGATCGAACCCGCAACCTTCTGATGACCGGTAAGACGCTACAGCCATTGAGCTACCAATACTCCGATGGAGGGCTAAGGTGCAAGTTCGACATCATGTGAAGCAAGGGGATGTCATTATAGAACCATTCTTGAGAATCATCCTTCGAAGAAACCTCGTTTCTCCACCGTCTACAAATTTTTCAACCCATGAAATACCATTCAGGAAAGCCGTATGCAGCAACCTTTCTGGTAAATTTTGAAATATTTTTTCCATAAAAGAATTATTAGCAATGCAACAGAAACCGATGAAATATTCTAGGACTATTTTAACACCAATGTTTTCCAATTTGCTGGACTTTTAAAAGTGTATATGGCCTGAAAATTAAATTTGTTTTCGAATTAAGAATTCTTAAACTGATAAAGAATGGCGTTTACTGCTGCTCCCCATTTTACTTTGTTCTCGAGATTTTCAGGTACGCTTAACACGCAGATGAGATGCTCTTTGATGTCATATTGTTGATAAAGCATTTTGAATTTTCGAAAAATCAGGTATATCTTTGTGGTTATTGACTACAACGTCACAAGTATCGCATGTCAACGCATTCGATGGCATAAGGTTAGCTGTCACTACATTAAAAATGTCTTTACCAAGGTAACATATGAGTTCCGAGACTCCTGTTCTGTAACCACGCAGTCTCACCCCCAAAAAGATGAATAACATCAATTCTGAAAATGTGCTTAAGTAGATAAATATCATCGTTCTAGCGGAAACACGGAAAAGGATTAGGGTTGAATCATCACCTGGCGAAGATAAATCTGCGTCTTACCGAAATTTAAAAATTTTGGGGGATATGCCCCGTCGTCGGTCTCCTTACTTCCTAATCTTACAAGTTTTACAATTATATCACTTAAGGAACAACCTATCTCATGTGGGACCCTTCATTTCTCTTGAATTGATGATATTCATCTTTTTACCACGTTTTGTAAATTGAAGTTATTCATCTTATCAGGGTGTAAGATTTGGTTGTCTGTAAAGACAAATTGTTAATTTTCTGCAACATTAAGTCACCGTGTTTTCCATATACTTTTACTTGGCATGTAAACTACTAGGATAAAAACATGCTTGACTTGTCAAAAACTAAAAACAACAATGGTTTGACCAAGAACTAACTTTTTTTGACAGACTTGAAGAACTGAAAACTGATACATTACTATGGCCATACCATCTCCCTGTATAATGTTTAGCTTAATAAACTGTAGCAAAGTTCAAAGTTTCATGGGATTTTGTTGAATACTCACAAAGATATACTTGATTTTCCGATACCGTATTTACTCGATTAAACGCCGCGGCGCTCTAAATTTTTAGTTTTACGGCTGCGGCGCTTATTCGGGGGCGGCGTTTATTTGAGGGCAGTACTCTTTAAAAAATCATAACATTTGTAAACGATAACAAGTAAATATTAAAAACTGAAAAACATTATAATACAGAAAATAAATCTCAGAGGCTGGTTTAGATTGAGTATTACCGCAGTTGTTTTTTAGTTTGGCTCCTCGAACAATTCACTCTGACGTTGTTTCGGTTAAGCGCCGCATTGTTGTGAATGAATGCGGCGCTTACTCGATGGCGGCGATCTTTTATATTTTTGCTCTCACATGCGGCGCTTAATCGCGGGCGGCGCTAAATCAGAGGAAGAGCTTAATCGAGTAACTATGGTAACTCAAACTTCTATGGCAAGAAAATGTGATTACAAGGTATCGTATCTGCATATCAAACAAATTTGAATATATCAAAAAGGAATAAAGCGCTCTTATTTATCTCTTCTGGAGTACGTTTGCATAATAAAACAAACTTAATTTTTCAGGTCATATACCCTTTAACCCTCCGCAATTGATAAGCATATCGTCACATTTGCAATGCATTTTTTCCCCTTTGATTTAATTCACTTAGGAAAAAAGTGTTTCATCAGTGGCTGGGGACGTTTGACAGATGGTGGTATGGCCTCTGATGTTTTACAAGAAGCACAAGTTCCAATAATTACTAATGACAAATGTCGGGAAGCCTATGGCGCTAGCGCCATAACAGACAGAATGATCTGTGCTGGATATTCATCAGGTGGAACTGATACATGCCAAGGAGACAGCGGTGGTAAGAATTTTGAAATTAGTCGCTTTTTGGGGTGTTATTATTGGTATCTGCATCATCGTCAGCGTTAGTTCCAGTGGCATTGTCAATGTTACTGTAGAGTTTACGTACGTATCAGTAGCACTGGAATCCATCGTGAATGTTGCCATCGTGAATGTTGATGTCAGTGAAATTGTTAATGTTTTTATCAGAGGAGTTATCGGCAGTATTTCTGTAGTACCTTTATCAATGTTGATGTAAATATGCATGCGAATCTCAATGTATCGATGCTTTTTTTCGTTAACGGTTTCAGTACCTATTTTAGTAAAAGTTGAAATGATTTCTTCTTGTTTGTAGGACCTCTCGTGTGTGAACACAGTGATGGGTCCTGGCATCTAACTGGAATTACAAGCTGGGGAATGGGCTGCGCTTTGAAAGGTTATTATGGTGTGTACACAAAAGTAACACACCTCATCTCCTGGGTAAACGGAATCGTGCAATCATGAAATGATATCATTGAGAACTAATTCAAGACAATATCTCATACACAGAAATTATTGAGCATAATCATAAACATTGATAACATAGATGACGGAGGATTGTCATAAATATTGGTTTAACAATAAAGCGGCTTACTGAAAAGGAGAAGTGTACAAGTTTTGTTTTTCATGAAGTTTTATTGAGAAGCTTTATGTTTCTTAGCATAAGGTTGTATGGGGAAGGAACAGTTAATGGTCTTATATAACAATATAATCATAGAAATATCGTGGTGATGAATTTTTTCATACTTTTTCTTCGTCGTCCCTTCCAATGAGTTGAAATCTCATCTGAATTAGAAAAATACATGTGCATGATGCAAATACTTCATCATGCCCTAAGAAATTGTGTTGATTCACTATGGCGAATGCGTTTTATTATCCCGTCCCCTCTCTCAGTGGGCCTATTATTTCCTCTGACTTTCGTTATTGTTTATTTTTATTACATCTAAATTGTCTCCAATATCTCAGTCAGTGGAAACATGCACATGCTGTATGCCTATTTTTTATAATTAAATCTAGCAGTCTGACTCGTTTCGAGCAGGGCATTGTATGGCAACGTGTTTGCCAACCATTGGACCAAGATCATGTGGAGAATTCCACTTTTTTTGCCAAAGCTTTGCAACTATCTTTCATTCCTCTGGACTTGACTGGGTATTTAAATTTCCCACGCAACATGACGTAATTGATTGAACTTATCTCTCGTGATGCCTGTGCTTATTCGATAACTTCCTGCAATAGTGGCGTAGGAAACGGGGGGGACACAGGAGCAGCGGCCCCCCAACATTTTATCTAGGGGGGCCGCAATATTGTTCGGCATCCCTTAAAAACAGATATGGTAACAATACGCAAAGTGTTTTTTAATTTTTACCATCGCACGCACTTGCATTTCCAAATTAAAGGAAACAATATTTAAAAATTTAATTTACAGTACATAGCATTAACAATAGTTGATACTTTATTATACTCAAGGGTTGCGCACAGATACCATTAAAACTCTGATAAACACAGTCACGTTTAACATTGTTGAAATTAAAGGTCAAAAGAGCTACAACATTTCATAATTGTATTTAGTCTTGTAACGAATAAATTAGCAATCCTCTATAATATTCCGTATCATATGTGTAAAACTATAAGTATTGTCTCAGCATTGTCAACAATAAAATCGGTGTAAACATTTACTGAAAAACGCCTATCTTAAACTTAAATTTTGCTCCCGGCCCTCCTAACTTCGATTATCTTCCTACGCCCATGTCCTGCAATAGTGCATTTGCTGCCACCATTTGAAAAATATTACAGAATCAAGCAAAACTTCTCACTAGGCTTAATCAGTTCTGTGTCGAAGTTTTCTTAATTACGATTATATTGTTATTAATTATTCATATACCATTAGTCGAAAGGGAAAACTCTGATGATAATGGCTGAAGTTATCGAAGTACTAGCGATCATATCATGGAGATGATTTCGCAAACTTTGTCCAAATTTTTCTTAACTAAAAGTAAATCAGGGAGAACATGAAGGATTTAATCACTTCCTAGCACCAATCGGGATGAACAAAACACACCTTTTAGAATGAATACTATCAAGGCTGTTCCGAAGTCATATCCCAGTGCAAACTAAACAAAAAGTGTTTATAAATGGTTTGATGCGCAAAGGTTTGACTAAATATACGTAAGCAGCCGCCCACACTTTGCATTGAGAGAGATTAGAGGATCAGAGAAAAAGTCTTGGGTAGGAGATTGTTATTTAAATCGTTTTGCAGAAGTGCAAAAATATTTCTGTTTAGTATTTTTTTGCTCGTCATGTACGACACTTGGAATCTGAAGCTCTGATAAATATCACGCTCAACATACAAACAACTAAACTCTCTGGAAGTTTCAGTGGTCGTGAAAATTTAGGACAATATGTGATGAACCAAGTGCATTTCCATGGATGCGATAGTTATTTTAGCTGGTGTATAAAGTTGACCAGGGGGTTCTTGATCACATCGTTACTAACATATGAACATTAAAACAACTACTAGCTTGTCTAGGCTTCTCATGTTCATTATAATTATTCTCTTCTAAGAATTAGTTTCATTCCTCATATAATATTACGGGTTAAGTGACTTTGATGTTGGGTAGAAATGCGAAGACCTTTTGCAACGAAGTTGTTGTATGCGTCTATAAATTTACATTAGGTAAAATTATATATATATATATATATATATATATATATATATATATAAGAGAGAGAAAGAGAGAGAGAAAGTGAGAGAGAGAAAGACTGGTTGAAAAAAAATTCAAAACGAAGATTAAAATTGAAAGTATATGTTTTGAATTTTTTCAACCATTTTCATTTTTTTTTAGGAAACCCTACATTGTTTTGGATTCGTATGACATTTAGAACTGGTATAATTTTCAGGATTGTAGTCAGGGTTTTAATTTTTGAGGGCTCATAAAAAAGGAGTTTAGGTGTGTTTTTAGGGAGGGAATAAAAAAATAAAAACACTCACCCCACAAAACAAACCTTTTTCCAGCACTTGCCAGCCCCTTTCTTTTCTCTTCTTATTCAGAGAAACGGTTAGTCGAGTCTACCAAAACTGAAGTGAAGCTCATAGAATGCCAATCTACAACTATCAAACGCAAGAAACGGACCTACTATTGTTGAACTATTGAAACAAGTGATAAAAAAGTCTCATCAAAGGCTCATCTATATGAAGTAGCTTGTGTTTTGACAAAAGATGAACAGTGCATCGAGGAAGAGAGATAAGATGCAAGTTGATAAATGATGATTACGAGGAAGTCAGAGAAAGAGGAGTCAATCTTTTCGTTAGTTTCTGTCGCTTCCATGCTGAGCAACAGATAATTTCTAGTGGTATGAAAGAAGTGAAGAAACTACAACAATCCTTTACATTTTTGTTATTGATTCATATCTATTTTATGGACTTCACAAAATGGGCTATGAATATAATTTACCTCCAGATCGGCCAAGTATCTATTAAATCAGTCTTTTCTTGCATGCCACACGAAGTAAATAGAGCTGTCAAAGAATACGTCTCAATTTCTGGTAACTGCAACTAATCTAATGTGCGACTAATTAGGACAAATTCAAACAATTCCTTGAGTTAACGCGCTTACAGGCCAAGTTTATCCTTGCAATATGTCCTTATTACCCATGATTCACTAGTAAAACCAAATTCGTCTATACGTAACGTAAACTACACTGCAAAAAATGCATTTTAGAGTTTGAGTAGATGTAACTCATTTTTTGAGCAAATCTGAGATGTCACTCAAAATTTTGAGTACAAAATACAAGGGTAAAAATAAGTTAAAACATTTTTCTCGATATTTTGAGTAAGAAATAACTCTCTGTTTTGCGTAGAAAGGAAGTTGAGTAATTGGTAGTCAAGGAGCTGTGTAAAATTACTCACTCTTGAGTAAACCCACAATTTTGTTTTACAAGAACAATTGAGTAAACATCTCAAACTCCATCTTTTGAGTTGATTTCAAGTTTTACTCGGGTTTTGAGTTATAGAGCAATCACCCCAAAACCTTGAGTAAACCTTCACTTGACAATTAACACAAATTTTTAAGTTAACAACCACTCTGTGTTTTAAATAAACAAACCATGCCAATTTTTTTGGTAAATTTTTCAACTAAACTCTGACACATTTCTTCAGTGGTCGGCTACTGGTATCTAAAATGTTTTTCAATTTTCAATTTGTGCTGGTAAAAAATATACCACTTCGTATTCTGGCGATTGTATTTAGCACTCGTCAAATGGGGAACCAGCCACTTTCACTTATCATATACTACAAAGTATACAATGCATACTTTCGAACAAACTTTCAACCCCAGATACTTTACATGTGACCATAAATAATTCAATTGCAAACACCCATGGGCGTTTGCAGGAGTTTTCTCAGGGAAAACTATCAATAGACCAAATGCAATACCCTGGAGCAATAATGTAGGATACACGGTTCGGAATATGGAAATTGAGGCTGGTTAGTCTTGTGCTTCTATGAACAGCGCAATAACTCTCGTCAAACTTTCGATCGAGTCTCCGCTTTAATGACTCCAGTTCATCTTCGCATACTTCCTTGTCATCATTGCCCATTACTTCACCTAGGAAACCATCACAAATGATTGGGTTTCTTTTGTTGTCTTCATGTTGTCTTCATTTTGTTTACCTCTCAGGCGAGATTTGAACGATTAAAATTTCCGAAAGTTTGACTACAGTTTCCAAATGATATCGAAAGATTGCACTCGTGACTATGAATAAATTTCATCTGGTGCGGAAATGTTTTAACATTATTCGCTCAGAACTCTACAAACAAACGGTGTTTTGTTCGAGATGGGAATAGCTAATGGTCGTAGGTCGTATTTTTCATCTTCTAATTATGGAACAGATTTTAAAACTATAATTGTTACAATCATCAAATGCTTCATGTGGTGTCGTGATTAATTGCGCAAAAATCTTTTCCTAGCATGCATGCCATCCTCTTATCCCGTGGATTTGTGATTAGAATACCACGTCGCGTCGTCATATTTAGTAATCTACAGTGGCTTTTGCAGCAACCAAACATACTCAGATGATTAATTGGATGATGCAAACCCAAAGGCCGTCCTTTAAATTGTTGATGTTCTTGTCTGTTCAACACAAATAGACTTAAAACAAGTTGCACTAAAACTAAGTCCACTGTCTTCTTAGCCTTTACTATTAGCCTCGTGGGAAAACATAACTTCTATTAGTTAAGGGACGATGCTTGTCGGCTGGATAGCCTTTATTGAATATGTAGCGTCTCAACGCACAGACCTATGGTGGTATCGATTGTGGATTGATCTATTTGGAATGGCTTTCCTAAAAGTCGATCATTCATTTGCGTAGTTTACTTTTTCCATAACTGATAATCGTTCGCTCTTTACTACGGTGTAACGCTCTCAACTAATATTCGACTTGATATTTTCGATCTCACTGCCCAACATAGCCTTTCCAATCAAGCAAACCCACAGGGAACCTCCTTAACGGAGGCTGATTCATGAAGTACGCTTCTGCATATTATTATAGGATGAAAATGACTTGTAAATCGCATCCAAACAATGGTGAAAGCCAAACATTATCAGTAATAAGTTTTTTATTCAAAATGGATAAGATGACAGAATGATTTTCAGGAAATGGGTTGTTAATTTCCGGAGGAAGGCAATGTTCTGTCAAGGGAGGAGCACAAGCGCTCCATACCCAACCCTGCGTATGGTCCTTGTGGTATTTTTTAATTGATAGTTCCACTTTGAAATTTCTCTTGGAGGAAAAAGCAAGACTTCAAAACAAGTAAAGAATAACAAGTACTAATGTCATGGACGCTTTCAAAGATTACCAATGAAAAAAGTGACAGTCAGACTTCTAGCTGTAATTTACTTCTTCATTTGTTTATTTAATGTTTACAACAGATCTGTATTAATCTTTTCAACTGGTAGTTGCGCTAAATAGTATTGTTTTTATGAAATGTGCGTTATAATCCAGTTACTTGGTTTACCCAAGGGTAAAGGGTGGCAACATGAGCGTAGACACCATAATAGCCACTCAATGCGCACCCTCTTCCCCAGCTTGTGATTCCGGTCAGATGCCAAGATCCGTCGTTATGTCTACACACAAGTGGACCTGGGAAAAGAGGAATGAAAATGATATCGCATCTTTGTCTCAGCGCAAACGAAAGAAATTAGGGTGCTTGTATTTAGAAAAGAATAAATTTTTCGTGGAGAGAAATAGAGAGATAAGGAAATGCATTACATAATAACCAGGGCAAATTAAAACGCCGCAATATAAAACCTGTACAACATAGTCATTAAGCTGAAATATATTCTTTATTGTGTTTGCTGCCCCAACTTCAGCGAACGTACTGAAAAATAACTTCTACTGGTGAGCTGCTTCTAGGTAGGTTTACCTACGGGGAGCTCCAAACACGTAAATTCCTTCATATATAAGAGTATTTATCACCTGTATGTGAATCGTCGTAACAGAAACGCAGCACTTAAAATCAATCTTCAAGCGAGCATGGAGGATGACAGCAGTAAATAAGCAATCTAAATTTTACTTTATTTTACAGATTGCATGGACGTTTGTAGTTTGTTTTTCAGCTTCCGAATAGCTTCAAAGTTTAGTTTCAAAAAGGATTACGTCGAATGAACGATTATTTAACCGAACTAACAGATTTTGCTCCTGATGAGTTAGCTTTGTCTGGAAAATGTGATAATACTATGAATGACGTTACACACCAAAAGATAATGTTGTTAAGATCCTAATGGAAAAAGAATATTCCTTAAATAGAAAGTATTTACACTGTTTTTACTCTGGATTGCTGTTTTAGGTAAATAAATCATTCTGATCTTAAATTTTGGTTACGTTGTTAGGTTAAAAAGAGCAGAAGACATGAAAACGCTGTAGTCAATGCTACTGGAGTCTCACACCTAGTTATTTTTTTTGAAATAGTTTTGGAAACTCATGAAACAACTTTAATTTAGAAAAATACTTGAAATCCAAACACTCTACCTAGTCTGTTGTAAGATATGTGGCTCTATTGCAAAGTTCAGATGCTAAATAAATACATTGTATGGTCAGCATTACATCAAATTTATGTCGCAACAAATCCAACAGACGTCGTTAGTTTCAGAGTTCTTAACAAATGCCAAAAACCCTACAACCTTTTTCTTCATCCCAGGCAGTCCATGCATATTTAGTGTTTCCAGAATTAACTGTATATTAACTGTTCAATTTCCAGGGGCTTAGCAAAGACTCGATAGTTGAAGCAGCATAATTAGATTTTGTCGACGAAGTGGGCGTGTTCCGGGTATGGTATAAAACAGCTGAGTTGTTTTCTATAACAGATTTTTCTAAAATACATAATTATACAACATAAAAGCAAGAATAAAAGCTCAAAGCTCTTCAAGATTTTGTTATTTTTAACTATAGTTAGCATTCGCACAAATAGCGTACTGACAAGATGTCGTTCCCTATTAAATCACATCCAGGTACGATAAAAGAAAACCTGCCAGTTATCAGCAGTTGGCAGCTTAATGGGCGTCAAAAAGCTCCACATATCATTCTTTGAAACTTGTATCACAATTTAGCGTTCAAAAACCCTAGAATGAATCGTTTGATGGTTTCCTAAGTTATTTTCCAAAAGTAAAACTTTGCCGGCAGGACTTCTACTGTGCCGACTATTTCCGACAAACACGACATTGGGGGTGAGGTACCCCCCATCCCCCTTTCGATATGCCTTGGTCAGTTTCACATTCTAACAGTATCAAGATTCACGACGATTTGAATCGAACTAGCAGAAGGTTTGAAAGGAACTTGCGATTCCCCCAATTCGGTTTGCCCCTGGTTAGGATTACTCTTAGGACTAAAAATTATTCGTTCTTAATTGAATGTTAACATAGCACTAAAAGATTCTGCAAATTCTCTTTGTCTTAAAAAATTAGTTCACAAAATTATTTCGAGACCTTTACCGGAGAATACCCTCTGATTGGTTTGTGAAATATAGCATCAGTAAAGAAAAGAAACAAAATGTATGCACTCTTTCGAATTTCTTACCTCCGCTATCACCTTGACAAGAGTCTGTTCCACCTTGAGAATACCCAGCACAAAACATTCTGTCAGTAATTCTACTACCATAAGATTTTTGACATTCGGCCTTTGTCACGATAGGAACCCGAGCTTCCTGCAAAACTTTGGGACTGCTTCCTCCACTACGAAGTCGACCCCACCCAGTGATGTAACAGCGTTGGCCTTTATAAAGAAAAAAACGTGATGTAAAACTTTGGCATCATTAACCCTTTCCTGTCAAAGAGGTCTCCCTTTGACGAGTAAAATCGTCTGGCATTAGCCAGAGTAGAATACCAAAGTCGGGTATGGACCTGAAAGGGTTAAACCAACTTAATATTGGGAATGGACATTCTCGGCGGTGGATTGAACAAATGTCAAGCCCATTGTAACCTACTAGAAATATACACGTGAAAACGTCTATGTTTAAATAAACAAACTCTTTCCAGTACATTAACCTTCCATTTCCTTTCTATTAAAGTTGCAGAATTTGATTTGGTTATTGACGTAATAATTATATCCTACACGAACAGGAGTGTTTGATCTGATCTCCAGACACCGAGAAATGGGTTGAAGTACGAGCCGACAGCCGAATTTTTTTAACCACTTTCGAGGTGTCTGTAAATCAGATCAAACACAACTTTCTAGTGTATGATATAGCTTCTCAGAATAAGCCATATATAAAGAGAGAATCGGGTTTGAAATTGTTAGAATATTATGCTAATTAAGACCACATTTCCAAACTACGTCTCTGTTCTGATTTTCTTTGTGTTTTCCTCATGAATTATTAACGAGTATGAGAAAAGCTATTTTCATCACCACAAACTTTCAAATACTTTGATTCATGCTCTAAATTGATCGACGAATAAAAACGACACATCAATTCCAAGCCTTTGTAGTCGTCTCGATTTCATTTGAGCCATTCGATTAAGATTATGGAACAAAAAAGTGCTTGTAGACTACAGTTTTTTTGAGAGACTACAGAAGGGCTACGATGGGGTGAAAGATGATGACCTACGTAAATATTATTCTTCAAGTTGTATATTAAACACAAGAGAAGGTGTACGGCCAGTGGTCATACTCTGAGAAAAGCGTTTGCAAAACAAAATAAAGCCGTGTATTTTTAAACACCGTCTGAGCTGTTTGAACAAAGGGTCAAACACTTTCACTAGTGTTTAATATATCTTCTTAAACAAATCAATGTTTTATGAGCTAATTGTATTAGCAGGGTTCATATACTACGGGATCCCGCCATTACAGTCCGAGCTAATCGGGGGCATACAGTGATGGTAGCGACTCAGAAGCTTTGATTCACATCAGTTACTGGTACATGTTACTCTATGCATGATAAGATTTTACGAGTGAATTGTAAATGTTATTAAACAACTGATTCCATAATTTCCCGCTAATTTACTATTCGTGGTTACACAGTGCAAACAGAAAGTAAAATAAATTGAAACCGTTTTTACGGGGGTGAAATATACAATAACAACATACCAGTAAAATTAGTGCCTCGATTAATGCAAACTGGCTTTATCATTTGTGTGTGTTGGATAGTTCTTGACAACTTTATTATAGCAATATCGTAGTCAGTGGTTGAACTTCTGTAACGAGGATGAACTGTGATCCCGTTCCTGGCAATGCTTATATCTTGTTCGTGTCCTTCAGTTTTTCCTAGTTCATGTTCTCCAACGCGGACCTGTAAGAATATCGCAAGAGGGAGGTCTTTGTCATGAGTTTGTTGGCCTGTTTTGAAATTTCATCAAAATGTTATGGGTTTCAAACAATGGCATTCCTCCACCAACGATTGGGTGATCTTTCAATCAGCAAATGAGGCATGAGTGCGATCAAACTAATTATATAAACGCATATAAGAGGAAATATACCGTAGATCAGTGGTTCCCAACCTGGGGTCCGCAAATAATTTTTGGTGGTCCGCCGAGACTAAGGGGTCCGCCGGGGGTCCGCGCAAAAGGGACTGGGTCTGCAGAAGGTAACTATTTTTTTTGGCAAATGACTACCTGCAATATTGGTTCAACTATTTTTTATTGCAAACTACCACTCAATATCGCAAATTCCGAAGGGTGTAAGTGTAACATAAGAACTCGTAATTTTGAGGTTTTAATAGGTCACACCTTAATCTCATGTTACGTGCAACCACGCTTCGCCTGTTCACCCCGAGCTTGGTTCGTACAGGAAAAGTTCTCCAGCGTTTATCTGCACATAAATTAATCATGAGTTCGAAACGATCTGCCGCTGGACCCGCTGGGAAGATTAAACTGCGAGGATACAATGTTGAGTACTTAAAACTTGGTTTTATTCCATGCCGAACTGAGCAAAGCAAACCTGAATGAATCTTTTGAGGAGAGATTTTAAGCAATAAAGCAATGAAACAGGAGAAGCTGCAATTTCAGTTGGGAAGGGGGTCCGCCGAGTTTTTTTAAAATCAGTGAAGGGGTCCCTGGGAAGCAAAAGGTTGGGAACCACTGCCGTGGATCTTATAGACAAGACTAGAGCGAGCATTGGCGCCAAAATTTTATAACTTATTTGGCGTAGCCATTACCTGTGCCATTACAGTTATTTGGTAGCCGAATGTCCCCATTGTTGGTCCTCTTACTTTGACGCGTCTAATGTTTGTTCCACAAATAGTCGAACATGGCGGCACCCACATAGAAGATCGTAGAGATCATAATTTCTTAGAAGCCTACTTCTTGTTTAGGTGAGAAAAATATTATCTGGGCACTTTTATTCCTTTGTTTTTTCTTTAGATTATCTCATACATATCGTAGTTTTCATGGGTCCCCTACCACTTCCTCAACCAGTTTGTTTCCTCATCGACATTTAAAATTATTTGGCAATTGATTTTCATACCAGATTGAGCATTTCTTTGCCACCTGAAAACTTTTAAGATAAGTAACATTTGTCTCTCAACTTTGTGCTTTCCGCAGAACCCAACGTTAAAACCCTTTCTATATTGTTAACTGTGTCAGACAGTACCCCGGGATGCATGACAAATCTTTTCTTTATCCTTTGTTATGAAAGGGGTTGACAATGTCAGGATTGTGAAGGCGAGTCCTTGTATCTCTAAATATTGCCTATACTCTTTAAGTACTTCTTACCTTCACTCTGCTCCAGTCAGTAGCTCTCACACAATGAGCCGCAGTTATAACGTATTGATTGGAGACAATGGAACCCCCACAAAAAGGGAAGCTTCCCTTGAGAAGCATGACCTGCCATGGCCATTCACCAGGCGTAGCTTTTTGTCCACCGACAATTTTCGGGAAATCACTTAAACCTTGACCTTTTTCGCCACATTTTATTGACGGTGGATTCGGAGTAGGAGGTGTACCTGGAGGCGGTGGTGTTCCTCCTGATCCGCATTTTCCGGGGATCATGGACACTTCATCAATTGCAATATCACTTTGATAATTACTTCCCCTTTTACCTTCGAACACCACCTAGTGAATGAAAAAATTACACAAGAGAACAAGTTGAATTTAGAAGCAAAAGATGGTTCTTTAACTTATACATTGTCTTAGTTGAAAACTAGGAGAGGGGAAAAAACTAAAAAAGATTGCATTGGTAGATCATTTTAACAACGAACATTTTATGATTTAATGAGTTATAAGGCTGTGAGGTCTATATTGAAAACTATTTTCCCCAAGTCTCCAAAATCGACTCGAAGCCTCAGGCGTTGGTCCATATTTGAAAACGAGGGTAAACATTTTTCAGTAAGGACCGACCGAGAACGGTAAATGATATAGTTATTTTTTATTCTGCGTTGCCGTAATACACTGACAGCTGCAAGTCAGATGATATTCGGGGCTAATTGTTAATGAGGTGAGTAAGAAAGAGTATTGAATTTGTACTTATTTTCATGATTATTTAGCAGGAACGACACTGACTTGATTCATAAGAACCCCTCCAAAAATACAAGGTAAAAACCTGATGCTAACAGTCACAAAAATTTTGGCGCGAATTCTGTTGACGGTGGTAAAATATCGTAAAAACAACCAGCAGCTGCAACCAATAAAATTGCATAAATAACCAGGATTCCGCTCCCGCAGCATAAAAATATTGTTTTCAGACATAACAGATCTGGGAATGGTACCCACTCCTCCTTCCCTAAATTGTCATTGCAGAATAGTTTTATCTTCCATTCATAATATAGAGTGGGAAGCTGAAGAGAATGACTATACTTTTCCTGACCTTTCTTCGGTCACTTCATTCTGCTTCACATGTTTCATCATTTTTCACCCTTATCAATCATTCATAAAGAAAACACAAAGGAAGTCCACAACCGAGACGTGTTTTGATATATTACTTCAAACACTGGCATAATTTAAGTTAATGTTTGCCTCAGTTCTCTGCTATAGATATTACTTTTTTAGAGAAGATTTATAATATACTGGTGTTAGTGTTTGATCCTTTTTCAAAGCAACCTGAACGACGTTTAAAAAAATGGGTAAGTTCCTCTTTTTTTAAGTGCCCTTCGATTCTCAGTGTGTTTGATTTTCATGAATCATTTACCCCTACCCTGATATTTGATTATTACATAAGAGATGTATTAGGTTTAACCAAATCTGCCACTAAGTGTAGACCTGCGGACTCAATTTCCATATCTGGAATGCCAACTCCCAGTCATTTGGTCGGACAAAAAGTGAAGCCAAGATGGCCGGTCATGGAGGATAATCTTGTACGTCAGTTTCAGTCCTCTTAACAGTCTTGTACGACTGTTTCAGTCGTTTGAACGACTTTAATCTTCAGTTTTTGTTTGGTTCGGCTCAGTGAACTCAATTTCCATGTCCAGAATGCCAACTGACCAATAAAATGTGAAGCCGAGATGGCCGCCCATGGAGGAAAATTTTGTAAGTCAGTTTTAGTCTCCCACGTGACTTTTTACACTTTCTTGAGGGGTTTTTGTTTGAAAATACACACAAAATATTTCTTCAAAAGACAGAAATGAATTTAAGAACTTCAAATATATTTCGTCAACATCAAACCGAGAGATTATACTTTTCACGAAAATAAACTAATAAACTAACGAGAAACCTGATAAAACTGTCTCAATAAATTACTTTAGGAAACTACCAAGTGTACGTCCCTCATTTTACCGTTAGATTACTATGTTTAGACAATTTAGCACACTTCTTTGGCAACACAGCATTTTTAAATCCTTTTGAATACTCGATTATGTAAAAGTGGTCCAGTGATATTTCGTCTTGAACACTTTTCCCATGGCTGGGAATGTTCTGAAGGTGAACCAAACAAAAACTCATAACTGAATTATGTAAAAGGACTGGAACTAGGGTTCAAGACCGCGAAGAGGACTGAAACTGACGTATAAAATTTCCCTCCATGGTCGGCCATCTTGGCTTTACTTTTTCCACGCCAAATGACTGGGAGTCAGCATTCCAGATATGGAGTCGAGTTCACTGGTTCGACTTCGAAAACATTCCCAACCATGGAAAAAAAGTGTTCAGACGGATTATTACTGGAGCAATTTTACGTAATCGAGTATTTAAAAGGATTCAAGATTGTCCTGTGGTCTAAGAAGCGTGCTAAATTGTTTCACGACGATAAACTAACGGTAAAAGGAGGACGTGGATTTAGTAGTTTCTTACAGTAATTTTTGAGGCCGTTATATCAGGTTTCTCGATAATTTCGTCATTTATTTTCCTGAAAATACGTAAGTTGTAACTCAGTTTGATTTTGTCGAAATATATTTGAAATTTTTAGACTCATTTCCGTATTTTGAAGAATTATTTTGTGAATTTTCACAGAAAACTCTTCAGGGAAGTGTAAAAAGTTGCGTGGAGGACTAAAAATGACGTACAAGACCGCGTAGGGGGGATTAAACTGACGTACAAAGTTGCCCTCCATGGCGGTACTGACCTGTATACCTATTGAACTGTATTATAACTGTGTTATAACATTAAACTGTTATACCTGGACTGCGGGTTGTCGTAAGCAATCAATTACCGTGCGTGTCCGAAAAACGATGGAGTCATTAGAGGTCCTTTTACTAATGAGGAGTATCATTGACCTCTAAGAAGGAAAGCTATTTGCTGTATGATACCTGGACAGAAGGCTCGTTTGTCAAAGTTTGTTTACGCTGGGCCGCTATTCGTAACAATGATTATCTCCCATTTTGAACTTCTGGTTGTGGGTTTTTTTTTCGTAACTACCTACAAGAAAGCTTGTTTAGAAGCCACTTTATAAGTTTTTAGAATAAAATTCAAAAACCCCATTTGCTATTTCATTTTTTTTCCCGTGCTTAACTTTCGGTCTTGATGTTGACTTTTCCCGTTTCTGGTACAATGAGTCGAAATAACTGTTTCCCACTCATAAAGAGGTTAGAAAAACAAGATGTCTTTTCGACAGAAACACTTCAAGCTAATCACTCGACGAAATAAAACATTCTGGTTAAGCAACGGATGAATGTGTCCATATCGACATTTGAGAGAAGGCTCAGAGAAAAAAGTTAGAAAAATAAACTTCAAATTTGTGGTTTTTGTTTGAAACAAAACTTACCCAATTTGAGTCAAGTGAATCTAGACTTTAAAATGAGAAAAGTTGAATGTTTTGCTCAGCAGAAAATACGTAGGAAAAATGTAGCGTAAAAAATCCTTTCCCAAACGAGCCTTCGTTCCTGTAGTAACTTAGTAGTAAATTATACAATCTTTGAAGAAATTAGTTGGGATACCTCGAAAAATTGCGGTACACTCTCAGAAATGTGGTAAACAAAACATTGTACCCGCTTCATGGCTCCCCCTTCCTCTCATTTCAATGTTGTTCGCTATAAATGTGTTTTGCTTTGCCCTGGGACGTACTGCACAAATCTTTGAATGAAACCAACATTGAAAAGGGGAGAGGGAGAGTTAATCTGCTTGGAAAGGCAAGGTGCCCCAACATTTTCTGCAACAATTGTACGTCAGCGGTCGTCATCATGAACAAAAGGACCTCTAATGACGCCATCATTTTTCAGACACTTTTTAAGCAGAACCCTCCGTCCAGTTATATTATAGAAGTCAGTGATGAGCGACCATCTTAGCTTCACATTTCATTGGCCATCCAGATATAGAAATCGAGTTTACTGGTGTAGACATGAGCAAAGACCTAAACGCTGTCGTACGGTGACCCATAAGGGACACGCTTGTACCGTAGAATATGAGCTTCGTTCCGTACAAATATAAAGGCGATCCGCAGAGACCGAGCTCTTCCGTACAAATAGCGAAATGTTGCGGACAAACTGTGGACCGTTCCATACAAATAGGGAGCTGTTCCGTAGAAATCGAACTCTTCCGTAGAAATGGCAAACTCTTCTGTGTAAACAGTGAGCTCTTCCGTACAAATAGCAAGCTCTTCAGTACAGAGGTGCCTTCCGTAGAAGCAGAGGCGCCTTTCGTAGAAAGTTCAAAACACTGCGCGCGCAACTAACCGAGAGAGCATGTAATTTGGAATGTGGCGGGCAAAAGAACAAGAAAACTTCAATCTGGAAAATGTTTTGCAGTTCTTGTAGAGGACACGTAAACTCTTGAGCCAGTTTTTGCTCTAAGTGTGGGGCAGGTAAATCGCAGAGAAAATTCGTACACGTAACCTTTGGCTTTTATACTATTTTTTACCGTAGATAAGAAATGACTGGTTACTGTCGGTTGTTGACTTTTATTCGAACGAATTACTGGAGATTAAAAAGTGTGTAATTAAAGATGGTTTCATTGTTGAATTCATTAAGCGCTTTACTTCGTCAGAAAATTTAAATTGTCGATCAATTCCATCACAGGCATTTTCTTCGTAAAAATGTATGCAAAAAATTTGAAACAGGCCTGTCGTGTTTTAGCGACTTTATTCAAGAATGTATTTACGATTTTATCCATTTTATTGACTCGACCATGAGGCCTACTCTCAAAACTGTAGTGATTCTAGTCTGAACAGAACTGTCAATTCATAAAAACAAACAAAGTAAAATTTCATCGCACGTGACGGCGTGATTGTCCACGTGCTGTTATAAACGTTACACAACAGGGCCCATGGCCAAGGATTCTTACAAGTTTCACAGAAGACAACGATTCCACGGAGTTAAGCATGGTCACCATTTCCTAATGTTTTTGGATTTTTTTTAATAATAATAATAACAATAATGATCAATATTGTTAGGTGTCCAGAGTACTGGACACCTAAGGTTACGGGATGTAGCTCGATGTTCTGGGAAACAACAATACCACCGAGAATAATATTTGGTGTGAAATATGAAAATAATAATAATAATAATAATAATAATAATGATAATTTGGGGAGTACTTTCAGGGACTTTAAAGGGCTGTTCATTCCTTACTCCTTCCTGACTAGATAAGTTGGGCGAGTAAGGGCTGGCCGGTGGGTGTTTCTTTAAATCCATATTAATGGTAAAATTTCCTTTCCCCACAAGTTCCCTGAAATGTGCAATGTCTGTTGCGACTTTACCTGGCAGGATGCTGGGAGCCCGTAGCAGGCTGAGACCCCTTCCACTGTCCTTATTTGGGTGGTGTGCGAGTTGCAATAATGATGATAATAATAATAATAATAATAATAATAATAATAATAATAATAATTCTTGGGTCCAGCAACACTCAATCCTGTTGGCTATCGCTTCTCCTTATACCTCAATCACCATAATACTGGACAACAATGGTAAAAAATAGTATAAAAGCCAAAGGTCACGTGTACGAATTTTCTCTGCGACTTACCTGTCCCACTCTTAGAGCAAAAACTGACTCAAGAGTTTACGTATCCACCACAAGAACTGCTAAACATTTTCCAGATTGAAGTTATCTTGTTCTTTTGCCCGCCAAATTGCAAATTACATGCTCTTTCGGTCAGTTGCGCGCGCAGCGCTTTGAACTTTCTACGGAAGGCACCTCTGTTTCTACGAACCAGCTCGCTGCTTGTACGGAACGAGCTCGTTTGTACGGAATAGCTCACTACGTGGATGGGAGAGGTCACTGTTTACACGGAAGAGCTTGCTATTTTTACGGAAGAGTTCGATTTCTAAGGAACAGCTCTCTATTTGTACGTAACAGTCCGCAGTTTGCATGGAACATTTTGCTATTTGTATGGAAGAGCTCCATTTCTACGGATCGCCTTTATATTTGTACGGAATGAAGCTCATGTTCTACAGAACAAGCGTGTCCCTTATGGGTCACCGCACTGTCGGAAGTGGGCTATGACTCCTCTGATTAAAATGATTCCAATTTAGTAGTTCAGATGTGCCAGTCTCTCTCAACGTTTACAGTTTGTAACACCTTCGGAAATTTACACTTACGCTGTATGTATTTTGGCTGTTCAACTGAAGTTCTTTGGTCAGCCATCTATTGCCTTGATTACCAGATTCTGAGAAAGCTTTGAGATAGGAAGAGCCAGCTTTTTGGTAAACTGTGAGTGATCCCATTCCGGCCCCATACATATGATAACTAAATTTGACACAATAAGCCCCCGAGATAGCTGGGCTGGTAAGTCTTGCAAAGTTTCCCTGCATTTGTGGGGAAGATGTTTCAATGTAGATGTAGAAACCTAAAATTCAAAGAAATGTTACAGTATTATCATTCATTTAGGATTACGTACTATAAAATTAGTGTCACGACACGTGTTGTGACTTTTAAGAAACAATTTTAGCGTTTAAAGTAAAAACTATTCTGAACAGTATTCTCCTTCTGAAAGTACATGATTCGAGTTATTGACCAGACGATACCAAGTTCAAACAAAAATATTTTGACTTTATTACAAATTGATCATTCCCAACATATTTGTAATAAAGTCGAAATAATAATGATAACTTATTACATCATTATTGCAGCAAATTGCTGAATGACTAGTAGGGGCCATGATTACTGAAATATAATAAAGTAGTCAATGATTTGAATATCTATTTCAGAATCATCCTCAGGGTATTATCATTTGAATATCTACTGTAACAAAATTACGATAAAACAATGATTTACACAAGTCTAAATTATAGTGAAATTAATAGTAAATAAGTTTGCATAGCATTTAGTCTAGTGCGCAATAGCTGAAATAGTGGTCGACCGCAAACAAAAATTGTTACGTTGATTGATATACGATTGGATGAACGTGGAAGAGGGGGACGTTCGAGTCATAAATTTGAGGCATTTTCTCCCTCTTAGTCAATAAAGCGGGGAAAGTACGATACAAACAAAGCATCTGAATAAGTCTGACCCAGGAAAATTGTACGTAGAACACAATCCTCAACAAATTCTAGATATAAAGATCAAGGCGGCCAAAGAGGGGGTGAATAATGTTGCTTTCAAATATTACTGCTTCAACCTTTGTCTTCGACGACGGGCAACTACCCGAGTTGGGATTCGAGTTGGGATTCGAATTCGGATTCAAATTCGGATTCGAGTTGGTGTTAGGGTTAGAGTTAATTTATTTATTTTATTTATTTAACCTTCTTCTGTCTTGGTAGCCTATCAAAACACAGTTGCTTTTCATAGGGCCGTAATTACATCATATCTTTATAAAATAAGATAATATAACTACCGGATTAAGAATTATTACAATAGAAAGTCGAAAGACATACTATGTAAAACTAGTATAATAATGGATAACCTAACTATCTATTCTAAACACTACTATTATTTACAATAAAATATTATAAGCTTAAAATTCAGTTTTGACAGGTGTGTTGAAAATCAAGTTAATTACGATTGTGTACTATTCCAGATCACTGCTCCGTTGTAACTAAAACTTTTCTTCATATAATTTGTCCTTGGTCTTTCTAACTTAAAATAATTTCCATTGCTTCTAAGATTATATCGATCGTTATGTTTTTTTGAAAACAACTCATTCAAATAATTTGGAGCTTGACCATTTATAACTTTGTTCATTATAAAAACTTTTTGGTCTTTTCTTCTCTTCCATAATAATTTCCAACCTAGTTTCGAAAAATTTCACTCGACCTAGTGTCGTAACCATCACCAGTAACTACCCTAGCGGCACAGTTTTACAGTTTTTTGACTTTGTAGGGTTGTCTTGCAATTTCACTACGCAAGACTGCAATAATCAAAATGCGGGACCACCAAAGTATTGTATATAGTAAATAAAGTTGAAGTGATACATAATGCTTACAGCGTCTTAGCACCCCTATTTTATAGATTTTGAGACCTTCTAAAATTACATAATTAACGTGCTCATCCCAGCACAAATGTTGGTCTAATATTACACCCAATGATTTTGTTTTCTTTACTCCTTAATTTGAATATTGTTAATTTGGATGTCGGGATTTGCTTCAATTCTCGTAGCCTTATGTCTAGATGTTATCGTCGTATATTGTTTTAGTGCTGTTTAGGGTTAACTTGTTTACCGTCAACCATTCATCCACCATTTGCAGTTCTTCATTCAAATTCATTTCAACATCTTTTATGTTGAAGGCTGAAGTTGAAAGGCTAGTGTCATCTGCGAACATGCTTGCTTTAGATTTATTCAAACAATTTGGTAAATCATTTACATAAATTAAAAATAGGATGGGACCAAGGTTAGAACCTTGTGGGATGCCACATGTCACTGATTGAGCATCAGAAGTTGAACTATTGATTATACAAAATTGTTTTCTTCCCTTTAGATAGGACTTAAACCACTTTAACGAAATTCTACTAATTCCATATGATTTAAGCTTTTTAAGTAAAATGGCATGGTTGATGGTATCATATGTCTTTTTTAGGTCCAAGAAAAGAACCCTATTTATCAAGCCTTTATCAATGTTTGTATACCATTGATTGGTAGCATGTAACAAAGACGTAGAGGTGGAATGGCCTTTTCCGAACCCAGACTGGTTGTGTGTTAATAAACTGTTGCTTTCGAAATGATCAGAAATTTGATTATATATTAGTTTTTCAAAAATTTTTGGAATGTTTGCAATCACCGATATCGCTGTATAATTGGAACATTCTTTTCGTATGCCAGACTTATAAATTGGTGCCGGAAACTTTCCAATCGAAATTTTCCAATGTTCCGGAGAGACACCTTGTAATATTGACATGTCAAAAATAATAGTTAGTGAATTAGCAATAACAACTGAGGCATCTTTAATAATATTTATCGACAAACCATGTATATCAATGGATTTAGTAGTTTTAAGATTCTTGATAGTATAAATAATTTCATTCTCTTGTATAAGTCGGAATTGGAGTGGACGTCCGTTAAAGCTCTTAATGTAAGAACTAAGGTCCTTATAAGACTCAGCTTTAGATTCAGACAATTTGTTGCCTACATCTTCGAACTAATTATTTAGTGCATCGCAAATGTCTCATGGGATATTTCCCGATCCTCAACTTGAAGACAGTTGGCATTAGTAGTTTTATAGCTTCTATTTATAGCATATTGAGGCTTTTCCACATATTCTTTATGTCTTTATTACAACCCCCCAACTTTTCTTGGTAGAATTGTTTCTTTGTCCTTTCAATTACTTTGTTAACATGGTTTCTAAGTTTTTTATACGCCGTGGAAAATGCATTTGAACCCGTTTGTTTTGTCTTTTTTTGAGAAAGTCGCGTTGATACATCATATGCTTAATTTCTTCTGTTAATCATGGAGAATACCTGTTACGGGCTTTCACTTTTCGAATTGGGACATGTTTATCGAGAATAGCAATAAAATTATTTATCCATATTTCCCATATTTTGTTGAGGTCATTACTGACATTTGAATACGATGGAAAACCCTCAAATGCAGCGGACAGATCGTTTCTAAATCTACCTGCATTATAATGTTTAAATTGCCCAGTGTGAATAATCTTAGGTTCACTCTTAGGTGGTACAACTTATTTGGTAAAGTAAATCATACGGTGATCACTGATGCATATGGATACAACACCAGATTCGGGAATTTTAGTAGGATAATTGGTTATTACCAAATCTGCCAGTGATTCGATATGTTGGGTAACACGCGTAGGTTATTTCATTATTTGAGTCAACTGATAAGAATGCAGAAGATCCTTTAAGTGATTTTTGTGGGACAGAATATTATTTGATAATAGATCACAATTAAAATCGCCCAAAAAATACACTTAATATTTTCATCTTCCAATTTTTGTAAGATCGTCTCAAATTTATCAAGAAGGTCCATTGATGAATTTGGCGGGCGATACCACGTTGCTATTATATATGGTTTGCACTTTTGGTGCTGCAGAATATGTTGTAAAGAGAAAGTCTCAAAGTAATTCAACTAAAGATGTGAATGTTAGGATGACCATGGAGGTAAAGAAATTCTTAAATTTTGATTTTTCAGCATGCTGCTCAATTAATCGAGTTATCCGAGTCAAGGACTCTATGCAGGACTCTCCTTTTTGGACAGACTTTTCTGAACTTAACGTCAACATTTTCAATTAATATTTAAATTGTTGCTTCCCAACTAGTTGAGTTAGCAAGAATTATTTTCTATTTATGTTGTATGAAAATGGTTCTCAAATTACAATTTTATCTAGAGGATTTGACATTAAGCTCAAGAAAGTGCTTAGTTACCTTCAAGTTGAACATGAAAGTTCCTTGTATCGGTTCTTTTTTTCCTTGGAATGTGGGCTAACTAAATTTAACTCTTGTTCTTTGAAAAACTTACCTGATCCAGAAACATCCCTTGAAGGTCCTGTACCTCCACTGGGAGTACTTCCTGATCTAACCGACCAATCAAAATTATCTCCAGATCGGTCGTTGACGAAGGAGCAAGTATTCCCTTGATCAAAGTTGCAGTTAACTGAAATAAGTAAATAAATAAATAAATAAATAAATAAATAAATAAGTATATAAATAAATAAATAAATAAATATTTTAACCTAGCAACTTACTCACGATGACTGCGATGTTTATCTAATGTTCAATACAACTTATTATGGTTTATTATTTATATGGCTAACTTCTTCATCCGGTCCGTATGCAAAATAACTCTCGCTGATTGGCTGCCTAGCTGTGCAATAAGTATTTCGTATAAACCGGCATGTTTTGGCGGGATATGTTGATGTGTATGCATATGCATTTTAAATGTACTGTATATGTAAATCTATATACGTTTAACAATTGCAATAAAAAAAGAAAAGTTAGATTCATTTCATCTTTGGCCAAAATACGTCGTGTACTGTGTAATAAATTCCATATTGCAATTAAAGTCGGCGACATAACCAAGATGTTCAATCCGCTTTTTCTTGCAAAGACAGTGTGCTTCCAGGAGTAACTTATAGTAAACCACGACAGACAATATCCAGTTGCGTATTGTGATGTAATTTTAATGAAATTTTATGTGGAGAACAAGAGACCTTAGAAACAAGATTTAGTGATATTTCATGTTTATAAAGAGTGCCATTGTCTTTATAATAAGCCAACAATATCTTGACAACCCCCTTTGTTTCCGTCAGGCAACAGAGAGGAACGACTAGTTTTAAGTGACTCGCTATTCATTTAGCTGTAAAAAGCTTAGCTTCAACCATTGATGTCCACAATTTCTCCACGCGCGTATTACTGTCTTGCGGAATTAAGAATATTACAAACAGATTCTCAAAAATTTAGATATTCAAAACAATTTGCTGCTAGCCATTCTTTACCTGTCTGCTGAGGTGGTCGAGTTACTGGTTGCGTGGGCATTGGCGGTTGAGTTTCTGGAGTTTGTTGAGTAGAAGGTTGACTTGAGCAACGTCCAGGAGTAAAAACAATTTCATCAATTGCAATATCACTTCGATAATTATTTCCGATAATCCCTTCAAAAAGTACCTAAATTGGTTAATGAGAAAAAACTAAATTGTAATAAGTCTTCCATTGACAAATACTTTTAAAACCCATTAAAAAAGGAAGACGGAAACAAGCTTGTCTTCAGCTTATGGGCATTTGGCAGGAGGAATTTCGTAAGAGTGTGTAGATGAAAATTTTTGAGAATGAAACTGGCAACATCCAAATCTTCGAAAAGACCTTTAATATCTACAAAATCATGAATAAATTCAAGTAAATCTAAATGCCATTGACACCTGATAAAATTGTGTGAATATATTAATGCGCACGCTCTCAAGCTATTTACTCAGAAAAAAATTTCTGAACCCCTAACGATTGCTGGCTCGATCCCCTTCAGGGATTAAAGCATACAACATTTTGGCGTATATAATTTGTGACTATACGCATCAATGGAACGGAATTTTGTTTAACTTTCAGAATAACGAAACAAAAATTTCATCGAATAACCGATGTTGTCCATTGTTTGGGGAGGCATTCCGCTTCGTACTCTTCTGCTTCTCCCCTTTTCAAATGAAAACTGCTGAAAAAGATATCCACAGGACCTCAAACGTTATGCATTTACCTTATAAGATCCCTGTTCTGATATTGGGATTTCTACTTGCACCCAGTACGGTCCTTGATCTCCTGATTCATAATATATACGTTGTTGATTTACGTATACATTTAGTGTTCCCATTCCAGATCCCTTCATGTGGTAAGAGAACTTCAGACATTGAGCATCGGACAAATATGGCGAAGAAATTCGTGCTTTCTGTCCTCTGATTCGTGGACTAGAAGCTTCTGTATATATGTAGTATCCTGGAAATAATATAAATGATCACGCGAGTAACATGTAGTAAAATATAGAAGTAATAAATTAAGTTAACGAGGACTTTGAAATGAAATGACCGTAAAAGCGACGATTGGGCGAAAAGGATGCCGAAATAACGACGAATAAAACAAAATAACGCGTGGATGGCAAATACCTTTTGGGGATTTGATTTTATGGCTACAATAAGTGAATTCATAGTTTTTAATGTAAATGAGATTCAGGATAAAATCCAGGAACCGGTTGTGCGTAATTCAGGCATAGCTTATCCGGTGGATAAGTCTCAGGTGAGTAAATAATGCTATCCATGCTTTGAATAGCTGAACTTATCTCTTATCCGCCGAACAGCACTAATCACTGGATATTCGACTGGTTAAATTTATTCTGCTGTCCAGAGAATGGATATCGTTGTTTGCTCATTCAGATTTATTGACCTCAGCATGTATAGTGAAGTACAAATAGAAATTTAATATAACATGAGTTGAGAATACTTTGTAGCTTTCGAAAACTGATTTTTGATGATTGAGTTTCATTTGCAGATTTGATTATTAATAAGGCTAATTAAGTCACAAACGTTATCTCTAAAGGTATCTGCAAGCTGAGATCTCAGGTCCCTTTTACGAGTGGACTAAAGTTCATCACAACTACTATCTCAGACGCACTTGAAATTGAGAATCTGTTCATTACATGCTGTAAGCATTTAGCGTCTGTGCTGGGCATTCCCGTTTTGAAAAAGGGGTGAGCTCCACTTGGAGAACTCCATAAAATGTGGATAAGCTAGTCGGATATAAGTGATGGGAAGACCCTGCAGTGAGTCTGTGAAGAGTTATCTCTCTCTCTTTGAAGGGGGTAGGGGTGATTAGCAGCGATAGGCCTTCATTTTGTTTGCTTCATTTATCTTTTTTCAGTATGTTACAATTAGAAAAACTTAAACTTCCGTTTGCTCGCTCGTTTTGTTGATTTGTGAGGAATAATATCCTAAAGAACAAACGTTAGACATAATGTACCACCCGATCCTCCTCGCAAGGATTAATCCATGCTGGCCAAAGGAACATTACCTATGCAAGTGGTATAGTTACTCTAAGATCATTATGTCATCTTGTCATGGGGTATACTGCGATAACAATGGATTGGATAAGCAAAACGGAGATAAATAAATATCGTGACTGAATTGTCTTGTTTTATACTTTTAGCAATGAATATTCCTTGAATTATCATGTTGTTGAAATGACCAATGACCTCTACCCTCAGAGGGTAGGGAAAGTAGCAGAGACAGGGCTTTACTGTGTTTGCTTGATTTGTCTTTTTTCACTATCGTACAATAAACAAATTTAAACTCTGGTTCGCTTGCTTGATTTGTCAATTTCTGGGGATGATAAAGGTCTGAAGAACAAACATTAGATTATAGAATACCTGAGTCTCTTTACAAGGGTTAATCCATTACGGTCAATGAAATATCGTCTGGATAGAAAGCATTGTTATTCTTATGTCACTACGTCATCTTGTCACGGGTTATGCGGTGATAACAAATCATTTACAAATGTTTGATGAGCTCAGATCCTCAGAAAATGTTTTTTACCTTTTGACTGTGTTCGAAATCGTTACCGGATGAATACTCATTATTTATTTTCTCATCTATTTACCTACTTACTTACAAGCCTACTTGACCCTCCTACCCACTTACTCGCCGATCACTCCTACCCACCCATCCGCCCATCCACCTACTCGTCGGCCCGACCATTGCCCCTCCATGTATCTGACAACATGTCTACCTATATGTCTGTCTGTCTGTCTGTCTACCTGCCTGTCTGCCAGTCTGCTTGTCTGCCTGTTTGTCTGTTCATTTGTTTGTCAATCCGTCTATTCGTCTGTCGATCTGCTCGTCTGCCTATCTGTCTATCTTGTCCGTCTTGTCTGTCCACCTTGTCCGTCCATCTTATCCTTCTGTCTTGTCTGTTAGTTTTGTCCATCCATCTTACCCACCGTCTTGTCAGTCCGTCTTGTTCGTCCGTCTGTCTGTCTGTTCGTTCATCCATCCATTGATCCATCCGTCCGTCTTGGTATCTAATTGTGTGTCTGTGTGTCTATCCATCTATCAATCTATCCATCTATCCATCTGCTCATCTGCCTACTTTTCTATCTGTCTGTCTATCTGACTATCTGTTTATATATCTGTCTGTCTATCTGTCTATCAGTCTGTCCGTCTCTGTCTCTCTATCTGTCAGTCTGTCTGTCTATCTGTCTAACTGTCTGTTTGTCTGTCTGTTTATCTGCCCATCTGCCTATCTGTCTATCTGTCAGTAGGGTAGTGGATATTACCCATTATAACCTACGAAATAATGATATAAATCTCAAATTCCCTAATCCAAAATCTGAATATTTTAAGAAAGGTTTATTTATCAAGAAGTAAAAGCATGGAACTTCTTGAGTTCCGATCAAAGAAGTATTTATTCATTAAGAAGTTTTCGAAATGATATTAATGTCTCTCCTCCACAATTATGTAAATAATTATTTAACGATGTGAGCAACAACTAGGGTCACTGAAACTCTTCTAGACAGCGTAAATTTTAAGTTTTGGCAGTACCAGCGTTTTGTTAATGTTTCTCAAACATTACTTCTCATTATAAAGAAACTTGGACATGATGGAGATATCTTGAAGAATTGAAGATGGGGATTCAGATGGAGAGCGTAGGTAACAAATACCGATATACATATTTATTTTGTTTGACATATATGTTCTATATACATTCTATGTTTTATAATAAAAGTGCGCGAGCACTTCAGACAAAGCCAAAACGTCATAATACTATATTTGTATTATTTTTCATGATAAGTTAATGACGTCTTAAAAAATATCTTTCACCAAATAAATTATGTGATTGAACGTAAATACCAAATATTCGTTTCATGTAATATTTCAAGTACGAGTTGGTGTTCTTCCTCCGATTTCTAGATACCGAGAAACGAGTTGAAAAACGAGGCGAAGCCGAATTTTTTTAACGAGTTTCGAGGTATCTAGAAATCGGGGAAGAACACTAAACGAGTGTTTGAAATTACGTCTCAAACGAACCAGTATTTTAGGCAAAAATCCAGCCGAAAGTTGGAAAAATTCAGCTGTAATCTTCCTCTGATTTCTAAATACTGATTAATTATGTATTTCTTTTGTTTTTTCTTCGTGAATTATTAATGAGTTTGGTAAATATATATATGTATATGTACCTTTTCCACTGATATCCATATCTGGCCCAGTCCCAACGCTTGGTGTAGCACCCCTGTTTATTCGCCAGTTAAAATCTGCTGGTTGGTTTTCAAAACTGCATATTGTTCCCTTGTCAAAGTCACAATTGGCTGTAAAGAAACAAAGAACAAAATTACAATAGTTTGCCATTAAATAATTTAAAATGTTTGTTTATACAATTAGTGATTCATGAATTATTTTCCTCACAGGTTAGTAACAATTTAGAACACTCTTATGCATACATATTCGTCTTTGACAAAGTTTTTTAAACTCTTGTCTCTAGACTTAAGATAGATCATTCTAAAACTTGTGGAGAACTTTTCATCTAGAACATAATGATGTAATTCTACCTGATGAAGATGATGTTGGTAGCGGTGGACTTGGCTGAGGTGGTGTTTGTGGAGGTGGTGGTGTTTGAGGAAGTGTCGTTGGTTGTAGTGTTGGAGGCGGTTGTATTGTTCCAGCATACTGTTTGATCCAATTGACAAATTCTGAGATACGAGCAAAAACGGTGAATTGGTTTTCTCCGGCACCGCATGTTCGACTTCCCCACGAGACTGCACCATGGAGATACCATCGATCAGATGATTTATCTCGACATACAAATGGCCCTCCAGAATCTCCAAAGCACCCACTTACAGTACTGGAGCCACCAAACCCAGCACAAACCTTCCATAAAAGAAATAAAGTTACACCAAATCAGTATAAGGTTGAAAGTTGTGTACAGGTTAATTATTTACAGAAACTAAGACCCAGAGTCTTTTTTCCGTTCGTCAACTCGCTGGGGAAAAGATCCTGGCTTGTACATGTCATTTGTCGTCAAAGACGTTGGAGGTAGAAAACAAAATCATTGTGGGTGGGATAGTTCCAGAGAATTAGCAGTCTGTTCACAGGGGAAACCTAATTTATAAACACGAGCCTAAACGGGAAACCATAATGATAATAACTGAAGCTGTTGAAATACAAACCGTCATATCAAGGAGATACATGCAATTTTGATAATTTTGTCCAATTTTTCTTGGCTAAAAGCAATTCAGGGAGATCGATGACTTCTCATAACCAGTCGGAATAAATGAAATACACTCTTTGAAACGAAATACATCCAAGGTTGGATAAAATTCGTATCGCAGCACAAACTATGCAAAAACGTATTCCGCAAAGAAGAAAAACTACAACCTTAGCGTCTTCTAACCGTTTACAAATGATTTATATGACCCCTGAATAGGTTTGACAGGTTAGATGTAACCAATCGCACCCACTGACCTTTAAGAGCGGCCGTGAGAAGCAGAAGAAAAAGTCTGGGAGTGAGATTTATATATTAATAGGTTTTTTAGAAGTGGAAAAAGTGTTTGTTTAGTGCTTTTTTAGCCATGATGTATTATTCCTCGTCGTTTGTAACACTTAGAGAGTGAATCAGATGCTCTCATAAACATAATGGTCAACATGCAAAAGCTTAGATTCCAAGGATGTTTCCATGGTCCTGGAAATGTTGGACAATATATGATAAAACGTGCACATTTATTGAAAATTGTGCCGAAAATTTTCATGGATGAGGATAAGATCTTTCTTTCAGTAATTGCATAATGTTGACCGATGAGGTTCAAACGTAACTTTCTTTTTAATATTGCTATTTTCACATTAACATCATACAAAAGTTAGCGTGTCGACGCAATCCGTTCTCTTCTAAGAACTAGTTCCTTTTTTTTATATGATATTATGGGCTTATTGACTTCAATGTCGTGTAAATATACGAATACATTTTGGGACGATGTTGTTGTACCTGTTCACATATTTTAGTGGCGTTTGCTTCAAATTGTGCAAATACAAGAGGTATCTTAAATATTAATCAGGAATATATCTATTCTATGTACAAGAATAAAAAATATCGATAAAGAAAGAGACTGACTGGCAATAATATGTAAAAATAGACCGTTTTTACTTGAATGTTTTTCCACCAAATTGGTGTACACAAACAAAAAGTTCTTATTCACACTAGCAGGGCTTCGATGCTATTTGTCTCCTGAATATCAGGTGAATGAGTGAAAACACTATAAAATCACTTAACTAAAATTGATAGAAAGTAGATGAAAAGCAATCATCCAAAACGAAAATAGCAGTTCTCGAGTGTTTGCTTTGCAAAGATGACGTATCTAAGGAAAAGTTTCAGGACAAGCCACTAACTTTGGGGATGGACAAAAATGAGTTGACAGACTTGTGAGTCAAAAGATGGTTAACTAAAATTTGGATAAAATATAAAGAAAAAGGCGCGGCAGAGCGTAATTTCAAGTGGTGGGGCTTGAGATAAAAAATACAGCATTTTGCATGCTTCCCCGGGAAATTGCACAGCAAGTGTTCCATAGCATAGTTATTTCAATATTACATTTGGAAAAAGGTGGGGCGACTACCGCCTCCCAGCCCCCGGCTCCGCCGTCCCTGACAAACCTACATAAACGACGCAAAAGCATGTCTGGAAATGATCAATTTTCCGCTTCATAGGCCATCATACAGCAATATAGTCATATTCACTAGGTTTGCACTATTATTTCTATCACGATAACAAACAAAGAAATGAAAATGACCTTCCCATCACAGGGGTATTCATGAAGCAACAGAGAAATAAGTAGACTGAAAGTCCACTTATTATCCACTTATTAAAGTCCACTTAAACTCCACTTATATACTCTGAAAGGGTACAAATGATGTAATAGAAAGAATTATAAATATGTTTATTCGACTCTCATGCCCCTCGTTGTTCTCCATTGAATTAGAGTCGTTATTTTACCATTTGTGCTGAAACTCGAGATCCCATATATCTGCGACATTTTGAATTTGAGATGACTGGAAGCCTGGCTTCTTGCAGAACAGTTGCTCCAGGTCGACTCGCTCCTGTCCTACCCCAACCTGTAGCAATTAAATAAATATCGATCTTAAGTCATGCTGTACATATACACATACCACACACATGTATGTATAAATACATCTATGTACATGTACACACACATATACAGATACATAGTTCGTTTACACGTAAATATGTTGTAAAAAGCACAATTTACAATTTTTGGTGTTCTGTTATCTGCACTAAGAGTTGTCATGAACTGAATAGCAGTTTAATGAATGCCATTGTAATTTATCCTAAAAATGTGTTCATAAAAGTTGTAATGATTGTTTGGACTTTGTCTAGGTTAAGATCAACAAAGTTGTTTTCTTGGCTGTAATTGAGAATTGTTATCGTAGAACAATTTTTACTCGTCCTGAAAACTTCGTGAGCAATGTGATCAACGTAGTTTAAAAAAGGTTTATTTACCTTATCAAATTATCCAGGTTAAGTTACAAAGTTAGTATTGTTAAATCCTTGCTTTGGTTTGTATAAGTCTAGCCTACTTAGTAGATAATTCATTGAGCTTCAGGTATAATTATTCAGATCAAATTTAAGCTATGAACTTTTTATGAAACTGTAAAATAACATAACAATGAGGACGATTGTTACCTTCCTGCTTTACTATGTCAATATTTTTGGAGAAGAATCAAATTCATGTAGTATCGAAATATCTTTTACAACTGTACTTGTTGACTACATCGCATTCCAAATAACGCCTTCAACAGGCAGAGCGAAAGGCTTTAATTGGTCCAAACATATCTGGTTGGTCTACAGCAGTTACACCCCTGTCAACCTCTGTCGATTTCAGAGAGAGAAAGCAAGGGCAAAAAGAGAGAGAGAGAGAGAGAGAGAGAGAGAGAGAGAGTAGAGACAATGAAAGACACCGAGAGAACAAACCGAAAGCAAAAAAAAGGTGGCATAGTTGACCGAAAATCCGCTACCAAAACGAGAGCCTAAAATCAGAAGAATGTCTTGCTAAAACTGACCATTATTTGAATATTTGTTAGATCGACGTTGTTATCGTGTGTTATTTATGATCCAATAAAGTTCCTCTTCCTCACGACAGACTTCCCTTCAATGACCAGAATGACCTCATTTTTAATACACATACATACAATATTTAACCGCTATAACTGTTTAAGTCCATTTCGTCATTTTAAATTGCACCACACGGAAATCGAGGATGTGTAGCAAAAAAAATGTCCCTAAATTCCCTGCGAAACACTTTTTGGTTCTCTGAAAGCAAATTTTGCTTCCGCAACAATGATTAAGGGTGGACACAACATCCTTTTCTTTAGGATAAAATTCTACAAACTTTACTAATGGTTGGTTCCCCTGAAACATCTGCCGAAGCCAACTACAAGAATGCCTTTCGAAATATTGTTTGTAATGTTAATCGGAGCAATTGTCCTTCTATTTGCTTTGGGATTTCAATGATTTCATGAGAAAAACCGTAAAGTGTTGTGGTAGGTGTATTCAACTGAAGTAATTAGCGGAACCAACTGCTATTCGACATTTCGGTGCCTCTTTATCAAGAATTAAATATACAAAAGTAAGTATTAAAACTCTATTTATACCAATTTTGCAACTATTTAAACATTCAAACTAAAATTATTTATTAAAGGGAATCGCTAAGGCTTAGACCATTTGACAGAACGTTATACAGTTTGTAAACCCAACCCCCTCCTCCTTGTAGGTTCATTCATATCAGTCTTGTCGATAATTATAACTTCCGTATTATCAATTCCCCTATAAGCCTCTTCATAAAAGAGATTATACTAATGCTCACCCTCTATACACCTCTGCCCTTTTCCATATCTTTTAACACTATTTTTGTAGTTGTCAACTCTTTCTGAAGGACTCTGAAGAAGGGGCTGGTCTCCAAAACGTAAGTATGTATAGATATCACGTTAAAATAAGGTTTTCATCTAACTTTATTTTGCGATGACCATAATTACATTATATATGTATATGTATGTATGTATTATATATATATATATATATATATATATATACACATGCCGTCAGTGCATTTGCGCACGCTCACTAGTCTCTAGTTAGAGCGCTCTGACATGGCTTAAATGTACCACAAGCGTGGGACATTTGAGTTGCCTATATAATGTAGGCTACTCCATCCTGCTCATCAGCACTACATTGATGAGGCCCAATAGGCTGAAACGGTTCCGTCTGAAGTTAGTTATATATATATATATATGGTTTACTATATGGTTATACCTGTAGTAAAAAGGTTTTCCGGGCTTGTGATTGTTCTTTCTCTTAAGCTTTCAACTTTAATATATCTTTAAAGCTATTACTTTTACCTGTTATGTAACATTCTGTTCCAGTGACTTCGTTAATGCTTGATCCATGTTTTGGTAAACAAATAGGACTTACTCGAGGTTTCAGAGTAACTTTACTCGACAACTTGATCAAAGCTTGATAGAGAAGAAAAATCCATTAAAACCAAAGAAAAATCATAAAAGACATAGTAATCGTTTTGTGTAGGTCTATATGGGATCATATTTTCGTGATAATTTCCAACACACTGGCATATGACTGTTCTGTAGTCATCACCTTCTTCTCCAACGGTTTGAGGACGTGCTAAATTTTACAGATTGAGGAAGCACGTAAAAGAATTGGTTTTCTTTCTGATTTAAATAAAACGTAGATTTTCTCAATGGTATTTGCGACACTGGTCTTCCTTTGCAGTTTAAATGCCTTATGTACACGGTATCAGTATTTTCCTGCAAGACGTGTCAGTCACCTTGACTCGACTCATTAGACCAGTTTGGTTGTACTAGGGAGCCATGGATAATTAGGACAAAGTTCATACGAGTTACTTCAGTAACCCGGTCAGAGACCAAATTTATTCTTATTATTTGTTCTTATTGATCACCATACACAGCTAGAAACGAATTCGTCTTCCTGAAAACACACTCTGCAATTACTTAACCCTATCTGGTCTGAGGATCGGAATCTGCTCCCTCCAATGGCTTTTCATCCATATCATTAAAGCGTCGTCAAGTCAGGAGCAAAAATTCCATGACTAGACGTAAAATTTTAAGAGGAATCGTATGAAAAGTGATATGTTGTCATAAAGTAAAGTCCATTGTCATGGGAGCCTAAAGCTTAAAGGAAACTGTTGGGTTTTTGAAATTTCTAACACCAGCCATTTCTAAACGATTGAATGCGTGATAACTTACGAAGTTTAATTCTGTGGCAAAGTGGCCCTTGGCCTTCTCTTTGGCAATTGGGCAGTGAATTCTTGTAAAAAACAGTGCAATATGGGAAAAATCTCCGATTTTTCTTTATATCCTTATTTATTAGGTATTTAAATAATTTTTTAAAGACTTTTTCTGAGATGTTTAAGAACACATCTTGATTAAGCAAATTTTACAGGATTTTAGTCAAAGGATAACCGAGCTATTCTTTTGCTCTTTTTTGTCGTCTTGTGATATAAAACTGAAATGTATTAGAAAACATAAGATACGTTAATGACACGATCATCATATCATATACTTATTCAGGTGAAAATTTCATAACTAAAAGTTACTTTTAATAACGCCACTTAGTAAAATTATTCTGTAATCTCAATTTCTTGATGCCAAAAAAAAAAGATAAAGTCAACTTTGGTAACTAGCGATTATTTCGGAGTCGTACATAGTAAAACGAAGCACAATTCGACTTTCAAAGATCCCAATTCTTTTTTACATCAGGGGCGGGTTTGCCCTGAATCTGCTGTTAGCTTAATTAACGGTTATTTAGCTATTCTAATTTATTAGAAGTCAAAGTTCCACCAAAATTTCCACTTTGAAGGTACAAGACGAAATTTTTCACTGAATATTAATTTTAACATATCCTCTCAGCTACGTCATTTTAGAGGAGTTAATATTTCTTTTTTTTTTTTATTGTCATGTGAAGTGTAATGTGGATTGTGGAAAGAAAACAACCTAAATGACAAGTTTCGAACTTGTGAATGACATTAAACGTATTGTTGACGTATTAGTGGAAAATCGGTGTTTGGATTTTAAGAAAATATCGAAAAAAAAGTCAGGTTTCACGACGTCACTAAACGCTATAGCTTATAACAAATCAAAAAGCTGATTTAGTGTCACCTGCAATAATTAAATGCAATACCAAGTTTAATGCATTTATATTCATCATTAGAGAAATTGTTGGGGCAGAATCCGCACCCCCAGGTTGTCATGGGTGAGAAAATCCTAGGCCAGGTAGGTTTACTCAAGTCCCTTAATGAATTAAGTTAAATTGTTCAACATTAAATACTGTTTAAGTCTGATTTTCCAGTCAAATGAAAACCTACCAACGTCATAATTGAGAGACGACCTGGAGTAACTGGGATGAACAAATATCCTTTCTACAGTTCGGTCGACCTGGTGTGCTTCGTTAGCATTCAGGCTGTGCTCACCTGGAAGAAATAACCTGGATTAACATTACATAATACAGTTACAATTGTAAATATGAACAATAACCTCGCATACCTCAATTGTTTGATTTTCATTTTCTGTTTAGCCATTTGAATTTATTCCATGTCTTATACACCTTAAATGGGTTCTTTGTGTAATTAAGTTATGGATTCAAGTTATAAATAGCATTAATCGTAATTACTATCTTAGTCGTAAGTGAAGGAAATTCCTAATCATTATCACAAAGGATATCATGATCGTAATAGTAATCGTAGTCGTAATCGTACTGACTGTTATATCAATTATCATGCTGTTCTTGATATTGATATTTATGTTTCATCTTGAGAGTTATTGTGACAGTGAGGGTCAAAGTTAAATTAATAACGATAATGGTAAACAGTAACCATATCACTCATTAATTTAAAATGTATAAATAATTACAGTTATGATAAATGTGGCACATTGGTTATGGGTTTGTTGAAGAAGAAATTCTGTTGCAAAGGGTTCATAATGATGATAATTCTGATAAAACAGTGATGATGATGATCATGACAATCTCAATAATGACAATGATGGTAATAATATTAATAGTGATGGTAATGGCAATATTGGTCTTGATTATAGGGATATTACAAAGGTTTCGACAAAAATGATCTTAATAATAATAATAATAATAATAATAATATTAGGCACTGGAGTAGGACAAGCTCAGCTTCAGCCTACTACGGGAATGTGGACGCTTCCGCCTACCAGAGTCCGGGGTGGCACCTTTGGCAAGTGCCAGCAACCCCTTAGCCAAGGGTAGATAAGACTCTTTAGCCTTGGATGGCAACTTATCTAGGAGAAGGGAACTCTGACATAAAACCAGAAGTAGGTAGGCAGGACATTGATTCGGAACCAGCGACCTCCATAAAACGAGCTGGCTTTGATGAAATGACCTAGGGAGTGGCGTCCCTGCCTTGCTAGCTGGGTAGACAGGTAGCCGAAAGCCTCAGCTTGCCTTAATTGGCTGGCAGCTGCAAGTACACTACCTTCAGGTGTTGGCAAACCTGCCCTGTCAGCCCAAGGACTAGAAGAAAATCTGTACAGCAAGCTGATGCCCCTGACCTTAGTCGGTTGAGGATGAACTAGCCTTAAATGCTGAAACAGATCTGCACTAGTCTAAGAATAAAACAATATTCAGACTTAACCCTTGCAATGGCACGCCTAAACTGACCTTAGCTGGTTGGAAGTGCAAGAGTGTACTGTTAAGGTCGAACTGGACATACGCATTGGGAGTATTTTCAGGGACTTTAAAGGGCTGTACATCCCTTACTCCTTCCTGACTGGATAAGTTGGGCGAGTAAGGGCTGGCCAGTGGGTGTTTCTTTAAGTTCATATTAATGGTAAAATTTCCTTTCCCCACAAGTTCCCTGAAATGTGCAATGTCTGTTGCGGCCTTACCTGGCTGGATGCTGGGAGCCCGTAGTAGGCTTAGACCCCTTCCACTGTCCTTAGTTGGGTGGTGTGCGAGTTGTAATAATGATAAAGGTGATTATATTGCCAATGATTATAGTGATGACAATTATAAAGAGGATAAAAAAATAAATATGCTGATGATAATGATAAGTAAGACGACAAGATAATGAAGATTATAATGATGACAATAATGACGTACTGTCAGGGTGTTTGAGGGATAGAATAATATTTTATCGTACCAACCTAATCTCACATTAAGGAAAGAGGTCCCTCGATTATACACACAATGGGCAGCTGTTATTACCCATTGATCGTTGATTAAAGAACCCCCACAAAAGTGAGATCCACTTGTCGTTCTCCTCAGTTGAACTTGCCAAGGCCAGCTGTGTGGACGAGTAGTTTGACCGCTGACAACTTTTGTACTACCAAGATATCTTTTGCCACATCCTGTTAGAAAAAACATAACAAACAAAACAAGAAAGAAATGGAAATGAAAATAGACAATAATATATAATAAAATAACTAGCAATCAATCGTGTCATGAGCAGTAGAGTGATAGAAAGGAGTTATGTGGAATATACAATTCGTGATTGTTAACTAATGCTAATAATCCTTTTTCTTCATTGATTACGACTTTTCCTCTTCCTTATCACTCCAGTTAACGTTTACACGCAGCGTTTCTGTTATAGACGCAGATCAATGGGTATTCTGCCTTTTAATGGGATTGAAAACTTTGGGAAAAAAAGCTACGCAGATGTTGCGGGCCGAAAGGATGGGTTGCGAACATATTTCTTACGTAAAAGCCAAATAAATGTAACCTATAATGTAGTGCATATTGCAAACAAACATAATTCGACTAAGAAAAACCTCACAACTTTAATAGCAAATTTTCAATTTTAACTAAATCACCTTCCAACTAATTGAAATAATAAAGACCTGCTTCAAGCCTTTATGATTTCAGTTAGTTAGAAGATGATTAATTTAAAATCGAAAATTTAATTACATAAATACTCTATTTTTTATTTAAAATTTGTGACTGTAGTCCACACAATATTCGTTGTAAGGTTAAATTTATTTTTAATTTGTTATATGATCCTACAAATTCAAGAATTTTCTAGAATAGCGTGACCCCAGATTTCCCTCAAAGGGTGCACGATTGCTAAAAAAAAATGAAATTCGACTTGTCTACTCTCGAGGTTGTTTGAAACTGATTTTTTGTAATTAGAAAGTGTGAAGAAAACCAGAGAATTTTTTGTTCACTTTAATATCTCTGAGGAAATCACCATAAATGAAAATTAATTTACAATAATTTACGGGACTGCGGGTTCGATAAACGTCTGGCAAACATCCCCAAGCACTGATCTCCTGCAATCATCATCCAGCATCTCATATCGAATTACTTACCTGACTGTGCGAACACTTGTGAGAAAAACGCAAGTAGAAGGAGAAATATAATTTTTCCCATGCTGCCAAGAAGGTTTGTCGACGTTTAAGGTAACTGGAAGAGTAAGTAACGTTTTATACAAATACTTTTTTGAGACTCGTCTATTGGAACAGCTAAAACCACAGCAGTACTCACAAAAAAGGTTTTGTTCAAGCACAATGGAACCATCAAAGATATTCAATTTATTGGTTTTCCGTTACAGTATTGACATATTAATTGCAAAGTTATTGATACAGCAGCCAAGACTAATAGTACAAAAATGCCTTCCAGAGACAGTCTGTTTGACAGAATGTTCGGATTTGGTCACATATTTGGGCTTCATGCGTCATTTCAGATGGTTATTAGTTGATTCAGAGTTAAAATTAGCAATGCCAGCTTTCCTTTATTAATTTTCGGCAGTCTCTGGGTGCAATGCGATTCTAACATTGCGATCTCTGGCAATGGGATCTCTAACATGTGCAATCAATAAGTTGTGTAAGTTAACAACGGTGAGGAATAGCAACAAAAATAACTCGTCTGACATTTGAAGAGATAATTTTTTCAATTGAAACCTATACACAGCCATATGTAATTAACTACAGCCTGGTACATAGAATTGGACACGAATGTTTTTGTGACATGGAAATCAGGACGGATTAGCTTACTGGACTGTTTTGAATGGTGCATCTACTCCAATGATGTCAACGATTTTTTAGCAGGGTTGAGCAATAATTGCAAAAAGCTCTGTCGTTTTTATCGCGCAAGGTATATGACGACAATTACAACAAAAGGGATGAACATAGTTTGACATGATAATTGAAAATATATCAAAAGATTTTTAATGAGAAGTGGAGAAATGTCGCTTAAAAAGTATGAAAAGAGGGGGTAATAAATCATGACGTGAAAATATTCGTCTAAACGTGGGTTCTATAGAAGCCTACACACTGTTTCAGTAGTATCAAATCAATAGTGAACAACTCACCCTCAGTTTTAGTAGGTCGAAGTGATATCGTAGTAACGATTGTGTAAAAAACTGCTTCTAGTTACAGAAACGCTGTTTTAAAGAACACTTCTACTCTTTCCATCAACAAAGAAGGAAGTTACAGACGAGAATCACGATAATCATCGTGAACTAGCGACGATCGTGAACTTAAATATTACAAACGTATCCGATGAACAATATGAATTACTTCATCTCAATGTGCATTAGGGGAGAACTTGGAACTATATATTCATATTTCTATTAAGCTTTTCATTCCAAAAAATTTGAAATCTTTTATGAACATCGATAACCACCCGCCGAATATTGGTATTCGCAATTTTATCCCTGAGAAGTCTGAAAATTCAGCAGCGGTATTCTAATATACGATATATCAACTAATTATTAGTTGATGCAGAAATGCAAAGCTTAATAAAAAAAAAAAAAATTGTCAACGATTCTTGGTAACAAATACAGACAAATCTAGAAACTTATGCTCAGGAACAATCGTAGTTTGACATCATTTTTTAAAATATGATCTTATTTTCTCGTAGTGTATTTTGCTATGCTATGAAGTCTCACGTTTGAGATATGTGATTGAATGGACAGTATTATTTTTAAGAATGTAATTGCCTTTGGATTAGGAAGTATGTCCTATACAAAAAAAAAAAACCCAGGTGAAGAAACTAGTAAGTAGTACATGTACATGACCAGCCGATAGGTCTCAATTTTATATCATTCTCTCGTCCAGTACTAAGGTATTCAACCCTTCAATGGAGTATTGCAAGTTTTTGTTAGATTATAAATTTTGTTGACTGGTTTTTCATAAAATATAATTTTTAGTTGAACCCCGTGGTATGAATATTTTAATTAAAGCAAAACTTTGGAGTGTATTATTAGTATGTTTTACAAAGTTGACCTAAGGAGGCTAGCAGCAGGATTAAAGTGATGACAATTATTAATTAAAGTGCGGTTTGAGAAGCATTTTTCATTTCACTGATAGATCTTGTTTTTACCATGGCTATGACACGGTTTGGAAAGAACTTTAATTATAGATTTAATTTATTCTTTTAAACAGCTGTTTCTCTGTATTTGGCTAGTTGGGTGGCATTTGCAACAAACATATGCTGGTGTAAATTGTGATAACTCAGGATTGTTTCCCGGAGTTTTGTAGGTCAATTAATATCGAGTAGCCAAATAATCTCGACTGTTTGACAAAAATGTACTAGTTCCTTTAAGAAAATTTAATCGTTTGTAGCAGTACGTCCAACCTAAATTTGATAGTTTCCAAGCACCAACGGTGCAAAGTTTTTGGGGTACTCAGGAGCACACTATCGTGGGATCTTTTGAAATCAGGAGTCCCTGAGATGTCTTTCCCTGCATTTTTAAGGCAACTTAATGAATAACGTGCTTTTTAAAAAAGCAACAAAAGGCCCCCTAAAACATCACATTTTATAAGGTAGGGGAAAACGTTTATTTTTTTATTCTTTCTAATTCATGGCTAATACCTAATTGATTGGCCATGAATACGTTAAGAGGGTCGACCACAGGGAAGTTCCTGACCTACGAGCGCATAGATGCTCGAATTAGAGCTGTGTTAATGAACAAGACATTTTCGCTTATTGGTACCCATATAGAGTTAAAACATGTTGGCATTTCTACAAAACGTGCCTTTAAACTTATAATAGCTATAAATAACCAAGAAACCGGACACTAGAACAAACGTTCCGTGATTGACAACAAATCAAGGGTAAAAGAACTCCCCCATTCACACATTGCAACGATAGTATGTTAAGAAAACAACGCGTAGTCATAAAAGATGTAAAATTTGCGATCAAAGAATAAGTTGGACAACTACAAGAACGTGGCGAACTTAAATGTTCAAATCCTAATGTGATCGACACTTTACCTCTAGTTGGCAAAGGAACGAAGAGTACATTGATAAGGTGTAGCTAAAATTTATCGCCACAATCTTATAATAGACTCTTGCCTGTATTCTAAAAGCTCGCTCACACTCGCACTTGAGTTCGACTCCAATGAGATGCACTCAAGTACGATTGAAGTGTGAGTATGAGTGGAGTATGAGTTTGAGTGTTCGCTCTGTGAGGGAGCACTCATTCGTTAAAAAATCTGGTGAATTTGTATACAAAGAGGTTACTCAAGTGTGACTTACTGGAGTGCGTTACGGTGAATAATCGGGTTTGTTTGAGCTATTGATACTCGTTGTTGAGTCTGGGTTGCATAGTTCGCAAGTCGCTGCTGCACATGCCAGATGTCTCAAAGTAGGTAATATTTTTCACAATTGGAAAAGTATCATCTGCAAGAAAGTTAATGTAATGTTTCTTTAAGCGGGCAATTACCTCGGATACGCGTTTTATAATTCTACTTGCTAATGGATGCGAAATGTCACACAAGTCTCCGCATGCTAACTGGAACGTACCAGTGGCATAAAACCGGAGCGTTAACAACAATTGAATATCAGCAGGAATGGGTTTTCCTCGGTCATTATGTGCACAAATATCTGGTCTGATTATAGCCAGTAGCTCACGAAACCCAGCCTTCGTTAACCCGTATCGGCTCCGAAATTATTCCTCGTCATATTGCTCATAATCAAAATTATACGTCTTTCGTTTATTTCTGTAGTGAACGGAAATATTATCGACTGATGTTAGCCTGTTTAGCCACCGATCCGTCATGTTTGTATTACTAAGTACAGGTGAGTGTAGGTCAAGGGAGGTATACTTTTCACTCACACTTCACTCCAAATTTGAGCATCCCTTGAGGGTGAGTGCTGTTTTTGAATAGCTGGAGTGTGAGTGCAGTACCAAACTCTGTGAGTGTGACGGGGGACTCAATGAGTAGTGAGTTGCACTTACGGAGGATGAGGGTCTATTCTTTGAATTTGAGTGTGAGTGAGCTTTTAGAATACAGGCGTCTATGCTCAAAACAGTTCTACAAATGCGCAGCGACCAAAAATTGTTGCGGCTTCCTTAAGATGAACTTTCAAATCTCATCTTAGGGATTATTTTCATCTGAGGTTATTTAGGTCGCGAATGTCCATTTGTAATCTACGAGTATTGTTGGCTTCTTTAAATCTAGGGTTATTTCATTACTCCCTTAGAAATTGCCCTAATGTTACCTTAGGGCTTAGGGCATAAAGTCTGGTTTGTGTTTTGAATTCTCTCATATTTTTAGTCAGTGCTAGTCAACGTCACATGGTGGCACAACCCAACAATGATTCCCTTTTGGTCATCTCTTACGACATGCTAGGGATAAGTGTGACACGCCGGATGTTTTGCAGTTTCCCATTCCCAAGCCTGCGACTCCGAACGGCTAAAGTTAAGCCTAATCCTACTACAAACGAAGCAAATTTTTTGGATAATTCCTTGACACTTGAAAGTCTGAGTTCCAAAATCCACTTCTCCTCTGACTTCGCCATGTTGTTTCACGGCAAATTCAGCGCATTTAGCTTTTTGAGAGGCCTAGGCCTAAACGAACCGCTTGTCCAAGTGGAAGAACATGTGCTAATTCCTGACACCGTGACATGTCACAATGTTTTTGGGGAATGCAATGGATTGACAACAGATCTACTTTCTACTGATACTTTTATGCGAATACATCTTGTACCCTGGTTCCTTAACATAGATCTTGAAAAAGATATTCACCAAAAGGACTCGTTAATCACCCACAATTCTGTTAAAACCATCGGTAATTGATCGCCGCTATTACCTGAAGAACTCATAAATTTCAATGCTGACGCAATTCTTTTAACGACACTTCTTGCCAACAAACCCAATTGGCCACTCAATCCAGTTATATATAGGTCGCTGGTAGTGACAGAATGACAAGCCGACAAGATCACAATGAACGCATACCTACCAAACCATATTTGGTCATTAATCCTCTTTAAGAAATTAGCTTTCTTAAGAAATTATTAGCCATTTTAACAATATCTCATATCTTTTATTTAAGAAGACTCATTAAGTTTTCCCAACTTTGGCTGGGATACTGCTCGATGTTCCAGTAATGGTAAAATAGCAGAGCGCACCCTTTTCTGATATCTCGAAAAGGAAGGCAGTCTCCCGGGGCTTCACATCCAGTTCAGCCCATGATGAGGTGGATGTAATCGTGCACACTAATATCAATCACAAGCTTCTGGATGATGTTCTGAAGCCCAATCTCGGATAGCTCTGAGGTTGATCTCCTTATATTGCAAAGAAGTATTCTAAGCTTATCAGCCTCGCATGGCAGGTTATTAAACTGAGCTTAAGAAAATATGTTGGTACGAGTTGCTGATGTGTCAACCAGATTCACTGGTGAAAGCAATGGTTTGTTGTTCTTGCTGTTTTTAATTAATATTTTTAAATTTTTTTTCAGGGAGGGGAGATTAAGTTTATTTTCACTCTTTTATTTTCCTTCTTTTTTTTTTATTTTTCGACTTTATTTAAAGAGGGTAATACATGACAGTATTACAAACACTGATAACCTAGTGGCCTTCACTAATATTATAAATACAGGTTTGAAATCAACATTATATAACATTAACATTAGTATAATAATTAATAACATCACATAAGATATTCATATAATACAAATGTTACTAAGATAAAAGTTATATCAAGAAAACATGATAGGGTTTGTGAGAGATTTCATTCTGTTTAATGGCGTCAAAACAACCGTTTATTCTCTGAGCATCAAGATGAGATTTATACAAGTTTCTCTTATTGGTTTAAGGTTATTCCAGTATTCGATTGTCCTTATGCTAAATGTGCGGCTACTATCAGAGATCTGGTTATAATATGGGTAAATAAAGTTTAAGTTTGAAAATCTGGTATTTCTATAGTGTAAACGTAAGAGTTGGTTTCCAGTATGGCTTCGATATAGTCCGGAGTACTCCTGTCAATCTATTTGTATGCGATTGCACGATTGATATAAGCTTCGATATGGAAGGGAACCCATTGCAATTCATTAAACATTGTGCCTGTTTGAGTCGTACGTTCAGTATCCTATATTATTCATGCTGCGCATTTCTGCATGCGAAGGGCTCTCTCAACGGCTGCGTTGCTACAAGATGACCAAACTGGACATCCGTATAACATCAGCGGCTTTATAAATGCTTGATGCTAAACTAACCGCTGTTTCTGTTTTAGATAAGGACTAATATGGCGTAAAAGTCCGAGCAGTTTGGAAAGTTTCTGACATACAGTAGCTCATCAATATTGATATGTATTGTCACAGTGAAGCAGCGAATTAAAGAGAGTTTTTTCCTCCTCAAAAGAACATACATTTACGTTGATTGATTATTCTTGTCTTTTACTTAAGCATATCTAGAATGAACACTCATACATACACACAAAAAAAGTAAAACTAAACGAAGAAATTGAACAAATCAAATAAATTTAAGAAACTGAAGACACAAATTGTTATTGTTTTTGAAGGTGTTTTAACGGAGGGACATATAGTAGATTAGCAGATAAAGTGGCTCACGGATCGGGGGGCAAGGCCCCGCGCGGCACTTACTTAAGGCCAGCAATTTATTATAATGAAAAAAAAAAATCATAAAAATACCTCAGAACGATAACAAACGTTGAGTGGTTGACTGAAATGCTCGACAGCAGAACACATGAGTATATAAGCAAGTTGTACCAGAGACATGAAAAAAAAAGTTTTTTGGCACACATTACTCTTGTGGGTTTCTTTACTTTTCTCAGTGTTACTGTAGGATTCCAGAAGAATTGTCTTGTGTATTGTGCAGTTTCATGTTCAAATTCCACCGTTTAGGACCTAATTATTATTTTGCATTTCAGAATAAGTCGGGAAAGGCTCCTTTGTTATTCGTAACAGGAAAAAAGTTTACAAACTTTTAAACTCAGTTTCCTTAGAATAGACATTGAAATTTTTTTCTTTGACTGTGTGGCACTTGTCTAGCGTCGTTGGCTTTAAAGTCAAAAGTATGTAAAGAACTAGCCATTAAAAAAAGTATTGTAATTTTGAAGCGAATAATTCCCTCCAAAGTATGTTCTTTCAACAGTAAACCATGAAGAAAGTTCTGTGAATATATTCTAACCCAGATGTTATTATTGGAGTTGCTATGAATGTTTTAAAGTATAAGAACTCAATCAGCCAGCTGAAGAAGACGGCTGTTCGTCGGTGTAGATGTGTCAGAAGCGTCTGTAAACACAAACAAGGCCTTAGCGAAAAAGTGGTTAATGCTTATCTTTTGCCATGGATGGTCAAATGAAATGTCGTGGAAAGTCCCCCGAATCTCACTATAGCGTTGCGAATTTTCCTCGCCATTTGTGTTGGCATTGCAAGCTGTGAGAAGAGTTTCTCGAGGCTAAAGTTGTTAAAAGATGCATCGTAGATGGAGCATGAGTCAAAGGTGGCTCACAAGTTCGACTCTGTTACCAAAAATCAAAGAATTTGTGTCATTGAAAGTGAGGAAATACAAATTGTCTTAATTCTTGAAGACTTAAAGAGCCCTAGTACGGTTTAAAGTAGAATAGTCTGATGGAAGTTTGTTTTTAGCTGTAAGTGCTTAATTGAATGTTTGTATTTTAGAGTTCTGATATGCAATGTTACGTATGAACAGTACCTTATGATAAAAGTTTGTTTTAATTTAGTAAAGAAGTACCATTAAAACTTCCAGTTTTAATGTCCCCGAATTTAACATAGATGTTTTATGTTTTTTCCATATCAGTGGTCGGTGCTAGTGGTGCATGCATGTGAGTGCGAAGAATGTTTATAACTTGTTTAACTTAATTTAGCTCAGTTTAATGCATTTTAATATGTTTAACTTAATGTAAGACTCCCACATTTGATAGCTTGGTACGTAAGTAATAAACTTGCAGAACCTGTAGGAGAGTGAGGTCTGGGTTGGATGGCGGCACACCCTGGTATTGGGTTGTTAGTTGAATAAGCGTCGTAGGGAGTGAGAGGTGTGCGGTGTGATGATTAGGATTAGGGTTATAATTAGTAGGTTAATTAATCCTAATCCTAATCATAACTGAAACCTTTAATTTAGAATAATCCTTCGGATTAAGACTGTTTCACAGTTACTGATTAATCTTAATTTAAGAGCGAGAGCATGTCACAACTGGCTACCAATCGCCACGGTACGCCACTGAACAGGTACAAAAACCACTGTTGATTCTGCGCAATGTAAGACGTGTCGAGCTTAATTATAAAATACAAATTAAAAACGTCTATTGTTTTTCTTTTCAAGCTGAATTTGAAAATACTAAGCTTTCTGAAAAGCTATGCTCTGGCGATTGCTTGAACTTGAACGTAAAAGAAATGTAGACACCAAAGATGATCGATTTACCCTTTCTTGTCCAAGACGTCTCCCCTTGACGAGTAAAATTTTCTGGTGTTAGGAAGAGTATAATACCAAAGTCGGGTATGGACCGGAAAGAATTAAATTTACATTACCTAAGACGCCATGCATCTGTTTAGTCAAAAAGGAAGGGACTACCCTATTATTTCAAAAACTTTCCTCTAAAGTTTAGACTTCATAGGTAAATTTAGTCACTTTGTCGCTTTCGATTGACAATATCCTGATGTTTCTGTTTCGTCGTAACAATCTTCACGACATAATGTAATATTCGTGAGCAAATGCTAAACAAGAATTATGTACGGTGACCCGTAAGGGACATGCCGCAAAATAAGATGGTTGCTGTAAATAAGTTACAGTTGCTGCAAACTGCAAACTATTGCTGCAAACTATTTATTACTGCTGCAAACAATTCACGGTTGTAGAGAATAACAAATACCAAACCTGCTGCAAACAAAAACCAACGTTGCTGCAAATTAATTACTTACAAGGGGCTTCACCCCGTAGTCTCTTATAAATAAGCGAACATTTGTTTATTTTAATTTCATCGTGACAGGGCATCCATTTTAACTCAATTAATTAATTTCCGTGCCTAGTTTACCTACCATGAACTGAATTATTATTTATAAAAAGTTCATCTATATTACAAGGGACTTCACCCTCTAGTCTCTCATAAATTTGTGAACATTTGTTTATTTTAATTTCATCGTAAAATGGTATTCATTTTAACTTAATTCATTAATTAATTCAACTTTATTTCTCGAGGGTAACACATAACAGCAAATAGCTAATAAACTTGTGGTCCTCAAAATTATAAGAACTAAGGTAAAAATACTGATGGTACTAGACTAAAATATGAAAGAACGAACTACAAAGTAATATACATTCACAGATATTATTGAAAAATTAATCTGGGAACGAGGTAATAACGATCAATATCGTTATAAGATTAAATAAAAAAGCGTCTAAGGGAGGATTCGAAAGAGGCAAGACAAGGTTTCTTAATCTTGGGTGCGAGACTATTCTAAAATTTTATGCTGGTAACCGTGAATTATTTGCCTCCTTTAGTTTCACGATTAAATTTAGGACAGACTAAATTGTACTTTCCAAGCCTAGTTTGCCTACCATGAATTGAATTATTATTTATAAAAAGTTCATCGATATTACAAAGGGCTTCACCCTGTAATCTCTTATAAATAAGTAAACATTTGTTTATTTCAATTTCATCGTAAAAGGGTATCCATTTTAACTCAGTAAAATTATCAATTGTCCTAGAAGATGTGTCAGTCCCTAAAATTACGCGAGCAGATCTCTTTTGACGTTTAAATATCCTCTGTAGGTCTGCAGTTAAGCAACAGCTCCATACTATACTGCCCTACATCATCTGCGGCTTTAAAGGAATCATAAAACAGCTTTCTCTCTTTTATTGGTAAATACGCTGGCAATTTCTTAAGAAGACCAATTTTTTGAGAAAGATTGTTGCATAGATTATCCACATGTTGCTTAAAAGTAGGTTTTTCGTCGAAAATTACAACCAACAATTTATGGGATGTTACCTGCTCTTCATTCACACGTCTGGCACTTACGGCCAAAGTTAAAGTTTGCATACGGGACTGCAGTCGATAACCGACAATAAAAATTGATTACGTTTTTGAGGCGTTTAAGAACATATGGTTTTCGTCAGTCCAGGTGTAGAGTTTATCAATATCGTCTTGGAGACTGACTTGAAGCTCTAATAGGGCAACATAGAAGTGAGCAGTGGAACAAGGTGTATTATCGCCGGCGTAGACCTCGACTATCGAATTTGAAATCACTGATGGTAGACCATTTATAAATACTAGAAATAATAGCGGGTCCAAGATGCTCCCTTGAGGAACGCTACGGGTGACGTTTAGGAATGATGATCTACAGCTATTAAACTCGACGCATTGTTCTCGGTCTGACAAATAGCTCTCAAAAAGTTTGAGATTTGTACTGTCAATCCCACATATATCTAATTTGGCGAGAAGGATTTTGTGGTCGGTTCAGTCAAATGCTTTGCTATAGCCCACCAAAACTAGGCCACCCACGTTGTTCCTGTCGAGGTTAAATAAAATTTGGTCAAGAAGGCGTATAAGAGCAATCTTAGTCGAATATCGTTTCCGAAAACCTGATGGCAGTCGGTATAAGTTATTATTTGACAGGTGCACATAAAGTGCCTCGTAAACAAAAGATACAGTTGCGGCAAAAGCCGCGTAATTTTGCAAGATTCTCTTTACTCGGCAAGAACAAAACAACACGACGTTCACGTATTTTTGCTGCAAAACTGACGTATCCTAAAACCATATAAAGCTCAATAAAGGGAAGCTTTTTAGTGTAAAGAACTTTCACCAGTCGACGGTCGAAACAGGGTAAATATAAACATGGATTTTCTTTAAACATGTCTGCAGGGTCGCCGTGGTCTCTGATATCCATGAATTTATTGAAAAGAATGTAATTAGGGACCTTAAGATTTGACGACGCGCTCAGCTACAACGCGATGAAATGCGAGGAAAGACTAGGGAGAGCCGCGTCTGCGTTGCGTGTTCAAAAATCGTTAAGATTTGTATCAGTTTCTACAACGCGACTGTATCAGTGTCACTGTATCAGCGAAATGTGCTCGTTTGAAAAAGCGAGAGATGCTTTACTCGTTGCCTACGACTCCTCTCTTATTGATGATGATGAGTTTGTATTGTTGTACGATGCTTGCCGTTCGAAAAACCCAGAATTCCCATATCAAGACTATTCCAGATTCTGTTTAGAGGATATGGACGAAGATGAATGTGTTGCGAACTTTCGTTTGAAGAATGAAATTCCAGTCCTTGGTCATGCTATGGGTCTTCCTGAACGATTCACTTGTCAGCAGGGAACTGTTTGTGAACAAACTGAAGCGCTGTGTCTACTTCTTCGGCGAATCTGTTGATTTATTCATACGGTGATTTATTCACAGTTTTCGAAGCGGCTAGAGGTGATTGTGTGGCAGACATGTTTGGTGATCCTCAGGTTATAGTGATAGAACTAGTGAAAACCATGAAGTTAGATTACACTTAGGTTCTTTTCATCAATAATTTAACGATACAACATTGCATAACAAATTCAAGGCATAAAAGTAAGAAAAAAAAGATGAAACTTACATTTTAACGAAGAATGTAAACAGCGTCCGAGATCTAATCTGCGACGACGCCAGAAGATGCTAAAACGCCGCGTCGCAGGGGCTTGACAAATTTTTTTACGACCCGCGCTCATGCTCAGTGCTTACATGATCACTTTCGCCCGTGTAGTAGATGAGCGCGTCGTGAAATCTTAAGGTCCCTATTAAGTCACAAGGACTTTCTTAGGAACGAATTGGCCGATATAGTAAGCAGAACGTAAGCCGAGTTCTTTTGAGTTATACTGTTCTAGCATTTGATCCAGCAAATGAAAATGGCAGCGTCGAAGAAGAGAAAAGTGGATACAGAGAATCGCATATTTAATGAGTCTTGAACTGATGCGTTTGTATTTACATTTGATACCACGTCACAAAAGCCAACGTGCTTAATTTACCAAGCTACTGTTGCCGTGAATAAAGCAGCAAATCTAAAACGGCACCACGAAACCAAGCACAGTGAGTTTGTTGCCAACTTCCCCATTGGTAGTGAAGCCAGAAAGAACAAAATTCAAGGGTTGCAAGCCAGCAGGACTAGACAGGTACAAGGGTTAGCAAGTTTCACAGGTGTACAGAAGAGGTCTACCGAAGTCTCCCTAAAAATAAGTTCAGTTCTAGCTAAGGCCATGGTGCCTTACTCTCATGGCTCAATAATAAAACAATGTATCCAGGCTGCTTGCGAAACTTTGTTTCCTGGGAACAGAGAAGTTAATCAGGCAGTTGCAGATCTAGCATTATCTAGAAAAACCATGACAAGCAGAATCGAAGATATCAGTGGACATCTCTTTAAAAAGTTGATTGCTGATTTGAAAAAATCAGAGAGTTATTCACTTGCTCTTGATGAGTCTACTGACACCGAGGACATAGCCCAGTTATCAGTATTTGTTTGATTTTTTCATTGTGGGTCCAACAATTTTATTGAGCAATTGTTGACTGTGCTCCCATTAGAAGAGCGTACCCCTGGAAAAAGTATCCACCAGAGTCTCACTAACTTCCTGCAATAAAACGAGCTACCATTGGAAAACATTATATCAGTCTCTACAGATGGTGCTCCAGCTATGTCAGGAAATGTTCATGGATTAGCAGGATGGCTTAAGACAGACAATGAAAGAATTATGTTCTTTCATTGCATTATTCATCAGGCAGTGTTGCACTCCAGACTACCAAATGATCTGGCAGCTGTAATGCAAAGCATAATGCACCTAATTAACTATCTGAAGGCTCAATCATCTCTTCATCACAGACAACTGAGAAAATTTCATACTGAATTAGATTCTCAGTACAATGACTTGCTTTTACCCACAATGACATTAGATAGCTAAGTAAAGGGCATTAAAAGTGCAACTGCTCTTAATCATTTGGAAAACATCACATCAGCAGTATTCATGACTAAAGTAGCATTTCTAACAGACCTATTTGAGCATATTAATGAACTCAACTACAGGCTCTAAGGTAAGGAGGTAACTGTTATAAGTCTGTGGAATGAGATCAAATCTTTTAAGCTGAAACTACAGTTATTTGCCACTGATGTTAACAGTGATATGCTACACTTCCCAACCCTGAAAGATTATGTCACTGATAATGCAGTTCCTGCTGAATTTGCTGAGTTCATTGACAATATCTATGAACAATTTGATGCCAGGTTCAAGCAGTTTGAGGAAATTTCTGATATATTGAATCTGGTTAAAGATCCCATGCAAACATTGGTTACTGACCCAAACTGGATTCACCAAGTACAGACCTACTTCAGTAACATTTCAGTGGCTGCAGTGCAGCTTGAACTCTGTGATATCAAGGCAGCTGCCCCAGCACAAGAACTAACATCTCCCTTACAGTTTTGGACCTCACCAACAACCAGAAAGAGTTCTCCAACACTTGCTAAACTTGCTATAACTGTTTTGACTATCTTTGGATCTACTTACCTCTGTGAATCCATGTCCTCAAATATGAATCACATCATGAACCAACACAGAACATTGTTGACTAACAATCATCTCACAGATCTATTGAGAGTGGCTAACCACGATAAAGTAACTCAAGATGACTTCAATGCTATTATGGCAACCAAAAATGTGTTTCACACTTCCCATTGACTTATTGGTCTTATTAGTTTTAGACTTATTGTGTTATTCATTATTCTGATGCTATTACCTAACTGCTACCTTTGTACAGTTTATGACTTTATGCAGTGTTTTTTTTTTTAATTAAAAACCCCCGAATATTACAATAAAATTTCGATACAATGATACATTAACATTCATATGAGGTTTATTACTTATATAATATAACACTTGAACTGATGATGAGGTTGTCTGGCCCTCATAAAAACCCCCCACTTCCTTGTCTGGCCCTGGAGAAAAAACATTTGAGCAGCCCGGCCCTAATACATAATCGTTGGCAGCTAGCCCGATTTTTATCACTTTTAGTTTGCAGCGTCTCAAGTTTAATTCTGTGGTTTCATATTTCGTGAGTGGTTTCTTATTATCGTAACAACCTCTGGTCTTCTGCACACAAGAGCTTGTTTTTGTTTCCAAAGACAAGTGGTTTTTACTTTCGCTTGATCGTCATGCCCAGATTTACGATGCCTGTCGCGTCCCAAAAGACACGTCGTCTTCTTCTCCCGCTGGCTCTTTTGTTAACAGGGCTATCTATATTTATATGCGGTATGGTCCGAACGCACCACATTACCAGGTTATCTAAAACCATTCATGAAGAACGCTTTGTGAAGAAGCAAAATGACCAGACAGAATGGTGGGTAGGCTTCATGGTAAGTTCGACGAATAGCTGTGTTTACTTTAAATGCAAATATTGTTATGAGAAATTGATTCACTAGCTATTACACTTGAACCTGCATGAGAAGTTTCCCCAATCCAAGTCTATCAATCCTAACGACTTACATCTTGGCACTAAAAGAGTAATTTGGTGCACATTTCATTTTTTTAATAATTCATTGATATTTCACCAGGTGTTGTTTCATTTTTGCATCAGTTTTCATGGAAAGATTGTAACACTATTGCTACATTTGTCGGAGCATACTTGCCTAACCAACCATACGGTTGCACTGGAAGATTGTAATATTATCGATAATACTACAATCTTACCACCCAATCAGTTGTTCATGTTGCCACAGTTTAGAACACTGTTATTATGAACCGGAACAAAAATACTACGAAACAAATATTGGTACTGGCAAAGAGCTTGGCCAATCACTTTTGGAACATATAGTTTATCTAAAACGTGGCATTATATCGGTTATAAACCGGCTTTGTCATTCGAACACTGCCAAATGGCGGTGAATTTAGGTAAGGTTTGTCGATTGTTAAAGTCTTGGATGAGTCTGAAATCAGATCTCAGACGTAAATGATCTCGTCTGGCTTAAGCCGATGTGAAGTGATAATAAGCAGACTCTTCCAGCTAAGACTAAGGATAAACAATGTTAATCGATCTTAGGCCGATAACTAAAAATTGTTTCGATAATTGATTATCAGTTTTTATGTTGATCAATAAAACAAAAATGATAATGATGATGATATTAATGTCTCGAAACCATCCTCGTAGGTACCATGAAGAGACAATTTCATGATTAACTTACACTGCGAGGGTCAGTTCAAATGGAAAAATTCAGTTGACTTGAGCGAGATTCGTACTCCCATCTTTGGGTTTCCGGACCGTCAGCAATATCAACTGAGTTATCTTGTAAACTTCGAACTGTATGATCGTGGAATCCCATTTACGTGCGCGAGATATTCTCGCAAAACTATAACGCTTATTCTCGAGGGTAAGCAGGGCCGCCGAGAGAATTTTCATGTGCCGGAGCAAGACAAATTTGGGCCCCCCTCCCACACCTGTGCAAGGACATTAAGCCCATAAATTACACTGCAATACATTTATGTTCAACAATCTTTATTTTTTAATAGCTGAAATATGTGTACTCGCATTGAACTTTAATACATCCCAATTCATCGTCTGCTAAATAAAGGTGCTTTTCTGGTTTTTCTCCTTTCAAAACGGCGAATAACCTCATCAAAGTTGACTTTCCTTGCAAGTTCAGCTTCAATGCTCAATCTTGCCAGGTCTACTAGCCGTCCCTGTGTCATTGTGGATCTAAGGAAATTTTTAACCTGTTTTAGCTTGCTGAACTCCAAATTCACATTTTCTTCATCCACTTCTTTTACAAGATCCACATTGGGGTTTGTTTCATCTGCATCAAGTTCCAAATTAGGCTCATCTGTCTCCATTTTTTGATCTACATCCACATTTGGAGAATCTTCTCCTGCTCTTGTTTTGCTTTTAAAGCCGACTTGAAAGAGTGTTTGCAGTCCTCTTCTATTACTCTCCTCACGTTTTTCCTTTTCCTTGCGCTTTTGTGCTCCAGATTTATGAGATGACATGCTTAATAGGGTGCTAGTTAAAAATTACCACAATAAATACGACGACCACAGAAACAATATGTCACGAGTTTAACAGCGTTGATACAGCACACTGTAAACCTTGTTTGTTTATATAGCTTGATAGAATCAAATTAAACTGGCTTAAATTCAGTATGTATACGCGCTGGTGTAGTTTAATGTTATTAACATAGACGCCAAGTGACCCGCATTAGTAGTTGTTGTGGACCCGCTTCACCGCTGACCCGGCGATGCCGACGTACCGGCCATGAGCGATGTACCGGCTGCACCCTCCTCTCCTTGGCCTGAGGATAAGCAGTGTTTGTATTCCATTTCAGAATCAACTCAAGGGTAACATGAAAAGAAAATTTCATGATTAATAACCAGCACGACGAAAGTCAACTCGAACTATTGAGGTGACTTAATGAATGGGACCCAAATTCCCATCTTCGGCTTTCCGGACTGCTGCTCTATGCCATTTTATGGTCCCGCAACATTTTCAAATTGTTGCTGCAGTTGTTGGGCGGGGTTGAACAAATTTCTACTTTTCGCAAGGATTGCGGTAATACTGCGACAGATTTTGAGGCGTAGCACAGTATAACATCCTTCGTGCACTTGTCACGCAACAGTAATTGTGAGCAGCCAATGAAAATGAATGACCGGTTCATTTCTAGTCCTTTTAAGTCGCCGTCCCACCACAAATTGCGCGGAATATTGCCTAGGGTAACATCTATATGTCGTGTAACTGCAATAGAACGGATTCAGCCATTGCGACTCGAGTAGCTATATAAGTTACATAGTGTAACAGTGCCTCCAAAGAAGCCAAACCTATTTGTACCTAAAATTAAGCCTTCTAGGCTTCTCAATAAACTTTGCAAGGATACAGTTATGCAGCTCCTTCTTATCCTCATGTTCTTTCAAAATATCTTTATGTACAGATATTCTGCATAATGAACCTAAAATGAAAATTCCTAAGTCAAAACATGCTTTACGTTCCAGAAGTGCTTCTGATTTGCTTTGTATAATATGTTTTGTATTATATATCATGCCTGCTGTAAGTCAGCTTCAAAATAATCCAAGCAATTAGACAATATTCCATGTACATTTTTACATGTCCATATAACATTGTGCACCTTGAAATAACATTTTGTTTATTACATGTACCAATTTTTGTCCTGGTATTTCGACCATTCAAATCTGTTTGAGCGGATTATTCCGTATTATTTATGAAAAGAACAGGCTCAGCATCTTCTATTACATCTGAGTCGGTTTATTTCTTCAAACCATTTTCCATGTTTGATAGCACGGACATTTTCATTGGCACACTTCTTATTCGATGTTCACCGCTGCGGCTTATTTATCCTCCCTGGTTTTCTATTTGAACAACAAAACCGAGCATAGAAACCCAATCTTTACAGTTACTACGCTTGGAATTTACCGCAGGATAATCAATAGTCTTATGACACGGGCCATTGCATGTGCAACAGGAGGCACCTCATTAAACCTAAATACCAATTGGGTCGTCTTTCGTGCCCAAATCAGTCTGAAGACAAAGTTCGTGGACAGGATTTTCATTGCTTCTTGCTAATTTAATCGTTCTAGCGAGTTCCAATATATCTTGTATTAACAATTGTTCTTTTAGATTCTAAGGATTGCATTACTTGACCATTTGATCTCGTATCATTTCATCATCTAAATCCTCACACGCTTTTGCTTGTTCTCTTAAATTTGTGAAATATGCATCAGCTGCTACTTTTATATTCTATTATCATCTGAGTAAGCTGTACCTTTGGCTAATACATTTAGTTTTGAGGCAAAATACCCATTCTCCGCCGCGTTTTACGTCTTCTCAGCTCCGCGCAGAGTTTTAATAATTCTCCACACCGAAGGGCTCCAACAACGAAGGAGAATCGTTGCCAGTTGAACTTCTGCTGATTTTTGGCTTAATTGTGTAGCAACAGGTTAAATGCAGAAAGCATTTATCCACGTATTCTACTACGTATACGTATCAGCAGCTGATATATAAGATTATCGGAGGGTGAGAAAAAGACTTTTGTCCATCTTCGTCGCCAATGTTGCGAAGTAAATCAATAACAGTCAGAACTCCAGTTTATTGATGATTAATGACTAATAATTAATGATTTATTAATACTATATCGAAGCCAATGGCTGATTTGTTTTTACAATTTACAATGACAGTAGAAGAGCCAAACTAAATAGAGAGGACTATGATATATACAGCCTATAGAATTAAGCGGAATAAATCTAATGACACATGCGAGGAAAGAGTGAATTTTTCGCCCTGTTAATTGATATGAGGTCGTAGGATATTAAAAGTGCGTTTTCTTTTACGATTGTTGGGCGCTTTGTGCTTTGTTGGGAATAAAGCCATGGTCAAACGATCCAATTTTGTTGGACAACTTTGTTGCATCTAACATTGTTTAATCGTTTGACACCCTATGTTGGCCCAACATTTTTGTTGGAAAGGATGTTGCGTTACGTTTGCTTCCGATCAAACATTTGATCCAACATTTTGATTTGTCCAACAAATGTTGAACAGTTTGGCCGTTCGTCCAACAATGTTGCATTGCTGAAAAGCAGGAGCTGTCACCACAGGCCGATCAAATATCACCAATTAGCCACGTGCTTCATGAATAATTGTAAATAGCACGGTGGAGGTTGCAAATCAAACTAAACAACCCAGTAAATCGAAAGTAATGAGAGTTTGAAAGGATTCCGATTTTGAAAGCTTGATTAGTCATTACAAACCATGAAAAAGTCCCTAGGATACGTTCTATTCAGATCATCATGCATTTTCGGCTGTTTTATAGCGATAAAAATTTGCTCTCTTGTCATTGTTTTGTCCATTCTTATGTGTTTCCCCTCCTAAAGCGCTTTTCATCAGGACCCTCCTTCAAAGGCCAAGAAATTACAGTTGTAATAGCTGGTTCACGTTTTCTACTGATGGCTCGCTCAAAATTGTTGAACAGCCTATCCAACAATGTTAGATTGTGTTTTGCCATCTACCCAGGAATGTTAGATTACCAATGTTCGATTACTCGTCTAACAATGTTCGACAGTTTGGCCAAGGCTTAAGTTGTGAATCTTGTGACTTGGATAGGATTTTATAGATTCAAACAACTTTCTACATTAGGTTTTATGGTTGCCCATTATTGGTTTAATGCCTAGCCTGTTAAGGCCTTTATGGTGGTCAATACCGGGTAAAATGAACGATATTGCCCTTCTCAAGAATAACCAACTCGTTTTAGAGGTTTTGTGGATAGAAAACTGGTTCCGCGAAATCGATTGCTGACCTAATACAGGATGTGTTAAAACAAAGCTAAATGCTGAGTTGGCACACTAGGGCGCCTTAACTGGACTACTAACTTTCTGAATGATTTCGTCTACGTGCGCATTCCTGCAGGTTAGGTTATTGCTGATTGTAAGACCTAACAGTTTAGCACGTACGACTACTTCTAGCTTCTTACCATTAATAACTATGGGTCGAATGGCGGACGATTCTTAGCAAAAGAAATTCTAAGCTCATTACACTTGTCAGGATTTAACTACAATCTGTTTTCAGTCGACCACTAGGTCACCTGATCTACTATGGTTTGTACTTTGCTAACACTACCCTTGGCAACAATTTCAGATACAGTTGTATCATCTACGAATTTCCAAAGGTATGGTTTGGTAATACTTGAATCATTGACCATTGTGATAAAGAACCATGAGCCTAACTTAGTACCTCGGGGAACTCTGGAGGGGACTATGTCCCATTCTGAGTAACATCCATTACTTAGTTTAATTCTTTGTAATCTATCAGTTAGGAAATTAACTATCCAACTAGTGATACTTTGATATGGGCCAAGCTTACATAGTTTATCAATCAAGATGTTATGGTAGATAAAGTCAAACGCCTTATGATAGTCAAAAAGAAGCGTTCTAATGGTTAACCTATTTCAATCGGTCCCTGAAGTCCAGTAATGCAGCATACGGAATTAGCGTCATAGTGTTTGATAACTTTGGAATTGCTCCATTCAGCTGGTCCGGGTCTATCACTTTCAAAACAGCTGGCTTGATGTAGTTTAATACAAATCTTCTCCTATTTATATAATAAGAGGCTTTTAATACCTCGTTGCGTCAGTAATTTTGGCCTAATGGTTTTCTTACGTTTAACTATGCCATTTGGTTTAAAGACTTATACATAATCATTCCCTGTGAGAACAAAATCTCAATATCCGCATGTTGCTTATATCCTAACTGAAACCGGTCTTCCAGAAGGTGGAGTTTTTCGTGCGGCGGTGAATTTTTATTGTTTAGTGGGCTTTCGAGTGTAATTAATTTAAAAAGAACAAAGAAAAAATTTGCTTCTCGCGGAAAATTCCCCTTAGTGGAAAACCAACTTAATTGCTGGGCGTGCAAATCGGCCAAGCTCCTTCCATTTGCCTCATTTGGGTCGTGAATAATCAACCGAAGTACAATAATGTTAATAATAACAATAACTACTAACTATATCTTAAACCACAATCAAACCAAAAATTAAAACTTGTACTTGACGAGTGTAGTTTATATGCTTACCAGCACAAGACTTTTTAAAGTCAAGCCTCCCGATAGGTTTAACCGATACACTGTAACTTAAAACGATAGCTTTAAATGTTTAACTGAAGGATCAGTTTTCTATTATTTTACTGTTGCTAATTTCAAACGACTTTACTCCGGTAAACGCAAGACAATTTTGTTTGTCAAGGGCAGATATCTTGCCGGAAAAGGTTGATAATCTATCACTTATGTTAACTCTTTCTCCGCGGCAGTATCAACTTTTTATTAGTAAATTTCGGCTAACGCCAAACGATTTTACTCGTCAAGGGGAGACATCGTACAGGGAAATGGTTATATATTACAGCAAAAAATAAAATTATTCACTGCAAAAAATAAAATTCTTATTTTAAGAAAAATAATCTTGATTTAAGACCATGTTTCTTAAATTAAGAAACGTTATCTTGTCCCTTAGACAGGATAATTTTTCTTAATAATCTAACTTGATAAGAAAAAAATTTTTAAAAAAAGACATTTTCTTGAATTAAGAAAATATATCTTAACTATACAGCAGAAATATTCTTGAATTAAGATATATTTTCTTAAATTTCTTGAAAGAAGAAAAAGAATCTGCATGGCTTTTCTTATCAAGAATTTATTTCTTAAAGCCAGGAAATTAATCTTAAAACTAGAAAAAATATTTTCCCAAAATTTTAATTTTTTGCAGTATATATATATAACTATGTCATTAAGAAAGTTTAAGAAAAACCCAATGTGAATTAGGTACTATTATTACAACATAAGAAAAATGTTTCTTTCATCTAAAGGTTCTCTGCTTTTATTATTTCAGTTAATGGCAACAGCTTCTTTGGCAATCGCAGCTGTTTCGACTAATAAACCTTTACTGGTAAGTTATTACTTTTCGTACTTCCAAGTATTCAATATTGATGTATATATAGGGCTAACTAATGGTCTATAGAAACAGTCAATAGAGCGATCTGCAGCCTTGCCGTCCTCTCTCCTGAGGAATCAAATTTTGTCAGTGATATAAACAGTCCAGACTTTTCAGCACATGTACAAATGTCTTCTTAACTTAAATTGGAACACTTTTATTGCCTTAAAAAGTGAGGGGCCCACACATACTCTTACCCCCCGACCAAAAAATGTGGGGCCTTAGGTCCCCCGGTCCACCGCTACCGACACCCCTGGGTATTACCCAGCCAATATTGAAATGAAAGTCAAACTCAGATTTAACAGAAATTCACCCATGGCTTTTTTGTGAATAAGTTGAAGTTGATTGTTGGAAAAACCGAAGTATTAAGAGTTACGGGGTTGCGCAATCAATTGACCAAATTTTCTGAAGATACAAATATTAGTATTGGGGGTCAGAGAATTAATAGAGTGAAAACCTCTAAAAGCTTAGGGATAGTAAACGATAAAAAGAATAAAACATTACGGGTAAAAACGTTACTCACGGTGATGGCCAGTCAGATCTCAGAAAATTTGGGGGAAAATTGCTCTTGAAATCGATGTACGTACTAGATACTTGTGAAACCAACGATAGACCAAAAAAATAAGTACCATGAATGTGAAGGAAAGAAAATACTTCAACGGTCACGACACTCATACCATTTGTCCATATTCTTTCCTAGAGCTGAAATTGAGGTTTCCCTTGCTTGCCCTTGACGAGTATATCAGTCCTTGAAAAATCCACCATTTTTTCTCTCAAATAAATCACGAAAAGATCTCATATCGCTTGAAAGCAGCCACAATTTATGATCCCACCTGAATGGGATAAGAAAGTGGACACAATCTTTCCTCGTGTATTCACTCCAAGTACATGTATTAAAACAGCCTGGATAAAATGAGGTTCAAATGAAGAAATGATCTGTCACAATGACAATGTTAAGATGTTTCTGTTTTTTCTGACGCTGGCCATATTTAGCCCTCAATGGGTATCGAGGAGGAAGTTCTTTTTGGATTCCCTCCCTCCTGTAATGTCGATATTGACTGAGTGTATTTTAACGACTGCTATTTTTTGTTATCTTTGCTGTTTTTTAGTTTAAATTGTCCGTTTTGATGACTGGATTTTGCGCCGTGATCTCCATTTTCGCCATATTCTGGGACGCAGGGGAATTCAGTGAAATTGCTAAAAACAAACGCATGATACAGTACCTGAAAGAAGACGGCCATGTTTGTCAAACTTCTCGAATGAACTTTACATTCTATAACGCAACGTATGTTTTTCATGACTGTCGATGCGAGAAGGAACATGTGTTGAGTAAGTTGCCTGAGACTATGTCATTACCTGAGATTATAAAATTATAAAATACTGAATCACCGCGGTACGATTCTACTTAAGTATGCTACTACTTTACTATGGTACGTAACGCTATTATTAACGTTATCCCCTCGCCCACCGCGAGAAGCGCGGTGCGAGGGTACTAATCTTGACGTGCGTGGAGTCCTCTTACATGCGTGATCCTCTTACATACGCTTTGTGTATGTATCTTTCTATATATATATATATATATATATATATATATATATATCCATGGATTCTGGTTACTCAAAAATGCCGTGTGCAAGCTCGGGGAATGGTATGTTGTTGAACAAACCGTACTTAGGTACCGTATTGAAGGAAATCGATTTGGTCTCGTTCTTTTTTCCCTTGTATGGATCTCTTTCAAGTTGTTTACATTATTTGAACACTGAAGCCAGTAAATGATTTAGACCCTGTTCACACGATACCGGTACGAAACTGTACCGGTATCAAAATATCACTGTGCGAACCTGTTCACACGATTACGGTTTCACATTACGGTTTCAAATCGTTACGGTTAGAATTACGGTTTCATGCTTTTTCATACCGGTAACGTGTGAACGCAAGGCCTAACCGTAATAATTTCGTTACGGTTTCATTTCGTACCGGTATCGTGTGAACAGGGTCTTAAGACCGGCAAAGGAAATGGCTCTCTTGGTGCATGCGGTTGGTTTCGCCACCTCAGTAACTGGACAATTTATGACTTGACAGAGCAGTTCTCAAAGTTAGCTCCTTGGAATATGCATTTGCCAACTGTTTATTTTTTGCAGCAACGCATTGTCTTGGTTCTTTCTGATTTATATGAACAAAAGACGTAAGGGAACTCGCTTGCTGTCAGGACATTTGCTAAGCGACTAACTGTATTAAAACGACATTCTTCGCTGAAGTTGAAAAGATGTCGATTAGTATAAATCTTGGGACTTTTCACGTTGTGGTAACCACTTACCTGAGCTGCACAATCACAGGTACGTCTGAATCGAGTAGCTTTGAAGTACAAGTTCTGCGAACGGAATTGTTTTGAGCAGCTTTCAAAAGTAGCTTCCCGACTTCATTCTTCCCTAAGGAAGACTGCTTGTACGAAATATTACCGCTTGGATTTAGCTGGTGTTTATTGGTAAAGTAGAATGAAGATTCTGGGTCATCCATCTCTGTACGACGATTATTTTTGAACATTTTGCAGTATTTAAGCGGACAGCGTTCATGGTCAATTGTTTGAAAAGTGGGATAGAACACTCGTCATCCAGAAGAGTTGTCCAGGCCATGACAGTCTTTGGATGCTTTCTCCGCTTTCCACACAAAGATTTCATTGCCTCAATCAGGATTTTTTTCCTTATGAAATGTCGCCCCACTGAAGACGTTAGGATGTATTTTTGGCTCGAAACAAAAATACAAGGTAAACAGCCAGCAGGTAATTCGCTGCAAAGCTACTTGTTTTTGGTCACCAAATTATCCTTCGGCAAAACAGTTGTCCGCTTCAGTCGTACTCACTTCAAGAGTGATTTGTGCATGATGACCTTTACCGTATTCGATCGGTAATGCTTTCATCAGGATTTTAAAACCTCTGAAGAAAGTTTAAAGTCGTCTGTGTGTAAATTTACCGTCAAACCCTTTGTGTTGAGGTGCCACTGAATGCTTAGTTGAAAATACGCAAGAGTTGCAGGTTTATACGCCATTTTTCCTTTTTATTGATGTTTTGCCTTGGAAAAAGTACGTCTTTCACTTCCCTCTTCTCGTTTTTCTTTCGACAAAACTTGCACAAGGTTTGCTTGTCGTATTTTGTTTTATGTTTTGTATTTTCCGATTTTTGGTCAGCGATAAAACTGCAGAATTCGTTCATGTTTTCTTTGTTTACTCCGTCGATTTCGTAATTCGTTTCATCTTCGTCACCAAAGTGTTGTACTTCCGGATGAATACTTAACATAAACTCTTATCATAGCAGATCTTAAAGACATTTGTAACCAATTTTGAGGTAACGTATATTTTATCAATTTTTAAAGTCAAAAATAATGTAAGAAAAATATTCAATCATGAGCTGTCCGTAATGCCGGTATCCGTTTGATAACCTATGAGAATGCTCCACTTTTAAGACGGAAAGTCTAGTCATCTAATAAAACAATATTTCTTTGAGGCAAAGTGAGTGAGAAGTCTAATTGGAAAATGACACGAATTACCATAAACCCGCAAATAATTCAGGGTATTGATCCTATCATTCCCTGTTTAATAATTTGATTGTAAGATGGACATCTTACCATTTGTTGAGCCGTTGAACGTTATTCTCACCGAACTTTTTGTTTTAATAAAGCAGAATTGAAATTTTAAAGGTAAATATGAGTATAAGCAGTCTAAATATAAAATAATTTCCAGTTTGGATTGTTGTTTATTTGCGGCCAAATTCTGTGTGGATTTTTTTTATTGCATGTCCTCTTCCTGTTATAGTCAGGAGGATTTGTCTTTTTGAGAATTTTGAAAACTTATCATTGTTACTTGGATTCTTGAGAGATATTTTGGAATTGTGGGCGAGGGGTTGTTACATGCACGTATTTCTAGTCTAGACTAAGCCTTTTTTGTCATTTGGGGCTGGGGTGGGAGTGTGTGTGTAAAGTACCCGCAGCCAATTTCTCGAAAACGATTAGCCGTGATGTCATGAAATTTTTACATTATGATGGTATGCTAAGTCCAGGTATATGTTGACGTCAATGTGACGTCAGCAGTTGTAAATATCTCGAAATTTAAACATTTAAAATTTTTTTCCAGGATTGTTTCTTGCTTTTCTTCTAACAAGGTGAAACTACTATGTTAGTAAATTGGTTTTCGGTTACCGAGATATTTTTATTTCTTTTTTGTAAAGTTGCTACATTGTGATTAAATGAAAAACTGAAATTGAATCTTTAACAATTAATAATCTGTTTTCATGCAACAAAAATTTCAAAACATCATGAAATTCGCTCAAAATGACACTTGTTCTCTCTATGTCTGTTTGACGTTACTATAATAATAAACGGATCCCCATAATTAGAAATATTCGATATACCATGGAAGCCGCCATCTTGAATTACCTACCGTACACCGGTAATCTCAACCTATAGCTATTACTAAAAACTGTTAATAATTGCCTTATAACTATGCATTTGTCAAAATGAAAACGTGCTATTGCGGTTTTGTAAGATTTAAAAAGCAAACAAAAAATATTATGGAAAGAAGACCCACCCCCAGTCAAGATAGGGTTTGGCACGATGTGCTGTGACACGATAACACTTTAATATGTTACCAATTTATTTGAAGTGTCTATGGTACGATGCTAAACCATTACTGGAAGAAACCACGATGGCACAGAACAACTTTGCTGAAATACCTCTTTATAAAAGCTATGTAAAACTCGAAATTTAAAACAATTTAAAAATGAGAATTCTCGACCAACTCGATGATCTTCTGAGTTTAATAACGAGGTAAAATGACTTCATTATTTACAGCAGTAAGACAAAAAATAAAAGCTGAGTTAATTGTCGCACAACCTTCGCCTATTTGTGCGGCGCTTGTTCGTAAATTCAGTAGATTCCACTAGGGACTGTATCTATCTTTTATTTCACTCTCTCCGTACGCTTCCTTCTGACTTCTCTTCACCTTACGAATACTTTACAACCTGCTTCGACGCTATCCAAAGGACAAGTGCCAAGCCTAGCCTTTAGGTTCAAGGTCCAGGTTGGCTTACAATGGTTCCTTGTTGTCCAGTATAATGACTAGTTGTTTACAACAGGTTCTTTGTTACTAATTTAATTAAAACTATTCTGTCACATTAATCCCTTGCAGCTGGGAAACAATAACACGAGAAAAGAATGTGTACATGTATTTTTAAGATCGATTTCAAATTTGAACTAAAAATAGTTTCATTTACTCCATGAACTTGACGACCGTAAGAAAGCCAAGTAATAATGTATGGGCCGGATTATTGGCTGTATGATGAGCAGGCTATGATAACTTGCCAGGATCTTCACGCTCTGCTTTTCGATGCTGAAAACTGTATACAACAAGCGCCAATTAATTGTTTATAGATTTGCTAGTTGAACGAATTTGTGTTTCTGTGTTACGTTTATGTTCTTAAACCATTCGATAACTGTGGCTGTCTCTCCACTGATAGGCGCCTGTTCTGAATAGGATTGCGGTATTTACTCGGTCAAGGATTGCCTTGCTTACTTTGCCCAATTCGGATTTCGTGGGGTTGCTGAGTCGGCATTTCGGGTTGTTTTCGAAATTTTGTTTATGATCCTTGAGAGAAATGAATACTTTTCTCTTGGCTATAGATTCTATGCGGTCGTTGATGTGCAGTTCAGTTGAGATGTTCTTCAAGTCTTGGTTAAGTCTTTGGACACTTTGTTCGTTTCCCAGTTTGTAGTTCTTTGTTATGTTATCCGTCAATAATTGATTGCATCTCTTAGGTTTCATTTCGTAAATGTTCCGTGTTTTGTCCGCGAATGTCATAACGTTAGGAGATGATTTTATCTTTCGAGCATCTTAGCAAGTTGAAGAAAGGAAGCGGTCGTTTACGTCCCTAAATTTGATTTTGTCGATTATGTTTGGGAGATCTTCTTCAAAGTTGTTTAGTTTCTTTATTCGTGGTGGAGGCTTCTTTGATTTCAATCCAAACAGCTCCCCGCTGGTAGAAGTGGTTTCTCCATTTAAGAAGAAATGGGCTTCCCATCTCATTCTCTTGACAAAGATTCGACGTTTTCGATAAGTTTTCTTCGATAGGCATCTCGTGATGGGAGAGGGATGTTCTTCATGAAGTAGTCAAACCGTATCTTCTTCATCCTTAGTTTGAGTTAGGTTATCAAGAGTTCACAACTGGGTTTCAGCTGGATTTTTTTACTCTTCAGTCCAACCAATTCAAACAACGCTTCAACAACCACTCAAAATCTTTCCGGGATCAAAAATACTCAAACAAAACGAAACTGTCGAATAATATTTGGGATCTAAAAGTCAAAGGACGGAAACCTGTAATCAATTGGTCAATCTTAAAACGCACAAGAGTCATATAAAGTGGAGAAAAACGGTGCAACCTGTGCATAGAAGAAAAACTATGCATAATGAAGGCTGACGAAACACTCCTACCAAACAAAAGATCGGAAATCGTCACGAAATGCCGTCACCAGAACAAATTTCGAATAGGTAACCTGAAGCTGGCCATATCCAAATCAACCATGTCATCGCTCGATTCCGAAACAGTGACGTAAACCACCTTATACAAATCTCACCAGTTGTCTGAAGATCGTCCAAGGACGTGAAACTCAGAGCAACAACGATCAAACCTTAGTTTACTAGAAATATATGTACATATGTACATATCTATATATCTATATATCTATATATAACTACAGACGGAACCGTTTCGGCCTATTGGGCCTCATCAGTTTAGTGCTGATGAGCAGGATGGAGTAGCCTACATTATATAGACAACTCAGATGTCCCACGCTTGTGGTACATCTAAGCCATGCCAGAGCGCTCTAACTAGAGACTAGTGAGCGTCCGCAAATGTGCTAGCGGCATGACTCATCCTGTAGAGCGCTCAATATGAACCAAGAGGCCATAGAGCGATATCTAACTATATATATATATATATGTATTGAATACTTGTAATCCAGGCATAGTAATGTTATGATTTTGTTCTCCGGATTTGTGTTTTGGTGTGTCGAGCTTTCGACTTGGTCCTTCAAGTCTTCGTCAAGTTATGGTGAGGTGTTTGCACATGGTTTGTTTCTATCAGCTTGGTCCATGAGTCTTTGCGCGTGTAGGCGTTCCGAGCGTCTGATAGGTGGATTGGGTTGTCGGCTGTTCTCATCGGTGGATTCTGATGAATTGAAGTGATTGGTTGGTTCATGGATAGTAGACTGTGATGTGATGTTAGTGGGCTGTTCTGACGTATTTGTGTAGGTTTTGCGGTGTTCGTTTCGGATTTTGAATCGGAGCTGGTGGTATGCTGCGGGGATGTCGATGTGTCTGTTAATTGCGGGTTTGTCGAGGCTGTGCCATGCTTCCTTAAATTCACCAATACATACCAAAAACAAGAAAAAAACCCTACGAAGACAACTATCTCCCGTATCAACAAGAAACTGAAGACACTAAAAGACCAACAAAAGCTTAACGATCACACATACTTAAGAATCCGACCCAATGACGCAACCATCGCCCAATTCTACGGACTTCGAAGATACACAAACCAAATATCCCGCTACGTCCTATCGTCTCTCTCCCTGGCTCACCTACATTCAAACTATCAAAATACCTCGCTACCATTCTCCAACCTCTAATAAAGTCTTCACCGCACTCCATCAACAACGTCAACACATTTCTCCAACACATAAAAGACCTTGAAATCGAACCAAATGAAACTATGGTATCCTTCGACGTCGTATCACTGTTCACATCTATACCGTTATCTATTGCAAGACGAATAACCGACCAACTCCTTTCTACCAACTCATCTTGGACATCCACAACCTCATTGAGCAAAGACAACATCTTAGACCTCCTCGACCTCTGTTTATCTACCGAATTTCAATTCCATAACTCGTACTACAGACAAACATCCGGCACGCCCATGGGATCACCCCTCTCCAGCTTCTTGGCCGAAGCCGTCATGCAAGATTTGGAACGGAAAGTATTCTCTGAAAACAACAACATAAAACTATGGAATAGATACGTCCACGATGTATTTGCCATTACAAAAACAGAACAAATCGATGAGTTGTACCGCACCATCAACAACACCACCGAAGATATCGCTTTTACAATGGAGACAGAGCATAACTATCAAATAGTATTCCAGGACGTTTTACTCAGGAGAACAGACAACGGAAAGATCAAAACCCAAGTGTACCGAAAGAAAACCCATACCGATCAAATATTAAACTACCATAGCAGCCACCCAACCCAACACAAGATCAGCTGTATCAGAACTCTCTTCAACCGAATTGAAACGCACTGCAACACCCAAGAGAACAAAAAGAAAGAACAAGAATATCTACACGAAACATTCAGAAAGAACAACTACCCTAGACACTTCATCGACAAATTCAGCGTACAACGACAACACAATCCTCCACGAAACACGAACGACGAACAAGACAACAACACAAGACTCACGATCGCTCCCAGCTGCACACGTCCAAAATACAGACCACAGATTCCATTGGGCCAACACAAAAGTACTAGGACAAGCAAACACAAGACACGCACGCGAATTTAAGGAAGCATGGCACAGCCTCGACAAACCCGCAATTAACAGACACATCGACATCCCCGCAGCATACCACCAGCTCCGATTCAAAATCCGAAACGAACACCGCAAAACCTACACAAATACGTCAGAACAGCCCACTAACATCACATCACAGTCTACTATCCATGAACCAACCAATCACTTCAATTCATCAGAATCCACCGATGAGAACAGCCGACAACCCAATCCACCTATCAGACGCTCGGAACGCCTACACGCGCAAAGACTCATGGACCAAGCTGATAGAAACAAACCATGTGCAAACACCTCACCATAACTTGACGAAGACTTGAAGGACCAAGTCGAAAGCTCGACACACCAAAACACAAATCCGGAGAACAAAATCATAATATATATATATATATATATATATATATATATATATATATATAACTCTTAAGAGTATTATATTTCAGTTACCTGACGATTGCCGTGTGTGTGAAACTCCGAGTGATAACGAACTTATTTTAAGGAAACATTCATTCATTTATAAACGTTCTACTATATGGTATCGAGCACTCTTTTTCTAACAATTATACATATTTTGTGTTGGTAGCTAACGAATGCCGGTAGCTAGAAAATGCAGCTAGCGAATTTGCGCACGCTCACTAGTCTCTAGTTAGAGCACTATGGCATGGCTTAGATGTACCACAAGTGTGGGACACTTGAGTTGCCTATATAATATAGGCTTCTCTATCCTGCTCGTCAGCATTACACTAACGAGGCCCAGTAGGCCAAAACGGTTCCGTCTGTGGTTATATATATATATATATATATATATATATATATATAAGTCTCTCTCTCTCTCTCTCTATGTATGTATATATATATATATATATATATATATATATATAGTCTATTTAGTTATAGCTTTGAGCAACTGTCGTTACACGGTGTTTCACGCTTACGCAATCATCAGACGACTTTCGAACTCGCAATGTTCTGATGACCGGTGAGACCGTGCAACCATTGGACAACCGAGGCTCAGGTGGCAAGCTTAGGTGCAAGTTCTACATATGTGCTAATATATATATATATATATATATATATATAAACGAACCGTTTCGGCCTACTGGGCCTCATCAGCGTAGTGCTGACGAGCAGAATGGAGAAGCCTATATTATATAGGCATCTCAAATGTCTCACACTTGTGGTACATCCAAGCCATGCCAGAGTGCTCTAACTAGAGACTAGTGAGAGCTACTAGACCTAACCAATGTTTTTTTAAAAACGTTGTTTACCAAATTACGTGCTCAATATGTGGAACTGTGTACATTGGAGAGACATCTAGAACAATAAGAACTAGGGTAAAAGAACATTTAACAATGAAGAAACAAACGGTTTTTAAACACTTGAAATTCCACCAGATTAGTGCAGATAAGGACATGTCGAATTTTAGTTGGAAGATTTTACACATGAACATTAAAAATCATGGTGAACGCAAGTGCATTGAGGCACTAGAAATAAAGAAATACTCTGATAAGGTTATGAATGGTTGTATAGGAAGAACTATACAATCTTTATGAAGTAACCCAAGTTTACCTTGTCTTGCTATTATATATATATATATATATATATATATATATATATATATATGTAAGCTTGGATATATGTATGATGAAAAGTTTGTTATATGTCCAAGCTTACAAACATCTACACTTAGTAAGATGAAATTTACTTATACACAATATATATATATATATATATATATATATATATATATATATGAGACAAAACATAATCGAAAAATAAACATCTTGTAAATATCTCAAGATATGAGCTAAAGAAAAAGATAAAAGTATAGTGGTGTATTTTGACTCTATTTCAAAGCCTTCGTCAGATCAACTACAATGTATATACGATCTTTAAATAGTTGCAAAGAATAGGTTACATAATCAGTTGTAATATACTGTTTACAGAATAATTAATGAGGTGTCAACAAGAGGAAGACGCAGTCGAGAATGTAGCAGAGTGTGAAAATTAATTACTGAAATAAAGTCATTTCTATGGTGGATTTTAAGCCGACATTGAATTCTATAGCGTTGTATTCCCCTCGCCCACCGCGCGAAGCGCGGTGCGAGGGTACTAATCTTGACGTGCGTGGAGTCCTTTTACACGCGTGGTGACTAGGGAGAAAAATTTTCGAAGATTTGGAATAATTTATGTCGGTATATATATATATATATATATATAGGTATATATTTAAGGATTCCGGTCACTCAAGTATGCCGTGTACAAGCTCGGGGACTGTTATGTTGTTGACCAAACCCATTGAACTCTAAAGAGACTGGAACGATACCTTCAAACTGTATTTTGAAGCCGTCATGGAGGCTGACATGTAGGTCAATTTGCAGGTCATCCCAGTCCCCTACGCAATAAAACACGCAACCTATTGTGAAAAACATCACCCAACTTTCGAATTTTTTGACGGTTTTCTTTTTTATCCATAGTAAGTAGAGGAAAATGAAAGTAGGACTGCATATTTGTCAGAATTAACTGTCAATGAAAAGTAAAACTTTAATACAACTTTTTCCCACCCGTGTTTTTGACCTACATGGCTGCCCCCATGTCGGCTTCATTCAATCGTGAAGCCTGGTACTACGAGGTAGCGTTCCAGTCTTTTTAGAGTTCAATGACCAAACCTTACTAAGGTTACTTAGATCCGTATTGAGGCAAATCAATTTGGTCTCGTTCTTTTTTCTCCTTGTGTGGATCTCTAGCAACTTGTTTACATCATATGAACAATGAAGCCAGTAAATGATTTAAGACCGGCAAACGAAATGGCTTTCTTTGTGCTTGCGGCTGGTTTCACTTTCGCAGGACATCTTAGTTACTGGACAATTTATGACTTGAAAGAACAGTTCTAAAACTCAGCTCTATGGAATATGCATTGGCCAACTGTTCACATTCTGTAACAACACTTTGACTTGGCTCTTTCTCATGAGTATGAACAAAAGACGTTACGGGAACTCACTTGTTGCCAGGACTTTTGCTAAGCGACTGAGTGTAAACGACATTCTTCGCTGAAGTTGAATAAATGCTGATTTGTATAAATCGAGATTTTTCACGTTCTAGTACTCACTTAACTGATCTAGACAACCACAGGTACGTCAGAATCGAATAACTTCGAAATGCAAGTTTTGCGAACGGAATAGTTTTGAGCAGCTTTCAATAGTGGCTTCCCGACTTCATTCTTCCCAAAGACAGACTTCTTGTTTCAAATATTATCGCTTGGATTTTGCTGGTGTTTAATGGCAAAGTAGAATGCAGATTCTGATTCATTAGGACGATGGCTTTCGAATATTTTGTAATACTTATCCGAATTGTGTTCATGGTCAATTGTTCAAGAAGTGGGATGAAACACTCAGCGTCCCGAGGACTTGACCTGAGCTGACAGTCTTCGGATCCTTTCACCGCTTTCCACACAAGGATTTCATTTTCTTTTCCAGGATCGTTTTCCCTGTGAAATGTCGCTCCACTGAAGACATTGGAATCTATTTATGAATTGTAAACAAGGATGAAAGGCAAACAGCCACCAGGAAACACGCTGAAAAGCTATTTATCTTTGTAGATCATACTATCCTTCGGCGAAAATGTTGTCCACTTCAGTCTTTCTCACTTCTTGGGTGGTTTCTGGATGATTACCACCACCATGTTCGACCAATAATGTTTTCATCAGGATTTTAACACCTCTTAAAAAAGTTTAAAAGTTTAAAACCGACTTCTTTCAGTAAATTCACCGTTGAACCCTTTGTGTTGAGGTGCCGCTGAACGCTTTGTTGAAAATACCTAAGAGTTGAAGGTTTGTACGTTACGCCATTTTTCTCTTTTACCAAAGTATTACAGTGGATAAAAGTACGTATTTAACTTCTCTTTACTCGTTCTTCTCTCGACAAATTTTCACAAGGTTTGCTTGTCGTATTTTGTTGTATGTTTTGTATTTTCCGATTTTTGGTCAGCAATAAAAATGCAGAACTCTCTGATGTTTTCTTTGTTTATTTCGTCGGTTTCGTAATTCGTTTCATCTTCGTTACCAAAGTCTTTTACCTCCTGATGAATATTTAGCATAAACCTTCATCATAGCACTTCTACTAGAAATTTGTAATTAACTTTGAGATAATGTGGAATTTATCAGTTTATTAAGACAAAAAATATCAAAAATACTTTTTCAGTCATAAGCTATCCATAATGCTGGTATCCGAACAGTAACCTATGAGAATGCTCTGCTTTTAAGACGGAAAGTGTTGCCATCTACTAAAATGTCTTTCTTCAAAGTGAAAAAAAAAGTGATAAGTTTGATTCGAAAACGACACAAAATACCTCAAGATCACAACTAATACAGGGTCTTGATACGAACATCCATTATTTAGCAGTAGAATTGTGAATTTGTCAGTAGAATTTGTGAAACGGTTAAAGGTTATTCTCACCAAACGTTTCGTTTTAATAAAACAGAGTCGAAATTTCAAACGTAAATATAACGACGAGCAGTTTAAATATAAAACAAGTTCCAGTTTGGATTATTAATATTCGTGTCCAAATGTTGTGTTTTACTTATATTGCATACCCTCTTCCTGTTATAGTAAGGAGGGTTTGTCTTTTTGACAATTCTGAAAAATTATCAATGTTACTTGGATTCTCGAGAGATACATTGGAAGGGTGGGCGAGTGGTTGTTGCGTGCACGTATTTCTAGTTGATGTAACAAGGATTCAAGAATAAGAAGTATGTTAGGAGAATAGGACCTACGGTAATGAAGAATTTTGAAATTATTGAAAACATGATGTTTAATATCTGAATTGTTTTGAAATAAAACGTTGTCATCATTTTGCCGGTCATAAAGGTTGTTAAATTTGATCAAATGTTGAGCATTTTGGCAATTTTGGAGATATTGAACAACAGAACTAGCGTTTAGAAGAGTGCTTTGTTCAGAAAGGCGCTTATGGAGGCAACGGTCCGTTTTACCGATGTATTTATGTCCGCAACCAATGCCCAAAACTTGGTGTACAACTTTGCTATGCGAAAGATCCGGAATTTTGTCTTTGTTCAGAAGAAAATACGAAATCTTCTTGGTGTTGTAGATAATCGACGAATAGAGATAACGACGAATCTTCTTAATGCATGCTTTAACTAAGTGTTCACCACGTCTCCTTGGGTACGGAACACAAAACCAAATTTTAGATAGATCATTTATCAAGCATAGCATTGGAAAACTTCATCGTGAAAACTTCATCTTCACCTAGTGTACGGTTGACTAGCCCACTCTCACTTGTCAACGCAAATATCTTTATGTGTAAACTGGAAAGTGATGTTATCATTCCTTTAGCACATCTGTTGTAGATGGCTATGTAAATGATTATTTTTTTTATTAAAAAATAAATCAAAGTCCGATCCAGATATCGTCCTAACAAGAACATCTCTTTCACCGTGGAAGAAAACCTTACCCAAATCATTCACATCGAGTGTCAATAATTAAAAGATTTGTCTTTTAATACATCTGTCTACAGAAAACCTGGCAAAATCCTGATCTAAACTGTTCTTCTCACGTACCATGGCACAACAACAGGAATGTCATCCTTACTGTCCGTCAAGGAAAAAAGGAAATTAGTTTCCTCACAATGGAATGTTAGACTTCAGAATATGAGGAACAATTTTCTAAAAGCCAGCCATCTTTCCTCGTTTATTACAAAAGCTATTTAAGGACTTATTGCTCCACAGCACGAGAAAACGATTTTTCCGACTCAGTGGTTTAAGCACTGGAAACTGTAACAATTTGTCTACGTTTTTGCAGAAGGAAAATGGCATCAAGAAGTTCATATGTAAACTATTGTTCTTCACTCCCGCTCATTTCAAATTTGCAATCGTCTTGCATTCGCATTAAATCCACACTCTTTTTAATTTGAAATGTAAGTTACATTATCACCCAGATGTTGTTTACCAGGGTATGTATACTTCATGCAACGTTAGTTACATAGGTAAAACTGCTCGTAATTTTCAGCTGCCAAAAGCATGCTTGAAGATCCAAGCACGTTTTCAGATCGAAAACCTGTCCTAGAGAAACAAGTACACACCTTCAACCATTGTTCTTCCCGAAGGAAGTCACCAAGTGTTTAATTTTTTTGTCTTACGGTTGTCTATAATAGAATCCTTTTACTTGGTATTTTAAATATATATATTTCTAAAATTCATTAAGAATTTATGAGGAAAATACAAAATAAATTCAAAACCTTGTCGTGTCTTTATACATGGTAAAGGCACATGTGACCATATCTTTGCGAGTTAGCGTATTAGGAAGTTCATTGAAATATCTTATTTAAAATACCAAGCCTTCGAACAAAACGTTCATCATCAGAGTAAAAGGACTAAAATAATATAGACAAACTAGAAACCTTATATATACAAGGGTGAATAAATTAAATACAGATTACAATAAAATCAAAAATTCAAAATTCTTGCATTACCAAGTTGAAACTTTTTTACAATTTGTCCCTCAAAGAAATGTAAGCGCCCGGTAAAAACCCTTCCCTTGCGGCCTTTGTTGAGAGAGAGTAGGTGGTGTCAAAGAAGATGGAGCGAAGCATGCGTTATTTTAGAAACCTTCTACAAAAGCTATTGCCAACAGAGATTGTGGAAGAGTTTTACTGGATGCTTACATTTCTTTGAGGGACAAATTGTAAAAAAGTTTTAACTTAGTAATGCAAGAATTTTGAATTTTTGATTTTATTTTAATTTGTGTTTAATTTATTCACCCTTGTATATATAAGGCTTCTAGTTTGTCTAAATTATTTTAGTCCTTTTACCCTGATGATGAACGTTTAGTTCGAAAGCTTAGTGTTTTAAATAAAATATTTCAAGTTCTGAGCTAGCGGAGCAGACCTTTGTATTTTAATATGAATCCTAGCTAAAAAACCATTCTGGATTTAGGAAGTTCATTTTAGAAGATATCTAAAATACTCACAGTACGTGCTTTATCGGATCTAAAACACTTGGGTATCGCCTCATGTTTGAAATATTACATAAAATACTCCTGCTCGTTTTTTAAATATTACATTTACGAATGCATACATGTTGTTTTACTACGTACATGTACTTTTTTGTCCTTATTGTTTTAATACCTGTATTTCAACTTCGGGGATTTTTATCATACACGTTATACCTCAAGATACAACTACAGTACGATACCATTATGGTGAGTCACCACTTTAGTATAGGACTACTTTGGCACTACAGCATGGAAACTCTACTATACTGTACTGCATTATTATTGGAAGATATCACCTGATGTGTGGTACGTTATGTAGTATAATTTGCTATGGTGTATTATAGAAGGATGTGGAATGGTATAGTATGATACTGCATTGTGTGTTATCGCTCTCGTATAATGGGGTGCAGAACAGAATTCTGAAGCGTGGTATGTAACGGTGATCCATATGATGCAATGATACAATGCTGTGTGATATAGTGAAGTGTAGTGTTGCATAACGTGTAGTATATATATAAACAACAGTTTAGTGGGAACGACATAATACAAACATCGTAAACTGGATAGTCGTCCGCCTTGACGTGTCAGAGAACTGAAAAGTAAATTAAACCTTCGCAAAGATTTAGTAGGGTATGTTCAGGCCCGCCCAGAGTCTTGGTGGGGGCAAGGGCAAAATAGACATTTGGGTACCCAGCCCACAAAAATTATTTTGGTCGATATTGCGCTTGACAATAACACTTTCATTGCGTTCTTTACGGCAGCCTACAGATAACAATCCGGGTGAAGACATGTGTGTCCTGCCCTGCTCAGTGTAAGTGCCCAGCGTTCAATGAATAAATAAACAGCATCGATCAAACAAAAGTAGCCGATCTTATTCAGTTATTTGATCTTCATTTGAAACATAAAGGAAATAAATTTATCAGTTCGTTGAGTAAGCCCCTGTAGCGCTTGGGACCTGGGGCCCCTCTTGAGGTTGGGGCCAGGGGCAAACTGCCCCAGTTTTCCCCCTCTGGGCGGGCCTGGGTATGTTTATGACTTTAACTCTTCGTAAATTTATTATAACTTAGCAAGACGTTGTAAAGTAGGAAGTAAAACGCGGTTACCACGTGTATCGGTTAACTTGAATGATGACACCGTAGGAAAGAATGATATAAATTTATCTTCGCCAGATGCGAAGCAGCTCTTTCACACTTAATATGGACAACAATATTCTTTCTGTTTTCGTTTACAGACCTGGATTTGTGGGTCCCTTACAGTTGTGAGTTACTGGATCGCCTCTATTATGTACATGCTTGGATAGCTTTTGCTACGGCGTGCGCGATTGGATTCAGCTTGTTTACTCTGCTTTCATTTGTGTTGATTCTAAACTGGATTTCTCAAGTAAGAAATATTTTGTGTTACGTATAGCCATAAATTCTTGATTCCCTAAACCAACAAATTCGAGATCTGGAAAGGAAAAATAAGTTGTCAGATTAGATGAAATATTATCTCTTCCTCTAAATATGTTAAACTGAAAGTAATTTGAGTTTATATATTAAGGTAAATGTGATTTTATTTATTTATTCTCTTTTTTCCCCGTTTTATTACTATAAATCACAATGGAATATGGTTGCATCCCTTTCCCGGAAATATTCTCGATAATTTGAATACTTCGGCAATTTTAGCTCAAATTTTGACCATTTTAAGGTAACATTAACTCAAATTTTTGTATTAAATATTTTTACGCTATTTCGAAATTAAGAACTATTTAGAAGCGTAGTTTTTAATTTCTTCGACGTTTGAGCGATAACTACGAGTTGTTTATGCCGTACATTACTACTTAACTATGCTTTTTGTTCTTAAATTCTTGAACTTAGAAGGTAGAAGTTAATCAACATTTAAAATATATTCATTTATAATTCATGAAAAAAACACAAAAGAAAGTGGCTCCTAATTAGTATGTTGTATATCGGATACATCATCATCCTGATTTACATAAACTTCTTGAAATTTTTTTCAGCTGAAATTTCTTACATGGAACTTCAAACTAGCCAGTACATATGTACATTTACGAGCATACGTATTTAAGTTAATCCCATACATTCCGGCTGGTCATATTGTATCTATCACTTAATATAAGGTGTTGCATATCCGAAAATATTTCCACCAACGTTTAAGGTATTTCGTTTTCTATTTTTTGCATTAGATCACCAGAGCACGTGATCCTGATGAGAAACAGCTCAGTGAAGATTTCGGATACGTGAGGACCTAGACGTTTCATGGGAAAAGTTATGTGTTTCTAAGGAACCCGTGGTTTCAGTAGTGAGATCATCTTCATGATTTTTACTGTAGTTTTACCGTTACAAAATTCATGGTAATCAGGATCCGTAAGATTAGCCACTAGTTTACGGTTGATTAAATTTTTTTCGCTTCAAACCAAATGTTAATGTGTATTTTAATGCAAACGTTGCTGAAAAACAAGACAGTTTTTCGGTTTATGGTTTATGAATTTATAAGGGAATTTATATAATTATCCAATTGGCCAAATAAGATGAAGCTTTGTATTTGCACACTGTTAAAGTTAAACCGTCGATATCCACAATGATACGGGAACATAACCATAGTCATTGAGGCCTGCATGTAGAAGATAAATGAATCGATAAATATGATTAATAACAATAATATAAGATTGAATGAATTTAGTAAACTTAAGTTGAACCTGACTTAATTTCTAATTCGGCAAATTTTGCTAAACAAACAAACAAACAGAATTCCGCTCTTATTTGTATCCTAAAACAGTCAAAAATTGTATAAAAATAGTTGGATTGAAAACTTCGGTTTAAAAGCAAGAGTCATAACGTCGGTTTTGCTCATTCAGATTATATTTTTACAGTAAAAAGTTTGTTTGCAACCCAGGTGAGGAAAACATAATCCCCTCGCCCACCGCGCGAAGCGGGGTGCGAGGGTACTAATCTTGACGTGCGTGGAGTCCTGTTACACGCGTGGTTACTAGGGAGAAAAATTTTCGCTTTGTGTATGTATCTTTATATATATATATATATATCCATGGATTCCGGTCACTCAAAAATGCCGTGTGCCACCTCGGGGACTGGTATGTCGTTGAACAAACCGTACTTAGGTACCGTATTGAAGCAAATCGATTTGGTCTCGTTATTTTTTCCCTTGTATGGATCTCTCGCAAGTTGTTTACATTATTTGGACACTGAAGCCAGTAAATGATTTAAGACCGGCAAAGGAAATGGCTTTCTTGGTGCCTGCGGCTGGTTTCGCCACCTCAGTAACTGGACAATTTATGACTTGACAGAGCAGTTCTCAAAGTTAGCTCCTTGGAATATGCATTTGCCAACTGTTCACTTTTTGCAGCAACGCTTTGCCTTGGTTCTTTCTGATTTATATGAACAAAAGACGTAAGGGAACTCGCTTGCTGTCAGGACATTTGCTAAGCGACTAACTGTATTAAAACGACATTCTTCGCTGAAGTTGAAAAGATGTCGATTAGTATAAATCTTGGGACTTTTCACGTTGTGGTAACCACTTACCTGAGCTGCACAATCACAGGTACGTCTGAATCGAGTAGCTTTGAAGTACAAGTTCTGCGAACGGAATTGTTTTGAGCAGCTTTCAAAAGTAGCTTCCCGACTTCATTCTTCCCTAAGGAAGACTGCTTGTACGAAATATTACCGCTTGGATTTAGCTGGTGTTTATTGGTAAAGTAGAATGAAGATTCTGGGTCATCCATCTCTGTACGACGATTATTTTTGAACATTTTGCAGTATTTAAGCGGACAGCGTTCATGGTCAATTGTTTGAAAAGTGGGATAGAACACTCGTCATCCAGAAGAGTTGTCCAGGCCATGACAGTCTTTGGATGCTTTCTCCGCTTTCCACACAAAGATTTCATTGCCTCAATCAGGATTTTTTTCCTTATGAAATGTCGCCCCACTGAAGACGTTAGGATGTATTTTTGGCTCGAAACAAAAATACAAGGTAAACAGCCAGCAGGTAATTCGCTGCAAAGCTACTTGTTTTTGGTCACCAAATTATCCTTCGGCAAAACAGTTGTCCGCTTCAGTCTTTCTCACTTCAAGAGTGATTTGTGCATGATGACCTTTACCGTATTCGATCGGTAATGCTTTCATCAGGATTTTAAAACCTCTGAAGAAAGTTTAAAGTCGTCTGTGTGTAAATTTACCGTCAAACCCTTTGTGTTGAGGTGCCACTGAATGCTTAGTTGAAAATACGCAAGAGTTGCAGGTTTATACGCCATTTTTCCTTTTTATTGATGTTTTGCCTTGGAAAAAGTACGTCTTTCACTTCCCTCTTCTCGTTTTTCTTTCGACAAAACTTGCACAAGGTTTGCTTGTCGTATTTTGTTTTATGTTTTGTATTTTCCGATTTTTGGTCAGCGATAAAACTGCAGAATTCGTTCATGTTTTCTTTGTTTACTCCGTCGATTTCGTAATTCGTTTCATCTTCGTCACCAAAGTGTTGTACTTCCGGATGAATACTTAACATAAACCCTTATCATAGCAGATCTTAAAGACATTTGTAACCAATTTTGAGGTAACGTATATTTTATCAATTTTTAAAGTCAAAAATAATGTAAGAAAAATATTCAATCATGAGCTGTCCGTAATGCCGGTATCCGTTTGATAACCTATGAGAATGCTCCACTTTTAAGACGGAAAGTCTAGTCATCTAATAAAACAATCTTTCTTTGAGGCAAAATGAGTGAGAAGTCTAATTGGAAAATGACACGAATTACCATAAACCCGCAAATAATTCAGGGTATTGATCCTATCATTCACTGTTTAATAATTTGATTGTAAGATGGACATCTTACCATTTGTTGAGCCGTTGAACGTTATTCTCACCGAACTTTTTGTTTTAATAAAGCAGAATTGAAATTTTAAAGGTAAATATGAGTATAAGCAGTCTAAATATAAAATAATTTCCAGTTTGGATTGTTGTTTATTTGCGGCCAAATTCTGTGTGGATTTTTTTTATTGCATGTCCTCTTCCTGTTATAGTCAAGAGGATTTGTTTTTTTGAGAATTTTGAAAACTTATCATTGTTACTTGGGTTCTTGAGAGATATATTAGAAGGGTGGGCGAGGGGTTGTTGCGTGCACGTATTTCTAGTGTTAAATGCTACTCTGGCTTGCGTGGTGACCTCATTTCATTCAATACTGTTATATTCATAGAGATATCCACTCTTCATGGTGACCCCATGCATAATCTTAGTTTTCGGGGATATCCACATGAAGAGGTGACCATACTTAAAATAGGTAACTTGTTTGAAGTACTATATCTGAAACCAGAGTTGCAATCTACATTACGTATTTCGACAGTTTAACTGGTAAGTTACTTGTTTTATCCCACTTCATCTGAAGTACCTTTTCTTGGCCATATTCTTTATAATAATTGAAATTTGTTTTGTGGCTGACTAACATCTTCGAAGCAATTTGTTGAAGACTGGGCGTTTTATGGTCACGAAAGTACTAAGACGAACCTCAAAGATAACTGCATGGGAGACATGAAACTGTCTTCATGAAAGGTCTACATGTCCGCCGTATTTGGTTCCTTTTTTAGTTGGCTGTGAGCCTTCCAGTTATAATAGAGCTCAGAAGACCCCAACGTCCACCATGTTTGGTCTCATTTTTTGGTTTAATCTCTGGGTCCCTCCCTGTAATAGTATAATTTAAAGTAATTTGAAGAAATTCCATGCAGCGTACGATTTGAGCGTATTTTCCCCGCTGGCAAATTAACAAGATTAATGAAGTATATTTCTTTATTTCTCGGCATAAATGAGCAAAATTTATGCTGCAAAGCCAAGTGTGAATTCGCTGTGTCTTGCTAGAGATATCATGTAAACAACGGCCTTGTTTACCAGCCATGCAACCTTCGCTATGATCAAAAGAAAAATAGCCGGCGACGTATATCGTAGAACCCAGCGAAACTTCGAGAACCCTGAGATCTCGTTAACCATGGCGAGAAATAATGGGCACGCACGCGCGTAACGCTTGCTGACTTAGCAAAAATTTGATCTGAATTCTTATGCGAGATTCATAGGGGTTACAATGGGAAAATGGAAATATATCTTCATAGCACCTTCAATTTTGAAGTTAACTACTCGTTTCAATCTGTTATAAACAATACAATGCAAAAAAACACGAAATAATTAGTGAAAACAAGCAAGTGAATCTAACCCGCTCTCTCACGAACGCAAAACTTCGTTGAAAACAATGAAGGAACCAGAAACCATATAATAAATTCCTTATTGACCTCGTTCGTTCGGTCTGTACGGGAAAGCATTTGCCCTCGGTTTTTTTCCTCACAGACCTTGCTCCTTCGTCGTTCAGACTGTACGAAAACCTCAGGCAAATACTTTCCCGTACAAACCTCACACTCCGTTTATTAGTAATCATTCATGCATGCGTCATCGTCTAATAAACAGTTATCCTCGTAGATTAATAAAAGTTCGTGAGATTCGCCACAACTATCTTGCAAGATCTTGAGAATACAAAATTTAAAGGAGAAACTCGGATTGAGGGTCATCGCAGAACACGAAAAGGCTGCAAAAACCGATGCGGTTCAAATTTAGTACATCACTGAATTTGAGGATCTCAAAAAAACACGGCTGCTTTAAAAACGTCTGCAGCTACGAAACTTTTAACTTTTAACCTTATTTAACTCTATCTACGCAGTATCCCATTTTTATATCATTTAAGAGTTTTAAGACGTATTGCGTTGCGATGCTGCAGTTGCTAAGGCCAATTCGTTTTATTAAGTAACTTATTACCCGTTGGGATTACAGATTTAAGGAATAACCAAGATGTTTTATGCTGTATGTGGAATATGTAAGCAAAATGTTTTCGTTTGGCGACTTACGTAACATTGTATCGCCACATTAATGTAATCTGAAAACATGAATTAAAATGCATTAGTTTTCGGAAATATTAGCATTATGTTATATTTCTGGAAGTCATTTGAAACAAAGTGACTACTTATGGAAAAGTACGTATGCGATCAGTCATCCATCAAATTTCAATTATTACAATATTTCAATTATTTCAGTTATTACAATTTCGGTATATTTTTTGCATTAAAAACGTCGATATCTCTGACACTTTTAAACTTTCTCAAAACCCATGCATACTTGAGGAAGACAACTCAGATTCTAATCACACTTAAAAAAATAACGTAACTTTAAAATGTGCGAAAATGATAGGACTACTTCTTTTTCGATGACGTCACGAAGACGTCACAACCACACATCATCAAACACCAAAACCTTACAATCGTATACCACATACAAGTTGTCGTGATTTGTATTAGAATCTGTGAGGCCTCTACAAGTTTGCTTAGCATTTTATCCTTCCTTAGCAACGTGTGAGTGTGTGAGGGAATAAATTCGTCCGAACATTCTTAAGTAATACTCGAGAAACGCTTAGAAAAAACAAATAATGATCTAATATTTTAATACACTAACTAACGCAGCCACAAAATTTTGGAATATAGCCGTCCACAACCAATTTTGGAGGTATAAAACGCATTTAAAAGGCACTACATGCTTTATTTCAGTAAAACTTGGCATAATGGGATGAAGTCTTGAAGGAAAAGTATGAAGCAAATCTGGTAAATGTTTTAAGATTAATGTGAAACATAGCAAATAGAACAACAAAAACGTAACCCAAACAAACGTTCACTGCCACTTTATTGCAGGTCGCATTAAAAATTTTTTTCCTGCTCTAAACAAATAATGTTTTCAAAAGCAATGAGATTATCTCTAACATTTACACCAGGATAAAGAAAACTCTGTTGGTTTGTCAAAATTCCTCTGGCTTATGTGACTGGATAAACTATACATTGGAGTTTGAGTAAGAAAACTTGTTTCGATAAAGTTATTCTGAGACGGAAAAGTTAATTTCAAAACCTTGAAGACCAGGTACAAAGGAATAAAGTCCAAAAACATGTTTGAGACAAGACGTATGGGTAGTACTGATATGAAAGTTCGTGACTTTGGTAATGCACATCTTCTGTAAATTACATTTTATTTCTCAAACAATAAATAGGTTTGTTATCTGTTGCTTATGGTTTCCAATGCCAACGTTCTTACACGTTGTACGTCGGTCATGTATGCCAAGCTCTCCACATTGGAACCAGAAAGTCTCGATTGCCTTTCGCCGATCATTATTTGCGGCACACTTTTGTTGTGATATTAGGCTTTAAATGTTTTAGGTTTTGCTTTACTTCTCTATTTGGCAGTTAGATCTTCTGATCACTCTCATAGGTGTACGAGCCGGGGGGCTGCACCCCCCATTAGATTCGTGCATCGCCAATTTTTTCGGGTGATGTTTCCATTTTTCCTGGCAGAAATCTTTGTCTTCTCATAACCTGGGATCTGAGAGGAAAAGTTCAGCACTTTTAGACTTAACTTATTGTCAGTTGATATCGTTTTGTTTGTACCCATTTCGATGTCATTTTAGTATAGCGTAAAATATATAATTAGTGCAGTTTTGTTGAAGGCATGGCTTAGTGATTGGCTGATTTTGAAAATTCGGGCGACGCAGAAAATTTTCGGGCAACAGGCCTCAGCTCCCCCCAGTTAAAATCGGTCCCTTACGCTTACGATCACTCTAAAGATACTAGTTCTTGATCGAGAAAGATCATCTTAAACCTAAACGTATTCGCCAACATGTCATATAATACTTGATCATAGTAGCCACTTTAAAATTTTTTTTATTTTGCTACCTTTACTCCTAATTTTGATGACTTTTTACTCTTCTAGTTCTTTGTGTCTTATGCCGGATATCGGTTTCTGTCCTTAATTTCCCAAATGTCGGATTTATCGGACAGAATATTGTAAACTTCCGATATTACGTCAACGAAACCTCGACATTCACCTCTTAAGCAGAGTTGATTCAGTGTTTCAAGCAAGCAAACCTTAATTTAGCTGGCAATGTAGATCACTGATCTATCATTGTATTGGTTACGCAAGTGCTAGTGATATAGGATAAAAGAGATGTAGAAACTACTCATAGAGTGCATGACAACTCAACTTTGAATTACAAAAAAGAGATTCTCTATCCTTTCCGTATATTGCAGGAAAACAGTTGAGTTTCATGCACGTATTGGATATTTGTTGCTCGTAATACGGTTGTTCTCATATTTGGACGTATATTTATTATTAAAAGAAATTCCAGCATGTCATACATGGGCTAGCGTTTTAAGAGCCCCCGACCAAACAAGAATGAAAGTTAATGACAGGTGCAACTTTTGATCTTTTTTGATTGCCAGGTCTCAAGCACTTTTCATCAGCTGTTCTTTGACCGGATTTAAATTTTGATGAAAGATGATCAACGAAAAAAATCTGGCTCGTTTGACCTCGTGAGAACGCATCCTTATTTGATACTGTCATCAAATCTCATCCTCGTTTCACTGGATTAATAACAGTTGACTAGATTTACCGAAACTATCTTACTAACTCTTGTCTCTCTAATCCCATCGACTTCCCATTTTTTTTCGATCTGGGCTCAAAACTAATCATGTTTGCTTAGAATGTTTCCCACTGTTGTCAAGAAAATGTAGATGAAGTGTTCACTAAATAAATACGTAAGTCTACAACTTTTATTTCAAGGTCATGTTTCAAAGTAAAAACATTACTTTTAATTGTTGGTAAAACAAGAATTTCAAGCAACATCCAAAATCATGGGCCTAAGACCAAGGATCAGCCTTGAAAATGGAGGGAAAGTTGCTCATAACGGAAGACTGCTGATCAAATGGGCTGTAGCCAAAGTGTCAGCGATATTTTGAAAAAGCCGAGACTTACTGGAAGTTACAAAGATTTGAAGATCCCTGGACAAAAAAATGAAAACTACGAAGAGGACGGAATCATGGTGAGAAAAGCATGTCCGATCGCTCTAAGACTGAGCCGGAAAATTAAGCAGAGATGCAGATTGAACATGGTGAACGTGTCTCTACTTCCACTACCCGACGAACACTGAGAGAGGCTGGTTCCAACGGCCGCAAACCAAGTTACTATCTGCACCACAAGTCAGTAGCTCTTTTTGACCGCCAGTGTATAATAGGCAGTCTTTTAATTCGGTAGCGATTTGCTTTTCAAGAAAATATGCCTGAAACCTATAAAACCTACCAACATCCTGCTTCAAATTAAAAAGACATTTTTTAATTTTTCATTGATTTGTCAATTAATCTATTAAAAAAATGACCCAAATATACCCTCGAAATCAAAATCCATAAGTGCACGTTCATATTCCTTAAGGTTTTATTGACTTTTTTTTCCCGAATCTCTCATGTACATTTTTACTATTTTAATGGAAATGTTTTTAATGCTTTTGGTATCTGAAATTATGTGAAATTCGGTTCAACTCAAAAAGATTTAGCCGATATCACATAAGTGATATAAGTGACAACGGAAGGGAAAGTTTGATTAAAAAAGTAAATTTTATCAAATAGAAAATGATTATCAAAAGATTAATTAAACACTCTGCATTAATTATGAGTGTCAATGTTCTTTTAACAAAGAAGATTTGCGATAAGTTTGAAGAATTTCTGGAATTTCGCCTACCAAGATGGAAAAAAATTAATTTCTATATGATTGCAGATAATAAATATTTTACAAAATGTTAGTATTTGACTCCTTTCAGGATAGTTTACTCAGCCTAACACAGATCGTTTTACTCTGGCTAATACTGGACGACTTTACTCATCGAGGGCTTTAGAAGTCTCGGACCAAAACGAGTTAAGCAGGATTTGAGATATGACTGAAACATTGAATGTTTTAAGAAAAGATTTTGGAAATGTCAATTTGAACCAGTTTCAGTGACTGAAATGCCAACTTGTCACGTGGTAAATTTCGTTGGTTCACTGGCCATTTTGGCTTTTACAAATCCTTCAACACTGCTGACACAGCACTTATATATTATTGACAACACCGATTGGACTTTTATATGCATCATGCAAAGATGGGAAACGATTATCTTATGATTAAGGTTTTTCGAATGACATGATTTAAATTTTCCTTAGCTTTTTGTATTTCTTCAATTAATGGCATTCTTTCATTTATTCGAATCTAGATCTCAAAAATGCTGGAAACGTTGAGCAGAAATTATGTACATTTGTTATCACAAAGTAGATAATGACAGATTTAGTGACTGTTGAGATGCGTGTATGTTGATGCTAAATGAAGTTCTTATTGATTGCATATCCGATAAGTATTTAAGAATGAATGATTGTCAATGGGGAATATAATGAATAAACGTGTTGTAGCATCGTACGTTTTGTTCTATGGACAAAATGCTGTCACCAGCTGAGGGGACATTGCACTGAGACATGCATGTGTAGTGCCCCATACATTCATGCCACGTTAGGACTGACGGTATAATTTCTTTGTATATAAATTTGTATTTTACTAACCTTTCAGGAATCCATCCCAATGCTTTCTATGAATAAAAATATACGAATTGAAAAGATTTTCTCTCTTATTTCGAGAATTTCCTTAGAATGACATATACCACTTATAGATAAACCACAACTCAGAATTTTTTTTCGTATAATTTTAATTCATTGTCTGGGGTTTTTTGCTGGTTAGATGTGAGAAACAACCCAGTGGTTTCTTATGAGTTTGCAACTGTCAATCATTATTCCCGTTTTATTTCTCAGTGACTATGAGTAAGAAACAATGCACTTGAAATAGGACATGCTTATAAATATGTACAAATCATAGATTTCTACTATTGCATGTGTATCAAAATGATTTCCGAATTCTAATTTTAAGTTTACTTCGCTTGTTTTTCTTTTTTCGTTAACTGAATTAAGAAAAGCATAAAACAATGATATCTTCTTCGCTTGGAGTTTATCTTTTATTGCATAGTGTCCCTGAAACAGCTGTTGAAAATAAATTCTTGATGTTAAGCGCGAAAACAGGCAGCAAATTTAATTGTTTTTCATCAATTATTTACTCATGAATGTATGGAAATTCAGCTACTATTATCATCTCCCCACGTAATCCAAAAACATGCCACAAACTATGCTTATCTAGTCACAAACGATTGTGAGTTATCAACAGAAAATTTCGAGACACAACCACAAACGGCTTTTATCTAGTGGTGGCTAGGCAGAATGTGAATTTGATCGTAGGGAATTGTAAATACTTTTGAGGGAAGTGAAACCTATCGCGATGACTAAAAACGCGTTTTTGACATCAAAAATGTATTACTGAGAAAAACTGTTTCACAGGTTACTATAGCAAGGCAAACGTCTCGAAATGGCTCCCGCGAAAAAATTTAACCTTATTTAATTCCAAAAAGAGTCCAGTGATTCGCAGTCCTCTTTTTCCATAGAAAAGAATGTATGACTCACTTGTGAAATGTGATTTGTTGGCTTGCATCTCTAGAATATACAAGGTCACTTCTCATTTATGAAACTTCGTATATGAATCACCAAAAATTTCTCAGCTTCATATTTTTGTAATGATCTTATGTCAAGTGAATTCGTAGAAAAATGTCTAACGACATGCTACTTACAACTGTTGATGTCATGGTAATCTTGAATTATTCTGACGAATTTAGGACCGAAATGAGTTTTGACAGCGGTCTAAAGGCAGTTCTTTTTCATTTTAAGACTTAGGAGTTTGTTAGAAAAAAGTAATAATAGTAATAAGGAAAAAGTTTGACAAACTTAATATTGGCTTCATAAACACTTCAACGTCTACAACAAGATTAATCTGCTACGATTAATACAAAATGTTTAAATCAAGTGGCATGAAGTGAAATTTCATAATTTGTTATGCTCGGAATATGAATTTGAAGATGATATTAATTCATAAATTTTTACAGGTATTTTATAAAATCTAGGATTTTTTTCCGTCTGGCGTTAGCTAAAGTAAAATAATTTGGATTCGAATCGAAAATAATTAATCATGCAGTTAAACGAAATTGTGATTTGAGCACGAGAAGAGTTTTAATGACATGATTTAAAGCACTTGGCTACAAGTGTTGAAGCTCAAGCACGATTTCCTTTAAAGTTTTTATGTTTCCAGAGGTCTTGGAAATGTCTCTGAAATAAGGGATACTGGTCAGTTTTGTCCCTATTCCAGTATTGAACTGACTGGAAGCTAGATTTAGCGGACCTGTATATCAAATTTAATTCTCTATTCTTTACGCTTGTTCTCACTATTTTAAATCTCTTGCCACATGTTATTTTCAGTTGTGGCTTGTTTTTCCAAAATTTGTGATCCACATGCAATTTTTGTTTGAATTTAATTTCAAAGTACTTCCTTTGAAACGTTTGGTGCCAGTGGAATGTCTTGACTATTGTTTCTCTAAAACATTAGCACATTTTCGAACTCTTTGGTCAAGCGGTCGTAGTTATGCGGATTAAATAGCTTTAACTTTTTGTGTCTATTGTTTCATGTAAACAGGTATGAGTCGAAAAAGACTCGCTGGCTCGAGACTCAATTTCGATTGATGCATTTGCTTTGGTTTAAAACCATCTGCTTTGCTTTCTTCCTTAATGCCGAATATCATCCAATCGAAACACTTTTTGAGGCCTGTCTTCAAGGAATCGTCGTCAGTTTTCGCCTTTTTGATGCATATCGTCAAATGTACGAATGCGATGTGGCGAGACCTGTTATGGCCTTTGTATTCCAGCAACATGTCTGTCGTGCAAAATTTTTCAGCGAAAATGTAAAAATGCAAAGTTTATAAAACTATTCAATTGTTTCTCAGGAGCAGAATTTTTCGTGATTGGAACAAATAAACAAAATCCATCCATTTAATCCTGGGCATATAGGGGAATTTCGTGTCATCTCTTTGCGACATCGTATAACTAGGCAGTAGTGAATGGTAGTTCAAACTGTAGCGCATACACACAAAAAAAATCGTTGATGGTCTTGTGTATGTTTCGATGTCTAACATGCATGTTCAAAAAACTAAAAGGGAGACCCTTTGGAACATGCAGTCTGCAGATGTACACTCAACTAAATGAAAAACCTTCAAATGTTCATTTTTTTATTAAAACTAGTATTTCATTGTTGCTAGCCACTTTCAAAGTTTATTATTGTGGTAAAAACAATGTTTATTTTGTATAATAATGTTCTTAATAAAAAGTAATGCATTGAACCCATTATTTATATAGATTTGAGCATATCATATTAAGAGTCAACACAAGTCAGGATTCTATTTTGTAAGCCGTATAACTTGTGTTTGATGAAGGTAAATACTTTGGAACGGACGCACTATATTTAGATCAGGATTTAATAAAACTGCCAGCAATTTTTGATCGTTTCCTGTTTATCAGTTGTGAACGTCACTATGTAAACGTGGAAAGTAATAAAGAGCAAAAACTTAATAATGATAAGCAGACTCCATGAGCAGCAAGGCAACTTCATTACGGATAAGAAGAGACTTGATAACGTAAGATCACCTTCGTCATTTTACGTCTTACTCTGGAGGTCTAAGCAATTATTTCGGTAATATACATAACTGTTATTTAAAACAATCATTTGTTGCAGAATTCAAAGAGACACTTTTCTAACTTTAGTAATGTTTTCGTTAAGAATTTTCCCGAACTTTGTTGCAGGAAAGAAACAGACTTATTATTTATCTTTTTTCCAGAAGTATGTCAATATCAGAGAATCTTACCAGTATCGGGTCTACAGTCAGTTCGACTCAGAACCGAACGACCTCGCAAGCTGAAAACTCGAGGATGTGGTTTGCCATGGCAGTAATATTGATCTTAATGATCATCGCAACAGTTTTCGGAAATTCGCTGGTTCTAGTGACTACATGGCTTGACAAACGTCTCCACCATCCAAATAAATATTTCATTGCCTGTCTTGCCCTGGCAGATCTTTTGGTTGGAACTTTCAGCGTCCCCATTCGCCTGTATCAACGTTTTAATATCACAGATCTAATAAAAGTTCAGCTTTGCAGTTTCTGGTCATGGATCGACATTTTTTGCGAAGTGGCGTCAATCATCACGTTAACAATTATTAGTGTTGACCGTTATTTGAAGATAAGCAAACCATTTAAGTATAGATCAAAGATGACAACTTCACGATCATTAATAGGGATTTTCTTCATTTGGCTAATCTCTGCTGCTGTTGCAACATTGGGACTGTTCTCCTACGGTGGTAGCTCAGCTGTTGAGGCCGTTGCCGGAGAGGGATGTAAAAACGACAACCTTATTTACTTCACTATTCTAGCAGTGTGGTTCTTTTTCCTGCCAACACTGATAACAACAATAATGTATGCATTAATCTTTTGCACCGCTCATAAGAGACAGAAAATGACTAAAAATGGCGTATTAGGTCAGTCATTAATGCAACGAGGGAAAGTACTACACCAAGAACTTAAAACGATTAGAATGCTTCTTCTTGTCGTGTGTACTTTCATCGTTTGCTGGGGCCCTTTCTTCACATATTTCCTTCTACTAAACTATCAACCGACCGTGGCCATATTATTGGGAGAAAAAAATAAGCTGATCCTAGGAAGCGTGATCATAGAAATCCTTCCATCATTCAACAGTTTGTGCAATCCTATTATATACGCTTGTTTCGATCGAGAGTATAGCAAGGCCTTCAAACATTTATTTCAACGGATATTTTGCATTGGAACCTCGCCAAGGAAACCGACAAAATTCAGCAAAAGTCTTAGCACTCAAAGTTCTCGTCTCAAAGAGCATAAGAGCCATGGCACCAGTACCGCCATTCCAGCAAGCGAAACCCAAGATCACTGCCAAAAAGAGACACGTTTGCTGTAGCCAGTGGTGTATGAGAGTGAATTATCTAACAACTCGAAGTTCTTTCTCAAAGAGCATAAGAGCCATGACGCCATTACTTTCTTTCCAGCAAGCAAGATCCAAGATAATTGCCAATCAGAGGTACATTTACTGTAGCCGATGAGAGTGAATGATCTTCCTTCTCATCATTGTTGAAATCTATAAAATATCAAGCAATGGGAACGTGCCTCTGGGAACGACAACATTGCACAAAACGAGTGATCTTTCTCCATCGTCATATGATGACGCTAATCAAAGCTAAAAATCTTTACATCCCAATGCAGAACGGAATACAATTTTGTAAATTAGTCCTAAAGTTATCCTCCCAAGATGAATTGGCATTTGATTTTGTTGTTTTTTTCATTGATTTTGATTTTGTTTTACTTTCTGTAATAATTCCCACTATATTAAAGATAGCTATCAGCAGAATATCCCTCGCAGGTGGATAGTGTTTTTTTGCGCAGTCTGATTGGTTCGTCTATTTCGGAATATCCTGCACTATTTACCTCTGAGCAAAATAAGATGGCCTCCAGTTTTGTTTCAGTTACGGACGAAGAAAATTGTTTTGAATAAAGTAGGCCGCCATACCAGACAATACCGAAAAAGTAACGAAATTTGGCATCCAGGAATATATATTTGAAATACTGCTTTAAAACTACAATGAAGTTTAAAACCTTGAAGCTTCATCAACGTTTTTAGGCTCCTTATCTTTAATTCCATCTATCCAACTACCTGCCAAACTGTCAATCTACCTACTTGCGTACAAGAGAAATTTCTTGCTTGACTGAAATTTTATTATCCCTAATGTATAGTGGAATGGTATTAATGGTCATATGTTAGCGCTATAGAATGCCCCTCGATGCAAGTGGTTGTGTATCTACGCTAGTGAATGTCGATTGAACAAAATGAATGTATTTTTGCGTCCATGAGTTTGAGGTTGGTGTTAGTGATAGTATATTTTCTGGTGATGAACAGCAAAAGGTGTAAATAAATTACTTATTGACAGTGTCGTCGACTCGAGTCGGGCTCGAGTTGCAAAATTTTGTGACTTGCGACTTGACTAGGACTTGCTCGAATTGAGTTGAGACTTGACTTGGGACTTGGTGTTTTGCCGTTTGAGACTTGCGTCTGACTTGAGCCTAAAAGTACTATTATTGCAGCCAAACATACCGCGAAAAGCAAGAGAGATTGATCGGCAGGACTTTCAACCAAAGACAATTTTCTTATTACATAGTATTTTTCCGATGTGAAAGATGTTATCAGACATTGTTCATCAATAGTTTTCGTGCTTGATTACATGAAGTGGGATGAGTTTTCGTGGTTTTTTCCGCTAGCCCGTTGAATTAATTCTCACGACAAGTTACCCTAGCGTATGTTCCTAAACTGATCTAGTTTGGATTCTGCTGAGACTTGGTTTTTAACCATAGCCGAAGTTGTTTGCCGAAATCTTAAATTTTTTAATTTGACCATAGTGAACTTGTTTTGCAATCACTAAGATTTTATATGTGGCAACTTGATTTGGCAATGTAAGAGGACTTGAGACTTGACTCGAGACTTGTTCTCAAAGACTTGTGTAAACTCCGTTTACACTGTTACATTTTGGGCACGGCACCGCTAATTAGCCTTGCCGAGACCTACATATACAGAGGTGCTCTGCACGGCTAAATTTTAAGGAGTACGCACCGTTTACACTGAGAAAATCCCTCGTGTCGTGCCAAAAAATAGCGGCACCTGTGCCAAAATTTTAGCCGTGCCGTGCCCAAAATGTTAACAGTGTAAACGGGGTTTTACCTTAAGACTTGTTTCCAAAGACTTGAGACTTGACTTGAGACTTGACTTCAAGGGACTTGAGACTTTTTCAATTAATTAGTATTTAAAAATCGGAGGAATATTACTGCTGAATTTTGTCAACTTTCGACTGGATTTTCGTCTAAAATTCTGGTTAGCTTGAGAAGTACGGTAATTTGAAACACCCGTTAAGTGTTCTTCCTCCGATTTCAAAATACCTCGAAACTTGTTAAAAAAGCTCGGCTTTCCCTTGTTTTTAAATTCGCTTCTCTGTATTTAGAAATCGGAGGAAGAACACCGACTCTTGTTTAAAATATTACTTCAAAGTTTTTAAATTTATAATATTTCATATTGAATTCACCTTATATGATAAAACGTTGAAAACACAATATAATGACTGAACCAGTTAGATTCCTGTGATATAGTGTATATTCTGACCTGGCGCATTTTTTATCGAGCTGACCTAAAGACATCAGATCGTCCTGTTTTATGGTTTCTTTTTTTATTTGTTTTCATTCATTTTCCTTATCATGGCAGAAATATGTAATGATTAATTCTACTAAACAAAAACAAATTTTCCATAATTTTTAATACCATCTGATCTAAATTCGCCTTAAAATTGCAACTACAAAATATTCAGTACTATTTTGTTAGGTCCATTTCAACGAGGAAGAATATATCTTCACGAAACAAGTACCTGGGCTGCTTATCTAATTTTTCCTGTTACACCAGGCCTACTTCTAAATTAGTAAATTTTTAGTTAAGCTGACAAGTTGCAGCTTCTTGTTAGTAAAGGTGTTTGTTGTGCAAGCTATGTCAATTGACTTGTAAACACTCAGAAAAACTCTCTTAGAGCTCGGAGCTTTACATCTAACACAGCTTGCAAAGGATACAACCGAACGCCTAAAGTAAATTTTTGACAGCATTATTACTGGGGGGAAGCTGAACCCCTCTAGTCCCTCTCCTCCTACCCCTGCTCTGCCCTATCCACGACCGTATTTTAGAATTCCGTGTTTGGTTAAGTGCCATGCAGGTAAAGCTTTTGGAAGTTTTGAAAAAATTGTTTTGCTCACTTGGCTACTTTGGAGTGGTCTGTTGGGCATCTCTCCATCTCAACTGCTATTCATCTATCACGAAACAAACTTCTAGCGAACATTTGTAAAAAGGGTGAGAGCAATCTGAACCAGTCCACCTTAAAACTTGTAACATATCGATTTCTCTTAGGTACATCCGGAAAATGAGAGAATGATCTCAAGCTGCTTTGTAAATGGTCTGAAATCTCCAATGGCTTTAAGATCTAACATCGTGGATAGTATCAGGTAGTCTAAATTTTTGTCTGTTTTGTACGTTGCAATTGTCATCCTGGTGTATACGATAAGCCCATGACAGTCTGTAGAGCAAGATATCCGCTTTTACTTTGCTGTAATTTTTCCTCGATGCTCGGATCAGGTTAACAAATACTCCAAGATGTCCTTCTCAACGCACAAAATCGCACTTGTAACCGGACTTTAAGCTTTTGTTTATCTAATCTCTTTGATGCGCATGAAGGTCTTTGGGAGATCGAGAATCATTGACACAACAAGGATATGTCAATTAAGGGTAGGCCTTCCCAATTGTGGTTCGCAACTTTTCAGCGCCTTTTAGATTTTGTAATTATAAGACTTTAAGTAATGAGCAAACTTCAACAACTTTTGGCCACTCACAACCTCTAGCAACATTTGAGCTTGACAAGTGCATATATTTAGCTATAATAGCATATTTTAGAATTGGGGAAGATTTGGAGACAGTGGCGGGCCCAGGATGTGCGAAGAGTGGGGGTTAAACTAAGAGCCTACGAAGGTCTTAAGATGGCTACATTTGAAATGCTGTCTACCAAGTATTTTCTGTATTTTAAAACTTTCATAAAACTCTGTAGTTCTAAATTACATATTTTGAAACTTTTCTGGTAAACGTATCGCACCCAGTTCGCAGCAATAGTATGAAGTATGAACGACGAGTAAGTGAATTTCCTTCATACAATTGCCTCCCCAATGAACTACTACCGCCGATTTCTGCTCATATTTTTATATTTTTGACAAATGATGCCCGAGTTTTCATGTTTTTGGTGTTTGGATAGGTTTTCGGGTTCCTTCATAATGTAATTTAATCGACTCGATCTCTCTCACACGCAAATTTTTTCTGAAAAATCTTTATGAGTAACCGGTATATATTCATCACATTCAATCCTGTCTCTGTCTGATGATGCTGTACGAACCTTCTAAATATTTAACCTGTACTTAAGGTCATATGTTATAGTGCGTCTTTTTGTCTAATTTTCTCGTTTTTTTTATAGTGGTTTTATTTCAATTATCTACTTCCAATCTGATTAATCCTTCCGACATGCAGGAGCCCCTAAGTCGCAGAAATTATCTAAATAACGTTTTGATGTTCACGTGCTGTGTACAATTAATTTAGACGTTTCAAGTAAATTGTAATGCACAACATGCCAGATGTGAATATAGCTGGTTGCTTTATAAGAGTGCTTGACACGACAACTTTGAAATTTAAAGAACATTACCTGTATTCACTATATCGTCATAAATGGGTGAGTTTTACGTATTAAAAATCTATTGTTCCTAATGCAGATGATATATCACGTCTAAAACAAATTTACTAAAGACATATTTTCTTAATTTGCACAGCATAGTGACTGATAGCTTATAACTGTACAGATCTGCGCTGGACGTTTACTTATTTTTTCCATCAAAATTATTGATGAGCAACTTCAAAATTTCGCCTCAAAGTCGTAAGGACACATGCATGTACCCTCATTTATTTTTTCCTGAATCGGAATCCAAACTAATTGTAATGCATTCTCGGCCTATGGCCTTGGTCACTACAGTCAAGACTATGTATATATATATATATATATATATATATATATATATATAGTCTGTGTTTAAGTTCGTGTATTATCATACCTCTTCTTTGCGTGTGTGTTTTTCTGGGGTTTGTTTTTTTTTTCACTTTTTTTTCTCGCTTGATTTTTAATCTCAACTCAGAAAGCCTTATAGTTGACATTACCTGAGAGATATGATGAGTGACAAGCAACACAAAAATTTGAGTCAACCGGATAAACCCAGCGGAATAGCAGATGATTTATTTTGAAAGTTCATTTAACTTCCATACATTACATAGGGATTTAATATCAAAACTAAGTTTCTTGTAATAAAGTTTTATTGATGCAAACTATTTAGACCAAAATCCTTCAGTTTTCCTTCTAAAAAGTATCCTATCCATGACTTATTTTTGTTCACTCAATTTGCTGCATTCTATGAATGTCATCAAAAGTATGCACTTAATCGCTTCAGCAAAAGTTTAAAGTTCCTAAACGTTCTCGTCGGAAGTTCAGTTTTCAGCATGTTTTGTGTTTAGCGCTTCAGAACTTTTAATTAAATTTGTTCCAGTTTGGTGACTGAGATACAATCATTTGTTCCTATTCCCTCCCATAAACAACAGTCAAGTTAAATATATGTGCTCGACAGAAGGAAAATCCTAATAATACGCGAGCTTTCGTGTGGATAAATTGTCGCTTCTAGCTTGTGTTTGATGGAAGTATTCATATAGAAGCATATAGTAGCACAAGATGCTTTTAACTTAAGTGCTTAGTGGGCATATTCCCTGGTTAAGAGTACGGTTGCATAAATTTCCAGTCAACTATTGCGCATTATTTCCGTTGTCGACGGAACTGCTGATTTCCTGCAAAGCAACAAAGATTGATTTGGCTTTGTGCGTTGGGGCGTACTTACCGTTCTCTATGCATGGGTCGTCTATTATTTTATTCTGGATCACTACAGACGATTATACGATTCAAAAGGAGACCCCTGGACAGGACAGTTAGACCCATCGCTGTTTACTCCTTTTTAATCCAGGCAGGCCAGTTGTTATTTATCTCCAGCTGATGTCACATAATTTTACAAACCATAGGAAGATCTCTGAAAAGAAAGAAGTTAATGATGAGGTTCTTTTTAGACGAATAATATTTCGGAACGGAACTTTTAAAGCGGTTCAAGATGAATATATTGAGTAAGATTATAAATGATTAAACATAAATTATTTCTGTCGAGTTTTGTGTTACGTTATGGCATTTCAGTAACTTTTAAGGCTTTCTACTGTTTTTTTTTTGAAAGGCTATTTACTGGTATTTCTGTTTCTGCACGATGTGAGAGAATACAAAATAAATGGTGACAGTGTTATGTTATGTTAAGCAATCTTTTTGATATCGAATTCTCGGGAATTTAAATAAGAGTTAAATTGGGCATAGCTGATCGACAATCGACGAAATCATTTGAATTGTAGTTCCAGTTTATTGGATATGAAAAACGGATCTGTTAAAACAATCAGGCAGTGTGAATCTGCATCATAGATCAAATGCAACGATTTTTGTTGTACTAAGATTAGTGGCTTAAATTTCACGAAATAAATAAACACGCTGGCGGAAAAGTTTGATACGTCCGCATCTTCTGTAACCGAAGATATTTAATCAAAACTCTAAAGTCTATGACTTCACAAGTCACAAATGGTAGGTTTTAGGCAGATTCAAGTTCATACTTGCTGTTTTCAAAAATAAAACTCAAAATGCCGGTTCATTTTACAATATGTTGTTGAAAACAGCCTAAATGCTTGGAGCGTTCATAAAGTAAAAATTAGCTTCGCTCATTACCAAATTTTTAGGATTTCTTCTCTGCAAGCTCGGTCTGAGGACAAAAAGTACCTTTTTAAGGTTGTGAATCTACAAACCAGAGTATAAGAAACAACCTTAGCCAGAAGAGAAAAAAAGTTGACAATTTAACGTTTTGAGCACTGATTGTTTCTTGTGTTCAAAAGTATCCTTAGTTAATAGGAAATTATTGTTGTATGACAAGGATTTTATAATGAATAAGACCAAAACATTTTCATTCTTTATTTCACACAATGAACTCAATGGCATTATCTAAGACATTCAACCATAAAATCTCATGCGTATTAGAAATGAAAGGCAGTAAACAAATACATTAATTGTAAAGATTATTTTTGCAATTTAAAAATGATATATATTATACTGTTTGGATGCGTGTATACTGTTGTTGAATAAAATCGTGATAATGATTACATTGGTTAAAATAACATATGAATTTTGGTTAAAAGCAATTGCCAATATCGAACATATAAGATATACGCAATGGCATGGGTTAAAAGTTGTTAGTATTAAAATTTATATCTTTCAACCATATAAGAGTATTTGTGATACCACCTGTTGGTAAGAAGTATAATTATTGTAAATTGTGTTTTTGATGTCCCTAGAACTTGTGATGAAGTTATTAAGTGATGAAACTCATTGATAATTCATGGGGAAAATTCATGCAAAGGAAAACCATAATTGCGTCGTATCTATATACCTGACATAGATCCCAACTGTCGTTTTCAGATCTCGTCGCCTTTTGCGGCTCAGAGAACATTCATTGCTCATTATTGTTAGTCAGTTAGTTTCCAAACGAAATTTTGAAAGTCATCAGAAAAAATTCAATGAAAAATCATGACCGTGCGATGCACATGAGTGACTTTAAATGCGGAGGAGTTAATTTTTACGGCTTAGAAAACATAAACTTCCAATTTTTCGTCGCGAATTAGTATAATACGAGGTTCATGCAAAATTTATCATTTTGTTAAGACGGGTTCAGTGTATAGTTCGGTTGAAAGACGTTCTTTTTACCTAAATTTTCATTTTAATTAGGATCCAAGGGGTAATTTATCTAATCACCTGTAAAAAGTGTGAAATATGTATGGAGTACAATTACTTCCTTTCGTTCTCATTTTAATAATCATAAGAGTTCTTCGAATAGATTTGGGAATTGACAGAAGAATATTTGAGGTGAGTATTTATATTCACATTTCTTTTGTGATGGACTCTCGGGTTTGGAGGACTTGTTTGTACAGATTATTGACGTTACAGACACAAGGGATCCTACTGTGAGAGAAGGTTTTTGGAGTAGTAAGTTGAACTGTTTAGCCTCTTTGGGACTTAAAATGATGGGCATGTAAACAATTTATTCACATATAAACTATATGTTGGACCCTACCATCTTAATTCTTGTAGACTAGCAAAGAAGCTACGCCCCTAAACGTTTTTGATTTGTTAAAGAGAAATAAAGTCGTGAACAAAGTTGAAAACTGATAAGAATTTCGATAGTATACATAGAATAAATACCGACAGCCAGGGATTTAAAGCCAGGATTTATCTGGCTTAAAGCCGACGTTCAAGTATTTGTCTGTCTTAAAGCATGATTGAAGGAGGTTTCCTCAAGTAAGTGTTTAGCGACATTATTCGTTTTTGCTTTTAGAAGAAAAATAAATAGAAAAGGCATTCAATTTGCATCTACGATAAGAGATGCATGTCGTTTCAGCCATAAGTTTGTTGTTTAGACAACGCGTGCTTGAACATGGAAGATAAGGAATGTGATTGCGAAATCTGGATAACATATGATAGGTATTCGCAGAATGTTTGTCATTCCAGTCCTGGATCTTCAAAGTGAAAGTGTCAAGAATTACAAGCGAAGTGGAGAAACAACTGAATCGGATTGTCCGCCAAGCGTATATTAGCGACTTTGAGTTAAAAATAGGATACTGGGCAGACTGCATTAAATAAGGTAACAAGTTCAAAGGTTGGTAACTGCCATGATTGATCTCAAGGAATTCCAAAGTTTTGAGCGAAGGCCCTTCGTCAGAGAAACATGTTTCTTTCTCTGACGAAAACACGTTTCTTTCTCTGACACGAACATGTTTCTTTCTTTGACGAAAATACGTTTCTTTCTATGACGAAGGGCCTTTGCTCGAAACGTAATAATTCTTTGAGATCAGTCACGGCAGTTGCCATCCTTTGAAATTTTTACCTGATAAGCGACTTCAACTTGGAAGAGAGAGTTTAAAACAGAGAATAGAGGGGATGCAATTGACGTCACTGCAGCCATGTTAGTGTTCTTTAACAAAAGAACTTTGGTCATCTTCTTTTGTTCGGCATACCAACATGGCTGCGATACCCTTTATTACTGGAATCTCTGAGGAATACGAGTGAATACGATCTATACCGAAGGCCACTGCAGACAATATTAAGTGGAGCTTTACAGCCAGGTAAGACTGGAGAAAAAAGAGAAGTTTAGAGCTGACAAACTAAGAGGGAGAATTCTTTCACGTTCCCAAAGATATCTTGACAAAAGCTTAATCATTGGTCAGCAAAGGATGGCAAAGGATGGCAAAGGATGGCAAAGGAAGGATAATGGCACCCTTTTTACCATGGAAATACATTACCAAATTATGAGCGGCTTGCAACGGTATATGAAAGAAAATGGGAGGCCAGAGTTGAACATCTCTGACAACCCAGCATTTAAACTATTCAGGGACAGTTTAAGTGCTGAAATTCATCAGATTAATTTCTGTTGGTGTTAGAGTAGAAGTCATGCAAGCGCAACCGTTTGCAAGTGATGAAAAAGAAATCTTGTGGAACAAAGGTCATCTTTGCGAGCACAATCCTCGGCGCTTGTTAGACACCATGGATTTTCTTCCGGGGGGCATTGAGAGGAGGAAAGAACACCGGAGACGAGTTTAAAGTTCAAGCAGTTCACTTTGATCAGTGGCGAGAAGGACATGCTAGATAAGCTGTGTTACGATTCCTTTGGAAAGAAAAACTGAAAGAGAGGCCAGAAGGACCGAATGTACAAACCAAAGAGAATTTAACGCCATGCAGGTCCTAGTAATATTTCCCGGTGCGTGGATCAACTTTATCGAAAGTACGTTCCTAAAAATTCTGACGAATATTTACTCTTCTTCGACTTAAGCCAATTTAAAAAAAATACGTTATGTTTAAACGCGATATATATTAATGTAAAAGAGTAGGAAACATTGCTTGGTATTTAAATTTGACTTTTTTTTTTCAATCCAAAAGAAAATTTGGATGGACCATTTTATCTCCGTCCAAAAGCCAAACAGAGTGATGAAGCCAGAGCACTGTGGTATTTAAACGTCTCGGTTGAGCATAAAACCTTAGGGAACACAGTGAAGCGGCTTTGTGAAGTGGCGGATATTAAACTAAACTAAGAAATTCAGTACCTAAGAGCTAGCGCAGCAACAAGAGGACTAGAACTCGGTATTCCTGATAAAATGCGAATGGAGCGAACTCGTTGTCGTTCGGTGACGTCCTTGGATAGCTATCAACGGCTTACAGAGCAGCAGAAAGAGCTGATATCGCGTGTCCTTGAATACTGAAGGAAAAACAATGATCAGCCAAATCAAAACGTTTATGCGCGTCAAATGAATGGAAGGGTAGGCCAGTGCACGTGGGTCAAATGTATTATATATTCCACATTGAGAACTTTGGTAATTATTAAGTATGAGTAGAGCCTCCAATATAAGTAACCAGTTGCTGAAAATGTGTTATTAAAATTCATGGTGTTCCGAAAAGGTGTGATATTAATTCGAATTTGTGTGTTTTCAGGTTGCGTTCGTTTTTGCATTAATTGCTGTCAGAGATTGCATATACAGTCCCACTTACTTCACGTATTGTATGTATTTACAGTCCATGCAAGTTATGTAAATCAGCTGGTCTGTACGTTAATCCCTATTTCCCCCGGAAACATTAGGGATAGCAAAATTTCAATTGGCAAAGAGAAATATCTTGCGTAATTGAAATTTTATTATCCCTAATGTATAGTTGAATGGTATTAATGGTCATCTGTTGGCGCCATAGAATGCCCTTCGATGTAAATGGTGGCTTATCTGCGCTAGTGAATGTCGAATGAATAAAATGAATGTATTTTTGCGTTGATGAGTTTGAGGTTGGCGTTAATGATAGTATATTTTCTGGTAAGTAACAGCAAAAGCTGTAAACACAAATGTCTGTCGCTCTTATTTGACGAGACGTCTCCCTTCGACAAGCGAAGTTGTAGAGCGATAGATAGAGTAAAATGGTCCAGCGACAGTAGGAGTAAAATAATAAGCATCTGATTTCGCCGATAAAGAATTGATTGAGATAGTTTGTTAGTGGGCTAAAGAAATAGTACGCTGATGGACTTCCTCATTTTCATAGTGATACTGTCCACATGTATTAAAGATTTTAAGGAAGAAAGTATGGGACATAATCCTTATCCCTTCAGGATTAACGTCCATGCTCACCATTTTCAAACTTACCGACCGGATATTTACGCAAAAATCAATACGGATAAAAATCAGTACGTCTTTTCGTAAGAACGAAAAGACGTAAGGATTTATCGATAATGCAAACGTGATTTGTCGAGATCCGCTTTATAAGTGCTATGTACGTCATTTGTGATATCTGGCCTTATAAAATGAACTAATAACAAGCAACTGGAACACTGTGGTAAAATAAAAACTCTTTTGGTTCGATGTGAGGGTTTAGATAACCTCGGAATTGCAACGACTTCCAAGGTCAAGAACAAGAGTAATATCTTGCCTAATTGAAATTTTATTATCCCTAATGTATGGTAGAATGGTGTTAATGGTCGTCTGTTGGAGCTCTGGAATGCCCTTTGGTTCAAATGATTGCGTATCTACGCTTATGAATGTCAATTGGATAAAATGGATGTATTTTTGCGTTAATGAGTTTGAGCTTAGCGCTAATGATAGTATTTTTTCTGGTAATGAACAGCAAGAGGTGTAATTGCACATTCACAGAACGAAACCTGTTTAAATTACGATTCACAAAGAACAAATAATACTCAATCACAGGTCACAAAAATGCACTACCTATATATGTCATATTTTGTAAAAGTAAACAAACTAGGGATAGGTCTGTACATTTGGTCCTACGAAATTTTGTCCAATAGGAAGTAGGAATTTCCTTATTTCTGGGGATTGGAATTTTTTTTTCTTCAGGAGGTTCTGACTTCAATTTGAAGTTTTCTGAAGTTGTAATTAGAGGTTATTACCCCCATTTATAGTTAGGAATTGTTATGACGATGTCAGCTCTCAATACACGGAGAGTTTTTTGTTTTTTAATTAATTAATGCAAAGTATTTATCGGCCAGCTAGAATTAATTGCTAGAAACTCTTCTGCATGCATGCATGATCCTCGCACTACTGACTAGTAAAGGAATTAAAGAAAAGTACAAAATCACATGCACGACGAAGACGGTGGAGTCTTTTAGTGTGATATCGATACTAAAAACAAACGAAATGATTAATTGTGATCCTTAGAGTATTCTTTACGTAGTCCTGGCTACGCGCAAGACATGACGAAGAGCATCTCCACGATAACGTCGGTCTTGACAACATGGAGGGCTTGGGGTTGCAATTAACGAAAATTTAACGAACAAGAATTTCATGGAAGTCGAGCATTTAGCGAAAAGAAATAAATTTTGAGTTTATTTAGTATATCCGTCCTTACCTCCACGGTAGTGAGACTTAAAATACATTATCTACTCGCGTCGGGGCAGTTGTTTTCTTAAGCTCCCAAATTAAATTATCGATAAACACTTCATATAAAGAAGCAAAAAGCCTGACGTTGTATTTATCAGCTTGCCGCTAAAACCTACGAACTTAAACGTCAAGAAGAATATCTAAGATAAATCTACGTCATTATACTTCAGTAGCCATCCCACACGAACGTCACATTTCTTTCACTGATGGTTTATTTATGGAACGCAAACTCTTCCTTTTAATTAAAAGAGGATTTGACTGTTATCTTAAAATGTCTCACCTATAATCTGCATGGTTTTGTCTGTCCGTTTGTGTTCAATTCAAGCGTTGATAGTAAATAAATCTAAACGCTCTCTGACTTGATGTTAAATTTTATTATGAGCTTTCGATTACCAGTCTGTAACCTTCAGCGGAAAAATCACTGTCATTTACCGTTGAAGGTTTCAGAATGGCAACCGAAAACTCATAATAAAATTCAACATCAGGTCAGAGTGCGTTTAGATTTACTTACTATTTTTAATCCTGGCCGCGCTTCCACCATTTTTTCAAGCGTTGATATTTGCCTTCTTAGAACATCGGAAATCATCCACAGTAATAAATCATTTTAGCAAAAACTACATCTGTTTCCTTTTTTCTTGTTTTTAAAAGGTCATAACTAACAGAAAGTCGTTAGTTGTCTATTTGAATTTGAAATTCCTGTCGAGTATAAATTTATTTTAGTAAGATATCGTTCAAGATCTTGTGCCGATCTTCAAGTAGTATCCTTATCGTGTTCCTGTTCGCCCATTGTTTAAGCTGTCTTTTGACAAATGGACAGTATATATGTGGAGATACTTTATAAGACCGTCTTTTTAATAAGATCGATTGTCTGGGTAATATCCTTAGACACTGATATTAACTTCTGTAACTCTTCCATGAGAAGTCTTGTATCGACCGCATCTATTCTTAAGCAAGGCGATCAAAGCTTACTTCTGTGATCTAACATTGTGGACGGTGAATAACTAAAGTGTTTCAATGATATTTAATAAACTTAATGACTAGTATCCAAAGTGATCGTAACATTTGTTTCTTTGATTTTAGTTGTAATCTGACGTGACACACATTAAGTTCTACGGAGATTTCGATAATTCCAGACTGGACGCAAATTGTAGCTTCCAGGCAGAAAGGTTGGTTGCTTTCAAATTTATTCCGCTGTTCACATTTTATGTTTACAGTGAAGCGAGCGATCATATATAAGTAAGTCATGCATCAATACTAACCGTATTTTTGTATTCTTATATAATTAATCCTTATCCTCCAATAGTTTACAAAGCTACAGCAATCATACAGTAGTCATGCCACAAATCACAAACAAAACAGTAAAATGTTAAGGAATAAGGACGTTGCATCCCAAACCATATGAGGATATATGGGCTCATCCATACGATACAATTATCGAATGCGGTACTTCGGCCCTGCGTCTTATGTGCACGATTCCTGGGGAATGTTGTGACGTATACCGAATAATCGCCGAACACTGATGAGACAATAACACACAGTATGAGACAATCTTTCCCGTGGAGATCAGCCTTAAGGTTGTTATTTTCTTCTCGTTACTTATATTTAGATGGAAAACCCTACAGTTCTGTGTAGGTCCCTTAAAATGACGCTCTTTTTTTCATTATCATTGCATTGTTTTATGACCTTTTATTCTGAATATTCAACTGTCGAAACAGCTTCTATTTTCCACGACAAATTTGGTATAATCTTCCAGGATGAGAAAGACAATAATAATAAATATAAAATGATTACTTTTTATTTCCTCATTGGAGTAAAACACTGAGAGCTGGAAATTAGATACTTGATGGACCTGAATTCAAGCCGTTTGCAAAGATAAAAATTTGTGCTATTACTCATAGAGTACAGTTACTGCAGTAGATTAGGGTGAAGATTAAATTTAAACCGTCAAAGGAAACCAAAAACGTGCCATTAAATATTATTTGTATATACAAGTTTTTCTTCAAGAATTAGTGTATACATATGCATCAATTTCTGCCCGATGACCAAACCAACAGCCTTATAACGTTAATTATATCTTTGCGATTTGTTTTCTCCTCTTTTTATCTTTTTTGGGTGTGCTGTTTTAATCAAATTGAATTAATCTCAAGAAAATAATTTATTTACTTCATGGTACCCTGAAACTTGCCAACCAACAACTGCATGAAAGTTTTTATCTTATTCTTGATTTCTAATTATTTCAAACATTTGTAATACACAGGTACAGGCAAAGACGTTCACAGCGGTGATAGGCTTACCAGACAGCATGTCGAGCTATTAGGAAGTTTTTAAAGAACACGGGTAATTGATATCCACACACGCATCTACATGACTTACACAGGTAAAACTGTATGCTCTGTACCAGGCCTGATATCAGGTCTGTGCAGAAAATTATAGCGACTCCTGCTGATAGCATGAGAGGAAAAGAATGCTTCAGCTCTGATGTATAAGCAGTGTAAGATAGCGTTGTCTAGCGGTGGCACAAGTTTTAGATTGAATTGAAATATGCCATTGACTGTTGTAGACACCAACACACATGATCATAGTTTATCAGAGCTAATATTTCATTTCATCTGTTAAAACAGACCGCAACAGTTCTTTGGAAAAGTACGTTTAACGGTCTGTTTTGTCAAGCGGATCCAACAATACAGCCAATATATAAAATTGATACAGTACTAGCAGAGAGTTTGTGCGTTAAGAGTATTGACTTCCTGAGTTCACAGCTTGACAGAATCGGATACAGTTTTCGCAAACGATTGCTTCATTCCCTAATGATGTTGAAAAGATGTTCTTAAAGTTGCTATGAATCAAAAACTAAGCTTGTTTTATTTAAAAACAACTATTGAAATTATAAAGGAACGCCTTCTGCAGCTTTTCCATTTCTTACTTCATTCATGTAAGTAGTTTGTTTGATGTGCATGTAAATGACTTGATCTATAAAACCATTTCGTTGACAAAGCATTTTGACCAATCAAAAAAAATTATATTCAAGAAAATCACACGAATTTTCATAAATGGCTAAGATAATTAAACTGAACATCCTCACATTATGAGATTGTTGTTATGGATATCAGGCTATGTATCTGTTTTCAAATACAACTATCCTTACAACAGAGTTTTTTTTTATCCTACCATCATTTGGCAAGCTATAGTATATAAAATACTGTAGGGAAAATGTCCGGCTTCCTGCGATCATAAATTTGCTGTAAACACGAAAGTATATTCTACATATCTGTAGGGATTGGAAATTAGAACTTTATAATGACAACAATATTTTAATGTGAAACTGTTCAGTCTAATGAACTGAACCGATGTATGATATTTCAACGACTTTTGTTTTCGTTCAATAATCTTGGTTCCACCGCATATTTACCTGAAGGTGTTCCTTATCACTTCGTGAGTTCTTTTAAGTAAGTTAAATTTAACTTTTGCTTCATAGGCTCTTAAGAATATGTGAGTGTTTTTGTAAACTTCCTGTCAATGCAACAGCCCTGGGAGGAAAAAGTAAAGATTTCTTGCGCTCTAAATAAGGCACAGATTTGCTAAATTAACCCAAAGTGTACGAACCCAAACTGCGATCACTTGGACTGGAATCCTGTGATATACAAGAACTAACTATTTTCGGACTTTCAGTGAAGCGTAAAATTTGATTAAGAAAATGCAAATAATATTAACTGAAATAGGTAACGTCAAGACAATATATTTTGATTACCTTGTTTGTTCAGAGGATATTAGAGCTGAATAAATTTTCATGTGATATTCAGTCGATCTGAAATGACGGAAAGCACGACATAATTATTAGTCAATACAGTATTTGAAAACACTACAAGATTACAACGTCGACGTTACACACATGTAGGTATGATACGAATGTAAGTAGACATAAATAAAAATAACTAAATTCATTTTACGTACTTGTGTCAACATTGTTGCTAAGCGAATCTACTCGTGTGGATGCAGAGGTGAGAATGAATTAAGACTTCGTAATGACTGGCCATGGGCACCGGATGACTGGTCCGTCATTAGAACTACTATGAACTATAATTATTGACTAATTTTGCTTCAGAGTGACAAGCAACTAGTCCGGATAGAAAATATAGTACCATTACCGAGCTGTACTGCGATACTGTTATTGCAAGCAATTTTTCTGATAAATACAGTAGAAAAGAAGTATACATGATAAACTAGAGCTTACATCTTCCTGTATTGCATCAGTATAGTACTTGAAGCTTACAAAGATAGCTATTTCAAAAATCGTGGTCCATGACAGGACTCAAAGTACACGACTAGACGGAAAGAGTTCGCCACACATGTACGTAAAGGTTATATACCGTGACCGAGATGTTTAAGCGATATATAAATCTGAGGGCGAAGCCCAAAGGGTGATGTATCGCTTAAACACAGAGGTCTGAGGTATATGACTGTCCTATATCACCATTGGTGAGGTATTCTAAAACTCATTTAGCAAAGTTTGGCCAATACTCAGTTGACTTTCGTTGCAGATATTTCCATATTCTAGGATAGAAGACTGCTAAATGTTTGGACATTGTTGCGGAGAATATTGAAAATTTCCAAAAGAAATATTGATGGGAATAGTGCTTCAGTTATTAGTGGAATAAATGTTGCCGGTTTGCTTTCATGTGTAGATGGATCATCTGTTTTTACGTTTTAAGTGGTTTTTGATATTTGCAAGGAAGTGCTAGGTTGAACAATCTATTAGATTTACAGACAGTGATATAAAAATGAGATGCTGCGTAGGCAGTATGAAACAGCACAAAAAGTTAAAAGGTTGGTAGACTGCCGAATTTATGATAAAGAATTCTAACGTTTCGAGTTATGGCCCTTCGTCAGCGACTGAAACGAGTTCTAAAAGAGGAATGGGGCAATTAGACAAGGTTTAATACTAAAACAGGTCATGTGACAAAAATTAACCAATGAAATGTGAGAAATAAAAACAAACAAATCAACGAACTAGCAACGACAAGGAGGTCACTTGCTATTTTTAACGGTGATCAGTAAACCGGCCCGGGAAGAAACCACCAGAGACCTCAGGGGAATAAAAATTTGCATAAAGTGAAAGTGAAAACAAAACCAAGGGAAAACAGTGTATAAGCTAATATTTCTATCTGCCCATGCTAGACAAAAACAAAAACTGATGAGGTTGTTAAATAAAAGAAAAACGTTCGTTGAGCCCATAGGGATGAGCAGTTCCAAGCTTGAAAATGACACGCATTTATTGTCTCTTGCGGCTGTCATTGCAACCCGAGATGGATGAGATAGCAGAGACTTTCATATCCGAAATAGAATGGTTTGCGCTGTTGAAATGCAGAGCGACAGGCTTGTCAACATCGTTGTTCCTTATGAAACGAAGATGCTCGACAAACCTGTCAGAGAGACGTCGGCCCAGTTTCTCCGATGTAAAGTTTGGAACATTTATTACATGATACGCAATAAATGACGTTGGAAGAGGTGCAGGTGAAATTATGCCCGACAATGAAATTACAATTGGGTCCACAAATGGACGTATTTTGACTGGGAAAAGGACATGTGTAACAGCGAGCACGAGAACAAGAAAAAGTGCTGGCTGGTAATGATGAATTTTGTTTCATAGTGTTGTGTACTAAGGAATCCCGAATGTTTTTATTACGCCGAAATGAGATCAATGGATTATCGGTGAAAATAGCCGATTTCTCAAGATCACTTTTCAAGATATCGAAGTTCTAAATGATGATATTCCTAATTTTGTAGTTGAAGGGATGAAATGTCAGGACTAAGGGAATCTTTTCTTTAGAAACTTGCTCCGAATGTGGTTTTAAAATGTTCGAACGAGAAACATTAAACGCTTTTTGGATAGCGGTGTCTAATGAATTGGAAGGATGACCACGTCGGGCAAAAAAGGATCTCATTTCCAAAAACTTGGTCTTAAAGTCCCGATCGTCGCTGCAAAGGCGGCAAAGACGCAGACCAAGTTCTTGGAAACGAGATCCTTTTTTGCCCAATTTGATTATCCTTCCAATTTATTAGACACCGCTATCCAAAAAGCGTTTAAAGTTTTCGTTCAAACATTCTAAAACCACATTCGGAGCAAGTTTCTAAAGAAAAGATTCCCTTAGTCCTGACATTTCATCCCTTCAACTACAAAATTAGGAATATCATCATTTAGAACTTCGATATCTTGAAAAGTGATCTTGAGAAATCGGCTATTTTCACCGATAATCCGGTTTACTGATCACCGTTAAAAATAGCAAGTGACCTCCTTGTCGTTGCTAGTTCGTTGATTTGTTTGTTTTTATTTCTCACATTTCATTGGTTAATTTTTGTCACATGACCTGTTTTAGTATTAAACCTTGTCTAATTGCCCCATTCCTCTTTTAGAACTCGTTTCAGTCGCTGACGAAGGGCCATAACTCGAAACGTTAGAATTCTTTATCATAAATTCGGCAGTCTACCAACCTTTTAACTTTTAACTTGCTCCATGGCTCTTCATCTGAGTCTTGATAGCTCAATGGTTAGAGCGTCTCACCGGTCATCAGAAGGTTGCGGGTTCGATCCCCGTCTGGGGCTCAGAAATTGTTTTTCTGAGAATAGAGCTTGACGATCGTTCAGCTATCATCTCAACGTTTTGTATTAGATTTACAGGTTGCTAACTAGATATCAACCTTATGAATAATCTTATGAAGTTGATAAGTAGATATCAACCTCACGAATAAGTTTATGACGTTGATGAGTTATTTATCAACTTCCTGAGTGGAAAAGAAACTGAAATACAAAGCAATGGACACTCCGAAAAAGGGTAACATTTTTATTCAACGTTTTGTTACGTGCCGATCGAATGGAAACGCGCACCCTCTGAGATCCAGTGCAAATCTGACTTTATTCCTTTTTTTAAACTCTGTTTTTATCTTTGTTATGATACTATTTCATGTTTTAATTTCCTCCGAGTAATTAAGTTAACATAAAGATTACATAAACAGGATACACAGTAATTAACACATTTTACACTCATGCAGACCGCTTGTCTGAAATATTGACAGACATTGAACAGTTACAGTTTCGACTAATGGAATGATGACTTCAAGTTAGTCGAAACGTTGAAAAAAATGTTAACTTTTTTCGGAGTGTCTATTGCTTTATATTTTATAAAATTACTCAAAAGAAACTGAGACAATAGTGATATAATATTTGTAATATATCGCATCAACTTCTCTTCATGGCATTACAATCATATAGACAGAATTCACGACCGGCAACGGCTTTCACGGCTTAGTCGGTAGAGCACCGAACTAGTTTCCCAATAGTCGTTGTTTAGATTTCTAATGAAAGATCGCGATCTGGCATTTTTTGCATCAGATGTTTTTTTTTTTTGTTTATTTTTTTTTAGTAAAGATATAAACTGTAGAAGCTTAGGGAGGTCAGTGGGCATGCTCCCCCAGAAAATTTTGAAATCTTGATGTCCTGAGACACCATTTCAAGCGATCACAGAAAGTAATTTTGATCAAAAATGCTGAGTAAATTCAAGGTCATTTTGCTCTAGCTTTTTTTTTTAAAAAACGCTACTGTAATGAAAGACAGAGTATCGTAATTCCTCAGACTGAGACATATTAATGCTGAGGAAGTTCAAAAAATAGGATATTACTTACTTATTAAAAGGCAATCAGTTTAATTTATGTCCTGTTCATTTCCTCCACCATGCAGTTTGTCAATCTTTTAACCATGTTTTAACTGGGTCTGTGAAGGATATCTAGGTTCTGAATACTTCAAAATATGGTATGTAATGACACCGATAAAATTATTTTAATTTTGAGGTTTACCCACGATGCTTTCAAATCATTATTTAGAATACGATATGTTTATTATGACTACTTAACTGAGACAGGTATCATAGTTATAATCAGTAATGCGCACACACTATTTTCTGACAGACTTCTGGCTGATCTTGGCTCGAATGGTAGGAAAGGCTTCCCATGTCACGAAAATATTTGATTTGCGTGGTTTTGCATAAACTTTTATGGTTTTAATTGATATTTCTTGCAATTTCTTGAGTTCATCCGGATATCAGAATAAAAGTATTTCGCTATCTTGTATGGCAGGCACCATGAGAATTTGAGAGAAGTATCCCCTAAGCTTGCTATTCCTTGGTGCAGATGTCAAAATCAGGATTTTTCCAATCCCGACGGCATATCGGTTGGGATTCGGGATTTTCAAGGAAAAGTGTGATGGTTGAACAGTCTGAATAGTGTGTTAATAGACAAAGTGGTGCTGTGGTGATACTTCTTCCCTCCTCGTGTTTTGTTGTCTAAACTTTGGCAGGTCGTCAATAGGATCTATAAAGCAATAGCCATAGTGGCACTGTATACTATTACAACGATTTATACTAAAATTCAAGAAGTCGTCATATAGCGATTTCTGCAGTCGTACAAAATGCACACTATGCATTGTCTCCGAAAGCTGACATGCATGCACCTCATTGCTTTCTTTGCACCAATGCACAAAATGCGCTAAACAATAAGTCCTGGTTTCAAAGTCAGTTTCAACCCACCAATTTTATTTACCCCTACACGAACGAGAATGGTACATGGTTATGTTGAAAAGGATTTTTCAAATGATGCACCTTTGAGTTAAGAGTAGTCAATTTAGAATCCAAGTAAAAATTTCCCAATGGAGTTTGAAATATTGATCAGAACGCGTTCTCATAGCCAGAACCAAGTTCCTTGTTGGGGAAGTAGAACCTTGTATTTTGGGGGGAGAAGATTTATCACTTGACCAAGATGTGAAAAAATAAGAGTACAGGTCGGTTTGTTTTTTTTGTGGTTAGAAAAGGGCCTTTGTCGGCAATTATCTAGGTTTCCCAATTATATTTCCAAGTTTCATTGGCGTAACTACCAGGTGGCCTGGAGAGCCCAAGCCCCTCAAAATTTACCGGGCCACCCCATCTTGCAGAGAAATATAACCATCAACCTCTATAAAGTTGAACATTTCAGCAATTGCAGGTGTGAAAGACGACATATTTGAGTGTTCAAGAGGCATTTCCTAAAATCTGTACTTGATGTTGGCCCTCAAGTTTTGTGAGGGCCCGTCAAGGCCCCTCCCCTACTGGAAATGTCATAGTTACACCAGTGCCAAGTTTTATCAACTTCGGTTAATTTTAGTCCAAGATTATATATTGACTGATTTTAATCAAGCTGAAGTAATCTTAATCAACTTCGAAGCAGATAATGAAGATGGGTATTGCAAAGCTTTCGATATGCATAGGAATAAGATGTGGGCAGAAGCATAGGTTAGAGATCATAGAATGGCAATCCCCTCAATGGTCTCATGGGCTATTTTCCCAATAAGTAAGTTTCATCTGGCATCAAACCGACACAGATGGAAGGCAGATGGAGCGCAACTTCAAAGTTCCGGTGTTTAACATATCTAATAATTTATGCAAATACTTTTGTTTATAAGCATTTTTCTGCTAGCATGGGAATGACTGAAAACCAACCATACGACCAAATTCTGTAATATAAGAAATTTATAATCTTGTTTAGAGTATTAATGTGCAGCATCAAGTTTTTAATAGATCCATAATAACAGAGACAGCAGGGTCATTCCATGTCAATTCGACCGATCTCCCTGCTCCAGATTTACAGACTGAGCTGATTTTTGGTACGTTTACAGACCATAACATGATTAAACTGTATATGGATTTTGACTGGATGGTTTTGAGTATCTTTTAAAATACGAGCGAAAAGCCGTCAGCTGAGCTAATAAAGAGCGGAATTCATCATTAGAAGCGAATCTGAAAGTTTCTCTTAGTTCGCACATCATTTTTTAGAATTCAAAATATTTCTGCTAAAGTTCTTTAACTGGTGGAATCGGTATATTGATCTGTAAGAGTAAATCATACAAACTGTTTATTAAGGCAAATAAACTATATCCAAGATAGAGTGATATCAATATTATGGTAGAACAGAAGAAATTCAGCTTTGGAGTATTTTTAAGTTATAATTAATAACTTGGCAGACATTACCCAAGGAACATCTATATTACTCAGTCAAAATAACCGGACAGAGGACAACCTTCACCAATAATGAAATGCATGCAACCAGTGAGACGCTGTAAAAAGTGCCTTAAAATGGGTCAAATTTTTAACAGTTCTTTGTTTACAGAGGTAAAATTAGTCTGTGGGATTGACCAGACTGACCCGAAATTTTCACACAAATGAAAATGACCAAACAGCTGTCCAAGTTTCGTAGTTGTCCTCAAATTGTTCATAAATTAGGAATCGATCTAAATATAGGTATTTCGCCGTATTTGATTCTTATGTAAACAAACGTGGCACAAACGGGGATTCAGATTATTATTCATGTTTATCACCGTGCTTAACCCTTGAAACGAATTAGCCCTTGAAATTAAACTATTCGTGTAGGGAAAAAGGATCTGCAAGTGATACTTCGAGCGCAATCTAATAAATATTGGAGTTTTGCAGTAATTGATTTTACTTAATGTAATGTAAACAATGAAGGAGCGTGCCACGAGACTGTTGCTAATTTCACAGGAAAGACGAGAGCGAAAAATTGTTCTCGGTGTGGAGTATTTAGACAAATATTCCTATTTTAAGAGTTAAGTAATTATATCAAATCCTTTGTGAACGGGCAAATACGACAATCTTAAAATTTGGATCTTTTAATAGCCTGCATCTGACTCTGACGTCTACGGTGGCCCACATACGGTGGCCCACAAGTGTCATGTCAGCATTTCTGGTCTGAGCTTGACACAACTATTTTAAATCCGTGAAAAGATTTTTTTTATATCCTGATACTAAATTAATTCAGGTGACAACATTTATTTCTCGTGAACAAATTTTTTCACTTGACAAATTTTTTATTCATGACATGTTTTTCTAATGACAAAATTTTTTCACATAACAACTTTTTCCTTCATGACATTTATTTTTCTCATGACATTTTTTTCTTGTGACAAATTCGTTTATCATGTCAAATTTTTTGCTAATGACAAATATACTTTTATTCATGACAAAATTTGTTTTCTTACGACAACTTTTTTTTTCTCATGACAAAATTTTTTCGCATGACAACCATTTTTTCCATTGGAATTTTTTTCCAATACTTCTTTTCAATACCTTTCGAGATACGAACATGGCGTCTTATGGAAAGTGTGTTTTCAAATCGTATTGCGACTTAAATTGTCAAGTTTTTGTTGATACTCCATCAGAAGACACAACGCCACAGTCGATTTGTTTGGCTTGCAATCACCTGGCAGCCTTTCACGAGCCAATATGCAACTCTGTGAATACGTCTTCGTATACGAATGAAAATAGGAATCCTTTTCCTCTTGCAACAGCCACGAATAGACAACCATCCACAAAGACCCGGAGTGATTCCAAGCCGATAGACCTATCCATCGCAAGCGGTTCTTTTAGCGGCGGTTTTGGCAAGGCGAAAACATTTGCAGCGTGGCTAAAAGATAAGAGGTCAAGCGAGTTTCGAAAGGCGAAAAAGAGAAAAGTCGACCACAAGCCTGGTCAGGAAGAGTTGGTTGCAATCAACACTGGTTTGATGGAGGCTAACGGTGGTGAATTGAAAAAAGCTTGGGGCAAAAGATTACCTGTTAAAGTTCCCAAAAATGCTACTTATGCAACCATACTAGAAAGTGCTAGAATGAAATGGAACGCTTATAATTCTAAGTTGATGCACGAGGATAAAACATATATGCTTTTATACGAAGATGGCAACCACACCTTGCTTATGCCTGGCCAAACAAAGGATTTCTTTGAATTATCAAAGTACAAAGAGGAGTTAGGACGCGATTATGGACGGCTGTGTCTGTACCTATGCATTGTAGAAGATTTTGACTGTGTTTGGGATTTTAACACCATCAGAAGCGATGAGAATGTAAGCTTAGTATCCATTATTGTATGTCTATTTTAAAGTGAAAACCTTCATAAAATGTTTGAAAAATCTAGTTGGTGATTTTCTTTGATGCAACTGCTACTCTAATTTCAATTTTAAATTCATTAAAAATAGTGAATTTATTAAAAATATAAAAGTATTGCAGAATGTTATGATTTTAAGTTTTAATTTGTTTCAAATGTTAAGAACAACTTCATGAACTATTTCTATTAATATTAGAAATACAATTATTTTTACTATTTGCTGGTGCAGCAGTAGTAGTAATATTGTTTGCTATTGCAAGATGAGCTTGTATCAAGTTCTTTAAAGTCCAAGTGGAGTGTGGGCACTGAGCAATTAAAGAGAGACAAGAACAACATGGTTTTAGTCAGTGATTCTGGGTGTTTTGGACTGCCTCTTTTCTCATGAAATAAGTATTTTTAAACAGGAAATTTAGCTGTTTACCAATATTTATTTCATTATTATCATTCATCCTTTTTGTTATTAGGAAGACTTGAATAATGAATTGGAAAGAGATCACAAGGTCCAAATCAAAAACATTCCAGCAAACCAGATGGAAAGGGAAACTTCTGTTTCCTTAAACAGGTAATTGTAATGGTTGAATTTGTTTGACTGCCTAGGTGTTAAACATTGCTTACATTCAAAATCCTTGCACTAGTTTTGATATTTGAGATTATTATTGTCCTTTGTCAGATAACAGTATGCTCAGATTTATCTAATTATTGTAGAAATCAAATAAACAGTAAAGAAATGAAGAGCAGTGATCCCATAGAGAGTGCTGATGGTTATGCTGAAGCTTTATGCACATCACAATCTGTAGAGGATGCACATTCTGTTTATGCTTCCTGGTTGTTTGAAGAAATTAATTCATTTGTTGTCAGCAATGATTCAGAGACTGAGAAACCAAGAGAAAATACAGCTTATCAGTCTGTGAATAGCCAAAAAGATTTTCATGAGATACTTAAGTAATTAGGGAGTGTTATTAATACTGATAAAATATCCAAGTTCAATATCAGTTGTAGCCATATTTGGGAAGGTACAGTTAGGGGGCTGTCAACAAAATTATTTGCTCCAGAAAACAAGGTATGAGTAAAATTCTGTGATAGTGAAGGAACAGCTGAGGGAGCTGTTGATCAGGGAGGGCCTAAAAGAGAGTTTTTTCCCCTTGTATTGGATGGGATAATCAATTCTCAGATTTTATGTGGCACAGATAAATGCAAGTTTTTGTCATGTAGTGCATTATGTCAAGCCATTGACTATTACGTCTATGCTGGTGAAATAATTGCACTGTCTCTTGTTCATGGTGGCCCTGCTATTAAGTGCTTGTCCCTAGCTGTCTACAATTCCTTAATCTATGGTGCTAGATTTGTCTCTGTTGACATAGATGATGTATATGATCCTGAACTGAAAGCATCACTGATTAAAATGATCAGTTGTAAATCACTGGAGGAAGCAAGAACTTTGGTGAGTGATCCTGCATTAGAGACTGTACTTGACCTAGCAGGCACACTACAACAATTGAACTCTTTGCAGGATGTTTCCAGGGTTGCTGAAGAAATGGCACATTGGTTTCTGTTAGGAAGGGCAAACTGTTCTTTGGAATGATTTAAAGAAGGGTTATCAGTCTTTGGAGTACTCAGGTCTATTTTAGACAATCCTGGTACTTTTTATTCTATATTTTGCTTCTCTTCTGACATTCTGAACTCTGAAACAATGTCTTCCCTTTTCTTAATTTCTTGGAGTGACAAAAGATCAAACAAACATAACAGAGAGTCTTTAATAATTTCATACTGGAATGATTATCTCCAGGATATTGAAGATGGTATAGTTGATGTTACTTTCAAAGACATTCTTTTTTTTTTGTATCAGGATGTAAGGACATCCCACCTCTTGGCTTACAACTTACTCTTAAGTTCTTGCATGACCCAGAAATTGATGGCTCATTGTCAAAATTTCCCAAAGCCAATACATGTTCCTGTATTTTGTCTTTGCCAACCTCACATTTACAATATGACCAATTCAAGGAAGCACTAACATAAAATTTGCTTTCTTAAACACAAAAGGCTTTGGTGAGCCTTAAAAGTACAAAGACAGCTAGAAAAAGTGGTAATTGTAGTTGGCTGATCATAGCCATAGGTACTTGTTAATAATAGATGGATGGTACATGGTGTGAATCAGAAGGATGAACTTAATACTGTTTTTCTGGTGGCATTTGCCAACAACATATCCTTTGGCAAACTGATGACCTAAAATTTTAATTCTTTTAAATCCTAATCTCGGTCACACCTGGCCTAAACTCCTGGAATCAATCCTTCTTGGTTATTCCAATGATTTTGCAAACACTTGTCCCCTAAGTGGTTAGAAAATCATCCTAAGGGAAGTACATGCAGAGGAATTATTTGCATTTATGCAAACTATGAATTCTTATGATTCTTATAAGAATGAATGAGGGTGATTGAATGAAGTTTCAAAGATGGTCCTTTGAGTCATGATGTACCATTTGTAATAGTATTAACAAGTTGATATTTATGTTAAGTACAGTTAATATTTCAGAAGACTGTAAGTATGGTTACCATAATATTATTGTAAGCAAGGGCACTGTTCTACAAGTATGCTCCACATCTAGTGCATTAGGTTATTTTTCAACATTAAAGTTTGGTTACTTGCACATGTAGTTTTACTAGGTTATTTCATTAAATCAGTAACTAATTCAAAGTTGCCCAAACAGTAGTAATAACCCAATTTTTTTTTTGAGAAAATGTTCCAGTATTTCAAATTTTGGGGGATTACACCCCACACTGAAGTGGTAGTGCCCATGCAATGGGTTCAAGAATTTTTCCACTTGTAGTAACCATTAAAAAGTTCACTCAACACCCAGAAATCTGCAACAATTGTTCAAAAAGTTCCAGCCCTTCTCTCCAATTAGTGGGCTTTGAAAATCCACATGTATCAACTACGTATTGAAAGTACACAAAATTGTCCATGTCTTCTTTTTTCTCCACAAGATGATTTCTTGCATAGTTTATTTGCTCTTCAGGGATATTTAAAAGAAGGTTAGCGCTACCACCATGTTTCTGGGGCAAGAAATATAAAGCATTGGGTCTTCCAGAACTTTCTTATCTTGTGGGTATTCCAGTGTTCCAAGGTTTTGTCAAGATCATTTTGAATTAGTTCAGCAAAACAAAACCACAAACAGTCTTGTTGGAAACCATTATCTGTGTTCAGGTTTTTTTTGTGGACAAGGTCTTTAAAAAATTCATCCACCATGTCGTTCGGCTTCGACGAAGGGATGGCCAAAACCCTTCTATCCTTTGATTTCTCGGAGAAGAGCAATAGCTGCGGGCATCATCATTATTACGGAAGAAGCACTGAATAGCTGCCATAGTACTGTTTTCTGTACCAAGGTCAGTCTAAACTTGAACAGGGCATCCTCCGTATTTCTTTACCGCATCCAAGAAATAAGACGCAATGTTGTCAGGATAATTGTTCGAGCGGGTTAGAAGTAACCAAAGAACTTTACGGCTCCAACCATCAATGCAGCCGTGTATAGCAAACCCATAGGGTTTTAGTTTGTCATAACCATCTGCATGCCATACTGCATTGGGTCCTTCGTTTTGGTAGAGTCTCCTTTTCAGCTTGTGGGCTCTACGTAAATCACATCCCTCTCGGCCGAGCTCTCTTAACAGAAGTTGAACAACTATCCGTGGAATTTGGTGACCTTTCATCTGCAATGTGTGCCAGACATACCTGTATCCTCCCAAGCACTCTGCACTATCAAGAAGCGCTCTTATTTCGGCAACAACCAAATCAATGTCATATTCGGCATTTCTCCGACTTACACCATATCGTTTCAGTCGACGTTGCAATGTGCTTTTGCTCATAACTATGTCGTGGTATTGACACAAGAAGCTAAGAATCTCATCGTACTCATACCCTCTAAAGAAGTAATACTTGATTAAGTCTTCTTCACTTTTAAGTTCATCAGAATTGTCCGCCATCCTTACTCTTAATTTACCCAAGAGCTTGAACACAAGTGATGATGATTAAAAAAAAATTGTCCTGAGACAAAACTTTGAAATTAATATAAAAAGTTCTCATTAGCAAAAAATTTGTCATGATAAACGAATTTGTCACAAGAAAAAACTGTCATGAGAAAAATAAATGTCATGAAGGAAAAAGTTGTCATGCAAAAATTTTGTCATGAGAAAAATATGTCATGAATAAAAAATTTGTCAAGTGAAAAAATTTGCTCACGAGAAATAAATGTTGTCACCTGAATTAAATTAGTATCAGGATATAAAAAAAATCTTTTCACGGATTTAAAATAGTTGTGTCAAGCTCAGACCAGAAATGCTGACATGACACTTGTGGGCCACCGTAGACGTCACTATCCTGCGAGCATCGCTGAACGTGATGGTGACATTGACTGATTGTGCTTTACGTTAGTCTTCCGCTGTTAAAGAATAACTGGTAAGGACTTTTTATAGCATTTTTTACTCAGTAAAAAGTCGAGATTCAAGATTTTTTTGAGTGCAAGCTCATGAAGGAGCACAGTCACACAAATTAGCGTTCGCGCACCATTTGTTTACATTAGGAGTCAATTGCTGAAAAACACCTTTATTTAGATCGCTCATCGCTATTGAAATAATTCGAGGACAACTACGAAATTTGGACGACCGTTTCGTCACATTTGGAGGCTTAACATGTGAAAATTACGGATCAGTCCGAGATATCCCACAGACCAATTTTACCCTTAGAAAACGATGTAACGAAAATTGCCATAATTTAAACCACTATTTTGAGCGTGCCCCTAGTATTATGCTATCACAACTAGAGTGTATAGTTCTGTGTCCTGTCATTTTGTGTGCGTATTTTGAACGTTCCCACGGTAATGCCTACCACGTTATTGTTACTCAGAAATACTCCATAATTACATTTCGTCCATTCTGGCATAATATTGACGTTACCCCATTTTGGACATGGTGGATTACGTAGTTTATGTGATTTATTCTTTTAAAAGAACAATACCAATTCTACAGGTGAAAAAATTCTACAGATGAAAAAATGTTATGGTCTGTAAATGTACCAAAAATCAGCTCAGTCTGTAAAGTTGCAGCGGGGAGATTGGTCGAGTTGACATGGAGTGACCCAGCTGTAAAAAAAAAGAGATTTGATTTTACTGACGTTTCGTCGCTGGTCTTGCGACATCTTTAGCGTGAGGGATATAAACAATTTGGCGTATTCAGTCCTATATATTTAGTCATATCAACATTTTGTGCTTACTATTCCATCGCCAAATGTTGCAATACGTCTTGAAGACTGTTGTAACTGAATCGTACACATCAGAAGGTGAAATAGCGTGCGACAATGGTACAAGGCACTTTAAAGAAAAAATTAGAACTGCACACAGTCTTTATTGCCAAAACTGATGAACGGTGGCATTTTGGGGGAAGAGCAAGGAATAAATGATACCACACATTAAATCGTACTTCACACCATCCCAAAAAGTGTTCGTTTCTACTGCTTCCGTATCGCAAAAGGGAGTTTAAGCAAGCTAGTACGGCGACGGCATTTAATATGTTACACAGTAGCTTAACTTTACGTATTTGAATAGAATAACATTCTACTGACGTTATCATGAATTGTGAATGTTGTTTACGCCTCTGAAACTCTTTTCAGCAGCTCAGGTCAATATGTTGATGTTTAAAGGATCCGAAACGTCTTACGTATTGTGCGTTAACGTAGTCGTGGAACCGTAGAAATGTCCTCGACGACGTATTGTGTAGAAGTAGGACGGTCTTGAAAATACTCTTGGGACTTATTATTCATTCCTTTTCTTTTAAATGACCATTTCTATTGTAAGAACACGTAGCCGTAGTGTTTGCCGTAGTGCTTGGTTAGACTCCCCTTTGATGCCGTGAGACCTGTGATAGATAAAATATACTAACACGGCTTATACGTCAGTGCTGATGAACAAAACTGCCGTCTTGCTGTCACCAGGGCTTTCTAATAGTTTCTAAAAAGACCTGTTATCAGGCCTGATACAAGCAGAGAGCGTACGTACCGAAGATCACATTCTTTAATCGTTCCGCAAGGTATTTATGCATAGAAGTAAGGCCAGTCAGACACTAGCCATGGCCAATGAGTAATGCATTAAAGATATTTTAACTATAAACCTGCTCAACTAATTAAGTTTATATAGTTTACTTCATGTTAAGAAACCATTATTGTTATTCAGCGTCTAATTTACTCCTCTAATTTTCATGGGGGGAGGGGGTGCTTAAGAAATTTGAAATACTAGTGGTTTTATAAATAAACTAAAAGAGTGAATGAATTGGAAGAACTAGTCTATGCTAACATTACTATCCAAACACTATTAATTCTACGATTACCAGTAACCATGATTAATGAATTAAATTAACTCTTTCCCGGCGACGTAAGACTTCTTTTATTTTACTCTGGCTAACACCAGACGATTTTAGACCCCGTTCACACGATACCGATACGAAATGAAACCGTAACGAAATTATTACGGTTAGGCCTTGCGTTCACACGGTACCGGTATGAAAAAGCATGAAACCGTAATTCTAACCGTAACGATTTGAAATCGTAATGAGAAACCGTAATGAAACTGTACCTCTACCGGTATCGTGTGAACAGGTTCGTACCGTGATATTTTGATACCGGTGCACTTTCGTACCGGTATCGTGTGAACGGGGCCTTACTCGTCAAAGGGGGCTCCCGCCTCGACAGGGTTAATAAACAAGTAGTCGTCAGTTAAAGTCCAAAAGATATTATTTTTTAAACCTCAGTGGAGGCCTTTCTTTACCGTTTTACTTTGTCCTTTTTTTACTCTCGGTTCACGAAGAAGGTTCATATAGGTATGTTGTAATGCAGGGAGAAGGCGGCAAACTGTTAGGTAAACGATTATAAAGGAGCGGCGGTTGAGGTCGTTGCCCAGTAGCACAAACTTATCAGGCGCCCATTTGGGGGTAAAAGCCCATTTCGGTTGGTTATAGGCTAGTAATGGATTTTGTTCGATCGCTAATGTAAAACCACTGAAAAAACTGCCAATTATGTTGTCACATAAAAAGAGTAGCAAATGAATGCACAGATTGTGAGCACAATTCATTGCAGCAAGAACTTCCTGTTAATTTAACGGCAACAAGATTGGAGTGAGGTAGCCAGAGAAGAAAAACAGCAAATTCAATCAGGAACTAAGTGGATGTGCCAAATTGGCCAAGTGGTGACAAAACTTGTAGTTGTCGACGAAGTAACTCATTACAAGAAGCTTTCACTAAAAATGTTTGCCCATTCCCTTTCGAGCCATTTATTTTTGCACTTTCTCTCTTATTCCCACGTTCTTTGGTCGCAGTTCTGTTCGACAATCATCACTTTTTAGACCCTTTTCAACGCTTCAATTAACTGCAGGGTTTCTCTCCTTGACGAGTAAAACCATCTGGCTAGAGAAAATTGTACAAGTCTTATCCCGCCAGAAAAAAATTAAAGCCAGTGATTCAGCATGTTAAACTTTTCTGAAGTTTAATAACTGAAATTGAATTGCACAATTCCTGTGAAAAGACAAAACGATCGAATGGATGGTTGCTTGAACATTTTAGCTGCCCATAGTCTTGAGTTTGATCATAGATCATTGGTAGGAAAAAAAAAAATCATTATTCTTAACAGATGTTTTTTGATGTCTGCTCGCTCCCTATAATAAGCCAGGCATCAAATTCATAATTTTAATCAAATTAAGCAAGTTCATTAAAAGCAACCACAAGACAGAATTCTTCATAAAAATTAATTTTTGCATGACACGGATAAAATGTAGGACAAGATATAATGAAATCGTAACGTATTTTGATCTTTTCCTGTCACTCCGCTATGTACGTTTAGACGAATTTACGGAAAATTATTAAAAGAAAAATAAATTACGGAAACAATTCAGGGCTTTCAATAGAAGCCGGTTACCGGCGGTTACCGCCGGCTACTTCACCACCGACCGCCGGCTGTAATTTAGTTATTTAGCAAGTACCTAGATAATTTTCTTATGGATTTTTTTCTTTTACGATATGTTCAGCTTTTTGACTTTAAAAACATCGCGGAAGAGATGATTTTGCAATGTTCCCGGGGAAGAACTCGGCGTCATATTGGCGAATTGCAAAATGTCCAGCGGTTTAGTTCTACAAACTAACCTCGATCCCAAGTAGTAAAAATCAAAATTACATCCAAACGTAAGCGTGAGCGCGAACAAAATATGAATATTGATACCTTTTTCAAGGGGCAATCAAGAGGTGATCCTGAATAGAGAATCAGTGAAGAGTTTTGTGTTGATTTTGTTATGTGTGTATGTTTTTTTCCCTAAGTGGGTAAATGTGTTGATCAACATTGTAATTTTTGGCTTGAAAGTTCAAGTTTAAGTAAAAGTGAAATTCAATTAGCTTTTAGTTTTTATCGGTGTACTGTTTCCCAAAAAACTCTCCCGAATTACTGGAAATGCCATTTAAGAGAGTCCAATTTTCAAAATTTACTGGGGGGAGCATGCCCCTAGACCCTGCTAGCATGGTGGTGCCTTCGGCGCCACAATTTTTCACAGCCGCCTATTTTTTCCATACAGCCTCCTACAATAAATCTTAATGAAAACCCTTCAATTACTGGCTATAATGGATGAACAATGAAGTATGCTCTCTACTATGCTGCGAACTGACTCAAACCGCGAAAATTGGGCACAAACATTTCTACACCAATAAGGAAACGACTAACAATGTACCATTCTGGTGTTTCCTGCCTTGCTGCGGAAGTAAAGCATCTCTTAACTATTCATCTCCCTGTTTTTCTATGCACTTATACTTATAGGCACATTAAAGAAAAGATTCATTTAATTTAGAGTGCTCTATTTAACAAATAGAAAATTGCTTGAGTATCTCTATGCTGTGATAAAAATATGAATGATGTCATTTTAACCAGATAAATGCCTAGTGGAAACACGAGGCGTAGTCGTTCTCAAAGATTATTCACAAAGCGAGCGTTTTTCTTGCACCAAACAGAGGTTTTTCTGAAGAAAGAAAACATAACAGACATTTGGAGAGAATGTATTAGGTAGTCACTTCGTTGTTATTTTTACATGCAGTGTTTTCATATGTCGTTGATTTAAATTGAGGTTTGTCACAGGACGTACTTCCGGTTGTATTTCCTGTTTATATTTTGTTGTCTGAACCGTTTAAGTTTACTTTAAATATTCCATAGCCTCCACCATCATTGAAATGTTGCCCCCAGACCAGTTTGTTGTTCTTTTTGTTTTCACCGAGTGATTTTGTGGCAAAATTTTATTCATTTCCTCTTTGGAGCGAGTGGCGAAACGTTTAATGAATTACTGAAATGAGAGAACTACTGAGAGATATGTTAATTAGATGAATCACATCTCTGGTATTTTAATTAGCATATCGTAATCACATCTAAAGCCTGCAAATAGTCTGTTAGTTTTATATTGTACTGAAGATGGCATAAGTTTGTCGTAACAAGTCTACTTTGAAAAAAATTGTCGTTTTCCTCAACTGTTTAATTTCATTTGTGCTACTCAGAAATTTATGTTTTAATAATAACTATTTAACGGGGGAACCATTTGTTCCTTATCTTCAAGATAAATTTCTAAACTATGATACTTTTGTATATAGTTTATGTTGCCTCTGTAGCAGAGTAAAATATTTGAAAAAACTGGTCTATGAATTCTTTAATTTCAGAAGCATGGCACAATTGGAGAACCCAACTATTGTCACGTCGACCCAGAATCGACAGGCTCCTCAACTTGAAAAAACTTCCTTGTGGGTTGCTACGACAGTAATACAAATTCTAATAATAATTGCAACAGTTTTCGGAAACACACTGGTTCTGATAACAACTTGGCTTCATAAACGTCTCCACCAACCAAATAAATATTTCATCGCTTGTCTTGCCGTGGCTGATCTCTTGGTTGGAATATTCAGCGTTCCCATTCGCTTATATCTAAGATTTAATATGACAAATCTTATGGAAGTTCATCTTTGCAGATTTTGGTTCTGGATTGACATTTTTTGCGAAGCAGCGTCAATTATTACCTTAACGATCATTAGTATCGACCGTCATATCAAAATACGGCAGCCTTTCAAGTACAAGTCACAGATAACAACTTCACGATCTTTTATCATAATTTTCTTCATTTGGCTGATTTCAGCTATCTTCGCCACCTTAGCACAATTCTCTTATGGTGGTAGCCGGGCTGTTTTTGCAATTGTTGGAAGGGGTTGCCTCAACGACAACCTTGTTTACTTCACCATACTTGCCGTTCTATTATTCTTCCTACCAACATTGATAATAGTTACTATGTATACTTCAATCTTTTGCGCTGCTCACAAGAGAAAGAAGTTGACAAGAAACGGTACATTGGGCCACTCATTCATCCATGACCAGAACCTAGGGTGGAAAGCATTTCGTCGAGAGTTGAAGACCATTCGAATGCTTTTTCTTGTCGTGTGCACTTTTATTGTTTGTTGGGGTCCTTTCTTCATATACTTCCTTCTCCTAAGTTATCAACCAACCGTAGCCTTATCGTTGGGGCTAAAAAACATGCAGATCCTAGGAACCGTGTTCGTAAATATTCTCCCGTCTTTCAACAGTTTATGCAATCCAATTATATATGCTTGTTTGGATCAAGAGTACAACAAGGCCTTCAAACATTTCTTTCGACGGATATTTTGCTTTGGAACCTTGCCAAGAAAATCGACAAAATTAAGCAGAAGTTCAAGCACTCAAATTTCTCGTCTTAAAAAGCATAGGAACCGTGGCACGAGTACCTCCATTCCTGCATGCGAAATCCAAGATAATTGCCAAACAGAGACACGTTTACTATAGTTGGTAATGTTTTTAAAATGGACTACCTCTTTTATATGAATATATATACACGGTTTTCAAATACGTTGATACCGTGGTGATTGGTAATTTACGATAAAGTAAGAGAAAATGAAGATGAAACCTACGCACTAAAGAGGTATACACAGTTACCAAAGACTGTTGTACCGTTTAGTTCCTAAAAGAACTGAATGAAACTTAAAGAGAGGTAAAATACTACATAAAGAATAGGCCTAAAGAATTAAGAAAGAGCACGATGCATTATACGTCTGCTGACTAAAGAAGCAAATCACCTGCTTATATAGTCTCAAAAACTGATGATATCGATCTATGTATATATGTATGTATGTATGTATGTGTATATATATATATATATATATATATATATATATACTGTATATGTATATGAACTCGTGGCCATGCTCTCGGTAACGGCCTCCGTAGCTCAGTTGGCAGAGCATCGCACTAGATTCGCGGGGTCGCGGGTGGCCAAAGTTGCATTTTCGCAACAGGTCTCGGTTAGGTCTTAAAAAATCGAGGTATATGGGTAATCGATATTTCCTTCATCAGTATTTGTCAACTTATATATATATATATATATATAGGATTATATCGCTTACCTCAAAAAGTCACTACAGCCTGTTTCATCTTGGGAAAGAATCTTCAGGTGACTGACGATATAATCCCATTTGCTCTTTCTTTGCGTTATTGAGCCCTCTTTGCATTTCGTAAACCTAAACGTTCACGTATATATATATATATATATATATATACAGTACGTACATATATACATGTATATCTAAGCCCGTGAATCTCAATGATTTGAGTATCTAACAGGCGTTCAAAATTCAGGAGTAAGTATATTTGTTATAAATGTATGTTCTTGACAGAAAATGTGGAGAGTTCTTCAGGCGGCTAGTTTAAAAAACAATTTATTTCCAGACGTTTCTTCGTTAAATGCTTCTTCAATGGAAAGTAAAGCTAATTATATACAATTATATAAAAAACCAGTAAATAAAATATTTAAATTAAAAATTTCTCTTAAAATTCATTCTTAACAAGCCTAAATACTGAGAGATCTCCCTATACAACTATTCATGATGTTATTACAATGTTGTCTGGTTTCTAAAACTTCAATTATTTTCCTTTTAGTAAAAATTTGAATCCATGGATGTAGAATTTCTCAAGTGATGGGAGTATGCTCCTGAAAGTTAATATGAGTTCCTAAGTGAATATAAACTGTTTTATATTCCACATGGCTCGGCTTCCTTTGTTCTTTTGGGGTGAATATATTCAACTGGAAATACGTGCACGCAACAACCCCTCCCCCACCCTTCCAACATATCTCTCAAGAATCCAAATAACACTGATAGATTTTGAAATTTGCGAAAAAGACAAATCGTCCTTACTATAACTGGAAGAGGGAATGCAATATAAGAAAAACACAACAGTTTGCCACGAATATTAACTACTCAAACGGGGAAATTATTTTCTGGGAAATAATTTTATATTTAAACTGCTCATGATCATATTTACGTTTAAAATTTCGATTCTGTTTTATAAAAGGAAAATGTTTGGTGAGAATAACCTTTTACGGTTTCACAAATGATGAGATCGATCCTGTCAATTCTACTGCTAAACAATGCATGTTCGTGTCAAGACCCTGCATCACTTGCGATCGTGAGATATTTCATGTCGTTTTCGGATTAAACTTATCGCTTTTTTTCGCTTTAAAGAAAGATTTTTTACCAGATGACAGGACTAAAAGTCTTAAAAGCTGAGCATTCTCATAGGTTACCGGTCGCGTACCACCATTACGAACAGCACATGATTTAAAAAATTTTTTTGATATATTTTTTTCCTAAAAAACTGATAAATCCTACATTATCTTAAAGTTAATTAAAAATTTCTAATAGAAGTGCAATGACGAAGATTTATGCAAAATATTCATCCGAAGGTAAAAGACTTTGGTGAAAAAGGTGAAACAAACTACGAAATCGACCAAATAAACAAAGAAAACATGAAAGAGTTTTGCATTTTTATTGCTGACCAAAAATCGGAAAATGCAAAACATACACCAAAATACGACAAGCAAACCTTCTCCAAGTTTTGTCGAGAGAAGAACGAGTAGAGGGAAGTAAAAGGCGTACTTTCTCCAACTGTAAAACTTTCGTAAAACAGAAAAATGGCGTACAAACCTTTTGCGTACAAAACCGTGCAAAACTTTTACGTATTTTCAACGAAGCGTTCATCGTCACCTCAACACAAAGGGTTCAACGGTAAATTTACAGAAAGAACACGGCTTTACCGTAGAATTCCGAAAGTAACGGCCCCTCGAAAGTAACGATCCCCCGAAAGTAACGTCAAATTTGTGACACTTCAAAAATTTTCCGAAAGTAGCGCCCCCTCCGAAAGTAGCAGCCCTCTGAAAGTAGCGGCCCCTTTGAATGTGGTGCTTTTATGTTTCAAACACATGTTTATCCAACAAAAAGTAATGTTTGTATTCAAAGTTAACAATCGACTTAAAGATATCAATACATATCTTTTAAGACAGTAAATGTTCTTCGTTAATTTTCCAATATTTACAACATGTTCTCTCTTATACGTCGCCACCATTGCTGCCAACAACCATGTCAAGTTCCTCATCGCTGCTGTCGTGCACAAGGCGTCGAGACCATGTGCACACGATGTCGATGAAAGTAACGAGGGCCGTTACTTTCGGAATTCTACGGTATACTTTCAAAATTTCTTGCGAGGTGTTAAAATCCTAATGAAAGCATTACTGGTCGAACAAGGTAAAGGTAATCATCCACAAGCCACCCGAGAAGTGAGAAAGACTGAAGCGGACAACATTTTCGCCCGAAGGCTAGCATGATCTCCAAATAGAAATAGCTTTTCAGCGTGTTTCAGCTACTCGATTCAGACGTACCTGCGATTGTGTAGCTCAGGTAAGTGATGTACCAGAACGTGAAAAGTCTCGATTCATATAAATCAACAGCGATTCAACTACAGCGGAGAATATCGTTTACACTCAGTCGCTTAGCAAATGTCCCGGCAACGAGTTAGTTCCCGTAACGTCTTTGTTCATGTTCAAGAGAAAGAACCAAGTCAAGTCGTTGCTACAGAATGTGAACAGTTGGCCAATGCACATTCCAGAGAGCTGAGTTTTAGAACTATTCTTTCAAGTTATAAATTGTCCAGTAATCAAGATGTCCTGCTACAGTGAAACCTGCCGCAACCACCAAGACAGCCATTTCGTTTGCCGGTCTTAAATCATTTACTAGCTTCAGTGTTCAAATGATGTAAACAACGTCTGAGAGATCCATACAAGGGAAAAAATAACGAGACCAAATCGATTTGCTTCGATACGTATCTAAGCAACATACCAGTCCCCATGCTGACACGCGGCATTGTTGAGTGACCGGAATCAGTGGATAGAAACCTACAGTACATACTAGAATACTAGAAATACGTGCACGCAACAACCCCTCGCCCACCCTACCAATATATCTCTCGAGAATCCAAGTAACAGTAATAATTTTTCAAAATTGTTAAAAGACAAATCTCCCTTACTATAACTGGAAAAGGTATGTAACATAAGAAAAACAACATTTGCACACGAATATTAACAACCCAAACTGGAAATTGTTTTATATTTAAACTGTTTGTCGTCATATTTACGTTTAAACGTTTGACTCTGTTTTATTGTAACAAAACGTTTGGAGAAAATGATCTTTAACGGTTTTACAAATAATGGGATCCATTCTGACAATTCTTCTGCTAAACAATGGATGTTCGTATCAAGACCCTGCATTAGTTGCGATCTTGATCGTGTCGTTTTTAGATGAAACTTATCACTTTTTTTCACTTTGAAGAAAGAGACTTCAGTTGATGTCAACACTTTCCTCCTTAAAAGCTGAGCATTCTCATAGGTTACCGGTAGGATACCAGCATTACAGATAGCTTGTGATTGGAAAAAAAAATTGATATTTTTTTTGTATTAAAAAACTGATAAATCCTACATTGTCTTAAAGTTACTTGCAAATTTTTAGTAGAAGTGCTATGATGAAGATTTATGCTAAGTATTCATCAGGAGGTACAACACTTTGTTGACGAATATGAAACGAATTACGAAACGGACGAAATAAACAAAGAAAACATGAATGAGTTCTGCACTTTTATCGCTGACCAAAAGTCGGAAAATACAAAACATAAAACAAAATACGACAAGCAAACCTTGTGCAAGTTTTGTCAAAACAAGAACGAGAAGAGGGAAGTAAAAGACGTACTTTTTCCATGGTAAAACATCAATAAAAAAGAAAAATGGCGTACAAACCTGCAACTCTTGTGTATTTTCAAATAAGCATTCAGTGGCACCTCAGTACAAAGGGTTCAACGGTAAATTTACACAAAGACGACTTTAAGCTGTCATGAGAGGTTTTAAATTCCTGATGAAAACATTCCTGGTCGGATACGGTGACCGGACAATTTATGACTTGAAAGAGCAGTTCTCAAAGTTAGCTCCTTGGAATATGCACTTGCCAACTGTTTTTTTCCAGTAACGCTTTGTCTTGGTCAGTGGCGGACACTTCAGGAAATATTGGGGGGGCGAGTGCAGAAGGCACGAGCCTTCTAGGGGGGTCTGGGGGGTCTGAAATGGCATTTGCAGCATTCTGAGAGCACATTTTCTAAAAGTTTTAGGTTCTCAAAACATCATGTGAAATGTGAATTGGTGAGACGCGTGAAACAGTGAAAAGAGGCCCACTAGAACAGTATAAATGTTGATTTTGATAAAGTTTTAATTGTAAAACATAACAGAGCAAGAACGTAACAACAAGAACGTAACATGAACGTACATCTGCGCCTGCATTGCCAGTGTATAATGTTCAATACTTAGAGTTCTAATACAGTGAAACAGTAATTGTTGAGTGTCTTTGAATATTTACAACAATGAAGAGGTCTGCAAATCGAACAATTACTTCATATTTCGTTAAAAGAGCAAACCAAGAATTCACCAATGAGTCAGATGCAGCATCATCAACAACTGGAGCTGGGGCAACCACGGCAATTAACAAAGAAGACGGCACTTGCGCCAGGAGTCCTGAAGACAACAATACAGCCTCAAGCTCCCTTGTCCTGCCAACATCTGATGTTGTTACTCCGTCGACCCCCCCAGTATCTACTGTTCAACCGCCGCCAGTTGGAGTTCGCCAAGCCCATCTAGACTCCGCAGTGAGCGATCTTGGAACTTTGGTCGATGGGCCCGCCCAACCAATTCTTCGGTCATATCCGAGAAACAAGAAGAACCGGTGTTTTCCAGCAGTGTGGTATACAAGCTTCCAGTGGCTTGAATACAGCATGGCGAAAGACAAAGCATTTTGTTTCGCGTGCAGGAACTTTAGCACATCGACGCCCAAAAGCAAAAAAGGATTCACCGAAGATGGTTTTTCTGCGTGGTCAAAGGCAATTGAAAGTAATCGCGGCTTTAATGCCCATGACACATGCTCTGATCACCTCCTTTCCATGACTCGTTGGGAAAGTTACAAAATCCAGAGAGAGAACCCTGGGACTAGTATTAGAAATATGTTAGACCCTGAGAGACCGTCTTTAGTGGAAAACAATCGAGAATACATGAAGACGCTGTTGGAGTATCATAGGTATTTTTGTTCTGAAGAGATGGCGTACAGAGGGCACGATGAAACTGACGAGTCGCTCAATGCAGGAAAATGGAAAGAATTCATCAGTACAATGCTACGCACGAATCCAACATTTACACAACTGCATAGGAAGGTGACTCAAACATACAAAGCATACGACTACACATCAAAGCGATCTTCGCTCGAGTTGATAAGAGCCATGGCTTCTGAGGTCCGACATGTGATTGAGGAACAAATAGATGGAGCGGGGATGTATTCAATGCTTATCGATGATTGCAAAGATAATGCGGGACATGAAGAGCTGTCGACTTGTTTTAGGTATGTAAACGACGAAGGACGAATCGAAGAACGGTTTTATGATCTTGCTAGACTTAAAGAGACTGATGTGCAAACCACTGTACATGAAGGAGTTTTGCCAACAAGTGATAAACTCAGCTTGTCCGCCACTCTTCTGGCGCTAGGAGCGGATGGCGCATCTGTTATATGAGCGGATGTTACCAAGGCGTTGCTGCTAAACTGAGAAAATATTACCCTTGGTTACTTTATGTCCACTGCGCTGCGCACCGACTTAATTTAATAGTTACGGCTTATTTTCGTACCGTCAATGAAGCATGTAGTGTAATAAATGTCTACAAGGCTTTGCACTCCATTTTCAAGGTCGCAAGCAACAGAGAAATATTCGAAGCTGTTCAAAACGAGCTTTATCCTAAACAGCCCATAATGGCAGCATCCTCTCTTACAGAAGTCCGATGGGCTTGTAAATTCAAGGGTGTAAATACCATGGTTAAAAGACTCGGAGCGATTCTCGTAAGCCTTCAGAAGATCAGTACTTCCAATTCAAACCAAGCCGATTCAGCAGCAGGACTCCATCACAAGATCCTCTCAGGAAAATTTGTTATCTCCCTTTGCTTTCTTCATCATCTTTTGTCAATAATACATGGATTAAGTAAGACCATACAAGAGACCAACATCAAATGGCTAAACGTAGCCAACGAAATGGTGGCTGTAAGGAAGCTTCTTGTCGAGATTGAAACTAATGATATCATGGAATCCGCCAAACAGCTATGTGCAACTGTTAACATCACATTGGACTATGAGGATCCTGTGTATGTTTCCAGAGAAGAATCCACAGAATCTGCATGCCCTCGTGAGTTTTGTGAACGTCTCAAGGCTGCTTCTGTTCCCATGCTCCTCGAAGAGTTGGAAAGACGTTTCTCTGGCGAGAACACCGATATACTGCATGCCCTGGAGGCTTTAGATGCGTCAAAATCAACCTACCTTGATTACACCACTATGTCCAGTCTCGTTGCCAAATTTGAAGATAGTCTACAAATTGATTCGGCCTTGTTGAAAACCGAGTGTGAACGGGCGAAGATTCTAACTGCTGCTGGAAAGAACACCGACCCTGAGCTGTACCCTAACTTATTTAAGGTGATCTGTATATCGAAAACATTGCCAGTTGGTACTGCAACCGTGGAAAGAAGCTTCAGTGCCATGATTCGAATTTTGAGCTGGGCTCGCAATAGCTTAGACAGTTCGTTGGCCAGTGACTTTATGTTGCTATCGATGAATAAAGACATGTTAAAAAGCATAAACTTGGACAAAGTGTTTGATCGATGGGTAAACCAAAAATCCCGAATTGTACCCTTTAACTAATGACTTGTAAGAACTTTCGTTGTCTAAACTTCTTAATTCATCACATTTAATTTGTGATACTAGAAATTTAGAATACTGTTTCTTGTTTGTTTTTAAACAATGCCATTTTGTTGTGTTATGTTGATTGTTCGTTCTTGTTATTGTGCTTCCATTTCTTAAAATGAAGACATCCTTGTGCTTCCATTTTCCAAAATGAAAGCTTCAGCTGAAATTACTGGGGGGGCCATCGCCCCCCACGCCCCCCCCTAGTGTCCGCCACTGGTCTTGGTTCTTTCTGATTTATATGAACAAAAGACGTAAGGGAACCCGCTTGCTTGTCAGGACATTTGCCAACCGACCAAGTGTATTAAAACGACATTCTTCACTGAAGTTGAATAGATGCCGATTTGTATAAATCTTGGGACTTTTCACGTTCTGGCAACCACTTACCTGAGCTGCACAATCACAGGTACGTCTGAATCGAGTAGCTTTGAAAAACAAGTTCTGCGAACGGAGTTGTTTTGAACAGCTTTGAAAAGTAGCTTCCCGACTTCATTCTTCCATAAGGGAGACTTCTTGTACCAAATATTATCGCCTGGATTTTGCTGGTGTTTATTGGTAAAGTAGAATGAAAATTGTGGTTCATTCATCTCTGTAGGACGATTACTTTTCGACATTTTGCAGTATTTAACCGGACAGCGTTCGTGGTCAACTGCTTGAGAAGTGGGATAGCACACTCATCGTCTAGAAAAGTTGTCCAGACCATGACAGTTTTTGGATGCTTTCTCCGCTTTCTACACAAAGATTTTATCGCCTCAATCAGGATTTTTTCGCTATGAAATGTCACCCCAATGAAGACGTTAGGACACATTTTTGGTTCGAAACAAAAATGCAAGGTAAACAGCCACCAGGTAACTCGTTGCAAAGCTACTTGTTTTTGGTCACCAAATTATCCTTCGGCAAAACAGTTGTCCGCTTCAGTCTTTCTCACTTCGAGAGTGATTTGTGCATGATGACCTTTACCGTATCCGACCAGGAATGTTTTCATCAGGAATTTAAAACCTCTCATGACAGCTTAAAGTCGTCTTTGTGTAAATTTACCGTTGAACCCTTTGTACTGAGGTGCCACTGAATGCTTATTTGAAAATACACAAGAGTTGCAGGTTTGTACGCCATTTTTCTTTTTTATTGATGTTTTACCATGGAAAAAGTACGTCTTTTACTTCCCTCTTCTCGTTCTTGTTTTGACAAAACTTGCACAAGGTTTGCTTGTCGTATTTTGTTTTATGTTTTGTATTTTCCGACTTTTGGTCAGCGATAAAAGTGCAGAACTCATTCATGTTTTCTTTGTTTATTTCGTCCGTTTCGTAATTCGTTTCATATTCGTCAACAAAGTGTTGTACCTCCTGATGAATACTTAGCATAAATCTTCATCATAGCACTTCTACTAAAAATTTGCAAGTAACTTTAAGACAATGTAGGATTTATCAGTTTTTTAATACAAAAAAAATATCAATTTTTTTTTCCAATCACAAGCTATCTGTAATGCTGGTATCCTACCGGTAACCTATGAGAATGCTCAGCTTTTAAGGAGGAAAGTGTTGACATCAACTGAAGTCTCTTTCTTCAAAGTGAAAAAAAGTGATAAGTTTCATCTAAAAACGACACGATCAAGATCGCAACTAATGCAGGGTCTTGATACGAACATCCATTGTTTAGCAGAAGAATTGTCAGAATGGATCCCATTATTTGTAAAACCGTTAAAGATCATTTTCTCCAAACGTTTTGTTACAATAAAACAGAGTCAAACGTTTAAACGTAAATATGACGACAAACAGTTTAAATATAAAACAATTTCCAGTTTGGGTTGTTAATATTCGTGTGCAAATGTTGTTTTTCTTATGTTACATACCTTTTCCAGTTATAGTAAGGGAGATTTGTCTTTTAACAATTTTGAAAAATTATTACTGTTACTTGGATTCTCGAGAGATATATTGGTAGGGTGGGCGAGGGGTTGTTGCTTGCTCGTATTTCTAGTAATTATTTTTGTGTGCATGAAAACAATACTACTACAAACAATACTACTTATTTGCTAGCAACAAAACTTTTTTTTCTCATACCTTTTTTCTCAACTATCAAAAATATTCAATCCTGAGAGAGTGGTAGGTGATAGGAAGTAAAGATTACGTCACTGAAGGCATATTTCTTTCTTTTTTTAATGTGGTCATTTCAAATGGCTTAAAACGCCTCAGCTAACTAAACAAGTATTCGTCTTTGTTCAATTCAACATACATCTATGAAATCATTATTAACCCTTTAACGCCCAATTTTTAATTCTTTTGTTTATCGTTCTCTGTTTTTGCTTTGTACGTTCATTTTTTCTTTTGTTCTCTAGATGTCCTATAAATAGAATACTGGGCCTTAAAGGGTTAACTCACTCCACTTCGCACCCGACATTATATTTTCCTCTGGCTAACGCCTGACGATTTTATTCTTCAAGGGGAAACATCTCGAACAAGAAAAGGTTGAGGTATTTAGACTGAAGAGTGATGGCGTCATAAGATAACCTCCATTTTTGGTATATGTGCAAAACGTTTCTTCAACTGAATAACATCTTCTTTTCTTCTCGGAATTTTATCTTGTTTGTTGTTTTTGATAGACAGACACTAGAAATGACTTTCTAGCGTTTGTAGAAGTCAAAAAAGTGGAATTTTTAAGTGCGCTTTAAAACTTTGGTTGTCAATGCGAGCACACTCGTTAACATGGACGTAAAATTATTGCAAAAAAATTTCTCAATAAATATCACAAAAAGTCACGAACTTTCACTTCCTAAACACCAAATCGTTTCAAAGTTACTCAAAAACCCGGCTAGATTCCCAGTGTAAACTCGTGATTTTGATGAGTGATATTTTTGTTTTGAAAGTTCTTTGTTGTATATTACAGAGGGGTTTCGCTCCATTATTCACATTACGTAATATCCTTTCCTTACTACATCATTTTCATGATATGAAACGCATGGAAATATCACTTATACTTGATAGCCAATATATTTTTAGAAAAAATCCATGCTATCAGAAAAAAGTCTGACCAATAAATCTACAAACCGTCTGTTACTGTTCACTGATTCTGCTGAATCTACATCTGCAACACAAGGTCCGTGTTTATTGTTCAGGGAGAATTGAGGGTACGTATCACTTATCTTTTTAACAAAATCCCCTTTTTATCGTGCAAAATGCCCTTTTCTTTCAACAAACACATTATCCACTGTAAAAGATTTATAGTCAAATAGTATTTTTATGAGGGTGCCCTTTCTGTACTCGAAAGTGCCTCTGGATGTTCGTGTTCCCGCATATTGCTGTTGACAACCTTCTGGAAGAGGTATCTTTACAATGGAATGTTTTTGTAAAGCTAAGAGAATGCAGAATTCCTTTCCAACCAGACTGACCTACAGTATTCCCCACGTCATCCTGGTGCTAAACACTACCTGTCTCAGAGCACTTCCTCGTTTCCACTATAACGCCTCCTCTAAGAGCGTAGAATGCATTTCCTATTATTCATAAAAATTCCTTAAAAACATTTCAGAGAAGAAAAAAAAATCATGCATATTTCAATATAACATCAGTGATTCGTGATATCCTCAGCAAGTTCAATTTGTATAGTCACTTTGCTTATTACCATCGTCGTCACAGTTGGTGTAAGCTCCGTATTCAGGTAGACTGATCATTGAATTCGGAAAGAAAAATTTCGGCCAGATTACTATATATTTAATCTGTGCGTATAGGTTTTTTTATCAACTGTCAAACGTATTAACGAGTGCCTTCAAGAGATAATTTATTGATGGGTTAACTATTTTGTTCGTGGAATTTTTTTTCAACACAAGTTGACAAGTCGTAGATATGCCAATATCTACTCTTATCAAAAATAAATAGTAGAATAATATCAAAATCCTTGCTGCCAAGATCATGAAGTGGGGAAATACTAGGCAACTAAGGCAAGCGACTGAACTGGCTGAATCGTTGCATTATTATTTTCACTCTATGTAACTCAATGTTAAAACGGAATGCCATTTTCTAAAGACTAGATGTAAATTAGCCCTCCAGCTATGGCGATTTTGTTCTAAATTTTTGTTAATGAAATGAAGCTATCTACAAATTCCTTAGCTGGCAAATATCAATTTACGTTATTTTGATCCGCTTAATACGTAAATGTCACGCCAAGTTGTATCTACGTCATTATAACTAACACTCCATCAAAGACGAAAGACACTACGAATACAACATCTTATTGAGAGAAACAGGCAAGAATAAGCTTAGAAAGAACAAGAATTATTCGCTATACTCAACTTATGAAGGTAAAAAAACCTAAAAATACTTGGTGCATTTTAAATATTTTACAATTTTCTTGTAATCTCTCTTCGATCTTTCTATTAACTGAAGAATTTATTGACTGTTATTCCAACTTGTTTGTCACATGAAGTCTATGCGTCTAACTATACGTCTAAAGAAAATCAAAAAGTACAACCGTCAGTTTTCTAAAATTATTTCCTACAAATGTCTCTTTTCTGTATTTCCTTCATTAAAAAGGTCTCGAACTGGAGAACCTCCTTGGTTTCACGATCGAAATTTCAGCTTCTGGTCAAATATATTTTATTTTCTTAATACGCACGCTCGCAAGCTGTTCTCTCAGAAAAACTTTCTGAGTCCCTGATGGGAACCGAACCCGTAACCTTCTGATCGCCGGTGAGACGCTCAAACCATTGAGCTACAAAGACTCAGATGGTGAGCGAAGGTTAAATTTGTGTACTGGTTCGTATAGATGGTAGACATATGTACTGTCAGTCTGCCAGTCTGCGTATTAAGAACATAATTACCAAGCTACCACAAACACATCATTGATTAAGTATATTTTAGTTTGGTTTTCGTTCGAGATATAGTGTCTAATTCAGAATAGACCTTGGTCATTCGCCTATTGATTTTTACGACAAGGCCATGCGTAGGAAATTACTTGTGCGTTGGGAAAGGTTATCGCGATAAACTCCATCCAGACAATTATGACAACTTCCTCCAGAAATTCTTCCTGACCATGTTTCGAGAGATATCTTGTTGGCTAGAAAGATCAATTATATTACTTCCTGCCAAGCTACCTACCACGCCGGTACTTCTCCTACCACGCCGCACTTATCAAGAACATATTTATTTTTCTTCACTTGACATCTGCGACCTATGTTGGTGACAAACTAAGATAATTAAAGTGATATTAGGCAAGCTTATTTGTTAAATGACTTAAAATGACATTTCATGCACGATATATGGATGTTTTTAAAGCCCAAACCTCAGAAAAACGATTTCTGAACCCTATATAGAAATCAAACTCACGATCCTCTGGTCACCTGTAAGACGCTGTTGAGCTTGACGAACGTCCACACGTTGTCCCATACATCACCCAGCCCTCAATATACTTTATGTGTGACATTCATCTCAATGAAGTTCCGCGCTGTGGTTAAAGATATCATGTACTGATTGCTTTCAGTTTTAATCTGATGTGATACACGAACACTACCTAGACATAACGAATAAAATTTCGGGAACGTGCACGCAGTGGGTTCGATGCTAGATATTCAAGTTTTGAGGTTGGTCACTTTTATATTGTAAAACATTATGGTAATTCTATATTCCACATTGATATTCAAATTTTCGTACACTGACGTATTTTGTGTTCTGACTGGTTGTTGTTTACGATACGGAATCTTGGTGGCATGTTGTCATGGCAACACTGAAAAACCATGCATTAGCATCGTGCTGTAACACCATTAGCGACCTTAAGATGTACAACGTCAACTTCAACTACGACGTCCTTTAAACAAAAGAATTCTTGATGCAAAATAATGAGAATAAATAAATTTATTCTCCAGAGAATTCTCAAGTCTGTAGTCGTTCTAAATAGAACGTCACCCAGACCATTTTCACGTCTTAAGGACGACGTCAGCTCAAAGTGAAAAAAACTGTTACTTAAGATTGAATTAAACCCGAAACTACAGCCATTTTAAGAGTACTTGATCGTTTCAGGAGTCATAAAACAAGTCAAAAGTACCAAGCACAGTGGTCAATAAACCTTGGTTTCGTTAAATGCCAAAATTTTAAAGGAAGCCGTCGTTCACGTTGACGTCGTAGATCTTAAGATCCCTATTAACTCGTCCCCAGCAGGATATATTTCCACTTGATGATCGTCGAGCGGAAGAAGATAGAAGACTGATTATGTTGGGAAAGGGTTAGGTTAAATGAAAACTTGACCATCTGAGGTTGTAAACTGGAACCCTTGCGTGTACATCAACCTAAACAAATATACGCCGACTGAGATTCTTGTTAGCCAATGTACATCGAAAAATCCCCAAGCTATCGTGAACGGGAAATCGTGGAGGAGTGGGTCAGAGGTGCTCAGCACCCCTTGTTAAAATTTGGTGTTAGTTTTTGGGGTCCCCCTTGATATTTTCTGTGAAGAAAAATACTTCATATCACTTCGATTACAGCATCTTAATTATGCTCCACGCTCGTAGGAATCGCTATACAAAGATCAGAGCCCAGCTCAGAATTCGTAAATGTATCGCCATAGTAAAAGAGGCAACTCGAAAAATTTTTAAACATGTTTACTGACGTTTCGTTGCGGCGTGCAACATCTTGAGAGTAGGGGTGAATTGCTTGCACTTAAGGAGTTGAAAAATTGTCAAGATATAGTTATTAAAGAGGCGGATAAAGGTTCAGTTGTCGTAGTTTGGGATAGGGAAGATTATTTGAAAGAAGCACAAAGTCAGTTAGGTGATAGGGATATTTATGAAATAATAGATATTGATCCAGTTAAAGAAGTTGCGGTTAACATTGATCGAAGACTCGAGTCTCTGCAGATAGAAGGAAAGATTTCGGAACTGAATAGGAAATATCTTCTCGGGAAACATCATAAATATAAGTTAGGCCGTTTTTATCTTTTGCCCAAGATTCATAAAAGATTAGTTAATGTGCCATGTAGGTCGGTTATTTCCAACTGCGGTACTGTTACGGAAAAGATTTTGTAGTTTGTTTACTTTCATTTACAACCAATAGTGGTGGATTTACCTCATGTTATAAAAGATACGAATGATTTTTTGCGGAGATTAAGAGATTTAGATGATATTCCCGAGGGGGCAATTCTCTGTACTATGGATGTTGTTGGTTTGTACACTCATATACCTCATGAGGAAGGATTGGAGAGTATGAATGAAGTAATGGACGAATTTTTTATGAAAGGTGACAGTTTGCAATCAGAGCTGGATAAACAAGATTTAGTTAGATTGGTCAATGATATTTTGCAAAATAATTATTTTGAGTTTAATGGCAACACCTATAGACAAAGAATGGGTACGGCAATAGGAACAAGATTTGCACCAGCATTTGCGAACATTTTTATGTCAAGATTGGAAAGAAGGATGTTAAAGGAATCATTATTGAAACCGTGGGTTTGGTGGAGGTTTTTGGACGATGTGTATTTGATCTGGCTGTACGGTGGAGGTGCTTTAATCGAGTTTTTGAATTATGTTAACTCCTACCACGGACAGATCAAATACACGTGGGAACATTCGGATAAGCAAATTACTTACTTGGATGTGAAAGTTAAAATTGTGGATAATAAGATTATTACGGATGTGCACTCTAAGGAAACGGATACGCATCAATATCTTGACCATAGATCGTGTCACACGAAGCATGTTAAGATGGGTATTCCATATGGACAAGCTCTTAGGCTAAGACGAATTTGCGAATTGGATGATGTTTTTGAAACTAGGTTAGAGGAATTGCGGAGATACTTATTAAAGAGAGGGTTTAATAATAATCTTATTGATAAGAAATTTCAGAAGGTGAGAAGGGTTAATAGGTCTGAGGTACTTGATCAAGCTACAAAGGTAAGAAAAAATTTGGATGGTCGAGTCCCTTTAGTCTTGGATTTTCATCCAACACTATCGGGAACAGGTAAAAAGGTTCGTGAATTGCTTCCCATCTTGCATGCTTCGGATGGCATGAAGCGTATAATTGGAGAAGCACCATCGGTAAGTTTTCGGAGGCCAAAAAATTTGAAGGATGAATTGGTTAGAAGTAAGATTGGCGGTAGAGTTATTCAGGGTAAAGGGATGAGAAAATGTTCTAAAGTTCGTTGTCAGATTTGTAAATATGTCAGAGAAGGAAGAAGTTTTAAGGATAGTTCTGGAAATCGGCAATATTATGTCAATTACGATTTTGATTGTGACTCCAAGGGAGTAGTTTACTTGATTGAATGTAAAAAGTGTATAAAACTGTATGTTGGAAGCACAATCACATCGTTTAGAAAGAGGTTTAATAATCACAAGAGCTCGTTAGTAAGATATGGAAAGGGTCAGAGGGGAATAGCTGGGGAGCATTTATACGCTCATTTTTTCCAGCAGGGTCATCAGGGATTGGAGGATATTAGAATAAGGATTATTGATAAATCGGATGTAAGTAAGCCTGAGGAGAGGGAGGGGTTTTGGGTGTATAAATTGAATACTTTCATTCCAGATGGACTCAATCTTAGGGATTTTACTTAATTAAGAATTTTAATTAGTTGCTTAATTTATATTTAAGTGGATTACTGACTTCTGTATTACGACCTTGAAAAAGGGGCTTGCCCCAAAACGTTGGAGATGAAATAAAATTTTAAATGAGTTTTTTATGATTATTGTTATATATATATATATATATATATATATGGATCTATAATTACATACTAGAATAATTAGACGGCTAACCAATAGAAAACTGGGTGACTGACAGGAAGTGACAGGCATACGGAAGAGGAAAGTATTAGAATAGAAAAAGAGGTGTAGAAGAGATATTTTCGTTGAGAGACAGTTTGTATTTAGAAATAAGTAAACTCTCACGAATGAGGAGTTCAAAGTTAGAGGAAGACCTACAGGAAGAAATGATGGAAAAATCGTTGGGAGAAATGACGTGATTAGTCTGGCGAGTATGAGTCTGGATACTAGAAGTAGGAAACGAAGTGGTTGCTCGTTTCTTACCCGTCAAAGGCGAAACCCCCATGTGTTCTGAGATACGTGTATGTAAGTGGCGCCTTGTTTGGCCCAAATACAATGCTCCACAGCATTGACACGTATATTTGTAGACAACACGTTTTGTCCCCCCACAAAAGATTCTGATTCTCCTCCGAAAAATATCATTTATTTTAAGTTTCCTTTTATAGGATCACATGCTCTACAGATCCAAATACAGGTCTCTAAACTATGTTCCCCCAAAGTAACTTGGGGGAAAGCAGACGAACATAGTTTAGAGACCTGTATTTGGATCTGTAGAGCATGTGATCCTATAAAAGGAAACTTAAAATAAATGATATTTTTCGGAGGAGAATCAGAATCTTTTGTGGGGGGACAAAACGTGTTGTCTACAAATATACGTGTCAATGCTGTGGAGCATTGTATTTGGGCCAAACAAGGCGCCACTTACATACACGTATCTCAGAACACATGGGGGTTTCGCCTTTGACGGGTAAGAAACGAGCAACCACTTCGTTTCCTACTTCTAGTATCCAGACTCATACTCGCCAGACTAATCACGTCATTTCTCCCAACGATTTTTCCATCATTTCTTCCTGTAGGTCTTCCTCTAACTTTGAACTCCTCATTCGTGAGAGTTTACTTATTTCTAAATACAAACTGTCTCTCAACGAAAATATCTCTTCTACACCTCTTTTTCTATTCTAATACTTTCCTCTTCCGTATGCCTGTCACTTCCTGTCAGTCACCCAGTTTTCTATTGGTTAGCCGTCTAATTATTCTAGTATGTAATTATAGATCCATATATATATATATATATATATATATATATATAATTTTTCTCACCTTTGTAATTCTATACTCTGAAGATGTTGTACGCCGCAACGAAACGTCAGTAAACATGTTTAAAAATTTTTCGAGTTGCCTCTTTTACTATGGCGATACATTTACGAATTCCGAGCTGGGCACTGATCTTTATACTGCGATTGCGCTTTCCGCCCGGAAAATCAATAGCCAAGATTATTAACGCTTGTAAGAACTTTAAATCCAGACATACAGTTGGTGTGGCAAGCCATTTTATAGCTCTGATCATTAAGTATACCGTCTATTCGTCTTCACTGCAGGTGACAAAAGCAATTGCAATATAGCCAATGATACTTTCAGGTACTGCATTTTTCCTTTAAGTAAATGACTGGTATGTGCGCCCATACGTACGGTGATGTAAACCGCTACTGTTAGTGGATGATAGACAAACTCAGAAAAAACCATTTCTGAACCCCAGACGGGGATCAAACCCGCCACCTTCACATGATGGGTATTGCTGGTCAATCTGTAGTATCAGTCTTCTATTGTTTTACTTTGACTAATGCCAGACGATTTTACTCGTCAATTGGAGACATCCGGTTGGGAAAGCGTTAATCAGGCGTAAAATCCAACCATGAAAATCCAAATAATTGCATGTAGAGGATAAGGTAAAGAGGCATCACAAGGGGACCTTGTTAGCCTGATAGAAGAGAATTGCCCACATTCAACATGAAAATCAGTCCGAAGTAACGGAAAGCATATAAAGAGGCATAGTCTATACTGTTAATATCGATGATTATCAATGAAAGCGACGAGCGTGCACAAAATTACATGACACAAACGAGAGCTTGCCGTCAGTGTAAGTAAGTCGCATATTAATTTATCCTTATTTAGGGGCCAGGAGGCTCACGCGAATCTGTTCGTCTGGCTACACATAGAAATCACCTAATTTTGCTTTCTGCTTTCTAAGGCTTCTTAATCACAGGTCATAGCTAATGATGGGTTATTCGTTACAAATATTGCGATGTGAATACATGTAATGTATCACGAGTCGTGATATTGGCTTTTACATCCAAAACAAAGTGAATGGATAATTTTTAATACTCAGAGTATTCTCGTGGAGGTCTTTCATAACGAGAACGTTTCTTCGTTTTTACAACGACCTTAGCACAAGGGGGGAGATCATGCAGATTTCTTTGCAATCTCTGATGTGTGGTTTAGTTGTGAAATCAGACATGGTTTGCTACGGCTGTGACTCAAAGAATGTATGATTTTTCATTTGGGTGCCTTGGGATTTTATTCGTTTAGTTGTGATATCAACTGATATGATACAGCATACGTTACTTTGTTTATCAACCTTACCATCCCGACTAGCTAAAACTTGCTGATAATTAACATGAATATACGTTGAGCCACAGCTTGCATTCTGGCGCTTCACATAACTCTTTAATTTCAGTGCGGAAAGATTTTCTAGTATTTTACTTTGGCAAATGCCAGATGAATTTACTCGCCTAAGAGAGTTATCTGGGATAGAAAGAAATTAATGGTTGAAGTGCAAACACGTAACCGAAACTATATTTTGTTTTTACATAGTAATTTCTCATCGTCGCCATCAGTCCTTAGAAGAATTTTTCTTTCATGAATTTTACATTCAATTCTCGGCTAAAGTTTAGAGCTGCTGATTATAATGCAGAATTTCAGCGCTCGCTCAAAAAGCCAAAAATTGAATACGTTCGTGCTTTTCGCACTGGATTGAAAGTTTGTAGTGATTCCCAGTAAGAACACGAGGACAATATCTAAGGCTCTTTCTACATATTGCAATTATTGTATACGATTGCTTGTTGTGATGTATGTGATTAAGTCACTACCGTTTTCAGTATATGATACTATATAAGCGCGTGAATAGTAAGCGGGAAAAGTTCCCCAGGGGAAATATTGCTACTCTCAGATGAACAATCCAAAACGGCAATCGTATTGTGTACATGGGCCGTAAGACAATGCATTTTGCGCTGCGATTGCGGGGTTAAGAAAAACATGTCGTTGTAAAAACTGTGAAAAAGTTTTTATAACGGCTACTTCAGCATTTATAACTGAGAAATAGGGCATGCCATTCTAAAATTAGCTGCCAGCATTCCATACACGATCCTCAACGAATTTATTCCGATAAGTCGCTAAAATGCTCGAATAAATGCAGTCTTATATCACCAAGGCTTCCTAAACATGTTACCGAAAGATAAGTCGCGAAAAGAGGTCATGTTGTGCCGAAAACAAAAGTGCGGTTCTGACAAACTGAAAACCTGTGTCTTGTTTCAGGGGTAGGAAACATTGCTAACAGCAACATTTCAAAAACAATTGGTCATAATAATTAAAGATAATATTGGCATTTGCACGCCATTATATTTGTGCGAAATTTGTAGAATGAAATTCTCGGGAGCCAACATAAGAGAAAAGGACCGGAAGGTCCTTTATTAGACCTGCTGAGAAAACTATGACGATAAATTTAAAGCCCTTCAGCGAAAAATTGAATGCACGAAACTTCCGGAAATCAATTGGGGGGATAGAACTTCCCTAGCACCCCCAGCTCCAAGGTCCTAGGCCTTTTTAGTGGGAAAATGAATCCACGACCCAAAAAAACGCTTTCTGTTTGAAGGGGTGAGACCAGTTAGTCAGGTCAATTACAAAAGTACTTGCCGGATTTTATGCTGAGATAGCAAAAGCCGGAAGAGGACCGTATGTAACAAGAATGGACTTCACGGTACATTTTAGTTCAAACCGTTAGGACTTGCCTCCCGCACTTATTGAAGAAGTTCTAAGAAAAACCAAAAGGATTAGATAACTGCCAAACACTAAAATAGAAAAAGAGTTATTCCTGATTGGTGTGGTAGATTCTTTTTGGAATAGATGATATGCTTACAAAATGTATCATCGAGGAAGCCTGACGTACCGACAAAAATCGTGAGTGTTCTCTCGAACTGCTTTGCACTAAAATTGGCGGACAACTCTTCCCCACTTAATGGCTACACGCCTGTTGACGACCTAATTTAACTATAGTTCTAGCAGTTAGAACATATTCCGAAGAGGAACATCTTGAAAACTCAGAATACGAGTCAAAATCAAGAGGCAAGTTGAATCAGTAATATTTCTCTGGCGGTCTATTTGGTACCACGGCAATGACATTCACCATTGCACAAGGAAAATATATGCTCAACATGACAACATCAGGCCTGATATTTGGTCTGTTGAGGAAATGGTATCCAGCTTGGATGACAACATAATGGCGAAAGAGTGCATCAGTGTTGGTTTATCAGGATATCGTCTATCCGTAGTCTTAACTCTTTCCCGGTGGCATAAGACTTCTATTATACTTTAGTTAACGCCGTATTCTTTAACCCTGGCTAACGGCCGGCGATTTTACCCGTCAAGGACAGAGTTCCCGCAGGGAAATAGTTATAACCAGCTCAATTAATGTTAGGTGGTGTTGAAATTATGGTATGGTATGATCAGGATTATCATACCTGTAGAATCGTTATTAACACGAACCACCATAGTCTGTCTGATCAATTAACTGATGCAATAGTTCTAGCCGTGGAGAAAATTGCTGCATGTATCGGTCTGTCATTTTAAACTGATGGATTACTGCCAAACTAACCGACTGCAGAAGTTTTACTGATATTAAAGTCACTTTCTTTTGGCTTTCTTCAGCAGAATTTTTCAAATTTGTCAAAAAATGTAACAAATGCGGGATTATGTTAATCTCGTTGGGGTCCGGTTCAGTTCATGATGTTAAATGCTAATCCCATGATTGCAAGTTAGCTTGATGTTTTAGTTCAGTTTCGCATATCTTGTTCCACTAGTCCAGTTCAAGTTATACGGAACAAAGTCATTGTTACTCCATGCTTGGAAATAAGTTTCAACATTCTCAAGCGGTATCAGAATATTCACACAAATTTTTCCAGTCCAGGATTAGGCTACTCGATTAGGGATTAAGCTAAGGAGCTCAAGCAAGTAGGTTTGGTATTTGAGGAATCAGGAGCTGATTGTTAGAAGAATGGTTATTGCCAAAATTCAGTATAACCAGTTAATTAATCCGTTGTTTTGTCCGGCATATTTTCGTTCACCTATTGAGTTCTAATGTCACAGTACAATCAAAACTCTATATTTTCTCTGTAATATCCTCTGGATTTGTCCTTGGAGTTTTCATTTATCCAAGATTAAGAAACAAGGTCAAGAAATGTAGTGAAACACCTGACGGAGTTTGGCTGCCCGAGCATCCTCATTTTAAGTAAATATGCCAATGCTGAATGACAAGGATCCAAAATTGACTAAAAATCAACTGTCAAAAACCAAGTCAACGACATTGCTTCAAGCCGGGAGACATGCACATGGCTTAAATGTAAGACACCGTCAGCGAATTATTGAGGGCACTGGAAAAAGTAAATAAATGCATATGAAGGACCTTCAAATTCGAAATTACATCTTGCATTCATTTCAATTCATGTAATTTTTGGTGTTTAAAGCAGACCTAAATGCCTCAGCTGCAATCAGAAGAAAACAAGGTAACTACCTATCTCCACGGATGCCGAGACGAGAGCCATGCGCAGACTGCTGGTTCTCCGTGGTGAAGAACACAAAATATGTAGTCACAGCCAGGATGGACAATAATTTAATGGAACGAAATTCAATATTAAGGGTTCTTCTATACACTGCGCTGACTCATTTGATCAAAATCTAAATATGACAGTAAAATAAAATCAAAATGGAGTTGCAAGCAGATTAGTTAACAGTAGGAATATTTAGCAAAACCAGTGGTACAAGCACATACAATCCCTGATATAGTACAACCTCGTCAGGCGTCTACAGCATCGTTTACATTTTTGTGACAACAACGATTAACAATGACTGAAAGTGATTCTTATCAACATAATTCATCATGCGAAAATCTGTAGTATAAAAATAATAATAATAATAAATATAAAACCGTAAACACCACTGATGTATGTTTAGTTAATAAATGACGAATCAAATGTGCCAAGTTAGCATTGACTGCATGAAAAGGAAGCATTTTCAGGAAAAGAAAGAAAAGCAACAATTGGCGTTGCCGTATTTCCTAAAGTAAATTAACGCGACCGCAAAAGCCACAAGAATAAATACAATTTGGAAATGCAAATGAGTGCAAATTTAAATGAAAAACTAAGGAATTAAAATGTTTGTCAAATCAGTTACTTATATTAATCAAAACAAGACGTTTAGCTATTGACAAGTTTACCTGCTAAAACTAACAAATTAAACTTCGGGCATTAAAAACGTTTGTACTTTAGAATTTTAAATTCGTTCCTATTTGGGTACTGATAAACAGGGACTAAATGCTTAAAGAGACAAGCAATTACCTCCATTATCATGCTTTCCAATAGTTATTTTCATATCTTTACTATTAACAGTCACGCATTAAACCAGTGGCGTAACGGACTATGGTCAGGGTTAGAGCAACTCCTAAGGGCCCCCCGATGAATCTGTAAAGACAATTGAGATTAAAGTCTTGAAATATATGTCGATACTGAGGGGGGTGACGGGGGGCCCCGAACGAAAATCTCCTAAGGGCCCTCAGTAGTTCCGTTACGCTACTGCATTAACCCCTGTTTTCGAATTAAGCATGTTTCATAAAAGCTAACACCAGTCGTACTTAATCGTGATATTGGTAAACATCATGTAATGCATGCATTGTCCCTTGATCAAAATTAATAAGACTGACCGTGATTTTTCACAGTTTACTATTGATGTGTAATGTCAGTTTACGACGGAAACAGAGTGAATGGTATTAATCACTATATTTAAGAACGCAAAAATATGATATGACTGGTCAGAGATACTCAAGCCCTACAACGTTAAGATGCACGCAAAAAGTGAAAATTACAACATCCTGAAGAAACCTCCCCAAAGAATGAATTAAGTTCTCGTTATTTTCGGTTTTACTCGTAAAGCTCACCTTATATGTGTTTTACCTGTCATTTCCCGTGCTAATATTTTTTTGTTTATGAATAATTATTTCAAAAGCAATCATCTGTTTTTGGGTTTGATTTATTTATTTTTCTTCCAGAAGTATGGCGCAATCTGAGAACCCAACCAGTATCGCAGCTGTTATTATATCAACCCAGAGTGGACAGTCCTCTCAAACTGAAAAAACGACGATGTGGATACCGACTGCAGTAATATTAGTTTTCATAGTAATTGCGACCATTTTGGGAAATACCTTGGTTCTGATCACTACTTGGCAGGACAGACGTCTTCACAAACCAAACAAATATTTCATCGCTTGTCTAGCTGTAGCCGACCTCTTGGTTGGAATTTTGAGCGTCCCCATTCGCTTATACCTGCATTTTAACCACACAGATCTTATCGAAGTCGAACTTTGCAGATTTTGGTCATGGATCGACATTTTGTGCGAAGCAGCGTCAATTATTACCTTAACAATTATTAGTATCGACCGTTACGTCAAAATAAGCCACCCTTTCAAGTACAAGTCACAGATGACAACCTCATTATCCATATTCGTAATTTTCTTTATCTGGCTAACTTCAGCCGTCTTTGCCACACTAGGACAATTCTCTTACGGTGGTAGCAAGGGGATCAACGCCTTGGTTGGAAAGGGGTGCTTAAATGACAATCTTGTTTACCTTGTCATTTTAGCTGCTGTTTTCTTTTTCCTGCCAACGTTGATAACAGTTACAATGTATGCGTTAATCTTTTACACCGTTTATAAGAGACAGAAGATGAGTAGAAATGGTCAATTGGGGCAGTCATTGTATCATGACCAGCGGCAACGAGGTAAAACACTTCTTCAAGAACTGAAAACTGTCCGAATGCTTTCTGTAGTTGTGGGTGCCTTTATCGTTTGCTGGGGACCTTTCTTCATTTATTATCTTCTCTTGAATTATCAAAAAAGATACATGTTGACGTCGTTGAGTCCAAGAGAGCGACAGATCCTCGGAAACGTGTTCATGGTCATACTTCCATCTTTCAACAGTTTGTGCAATCCCATTATTTACGCTTGTTTCGATCGCGTATACTTTAATGCCATCAAACAATTATTTCAGCGGATCTTTTGCTTGAAGAAAACTTGCAAGCAAACTTCAAGAAAAGCAGAAAAATTTAGGAAGATTTCAAGTACCCAAAGTTTTCCCCTTAGGAAACATAAACACCGTGGCAATGCTGTATCTCTTCCATTAAACGAAATCCAAGAGTGAAAGAGTTGTTCTTTCTCATGAAGGTTGAACTTGTGAAAACCTTTTTTCACGTGGGATTTTTTTGCAACGTGATTGCCATCCAAGGTCTGTGATTTAAACCCATTAGAGCATCGAGGCACGAACTGAAGCGGATCATAAGCAGGCGTCTTGTTGCTCAGACTATCATGAGATTATTGGATACACCAGAATGACAATTGCAAGGCAAAAATAGGGTTCGTATGCATGCCATATTGGTACTATTACAAAATATTACAGATAGATATTCGAGTTAGAACAAGAAATGAAGAAAAAATAACTATTGGGTAGATAAGCGTTAGACTTTCACTAACTCATCTCTTTTGTATTTTTTCCTCAAATTTCTTTAACTATAAATTTCTATATCGACTTACCGTTCAATATTGGACCTAACATTGGTTGGAATGTTGCATGGTTCGTCCTTTCTTTTGGTTACTATACAAAGCCACCTATTACGTAATTGCTCTGGTGGTGCAACTGTGGCAACTGGATCATTCTTTGACTGTATAAGGATTTCTTGCGGACGTTTATATGTATGCAGGAATAGTTGTAGTGTAAAACTGAGTTGTTTTATACTCTTATATACAATAGCTTTTCATTTGAATTTACATCTATAGACTGGTAAAGTATACATTAGTTATAAAACAAATACAAAACAAATATAAAACAAAGTTCAATTCGTTTGTTTTCAGATTGTGTTTGTTTTATATTTCTTTGTATTCATTAATTTTTTCCTAGTCTTTTGAGTTTTATGACTACCAAGCTATTAATGTTTTTACAAATACCTTGAAAAGTTACTTTTCGACATGCAAATTTAGTGCTTTACGTTTGTTTAGATGTGATATCTTATCATTTTGAAATAAAAGCCAATCAGCTTGATTAAAAGCTTAGCTTTATATCTATCATTTTACTGCCTCTGAAAACTGTTTTAAGAAAGCTGTTTTACGATGTAGTCATGATCCAGTAATGATGGATGGTGGTCTTGATGTAGCCATTGTTCAACCGTACATTTACGAGGATTATTAGAGTGCTTTTAAAACAAACAAAATGATGAAGAATATTCTTTGCCGTTTAAGAAACAGGCATTGAGAAGTTTTGAATCAGCTCAAAGTTTTTCTTGGTCATTGTTGGCCTGGCTTGATATGACCATTGGCAGTTTTTGCTTGATGATGTCATCATAACGAGCGAGATAAAATGTTAAATCTTTGATGTCTGAGGAAGCATTTGCAGGAAGGCAACGAAACTTGTCAGAAACATTATTATGTGAGTGCTTGACAGGTTTCTTTGGCTTCGAATAGTTACATGGCAATATACTTGGTGTCAGGCTTATTTTTTCATGTCTCACCAAATACAATATTCGCAATCCTTGAACTCCTTAGCTGACATTATGTTGCCAGGAATTAACCACAAGATCGGTAATGCTAAAAACAACCGAAGTTTTCAAGGTTATTTATCTATATCAAAAATATGATGGCTATTGATATTACAGGATCTTCGGGTCTCTTATTTGTCTTCATTAGAACTATGTAAACATAAACTGCCAGTAAAGCACTCATGCGAATGTTGTTGCCAAGTTTTAATGCCTTTCTAATAATACTTGTGTGAAGATCAGAGGTTTGATACTTCACTTATTTAACACTCAATCAGTGAGGTCATCAAGCAAGCAAAAACTTTAAATCCTTAAATAAAGCTAACAGTAACTGATTCCGACAAAATTTGAACGGAGTAGATTTTTCGTTTCACAATCACTTTAAACTTCACTTGAGAGCTGCTCGATTACCGATGCCTTTTCCAGGTCGATTAGTAAATATAGGAAGTCGGAAGGATACCCGATAATGATGAAACTAACATAAATAAATGTTTGCTTGCAGAAGCTTTTTATGAAAAGTTTCTGTTCATGTATATATCTGAGGACGATTTTGAAATAGAATTGAAACACTGTACATCCTCGCATGGATAAGCGTTAAGTTGTCGCGAGAATATCTCGTGCACTTAAATTGGATAAAAACTCACCTCCGCTCCCTGTGGACTCGAGATAGCTCAACAGGTAAAGCGGCGAACTGGTATCCCGAAGGTGCGAGTTCAAATCCCGCTCGAGTCAACATTTTTTAGTTGACTTCGGCAGTGTCAGGTTATCATGAAAAGTTTCTGTTCATTTATATCTCTGAGGATGATTCTGAAATAGAATTGGAACACTGCACATCCTCTCATGGATAGGCGTTAAGCTGTCGCGAGAATACCTCGTGCAGTTAAATTGGATAAAACTCGCCTCCAATCCCTGCGGACTCGATAGCTCAACAGGTAGAGCGACGGACCACTATCGAAAAGTGCGAGTTCAAATCCCGCTCTGAGTCAACATTTAACAAGAAAGCTTGCTTTTTCTCTTTTCAAACGTTTCTGAGAAAATAATTCATTGAATCTTATCAAGGAGTTGACCTTGATAACATTTTAACGTAAATCAAATCGTTGTTTTTCAAGGTTTTTCAAGGATTTGTAATTATCAAGCAATATTAACAATTGTATTCATGTATTATTATTATTGCAATTTTTTAACTTAATTTAAATATTGTTTTTAAATCATGCCAAAGTTATATTAAATGAATTTATTCGAGGGCCAGAAATTTGTCATCTTTGCTGTGTTGTGTAACTCGCATAAAATAGAGTATTTATCATTTTCTATTATTATTATTATTATTATCATTACGATTATAATTATTTTGATTATGATTATTCTGATTCTGATTATGATGATGATCATAATCATCATCATCTTCCAACAACCTCCCAAACCAAAATATTTGATGGGTGATTAGTAAAATGACTAACTGATGACGAATTTGTGATAATACAGCTCTAAATTTACAGGCATTTATATTTATTTTGGAAAAAATAGATGGCGGTAATATGTTCCACTGACCCACACTGTTCGTTGTATAAAATGCTAACAACGACTGAGAGAAACCCAGGAAAACAAGGCAATGCACGGAAAGTATCCCAGGTTTAGATTCAGGGTTAAGGTTAAGTTTCGGTGAGTTGAGTCCGCAATTGCCTAAATATTTCAGGTGCATCCGCTAAACTGCACTTGACCCATACGGATCTAAGGGGAATAAATATCGCATCAGATTATGGCTGGGGCGTTCTTATCAGAACTCAATATGTGTGTCGGACTGTCGGTATTTGGTGGCAACTGCATTGATTCTTTTGCTTTTAGACGTCCACTAGAGTCATATACAAGTCAACGTTTGCACGTCGGGTTTTTTATACATAAAAAAACCTCACATGAAGCGCGTGGCCGAGTACAAATAATAAATTCCTTTCCCTTTTACTCCTGCAGGGGACAGTTAGTTCACTCGTGCAGAGTTCCACCCACAGCCATCCACCCGCACATGGGCTCTTAGACTAGGGACGCGTTACTCTTCTATATACTTTCAGAATAGTCCAGTCTTCTTTCATGTGAGAGATTTCTCTCGGTTTTCAAAGAAGACATCACACAGAATCTCATACTAAGTGGATTGAACAAAAAGATCTCAAAAACAATCCTCTGCTATAAAGGATTAATAGCCGATTCCCCTTTTCTTTTATGTGAGAGATTTCTCTCGGTTTTCAAAAAAGACATCACACAGAATTTTATACTAAGTGGATTGAACAAAAAGGTCTCAAAAACAATTCTCTGCTATAAAGGATTAATAGCCGATTTCCCTTATCAGGTCTGCTGAACACAATTACCAGATTACTTTGCGGTATTTTCATTTTCATGCAAACACTCGATTAACGATACAAACAAAATTTCGAAAGGCATTCTGGTAGTTGTATTCAGCAGATGAATAAAGGGAGCCGACCATTAAGATTCAACATTCCTTAAAAAGACGTTTGATAATGGTAACGGAAAGGTGGTTAGGCTTTACGCAATGGATTTCTCCTAGGTCTTTCACCATGTTAAAAGTCAGATACTCAGTTAATGCTTAACGATACTTCTCTAAACCCTCATCACGTTCTCAATTGGTATTTGTTACCTCTTAATAGATAAAAAGCAGAGGCTTGTCACTATGGCATTCTAAGTGAATTGATGGAAGTTAAGAGAGGGCAATTCATGGAACACTGACTGGCCATATATTTTTAATGTGTTAACAAATTATCTTATTGATGAAAAAGACAATACTACTTTGGTTGAGTCGGCCGATGCTTCCCCATTACACGCTGTTGTGTGGAATGACTCTTCCAACGAATCTTCAGCTTACCTGGGTCGATGTTTGAACTGGACAGCAGCAAATAGGATTTTATGGAATACAATACATCTTTACAGTATATAAACGAACTACTTATTCAGAAATCTGCCAGAATAGATCTAATTATTTCAACCAATATAATAAACAACAATATTCTACCTTAAAGTTACACGCGACAATTTCTCGCAAGAATCTCTCGTGCACTTAAATTGGATAAAACGAGCATGCTGTTCCCAGTTGACTCGATGGCTCAATTGGTAGCCAGAGCAGTAGTCTGGAAACCCGACGATGCAAGTTTGAACCCCACTCTAGTAAACTTTCCTAGTTGACTTTCGCTAATATTCAAAGTAGTTTTCTAAGTTATCGAATTATTTCTAATTTAATATGCCGTCCACAATCACTAGACTCGCTCAGAAATCTCCTAATCATTAGAGCAATCTTTTATGTTTTCCTTCCTTCCTTTCTTCCTTTCTTCCTTTCTTCCTTTCTTTCTTCCTTTCTTTCTTTCCTCTTTCTTTCTTTCTTTCTTTCTTCTTTCTTCCTTCTTCCTTCCTTTCTTTCTTCTTTTCTTCCTTCCTTCCTTCCTTTCTTTCTTTCTTCCTTTCTTCCTTCCTTCCTTTCTTTCTTTCTTTTCCTCTTTTTTTCTTTGACACACTAATCACTCCCAAACATTTAGGGAATCCCGATAAATCCTTGTTCATTCAGCGTTATCCCTTTGTGCATATGGAACTGACGTTTGAGAATTGAAAATGGCAAGATTTGTTTTGTTTGTTTGAACTAGATTCATGCAAAATTCAAACCAAACGATTTTATTGCATTCTTCAAACCAGCTTTATAAGCTTTTAGTAATATGTAGGCTTGATATGTTCGACTAACCGACAGAACGTCGCAAACTGTATGTAAAATGGCCATTGATTTGAACGAACCTTTGGATCCTCTTTCTCGTGTTGATAAACAGGCTTTACATGGGACTAGTGCCATACCAAAGAAGGGGGATCCACCGGGGTGATTGCCCCTGTCACAGAATTGTATAGAGCGACGTTTCGGGGGAAAAAATTCGAATTTTTTTGGTCTTTTTTACGAAATTGAATAATGTTTTCCAAAGCTCGACGAAATGTTAAATTAATGTAACGACTAACCAGGGTTTGGACGATCTGCAGAGCAGCTATTAATTGATGACTTTGTTGTTGTAAAGCTCGAAAAGGCTCGAAAGCGCCTGTTTTGAATTTTCAACTACATTTTGAGCAAGAAAAAACAAAAAGCGAAAAAACACTTGTTTCTACAGAAGTACCCCGTTTAGTTGTGTAGCAGTATTACTGGTATACAGTTATGATAATATATGAGCTTAAGGTGGGTTAGAGAAGACCGTGAAGGCGCATTCGACAGAATTTGCACCGGCGAATTATGATCTAGGTACGGCTCTACGTCGGACGCTAACTGGACCATTTATACCACTACGGCTTACATAAGATGCGAACAGAGATGATATCTGTTTACCCGCCATGTTTTGTTTGTAAATTGTCGTATAACCATGAGGCTGAGTAACAGGTTTTGACTTCTTGTACAAGACACGAGTTTATACGGGCAGTATCAAAGTTAAAGGTATGGTACGTCGTAGATAACAATGCTCTAACATCTCAAAAGTACATGCCAGGAATAAAGTCGCCTCTTCGTTTAGACGTAGCTCGCAAAAGGCGCGAACATTTTCATTCTGTTGTATTACTGTTGATACCAATTTTGATGCCTTATGTAAAGTGTTACCCAGAATTGATATCAAAACATGATATAAGTCTTGTGCCACTGAATACTTTCCACCCCTTTTTCAAGTGACCTTAGACAATCTGCTTGCACTAATCCAATGACATGTCTTAGTTAACATCATATCTTTGTTACTTCCGTTCAGAATTACCGTTGGTTGCAGTACTTCCCGCGATATGAAATCTGTCTAAGCCTAATACATGCCGCATATTGTTTCTCTTGATCAGTCCCTCAGCATTGGTCAACCCTCTAATTTCTGTCGTCTGAAAACTGCTGTGCCATAAGTCATTGATTCCGAATTTCTGTTTGGCAAGATCCCACATGAACCAACGCATAGCTTGTGTTTTGACCAGAACGTGGTTTTCCTTTTATTCTCCGCAGCAAATCTCTTATGGCCACATTGAACGATTTATCGAAGTAAGCGTAAATTATAGGATTGAGAAAACTGTTGGTATATGGTAAGATGTTAAAGCAAATCATGGATAAAATCTTGTAGCCTTTTTTATGTACTGAAAGAAGCCTTGGGCTGTATTGAAAGATCAGGAAAAGACTAAAAAAGGGTCCCCAACAAATTATAAATGTTAAAACGACGAGACTGAAGATCCCAACTGTCCGACGGCTAGAATTGGTTCTTTTGTTTGCTCCAGCGTTGTGAACTCTCGGTATCATAGTTGAGTTAAGTGCTATGTCTTGATGACGAGTTGATCTTCGGCGATGAAAGCGTTTAACAATACGAAACATCAGTGCGCACATTATTATCAGAATAATTACAGGTATAAAAAATCCGAGTAATGCTGCTAACGTGTAGAATGCCTTGTTATCGTTGACACATTTGTTTTCGGTTGTTAAGTGAATACCCTTGTAATCCTTGTAGGGAACGAACCCAAGCAAGGAAATTACACCAGAGTAAACCCAAAGGAAGATAATTATGAAGCCGGATTTCTTGGTGGACATTACTGTCTTGTACTGGAAAGGCTTTGCAACTTTAAAGTAACGATCGATACTGATGATTGTTAGGGTAGTAATCGATGCAGTTTCTGTGAAAATATCGACCCAAATCCAGAAACGACAGGAATGGATAGTTAGAGGAACGTCAGGCTGTAGATACTGGTGCAGGCGAATAGTTACACTGAACATAGCCACCAAGAGATCCGAGACTGCAAGACAAGCTACTAAATATTTATTGGCGTTGTGAAGCCGCTTGTCAAAATACATGGCAAGCAGAACAACGGAATTCATAATGACCGCTGCTAAAATTGTGAAAAAATAGAAGTATACGACGCATTGTCGAGTAATGTACGCAAAATGATCTTTACTTGAATCTCCAGAGGTTGCGCTTGAGCTTGAATTCTGAGAGGACATGCTCGTTCCACTTGTTTTCCTTTAAAGTCAATCAGCCAAAAAATGAACTTATTAATTATTATTTGCATGCAACAAGTACTGCACACTGAACCACAGAAGTCGTCAAACGTTAAACTTACGATAGCCAATTGCTGAAATCAGCAAATGTGGAACATGATCTTTGATCAGCTAGATGAATGATCTAAGACTAGGACTGATATCAACTTCGCAACGACTCCACGGCATCGAGGTTCAAGATCGTTTTGTGCGGTTAGCTTTATCTCCTACAATTAAAATAGACGGTGAGACGATTTTTAATAGGTTTTCTGGTCCCATCAGGTGGAATTCCCACGCCCCAAAAGTAGTTACTGGCACTTCAGTGTGGTTAAGCCACAGATTGTTGACGTTATAATCAAAAAATATTTACAGTTATAATACAGTATAATATAAAGCATAAAATTTCAAATATACTTCAAAAATAATAAACTAAGTAACAAAAGATTAATCTTTTTTTCTAATATCACATTGTCTTAAAATGTACTGTTCATCAGGTTTTAGCATCGCTCTTTGTTATAAATCGTATAGAAAAATGCACATATGAAAACTCAAAAAGTAATGGAACACACATATCAGGTTCACTCTACCAAATAATAATGCATACAATTATTAATTTGAACTGGACTAGTGCATTCAACTATAGTTTTGGCGATGGATGACTATCTAACGGGTTAATTATACGTAAAATTTCAGCCCAGGCTTAAATAACCCAAGGCTAAAGTAGATATCTTTTCATAAGTTATTTCATTACTACATGACGATATTTCATCCTGGACTGAGCTATTGAAATTTTAGCAAAGTTATCCAGGCTAATATTTTAAATCAGGCTGAAATTTCTCTGATGTATTCAGCCCCTAAGAATGCCATTGAAGGTCGATTTTGATTGCCGCGCCCGTAAGAGTTCAATTACTTGGTTTTAATTTGTTTGAATTTCTTGTTAAGCAGCGTTTTGCGGCAGACCAAATGACTTGCATATAAGTGTGCTAATGCTGAGATAGTGAGAAAAATACCAGATCGTTGAAAGATAAACCGTAAATATTTATCGAATACAGATTCATCTCATTACTTTTCATTTTCTTATCAGATTGATGTTGACAGCACCCTACCGCCATTCATATCATAGCTTATCTTGGTTAAATCGGTAAAATATGCTGGAATAAATATTAAATTGGGAAAACACGGACTGGATTGCTTTCAACCATTTTTCTTGCAAATTTTTGAATTAGATTATTTACTTCAATTTTAATTTTAATTCAACATTAACCGTTTTTATTTTGTTATAAATTGACAAAGGTATGGGTTGTTAAAAAACAAAACACTGTTGTACGTAAAATACTCATTGAGAAAAGCGTTTCCCTTGCTTATTCGGTCTGTTGAACGTCGGAACTTTTAAGCTGTACACCACTATGTCCTTTCTGACGTCACATCGGAAGACTGTACTGCCATTAAGATCAACGAACGGAACGATAAGATGCACCACTTTCAAAGCGTCCGCCAAATAGAATGTGCAAGTGATATCGCTAAATAATTTGTTATTTTGACAAGCCAGTATGGCATGTGTATTATTTGCGAGACCGCGAGTGAATTTTGTGAGAATATTCTCAGAAATGCGGGCATGTGGCATGTGGATGAGCGAACATAGTATTGAGACCCTAGTCACTCATCCCCAGTAGCGATTTCCTGATTAAGGTTAAATTAACTTCAAGATCTTGCATCAAATTAAATCTAGAATAAGCCAACTGTAGTCATTCACCTTATCACAGAGAGGAACCCATTTTTTAAGACCGTTAGTACAGTTACCGACGGTCATTCTTTTGGGGCTCCCTGTGGTGAAATGATTTTTCGAAGTTCATTTCCAAAGTAGAATTGTCACAATCAGTGTGTAGTCTCAAGGTAAATCTCAAAGATAGGTGGGATAACTGACGTTAAGATGGGCTTTTACTTGATTCAATATGCCGTGCGCGATGTTTTCCTATATTATTAAAATAGTTTTCTAATTGGTTCCACTTGAAAGCTCTAGGATAGACAAAAGGAAAAAGTCGAGCGTGAGTCATTTTGCACCAAGTGGAACTCAGGCCTAAAAAGCTTTCAAGTTTAAAGCACTAAGGCCTATTTTTCGGTTGACGCTGAAAAACCCCATTACCCTATAAATATTGAAAAATAAAGCAAAATCTCAGACACGGAAAAGCCCTCAACAAGAGCTGGGTCTGGTACAGAATTAGCGAAAATGTTTGTCAACAATATTTAGATTTAAGGCAGAAGTTCTAAGCGATTGAGTTAACGAATTTTAGATGATTCAGGCTCATACACAAACAAGCTGACTTTATTCAATTCCAGTTTACTAGATGGTACATAATATGGCAACGCTTCCACATGCACCGTTTTTAGCATTAATATATTTTCATAAACGCATGTCACTTTTTCTTAATCCTTATGCTGTTATGCGATTTGTCAGCGTTTACATTTTTAATTACTTAGAAAAGGAAGGTTTGCGTGCAATGGAGTTCGGAAAATGTTCTGTGTATATACTTTTCTGTTCATAGCTATGTAGTTTCTCTAAAAAGAATGGAAACAATCCATTCCAAATGGCGGCCAATGTAATACTCAAAACCAGTGGCAGATTAAAGACCCATACTATGCGGGATTCACTGGACAGTGGACCCTATAGGTCAAATGCATAAATACCACAATTCATTAGTTTGCACACGTAGCCTCAACATTATTCGTCAGAATTGTATTGATAAACGGGAAATTACTCGGAAGAAACAGTGAAACTGAACAAAAGTCTAAAGAATAAGATTGAGTATGGGTATATAATAATGCATTGTGGTTTTTATGCAATTGGTCTGCAGGCTCTATTGATACAAGGCACCTCATTTGACATTCTCTTGTAGGAATAAATTATTCCCCAAACTTATAGCTTAAGATCAAATATTCTTAGGAATTTCTTACTCAACAACAAGGCCAGGGGACTAATTGATAACTAAATTCGTGAAAGAACATTAAATAAGGCACCATTTTTTAATAAGGGTGAAGTTCATCTGGAAATAATACCACACCAAGAGAACTAGAAAAAATTATAATCCTTACGTTGATGAATTGCTCTCCTCGGCTTGTTAACTGGCTCTTTTAGATGAGAAAAAGTCATGGAAATAGCCAACAATTTTACAATCTCAGTCAACCTCAGTGCACGTAAATTTCACCAAATACGGATTCTTGACGAAGCAGTGCTTTCTTCATGAACACTAAAGTTATTTCATCCTTGAATTACTTTTTATTAATATCGCGAGTTGCTCGGAAACATTTAAAGTAGCAGACTGCACGTGAAATCTAAATAAAGTGGATTCATTTTTGAGGTTTTGCCTGAAAACTAAGTGTTTTCACTGAGACATCTTATCTGTTAATTGTTAGAAACAATATATCGTCGCACTGTCAGGTTATTTGTCTCTTTTTCCTCCTGAATTCACTCGAACTTATATGAAAATGCTAGTTTCAACTAGAAACAGATGTCGTTTGAGCCTTTTATACTTCAGTCAGCGAGTGCCAGCTTTTACTGATCTTTAGTTTCCATGTAATCGTCCTAATGACCACTTGCAGTCATTCCACTATTGGCGAAAAAATACATATAAACAAAAGAATTTCCTTAAATTATTCGATCTGTTGAACTTCGAAACTTAGAGATATACTCCAGATAGGTTGTTTACCATATGAGTGCAAATGTTTCCTGATTGTGCCAGTCGTCTTAATGCATGGTCAAGCGATCCGGACGATCGCACGAAAAAAGCGATTGGGACGATCTAAAAAGATTCGTTCAATATCGCTTGGGTAGAACTGAGTTTTATCTGGACAATCGGGGCGATCGTAATTGATGGCAAGCAATTAAGTGGAAGCCACTCTTTGGCGATCGGAACGATCAAGGTGATGCAAATCAAGGCCACAAAGCATTAGTTTTCCAAAGGTTTGTGTTTAAAACATGACTGATGCACTCTCGTGAATCTGAAATTAACTTCTTTAGTCATGCACGATACTTCTTTCAGTGGACAATAGGAAAGCAGGTTTGATGGGTTATCTTAAAAACTACCCTCTGTCGTGAAATTAAGACTTTTGTATGAACAACTGACACGCGATCCAGAAATCTGTTCCTTCCCGCAACTCCAAACAGGCAGATAGCAAATTACGAGGCAAGACCCGCTGTTTTATTTCGATTCTTGCACCAAAGTAAAATGTTGTGATAATCTATTGGTCGATCGAGGTGATCATATAGAAACCGATAAATTGTCCTTATATTCGCGGTCATTTTAATGTATTTGGGACGATCTGAGCGTTCGGGACAATTCAGGGCCTGACTATATATGGAGAAAATCATACCACTTTGACAGGACAGGACGTTTGCCGACATCTACTCTGACGAACAACATCTAGTTAAAGTCAATTTGAGATTCTATCACGTGACACCGAGCCAGGAGATCCCATGAGATAGCACTGAGTCTGCGCAGGTTCATTGCACGCCTTAAGCGGGTTCAAGAGACACGTTAGTCTACGGCTTCTTGCGAAAAACATACAAGAAACGGCCTCTATCTTCTTCAAAGTGCACACTATAGTGTTAACGTAGTTGACACCAAGCACACAAGCGCCCAACCTAGTTGGTCTCGCAGCCAAACTACTCTAACAGAACCCAACGCAGTTGGAGTTCACTTCGCTCGCCACATCAGGTAAAATGACTGAGCATCGTGCAGAGCAAGAGCCAAACGAAAACATATCCAAAGAAGACGAACGAGACTCAAACCTTTCATCCATGTTTTCGGCACTCCTGAACGAGATGAAGGCGACAAATACCAATATCTCGTCGATGCATAGCGACCTGAACAACATCGTGGTCGATGACAAGGCTTCGCTGTTGACTGAAACCGAATGTGAACCTACAGAAACTGAATCTGTAATGTCTGTAGACACAAAAGTGGCACACTTATTACAGTCTACAATAACAACTCAAGCGGAAAATGCTACGTCTTCACGGATGAGCATCCTTTCCTCAATCGCTCAAGATTTAACTGTGAGCGAAAAAACAGGCAAGCCATACAGAAGACCTTGGCAGAGATTGTGTCAAGTCTCCTCAAAGAAAAGTTGCCCGTCGAGAAAGTGCGTACTAAACTCGAAAAGTACCCCCGTCCAGAGAATGTTGAAAACCTTAGAACTCCTCGAGTGAACCTTTTAATATGGAACCACGTTACTTCAACGGCTCGAACTACTGATGCGAAATATCAAAAGATTCAACATTCGCTCAATGGGTCCATTGTCGCCGTGACTCAAGCCGTCGACCATGCTATTCAAAACAGCAGTGACCCGATATTGATCACGACGTTAACTGATGACATCGCCTTGGCGATCCAAAGCCAGCATGATCTTAACCAGACACGTCGCTTGGCCATGAAGAAAGACCTACACCCAGACTTTGCAGCTCTGTGCAACACAGCTACACCGTCGGGGGAGTTCTTGTTTGGTGATCTGGCAAAGTTGACTAAAGACATCACCGAAGCTAATAAACTTACGAAAAAAGTTCGCTCGTCGCGGTCATCGTCCAGTGGTCGAGGACCCAGACACACTGCTCGCCCCCCGTACAACAATCAAGAAAACCGAAAATTTCACCCATACCAAAGAAAGGGACATTTTTTCGATCGAAGTCGATGGCACGAAAAAGAAGAAAGAGGGGCCAACGAGCAAGTAAACAAACCTTGTCATGATACTAAGGTAGGCTCTATTGCAATTATTCACAAACCACACCAAATGTCATTGAATAAACCGTCAGTACAGACAGCTGGACGGTTAGAACAATTTATAACTCGCTGGCAACAGCTAACATCCGATCCGGTGATCCTCCAGTATGTTAAGGGTGTTAAAATTGAATTTCAAAATGGAACAGGGCCCAGCCAAGCTGGGGCACGAGCATGCAACTTCAATATAACAGAACAAGTTATTGTTGAATGTGAAATTCAAACTTTCCTGAACAAAGGTGTTATCATCCCCTCCATGTGTGAAACAGGGGAGTTTATCTCCACAATATTTTTGCGTCGCAAAAAGGATGGATCCTACCGAACGATTCTAAATCTAAAACAGTTTAACAAATTTGTTTCCTATCACCATTTTAAAATGGATACTTTAGATGCTGCAATCAAAATAATGAAACCTGGTTGCTACATGGCTTCCATAGATCTTAAGGATGCATATTATATGATACCTAGGAATACAGGATAAAGAAAGGAGAAGCAAAAAAGATCGTGGCAATCGCCAGAAAGCAAAGTACACAGGAATTGTATGATCAATTAGAGTCCAAAGAAGGGGAGAAACGAATCTACAGGATCGCAAAGGCACGACAGAGAGAGCGTGAAGAGACGGGGAACATTGATATCATAAAAGATAAGGAAGGGAAAATGTTATTTGATGAAGAAAAGATTAGTTCAAGGTGGGCAGAATATTTTGAAGAACTTCTCAACGTAGAAAATAAGCGGGCAGAGATAATAGAAACGTATAAAGTGGAAGGACCGGAAAAAGGGATAGAGGTGGAAGACGTGAGAGAGGCAATGAAAGGAATGAAAAGCAATAAAACACCAGGAGTCAGCGAAATTAGCATTGATATGTTGAGAGCAGGTGGTGAGGAATGCTTGATTTGGGTGACGGATCTACTGAAAGCAGTGTGGGAGAAAGAAAAGATCCCAGATGATCGGAGGAAAAGCCTGATAGTACCCATCTTTAAGAAAAAGGGCGACATTTTGGAGTGTGGAAACTACTGAGGAATTAAATTATTGGAACATGGACTAAAGATCCTGGAAAGAATATTGGACAAGCGCATTCGAAAAATGGTAGAACTTGACCCTAATCAGTTCGGTTTCATGCCGGGGAAAGAGCACGGTAGACGCAATATTCATTGTCAGACAATTGGTGGAGAAAAGGATAGAAGGAAATCTAGCAATGTTTTGTGGTTTTGTTGATCTTGAGAAAGCGTATGATCGTGTACCAAGGGAAGTATTGTACTGGTGCTTACGACGAAGAGGGGTATCGGAGAAGCTAGTGAGCATGGTCATGGAAACATACCAGGATTGTAAGACAGCAGTGAGAATAATGGGAGGATTGTCGAGAGAATTCGAAATTGGAGTGGGCCTACATCAAGGTTCAGCATTGAGTCCTCTCTTGTTTGCGGTTATCATTGACGTCCTGTCGGAGCATCTGAGAGCAGAAAAATTGTGGGAGCTGCTTTTTGCTGACGACCTGGCGATTATGGCGGACGGCAAAGAACAACTACAAGAGAGACTTTTGAAGTGGCAAGAGAGTCTGGAGAAGTATGGGTTAAAGATGAACGCTAAAAAGACGGAAACGATTGTATGTAGTAAGAACGGAGAAGAACAGGTGAACATCAGAGATGCACATGGAGAGGAACTAAAACAGGTGAAAAGTTTTAAGTACTTGGGATCACTGATCGACAATAAAGGAGACTGCGAAAAGGAGATACAGGCAAGAGTGAGTGCAAGTTGGATGAAATGGAGGGAGGTGAAGACAGTTTTGAATGACAAAAGGATGCCGATGAGATTATAAACAAAGATATACACTACAATGGTCAGGCCGGTGATGACGTATGGCTAAGAGTGTTGGGGATTAAAGAAGAAAGATGAAAGAAAGTTAAATACAACAGAGATGAGAATGCTAAGAATGATGTTGGGTGTGACCTTAAAGGACAAGTTAAGAAATGAGGAAGTCAGAAGACGGACAACAGTAATAACTAGCGTGATGAAGATTGTTGAATACAATAAACTCCGCTGGTATGGACATTTACTGAGAAAGAATGAGGATGATGTAGTACGCCAGGCGTGGAAAGAACCTATCAAGGGTAAGACAAGTAGAGGACGACAACTAAAAAGATGGAAAGACGGATTGAGTGAAAGAATGGAGGAACTGGGCCTTAAAGAGCAAGATGCCCAGGACAAGCACAAATGGAGAAAAGGGATCATGGCCACCGACCCCCAAGTAGGGGATAAGGTGTAGGCAAAGAAGAAGAAGATTATATGATACCTATCCATAAAGATCACCAAAAGTTCCTTAAATTTAAGTTCAAAGGGAACTTATACCAATATACATGTTTACCTAATGGTCTGTCTAGTGCCCCTCGAATCTTCACAAAACTGCTTAAACCAGTTTACTCTACCCTGCGGGGTATGGGTCATTTGATTTCTGAATATATAGATGACTCGTATCTTCAAGGCGATACATACACAGTGTGCTCATAATATCACCGACACGTCCAACCTTATGACAGAATTAGGGTTCATAACACACCCAGACAAATCTGTCACCATTCCAACACAGGTGCTTGTGTTTTTGGCCTTTATCCTTAACTCTATAACAATGACTATTCCACCAACTCCACGCAAAATCCAGAAAACTATTGCTACCTGTTCCTGTTTGTTAAAAACCAGTAATCCAACTATACACCAAGTCGCTGAAGTCATTGGTATTTTGGTCTCTAATTTTCAGGGCACTACGTATGGGTCCCTGCATTACCGAGGATTACAAATGTGTAACATAGATGCATTGCGGAGGGCTCGAGGGGACTATAACTCTAAAATGATATTGTCACCAGACTCAAAAAAAGATTTGGTCTGGTGGATTGATAACATAGCTTAGTCAAACAAACCAGTCCAATGCAAAAATCCTGACATAGTTATCTTATCGGATGCATCCAGCCTAGGTTGGAAGGCTGTTAAAGGAACCCTTAAAACTGTGGGTAGATGGACAGATACAGAACAAACAGCACACATCAATGTTCAAGAACTTTAGGCAGCATTTTTTGCCTTGAAATCACTGTGTGGTCAAGACTCAAATTCCCATATTCAAATACAAATGGATAACTCCATTGCAGTAGCCTACCTTAATAACATGGGGGTATTAAATCCACAAAACTCAATGCCCCCACATTACAGATGTGGGAATGGTGCATCCAGCGTACTATTTGGATATCAGCGGTACATATTGAAGGCATAACCAATGTAGAGGCTGATAAGCAGTCACGTATATTCTCAGATAAGCATGAATGGATGTTACATAAGAAACATTTCCAGGCAATTTTAGATAAATACCCAATGCTCGAAATTGATCTATTTGCGAGCCGGCTGAATACCCAGCTGACAAAGTATGCAGCATGGCATCCTGACCCAGGCTGTGTGGCAGTGGATGCATTTACCATAAAATGGGGTATTACAGTGTTTTATGGGTTTCCACCATTTAGTCTTATCCCCGATGCATTCAGAAGATTATCCAGGACAAGGCAACCGGAATATTGATAGCACCTGTTTGGACAACCCAAACCTGGTTTCCACAACTTCTTCAGCTACTTTACCACCATCCATGGATTTTAAAACTGTCTCCAAGCCTGTTACAACACCCCAACAAAAAGGGACCACATCCACTACACAAATCACTGTGACTGATGGTTTGTCCTGTATCCGGAATTCTTTCCAAGCAGCAGAGCTTTCAACAGACATTACCAACATCATGTCATCTTGGAGAACTGGCACAAAGAAACAGTACATCACATACATTGCAAAATGGATGGACCTTTGTCGTGAAAGGGAGATTAATAAGTATACCGCAACACTAAACCAAGCCTTGTCATTTCTGATGACACTGTACAACCAAGGACTGAGTTATTCTACAATAAATACAGCCAGGTCTGCAATGTCAACTATTAATCTCCATACCAAACTGTCAAACATTTGGGACACATCACTTGGTGAAACGGTTTATGAAGGGAATCTTTGAAAAACGGAAACCGCAGCCAAAATATACACAGATCTGGGATGTATCAATAGTACTTAAGTGTCTGGCTACACTTAAGCCAAATTCATCGTTGTCGCTAAAGAACCTTACTCCTAAGTTAGTAATGTTAATGTTACTTGTCTCAGGCCAACGAGGACAGGCCATCCATAGCCTAAGTTTAAAGGGCATGACACTATCAGAAGCCTCCTGCCAATTTCAAATCTTAGAACACATGAAAACCAGTAAGCCAGGAACTTGCCCTATGGTCATTAATATTCATAAATATGATCCAGATGAATACGTTTGCCCTCTACTAACATTAAAGGAATACCTAGAACAAACTAAAGACCTGCAGGGCAATGTCGACCAACTGTTCATCAGTTACCAAAAGCCTCACAAGGCTGTCTCCCGTGACACAGTTTCTAGATGGGCTAAATTGGTTCTAGACACTGCCGGTATTGAGAATAATGTTTATGCACCACACAGCACCCGTGCAGCGTCAACATCTAAAGCTTACAGCAAAGCCGTGCCTATCGATGTCCTAATGAAGGCAGCAAGATGGAACGTGGTAGGTGGTGGGTTTGTGCCACCACCAAAATCTTTCCTTCTTTGCCGTAGTTCGGCTGGGAAATACATGGTGGAAATTTTCGGGGACTGTTAAAAGAATTTTTAATTTTTCTTAAATCGTAAAATATTTTTGTTATCGCCTGGACATTCAAGTCTACGTACTTGCTGCCAAAATTGAGCGTATGCACTTGACGTCATAGTCATCCTAGTTTCCGTGAGAAAAGAACTTTGATCATCTTTTTTTGCTAGTTACGCCAATATGGCTGCTATGTCCTTTGTTATTCAAGTAAATTTTCTTCAGCCCTTCTTACTCAATTCCTCCAGTAAGGCACATGAAACTAATATAAACGAGTCCCATTGTGGGTGCTACGAAAATCGTTTCTTAGACCGTTCATGGACTAAAATATAAAAAATTATACAGCATGCTGGTTGGCATGGCCATCAGTGTAGTGCCTTATAATCGGAAAAGGAACTCAACGCAGACCATTAACAGGGCCCAACAACATATATTCCAGAGGAAGTACACTCAAGTTGTAGGAATTAGGTTATCTCTCAGTAAAGATTCTTTTACGATGCTCAACTTGTTTTCTCAGTATAGAAAAAATATGCGAACGAACCGATCTGCTCGTGGGCAGTGGCATATTGAAGTGCATGGTGCAGTGGTTTCCCCTTACCTACCGTTTGAATGTCCTATTTATTATACCTATGTATATGTACTTATTATCACTGGTTAGGAAAAGTCTTCCTTTTAGCAAGAGTCACAAAAACCAATTTAGATAAATAGACTTTGAATTCTCGGGGCTTAGGTCCCTCACTTGACCAGTTGGCCTCCCGTAATCAACATAATTCAAAATCGTAGGTACAAGGCCCGTAGCATTCATGACTCCAAAACTTTCGTTAATCCGCCACTGGTCAAAACAAAGCCACGGAATTGACAAAATCGAACATTCTTCAAGAAGTTTGTCCGCCCACTTGTCTACTGGCAGGGTGTTAAATTTTACAGGTAAAAAATAGCAACAGTCAACTTAGCAATGATTTTCTGCTGTTGTTGTCTACTGGGCTGGTGTGGTATTGACGTTAACTCCTTAAGGGGCAAGGGCACACTTTATAATTTTACTTTGTTTAACGCCAGACGATTTTAGTCGTCAAGGTGATGAGCCCGGCCCTTAGAGAGTTAATATAAAGGCTCATGAGCTTGTAAATTTAACAGCTTTGGAAACATGCTCACTAAGTATACACACACACACACACACACACACACACACACACACACATATATATATATATTACACATATCGCATATTCCATAGCTCACCGCAATCATGAACAAGATAATATCAGCTGCAAGCAGTGTGGTATGAACCAATAGACAGACTAAGCATGTGTTTAGAGCAATAACAAAGAAGAGGAATCAAAAAAATTTGTAAACTGAGAAAGGTTTAGACGTCAATTACGTAGCGTATATGTAGCTTTTGTTTCATTTCAAAAGGTAAAAATAGCTTTACTAATTCGTATTTTTTTTGTTTTGTGTTACATGGGTAAAGGGGGTACCATAATTTTAACAGTGCTTGGGGTCTCTAAAGGTCTTAATCCGGCCCTGCCTACAAGCCTTCCTCATGGACATTTTGACAAGATTTACAAATTTTGAGGTAACTATTATCCGTGAACTGGGAGACTATCATAAGACCTGTTGTAATATATAATCAGCTAAGTTTTGGGGAAACACCATGAATATAAATTTACCTAAATATTTAAAAGTTGATGTGAAAGTTAGTGAAGGCCTTCATGAACCCGAGACATACACTACGACAGCATGCATAGATCATATTTAATCAAAGTGTATTAAAAGTAATACTAATGAATTCTACTTACTTTCATTTCACTGAATTAGCAAAGAACAGTTACTGAGTCCGGGTAAGACTAGTAGGATTAAAGGAACAAATTATTAAAGAGAATCTATAGAAACGCAATAATTTCAGGAAATTTTAAAAATCGATATCAAGTATTAAGCCAACTAAATGCCTTCCGAAGCTATCAGCCATTATTTTAGATTCTCAGATTCTCTAGTTTCTAATTTAAGCTTACGAGTAGCTATGTGATTCCTACATTTCAAAGATCTGAATTACCTTTAAAGAACTAGTCCTTAGATTTTGGGATCAATTGTTATGTGCTCGTTCCACGATGTCCAATGCAAACTTGTGCTTGAAATGACATAAGAAAGAAATAGTAAATGCAGGTGAATGTTTGTCTAAGAACAACAAAGTCCTTTTTAATATCGATTCAGTAGGCGTAGGAATATTGTTAGTTTTTCGGCTTCGGATATTGGTGTTCAATGCAGTTTGAATGAATGGGTGGAAACAAATGTGTTAGATGCGTCAATACTAAAAAGATGGTGATGTCATATTCAAATTCAATTAACTGCATGACTAAAATTTGAATTAAAACCATGCACGATGCGAATATATTCTTTTCACAAAAAATAGAGCAGAAATATTCAAAAACCTAGAGTCATTCGTACATTCTTTGTTCACTGAACACACAATTCAGGAACAAACAGCCCATATGATACCGGTTGGAGAAACTTAGATAAAATTTGATGACCAGCTGCACGCATAAAGTTTATAGACGGGTATTACTGCTTTATGAAACAAAATATTTCAACACCTAAATCAGAAAGTGTCAGTGAAGATCGTTTCGTCGTTGATGAAAAGTAGTGCAATTCAAATTCATTATGAAAACAGAGAACATGATAACATGTAATGAAACTGGATCCAATCAGCAATACTGACTTTTTGTTTCTTCCGAGCTGGCATGAGCAAACACTTTGCTCGAATCTGAAAGACTAAATTATTTTGAATTGATGTTCTTATACGTTGGTTATAATAAATCAAGTGAACGATAGCATTTGGTTGATTTCAAAGTTTCGGGAAAATTTAACTGTTGAAATAAAACCTTCGTTGTTGACTATCCACTTTTAAACCGACAAGGAATCGTGCTGGGCAAATCATTGCTAAATCTTGGTTAATATGCGACCGTATGCCATATAATTAAATTTATTATTATTATTATGATTATTTGACATAAATATGTTTTCAATTGGTATAATACCTAGCGTCTTGGGGGTAAAACTGTGGCAAGCAAGATTGGAAACTGAGATCATCTAATGAATTTGCCGCATTCAGACCTTAAGAGCCCTCCAAATGATAAAGTAAAATAGGATTATGATATAACTAGACTCGTTGCAGGTTATTTTATGTGGTAAGATTAATTGAAAGATAAGTTTAAAACCATTTACTGCTTTTTCTTCGGGTAAGACTAACTAATGAAAAGCATGACTAGCTAATGAAAAACCATTTGTTAAGGCCTTTCCTTTTCATATCAAAATCATCGACGTAATGTAGAGATGTTGTTTGGTCTGTGTACTTGCTTAATGGAGTAAATTTAATAATGTTGTTCATCGAAAGTTGAATGTATTAATGAAATAAGTTTTATTAGAAAGAAAAATAAAATCAAGAGATTTTGATGTTTATGCCCACTGGCAAGTTGAGGTAGCATTGACAGCAAAACTTCTCAGTGAACCTCTACTTTCTTCCTCATAAGTATGAATTTGGCTTCCTAATGTTGCCATTTACGTCGAAGTTTTATACCGGTCGAATTTTGCAGCCCAGATTTAAAAACCGCATCCTCCCAACCAAGACACTTATGTTATACATTAAAGCACAGGAAAGTGAGAAGGCTACATTAGACTTCAAGAAAAGCACCTGTGTACAGCACCGCTGATGACTCTAATCGCATCCGGAAATTTTGAAAGTCGACAGACGTTGATAATGAGTTGACGAATTTTTATAAATGAGGAAAAATATTTGAAACTTATTGCAGTGGGTCGTTGAATAATTTGAATCAGATAATCGAATGTTTCTCTAAAATCTTGTGTTCGTGTATTCAGAATTCAGGGTACAAAAAGTCTTAAAGTTATGAATATGAATTAATTAAGGAATATCTAAACGGATAGGTTACTCAAACAGGAAATTGTCTACGTATTGTTATTCAGACAAACTTTGCAGATCTAAATTTTTGGATCTGAAGTTGTCTTAGTTATCATTTCGCCTTTAATAAATTATAGAGTAAGTGATTTCAGTTTGCGAAAGTTTGCAATTCTATCTCAAAGAATGAAGAAAAATCATTTCATTCTTTTAGGTTTAGAGTCATCGACGGTTCCAGAGACAGTCGCAATTTTTATTCGGGGCATTTGGAGCACCAGACACACGCTTCTCCGTAGGGAAAAGAATTCTACGTGACCTGGAGCAGATGGTGAGTTCGCTTCACAACTTTTCCAATCAGCGAAAAGTTAGACAGAGCCTATGGCGCAACCAGGGGAGCAAGAGGCATGAACATCCAATAACACGCCTTTATTGCAGCCCCTCAAGCGAAATCAGATTGAAAATTCTTCCAAAACTTCAAAAAGTCAACCATGTATATCCCTAACATTAGTTTATATCCCAATCTAAAATAAAATGGAACAAAACATTCAGAAAAAAGCTAAACGAAACGAAATGGAATGAAACGAAATAAATAGATATTATGAATCCTTTTGAGTTGGTAAACTCAGACGATTTTGACATAAATTCGGTATATAATCTATGAAACTGATACGTTCAAAACTCATTAAAATTCACGAACAAAGACTCCAGTCAGAGCTCGTAAATCAGTATAACTTAATCGGCTTGCATGCAGTTATAGAACTAAGGTAAAGTAGTAGGTCATTCAACTCTCATTCTTTACATAAGACCACAAATAAGGTCAAGATACAAGAAAGTGTAATAGCCATCTTAGACACTATTCTTAAATGCACTAATAAGTAGAGCAAAGCTGAATGAAGGACTCAACTCAAAGTCTTCCTGAAACACGAACCCACATGGGTTCTCCGAAAAATTTTTTAACTCTTTTCTTTTGAAATTTTATTTCCTACGTTTTGAAGGATTTTTGATTTAATATTTAAACCTTAAAAGCTGGATTAACCAATCGATTTAAATTTTACTTCCCTTTCAACAATAGTACAAATGTGTTTTTAAGTTTTTGGCTTTCTTCTGGAGTCATGAGGGGACATGAAACAGGAGGGGAGAGCAGGTGAAAACATGAAGATAGAAGGTTTCTGGATACTATCCGCACTGCTAAACCAACATCTATCAACTGAGGTCGCAAGGATAACTGTTCAATGCCAGATGCATGCGCGATCAAGAAACTCATTCAAATGTCATCGATGGAGAATTACAGACGTAATAGATAGAACGTAGAAACGAAGTATAGAGTTAGATGAATCATGCCAAAGTGAAACAGTTTTACTACATCGCAGTGCCATCATCGGAGATTTTACAACGATTGCTAGTCAAGACGAGGCGGATAAGATCTGAAGGGAATATTCTTTTGAGATAAATCGCTGGCGGATTCAGTGGGGGCGGGTACTCGGGGTTGCAACCCCGTCTTTGGGAATACATTTGAACAAAAAAAATTGTATTTAATACCACTGGAGTTATTTTGAAAGCATGCGAATTTCCTCGATGTTTATACTTTAAATATTACTAAAATATATGTCTATTTCTAGCTATTGTATCGGGGGAGGAGATTAGATCCTTCTACCAGTGAAACTATTATGTGCTCAATTTTGAATGTTAGAAACACGTTCAAGTTAGGATTCATAATTTCGGAAATCAGGTCCGGGTTACTGCCTATAATTGCATGGCATATTTTAACCATTCACAATCGTGGACTAATTATCAGCAGTCAAAGGCTGCTTTGTCACAGATTGATTTAAAAGGATGAACTGAAACAACAATTGAAAATTACTTCGCTCAATTGCAATATAAAATGATGAAAAAGTATGTAGAAGTCACATTTTATTGTAAAACTGCCCTCATAATGCAGAAAATAGCATTTCAGAGCATTATAAACCAAAAATTTTCTTGGGTGCAAGCCCCCTGACTCCCCTAGAGATTTCTCGCACCATCAGCGCTTGCCTATGCCTTTTTTTAGAATCTCAGGCCAGGACAGGACATGGCCAGGACGACTATTAAATTTGTGTTGCAACCATGGACAAATCGCGCGGTGAGTAAATCAATAAAATTGAACGGTGCTGAAATGGAGAAGAGAGCTGGAACCTGAGGAAAGATGAAATTAAGAAAATCAAAACTTTTGAATATTTCGTTACCGAATGCTCCCGAGAGTTAGTTGGAAAGAACTAACTGAACTAACGAATCAGTCTCAAAACGTCAAGCTTAACAGCAATTACTAAATGTAACAAGGTGAAAACAAACATATTTCGGCCACATAATTAATGCTGGAAGTCTATCAGCGTCAATCCCAGGGCAGAGTGGCCCAAAAACTAACAGGGCAGCAAATGAGAAAACGGCTAGATGACATTACAGAATGGACGGGCCTGTCTGTTACGAAGTATGCCGCCATAGCTCATAACATGCATTGCTGGTGAGAGATCGTACACGTTGCATCCGCGATCGACGACCTTCAATAATGAGGATGATAATCATACTCATTCAGGGGCGTCGGAAGTAGGCGACAGGGAGGGTCTTACACTCCCAGTTTTTTTGGTGGAGGTGCCAGGCTATGTATGCCTCTCTACTTTTTAACTGGCTAGTAATATTAAACTACGAAATTATGATTGCCTAATGAGGTCGCTACTGAATTAAATGTTATTTTTCCTTAGAACTTTTAGAAAATCACAAATTTGATTTCCAACAACATTCAGGTTATCGTTTTGGCACTTGTATAATGAAAGCAACTGGCTATTGGGATTTTTAAGCCTTGGAGCACACTTCCAGACACTCCCATATAGAGTATGGGACCTCATCGCACACATCCCACCCCCACTTGCATTGACGTTCCGATGCCTTTGTACACATTGCCTTGATATGGGAACTTGTAATTCCGCGAAGCTCGGTATCCAGTTGTGACAATTTTTCTCTAAGAACTCACTAAACAAATGACTTTTTAAGCTCTTACATTTATTTTTAAACTTTTAAAGATTTATTTTTACGCATTTATTTTTCGTTTACTTTGGAAATAATTATTAAGAAAAAATTGAATATTTATAGTACAACACTACGCACTAACTGAGCCTCGAAAATGACCTTTTAGATTGTTGACTCATAGACTAAAACACAGCAAGTTATAGATTTGGAATCTGTTTTTGCGCGCGGCGAAAGTCCTCTGTTCGTTGAAAATATTATCAACAGCCGCTAACTTCTTGTACGCCAAATTACACACTTACTACCGGAGGATCGTTATCTCTGTTTGAGGGGAAAAAAATATCCAAAGTCTTAACTCCATGCACAGAATTTTTAAGAGAATTGACGTTACGTGACTTCTTAGTAAAGGGTCTTTTTTCCCCTATTGATACAAGTTCTAATCCAACCCAAACTCTGACCAGGATGCTAGTAGCTACGTCTGACATAACCCATACCCTGCCCCTGAATCAATGTTTGCTCAAAAGCCTTGATGTTGATTTTTGACGCTCCAACATCCACAAAGTGCGATGCCATCATGCAGTGTAATCTAAATTTTTCCCATGGCATCAGAGCGATTCCCATTGTTTGTCAAGCAGACCCGCCTAGAGAGGGGGGGGGGGGGCAACTGAGGCAGTTTGCCCCGGGCCCCAACCTCGATAGGGGCGACTGGCCCAAAGTGCAAGAGGGGCCCCGGGCACCAGTTCAAGAGAGGCTCCTTCAGCATATTGATAAATTTATTTTCTTACTTATTCAAATGAAAATCAAATAACTGAATAAGATTCGCTACATTTGTCGAATCGACACTGTTTATTTATTCATTGAACGCTGGGCCCTTACACTGAGCCAGGGCAGGACTAGTGAACTCAATTTCCATATCTGGAATGCTAACTCCCAGTCATTCGCACGGGCAAAAAGTGAAGCCAAGATGGCCGCGCATAGAGGGAAATTTTGGTCGTTAGTTCCAGTCCTCTTCGCGGTCTTGTACGTTAGTTCCAGTCCTTTACACGACTTTAATTTTCAAAGTTTTTGTTTGGTTCAACTTCGAAAACATTCATAACCATGGAAAAAGTGCACTGACGAAATATTACTGAACCAGTTTTGCATATTCGAGTGTTTAAAAGGATTCGTTATTGCCGTGTGGCCTAAGAACTGTCCTAAATTGTCTATAGGTAGTAAACTGACGGTAACAAAAGGACGTGCACTTAGTACTTTCCTCAAGTAATTTTTCAGGACCGTTTTATCAGGTTTCTCATCAGTTTGGTAGTTTATTTTCGTGAAAATATATAACCTGTAACTCGGTTTGGCTTTGTCGAAACATATCTGAAATTCTTAAACTTGTTTCTATCTTTTGAAGACATGTCTTGTGTGTATTTTTAGTAAGGAATATTTTCAGAAAAAGTAAAAAGTCGCGTGGGAAACTAAAACTGACAAAAAAGCCCGCGTAGAGGACTGAAACTGACGTCCAAATTTGGCCTCCATGGGCGGCCATCTTGGCTTCACTTTTCATTGGCCAGTTAGCATTCCAGATATGGAAATTGAGTTCACTGGGCAGGACACGCATGTCTTCACGTGAATAGTTATCTTCAGACTCTCCAGTAAAGAACTGGGTGAAAATGTTATTGTCAAGCACAATATCGACCAAAATAATTTTGCCCTGGGCCCCACCCAGACTCTGGGCGGGCCTGTTGTCAAGGTCACATGAGCATTTTGTGACTTGGGAAACTGCCATAGATACGAATGTTTATCCCTGGTTATCCTTGATGATCCTATCACAACTATTGTTCAAGACCAAGATGGCGGACCAGTTGAATGCAGCAGCATGTACAAAGGTATTGAACGACTTACTCTTGGCGAATTCTTAATTGGTGATCAGATGTTCGGTGTGTTTTATGTTTAGTTTAAATACTAGATAATGCAATTTTTATCATGCAATATGTCTAATTTTGCTACATTATTTTAGGAGAAAGAAGAGACGAACAGCTCGGAAGAGGTATCCAATGCGCTTAGGCACCTTTTTTGAGGATAATGATAGAGGATCTGTGTGTATACGGTCATCATTATGAGAAGAAAGCTACTGTAATAGATGTTTTTGAGTCGTGTTAGTTTTTGAGCCCACAAGAAGTGCTGAATAGATTTTATTTGACATTGAATTTCAACCACTGCCTGGAGGCTTAATCCCCACCTGAAGCTTTGGTTGTTGGAAAAAAGTTCCTGTTGGTTTTTCATAGTTGAAGTCACACTTTATTTATTTCATTATTTTTAATTATATTATTACCAATTTCCAAATATTTCAGTGGTACAGTATATTGTCTAATAGATATTTCTTGTCAGACAAGTCAACATGAATTAAATATTATACCTGTACACATACCAGTAAGCACTTACTTCTACATACATGCATTTACAGGGAGCTGATGAAAGTGAAGAGGAGGAAGAAGGTGAGGATGAGGAAGAAATGGAACCAGTATTAAAATATGAAAGGATTGGTAATGCCATATCAGGAATCTTTGCAAAAGATGCTGCAAGCTGTATGGCTGTTCATTCTAAGGTATTTTCATTTTGTATTTACTGTAAACAGTAACCTCTTGGATCATGCCATAGTAATTAAATAAATTTACAACTTACTATACATATATCAATACATTTATCTGATTTGTTAAACCTCTGATGTTGCCCTATACTCAACAGAGTCATCTGGCATCCATAATGAACCAGTTGTTGCAAAGGTAATTAGTGATACTAGTACAATCAGTGACTAAATGTATAAGTCCAAGTTTCATTTTGAACAAAACACTATCTTAAATTCAAACTTTTCTAAATATATACAATGTTCATTTGAATAAAACTCTAGCTTCCTGGTAATTTTTCCAGTCTTTAAAAGTTATTGATTACCTTATCCAGAAAACTTAAAAATACCTGTATGTGCAAAAATATAAAAATTGCACCAAGCACAATATCTATTGTATACAAGCTTATTAGGTGGTTTAAATTTGTTTGATTTGCTTGGTAGCCTGTCAGTGGTATTAAGTTTGCATTTAGTCTGCACATACAATACTTTTATAACATGATATTAGGTATATTTCTCCTCTTAATATGCACACTCTCAAGCTGAGTGAATAGCTTGAGAGTGTGCATATTAAGAATATAATTACCAAGCTACCACAATCACATCTTATATTTCTCTTGTTTGTGTTCCTTACTTCCTTTCAAAATTTCATTGAGGTCAGGTCAGTCAGAATAATATCAACTTTTATTTGCTTGAGAACTTTAGTGATTGTGCACCATGATAATTTGTCAAGTTTTAAGACAATTCTCATAGCCCACATGATAATGTTGCAAAACAAAGCTAGAGCTTTCTTATAAGCAAATTTAATTTGTATGGAAAAACTCTGGTTTTCTCTGATTGAATTGGGTGTTGTGGTGAAAAGTTGGTGGTTTGGATCAGATCATATTCAGATAGAAAAATTTGGCAAACCTTATTGGAGTGGATAAAGTGGAGCCAATGGATCTACTGCACATGCTTAGTGCTTACAGGGTATAATTCAAATGGGAGTCATCTTAACATTTTAAATGCATGTATTTCATTGATCACTGATCACTGGTGATTGATGACTTCACTCTCTGGTTTTTAGTGTTTAATTTTGTGAGAAAAAGCCAATCAACACTTCTTGTTCTTAAATAGGCTTATGAATTTGTTTGCTGAAAAACCTACAAGTTTTCATGGGATAAATTGAAATAAATCAGAAATTTAAGAGATATCCTGCATCTTTTGTAGTATTCACAAGAGACGTTCATATGACACTAAGATATAGAAGTCTGTTGAGGCATCCCTCCATCTAAATTAGGCTCCACTTCAAAGCTGTGGCTGACTTAATGGTTAACATGTAAATTCCAAGTGATACTCAATCTGCCCATGACTTCAAAGAACCAAGAAGTTGGAATAATGCCATATTTTGGTGTTGTTATTCAGGTGGTCACATCAAGGAGCTGACAGAGACCCAACTCTTATTGTAGCTAGGTCAAAATGTTTTTTAAAAATTTTAGACTGGCATATGAGAGATAAGCTGAAAGGTCTCTTGCTTACATGTAGGCTATGTTCGGCATTTTGGTTTTGATCCCAATTCTTGCAGTAGGGGAAGGTCTACATGTATGTCAAATTTTCAAAAAAATATCCACAAACCAATTTGAAAGTAGTTTTATGGATGTTGTAAAGGTCAGTAATTGTACTGTACATTATAGTTACATGTACAGTAATTTAGCACAAAAATCCTGTTCAGTAACACATAATATAGCATAGCAGTAACACAGCATAGCACTGGACTTCAGCACTTTAAAAATATCCCATGACTCTCACAGCTAGACAAGATGCATATAAATGGCTGAGTGAAAAAAAGGCTGGTTTTCTCAATAGCTTAATGCCAAAATGGTATAACTCCCCCCTGCTCAACAGACAACTAGGTACTTCAATGTTGTTGACTTCAAATTTTCAACTTGACTTGTTGTAAACAAAATCTCATCATCTGTACAAATCAACCACACAAATTGCATATCAGTATAAGTTGCATGATGGGTAATTCCATATAAAAGTGGGACAGCCATGACACCCACCCTCTCAGATTTTCTTGAAATTTACACCATTTATACATACTATTGAGACTAGCAAAAGTGCAAAATTTCAGCCCATAACTCCAAACGGTTTGAAAGATATGACGTTTTGAAATTTGGGCCAAAATACCCTAATTTGCACCTATGTCGGCCAGTTTTGGATTTTTGCGTTTTACAAATCATTCAATATTTCAGGTCCAGATTGTCCAAAAAGGCTGAAAATTGGTACCTGAGTATTTTTGAGGGTGTTGAATCCAAAAATGAGAAGAAAACAGACTATTTCTAAAGTTAAAGAGGTGATTTTTTTAATTTAAAATTGACGCAGCTAATTAATTGGTCTCGTTACCAAGGTGAACTTCTGATGGGATTGCCAAAGGTGCCCAACTCAGACAGTTTGCAAACTTTCTGGGGATAAACTAGACATAATAGACTACTTGTGTGTAGAAAATCTTTTTGGCATCTCAAAGACATCACAAGTTATAGTTGTTTACATTTGGACATATTCTTGCAGTATAATGAGTGCCAATTCTGCACTTGCTAGCTGTACACACTCTTTTTAATGGTTAGAACAGCAGTATAAGTTGCTATGTTTAACATCTGTACAGTTTTTAACTTTAAAGAAACTTTGAAGAACCATCTCAACCTATCTGTTGATAAGTTTTCCAAGAAAATGGAAGTCATGAGAATATTAACTTGAATTAAGTCTTAAGCTAAAAAACTTTTTATGTGCAGGAATGCCTTAGATTTATTTTATGCTTGTAAATTCTCTTATCAGAATGAGATTTGAAATATATTGTGAAGCACAGAACTGTCTTTGTCTCTGGTTGGGAAAATCTGTGAAGTATCTTGTTGAAGGAAGTTAATTTGTACCATCTTAGACCTTAAAAAGTATGGAAAAATTCTCACTAAAAGACTATTTTTAGAATTGAGTTTGAAGAAAGTTGCAATGGATTGTCTTCTTTGTGTGAGAAAACTCTCATCTTAAACATTCATTTAGAATGTCAAGTTCAAGCAGTTTCTAATACATTGTCTTCTTTTTAAGAGAAAACTTATTCAAAGTCTATTCAGGATGTAACTTTGAAGAAGATCTCATAATGTCTTGTCTTCAGTATATTTGATTTAGTTCTTATGAAATGCAGTGCTGGTTAAAACATGACTTTCATGGTAGGAGAATAAACTTTTCAAAATATAGTGTTTTGTCTTCTCATTTTTGGATTCAACACCCTCAAAAATACTCAGGTACCAATTTTCAGCCTTTTTGGACAATCTGGACCTGAAATATTGAATGATTTGTAAAACGCAAAAATCCAAAACTGGCCGACATAGGTGCAAATTAGGGTATTTTGGCCCAAATTTCAAAACGTCATATCTTTCGAACCGTTTGGAGTTATGGGCTGAAATTTTGCACTTTTGCTAGTCTCAATAGTATGTATAAATGGTGTAAATTTCAAGAAAATCTGAGAGGGTGGGTGTCATGGCTGTCCCACTTTTATATGGAATTACCCTGATGGAGGAAACAAATTTGTTCAGAAATAATTAATGGTCAACATGGAATCATAAAAATTTGACAAATTCCAATGGCTCAAACCATTGTAAGGTTTGTGATGAAACCAGAATGAGACGAAAAGAAAAAGCTGACTGCCACAAGCTTGTGACACTCACATGTATTTTGCAGTCAAAAAAAGTCCAGTTAAAAGTTTTACCCAAAACTCATTAAAATATCAAGATTCATTATAAAACATGCAAAATGGTTTGAAAAATATTTCAATATTACACTTCAGTGGATCTCTCCAATTTTTGAAATGTGCAGTTATATGTCATTGAAAGTATTTTGGTATAATTTTCAGAAGCATTTTCCTTCGTTTACAATATCATATTTCAAACATGTAAATTGTTGTTATATGCTTCATCATCATGATGCATATTATGGAATTTTTATTCAAAACTGCAGAAATGATGAGTTTACTTAAAAACAATGCATGTGCAGTTTTACCTAACCTGTTCCTGATTTAAAACGTTAAAAAACATGCCGCAAAAATTCCTAGTACTTAATTTTTGGTCATTTTATAGTCTTCATCATAGTGAATTAAAAATTTATCACAAAAATCTTGCTTTACGTAACCAAATAATGCTAGGTTTTTGAACTTCAAGTCTCTGTTATAGTCATAACTGTGGTATGGTCACAGTCTGTACCTCAAATTTGGTTGAGTAAGAAAGCAGTAATGGTAGTTTAAGCTGGTAAGGAAATATTCAGGATTTCAACCAACTGTTTCCAGGATGGGAAAGAACAGTAATTGAAAACAAACTTACAAAATTCAGTTTTGCTGAGTTGGTGGAAAATATAGTCATTAGAATTTGCAAAATTTGACAGGATTTTTGTTTATGTTGCACTTCATTTGGTCAAAACTTGAAATACTTAGAGAGAGGAATTCCACCATGTTTTCTGTTTCTTTATAAATACTGTATGAAACATTTTCTTGAAAATAGTTTAAAATTTTCGTTTGCTTGTAAACATTATCAATTAAAATGGCATTAAAAGAAGGCATTTGCTTACTGTAAAATTGCTAGATCTCAAGAATGAAGAGCTAGTTATAATACCAGATTTTCTTCTAGCTTGGGAAACTGAATGTTTGATCTTGTTTTTAATTACTGTTCTTGCCATGGAAACAGTGAGAATCCTTAATGTTGCCTTGATGACTATCATGACTTCCTACTCTTCTTAATTTGGAGTTACAAATTACATGTACTTAGTGTACAATTATTGCAGAGTTTCATATTATTAGGGGAGTCAATGGTGCAAAATGCTAGGTTCAGTTGCCTTAAACTGATTTCAGTTTGATACTAAATACAAATAACAATGTACAGTAAGTAAAGGGAAATGGAAATGTTCGTTTACTGAGTTTCTCTTCTACACTATATAATTGATTTCTTATCCTAAAATTTTGATGTAATTTTGTCATTTCTCCATGATTTTTGATTGCTAACTCATGCTTGGCTCTTATGCCTGTTTTGTGTTCAGTCCTGATGGCAACAATCTGAACATGATTATGTACTGTATAATGTGAATTATAATACATGTATTTGTGGTTGCTAGACTATTTTAAATGCATTATTTTCATGATTATGTGACTAAGAGAATTTTCATGTTGTCACAAAAACTTTGACATTTAGAACATGGAAAGCTGTTAGTTACATGATGTACATGCACATGTAAATATGGCCAAACTCCTAGTAAGTGGGCACCCTCAGAAAAAAGTCAAGTGGCCACTAAATAGGTGGCTAGCAGTTAACATGAGTTCAGCACAAAAAATAGTTTATCTGTAGTAAAGTCTCTTATTTGAGTGCTATGCTTTAGTGCATTATGTGCAAACAATCACCACAAAAAGGACTACTGCAAATACAAATACCACTACAAATGTTAAGAAAAACAGAAGCAGAAACAGCAAGTTAACTAATGATCCATTTTTAAGGGACCTAGAAATGTCCTTCAATTGAAATATTCCCGTATGCCGGTTGAGTTCTGCTGTTGAGTGGTCAGAAAGAAAGTCACACTAAGGAAATCCTACAAACATCCTAACTTGCTAACCGACGTGTGGACAAATGTCAAGTGATCAGACATGTTCTGAATCTAATGGCTTTAGTAAAGTTGTCACATGTACAGTAAAGAGAGGGGCAGGCTATGAACTAGCTAATCAGCTACAAATTGTTTTTTTGTTTTGTTTTGTTTTTTTATCTAAGGATTATCACTTTGAAGTGATTGCCATTAATAAAAACAAATAAAAAAAGTAACACTTGATGTTCCCTGGCTGCTTAATAGGATTTAAAAAACAAATTTAAAATACAGTGGAACCTCTACTAACGGACACTCTATACAGCGGACACCTCCAAACAACGGGCTGTAAGTCCAGATCCTGATTTTATTTTCTTTCAATCCTTATAATGAAAACCTCTATACAACGGACACCTCCAAACAACGGACAACGGACACATTTGTTAGGTCGAACTGAAAATATGTAATTAAAATTATCTCCATATAACGGACAGTCAGAGCAAAATTCCTTATAAAAAGAAGGAACGGATTGTTCAGCTGGAAGATTAACTCAGCCCAAACGATCCAATGTTTACATACACTGTATAACATCATTTGTCCATTGCTTGTCTGGCTTTTCGTTTCCTGCTGCTTTTCCTCATAAACATATTTCTTGAGATAGCTTCTTCGTGTTCTACTTTACGTTTCAACCATTCAATGGAAAAGCTGTCTCCGGAAAACTTGTATCTGCATGGTACTTCAAGACCCAACCCCGCGCCACGGTTTACTTTTGTGCCTGTAACCTCTGTTGTTGCTTTGTTTGTGCTTTTCTTTAAAAAGCGTGAAACACTTGGACAAATATAGTGGCACATGCCCAAGAATACACGAGCTATGATCGCTGTTTACTGCAAATGCCTCTGAATCCCTTATATTGTTGGGTTCTCGACAACAAGTTAGTATTTCTCCAATCACAGATGTCCAAACATCCTACAAGCGTGATAACCCTTGATATACGAGTTAAGCACAAGTAAGTTACTTTCTTCCGACAGTTAGCAAGCCATACTTTGACGTCTTTGAACAATGTTTGGATGTTTCCTACGTGACTGAAACGAGTGGCATTCAAGGTTTCCCACGCTCTCAAATCTATTTTTATCTTCAGTTTGTTTTGGTTCTGAACGTATTATGCAAAAAACAAGTTTATCCAGCAAAATGGCTTCAAGTCAAAAACGAAAGTTTCTAACACTCGAAGAGAAAGTCCAGCTGATAAGATACAAGGATGAAAACAATGCTGCTGGTGTCCAGTAAATTGCCGAAATGTTCGGCATTGGAAAAACACAAGCTTCGTGTATTTTGAAAAGTAAAGAACAAGTGATGCAGTTATGGAAGTCAAACAGCTGCGTTGACATGAGGAGAAAGAAAAGGCCTGCTAAATTCGAACAGAGAAAACAAGGCTGTCTTTGACTGGTTTTGTACGTCTCTAGGTTCGAACATACCAATCAGTGGTTCAATGATCGAAGAAGAGGCTAAGGAAATAGCCAACCAATTACAAATTGACGATTTTAAGGCATCAAATGGATGGTTACAGAAGTGAAAAAACTATTATAACGTTGTCAATTTTACCATATCTGGAGAAGAAAGCGACGTCAATGAAGAAACTGTTAACTCTTGTGCTGAACGTCTGCGAGAACTGACGAGGGGATACGAATTGAAAGATATATGGAATTTAGATGAAACTGCTTTCTTTTAGAAAGCTTTACCTCATAAATCATTATCCCGCAAAGGAGAGAGATGCAAGGGAGGAAAGAAATCTAAACAGAGGTCGACAGCATTAATCATCGTTAATGCTGCTGGTGAAAAGGAGAAGCCCTGTCATAACTGGAGAAAGTGCTTCGCCGAGATGTTTCAAAAGTTTGAAAGATAAAACCCGCCCTTGTCGGGCCTACAATTTCAACAATAAAAAAGCTTGGATGGATTCAGAGCTAATGCAATTGATCTTGCGACGACTAAATAGGCGATTTGTTGCTGAAAAGTGAAGTATTCTTAATTTCATGTACAACGCCCTGTGCCACCCTCCAGACCTTGTAGGAATGTTTTCTAACATTAAAGTGTCCCTTCTGCCAAAGAATACGACCTCCCGCTTACTACCATTCGATGCCGGGATAATAAAAAACTTTAAAGTCTGCTATCGCCGCTTTTTGTTACGACACGTACTTGCTCGCATTAACGAGTCTACAACTGCAACAGATGTAATGAAGTCCATTGATTTATTACTCGCTATCAAGTGGGCTGTAAAAGCGTGGAATTGTGTTAAGCAAAAGACGATCCAGAACTGTTTTGGTCTGTGTGGTTTCTCGGTACAAACGCTACAGCAGCAGGACGATGATGACGATCCATTTAATGAGCTGAATGACCTAGTTCATGAAGTCGAACCGACTTGTACAGCAGAAGAATGTCTTAGAGCAGACGATAATGTTCCAACGATGCAATTGCCTGTAGACATCACAAACCCCACGTGGAGAGAAGATCTTAGAGAGAATATTTTAGCGTCAGTTACAAAAGATGACTAAGAATCTGAGGGAGAAAGTTCAGATAAAGTGGTCGATGATCTTGACCCAACACCTGTGGAACCTCGAGTCTCAACCTTCGGGCAAGCACTCCAGGTGGTTGATGATTTGCGTGATTTTGCAAAGTCTGGGGTTGAAGAAGAGCTGTTCGGTGCCGTGTTAGATGTGGAAATCAAAATTGAAAAATTGCGAGAAAGAAAGAGGAAGTAGAAAACTATTACATCCTTCTTTGAACCGATAGTTTGATGAAATTTCGCTTCCCTGTTTAAATTCTCAAAATTTGGTTGTTTAAGTATGGTTTAATTTTCAGTTATTTTCAATGATTAACAAAGAAAGTAAAAATAAATATCTATCAGTCATACTCGATTTCCTTTCTTCTTTGTTTCATGTTAAGTACATACACCTTTTGTGTACCAAGAACAGATGAAATATAAGGTAAACCTCTGGACAGCGGACACCTCCAAACAACGGACATGTACCTTTGGTCCCACAGTGTCCGTTATATGGAGGTTCCACTGTAACTCAATGGGACATCACAAAGCTGCTGTGGTTGCCTAAGAGAGGTGGTTGTTTATTAGAGGATCACTTTCAAGTAAATTAATAACAGAATATTAAGGACTTTAATTAATGTAGAGTAGTAGAGCATTGCTGCAAAACAGTGGGCTGCTTAGTAGGAGTTTGGCTGTAGTATATCCTTAAACATAATTTTGCTTCAAAATGGGTTGGGATTGTATAGAAGAGATTCAGAGACCCTGTGGAAAAGGTGAACTGACCCAGTTCATTGCCATGTCAGTATTTTGTGGTTTTGTTCAAATGCTAAAATTAACTACGGCTACCTGTATTTTCTTTAATCCAAAGCCATATGTTGGCTGAACATTTGACCAAGCTGGCATTGAAGAAAGTTACTTCAAGGGTTTTGTGCATTGTATTGTGCAGTGTATATTGTTTTTAATATTTTTTATTTGTTATAAGTTCTTCTCTCTAATTTTATAATTATTTTATATTTTCCTTCATATTGTAGTTCTTGGCACTTGGTACACATTATGGTGTGGTTCATGTACTTGACCATCAAGGAAACAATATCAGGAGCAAAGAGTTTCCTTCAGTATGTTATGGCTTTTAATTAATTCTTAAATTTTAAAAACAGATATTTCTTGATTTGTCTGGCAGAAGCAAATTTTTAATTTTTTTTATTTGTTTATCATTAATTAAATTAATTAATTAAAGTAAATGTATTTTTTTGTGGTACATAATATTATATAGTGCATTCTAGGGTTTGAATTATTGAAAAACAGTTTATTGCATTTTTGTTTTTTTATTTTTTTATTTTTTTATAACTTTAAAGTTATTCTTCATTTACAAAAAATAAGCAGAAATATTTTGTTGGATACAGGTGTGCTTCCAAAACATTCTAGTAAGCAATAGAAGTTTTGGAAGTATTGGCCACGATTTAGTAAGGAAATACCATGGGAAGGTTTCCTTTGCAGTTTCCAATTTAGCAGTGGTAAATTGGCAATGAGCAGAATTTCAAATATGTTGAGGATATTTTGACATTCCTGTGAGGTATTATGATCTATAAGCCTTTTCCTGCGTTTTCCTGTATTGTTACAGTATTTGCACTTGCTTCCTTCGACATGTTTATGGGCCCAAATAATTGCCCGAAAAAAACTTTGTATACCAAACAAATTTGACAGCATCAACAATAATTCCACAAAGAAATATGGCAAATTCCTGATACTAATATGCTCAGTACTCGATAACATCATGATCACATAATATATCACCACTCGGCAATCGAGATACCAGGCGGAAATCGAAGTCTAGTAATAAAGATTATTGCCCAGCAAATAATTTTGAAGAAGCCCATATCTCAAATAAACATATCAGGATACTTTGAAAGATACTTTAATGAGGAACTAACGTTTCGTCACTTTACAAGCAACATCATCAGAGTGTCTATATACATGAAAATTTTCGGCTTAAATAACCTACACGATTACAAAAATAGAGGTGAGAAAAGGAGAGAATGATGAATGAGGTGTCATAACAGGGATTAAGGTGGAGGAGAAAAGAAAAGAAAAAACAAATTAAAATAACATGAGAGGAAATGACCTTATATTTACGTTGAGAGAGGGATTTATTTTTGCGATTAACAGACTTTCTCGAATGAGAGTATCTAATTCTGAACGGCCACTAGCTAAAACTGAAAAATCATCGAAAGGAATCGGGTGTCCAGTTTCTCTTTTATGTGCTAAAATGTTAGACAAAGAAGAGGGGTGAGAGATCTCATTTCCTGTGTATGCCGAAATGTCCATGTGTTCACAGATCCTGATGTGTAAGTTTCGGGTTGTTTCACCCAAATACAACGCGGAGCAGCGTTGGTACGTAAATTTATAAGTGACATTGGATCTTAGGTGCATAGGAATTCGGTCTTTGAAACGGAAAAAGTGTGAAAAACGGCAAACTGGTCGAAATATTACTCGGAGGTCAATGTGTGGGTGGGCCGATGATATCAACTTCAAAAGCTGTTGGCCAATTTTGAGACCGTGACTACCAGTAAAAGGCAGTGCAATGGATAACTGCAATTTAGGTGCTGTGAGAGGTTTAATTGGTGTGTCGGAAACTTTATTTAAAAACGAGCAAATACAATAGTCTATAAACCGTTGCGGATAACCATTTTGAAGTAACAGGCTCTTAAATTTTGCAAGTTCTTCTTGAAAAATTGAATACGACGAACATATATTTAAATATCGAAATAAAATAGTGTAGATTAGACCTTTCTTGTAAATGACAGGCAAGAAACTCTCGAAATTTGTGAAAAGGCCGGTAAATGTTGGTTTTCGATAAACAGAGGTGATAAATGAGCCATTAGACCGAGAAATAGTGATGTCAAGAAAGGGTAGCGTTTTGTTGGACTCCACCTCACAGGTGAAGTTAATGTTGGGATGCTGTGAGTTTAAATAATTTAGAAAAGGTTCGATGTGCTCATGATATTTAAGTAAAATAAATCTCATGAGCACTATTTTAATATGGGATGTACAGTACAGTAAAGTTAGGCTTACCTTAACTCACTCACCAAGGATTCATGATGTGGGGCGTGAAGTGGGTGAGATGGAAGCTTCCCTCTACAAAGCAATTTAGCTTCCACCAAGATTATAAGAAACTTTAAGGCTCTCAGATGTCATTAATTGATGAACTGACAATATATATGTGGACCAATAAAAAGTGATCATTCCTAAGCTACAGTAATGTGCATTATAGGAGTACTGTGAAGTTAAGGTAAGCCCAGTAATATGTAGAATGGCAAACATGCATTCATGTATGTCTACTACTCTTCCACCTGTTTAGAGTTCAGCTATGCATCAAATTTTTGTTTTATTAGTTAGCCTAATCAAAAACAATTCTGCAATGAACACTAACGTTGACTGTTACAGTACCACTCTCAAATTTAATACATGACTGCAGAAAATATTAACATTACAACTGTCAAAAATTTTGCATTTTCAGGTGGCAGGATGCCTAATACAAAATTATAGGTGCACTAGCAAGCGTTAAGAAACCTTTCAAAAATATACTGTAAACGTGGATAAAACCCAGTTGATAATGAGGACTGTGGTGTACAGTGGTATACTGAGGATCAGATTTCTGGTGCTTTTTAGCGCATGTGTAGTCTGATAGAATATGTAAACAGTTATGACCTAACGTTTTTAACCTCTTTACCTGTGGAGTTGACCCCAAAGTGGAAGGCACTACATAGCAGTCGGAAATAGCTGTGGCATTGGCTGGCCAATTCTATAATCTAATCGGCAAATTTCAAAAATCAATTCATCTGCAGGTGTAATTTACAGTAGTTGAGAACTACAGTACACTTGAAATATTTTGAATGAGGTTTTGATACAGTGTAGATGTACCGTTATGGTGAATTGTGGTTGTAGTGGCTTTTATGACAAATGTACTACATGAATAAATTTGTACAATGTTTAATACTTCTTGTTCATTATTCAAGTCAACAAAGTAAGCAATCACAAATGAACTAAGACTGCATCAATTACTATTTTAGCATGATCAAAAATTTGAGTGTCGGGTGAGTGCCCGAGACCTTGGCACTTTTTCCCTGACCTTCCACCGTGAAGACTGAATACCATAGGAACGATGTTGGAGTAAAATTTACGTAACGTGTATTTTGCAATCCGTTACCAAACGCATGCGTCCGCTTCTGAAGCTTTTATTTGTTTCTGTTAACTGAACATTTGCGCTACGTATGAAAATTGCCCATTTCAGACTATTTTATGGAAAAGGTTCTTCATCATTTTAACCGTAGTACCTTGTCTCGGACACTAAGGATATTCAGACACTTGCCTAGTGTCTGAATATCCTTAGATATAAAAGAAGCAATTCACAGAGTAACATCACATGGGTAAATAAAATGGATAAACTAAAAAGCAGGAAGGATCATCGCCTTTGACCGACAGGACTGGGGAAGACCCAAATATTTGTCACTATTTTTCAAACGCGGATATCAAAATTACGAACTAGTAAATTCAGGTTAATTTGCAATGTTATCAGTGACATTTGTGGGTTACCGATCTTCTTTTCTCAGTGGTCTTCTTGACACCAGGAAACATATTTTCAGCTATTCGGACAACAGTGTCCCCGCCTTTTCAATGCTTGGTACTCACGCATGCGAGTTGCGTTGGGTAGCGATGTAGTATTTTCCGTTTATAACCGACAATGTTTATAACAGTCATATTCAATTCATGATCGCAAGTTTAAATGGAATTATAGTAGTAGCTGGATATGTAGCAGAATGTTTTTTCTCCTTTCCAGCACACTACGACAGTAAACGAAATCAGCATTGACAATAATGGTGACTACATTGCAAGTTGTTCTGATGATGGAAGAGTAAGTTGCCAATCTGAAACTGTGTTTTGCTTTTTTCGACTGGACTTTCATTAAAAGATATTTCGATTTAAAGTATGAGAATAAGGTGCCGGACACGGACATTCCAAAAGACAATATCTGATCTATCAAAGTTGACGTACAGCACAAATTTTCACTTTACTGAGTTCTTTTCGTTTGTTCATAGTAGATCAGTTTCATGTCACATCGCAATCACATTGCAAGTTGTGGGTTACCTCAAAACAGGAAAAAACACGTTGCCGCTTTGCGTGCAGGTTGTACCTGTTGTGGTGCTAGAAAATGAAAATGCTATTTCTTGGAATCAAATGTAGATAGAAAAGTGTAATAATTTCTTAACATAGGGCTGTATGATCTCATATTCAAACGCCTTTCGTGTTTGTTTATGCAGTGGTCCCCATAATGAATCAAATGAACCAATTATGATAATTGAACCACAACATGTGTCTTGCACGGGAACTCCGTTAGTCCTCAGAGTAGGAATTACGCGAGATATGGCTGGAGATTCCAGTTAACAACTAAAATATGTAGAGCGGCGTCCGATTAATTAGTAGATCAATCAATACTTTCCGTGCAATCGATTATTACTGACAATAAACGGACTGTTCCAACAATGCTACTTCAGGTCCCAAGTTGATTCATTTTGTAGTTGTAGTTGATTGGAAATGTGAGACAACCTTTAGATCTATGCATTTCCTTACGAGCCAGTTTGCTTCCAGCTTTAATTGATCATTGACACTGACGATTAATCAGTTATGTATACAACCCTATCAGCGCAGCTTAAACAATGTGCGAAGTGTTGGCGCATGTAGCCCTGAAAACAGATGGGCTGTTTTATCAAAAATAAGAACTAGTACCTGGGTACCGTCTTCCGATGGAATCTCCAATCACACTACAGTCTGGTATAAAAATTTCCATGCTTCTCTTATGTTCGATTTAGTTGTATCGGTTGCACTTGCTGTACTAGTTACGAAAAGAAATTTTTTTGTAGGTTGCTATCAATGGCTTATACAGTTCAGAAAATAATGTTCAGCAAAGCTTCGATAACCCTGTAAAAGTAAGGATATAATAAAAATTAAAAATTAAAGTATTATATTGTCAGTATAATTGTGATCGTCATTTTTATTATCGTTAGCATTATCTTTTCAATTTGTTTTGATTGGTCCAAAAATACATTGCGATAGACAGACCTGGACTAATCTATGGTTTGTAATCAATCTTTTCTGATTCATAAGACAGAAGTATTGCGCCCGTGTTCGAGGAAAATGATAATGGAAGTTAACGAGATTCTTGCAATCCGTTGAGCTCTGTATGTGCGAGAATCGTAAATAAAACGTGAATAGTGAAGCTTAACGTGGCTGACATTGTCGGATTGCATATCACGTGGAAAACTGACCCCACGAGGAAACCAAACGGAAGTAAAAACAAAAATACGCGGAGTTAACCAACAAATGGCGTTGGTCTAGTCCTAGCCACTGGACTCTATCATGACCTGAAGTCTAACTCGAGCCTGTCACTGGACCAGAGTGAAGCCAAAAATGGCATATGCAGGTCTTTGAACGACATTTCCGCTTCTTGCCTGTGGTTTTAGATGCCAGTTTCAGTCCCCGTACACGGTCACCTTAGATGTCCGTTTAAGTCTTCCACACGGCATTTAGTCTTTTTGGTTGACAAAATTTTTATATTGAATAAAACACCCCCAAAGAGAAACGTTTAATGAAAACAAGTCATTTTATAAACCTCAAACGTTTTGGGAACCCTTAACGGATGTATTTCGAAGAAAACTAATGCCAAAACTAAGAAAAAGTAGCGAACATATATTTGAAAAAATTGAAGATGTGCGGTCAGGATTATTCATGATAACAACTAAAGCGTTCTCTGACCAAAATATTTTATTGATACGAGCTTTCGATTGCCAGTCTGCAATCTTCGACAGGTTAATTAACAATGATGAAGTTTGAAGATGGGCCCTATTATATAGGAGCCCAGACTGGCAATCGAAAGCTCGTATCAATAAAATATTTTGGTCAGAGAACGCTTTAGTTGTTATCACGAACATATATTTGACTTGAAAACTTCAGTTTAAGACCAAGAAAAGGAAAGTCTTTTTTTACCCATTGAAGTCGTATTTATGACATTTAATATATCTGGTAGGTAGCACATTTCATTTATCGTTACTCATTGTGAAGTACCTGTTCTTGACCATATCCTTTGGGATAACTGAAATTTGTCATCTATTTTCGCCGAAGTTGAGGTGCGGGTAGCAGTAAGAGACATGGTTTGGCGTTTTATGGCCGCGGAAGGACGTGACGTCCAAGATGACCGTGCAGGAGACTTAAACTGATGTTCAAAAGGTCCATGTTTGTCATTTTTGGTGTCGCTTTGTTTTACCCTTCCAGTTATGATAAAGTTCAGTGGTCCCAGAAAACTATGGTTCCACCGGTGGAAGACCGGTGGGGAATATTTGGTGCCATAAAACCTACGTGTATGCTGTATCTCAGATAACGCCACGTATTAACAAGTTATTTGTATCATTAATTTAGCTTTTTGGGGGTGTAATTATCTTTGAAAAATCCCTCGGGAAAAAGACGTATGTTAAGTTATGCCAACAGAGTTACGTTATGTTTAGTTGCATATGTTCTTACTTCGTTCTTAAATTATCCGTTTGTGCCAATCTCTTCTGCGACGCGAAAACTGGCAATGACCGAAAACTGGAAACCAATTGAACGTCGCCATTTTGAGTGAATTGGAGGGCAAATTGTATTTCTCCAGGCCTTTTACCGTCTGTTCAAGAATCTCGAGGTCGAACAACTGATGTTCAGGGAATTGTTTCGTGTTTGTTTTCGTTAACTGTAAAGCAGAAAACTGCTTTTCTAGGTATTAGTCGGTTATTATTTTGCCTTGAAAGTTTTATATTCTTTTTTTCAAGAAAACAGCAAGAGACGAAAGTGAAGTGACATTTAAGCATGTCCTTGAACTTTTCATCCGGGCTTTGTCTGGTTTGTCCCCCAATTTATCCAGTACGGCAACCTGCATATTGTCACCTGTGGTTGAGTGGTATTTAGCTGCAATGCCCTCTCTAGTTCATATGATCTCTATGATCCCTCTCTCCCCTTCCTCCTTCAACAATATTGTTTCATTCAACAATGCCTGATTATGTAGCGACACGCAAGACGAAAAATTGACCGAAAACGCAGCGTTGGGAAGGGTGGGAGGGGAAGAAACCGAAAAGTGTGTTTATTGTTAAGTACTGTCGCAACATTTTTGGCCGCTGTTGTGGATGTAGATAGGGGGTTGGAACGCACAGGCAATAAGCCTTTCGTGCCCACCATTTTTGGCTTCACATTTATTCCCAACTATTGGTTGGATTTAGTTTTCTTGTATCTATAGAGTTGAATGTTACAACCACGTACCCAGGATCATTAGCAAGAACTCAATCCAAACTTAACCCCTCAATCTCATCCAATCAGATGTGGGATGGAATAGCCTTTGCCAGCGCAATGTGTTCCCGCCTTTATGAATTTTCCATCATTATGGCACAACTTCTTACAAAATAGCCTTGGGTCAGAATCTGATTCATTTGTCAAGGTTCCTTTAACGTGAACACCATAACGATCTGCGTGGAAATGATTAGTAAAACTAGAGGGACATTGCTACTAAAATTTGGCTGCCGGCTGAGCGCCGCAATTTCCCATACTAGTGGAGTCAGTAACGGGGGTTCAAATATCCCAGTTGTGGTTCTTTGGATCCCAGTGCGCCCTGTATACTCCACAGGCTCTTGTGATATGTCATCGGAAGGTTCCTGATAGCTTCGCGCGGTCCTGCCAGATCTTCTAAAAAATATAGCAACTGATTACATCATGCACGATTCCATTGGCACCGGGACTACGGCATGCTAGGTTTTTTGGGTGGGTTTGCATAACTATTTTGCCTTCTGTAGCGATATTGTTGGAGTTCATATGCAATATTATAAAAAGGGAAAATCTCTGCAAAGCCTTTCAACAGAAACAAACGTATAGAGCATATGCACTTGACGTCATATCCGCCATGTTGGTGTTCCTTAACAAATTAATTTTGACCATTTTGTGTTGTTAGGTACACCAACATGGCTGCCATGCCGTTTGTTATTCGAGTTTCTGGGGATCGAATAAATACGCTTGATAATTGCAGTCTATGTCAATGCCAACAATCGAACACGCGTTAATAAAATGAAACAAGGATCGGGCATTGAACTGCACAGTAACTGAAGGTGGGCGGACGTTTGGCCGATAGACGTTTGGCCGACAGGACATTTCACCGATAAGACATTTGGACGACAGGACATTTAAACGCTAACCCCTGACCCTAACCCCTTGAAATAACTATGAACGTGGAACATTTATTGTATCTTTCACGCATATTTACAGGTTATGTGCAATATCACGTATATAGTATCGGTAACTTTCACGCATATTTACTGGTTATGTGCAATAGCACGTATATAGTCCAAAAAGCTGTCGGCGTTTAAGTCCAAATCCCTCACAATCGCTTTGAGTCTTAAGAGTTTGGTAATAAACAAGGCGAGAACAATAACGGGGATATTTCGAATTTTTTGCAAATCCTTTTCTAAATCCTTTGCTATAAGTCGAGATACGACCGTTATTGTTTTCGCCTTGTATTATGCTCCATTGTTAAGTTAACAAGGTGTTTACTTTTGGTGTTTGGTTTCTACTTTATTTCTTTAAATTTTTGTTTGGCAATGATTTGTGGCTGCTTATGAAAGTTGAATTTGCACTAGCCTACTAACTAGCCCAAAAATAACGGCCAAGCATCTCTCGGTGGATTCAGTCATCCGGTTGGTCGAGGAGAATCACCACAGTCTTGGTTTTGCTTTGAAGCGTGTAGTGAAAACGCCTGTCAGCATTCCAACCGGCTAAGATGCCAGGTTATGCTATCAATTTGTCGTGATCCCCCTGAATAGTTTTTTATCCTCCCTTATGTGTCAAGCAAACTATGATAACTCTTAGCATTACAACTATATCCAAGGTGGACAGCCAAATATTAAAATTGCTCTTGTGACGATAAGTTGAAAACATTAGGATCATATCGATTAAAAACGTTCGCTTGGAGGTAAATGTGAGCAGGACAATTATTTTATTCAAACGGCTTGCTAATTTTAATGTTCATCTTGTAGGCTGTCGCTATAGATCCAGAGTTTTCCAAGAAAGGTTCGAAGCAATTTGTTACTGGTGGTGACAAGGTATTGCACTTGGGGGTCTTACTAATTCTATGACTTTATGTAGTGGCAGCTCTTTCTTAAAGGTTCTGGAGACGTAAATGCAGACTGGTAAACTTTTCGGTTTTTCAACGGTTGAATTCCCTTTAAAACTGGAAAGAAAATGAAAAGAACGAAGAATACCGTCCAAGAAATTAGGGATCAATTCAAGTATAGTCCCCCCTCCCTTAGGGGAGGACTATACTTTTGAAAGTGGATTCAAGTATAGTCCTCCCCAAAAAATGTTACTGTTATGATTGCAATGTAAACCAACGAAGTAATAATTACATTTAAGCATTTCCTTTGTTATTAACTTTTGTTGTTTGTGTAGGTTCCCAAAGGAACCGGTTTATTATTATTATCGTCTTGCATCTATCGGACATCGTACTGCCAAGCGATTTCATCCAATAATTCTTTGAACTTGTTCTCACCGGCCCGCTCTCGCCACATGAACTCTGACAAAATTGAAATAAGCTTTGAAATAGGCTTCTAAGAAGCTCGACAAAGCTGTTCAAGGTTGACAGGCTATGAATTCCCAACGAACACATTTGGCTATAGTATACTATTCATAAAGAAGAAAAAAATTCATCCAGATACAAGGTTCCGTTGATTACAGTCCGCTCGTTTGGTTTGATTTCCCAACGGGCACATTTTCATTATAAATAGCGTTAATTATATTAATGCTATTTATAATGAAAAAATTCATTCAGATCAAAAGTTCCATTTACACCAGAAAGTTGGTGATTTGTTTGGTTTGATTTCACAATGTAATATGGAATTTTGGGCAGACTATACTTGAATTGATCCGAAATTTCAACTGAAAACAGTGTTAGTGCGACAACCATCGATTCTAGTCGAAAAATGTCGTCAATCTTTTTTGACGAACTGGTATTCACATTTCATTTACTGAATGAACAAAAGTTCTCATGTATTAATAGAAATACCGGTAACTGGGTTGATGCTAATGTCATCTATAATTTTTCTGTTCTTTGGATGATGTTTATAAAGTGAGATCCATTCTTTGTGGCCATTTACTATTTGAAATTTCTTGTGAATTTGATCATTGATCTTTTTAAATTTTCTAAGGTCATTTTAGAATTATTAACCGATAACATTGTTTGGCAAATACACCCTTTGTTAAACCACCCTTCATAATTTTATTAGTACTGAACTGCATGACGAGGTTTCGTAAATACAGTCGCCGCCGCTTATATGCAAGTCCTTTTTGCCAACTCAATTTTTGCATATAAGCGGATTTTGCATATAAACGGATTCGTTCCCAGGACGCGCATCCAGCAAAATTATTAGCATAATAGACAAATGACCAAAGATTAAATACCAAAACCAGAAAAAATTGTATTTATTAATAAACTAAAATATACAAGATAGCTGTTCTTAGGTTTGGAAATAACAATTAATGTTTGCTTTTTTGCAACATTTGAACACACATCGGTGGAAATATTTGAAAGAGAAAGAATAAAACACAGACCGAAAATTGTCATCTTGTGACTTGATATTCAAGTTGGAACAAGAAACAGACAAGTTGAAAAACGGTAATATTTCGGCTCTATTTCGTCTGATGATGACTCTGAAATAGAACCGAAATATTACCGTTTTTCAACTTGTCCGTTTCTTGTTCCAACTTGAATATCAAGTCACACTAGAGATGACAATTTTCGGTCTGTGTTTCATTCTTTACTTTTTCAAATTGTCCTCTGGTTGTGGTATTTGTAAGAGAGTTGAATGATTTCCAGTCTTTGAAGCCGTGCAAACAAAGATAGTCCTTCATGTCGGCTAAATTAGAAATAAATTGAGCATGAGTTATTACGGGCTTTGGTTCAGGCTCGTCGTCACTCTCCTGGATGCTTTGTTACTCGTTGATTATTGAGTTCTCATCAACTGGTCGCTGTTTCGAGAAAGTTGTCTGCAGATATAATTTCATCGAAAGTTTGCTGATCCATACCACGTGGAGCCGCCAACAGTTGAGCCAACGGAATATCATCATCTTCCGCCCACGAATCTTCATCGCTATCATATTTGGACACAAAACCTGCATGGCGGAAACAGTTTGCGATTGTTTTTGTGGTTATCTCAGACCAGCAGGCGACAATCGTATTCATAGCATCCAGTAAATCGAACGTCTTAGAAAATTCGCTCGCATCTTCGTACACGGTAAAGTTTTGCAACCGCCCAAGCATCTTGGTTTTCTACTGTTTCCAATCATTGAAACATTGAAATACTTTCGAAAGGAAAGGAGGATTTGCAGCAATGCATTGAAAATTTTTCTTTGCATATAAGCGATTTTAGCGCAAAATTTTCAATTTTTCTTTTGCATATAACCGACTTTTGCATATAAGCGATTTGCATATAAGCGGATTAAAAAAAGGAATTTTCTTAAGGTTTGGTTTTGGATTTCCAAAATCTTTGCATATAAACGGCTTTTGCATATAAGCGACTTGCTTATAAGCGGCGGCGACTGTAATACAATAGACCATTCCATAATGAACCCCACCATGCAGAACTCTGAGGAATTATTGCAAACAATTGCTCAATACATATGTGTTTCACACGTGAAAGGTTCGTTTTGTTTACAACACGTGCCTACTACTTGGGCAATGGGTCACTCTTAAGTCCCATATTAATGCGCTAGACGCCCCGCTCTTAGTTATCATTTGTCATTTAACTGTATTTTTTTGTTCTATTTGAGAAAGGAAGGAGTTTTTGTAGATCCGTAGTTATGTAATTTATGTTGAAAAATCATCGATGATGTTCATCAGATGACACTCATGTTATCTAGTCGGATCATTTTATACCTAAATTCATCGTAACTTTTTAGTTAGTTCTACATGAGAAGGGATGGCTCCGTTATAAGTCTGTCGTGCTTCATGCTGGTGAAGGAACGATAACTTCTATCCGATGGCGCTCGTGTTATATAGCTTGGGCAAATGATTTGGTAAGTTGTTAGTTTTCTTTATCACGTACATTTCGCACAGTTTGTGAAGATATTATCCCGTAAATTGAAAGCTCGTAAGGAAATTCACCTTCTGCTCTGGACCCCGGTTTTAATCTACCGCACAGGAAAAGCTCTCGATATAAAGAAGAGTTATATCAATATCCAGGGGGTTTTGCAGGCGTTCTGACTTTATTCGTGTACAAATTAAAAATTGCTTTTATTTTCTCTTTAACAAATGGATACAATACTCGAGTTTCTTCGTTCAGGGGTAGAAACGTGAATGACTTCATTTCAAGTAGAAAACGTCCTCGCAAAAACTCGGGGTTAGCCAAGTGTATTCAGGTAATTTTCTGGTTTGAGTGACGTAGTTCACGTTTTTATCACCGTATGAAACACGGAAGATTTATTTTCTATATAAGATAACTAATCTTGTAATGAATATCAGTGCCCAGCAAAAAATGTGAAGTAGAGCCGTAAAGAAATAAAAAAGGTTAATCTGACGTTTTGTTGTCAACTTAACAACTTCTTCAGAGATTTTAATACTTACATTATAAGGGTATATAATGCGTTGTTAAGTTGACAACGAAACGTCAGATTAAACTTTATTTCTTTATGGCTCTACTTCGTATTTTTTACTGGGCACTGATATTTATTACAAGATTACGTTTTCCCGCCTAGGGAATATCTTGTGAATGTTCTGAAGATAAATAATGTTTTTTTTCGAATTCTTGTGACGTCATGTCTCGGACTGTTGGTACTTTAATATATAAGGAAAACGACGTCAACCTTGTCCCTATACCCTGCAATAAAATTTAGCTAGTGGAAGCAAAGCCATCGTAAGATCAGGGTTATTTTATGAAAACATACATACATCTAACCATTCTAAGCGTAATAATGTTGTTGACAGACTTCTAAAAATATTGTTTTCATAAATTACCGCAAATAAATCCGTATAAAAAAAACTCAATGTGCATTTTATTGTTCTGTTAGGGAGTTAAAGTATATGACGTTAGCTCAAAGCAACTAATAACGAATATTCGAAGAGAACCAAACAGGTACATTACATATTGCTTCTACGGATTTTTCTTGTTGAAGTTAAGTCAGGCTATGAACCTACAATTTGAATGGCTTTCTTTTGTTTTGAATAGAAAATTTTAAAAGGGAAATTTTGAGGTGAACAAGACCCAAAGGGACCCGTAGCTAAAAATGCGATTTCAAGGATTTTCCACTTGCAGGGAACCCGTTATCCCGGAAATCTAGTCCAGAGTGTAGAAATGAACTAGATTTCCAAGCTTCATCAATGTTCCAAGCTGAAACCTTTGTATATATATATATATATATATATATATATATTTATATGAAATTGAAATTAACGGGCGAAAATTTGCTGCATTTAAATTTCACGCGTGAGTCATTCGTGAGCCAATACGTGAAAGGCTTGGTCGAATTTTTGAAATGGGGGGCTTCATCCCAAGGTCCGTAAGTCCGAACCCTTAAAAATCAATCAGACACAAGACAAGAAACCGAAAACTTACTCTGAAAAATATGTGAATTTTATTTCAATGTGATTGGGTTTTTTTTTATCCTGGTAACAGTTTAAAATGTGAAGCTCATTTTGTCCCGCGGATAGGTCCTAAATGAACAGTTCTCGTACTCGAAATGTAACTTAAGAGGAATAAAGTTGAAGCTTGTTGAAAGTCTTGTCAATAATATCGCCAAGAATTGACGATTGATCCTTTAAATTCCTATGAAGCGAAAGTTGTGTTTTATAAAAAGAACACTTAACAAAATAGAGAATAACTTTTCTAAAATTTTTTATTACTCACATCGTTCTTGAAATGTTTCAGATTGATTGGCATTTAAATCGATCAGACTATCTGTGGGGTCATTTTGTTTTGACTATCTTCCAGTTTATTCAATGAATGTACAAGAAATTTTATACGTGGGCTTGGTTGTTACAGCTCCGAATTAAAATTTTGTTGTCTTGGTTATCATTTAGTTTGCAGATCCCTGTCTCCTTAAAATAGAATTGTTTTTATCTTGTCCAGATAAAGCAACGTATTTTTTTTTATTTTACATGATTAATAAAATGCTGGAGACAACTCATACAAACGAACGATTTTATGTTACGGACTTGAGAGATCTGGAAAATGAGACATTAATCTGATAACAATATTTCAGTTTCATGAATGAAACTAATATAAAGTTTAGAGTGAATTTCTGGAATATTATCCCAGATATAATATATTTTCGCTTCATAGGCACCTACTAAATACTAAAATAAAAATTAGATACTAAAATCAAAACCAACAAGCAATAGCTACTAACGAACTTATTTTAATGTCATCGGACAAAAATTTTTTATTTTTCACTTGGTGTACATAACTCTGTAGGTACTGTACTACCAGATTGAATAGGTGTTGGCGTTGGCTTTGGTGTCTGGTGGAGTTCTTAATTGTTTGTGTTCATATTTGAGTTTGTCATAAGAGAGTACTTGCCTTGTCAATTTTACATGTAAAACCTTACAATCTGGTTTTAAGTTAAATCATACACCTCGTTGTTCATTGGACTAACTTTGTGCTCAGATGTTTTGAAAAGAAAAGGAAAAGGGATATATGTTCTGCCGTGTTGGGGGGCCTTTGTATGCAGTTGTGTGATGGTCACGTGACAGTACATTCACACTTAAATAATAGCTTTAAAACTGAATAAATGTATTTGTTCTTTAGCCCAAGACCGCAGCTTTATCCTTGTAATTTATCATGGAAAGACGACACAACCTTATTGATAGGTTGGGCAAATAATCTCAAGGTGAGAGGTGTGAAGATCAAAAGGATTGGATAGATAGCCCAAGGTCAATATTTTCAATTGCCCGATTTTTGATCTTATGGCGGCATTTGTCTCGCTTTATAATACGCATGGGTCGAGCTTGAAGATCATTCATCTTCCTTAATATATCCAAGCTCTCACGTTTCTCAAACATCAAACTGCTTCCATCATTATTAATATATAGTGGCTTCCGCTTAGGTCGCACATATATATCGAATTTGCACCTTAGCTCACCATCTGAGTCTCGGTAGTTCAATGGTTAGAGCGTCTAACCGATCATCAGAAGGTTGCGGGTTCGATCCCCGTCTGGGGCTCAGAAATCATTTTCTGAGTATCGAGCTTGAAGATCATTCATCTACCTGAAAGAAAACATTGATGCCAGTGGATTTAAATACAGAAAAACGGAATAAATATGATTATAGAATCGCAATAAATATGTTTTCACTTTTCGGAATTACCGTTGTTCTGTATTTTATGAAAATACTCAGTGGTTTCCGCAGTTACAGTAGATTTACCTTGTGAACTAAATGTCTTCGGTCTCAAGCAAGACGGGCTTGAAGACATGATTGGACGTCTGTTAAGACAACAGCATAATTGGACGAAGGAGAATGAGGAACTAGCTTTCGCAGATGTTTTTATGTGTGTAAATCTATTAGATCTAAAATACAAATGTCGTTTTCAGGATAATCAGAACTTAAAATTGTTGGGATCCCCCCGCATTCGAATCACTTAAGTCCCAGCATGAGAACAGCACTATTAATTGTTTTTCGTACTTCGAACAACGAACTTAAATTTCGTTGCCCGAATAGCTGTATCCGGTATAATTAAGTTCAGTTATATAGACTATATGTCGGCTGTTGACACGCTAGCACTAACTCAAGTGAAGCCAAGAATGGCGGACGTCCTTATTTGGACGTCAGTGTAATTGAAGCTGGTGTGACTGGAATGTGGGGTCCTTTTGCATTTGAGTTACGAAATGTCTCCACTAAAAGAAGGCGTCATCAGCTAGATTTGTAGGTTCAGAATTTTATTAGTGATTGTGACCATTGGCTGACATTGCTGGTTCGTGTTATCAACGACCAATTAGAGATCATACAGTATTCTCAAAAACCAAAAAACGTTAATAAAATCTGAAGACAAAACGAATGTCTGACATTGTGCGAAACATTCAAGAATCTCATGAATTTGTATAGTAATGACAAGCAAGAATGCGTTTCTGAAAGTTTTTGCCATTTGCAGCCGGAACGTTAAGAGCAACAAAGAAAAATACCAAGTTGTCACATTTGTTGACTCATGTACCAGGTATTTTCTCTAACAAAAATGTCTCGAAAAAGAGAATCGTGCATCGAGGAAACAAGTCTATTAAATACTTCGAACATGGTTTCAACAATACTGTAATTCATAAAATTATAATAAGTTTAAAATATTTAATTACATATTTTACAATAGAATGTTAGTATGCCACAAGCGAAGTTGTCTACCTCAATCGTCAAATTATACAGGACATATATATTTGTGTCTTGATAACTTTTTGTTGCCTTTGCGTTAAGGTGTGTGTTGTTAAAGAAAGAAAGATCAAACAAAGCCAACAAGGTCAACTGGACAGGAAAATCCTTCCATCTAGATATGTAGAAATAGGTACTCATATGTGTCGTTTTTGCTTCATACTTAAAATGTTTCGGGACATTCGTGTTGAACGTAAATGACACTTATCAAGATCGACCTTGTCACCAAAAAATTAAAAAAATTTGTATGTTTTTAAACATAAAAGCGGCTTGATTTTGGCGGTATTCTTTATTGAGTTATAGCAGTCAATGCATTGAAAAGACTTTGTTCATACGTACAGGTACCTTAACCGTTGGGAGACTGGTAGATAACGTCTCTGAGTAGTCTAAAATTTTCAAACACCTCACGCAAAATTGTGTCTTTGTTTGGGAAACTATCCACGTGTTTCTGCATAGCCATACTGTCAAAAGCTTTGCAGACCGTACAGATTGTTTAACCTGACCGAATGTCGTCATAAGTTGAGCAATGCTGTACTTAACATGCGTCGCTATAGATCTAGCTTGTTGTAGTTAGTAATTTAGGAGCGAGTCAACGTGAGTGAAATCAAATTGTAAGTAGCAGTTCTGTTTATTCTTTTCTAAAGTCGCCATGCTTTGTCTGGAATACTTCATAAGCGGTATTGGGCCGTTTGATAATGATTTGGTAAGTGTCATGTATGTACAGTGCATGTTCTTTTTTTAACGGTTTGGATATCTAGTTAATATATATCAACCTGACGTCCACCAAGTTCTGGTTGACTTAGTCGTGTATTTGTGGAATAGGTATTTATCATTTATTATCATCAGCACTTATTATTTTGCTCTTAAGTATCTATTATTGACGTATTAGTGAAACTCCACTTTGATACAAGATTAGTTAAAAATATAATAGCCCAGCAAACAAGTTTAAATAAAGCCATAATGGAACATATCTTTAAAAAGATTTTATTGACTAACGTTTCGTTACTTAACAAGTAACATCATCAGAGTAATTATATACAGGAGTTGAGAGGCTTAAATAGCTAACTGTTACAAAAATAGTGATGAAAGAATGTCACAAAGGATTAGCGGAACGATTAGCAAGAACAATTAGCGGAAGGAGTGCGAATAGTCAAGTGATGAAGAATTAGACGTGTGAAGAATTTAATTAAAAGGGGCAAAAAAAATGTCAAGAAATTACGTTAAAAAAGTGCTAAGGGAAAGGATCTAATATTAGCGTTAAGAGACGGTTGCATTCTAGAAATTAACAGACTTTCTCGCAGAAGAACGTCAAACTGAATTGAGCCAGAGGATAAGATTTCGAAATCATCAAATGAGATTTCATGGTCGGTTTTCACCTTGTGTGAAAGGACACTAGATAGTGTAGAATGTGAGAGCGGTTTTCCAGTGTAGGCTGAAATACCTATGTGATCGGAGATCCTAGTGTGTAAAAAACGGCATGTTTCGCCTATATACGACGCCTGGCAGCGTCGGCACGTGAATTTGTAAACTACATGGGATCTCAATTTGAGTGGTAAACGATCTTTAAAACGGAAAAAGTTAGACAGACGAGAAACGGGCCGAAAAGCAATACGAATTTGGAGGTGTGGATAGGCTGACGAAAGTAATTTGGTAACTTGTTGACGAATTTGTAGGCCATGATTTCCGGTGAAAAGTAAAACTAAAGAAAGTAAGAGCCTCGGCGCCGTAAGAGGTTTTACAGGAGGATGAGAAATTTTGTTTAAAAAAAATTCGAGAACAGTGGTCCAAGAATCTGCGTGGATATCCATTTCGTTTTAATAAAGTTTTCAGTTTCTCAAGTTCAGCGTGGAAAATATCGTAAGAGGAGCTTAGTTTAAAATAGCGAAACATCAAAGTGTAAATTAATCCCTTTTTAAACACGAGGGGTATAAAACTTTCAAAGTTGGTAAAAAGCCCGGCGAAAGTTGGTTTGCGATAAACTGAGGTAACAAATGAACCATTAGAGCGTTGGATTTTAATGTCAAGAAACGGAAGTGTTTTGTCAGCTTCAATTTCACAAGTAAAATTAATGCAGGTGTGTTGGGAATTTAGATAATCTAAAAAGGGAGTAATGTGGTCTTTAGATTTAACCAAAATAAAACAATCGACAACGTAACGCCTGTAATATATGGGTTTGAACTGAGCGGGGCAATTTTTAAGCCAATTTTGTTCGTGGTATGAAAGAAAAATGTTGGCAAACAAGGGACCGAGAGGCGAACCCATAGCGACACCTTCAATTTGATCAAAAAACCTACCTCTGAAAGTAAAATGACAATTTTTGACCGAATAAATTTACTAATCGTTCCGCTCATCCTTTGTGACATTTTTTCATCATTATTTTTGTAACAGTTAGCTATTTAAGCCTCTCAACTCCTGTAAATAATTACTCTGATGATGTTAGTGGTTAAGTAACGAAACGTAAGTCAATAAAATCTTTTTAAAGATATGGTTCCATTATGGCTTTATTTAAACTTGTTTGCTGGGCTATTATATTTTTAACTAAACTTCGTTTCCCACCTGGCTGTTCAATTGATACAAGATTATTCTACATAGTCATCAGTAAATCCTTCCATTCGATTGCCTTATTAAAATGGTACGGTGTATGAATATTCGAATGGTATTATAGTGCATTATTATACAGGTTAAAAGTTTTCTTCATTTCATATAACTTTTCAGATCATTCTGTCGTATGTACCGGAGCAAAGGCAATCCGAAAACACTGTAAGTAATACTTCCCAAATAAAGAAATCAATGGTGAATGAATTAATCAACGAACGAATGAGCGAACGAATCAATCAATCAATCAATCAATCAATCAATGAGTGAGCGAGTTAGGGGGCGAGGAAGGGAGCGAACGAACGAACGATGGAGGGAACGAAGGAACGTAAAAAGGGGCAAATGAGGGAAAAAACGAAAGAATAAAGGAAAGAAAAAGCAAAGAAAGTACTTATAAGGAATGCTTGATATTACTAATACTGTGTGCATGCGTAAAACTTAAAGTGGTCTAACAAATTAGTTGCTCAGTTTATCTTATTTATTAAGGTAAGAAGAAGGTCATGTTTGATATTAATGTTAAATATTATTGTACAATAAAGAGAACAGCTGCTCGTCCACAACTTCGAATTCTTCATCGAGAGGGCTTTGACGACTGCGACGAAATCATGGCTGATGCGTTGTCCGTGCGAGGATTTGAAAACTACGGGTGCAGTAACTATCATTTAGGTACATGTGCTTTGAAAGGATAAGCTACAGTTTATCTGTGTTGTATGAATTAGATGTAAATTGAAATCTCATTACTTTATCCCCATGCTCATGATTTTGTTCACAGTTGGAGGTATCGATACTTCAAAAAGCCAAGAGCAGAGTAGACCTGAAACACTGCAGCTACTGTAATGCTTTAAAGAAAAAATTCATAATTATTTTAAACTAAAAGTCAGCTCTAAAAATTGGATTAACTTTAACCGAATCCGAACTTATAGTACATCCCCGGATAACGTGACTTCTGCTGTATCAGTAGGCTACCTACACTAAGAAGTCCCGTGATCTTAATCTTCTTCAAACAGTAGGAATGGAACTAAGAAAAATAAACTAAGGAAACGCCTCCTGAATTATATTTTCAAGAATGTTCTAGAGTTTGAATTGTCTTAGGCTTGGATTGGCTCTGAGAACTCGGAAATATTGTTGCTAGTAACGTGACCAGGATAAGTTGTGTTTATTCATGTGGAAAATCTTTATGAGAAGAAAAATCTGCCCTGAAATTTCAGGAAAGCGGTAAAGAAAAGTTTTAATATGTTTTTGAAGAAATAAGGACGGTTTAGCAAAATAAAACTACATTTTGTGTGAGGCCACGGTAATGGATGACAAAATTTGTCATTCGACGTGGCGACCGAAAAATGAACCGCACTTTTACCTTTCTAAACATTCATCATTCCAGCAAACGTTTAACATGAAGAACATGAAAAATATCTGTTGTGGATTGAGGGGGAATTCTGTTGTTAAACGGCGTTTTCCGATTGATTAACCAGGGTTAACCAGTGGCACTGATCCCATTTGGAACGAATTAATTTTACTCTGGCTAATGCTAAACAGTTTCACTCGTCAAAGGGGACTGCCTGAAAAACTTCCCGGTAAAATGTTGAGAACTCTATTCTGGTCACGTGACTGCCTGCAAACGTAATCCATTTCTCTAAATCAATGCTAGTCTTGAAAATCAAAACTTCAAAATTTGACTTGAATCACCGCACTACTTGAGTTTTCCGAGTTCTTGATTCCATATACGGTATTTTAAGAGGTTTACAGTCAGGTGACTAGTCATTGCAAGTAGCCTATTGAGCTGTCGAGTCAAGTGGAAACCGTATGCTCGTAGAATACAATTTACAAGGACGCAAGATTCTCGAGACATCTTGACTCTAATCCATGACAATGTGTAGTTTTTCGATTTAATACTGAATTCCAGATTAATCTTGCGCTAAAAGTCGCACAAGTGCTCAAAAATATATATGTTTTTTTCACTTTAATAATACAAATTTCGCTATAACTGCAATATTTCAATAATTGAAATATCTCAAACCGCGAAATTGCAGATAAATCTCGGCGAAAAACTTGTGGAATATTTAGAGAGATTAGATATTTAAAGGGAAATTTTAATGGCAAGTTTTTCATTAATTTTACAAAAACCTCGGGCAAATACTTTTCCATACAGACCTCACACTTGGTTAATAAGTAATATATATATATATATATATATATATATATATATATATATATATTTTACAATAATGTTCTCCGGATTGCGGTTTTTCTAGTACGAGCTTTCAACTTGGTGCTTCAAATCTTCGTCAGGTTGTGTGGGATTGTTCTGAGTGAGATGTTTTTATATGCGTTTCATTGCGTTGGCGTAGCGAGTGTCTGGTTGGTTGGTTGGCTGGTCTGGTCGCTGATTGGTTGGTTTTGGAGGGCGTTGATTGGTTGGTTTTGTTCGGTGTTCCCATTGGTGGCCTTTGATCCTGTGGAGGTGTTATGGTGTTGTTGAAGGTGTTGGTATGCTGCGGGGATGTCGATGTGTCTGTTAATTGCGAGGTTCTCTAGGCTGTGCCATGCTTCTTTGAATTCTCGTGCATGTCTCGTGTCCGTACATGTATATATATATATATGATCTGTCAGTTGCCTGATGATCGCCTAAGCGCGTGTAACTCAGAGTAGCGACAGCAAACAAAAATTTGCCTTTGATTTATATATATATATATATATATATATATATATATATATATATTATACGCTCCAGTATTTCGATGTTGTTGAGCACTCTACGGATATATAAGGATAACCAATAGCGTTAAGCAATGCCCACCGCTCGAGTACCGGTTTGAGCACTCTGGTCCCTTATCAATCCAAGTTCGTTCCGAACTGCACTGATGAGTTGTAGCACAGCGAAAAGTACGTCTGCAGATTGAACATACATAAGTACATACATACATACATACATACATACATACATACATACATACATACATACATACATACATACATACATATATGTATATATATATACTGTACATAAAAGGTTTTAGATTAAAAGACGGCACACGGAAGTGTCCACTTATGGATGTATTTACTGTGTAGAGATCTTTTTATCAGGATTTAATAACACTTGGAGTTGGAAAAAAGCATCCGTTGTCCTGTCGTGGATAATCTGCCTCAGAATTTAGTTTCCACAATAATTCACAAGGAACGATTCGTTTTACAACGTAATTTTAACAGCTCATAGCCACGCTTGACTTGTTTACAGCTAAAAACTAAGTTCTGTTATGTCACATGTCAAAATCTACTTCCTCTTTTAAAGTTTTCACGCTCGTTTATCATTAATTATTATAGCTAAGGAACTCCAATCCCCCATAGTTCGTAGTCTGTTATTTGGAGGTGTCCGCTGTACAGAGGTTTTTATGGTGATTTTATAACACTGGGGGCTGGAAAGTGTCTGTCGTCTGTTGTTTGGAGGTGTCCACAGTACAGTGGGGTTTTTTTTACAGAAAATAATAATGAAAAAATTCCGTTCTCCACTTTAGTGTCCGTTGTGTGGAGGTGTCCTCTATTAGGTTCCACTCTACATATACATATATACATACACGCGCGCACCGATTATCTCTGTGTTGTAGTCTTTAACTCTATACATACATATACGCATACACATACACATACTTATACTTATATATAATACTTATGTATAATACATATACACATATATAATACATATACACATATATAATACAAATAATAATAATAGTAATAATAATAATAATAATAATACACATATATATAATATGTAATAATACATAAATTTGGTCCAAAATTTTTTTGTACTAAATTTATTTTAATACATTTTTAGAATCTTTGCCTGAAGAAAATCTGTATTTTATTATTAGCCCAAAAGATATTGTGCTAGCTAAGGTTTGTATAATATATCAGTCTTAGGTGGTCTAATGTTCATTTTAACCCAGTTACAGCTTTTTAGTGCTCTGTTATAGCATCAGTGTGATTGAACATCTGTTCATAGCCGCGTCGCAGATACGAATTCATTGGGTATTCAGCGTAGTTGTTGTTTCTGTTGTTACTGTTGTAATTTTTCTTCTTGGAAGAATAATAAAAGTGAAATGGAAGAATAGTATTAAATGCTATTATTTTTATCGGAGGTTGGCAGGGACATCTTAGCAGTCGTGTGACTACGAGCATTCTTTACTTTGTTGAAAGAGAGTGCCGTGACTGAAATAATTAAAGTTGTCTATCTATGTTGGCCGAAGCCCCAATAGCTTATCCAGCGGATAACTAATAGCGAGAAAACAGTGCTGTCAATTCTTTGAATAACCGAACTTAAATTTTTTCCGGCAAATAGAACTATGCAGCGGATAGCTCCCTGTTCAGTGGATAGAATTTAAGTTAGTTTATCCAAAGCATGAACAATGCTGCCTGCTTGATAGGACAAATCTACCCGATAGCTGCCCAGAGTTTTAGTGGCCTTTTCCTTACAGTCACGTGGTATGCTTGGGGAGGGAATCCTGCTTCATAATTTGCTTGACATACTTCTTCAGTTTCTTTACTTTTTTGGAGATTAGTTTAAGGATATTAAGTTGATTTTTGTGACTTGCCATACGGTTTCTGGAATTTCTGCAACGATATGACTGACGAAGTCGAGCTTGTCGAGTTTTCTTGGTCGGGGACATCTTAACTTCTGAGGGAAAAAGTCGTTTGTAATTATTCAAGCGGTTTTCTGATTATTTCAACGTCTTTTCAGCCAAGGGAGATTGACGATCATATTGACTGGCTGGTAGAACACAAACAATTCCAGGTGAGGCTTTTGACAGGATGGTCCGGTAGAACAGTATCTCTAGTTTCTCTTCATCATTCTAAGAAAAGTAATAACTAATGCGTTATTTTATTTAAACCCTTTCCCTCACAAATTTAGAATAACGTCAAATACTGCAACTCTTATCGACAACATTTTTACAAACAATTTTGACCACTTCTTTTGCAGTGGTCTATTGTTTACTGACATTTCTGACCACTTGTCTATATTTTGCATTTTTTACGAGCATTGTGCTGACGAAGATAAAAGGGCGTATCTTACTTTTCGCGAAAAAAAAACAAAACAAACATTAAAATTTTATGACCGGTTAGAAAAGACCAATTGATCTGAATTAAAGGGTTATAATGATCCCCTGAATGCTTATGGAAGTTTTTTGGATAAATTTAGTGATATTTATAATCCTTGCTTCCCTTTAAAAAAAGTGAAAGCTGCAAAGTATGTAAGTATAAATAACCTTGGCTATCTAAGGGCCTTTTGAGGTCAATTAAAAGAAAGAATAAATTAGACAAGAAATATCTTGCTATTCCAAGCCTTGTTAATGAGAATCTTTATAAAAAATATAAAAATAAGTTAAATCATTGCGCATTGCCTAAACGCCTTTTATTTTGAGCAGAAGTTGGAATATGCTAAAATGAACATCAAAAGTATCTGGAAAATTTTGAACGAACTTATTAATAGGAAACGGCGATCTAATAATTTACCTTCAATATTTACTATCGAGAATCAAGATGTTTCTGATTCTGAGGTAATTGCAAATCGATTTTGTGATTATTTCAGTAATATTGGCCCAAATCTAGCCAAAAAGGTGCTTGCTTCGTCATGCTCTATTCGCTGGTTTCTTACTGGAAATTTTATGAATTCATTTTTCTGTGAGCCAACTACACAACCAAAAATACTAGAAACTGTGAAATCTTTACGTTCAGGAACCGCGGCAGGCTTTCATAATATTTCTACGTGGTCTGTTAAAAATAATATTGATAGTATTTTCGAACCTTTGACTCATATTATTAATTTATCCATCGAATCAGGTATTGTTCCTGATAAGATGAAAATTGCTCGAGTTATTCCGCTATTTAAATCAGGTTCTAATGGTATATTTTCTAATTATAGACCAGTTTCAGTTTAGCCAGTCTTCTCTAAATTATTGGAGAAGGTTGTGTATAAACGTCTACTTAGATATTTAAATAAATATCATATTTTGTTTAATAACTAGTATGGTTTTAGAAAAAACCATTCTACATCTCTTGCTCTTCTTCACTTAATTGACAAAATAACATCAGAAATTGACCAGAAAAAACATACAGTGGGTATTTTTCTTGATCTTTCCAAAGCTTTTGATACCGTGAATCCTAATATATTATTTGACAAATTAGAGCATTATGGAATCCGAGGTTTGGCCCTTGATTGGGTTAAAAATTACTTTTGTAATAGACTGCAATAAGTCGAATACAACGGTACTTGTTCCTCGTTTAAAGATATTATATGTGGAGTGCCTCAGGGGTGAATCCTTGGACCGTTGTTTTTCTTGATCTACATTAATGATCTATGTAATGTGTCAAATATTTTTAAACTGGTTTTGTTTGCTGATGATACTAATCTTTTCTTTTCTCATAAAGATTTATCTATTTTGATTGAAACAATTAATGTAGAATTGAACAAGTTATCAGAATGGTTTAAAGCCAATAAGCGATCGATCAACGTACAGAAATCAAATTATATGATATTCAGGCCAAGGCAAAAAAGGCAAACATTTGACTTAGATTTGGATATAAATAATCACAAAATTGACCACGTAAAAGAGGTTGTATTCCTTGGTGTACTTTTGGATGAACATTTGTCTTGGACACCTCATATTTCTCACATTGCTGGTAACATATCCAAATCAATTGGAATCATAAACAAGTCATGTTTTTACCTCTCCAAATTTGCCTTACGCACATTATACTATTCTCTCGTATATCCTTTTCTCCAATATTGTATTACGGTCTGGGACTCAACGTATTCGACAAACCTCAATCGGATTATTCTACTTCAAAAACGTATAATTAGAATAATTGATAAAAAAGCATTTGACGCACATAGCAATCCTATATTTAAGGAACTTAAGATATTGAAGTTTGAATCGATTTATCTTTTTCATTTGGGCAAGTTTATGTATGCATATAAAACAAATCTACTTCCTTGTAGTTTCGATAATTTCTTTTTGCGAACTAATCAAGTACATACTTATGAAACACGAAGCTCGAGTTTATTTTATGTGCCCTTTTGTAGAACAAATATTAGACAGTTTTCTATCCATTATCAGGGAGTAGTATATAACATGGCGGTACCAGACCACTTTTTTTTTGCCTTGTACTTTTTTACCCTGCATATGGTTTAACCAAGTTTTGGAATACATTAAGGTGAGTTGGCATGGTTTTGGATGACTTAGTATTTGGCGGTACCAGACCACCTTTTTTACCCTACATATCGTTTTCATAAAAAAGTGGTCTGGTACCTACATGAATTCATTTATTCAGAGTCGTCCTCTTTACTGGTTTCTTCCTCTTTAAAGGTTTCTTCTTGTTTTTTGGTTTTATGGTTGTATATATGCTTTGCAATAGTAATCCCACCTGATATAATCCCAAGGAATGGATATATTGGTGTGAATAAACTTACTATTGATTTAATGTTTCTTATTAACAATACATTTTTTTTTGTAATTCTTTGAACAATGCATCTGGAGACTCTATTGCATCAAAACCTCCCATAGTTTTAGCACATAAACTTATTGATGAATCCGTTAAGAAACCATATGCATACTCCATACTTTTTCTTTGATATTCAGCATGTATTTTGTTTATTACCTTCTTCCTGGTCTTCTTTACATATGCCATAGATTTATCCAAATCTCCATTTTCTGCCAATTTTAAAAGTTCATCTCTCTTTTTTCCTGTTTCATCAATTTCAGGTTCGTCTTTTTGTGGTTTATCAGATGATACATTTTTTATTTCCTCTTCGAGTATTGTTTCTGTGGATCCCATTTCTTCTAATAACTCCTCAACAGTTTCAGGTTTTTGATTCTTGCGCTTAGGCATTATATATATTACATATATTTCATTTTTTGCCGTTCATTTATTTTATAATCGAATGGGTGGCGCAAATTGATTTCCAAAGTTGCTTATTTACTATTCTTTAGCTTTTCTATAATTTGGGTTCTTTCTGTTTTGGTACAATTTCCTAGATACCTGCGGAAAATGACATTCATATCGTCCTCATCTGGATTGTAAAAAGAAACAACACTTGCAACATTGTCTCTATAGGGTTTAGAAATGCTGTTTAACTGTTGAGTGATGACTATTGTTGAAAGACCAAAGTGTCTAGCAGAAAAAGCCAATTTGACCAACTCACTGGTTCTATTTTTGACATCCTGACTACTCGCACAGTCATCTAAAATTATTAAGCTATTGGTTCCCTTGTAAATAACTTGGACAATGTGAAGTATTTTATCGACATTATCTTGTTCACACTCGATTGCAATACAATCAGGATCATTAACGTATTTCCAATCTTGATATGTTTTATTCCACGTGAAAGTTGAACAAATTAAAATGATATAATCCAAGTGTTTTTTAAATTGTTTTTTAACTATATTTAGCAAATAATAAGTTTTCCCACAATTTGTCATACCACATATAATCATGTTGAAAGGTGACTCCATCTATATAATACATTATAACTTAATACTGGATGCTCCGCAAATCATTGTTCATGAAATTGACAAGGCCATCAGATACAACAAATATTTTACAATTAATGTTTCCAATGTGTGCTGTAATTTCCAATAGAATGCCATTCTGAGTGTTTACTATCTTTTTACCATGACCTGTTTTGTTGACCTCTTCGGTAGATCTTAGATCGATGACCAAAGCGAACTTGTCTTTGTAGAACTTTTGAGGTGTCATGAACTGGTCCTTTTCATCCTTCGATCCAAATAGTCGCATAGCTTCGTCATAGAACCGTGACTTTGTGACTCCTTGTGAGTATACCTGGTTTGGAACACGTTCAATTGTAATTTTAACCTCTGTAATATTTGGATAAAGGAATTCTTCACTATCTGTCCTCGATGTCTTCGTAAAAAGCATAACGACGGCTTTCATGGACTTGCGAGGTATGTTAATGTTTTCATTAATGAGAGTGGACGCGGCGGCCCATGGAACAGTCTCCATAAGAGTCACGTGTTCAAATGACAAAGAACGACCGACCGCATTCATTGATGCCACCTCATCTGCAATAGTTTGGTTTTCGATTGTCTCGTATTCTAATTCAAGGTTTTCAAGACTATAATTTCCAAGTGTTTGGCCATTTTGAGCAATTAATATTTCACTTGATTTGGGTAATGTGATGATATATCTAAAATTATTGTTCATTTGAAATGGTGCATACAAACCATGGTCTCTGATAATCTTGTCTAAACAGACCTTCTGCTTTTACCAAGAATGTCAATAACTTTTCAGAGACTTTTGTGGCATCACCTGATGTAGCACCAGAGTTGTCTTTGCTAATTAGCTTTCTCAGATTTTGGGATCCGATACCATATTCAATCATATTGTGTCTCTCTGAGTTGGTTTTATACAGGTCCTTGTAGACATTACATAAACTTTCTCCATTATTATCGTAAACAATTTCACATGCAGGCATGATTTGTAAACGATTTTGGAGAAGCTTAGAGAGATTATTTAAAAAGCTGCTTTTAGTGTTGCTCACTTTGAAATCGAAGAGTAAATGCAGTGACCCAGGAACCAAACAACTGTCAGGCTTCAATTTTGGGATATATATATATACAGTTCTTCCCCTGGTGATGCTTTGTTAGGGTTCATAGTCACGACATGTGTTGTTCTATCACCTTTTATTGCACCCATTTGGCTTCTTCTGAAACCCGGAATCAATTGTTCCTCTGTTCTATTCATTGGTATATATTAATATACATTTTATTTCCTTCCCCTCTGTTTGTATTGATCGTATATGAACCATGCAACTACTAACGCTAACAGCCATGGATTGTTCGCCAGCCACGCCAATACTTTAGCACCCCATGACAATGCTTGAGCGATGATATTTAATATTGGTGCTAATAATGCTCCAAGTTTCTTTCCCAGGTTATAGACGGCTTTTGTAAATTTTCCAGTGGCCTGTGCACCTTTTATCAATGCTTTTCTGGCTCCAATGACAATTGTTGTTATGATACCAGCGACAGAGATTGCCAAACGCCTTAGACCGACTAAGTTTTCCTTAGCTCACTCCTTAAATCGCTGTAGCCTACTGATATCGTCTTCTTGCTCAGCTCTGACTTCTTCGTTTTGTCTTTGTTTTGTTAATCTATTTTTAAATTCTTCTAATGCATTGATTCTTTGTCTGAATTCGTCTATTTTATCCCTTAATACTTTTACCTCTCCATTTGTAATATCATTAGAGAGACTTGCTGATCTGTATTTTTCATCAAATTCCTGTCTTAGTGCTTCAAATTCCTGTTTTGTTTCATCTAATGTTTCATGTATGTTATTTATCATGGTTTGAAGGGTACCATTATCTCCTAATCGTGACTGCTGATCTGAGGTATTATCTTGATTCAAGAACATTGTCTTACCTCGGTTTTCATTTTCTGTTAACCCAGTAATACTGGACGTATCAGGCGTCGTATCGACCATATACTCCTCATCAATGGTGTTATTGGTTTTAAGCTTCCCAATCAATTTTTTGTATTCTATATATGCTTTAGTATTTTTATTAGAGTATACAAGCGTGTTTGTTTTTCCCCTTTTTAGAATCTAAATCCCAGAGTTTTCTTCTTTAACCCCACGGTTTGAGCGGAAATATAGAACTTTTGTACCATCTGTTAAAGTTTTTACAGAAGACCTATCTAATATCTCTCGTGCGTATTGGTTATGAGGGTTTAGATTTATTCTTTCCTTATTTTGGATTATTTTTGACACGGCTACAACTCTTTCCAACTGATCGTTATAGTCACGTTGGTTTTTAACCTTGACATTTTTTAACCTTTCAAGTATATCATCTTCTAATATAGATGCATTATCATCGATGGTCTCATCTAATACATTGTAAAAATCATCATTATCTTCTTCTTTATTATCAAACTCGATAGATGGCACAACAGTTTTAACACCTTTTTATTAGTGATGGTTACTGTTTTACCATCGTCATTTTCTGTTGATGATGTTTCCATTTGATTAAATTTTCTCATTCTGATCGAATCTATGTATATCCCCCTATTTTTTATATGAGCAAGTTCAGTTTTGTTACAGTAATTATCGTTTGAAAATTCACTTAAAATGATGGACTCACGCTTTTTAAGTAAATCATATTTTTGGTTAAGTTCGTCCAAACTCATATTATCGTATTCTGGGTATTTTTCCCCCAATTCTTTGGGGGAAAAATAATCATATGATCGTCCTTCAGCCATGTTTTGTATATATTACTATATATTTTGTATATCATCATCTGGAATCCAACTATTATGTTTACTATCATAACCTAACCATTTGACAATAACCATCTTTTTGCCTTTTACTTTTTCTTTTTAGTATTTTTTCAACTTTATAGACATCATCCTTTTTATCAACACCTGACAACTCCTCTTCGTAGAATTCCCAATATTTGGTTCACCTTCTAGATCCTCTATTTCATAGACAGTTGGGTCACCACGTATAACCTTGACCACTTTGAACAGTTCTTCAGCGAAATTGGTTTCATAACCTTTAGTAAAAGTGCTTTTATATTTTGATATTCTAACCATATCTCCTACCTTAAATATAGGTAATGGTGACTCAGCATAGAGATGACCATATAAGGTGGTCCAAACCTCGTCTTCATTCTTTTTGTTAACATCCTTTGGTTTCATTAATATGGTGCTGTGCTTAGTATTGTTGTAATTATGCACCAATTGGTCCAATATGATAACTTCACAATTAACCTACACTGCTGAAGTCAACTGAAAAATGTTGACTCGAGCGGGATTTGAACTCGCACCTTCGGGCTACTGGTCCGCCGCGCTACCTGTTGAGCTATCGAGTCCACAGGGATTGGAGGCGAGTTTTTATCCGATTTAAGTGCACGAAATATTCTCGCGACAACTTAACGCTATCCATGAGGATGGATCTTCGGGATACCGGCGGACCGGTATCCCGAAGGTGCGAGTTCAAATCCCGCACGAGTCAACATTTTTCAGTTGACTTCAGCAGTGTAGGTTAATTGTGAAGTTATCATTTCATAATACCCTGAGGATGATTCTGAAATAGAATTGGTCCAATATGTTAATCCATATATAAGTTCCTTTACTCTAGAAGTATTTTCACATAGCAGTTTTAAGTGTTCTGTTAAATCTTTGTACAACAGCTGCCTTTTTATCAGAGTTTGTGGAGAAATACTTAATATTATGTTTTTCTAATAATGTTTTAGCACCAACATTGTAAAACTCCTTTCCATCATCAAGTTGAGCTAATTTAGGATAATCAACGAATCTCTCTTTAAATTGCCTCAATAGTTCTGTGACTGCTTTTGTCATATTATTAGTATCTTTTCTGTGAACAGGAATGGCGAATACATACCTGCTAAGAATTTCAATAGATGTTAATATCCAGTAATAACCTTTAATCTTGTTTTTATACGAACCCATGTCAACGAGATCCATCTGTATCTGCTCACCAAGATAGTTAACTTTAGTTTGTCTGAATTTGTGTTTTCTGACAATTGGTTTATATCTAGTGTATGTGTCTTGTGAACTTAACCAGTCTTTCACCCGTTCTCTACTGACATTTAAAACATCTAATGCTTTTTGATATAATCTTTCTGCAGATTGGTAACCAGTTTTGGGATTGTAGTAAATATCTCTCAACCCTTGTTTTGACTCTATGTCTTTATCCATATAAATTACGTTATATATAGTTCCATCAGTGTCGAGCCAAAATGTGTTTTCTTATTGTTTATTATTATATCAAAGCATAATTTGTTATAAACACCCTTATTTATTGGTATTTTACTCTCAATGTCTGTATTGTGACTGACCGAACCTTTTAATGAGTCTTTTGTCGTGATTGGAAGAGTTAAAAGTGTCGCACTACGTTTTCCATCATTATCTATATTACATGTACGATCAACAGCATCACAGTTAATTTGAATATATCTTAAATTACTAGTGATATTGATAGTTTTACTAGTTTTTGAAGACCTAGAATTGATTGTTGTATTATTGTCAAAACCAAGAAGTTCTCCAAACCTTTTTAACTGTAGATTAGCAAACTAATATCGTACAAGTGGCGTCATACTCATTTGCAGTAACAGTTAAATTACTATTCACTGCTTCTAATTTCTTTTTAATGGCTTCAAAAGTCCAGTATCCTGGTTTAAATTTTACAGTTGTTGACCCATAGATAACAGTGTCATTATATCCGGAAATAATATTATTATAGTTCGAGAATACAGATGCTGTTTTTACATAAATATATGAATCATGATTAACAACCAATGACTCATCCAGAATAAGTTCTTTACTATCACCTTCTATAAACACAGTAATTTTCTTGATTGTATAATATATATTATATTATATATGGATCAATTTTACAGAAACTACTATGGAAAGAACTATGACAAAGCCATGGAAAAGGCTAAAATAGTAAGAGCTGATATGAGAGAAAAATTCATAAAAAAGTGTCCAAACGCTGATTTAAGTAAATTCATATTCGAAGTAGACCTTAATAAGGATGGATCAGTAAATTCGACAGCAATATACTTCAAGAATTCAGATATTTTAAGCACTGATATGACAAGCGATACATTCTTGAATGACAAATCTATGATAAAATATCTCAATTCAAATAAATCAGAAGTAATAAAGTTTCCAAAAATATGGAAAATTGGTGGAACGGTGCAAGAGTTACCAAAAGGTAAAAGACACAAAGATTTCACTGGTAAAGGATATTATTGGGATAATTTTCCAACAGAATATATCTTAAACTACCCTGTTAATAATTTCAGGTTGTATGCGAATGGAAGAGACTATTTTGTGACAGCTTTACCAAAACTTAATGTCACAATAGACAAGACTGGTAGACCAACAGAAGCCCTGCGTTTTGATATCAAACAGCCATATTTCCAGAGTATTATAGGAGCATGGGTTGCATTTTATGCTTGTGGAGTGTCTATTCAGCATTTAAGAGATTCAGCAGATGTACCTAAGCAGATAACTTCACTTATGATATTTCATATTTACTTCACTATACGAAGAGTTATGAGAGAATCACAGACAGGAAATAAAGACTCTATTAATGTATTTGGTGCAAATGTGCTAAAAGGCCATATTCCTCACTGGACGTGGCAAGAAGTGGAAAACACAGAAGATATATCTAAAAGTGTAAAGCAATGGGACGGTGCCTGGAGAATAAGAGATCTACATAATGACTTCAAGAAATTCATAGCTGCTAAGTCTAATGGGTTTACAAAAGCAGGAACAGAGCTGTTGAGTCAGTCTATTGAGGTATATATGTATATTTACTGTATCCATGGTGCCCAGGCGAGAACCAAACAGAGTATATATGGACTGAGAGCCTCTTCACTAGAGACACAAAATGTATTCAGACAGTTAAGTAGAGAATAGTGTCATAAATTATGATACTTCTACTTGGATAAATAATATGAACCGTGCTGTAAGTGATAAAAATGTTATTTTAAATACTGTAGTATCACCATCACTGTGGCTAATACCAAGTTCTTTAATAATCTTAAAAGAACCAATAATCGGGTATAATAACTAGTTGAAAGTGGCAATAGAAGGAATGAGATTTGGAGTTAATCAATCTGTTAATTATGTTGGGGTTAAGAAAGTCCATCCTAAAAAAATACATCAGGAAAGTCATCCATCACAACATTTAGAAACTCTAGATGATGAAAATAAACTCCCATCCAGTGAAAGTAAACAGGAGGAAAAACCAACAGCTGTAAAATCCCCAACTGTAAAAACAGAAGGACATAATACAGAGTTAATAACATTATTTACTATTTCTGGCATTACTTCGTATTTAATAATAAATTACATATTATAATATATACAAATGTCTTTATTTTATGGTTACACTGATAAAACACAAGATGAAATAGAAAAGCTTGACACTGATAAGCTATCTATAAATGGAGGAACTATGAAGGGTGATATAAGTATGAGCCTATGGGCCATTAGAGGAAATCCTGATCCTATTTTTGATGATCAGCTTATTAGAAAGAAATGTAGACGATAAGTTTGTAACAATAACTGACTTCAGAAAACAACTATCTGAAACTCTTCTATGGGAGTATTTTAAAAAATATAGTTCTTCTGTATATAGGTTTGAGAGAGGGATAAATAATAGTGAGTTGATTTATGACGCCACAACAGGTATTAGATCAGGGTCTAGAAGAAAATGATGCAGCTCAAAACACAACTAATTTACAACTATTGTTATGTACAAAAAGTGAAAAAGTCGGGAATAGATATTTCTTAAAATTTAATGGAACACAAAGAAGGATAAGTGATATTAATTTAAATGCGGTCTGTGGGACAAAAGATATAGTAAATATCTTCATCGTATATAGATTAGAATCTTTTTTGGGAATAACTATTGGGTGAGGAACGGTCTCTTTGGACACGATAATGGAGGATATGATAAATTTATATCTTTCAGTCCAAATGGTGAATTAATCGTGTCGGGTGATAAATATAATTTCAATGTTATTGGTAGCAACCCTGTAACACTTAAATATCCTATAGCTGCTTATAAGACGAAGGCAAATGCTGGAGAGATAAACAAATGGATATGCTTATCAGTACATTAGGATAACTATACAACACCAGCTGGCAATAACAGCTCAGTATATTGTAATGGTAAGAAGGTTGCTAATTTTGAGAGTAAACGTACGACTGGTTCGACACAGATGACATTCGGTGACCTAAATCCGAATGGTGTCCCCCCCTCTGGATGGTGATATAGCATTTTTTGCTTTATACAAAGATAAATTGATAGCTGAAAAAGACATTCTACTACATCATTTCATACTTTGTAATTGGTTTGATATTGACCATGATGATTTTGACTATTAAATATAGTCTAATATATATGAAGAAAAACAGTATCAATTTTAATCACATCAGCGAGGATTTATCAGATGAAGAGATTATGAAACTTAAGCAATGGTACGTATACTACCATAAGCTATACACGTGTTATAAATGGAAGTACAAGAAACTAAAGAAAGTAAATTTGTCTCTGAATATGGTAAGTCTAGGGTTAACAGTATCCGGTACTATAGCTGATGGTATAACTTTGAATTCTATTATTTTAGGATGTATCAGCGGTCCAGGTATTTTAATCCAAGGATATTTATCAAAAAGTAATATCAAACCTAAGACAGAAATATGCAGATATGCTTATATATCATATCAAAAAATTCTGACACAGTTGAAGTCATATTTACGTGGTATGACATACGATGAATCTATATTTCTGAGTGATCTAGAAATAATGGATGATGTTGTTACTGATTTATGCCCACCTATTAATGGAATGTCTAAAAATATGATAAAATATATGGTAATAATATATGGAATCAATAGATTTAGACAATCTAGATAATACAAGGAGACAAGAAGAGGAGGAAAATGAAGAAGAGGAGACAGATTTCGGTGGTGGTGAAACAGAAGAGAATGACTTAATAGATAATATAGATCGGTTAAAAAATAGAGGCAGAGTGGCTATTGATGTTAATCATTTAGATCTATTAAAAAACTTATTCGGAGAACGTGTACATGAAGCCGGAAATATAGGTTTCTTCATTAAAGACGTTCTATTAATGGAGAAAGAAGAATGTACTAATTCGAGATTTATTAATTATCTAATGGAAAAACAAGATTTCTCTATAAAAAAAACATTAAATGAATCTATGCCGATCCAAACGAATCAAATCAAATAGTTGCTGATATACGATACCATTATGATAATTGGCAAAAAACACTGAGAGATAAAATTTTGAAAAGATCAGGAATAGCAACAGCAATTGGATTAACAATAATTACGCTAGTAACTGGTTTATATCTTGGTCTAAAGCGCAGTGGTTCAGTTGCTGTACGCGATGCTAAACATAAACAAAGGAAAGCAGAAAAATTAACACCTGCAGAAAAAAGAGATGTCATACCGTGGACTGATGTAGAAGAAGCCTCTGGTTAAGGTTTAATTTTTATTGGCGATCATTTATATTTAATAATTGGTGGTTCATTGTTATACTTATACAGTAGGAAAAACAATAAAAAATGATATATAATGTAACATATGAATCCGATGTTAAGTAATCTGCTTAAAAGAGTCAGAGATTTTGTATGTTGTTGTAAAAAAACAACTATAGAGATAGACAGTATGCTAGAGGATCTCAATAGAATACATTCAGAGAATCAACCAAAACCATGTAAAGCAAATGATAATAAAGATGGTGGGTAACTGACAGTAGATCTCACATTTGACTTATAGACGATCTCATAGGTGTCTTATAGTATTCTCGCAAATAACTGGTTGGTTATCTGTAAATAGAATATACATTACTATATAGATGAGTGAAGAAACACCTAAAATAACAACAACAAAAAAGAAAAAAGATCCAAATAGGGTTGCAGCTGGAAAGCGGTTAGCTGCCATATCTAAAGCTGCAAAAGAGCCGAAAAATGCGGGATAAAATAGAATCAGAAAACTTCACTGGTAACTTCAATATCAATTATGGTCTGGTTTTCGGTTTTATTGGAACGGCTGTGGCTATTGCTTCCTTGTATTATAGAAGAGAGGAGTATAAAAGAGAGACCTTAAAATCAGTCGTTATTAATAGAGTGGAACCGGAAAATGAGCCCAAACATATTGAAACTATTAAACCAACGAAAAAACAGCCAGAAATTATATTAGACAATTTGGAATAAAAAATTAAATAAAGACATATTATATAACAGTGTTCAATATGTCACTAGCAATCAGGAAATTTGAGAACACCGATCTTAACATATCAATAGACGCCTATATCGACGACAAGCAGAATGTCTGGTTCGAAGGAAAAGATGTGGCGTCATGTCTAGGATACTCAATCACTGAGAAAGCGATACGAACTCATGTAGATAATGAAGATAAGGTGGAGATTAGAAGCCATCCGAAATGGACGGCTTTGAAAAGTCTACATCCACAGACTATTCTTATAAATCAGAGTGGTTTATATTCACTAATTTTAAGATTTCAGTTACTACAGGTGGTTTAACAATCCTAATACATTGACATTCAAAATAGAAGATGAATATGATCTACATACTAAAGTGGTTCAATTCATTAGGCGATTTTATCCAGATATATTAATGACTGCTGGACTTGGAGAAAACCAAGACACAAAAGACAAACGCATCAAATCATTTAAAAAGGGTTATATGAAAGGACAACCTGATCTGACAGTTCATAATCTTCATAAGCAGTATCTATGTATAGAGTTCAAAACCCCTCAGTGTAATGGTATTATTACAGATCAACAGAAGCAGCTAAAAGAGAGATATGAAGAAAATGGCTATAAATGTATAGTTTCTAATGACTATGACCCAATTACAAAGGAATTAAACGACTATATGCACGATATTCGCATCAGATGTAAATACTGTAGACAGAAATTCATATCCAAGAAGACATTATTTGGACATGTTAAGTATTTCCACAGAATATATTTAAATATGGTATAAATAATATTTTTCATCTACATAATATATAAATGAATTTTGAATGCAACATTTGTATGACTTATAAAGTCAAACCTATATCACAATTAAACTGTAATCATTTATTTCACTCTGTATTGATAAATGGTTAAAACAAGGCGAAACGTTCCCATACTGTAGAGAAGAATGTGATGATTTCAATGATATAGAAAAATTAAAATCTGAATGTGAAAAATTAGAATCAGAATGCATCAGCAAAAAAAAGAAAAACAATCATTAACAGAAGAAAAGCAATCATTAACCAAAAAAATAGCACGTTTGAAAAATGAAATCGAATTTTTAGAATTCAAAAAACAATAGAAAATGAAAAAGTAAAAGATAAGGACAATCATATAAATTTAATCAATTCATTAAGAAAAAATCCAGATTATATAAGATATGTCAAACCCAAAGATCAAACTTTTCATATGATCGAGACCGTATTACGAGAAAGAATAAATTATGGTGATAAAACTGGTCATCATGATTTCAGATAATTCAATTACTGTAATCACAAATTAATAAATGAAAGTTTAATTTTAGAATTAATGCCCATCATCAATAATATAAATGATTTGAAATCATACCTTTATTATGTTCCAAAACACTGTCTTACAAAATCATTTTTCAATAAATTAAATCAAAAAGAATATTTAGAATTATATGATATATTGAAATTAAAAGAATTCTTCATGGAATAAAATAAAATATAATCTATAATATATATACTATGTCAACAGTAAACAAGAAAGATTTAATAAACGAAGCATATGAAGCTGCCCTAGTAACTGCAGGTGTTGTGGGTTTATCAGTGGCATCCAAGAAGTTACTAGGTCAAAAGTTAACAGACGCAACCTCTTTAAAGGACACAGCAAAGTTAGCAGTTGGAGTCGCAGCTAGCACAATGCTTGTAAAATGGGCACAGGACAAAAAGTATCTACCGGTTGATGCATTTAAAATGTGATCTATAATATAGATTATGGCTAGTTTAGTTGGATCATTTCTTCAAACAACATTTGCTGCAGTAAGTTTCACTGGTGCTGGATATCTTTTTAAAGCATTCGATAAAAATGGTTATGAAGCAGAAATTAAAAGACATAATAAAGCACTAGAAGACTTGGCAAAGGCAAAAGAGTTGTTTTATCAGAGTGAAGTAAAAGAACGTGACAGAATACGGCAATTAAGACAACAGTTGGCAGATGCTAACATTGATATCGAAAACACAAACAGAGCGCTTGCACAGTTAAGACAGGTTCAATCAATACAATATAACGGAAAAACATTTAACAGAGAACCCCAATTAAATGATTTTTATAAACCAAGTGATGAAATGAAAGAATATCAGTATATTACTGTTGGAGTTGTCGGTGTTGGTTCGGGTTTCCTATTGAGTCGAATATTCTAAATCCATGCAATATAATGTATATTAAATGGAACCATTCAAAGGATTAGATTATGGATTCACGTTTGATGAAATAACCAAAAACATAGACAAATTGGACTCTCTATACAAAAATGAGGAGAAACGTACTAAAGACAATATTTGTACTGAGTGTGAAAATGAATATGAATGTATTAATGGTATGTTTGTATGTGTTAATTGTGGGGAAGTAGGAGACTATGAGATGATACCAGAATGGGTTGAAAACATCTGGCTAAATAGGAAAAAGTCCCAATATATTAGAAGTAGACACATTAGAGCCAGAGTAGAAGAATACGTACACAATAATTATCGTAGTTCCATTGTATCTGATTTCATGGAGGTTGTTAAAATAATGATTAAACATGGAATGATTAATAAAAACATATCCAGATATGACTACTACATCATCAGGTTAGCCTGTAGGATAGGTGCAAAACTAATAAAGAAACCCACTGACTTAACACATAATGAAACAAGGGATGCATTTGATGACAGACTATTTGGTTCCGTCCACCCATTATTAGGCTGGGACAAAAACTGCAAATGCAAGTATTATTTAAGATGGAAAAGATCATTTAAAAAATAATTTTCTGTATATAGTATATAGAAAATATGGTGTACGACAAGTTACATGATTCAACACATCCTGATTCACAAAGACTGGATTAACTTTATGAAAATGTGGTGCAAGGAATGAAAGCTCTTGAAAGATTTTATATACTCCAAAATTTTGGATTAAGTAAAGTCTATAAATATCATATCTATGATAATTTGAATGGCGATTATGAAGAATATACAAACACTTTCATTAAAACAAAATCTTCGGATTAATGAATCTACGCAAAAATCGTTTAAAAATTATTTTCTATATATAGTATATATAAAATATGGATTTCAAAAGTTTACATGAATCTTCTGATTATAAAAAGTTATACAATTCTTCACATCCTAATTCAGAAAATCTGGATAGACCATATAAAGAAGTTGAAAAATGTTACGAAAATTTTCAAAACATTATAGAAATAAATAAAAAAAAATGGTGATAGTGTTTCTCATTTTCAGTTATCTTTATATCACCAAAGAATGACAAAAGATTACAAAAGTTATAAAAAAGAATTCAAAAAAGCTATAGAAAACTCAGATTCAAGTTCTGATTCTGATTCTTGTGACTGTGATGGTTGCTGTTCTTATTGCTGTTTTGAACCTGATCATTGGCATGATTAATATCATTTTTTTCACTTAAAAATAATTTTCCATATATATAGTATATAGAAAATATGGATCATAAAAAATTACATGATTCTTCACATCCTAATGCAGCACATCTTGATAGACTATATAAGGATGTTGAAGTTTGTTATGAAAATTATATAAACGTAATGGCTACTTATGAAAAGGGTATTGGTGTAACTCCTTCAGATGTCTTTGAATATTGCAAAGGATTGAAATGTTATTATAAAAGATATAAAAAAGCATTCAAAGAAGCCATAGAAAACTCAGACTCAAACTCTTCAGATGAAGATGAATATGAGGAAGATTTTATAGATGATCGAGATGTTGAGGATGTTGACTATGAGATAGAATATGACGATGATGAGGACGAAGATGAGGATAGTTATTATGAGGATGCAGAGGATGATCATGATGACAATTATATGGAATATATAGGATAAAAAATAAAAAAATGTATTTTTCACTTAAACATCATTTTATATAATATTATATATAGTGTTATGACTGAAACAAATAATAAACCCAAACGTGGTCGTGGAAGACCCAAGAAATATTTCATTGATGAAGAGAGAAAACAAGCAGACAAACGATATGTAAAGGAATGTATGGAAAGAAACCCATTTTATTGTGTGTTCTGTGACCATATTTATCACATGGCAAGTAAAAGCAAACATATAAAAAGTAAAAAACGTCTAAAAAATTTTGAAAAGATGATTTAATATTTTTTCCTGCGTTTTTGACTTAAAATAATGATTTATATTCTATATAGTATAGTATATAGAAAATCATATGTCGAGTACGATAGACTTTATAAGAAGACAGATTGCTGATCTTCAATCTCAACTCAATGCTGAAATATCTAAAACCATCGCAAAACGTGCAGGACTCAAAAGGAAGACCATCAAAAGGAAGGTTGTTAAAAGGATTTCTGTGGTAGATGAACGATCTTCAAGCTCGATACTCAGAAAATGATTTCTGAGCCCCAGACGGGGATCGAACCCGCAACCTTCTGATGACCGGTTAGACGCTCTAACCATTGAGCTACCGAGACTCAGATGGTGAGCTAAGGTGCAAATTCGATATATATGTGCGACCTAAGCGGAAGCCACTATATATTAATAATGATTGAAACTGTTATCGAATTTGCACCTTAGCTCACCATCTGAGTCTCGGTAGCTCAATGGTTAGAGCGTTTAACCGGTCATCAGAAGGTTGCGGGTTCGATCCCCGTCTGGGGCTCAGAAATCATTTTCTGAGTATCGAGCTTGAAGATCGTTCATCTACCACAATATATCCAAGCTCTCACGTTTCTCTAACATCAAACAGTTTCAAAAAGGATTTCTGTCAAAAGACCTAAAGTGATCAGTGTGGCTAAGAAACCCATCAAAAAACCAATCGCTAAAAGAACAGATCTCAGAAAAAAGTTAATCAACAAAGCTATAATAGATGACAATTTATGGTCTCAATCACAAAAAGCATTAAAAAATTATACAAAATCATTCGAAATTGCAATCATCAATAAAACTGACTCATTAATACAACTAAATGGAACCATGCATATCGTCAAAAATATTTTAGATACACAACTAGACGAAATGAATGGAATTAAATATATAGAAACATTAAAAGTAACATTCAAAAAGAACATCTTAAGTGACAACGAGCCCAAAACAACATATAAAACAGGATATTTTAACAGTAAAGCAAAAATAATAATAAGTAAAAATAGAATAAATGAAAGTATAGAGACATCAAAAGAAGAGATATTAAGTATCATTGATGTTTGGTTATTAGAAGGTTCTGGATGGACTATACAATCAATCGATAAGCATTATATCAATATCGTAAAATATGACCCATTAAAAGGATCCTCATATATAATACTACCACCAGAGCTAAGAAACTCTGCTAAAGGGTATATTAACCTACAAAACAAAGACAACGAGTGCTTCAGATGGTGTCATATCAGGCAATTGAACCCTCAAGATCATCCGCAGAGGATAAAAAAATGTGATAAAGAATATATCAAAAAGTTGGATTACACCAATTTAAACTTTCCAGTGGAAAAAAAAGATTATGAAAAAATAGAAAAAATGAATAATATCAATATAAACGTATTTGGCTACGAAAAAAAAACAACCATATCCAATTCATATATCAAAAGAAAAATTCGAAAATGTTTTAAATCTACTGTTAATAACAAACGAAACCAAACAACATTATGCTCTCATAAAAGATTTCAACAAGTTCATGTATAATCAAACAAAATATCAACATAGAAAGCACTTTTGTATGCATTGTTTACAGTGTTTCACCACCCTAGATGTGCTAAATAACCACAAAGAAAACTATATCACAATAAATGGTGAACAATCCATAAAAATGCCTAATGCAGGTGATATGTTATATTTCAAAAACCACCAAAAAGAACTAGCAGCTCCAATCGTAATCTATGCTGATTTTGAGGCAATCACAGAAAAAGTGCATGGATGTAAACCAAACAATGACAAATCATATACAGAATCCTATCAAAAGCATATAGACTGTGGATATGGCTATAAGGTAGTCTGCCGTTATGATGATAAATACAGTAAACCAGTACAGATATACAGAGGAGAGAATTCTGTTTACAAGTTCATGGAAAAGATGTTAGAAGAAGTCGAATGGTGTAAAGAAATCAAAAACGATCATTTTAATAAAGACATGATACTGACAAAAGATGATGAGCAAAATTTCAAGAACGCTGATAAATGCCATATTTGTAATAAAAAATACTCCGAAAAAGATATTCGTGTAAGAGATCATTGCCATATAACTGGAAGATATAGAGGATCAGCTCATCAAGACTGTATTATTAATTATAGGTTGACTGATAAAATACCTGTTATTTTTCACAATTTGAGAGGATACGATAGTCACTTCATAATGCCAACAATAGGTGAAATAGCAAACAAGCACACATATACCAATAAAAGAGGACAAGAAATAAAAATGGAAATCAATGTAATCCCAAATAATATGGAAAAATATATGACTTTTATGCTAGGCAAACATTTAGTCTTCGTGGACAGTTTTCAATTCATGAGTTCCAGTTCAGACCGATTAGTATGTAATCTACCAGATGAAGCCTTCAAATATACTTCAGAAGAAATCCAAGACAAAGAAAAACTAAATTTGATGAAACGAAAAGGAGTATACCCTTATGATTATATGGATTCTTTTGATAGATTCACTGAAAATAAATTACCAAACAAAGGTGATTTTTACAGCATATTAAACGATGAACATATCAGCGATGAGCAATATACCCATGCGATGAAAGTATGGAACACATTCAAATTAAACAATATGGGAGAATACCATGATTTATACCTAAAGTCAGACATACTTCTTCTAGCCGATGTATTCGAAAACTTCAGAAATACTTGTATGCAATATTATAAATTAGATCCATGTCATTATTTCACAAGTCCTGGTTTATCCTGGGATGCGATGTTGAAAATGACTAAGATAGAGTTAGAGTTGATGTCTGATGTTGATATGTTTCAGTTCATAGAAAAGGGAATGCGTGGTGGAGTGTCTTATATAGCCAATCGTCATGGTAAGGCAAATAATAAATACATGAAAGAATACGATGAGAAGGCGCCCTCAAAGTATATAATGTATTTAAATGCCAGTAACCTTTATGGATGGGCTGTGTCTCAATATCTACCAACAGGTGGTTTCAGATGGTTGAAAGAAAAAGAAATAAACAACATAGACTTGGCTAAATACAAAGAGGATAGTAAAATAGGTGTGATATTAGAAGTAGATCTAGAATACCCACAGGAATTGCATAACCTTTATAATGACTACCCATTAACACCAAAAAAGATGCAAGTAACAAAAGATATGCTATCTCCATATTGCGAATCAATCAGAGAAAAATATAACATAACAATAGATCAAGTCAAGAAAATAATTCCAACGTTAAAAAACAAAGAAAAGTATGTCTTACATTACAGAAATTTGCAATCATACCTAGAATTGGGTTTGAAAATAAAGAAAATTCACAGAGCGTTAGAGTTTGACCAATCACCATGGTTAAGAAAATACATAGACTTTAACACTCAAAAAAGAACCAATGCAAAGAACTCATTTGAAAAAGTCTTCTTCAAAGTGATGAATAATTCAGTATTTGGTAAAACTATAGAAAACCTTCGAAAAAGAGTTGACGTTGAATTAATCACAGATGAGAAAAAACTATTGAAATTAACTTCAAAACCGACTTTCGTAAGCAGTAAAATATTCAATGAGAAACTGGTTGCCATTCACAAGATTAACTCTTACCCTCAATAGGCCTGCATATGTTGGAATGTGTATCTTGGACCTAAGCAAGACACTAATGTTTGATTTCCGCTATAACTACATCAAACAAAAGTATTGTGGCAAAGCCAAACTATTATTCACAGGCACTGATAGTCTGACTTATGAAATAGAGACAGAAGACGCTTACAAAGATTTTTGGAGTGATAAGGGTAAATTCGATAACAGTGATTATCCAGAAAGCTCCCCATATTTTGACAAAACAAATAAAAAAGTCATAGGGAAGTTCAAAGATGAAGCCGCTGGAACACCAATAAAAGAGTTCATAAGATTACGTTCCAAAATGTACTCATATATAAAAGAAAACGACAAATGTGGCAAAACAGCTAAAGGAATAAAAAAGAATGTCATAAAGAAAGAAATAAAACATAATGATTATAAAGACGTTCTATTAAACAACAAACAAATATATCACAAAATGAAAACAATAAGAAGTAGTGACCATCAAATTGGAAGCTATGAGATAAATAAAATATCTCTAAGTTGTTTTGATGACAAGCGCTATCTACATGAAAATGGAATAGATAGTTATGCTTATGGTCATCATTGTTTAACATTAAAAATAGCCTAAAGAAAAGACGATACTATATATTGGCTAATAAGTTGCTGCATTCTGGCCTTTAGTGGTGAATGTAGTGCTTATGGCCAACAAAAAATATCATAATGAATTCCACTTTATGGTATTATTAACGTAAATCTTGTTTTTTTTGTATTTATAAGTGGTAGCTTAAATTCGCTTCACCAACCTAATTTTTTCTTACTAATGAAGTCCACTTCTCAAAACCCTAATGTTTGGTTTCCATAAAAAAGTGGTCTGGTACCGCCAAATACTAAGTCATCCAAAACCATGCCAACTCACCTTAATGTATTCCAAAACTTGGTTAAACCATATGCAGGGTAAAAAAAATATAAGCCAAAAAAAAGTGGTCTGGTACCGCCATGTTGTATACTACTTCAGGGACCTGCATTTTTCAATACATTGAGCTCAGACATTCGCGATGCTCCACATATTACTTCATTTTTATTCAAACTAAAAAGACATCTCCTTTTCTGCTCTTAAAACATACTCTTATTATCTTCGCTTAATTTCCTGTAATATATATTTATATGTATCTAGTTAATCGTCATATATATATATATATATATATATATATATATATATCCACTCTCGCATGTTCAATCAACAATAATTTAGTAAAGAGGAAGCCCAAATCTAGATAAGCTTTATGGTTTCTATTTGGGCTTCCTTGCCTTATTTTTTCTATAAATTATTTGTATTTATTTTTTTTTTCTTGGCAAATTAAATTGAACAAATTCAATTTGATTTTTTTAGGAAGCTCTCTGTACCGTAGAGGAGAACCAAAAAATCCTGAAGAGAAATAATTATCTTGTAAGTACTTTCTTTAGAGGACACTTTTTATTGAGGCCATCCCCTTGGCTGCCGACTGGCGAAAAACTAAAATTTATTGGCCTCCTTCGCTTACGTTCGAAATCCTCTGAACGATAATGATAACAACGACGACAATGCAACAACAACTACAACACCGCCAATAATATTATAATGATAGTAATAATGATAATGATAATAATTATAATAATAATAATAGTAAGAATAATAACGGCCTTACCTGGCGGGATGCTGGGAGCCGGTAGCAGGCTGAGACCCCTTCCACCGTCCTTAGTTCACAGATATTGTAAAGAACCCTGGAAACGCTCCGGCATAGTTAACGGAGGGGATTACATATCTCCTTCCAAAATCTGATGAGACCTAACATCGAAAGAACTACAAGCCAACAACTTGCCTTTCTACCACTTTTAAAACATTGACATCGATCTTAACCGACTGTACATACACCTTTTATGAAAACAACAATTCATTACCAACAGAACAGAAAGGATGTAGGCGAGGCTCATATGGATGCAAAGATCAACTCCTTATCAACAAAATGGTCCTCGAACATTGCAAGTCTAAAACCAGAAACTTAAGCGTCGCTTGGATAGATTATAAAAAAGCTTTCGACAGTATCCCACACGACTGGATAATCAAAGCAATGGAAATGTATAAGGTAGCACCGGAAATTACCAACTTCGTTAAAATTAGTATGAAAACATGGAAGACAACTCTTATCCTTAATCACGGTAATGGATCTATAACATCTAACAGCATTAGCATCAACCGAGGAATATTTCAAGGAGATTCATTCTCTCCACTCCTCTTCTGTATTGCCTTGTTTCCCTTATCGAAACTTTTGAATGAATCGAATCGGGGATATAAGGTATTTGATCAACTCATCACCCACCTCTTTTACATGGATGACCTCAAACTATTCGCTAAAAATTACAGTGATCTCGAAGGCCTTCTCACCATCGTGAAAGACTTCAGCGACGACATAGGCATGAAGTTTGGACTTGACAAATGCGCAAAAGCCAGCTTTAAACGTGGCAAGTTCTGTAAGGCGAGTAACATCAATCTGAATACGAACACTAAGATCAGAAACCTTGAACATGATGAGGTCTACAAATACCTTGGTATCAACGAAGGTGATGGTATCAAACACACGGCGATGAAAGAAAAAATTCGTAAAGAATGTTACAGGAGAGTTCGACTAATTCTTCAGTCGGAACTCAATTCCTCTAAGCAATTAACAATTAACAGCATTGCAGCTCCTGTTGTCACTTACAGTTTTGGAATCATAAACTGGAGCAAAACAGACGTGGTGAGAATAGATGCTAAAATACGCAAACTGTTAACTAAATTTCGTATGCACCATCCCAAATCAGACGTTGACAGATTGTATCTATCTCGCACTGATGGTGGACGCGGACTCAACCAACTCGAGATGGCTTATGAAACTACGCTGATCGGCCTTGGTAGATATCTCGAAGCAACAACAGATCCCATGCTACAAGCCGTGTTGAAGTATGAGAAATCTAAGAAAAATTCCATAATAATCGTGAGTAGAAAACTGAAACATCGGTATGATGTGCAACCAACAGTAGAAGAAGATCAACTTAAACCAACAGCTGCTGCCAAAACGCTGAAAGAACGGGCAAAACAAGGCTGGTCTAAATGCTGTTAAGGAAACCTGGAGAAATAAGTCACTGCACAGCAAATACCCACAAAGACTAGAAGAAGCTGATGTTGGCAGTAAATCCACACATCGTTGGGTACAAGGGTCAGGTCTCAAAGCGGAAACCGAGGGTCTCTTGATCTCAGTCCAAGATCAGAGCCTCCCGACAAACGTCTATAGATCTAGGATAGTTAACGACGGTACAGACCCTCTTTGCTGCATCTGCAAAAAGTCAAATGAGTCAGTAGATCATCTCATAGCTGGCTGTCCTATGTTAGCATCTAAAGAATATAAGACTTGCCATGATCGTTTAGGCCAATACATCCACTGGAATGTGTGCAAGCATTACAACATCAAAGTCCCTGAGAAATGGTACGAACATCATCCTGTAGAGGTCACCAATGGAAAAGATATGACAATTCTTTGGGACTTCACAGTTCACACAGACCGTACCACCACGGCCAATAAACCAGACATTGTTATCAAAGACTTCAAAGCAAGGACATGTCAAGTTATTGACATGACAGTTCCCTGTGATAGCAACATTTCGACTAGAGAACATGATAAACTTCAGAAATATAAAGACATGGAAATTGAGATCACCAGGATGTGGCATCTAAACGCAACAACGATACCAGTCATGATGGGCGTACTAGGAATGATCCGGAAGCAGTTTGATGTCCCCCCCGTCTGGGGCTCAGAAATCATTTTCTGAGTATCGAGCTTGAAGATCGTTCATCCACCTTAATGATCCGAAAGGGAACTAGTAAAAATATCGAGAAAATTCCGGGAAATAGCAAGCTTCAAGAACTGCAGAAGATTACTCTTATTAGTACTGCACATATACTTAGAAAAACAATATCTGTAAGAACATGAAAATTGATCCAACTGGAGAATAGACTTCTAGAGCCCTCTCACTCTTGGACCCCGGAGGGGACCCGGTGTTTGGACAAGTATAAATACAGCCAAATATATGAATAATAATAATAATAATAATAATAATAACGTCACTTTGATGGCGTGTTGCTCCTCTCACTCAATAATAATAATAATAATAATAAACATGATAGAGTTGGACAATATATTCATTGGAAAATATGCCATCACTACGGAAAAGAAGTGTCCAGAAACTGGTACAAGCACCACCCTGACCCTGTCACAGAAATAGGAAATATGACTATCCTATGGGATTTCACCATACAGACAGACAGGACTATCAAAGCAAATAGACCAGACATAGTGGTAAAAGACAAAAATGGTAAACTTTGCTTATTGATAGATATGGCCGTACCAGCTGACTGCAACGTATCTACCACAATATACAAAAAACTCTCAAAATACAAAGACTTAGAAATAGAGATCCAAAAATGTGATGTGATGAACAAAGGCACTGAAGAATTCACAAATAGAATACCTGGACAGCCATGCCTAAGAGAAATTCAAAAATTTGTGTTGACAAGCACTACCCACATTCTTCGAAGGACTCTGTCTTTGTAATCAATAACCGCATGTCTGGCTGATGTTTTTAGATGTAAACATACAAATTCAATCAATATGTTTTTTTTCTCCTTTTTTTTTAACGGGTCTTTTAGCTGCTGGATGAAATCCAACATGACAACTGTCTCCAGCCTTAGGTCTCTGGGCGAGATCCGGTTGGATGATATGTAAACACAGACATCAAAGGAAATAAAAATAATAATAATAATAATAGTGATAATGGACGGTTCATCCAGGAATATGATGCGCAAGGGTGACCTAAAAAAGGAACATAAATGTTAGTCTAAGCTACACAAGATCGAACTCTTTAAACTAGCGCGGCTAAAGTTTATATTGATAAGCAGAATGTCTCATCCTTGTGCAGTGGGTAGCCTGAAAGAGGAGACACTATCTTGTTCAAGTTATAGCGGAGCTTTAATGTGGAATCAGATCCCGGAAGAGATAAGAAATTCGGTTTCTTACAAATCGTTGTGCATTACGCTTTTTACCTCGTGCTTTATTTTTAGAAGTTAATTTTTATAGTTCGTAGTAAATTAATAGAGTATTGGTATTATAGTTAGTTAGCTTTAGTATTTCTGTAGTTACTAGAGACAATTTGTAGTTTATGATGCCACATCTTTTTTTGGAATCAAGCTAAATGTTGAAGACGTTGATCATCATTATAATCATCATTATCATCGATAAAGGTCTTGTGTGAGTGGGTGCCAGATATTAAGATGTTTTAGCCACTGTGGCTAATTATTCTGCATTTCATTAAGCCACATGGGAAAAGAAATTTAGCCACATTATTTTAAAACACCAAAACTGCCAACATTTTTTAAATCAAATTGGTAATCATAGACCTAAAAATTTAAATTACTCTCATGATCCTTATAGCTGAACCAGTATGAATACAGTAGAATAAGACCAGCTTGTTTCGATATTTCGAAGGAATGTAAACACATGTTCTATATGCTTACGAGAATAGATCGAGTAGTTGCTGACTGTCAAGATTTAATGATCTCCTAAATGCGCTAAGCAAATTTTAACGACAGAAATCTGCTACCTCTATTATATTTTAACATTTTGGTTATTTAATGGATTGTAACTGGTTTTTTGACGTCCTTTCGCCAACATGGCGAACATAAGGCAATTGTTTTCGCCATAAACGAAGATCGTTCGCCGATGGCGACTGTTTCCAGTTATAGCACGCACCGAGCTTGTTAATACCAAGCAAATTTCTAAACATCATAATTACGAGCCTTTTTGTTAAAAGTCATCTGGAGTTGTTTTTTAAAAATTTATTGGCAAGAAACAACCATTTATTTATTTATTTATTTATTTATTCGTTTGTTTGTTTGTTTATTTATTTATTTGTTTATTTATTTATTTTTTTCAGGACATAGGACGAAATTATCTGAGACATTTAATGCTGGAAGGGAATTATGACGAAGCTGCGAGGTATATAAATTTAGGTGAAAAAAGACGATGGTTATAATTATAGTAGCAGTGTATTATGAAATATATCATAACAATAACGGTGCAACAATCGTTAGAATGTCTCCGAGAATGCTTTATTTACCCTGATTATCTTCAAGGAAAATAGTAACAACTTTGCAACCTAAAAAGCATTCCCGTCTCATTTAAAATCACCATAACAAGATGGGGCAAATCTCGAACAATTTGAATCGTAAGGATACCCCTTATGTATTTTCTACCGTACTTTCTACCGCGTTAGCGGTAATAAATCACAAAAGCCAACAAGAGAATATACCTCCTATCCTAGGTTTTATGAATGTTTTGCTTGGTGAACAATTTTTAGAATGTGTGTAAAGGTTTTGGGCGACGACAAAAGTCTCTGGGAAGATGAAATTTACAAGTTCGCCAAGAACCATCAACTACGTGTGAGTAAGAATAATTGTGGACATATGACTCGTCAGAAAAACGTCTATGAGCCTTTGAAAAAGGGAAAGAAGGACAGGATGGTATGGAGGAAAGGAGGCAGGAACGGAGGGAAAATGAGAGGAAGAGAAAGATGACTTTCGCAACTGATTAATTTATTGGCCCCTCCCTTCGTTCGTTTTTCCGCTTGCCCATCGTTTTGTTCGTTCCTTCCTTCCTTTCTTTCTTCGTTTCTTTCTTCCTTCCTTGCTTTCTTCCTTTCTTTCTTTCTTTCCTTCCTTCCTTCCTTCTCTCCTTCCATTTTTCCTTCTTCCCCTCATTTGTTCCCTTTCCCTCTTTTATTTTCACCCTTTCTTAATTCATTTCTAAACATTTTCAGGCGATCGCTCCATATATTCCGAGAAACCCAGACGATGCCAACAAGTTAAGCAGCACGATCTACGAAATAGTGCTAAATGACTTCTTGCAGAAGGACATCAAAGTATATTTGTTTACTTGTATCATTATTATTATTATTAAAATTATTATTATTAAAATTGTTATTATTATTATAATTATTATCTTCCTGACGCAGGTAATTGATTTGCCGATGTAATTGCTCAGGAGGCGGTCATAACTCATGATCAAATGTCCCCAGGTTATCTTCTCATCCAGTTCCAAGTATCAAGCACTTTTTTAGCATTCTAGCTGTCCCTAGTAACGAGGTTTTCTGAATAAGTTCCATCCCCACTTCTACTCCTGTTTTCTTTAACCACAGTTGTGTCTTGTTTGTAACTGTTCCTAATGTTTCTACAACCGCCAGAATCAGTTCAACCTTCTTCATTTTCCATACCCGTGCCACCTCCCACCGTATTTCTTGATATTTTTCAACTTTCTCTTGTTCCTTTGCATTGACCCTGCTGTCGTTGGGCACTGCTACATCTATTATTTTACGAATCCTTTCCCACTTTTCTACTACCACTTTGTCCGGTATTCTTCTCTTTATCACTTTGTAACTCTGTATGTTAAAATCTCGTAATAGCTTGACCTCAGATTCTATCACTCCTTTTGGTTGGTGTTCACACCACTTTTCTGCTCTCATAAGTTTATATTTCCCACAGATGTTTCAGTGTATTATTCTTTCTGAATTGTCAAGTCTCTTTTTGTACTCATTCTGGGCTAACGTGCTACATTCGGTTGTGACATGACTCGCACTTCTTATTTACCGCACGTCCTACATAATGGGGATTTTTCATTTTTATCAATGTTAAATTTGACGTAATTCGTACATAGTGACTGTTCCTGGTGGACACATATCAGCACTTCGGTTTCCACCTTTAAATCCGCTTTCGTCAACCACCTCCAATGTTTCCCGTTTATCAACTCCTTCCTCCATTTCCCTTAAAAACTGGCCATGCATAACTTTTCCGTTCAATCTCTTTTCCATCTTGTCCATCCTATTTTAATACTCATTTTCGTTAACGCAGTAATCAACATCAATCACTCTAATCAATTTTACCACTTCCAACAGTTTTCTCCACGTTATTTTTCACATAGCAGCCCAGGTTATTCTCCTTAATCCTAATACAATACTCGCAGCTGATCAGTCCCCCTCCTCCTTTTCCCCTGGTGCATGTATCCAGTCAAATCGCTTTTCAGATGTAAAACTCCATATATTGTCATCACCGTTCTCATTCATCATCTCTTTGTCATCACCTTATTTTTCTGTCAAACTTCTGCATTTCTTCCTTATTCCAATTCATTAAACCTGCCCCATACCTTAGTACCGATATGGCCCATTTATTTATTGCCTTCATCTTATTCTTACCAATCAATCTCGACTTCAGTAATTATTACTATTACTAAGTTATTACTTAATGTTTCTATACTTATTCCCGTCTTCTAGCCTTTGTTATCCTGTTTCAGGGTTTTCAACAACTTGTTAAGGAATGGCCGTCACAGCTATACAATGTCCGACCAATCATAGTTGCATTAAAGGTGTGTTAAAGCATTGAAAGGAAGTCTCTGATTTACCAGACTGTACTTTTATACGTATCTTAGTACGTGCGTTATGATACATCTGTGTGGCAAAACCAGACGCAGTTCATTTGCTGGTTGGGAACACTGAGGAGTTTTAAAATATCATACACAAGAAGGAGTGTTTCGTCATATAGCCAAACATCAAGAAGTTACGGAAAAGCTTCGGACAGCCGAATTTTTTTCGCCAACTTCGAGGAATTTGTATATCTGATGAAGCACTCCTTTCGAGTGTATGATACTTTATTTCAACCAAATCCGTGTTTCAACACAAAATCAGATTGAAGGCTTTCGAAATTTTATGCTAAATAACATCAAATATCCAAACTCCGTCTCGGTAGTGATTTCGTTTGTGTTTAACTTATGAGTTGTTAATTTGATTGAGATATCGTGATAAAAGTAATTAGTAGTATTACGATAAGAGTTATCTAAGCAGGCCACTACTGCAATCTGTTTAAACAATTGTCAACGCTGCATTTATACCGAATCTTGAATTTTTAAGTATTTTTTTCCTTACAAGTCTGCTGTTCGAGTTATTTATATTGCAGGGTAGGTCAGTCACCAATTTTGTGTGGCTAAAACCTGGTAATATTGTCGGTTGTAATATTTACCGTAAGTTTTTGGTATATGACATCAAGGGTTTGCTCAACGAGTAATTTATTAAAAGGAGGGTCGGGGGATTTTGTCTCTGCCATATTTATGTCCAGAAAAGTTTTTCTTACCCACTTTTACCCTAAAGTTTTTCTCTTACTTTCCCTTATCCGAAATAAGATGACAACAGATAGTTTTCTCTCTAAACCACTTTCTATACGAAATTATTGGAAAAACGTAATATGACAGCTCATTTTCAGTAAGCTTTCTAGTTCAAACTCCAGGCCATTTGATTCAAGTTGTCGGTCGTCTTACTTGTTTAAAACATTGCTTTCCGTTACTGAAGCCGTTTAAAGGACGAGAAAATAGCACAGAGATCATATAATACTTGAGGGGGCATGAGAGCCGAAAATTGGGGTTAAAATTGAACGCTTCCATGTTGAATACATGGTGGGGGGGGGGGGGAATTGTTCTTCTCCAACCCCTTTGTCGTCTGCTTGAGATCTTCGAGGTCGAACAACTGAAAATTGAGGAATTGTTGCGTGTTTGTTTCCGTTAGCTGTATAGCAGAAAACAGTTTCTCTGGTTATTAGTCGGTTAGTATTTTCATTATTGCCCTAATCGTTTTAGATTTAAAAAGAAAGTTAAGAGACAAAAGTGAAGTGGACTTTGACCATGACCTTGAATATTTAGTCCGGGCACGCTTTTTGCCCCTCAATTTAGCCATTATGAATTTTGCCGATTAATTGTTAACAAGTTTTAGAATGTTTATTATTAAAGTTTGCATTCTTCGTTGCTCCTGTAGGATCGACTCCTGGATGATCCAAAAAATCCAATTCTTTTACAATGTTTAGGAGAACTGTGAGTTGCCTAAAATTTTTCTCAAGCTTTGTAGTCAAGCCCGGAGAAAAACACGAGAAAAAGCGATGAAGTGGGAAGTTGAAGTTCTTTTTCAATACCAAGATAAATGGAACTCTACGCATAATTGATGAGCGTTTGACTTTTGGCTATTTTCATTTAATTCAACATAATTTCTATACTTGATTTTGAGGATAATTTAATAATTTCCGTAATTTACAGTACGTCAATCCGTAATTGAAAGAGCTTGAACGGTTCGTTTGGCCAAGACCTTACTTCGAGACTCGTCGTCACAACATTCTCGTTTGAAGCAGTTTTGATGTTTAGGAAACATGAGAGCTTGGATATATTGAAGTAGATGAACGATCTTCAAGCTCGATACTCAGAAAATGATATCTGAGCCCCAGACGGGTATCGAACCCGCAACCGGTCATCAGAAGGTTGCGGGTTCGATCCCCGTCTGGGGCTCAGATATCATTTTCTGAGTATCGAGCTTGAAGATCGTTCATCTACTTCAATTCTCGTTTGACTTGTTTAGGTGTACAATGGCGACGGGAAGGCTTATCGTTGCAAATCCCATACAATTTAACCCTTCAATGGAAATTGTTGCCATTTGGCAGCTTATTCATTTTACTACGGCTATCGCCAGACGATTTTACTCTTCAAGGGGAGACCACCTGAAAATCTGTCCACCACAAGGTTAAACACGAATAGTTACTCTAAATTCGGACAGGTGTGCAAATAAAAGAGGGTGTGGTGGATGTGGCATTCCTCAATATTTGTCCAATTTGTCCAAAAAAACGTCGGTCTGGAAATGTCTATCGTTTTCAAGTTATCGAGAGTAAATGCCTGTATAACTTGTGTAAACTCCTTCGAAGACTGTTTAACAAGTCAGATACACACTATCAAAATATTAAATCGTCTAGTGTTTCTTCACTGCATGTTTTATAAGTGAGGTGCAAACGAGCTCTTCCCACACGTGCTGCGTACAAACCCCATTCAATGTTTCTTAACCTCGTTAACGAGTACGATATTTGGGTCGCAGGGCGATATTTTGGGTGGGATAGTAAGGGTTTCGGCGTTTAGTTATAATATAGATGTAAATATAAATAAGGGAAGGATTTGGAAAAACTTGGCAATAGTTTATGTTTCCAAAGTAGGAGTTCTCGTTTCAGTTGTGACAGAAGCAGATAAGTTGAAATTTCGCAAATGTTTCAGAAGGAGGGAGACAGAGAAACCGTGAGATAGAGAGAAAGAGAGGGATAGAGGGACAATAAAACAAGAAATTAGTCAGACAGAAGACAGAGAGAGAGAGATACAAACAGAGACCTGTGGGGGCTCACATAGACATTCGGCCGACTCGATTACTTTCAGTTTTAAAAACCAGGTAAAAAGACTCCACTATATACATCATTTTGATATGTATACTGACCCGTACTAAAGTCTTATTAAGTGACATATCAGTTATTTCAAAATTTGTACGAGAATAAATTTGCATATTAGTTTAGAGTGACGAGGAATGATATCGTCACAATGATATCGTCGCCGTGCAGCCCTGGATGAACACGCTTGCTAATGACTGCTATTTGGTGCCTGATCGTAGACATTTGCCAATGAGTCATTGTGTGGAACAAATCACAGCCGCATTCAATAGAATTTTTTTCGTACTTTTTTAGTTAGTCCGTCAAAAACCAAGTAAATCTGAAGAATTCACCATAAATTGCAAGAGTTAAGAAAATTGACCAACCACTGTGTATATATGTATTCCCTTCGAAAAGTCGTTCGAGAATCGCACTTATGATATCGAATGCTCTTTCTTTAGTAAACTCTGTCTGTTCAAGGACAGTCACACATACTCTTCAATATACTCTATGTGCCACCTTTCGTTTGGTTACAGCTGTGATTCTGCTTGAAGGTTATTTCGGAGGACGATCGCCAAGCATATTCCTCTACTTGGATTTTTACTCAGAACCCAAAAAGGTTTAGAAACTCTGATCGACGTAGTTTGCCATTACTTTATCATGGAATTAAAGAATCGGTGATTGAGGCAGTTTACGTGAGGCTCAGCTTGGAATTGCTCCTTTCGTATCCACGTTCGTTGCTTAACTTAAATATATCGATGCTTTTTCGAGTGTTATTTATTGTTTTAGGTACACTTCACAAGGTCGCTATGATAAAAGTTTGGCCATTTACTTGGAGTAAGTATTATCTGTTGGTAACTGTCTGTTTGACCTACTTTCGTCGCCTAACATGTATTGAACGTGTATTTAATAGCGGCGTCCTTGAGGTTATACACTATCTAAAATATAGAAAACAAGCTTCTCGACGTTTCGAACGAAGGCCCTTCGTCCGGAGATTAGTAGCATTTGATGCTACTAATCTCCGGACGAAGGACCTTCGCTCGAAACGTCGAGAAGCTTGTTTTCTATATTTTAGATAGTGTATAACCTCAAGAACGCCGCTGTTTTATCGAAGCTATCTACACTGGACCTCCGCGCCGTATATTTAATATATCTTCCCTTATTGACAGGTTAAAATACGACGGAGTATTTGAGTTGATTCATAAGCACAATTTGCTCGATTCTATTCAGGATAAAATCGTGATGTTAATGGACTTCAACACAGAGGTACACCGTTTATCGTAGATATTCTGATGGGTCATTAAGAGTCTGAATTCTTATATTGACATTGAACTTCGATATGTTTATTTAGCGAGCGATTACGATGTTGATAAATAACGTTGAAAAAGTTTCCGTAAGTGTTCAATATGATGAAAGTAATGTCAATGGATGTCTTTTTAGTTTTACTTTCAAATTGAGATGTTTATTTTGTGAAGGATTCTTCTGACCTTAGTTCTAGTTCGATCTACTGTTTCATTTCAGGTAGAAGACGTTGTTCGTCAGTTGACTCCACGACCTCAGCTTTTGCACACGGTATACAAAACACTTTCTTGTTATGTTGTCAATCGTGTAAAGTTGCTGTCGCTGCCACTGTTGTTCTTGTTGTTTTTATTCCTGTTGCTGTCCTTGTAGTCATTGGTGTTGTTATTGTTGCAATAGTTGTTGTTGTTGTTGTTTATTGTCGTTTTAATAAGTATACTATACAGCTAGTAAACAAGTACAGTATGTTGTTTTCAGTACCTGGATGCAGTGTTCCAAAAGGATCCTGAGCTGGGTCTGGATTTTCATGAGATTCAGGTACTGTTTGTGAACGTGTCATTAAAAAGTCGTCATCAGTTAAAATATGCCTAGAGTGTCACTGGGATTATAAAATTCATCTTCAGTTAGATCAACATATGCTTTCACCTAAGAGTCAGGATAATTATCAAATGTCAATGGTCATACAATTCTGGATTATCCTGAATCTTAGAGTTAGGATTAGGATTAGGCTAGTCCAAGTTAGTCCTAATCCTAGCCCTGGCCCCGCAAGAATTTTGTTACTACACAAGAACGTGGGACACCCTGTTTCGCCCGACAATTTTAATTTCGGGCGACACAAACATTCAAATTTAACAGACAAATTTAATGTCGCCCGACAGTTTCTTCTTCTTCCACGAATAGCGCTGAACGAGAAAGCCTTTGAATTCGTCGCTCAATGCCAATTTGGACCCCTTTCCACTCTCTCTGTTTTAGGACTAATTCTTATTTTATTTTTCTTAATCGTTTTCTACCATTCTTGTAATCTCACCTCATTGACACCCTCTTACTCCACTTGCCGTAGTCTTTCCTCTCTACTTCCTCTCAGGCGCCAATCATGCTAATATCACCTGTTTAAGTATAATATAAATATATCGCCTTTGTATCACAACTATTATTTACTCACTGATGATGTTGCGCGAAGCAACGAAACGTAAGTCTCAAAAACCATTTACAATGTTTATATTCCGTATTTTTTACTTTAATCGCTGAAGATTGTGTCCTTGCGTTGGTTTACATTTAGACTGAGCGAAAACCACATCCAGTGCTTTTATGGAAGTGTGCTCTATGCTCATCGTTCATAGTGCGCTTCTGTGAGTTAGTTGATTGTTATCAGTTTGGAATAAAGATTGAAGTAGGCCTGGATATTTGTGCCGGTCATCGGACAATGTCTGGAGGAATCTCCGTTAATGACCTCGTTGAAGTTGCTGCAGGACACTCGTGTCCAGCGTATTATTTCCTCGAATTCGTTTTACATAGTTTTACTTTTAAATTAAACTTCGATCAAACAAATAACTTTCTAAACACGTCACTTCATGCCCCATCATCTTGAAAATAAACTAGGCGATGTTAAATAGGAACAGTCAAGGATATTATTTCGATGTATTAAACATTTAAGTTGTATATATTTACCTAATTGTCCGAAATTTCTAAACATACATGATTTTATCGATAACTACATGCAATTTTAATGGCTCGTGCAAGATTTCACTTTCCAATTAATATAATCCTTGATTTTTGATGCTCGTCTAATGGAACACATATGAAAAATAAAATGTTATGTCCGGTCAAATTTTCCAAAGCCAATGTACACGTCCTGCAGCTTCCAAAATCATATATGCAGGCTTTCAAGGTTAAAAATTAATGCTACATGGTACTGTGAGCAACATCAATTAAAGTATTGAGGGAACACGAGAAGCAGAACCACCTGCAGCCACAAGATAGCACCTTAGCTCACCATCTGAGTCTCGGTAGCTCAATGGTTAGAGCGTCTAACCGGTCATCAGAAGGTTGCGGGTTCGATCCCCGTCTGGGGCTCAGATATCATTTTCTGAGTATCGAGCTTGAAGATCGTTCATCTACTTCAATATATCCAAGCTCTCATGTTTCCTAAACATCAAACTGCTTCAATCATTATCAATATATAGTGGTTTCCGCTTAAGTCGCACATATATATATCGAATTTGCAACTTAGCTCACCATCTGAGTCTCGGTAGCTCAATGGTTAGAGCGTCTAACCGGTCATCAGAAGGTTGCGGGTTCGATCCCCGTCTGGGGCTCAGATATCATTTTCTGAGTATCGAGCTTGAAGATCGTTCATCTACTTCAATATATCCAAGCTCTCATGTTTCCTAAACATCAAACTGCTTCAATCATTATCAATATATAGTGGCTTCCGCTTAAGTCGCACATATATATATCGAATTTGCAACTTAGCTCGCCATCTGAGTCTCGGTAGCTCAATGGTTAGAGCGTCTAACCGGTCATCAGAAGGTTGCGGGTTCGATCCCCGTCTGGGGCTCAGATATCATTTTCTGAGTATCGAGCTTGAAGATCGTTCATCTACTTCATTTACATTGTAGATTTAGTTTTACCACTTGTCCATCCGAAGGAAGAACTACTCTAAGAAATCTGATTGTTCTCCTTACGTTTCTGTGATTGGATGGCCTGGAATTAGCTATGAACCATTTCTAGTTTGCTGGTACTTTGAAGCGAAACTTACTTATAAAATATATCCAATCCTCAAACTAGATTTTACATGCCAAAATTAACTAACTGTTTAATTAATTAATCTATGCGTTCAGATTTCTCTTGAGATAAATAGCTTTCCTCTGTCTCTGTCTGTCTGTCTGTCTGTCTGTCTCTCTCTGTGTCTCTCTCTGCGTCTCTCTCTGCGTCTCTCTCTGCGTCTCTCTCTGTGTCTCTCTCTGTGTCTCTCTCTGCGTCTCTCTCTGTGTCCCTCTCTGCGTCTCTCTCTGTGTCCCTCTCTGTGTCCCTCTCTGCGTCTCCCTCTGTGTCCCTCTCTGCGTCTCTCTCTGTGTCCCTCTCTCTGTCTCTCTCTGTGTCTCTCTCTCTGTCTCTCTCTCTGTCTCTCTCTGTGTCTCTCTCTGTGTCTCTCTGTGTCTCTCTCTGTGTCTCTCTGTGTCTCTCTCTGTGTCTCTCTCTGTGTCTCTCTGTCTGTCTGTCTCTCTCTGTCTCTTTCTGTCTGTCTGTCTGTCTCTCTCTCTCTCTCTCTCTCTCTATCTATCTATCTATCTATCTATCTATCTATCTATCTATCTATCTATCTATCTATCTATCTTCCAGAAATGGACTGACAACTGCCTCAGCACTTGCTGATATTTCAGTCCATCTAATGCATGTTGTTTGCATTTGGTGCTCGGCTTTGAGTTGCCTTTGATTGCATAACTCTTCAGGATAATTCGTGTGCTCATATTAAATAAACGCAAAACAAAATTGCAGTGAAACAGAACAAAACAAAAGAAGACAACACCAAATGACACAACCCAAAATTTATGAACAAAACTGATAAGCAATTGCTAACTTTTGCAGCTAATTGTTGGTGTCATGTTTCCAGTGTTTTAAATTGCGTTTATTATAACCTCCATTGATGTTCTCCGTACTGCTGATGTTGGTGCACTTTTCTTTACGCCTTCAGGTAGCACTTTACGCAGAGTTTGATCGACCGAAACTGCTCCCGTTTCTTAAGAAAAGCAATTATTACCCCCTTCAAAAAGTAAGACATGATTTTTCTTTCATTATTGTCTCTTATATGGTTGTAGAGTCGATGTATCATAGTCATATCTGCCAATGTTGTTCACCTGATAGGCTTTGAACGAGTGCAAACAAAGGGATTTAGTGGAAGAGATGGTATTTTTATTAGGTAAGTAAAACACGAGAAAAGCATTTGAAGTAAGAAACCTCGAAATTCAGATTTTAAATTACTCGTAACAAATCGCTGGCTGGAAATTCTCCCTAGTAAAACCTCTTAAAACAAAGAACAGCAATAGCAAGATCAAGGGGCCTGAGAACTAATAGCTTGGAGGAAACTTTATTTATGGAGACATAAATGCTACCATATGCCTCAAGCTGATGTGTCGGTTCGTGTTTGTTTCAGTTCAATTTTTGGCCGCTATATATTGTATCTGTAACGGTAAATGTTACAAAGTAAAGTGTTAAAAAATCTGTTTCAGAGCATTTTGAAAGGATATTTCTTTCTGAAGAAAGCACTAGGGATATATTGCCAGTAAGATATCTGCTAACTAGAAAGCATATTTTAGCGATAATTAATGGCAATTTTGCCATTAGTTTGTGATTATTTTCGAACCCTGCATCAGCTGCATGTGTATTAATGGTTTGAACCTGACGTAATGGCGGCACGTTGAAAGAACTTTAAAATGCATGTGACCTCAGCACTGACCTACATATAAGTGGACTGCTGGAGAACCCCTAAAAAGTGTCCCCAATAACATGGCGTCATTTATACGCCCTTATGTTCATGGTACCAACCACTGTTCAGTATTACTGGCTCAGGCTGCTATCAACGACCAATCAAATGTGAAATTATATTCTTCGGAATTATCCGTTTTACGGGACGAAGCGATGTTTGGATAATCCCTTCAGAAACAAAGAAGTGTTTGAAATTTCGGATGGTTTGGGAGAAATGCACGTTAGGTAACCGCTTAAGTTGTTGAAAAATTACTTCAACTACTTGGTCAAGAACGAAGGCAATGCTCAAGAGTCGAGAGAGTCCTTCTGGTAACAAAAAACAGAAGTTGTTTGTTCGTTGTATGCTGTTAATGCCACATAGCTGCTTTTTCTGTCGAATTGAAAACGGCGAAAATTATTTAAAAAAATACCGGGTTGTAATACCTGTTCACTTCATGGCTCTCTAACTGGGAATATTTAACTTAGACCTGCCGTTTTTTTTGCTACATGGAAGTTATTTCTAAAAAGAGTTTTCGTTTATGCAGAAAATAAAATATTCGTAAACAACGAATCAGTAGTTCATTTGTCACTACTGAAATTAATTCAAGTTATGAATTAAAAACGTATTTACTTTTTACTGATACTTTTGAGAAAATACTTCTTAAACCCCTGAATCCAAAATTAATGATAACCAATCGTGTAAAAGATAAACGCCCTGTACGAACGAAGATGTTGAAAAAAATTTTTACTAAAAGGACTCATAAGTTGCCCACAATTTTGCTGAAAGCACAGGTCAGTGGTCGCTGCCATGAGCAAAAAACCCATAAATTTCAATGCTGACACCATTCTTTTGGGGATACTTTTCGCAAGTTAAATGTAATGAGACCAAGCCGTCCAATTATATATAAGTCAGTGGACCTCAGAAACGACCTTGTTTGCTTGAATGGGTGCTTAAAATGATGAAAGAACGCATTGATACTTCTTTTACTATACTTTTGTTTTTGAATTTTTTCATGCTTTTGCAATATGCTAATGAAGTAGAAGATAATGTAAGATTAATCTAACAGCAATGTTGAATATTTGGAAGTCTAGTACATCTGCAAAATTATCCACCGCACACGAATACAGAGCAGCAATTAAAAGAGTAACAATAACATTTTTGGAGTTACATGCACTTTTACAAAATCTGTTCAACTGTGATTCTGACAATGCCACCATACTTTTGTCCTCAGAATCTGTACAAATGAGTAGTATTATTTCAACTAGCCTCATTTCTGGTCCTCTTTTATTTGCCATCGAGAGGCAAGCTATCTTCAGGAAATCTTTGTTCTGCTATTTAAAATATGTGATGTTTTGTTTCAGGTCGTATGGGAAACAACAAAGAAGCTTTACATCTTATTATTGAAAAGGAAGCTAACGTGGAAAAGGTATGTTACTTCTGTGTATAAATGTGTGAAAAATCCGAAATTGCTTTGTCTTTGCATATGATTATAATATGAAAGAATATCATATACAAGAAAGTTTGCTTGCCCTTGCTGATTCATTCAAATACGAAAGTATATCAGTAAACATTTACGTGAAATTTATGCACTGTTAGGCCATTGTGTTCGCAAAGGAGAAGGACGACGAGGAACTGTGGGAAGACTTAATTACATACTCACTGGATAAACCAGGTAAGCTGATGTATGACTAGGTAACATTTTGGTTTACTCTCAACAACTCATGAAAAATCCTGTCCTATACTTCAATAGTTTTGAAGTCCCTGTATCTTCTTTGGGTCTACATATAACAAAGCTGTATTAAATACGAACTGATTTTGCTGTAATAATTGAATGACGTCACAGTATTAATTCCGTTAAATCAGCTGCCATTCTCGGCACAGATGCTGATTTTTTATTGTTAGTTGATTGTGTGTTGTACACAAGTGTATTTTTAGCTCAAATGGAAACAGAGTGAATTTTTACGAAACAAGTGATGCACCACTGACGTCTGTATTATCATTTAGCATTCATTACCGGATTATTGCATAACATCGGAACTCATGTCGACCCAATCAAACTGATCAAGGTAACAAAAATTCTTTTATGAATTTTAAGTGGACACTAATTAAACTATTCTTGTATGTCATAATTTTCGCTTGCAAAGGATATATATGTAGTTTAGAATTTGATATATCTTAAATATATTAGTATGTAACCTCTGCCTCGAAGAGAAGCTTGCTATATTGAAAGCAGACAGAAAGACCCAATTGAACAAAAGATCAGAACTAGTTTCAAAATGTCGCCATAAAAACAAATTTTGCATTTCAAATACTTCATGTGGAAATAAAAAGGTGATGACTCATCAGACCTCTCACGCAGATCAAACGCGCCACCCACCCGTTCAATAGCAAATTCAGACCAAATTCTACCCAGTTGCCTGAAGATTGCGAACAGCGTGAAACTCCGAGTAGCGACATATATTTTAAGTCCATTATTTAATCATCACTTGCTCTGCTACCCAAGGCATTGAGCACTCTTGAACTAACTACAAACACTGGTATGACACAACTATAGTATGTATATGTATATGTATATGTATATGTATATATATATACATATATATACATATATATATATAGGCTAAAATTAACAAAAAGTTAAACTAAAATCAAATTACGGTACGTTTGCGACTGTACGTCGTCATTGTTAAAGTTCAACTCCGTCAGTAATTGCTTTTAAACTTTAATTTATTCCCTAAGGGAATCGGATTGGATAGTTTGATACAACGTTTAGGTGGGATCGAAGGTTTTAACAAACAGAGAAATTTCAGGCTTCCAGTCTAATCTAACTGACACATCTGATCCAAAATTTTTTTGTGGAATTGAATCTCCCCCATCTCTTACTTGGTGGAGACTCAGCTTATTGCGCGTCTGTACTGGTCAGTGGTATGGTGAGGTGGGGGATTAAAAGCCCTCCATTGCTACTACAGACTAAGAAAACTCTGCCAGAAAGTCGTAAAAACCCACAAGATCTACGTGATACTCGACCCTATCTTGTCATATAAGCGATACTTGACACTACCAAACCACCAGAGAAATCTCTGCCTGCACACCTGATACTGTTATAGAATGAGCGTAGCCTAAGCCTGGTTCTCAGTTATCAAATTTGCCTTTTTCTCAAATGAAGAGATCCTTCTATCAAGAGTGAACAATGATGTGTTTTAAAAATTATAGAGAATTCCTTCAGCTATGGAAATCCCAGGGTTACGAGACTCTCTCGTAAAAATTCTTCAAGACTATAACTTACAGGTCAGCGAGTTATTGCTTTTTAGTTTCAAAAATATTCAATAAAGTATGCGGTTTATATTGCAGTTTACTAATTATCGTCTTTAACTTGTTCACCCAGATTTCTCTTCGTGAAGGATGTAAAAAAATACTGGTGAAAGATAGGTTGGTTTTTCTATTTCTGTCTTATTTGCTTTTTGTCAGAAGTGTACCGTGTGGAGAATGTGAGGTTGCGACACCCCTTCTTTTTAGCAAATCATTCGGTAAAGTGGTTTTGGCAAGATTGAGTGAAAAAGTATTATATTGGTCTGTAACACGCGGTACTTGTCCGTGGGATATAATTCAACTCTGATCTTTGAACTCAAAGGGTACTGTGTGTTCATTTTCAAGTCAAAACATACATGGTGAAGAAGTGTTCAATGTTAATGTAATTATGTCAACTTAACGTCCTACACGGAAGCTTCTAAAACGAGGAGCGGTCAGACGAAATTAATTACTGAATATATTGAACTTGAAAGACAGCTTAATTGTTGATATGACAAGCCAACATTGAAGGCTGTATCGCACAAGTTCTCGTTTCCGTGAATTTGTCGATCGTTACGGCATAGGACTCAATTTGTGTCTGTCTAGAGCTGTGTCTTGACAGTTAATTCATTTACCAGTCGCCTCATATGAGAAAACGACTATGAAAAGAGCAAATATGCCATCGCTTTAGTGCCCCTTGTTGGCTTCCATGCGTACTAAGATTAGACCAATCACAGCAGAGAATTACAAAGACCAACATTCGCTCCAAACCAGATGGTAGGTAGTTAGGTTGGTAAAAAGAGGCTAGGCTTGTGCGACATACCCCACTTGAAGTAGTCACGGCACACGACAACTTATGCTGTAGTCGATGACCATTTATTATCGATACTAAGAATCTTAAACGTTTTGCGTTACGTTTGGGGACCTCTTGGTGTGACGAATTTGCGTCATGGATAAATGGTTGATTATTTGCGACAAAAGACACTGTCATCTATTGATCCAAGAGCTTTTGGTGCATAAAATATGTAGGTTTCCCAAGGTCAAAGTGCCACTACGATGTCATCAATTTGAAGTTAAGACAGAAAAATGGGGATTTTACGTCTACGTTAAAACCAGACTGGGATAAAAAGATTATCATTGCAACAACCAACGACCTTGATTTTCACGAAATAATGTTTTTCATTTTACCGTACATATGGCAAGTCTCAATGCTTAACTTGCAGAGATTTCCCTTATTTTTGTGAATTTTAATTTGCTGCTGTGGAGCAAATGACGTCATAAAGTACCTAACGGACATGTTTCAAAAACTTAAATATCTCTGGAACGAGATGAGATATTGAGAAACGAAGAATGGCACTCTTCCTCATTTGAAACGTATTATTAAATAAGATCTACATTGTAAGACGACTCATCAATCGTACGCCACTTTAAAACCATAATGTATTTTTCTGAATAAACGCTCTGGGCTTTTATTAAAATCTCGCACTTTATCAGGGCACTTGTTCGAAAAAAGACGTTTAATTGGAAGAGGCGTTTATTTCTAAATGCCCTAAGAACATGATCTAAACCAAACAAACCGATTTCTATCTTTGCTTAACTTAGCACGACATCAGCATACAATGTTTTTCATATGAGTTTTACGTACGCTAAGAACGTCACAATATCAGCATGTAATGTTTCAGACTATTCCACATAACTCGTCTTCACCCTCTTCAATGACTTTTGTCTCATTTTGGTCATATGTGCATCACTTTGAGAATGAACTTACTTAAGAGTCTCTTTTATGTAAAGCGATATGTAATATAGATGTTAAAAGAAATTATGATTTATGAACAAAAAACCTTTTATTTATTGTCTGTGCAATAGTATCCCCTCTCCTAGAGTAGGGGGCGTTTCGTTTTAAGTTTATTTGAACAGGATGAATAGGACGTTTATTAGAGACGAGGCAATTATTTAAAATTCATAAACTTAGTAACACGTTTATTCGAAAAAATACTGTGAGGGAACAGTCGAGATAGACCGATATTACTTTGCCCTTTGCCGCAAGATTTGCTTATCAGTGGTATCTAGAAACCAGTGTTCGCTTTGCAAAAGCCAATTTCAGCACGTTTTCATCGTGCTTACTAATCCGTAAACAGATTTGATATGACTGGTATTAAAATGTCAATTGTGTGGAACTATTTAATTCGTTCTTGAATTCAGTGGAATTAATTCAAACAATTGAAAACTTTATTGTAAAACCACCAACCTACCTATCTGACCACAGTCAAATTTTAACATGGATAAAAACAACACAACAAAACAATCCAACACCTACTGATAATACCTCAACACCTACCATTTCCCAAAAATCCCCACCACAATTTATTTGGGATAATAATTCGTCAGGATTGTTATTCAAAGAAAATTTAAGATCAATTAATTCACAGAGAAACAACATCTTGAAACCAGGAACGCCAGTTAAGAAAAATAACTAGACCTATGGTTCCCCATTCTAAATAGCTGTAACTCCTTTACCTTCTTTGAAAACTATTTCACATTAACCTGTAATTATTAATTTATAGTTGTAGTTTCTAATTGTTATTTGTAATTTGAATTACAAAGATGCTTTAGCGGTACCTGTAAATAGGTCATGCCAATAAAGCTATTATATACCATGCCGTATATATACCATGGGTAATTGTTCTAATTGTGGTTAAGCACTTCTTTCACCGCTAAGAATAACTATTGTTTTATTCTTATATCATAATGTTTTTGATGACCAGTTTAGTATTTACTCTAAAACTGGCAGGGTAAATTTTTATGTAGTTGATACAGAAAGGTAAAAGAAGTGGAACTTTACCGTTTGACCACATAGTAGTTCTTAAGCTTTTATTATGGAACTATTTCGAAAACAATCGAAAGCAGTCGTTTGCGACAAATTTTAGATGCGTGTTATTTTTTTACCGATGTAGACGTTCGTTCTGACCTTCAGTGATAGAATCAGTATACATCTTTTTGGTTTTTGGCAATGCCTAACTGAAGATAGAAAAGCTAGATGGCAAATTGTAAATTATAATCACTAATGGCCCCACTCGTCTTCTTAAGCGTGTCGTTGATGCAAAGAGCTACGAGAACAAGACAGAAAGGAGTCGTTGTAACTGGTAAGGTTAGCCTGAAATGTTGGACAAACATTTTAATTCAATTTTACCTTGCTTATGTATATTAAATTACACGAGGTTTCGTCTTGTCGTGCTAAGCTACAAGACTATTACTATCCTAGAACAGTTCTGGTAGGAGAGTGGTCGAAACCACAGTTCAATCCAGTACCCACGATCATGCTGCAATGAGCGAAACATTCACCATTAGCCTGAAATTAGCCTACGTAGGCCGTCTGTTTGAGGACAGATGTAATGTTATACTGAGATCATCTTTAGTCAGATGTCCATGCAATTTTCCTAACTGCACCGATCGTCGCAAAATGTGTTCAAGCGATTGGAACGTTCATATGGAAAAACCACCATGACAGTGGAAAACGATCGGGACAATCGCGATTGCTTGGATAGAACTGATCTCTATTGTAGACAATCTGAAGGATCGCGACCGTCCCTGTATTGTTTCCACATGATCGTCCCTGTCAGTGGGGTAGGAACGTTGTATATATTAAAGGGGGCGAAGTGAAAACTTTTTATGAGTAAATCAAAATTAGTGGATATTAATGATCATTGAGAACGGCTCCGAAGCTACATCGGATCGCATCACCTTTATTGAAACATGGGGTTTCTTTATTTTCGCAAATGGTTTTCCAATGAGCCGTGTACTAATATTGAATACTGATATGGTAACTATATACAAAGCTACACTACATAAAGGTTTTCTTTTTTAATCCCTTTACTTAATAACTACAAACTACGCCCTACTCTGGGATATGGTAGTCAGTATTTCTTGAGAGACTGGATGAATTGAATATACTTTATTAATGTCAAGTCTTCAAGACCTTTAATACAAGACGAAAGTGATAAAAAAAGATTGCGATTTGAGAATGAAATTAAACCATTTCTTTTCCAAAGGTCTGCGTTTTTTGTTGTTGTTTTTTTTGGTTAACGACAAAAAAATCGAGTCTATGACCGACCTCTTTTTTGAAGTATATGAAGTTGAAAATTTATTGGAAATTAGTTTGAAATGCCTCACATCACCGTTGCAACTTGTTGATCACGTTTCTCAGCATTATTTTTTAATGCCAAAAATATTATTCTGCTTGTCATGATATATATATAAACATCAAAATATCAAACTTTAAAAAAACTTTCATCATTTTCACGTTTCGGGGCTTAGCCCCTTTATCATGATCTTGATTAAGGGGCTAAGCCCCGAAACGTTGATGGTTAAAATTTTTTAAAGTTTGATATTTTGATGTTTTGAAATTAATGTTTTTAGACATGAGGAGGAGTATTCCTGTTGAGCATATATATATATATGCTCAACAGGAATATATATATATATGCTCAACAGGAATATATATATATATATATATATTCTCATCAAAAACATTTACATCTAAGAAATTTTTCATTGCTAAACTGGCATTTTTCCTCATTTACCGTTGTCGAACAACCACAAATTAGAACAAAAGAACTAATGAAGGAACAAACCAAAAAGCAAAAGAGAATAAAGAACAAAAATCGATAAAAAAATCATGTATGATTATTTTTTGTCGATTTTTGTTTCACCCGAACCTCAGTAAATTGATAGAACTTTGAAATACGCTGTATTCATTAATTAGGCAACTCACGTTCATTTCCTAAGTGCGCCTGAATTTTTTTTTTTTATTCCTCCTCTCTCTGTTTCCTTTGTCCTCACACTGGTTGTTTTGTTCTTATGTGTCCGATGTATCGGGCACTGTACGTTAAAGGGTTAAGGAGTGGGAAGCACGAGTCGACTGTCGCTTATTGGAAGCGAGAACAAGTTGTCTAATTGTTTCAACAAAAAATTTAGTTAATTTGTAATAAAAGTTTATACTTGTTCAATTTGATTGACCAATTTTAAATGAGAAGTGGGTTTTTATATGCTTATTATTGCACATTATTAACATATGTTTTATATTGCATGTTATTAACAATCATAAAATACTGAATTGTAGGGTAGCCAATAAGATCCTCTGAATTTGTGAAATGAAGTGATAAATTTAAAGTAATTAAATTGATATATAGTTTGAATAATACTATTAACTACCACAGCACTCCAGGAAAAATAAAGTAAATTTTACCTCATGTTGACAAATGCTAGCTCAATCAGCGTTTACCTTGAAATTGCTTTATATAAGGATGTCTAGTTTCCCCAAGAATCCTAAGATGGTTTCTCGCTGTTGACTGAAATTAAGGACCAGTCCTCTAGTTTTATTTGTGATTTCTGTTACCAGTAGTAAGAAGATCAAGCAAAAAAAAAATTATAAACTGACCTTTAAAAGTTGTTGGTTTCTTTACGTTGTAGAGCAAAGCAAATGCTCAGGTTGTCATGGGAATATTATTGTGTCAGGTAAATAGCAACAGTCTAACCACTAAAAATTTTAAAATTTGCTGATTTTTTAGGTGCGGTACTGTTGAGGTTGCTGTCATGTTTTTTTTCCTCTTCCTAGATATACGTCAAGCATGCCAGATAGTGATATTCTTTTGTAAACATGCCTTCCATATGGATTGCTTGGCAAATAAAGATCAGGTATTTTGTTTATCATCACTGCCTCGCTTTGGTGTTCATATAAAGGTGAAATGAAATTGTTATTAATATCAACGACTTATTTAAAGGATGCAGCAAAAATACTATTACTTTGCATTCAAAATACACCCTCACTCCTCACTGATCAAAATTCCATGACTAATACCCGAAGATTCCGACCACAGTCGGAATTTGGATTCATCGAACAGTGCTATCTTAAGAGATATTACAGAACTGTCATAACCTTACTATATCTCAAAGCTACTGGAAATTAGAGACGTCCCAGGAGCCACTGAATTTTCTTTCTTTGCTAATAGATATCGTTTTGCATATTATCTAGTCTAGTCGTCATTTCTGTCTGTTTTGTAAGTATCTTGTAAAACAATCATACCATTCAGCTTGTGTGTGATAAAGGCAATTAGGCAGCCCTTGTTCTACGTCATTTAGTTTGGATAACTTCCGATATGCTGAGACAAATTCTGCTTCTGTTAAATGCTATCTAGTCATATAATGCAACGATTTTGACTCGGACATATTCTCTTTGTTCACTTTAGGACTTATACTGTCAAATATGTACTGCACGCGGACAAACGAAGAAAACGCCATCTCGGGTACACTCAAGGTTCACGTAAATTGATTGGTTAATTTGAGACCATGTTTTTGTCACACTTGAATCAATATTTGCCATTAGTTTGGGGGTAGAACAGAAGTCAGCTAGTTTGATGTGAATAGCGAGGCTAACACGAACGTGAACATTGTTCATTGATTTTCTCTGAAATGGAAGAACGACTTAAAAAAATTGAATAATTTCACTATAGTTATACTACCGTACAGACATATTTAAATACGCCAATAAGCAAATAAGGTAAATTAATAAATTACTAATTTAATGAATAATTGCCGGGGGGGAATTTTTAAATTCATCTTCTTTGACATTAATACGTCGCAAACAATTTTCAACTCTGGCGTTCTGGCAAAGGGGGGAAAAAATGAAGGAAGCATGAAAGAACGCCTACCACAAACATTGCAGTCTAATGTCGGCGTTTAATAATCGTTTAACTCTTTCCCGTCAGGATAAGTCTTCCATTATTTTACTCTGGCCAATGCCAGACAGTGTTACTCGTCAAGGGAAGACGTCCTCCAGTGAAAGGGCAAAGTGTAATTAATAAGAACATAAAAATACACACGTTTATCTGTTGTAAAAGTTTTGATATGTTGGCATGCCCTAGAAAGACGTACAATCTGTAAAGCAGTAAGTCGGATGAGAGATTTAAGAATTCCAATACTTTCCAGGGGAGCATACCGCTAGCCTCCCCACTAAGCCGTGTAAACCGTTTTCGTTGGTATAATTCCTAGATCCGCATCGTGAGTCGTCAATTCACAATTTGATGTAAGGATCCACGGTGTTCAAGTTTCACCTTTGCACCACATATGCCATGGCATCCAAAATGCTGTAATCAGAAATTCTTGAAATTTCTATTTCAAAACTTCAAAGTTACTAGGTGTAAGCCTGATCCATTCTGGTGTTAACCATTGAATGCATGAAATTTTGAATTTTGATATATAATTCTTCTCATTGTTTTTTGTTTGTTTATTCATTTGTCTTTTTGGTTATAATATGTCGGTTTCTGTGCATGAAATGGTTAACGTGAGTGTATTTAATGGTAAATCGCTGCATCCCTTCCCTCTTTTCCGGATTTTTCTTAAGATTCCATCTAGCCGGGTAGAATATATTACTGCTTAAGTTATCCGCAATGGAGAAAACGTACATTGGCAGTGTTGAACTTGTTTGTTCAAGGTCCGGTTCTATTGTTTAATTAGAAATCCTAATATTACATTTAGTAATGGACTGCTCGACACGAAGTTTTATACATGTGAAAGGATGGTGAGGACATAGTGAGGATTTAAACATTTTAGCCAGTTTTAAGTTGTACAGACTTCATTATCGTTTATTAGTTTTACGGTCATTTGTGCTTTTATGTTTATTCGTTTCGATTGTTGTTAGAATGTGTACGGGCGCGATACCCAGATATGATTTATGCTATCTATATTTTTTGACGAGGAAGATGACATAAGTTTCCTTCACGGAATCCTTTAAGGGGACATTAGAGTCGACATATGAATGTTTCAGGTTTATTGAGCGCATTGTTGAATTCTAGTGAATCTGTAAATTTGTCCTTCAAGTTGTGTTAGAAGCAACCATATTGCCCCCTTAACACTAACTATTTAGCCCTCAACCGCGCACAAAGGCGCGATTTAATGTTGCAGAATTGGATGCATGTACAGATTTCAATGGATTTTCAAAAGAGTTTTGAATAGATTGAATAACTTCTTTCTTCTGAAAGGGTTAACGCCTTAAAACGTTTTGTTTTAATCTTTATTCTCTCATCTGTTCTTTTGTTCTGGGTATCCGATATTTCGGATAATTTGAAGGGTCAAGCGTAGTCAACTTTGCAGAGTTAGTAGGCCGGCAGTATCCAGTAGAAATAAGGTCAGAATTGAAATCAATATTACACTGTCAAGGATCCGGGACTCCACGTAATTCAAGATTGAAAATTTGATTCTAAGGGAGTTACATCATTTCTTGTAAATAAAAAGGTATTTAAAGTCCAGCTTCTTTAATGTCCTATAATAGGTCCTATTTATTTAATTCCAGCTTCGAGTCTTTAGTTCTGTTAACTTTGATGTTATAAGCCTTGTTATTTTAGAAAAAGATGGTCAGGACAAAGTTGAAGGAAATACTAGAAAATTGCAGTAAGTTTCAAAGGAGACACTTCACCCATGGCTGCATGGGTCTTCACTGTGTTTCTTCATGCTTGCGATGTAGTGTGCATTCATGGGTGGCTACGATAATTCATGAATTACTAATGAGTTTTCGGGAAACTTTAAAGTTGATTTTAACTTTAAATACGGATTCGTTTGAGATGTTATATACTTGAAAGGATTGTCTCATTAGATGTCTAAACACCAGGAAATTCTTCTTGAACAATGGATATTACGGCCAAATGGGTGTATGGCAGTCGTATCACTTCCCCTGTCGTCACATTCATGGTAAGCGAAAAAAGATGAATAATATTTGAAGTCAAACTCTTGGATGAGGTACTCGGTTGGAAAAGACTCTGTCTTCAGTGCCCTGCACTGAACGTTTAGGCAAGCAAATGCAGACAGCTTTTGTAAGGAAGGTGGAATCAACAACTGAATGAATTAGTCGTCAGTACGTACATCACGCCATCTGAACAGCAAGAGTAGCTACCACAATTTTGCCATGGATGCGATAGATTTCGTTTGGTCATTGACTCAGAAGTTGTAAGAACAATAAAATTTCAAATGCATTATCCAGGACGTATAGGGAAAAAATAGAGTGAAGTGGATTTATTTTGAGGGAAATTGTTGAAAGCTTGATCATGTTTGGGAGACCAAACATCGCAATTCGTGGATATACCCGAGAACATAGCGATCTCATCACCCTATTACCTTGATAGTGCCACTGCTTCATATAGCATTGCGTCAACATCCGCAGAATGCTCCTCGTATTGCTGCCTACCACAGCCCAGAGATACAGAATGAAATCATTGATCTCTGTGGGAGAAGAGTGAGGAACGCCATAGTCAAAGAATGCAACGGACCACGATGTTTTTCTGTTTTAGCCGAAGAGGCCATAGATACTCAACCCTCGAGCGAGTTTCCATCTGCGTAAAACATGTCCACCGTCAAGAAAATGAAGCTGAAGAGGTAAAGGAGGAATTTTTAGGATTCAAAGATACTCCCAGTCAAACAACCGAAAAAGTTAGTGGTGTTCTACTTCTAGAAACAATGGAGCAGTACTCAAACACTTCAAAAAATTAAAATCTCGGGTAGATATTTTTTCTAGTTTTAATATTAATTTCCTAGCTTTAAGAAATAAATTCTTGATAAGAAAAGCCATGTGAATTTTTTTCTTCTTTCAAGAAATTTAATTATATTGATTATAATTATATTGATTCAAGAATATTTTTTCTGTCTAGTCTAGATATATTTTTTTAATTCAAGAAAATGTCTTCTTTTAAGAATATTTTTCTTATCAAGATAGCTTATTAAAAAAAATTATCCTAAGAGACCAGATAACATTTCTTAATTAAAAAAAACATGATCTTAAAACAAGATTTTTTTTTTCATAAAATAAGAAAAGTGAGAGTGAACACGGCCGAGCTCAGGACAAGCCTATGATTAAGCTGCTGGTATGGGAGGTGTTTGCAGGTGTGTAGGAGTAAAAATCTTGGAGGTTCATGGAAATAATGGGTATGTCCATAACCAGTCATGTTGTTTGGGCATGGCTTCGATGATGGCGTTGTCAAGAACACGAGGTCTGGTGTGCAAGAAATCGCTTTTACGTTACATACTCAGTGAGAAAGCAATATGTGTTCCAGCTAATGCAGAATGAGACCCTGAATCACAGGAGAAAATGAGCAAGAAGAAAAAACATGCGAACAGTGTACGAGATTCGATGGTGTGTTCTGGCTCTGATGCTTTATCCACCTTCATGGTGTTGCTTGATGCTGTTGTTAAAGTGCTAGGATCCTTCGATGCGGGAAAAGCTGTATCAAGAAGCTGTTGAAATTTCAGAAAAGCACGATGTCCGAATATCCCAGCCCTGACTAGCTGGTAGACAGTAGCAACGCAACCACCAGTAGCGTGACCGGCCTATATTTTTCTTGTCATATGTCATACCGAAAATCGGCAGTAAGAGAGAATCTGTAAGTATCCATACCTCATTAGTTTTACCTGGGAGTCCTGTTGATTTCTCACAGGATTTCCGTTCGCTTGCATATTTTGCTGCGTTAATATGCTTAGCTTTGGAACCCTAACTGTCAGCCTTGTTTAAAATTGCTTACGAATGAATACGTGTGAACATGGATGGAACACGAAATCTTGGGGGAAAAAATGAAATTAGCTTTCATTAAATTACTCCACAGGCAAGATTTTGTTTGAAAATTGCATAAGCAAATATATTGTGTAATTCTTAAACACCTCCCTTCAATGCTTCTTTGCACTTCGTAGAAAACATGAATTCTAGACAACACCTCGCAGAATTATTTTAATTAAAGCAAGTTGAATTTCGATAAAATTGAAATTTCAATCAAAGTAAATTGCGTCGTATAAACTGCAAAATGACAAATGCAACAAAACTCTGTCAACCAGTAACAATCTAGCAGATTAAGTTATGTACGTCAAGCGAGTGTAAAACTAATGCTAGTGTTAAAGGACAAGTGATATTCAAACTTACTCGGAAAGAATTTCTTTTTCCAGTTATATTCGGTAAAGCTGGACATATAACTCATGTATGACCACTTTAATTATTAAATTCGTCTTACATCATCCTTCTGAGTCCAAATGGATAATTCTACGAAAATATGAGCGCGAATTAAGCTAGAGCGTAGGAATCGCTGACGAAGTTAATGCACATTGAGACACATATCGTAACGTATAGGCCTCAATAACGTCGTCAGTTGAATTATAATTATAAATACTTTCAATATCGCCACGCTAATTCAGTTTGAGATATACACTATCGGCAATCTGTGAGTTGAATGTGAAATGAAATCTGAGTATGAAAATGATTCGGTCGTGGTTGACAGTTGACATTTTCCTTTTCACGTGCAATTTCATTTAAAAATATTGCATATGCGAATTCTTTCAATTCCATATGTGAAATGAATATTTCATATGCGAAATTAATCTTCATAAAGCCTGGTTCACACGAGCGACATAAGCATAAGGACGGGATCAGTCCGAAAACAAAGCATATGTCCTCTGGGACTTGCAAAAATAACACAACAAGAATTTTTCTTTGTTTCGTCTTTTGTTCGGCTCTTGGCTTATGCTTGGTCTGTGATCTTATGCTTATGCTTATGATTACGACGATCCTTATGTCTCAGGCTTGATTTCATTCCTTTGTTTTGCTTTTTGTTTTGTCCTTATGCTAATCGAAGTTTAGTTTGGCTTTGAACAGTTTCGTTCGCGTTTACACAGCAAAAGCTCAGTTTAGGCCTATCCTAGGCCAATCCCAGGCTTGCAATGTAAACACGATTTAACTGTCTTACTCGCGAGTGTTGGCAGATGTTCCTGTAGGCCCCATCTACATGTTTAAATTTTCGCATACTATTGTTCATTGTGATAGCTGCGATCAAGTTACCAGCGCAAGTGAGACCTTTGGCAAGGGTCCTCTATGGTTCATGACTGAGTCCACAACACCAGATCCCAAATTGTCAGTGTCTGAAAGGAATACGAGTCATAAGATCGTTAGAACTCAAAGCGATTTTCCCTGAACACATCCATCCATTAGGAATAATAGTTCCTTACATCATTGTATGATATATTAGTAGAGCAGACCCCCTCGTAATGTATGATTTCACGACATGCTTATGGTTTTGAAGGCATTAATTGTTTAATATCCAGGCATGTAATTATTTAATCTGACTCTAATCACGTCAAAAAGACATAAAAAACAATTTTGCTTTCCATTATTCAGTCAAAAGCTGGCTAGGATGAACAGCCGGCTGTGCTCAACAAATGTGTAAATGACCTTGTGCGAGTGCTGCCTTCTGTGACTGCCTTTGATAAATTTATACTGTAAAACACTTACTCGCACAGGTAAGTACACCCAAAGAAGGTTGATTACCGTGTGGCAATTAGGCTTAGCACTGCATGGATATTTTTTCTCCCTACTAAAGTGCACTTTCTAACAACTATACTTTCAACGTCAGGTTGGTTAAATCAGAGTTGTATTTGCGCACTTGTCAGTTGCAACTTCTCTGTAAGACAACATTTTCACAATTTGTGGTTTCCGAATCCCATTGCGGTGTGATGTCAAAGGTTGATTGACGAAACTCTAGTGGCATATGCTTCACAAACTTTAGTGATAAATTTCTTGAATTCAATCAGCTGGTATCTCCACTTCGTTTTCCTTTAAAATGAGGGAATGCAGCATTTCATCAGCAATATCAATTCGAAAAATTTTAAGTTTCACAATTACAAACCTTTTGTGACAGGTTTATACTTGCTGCAATAAATTTATATCTCGCAAGAAATCCACAAGTAATAACAACTTCCCCATGCTTTTATCGGATTATTTTTTTTATTTATGGTAAGAATAATCTGTCGAAAGTTGTCATGAATTAAAGTTAAATCTTGTAGTGCGTGGTGCTTGTTGCGAAGTTATATTTAGTTATGTTCTGTGGTTCTTGGCTTCACTCGGCAATTCATTCAGCCGTACTGAATGTGTTGTAGATATTGTATATTTGTAATGTGTTAGTATTATAGAAACCTTTATAGTTTATACTGCCCGGCCCCTATGACCCCAAAATTAAATAAGATTATTATTAATACAGGGACATTTGAATATTTTGAAGGAAATAGAATGAGGAAAAACAGGCTATATCGTACCGCCCTAAGAAGAAAAATAAAAATATTTACAATAAACACCGGCTTAATGTTTGACTAATGAATCACCTAGAACGTGTGGTCTCAATTTTTTCCATGCAAAAGGTGCACATCAATCCTCCAGAAGTAGCGGTAGCCATGTTGGTAGGCTCGCCGTGCTGTTTATCAGTGGTCAATCTCGTTATATTCACAATTATTTTTGTGTATCAACATTTTTATGCATTAAAATTGATTTTTGTGTATAAACATTTATTTTTGTGCATCAATATTGATTTTTAGGCATCTAGATGAATTTTGTATCGACATTTATTTCGGTATATCGACATTTATTCCGGTATCAATTTCGGTGGATTGATTTTTATTTTTATATCTCGATAATTTTGAGTGTTGCACTTCTGGCCACCTGTGGCGTGAAACTCGAAAAGATCAAATTTCCTTTTTTGGCTGATCACGTCAAATTACATCCAAGCCTGCCTGTTCATAGACGAGCTGGAAAGCCTTGGGTGACCATGGCGAAACATTGGATGTTTGCGGTGTTTGCTACATTATCCTTCCATGGTAAGCTATAATTTTTGTTGCGTTGTTACGCTCAACTTAACTAGTTTTTTTCGTCTTTTGGTAGCGTTTACATCGTTATGCGGTATAATAGCGTCAAGAAAGCATAAGTAAACCACATCTTTTGTCTGAACGAACAATCTTTATATACCAAGCTCGACAATTTGCAATGATTCTGACGTAAATATCTACAATGATTCCACATTAATCATTACATCCTGCGAGGTCAAGTTACTATGGTGGATATTCGTTTAAGTTTTGAAAATGGGAAAAGTCAGTTAATCACTACCAGAATAAACGAATTTGGAATTAGATTCAAATGAGATTCCGAGTAAAATTTATGTTCAGTAAAGCATATTCGGAATATAACATAAGCAGGGGTTACATTATCAAGCTTTCATAGTGGTTTCGATTTCCATTATGAGCAATAAATTTAACGAGCCGACGTCATACCAAGTAAGCCTTAAACATAATGAAAACCTTCCTAGAATTTATTCTCTATAGTCTATACTGCGGCCTCCGCTTCATCTTTTGAGCGAAAAAGTTTTATTCCACCTTCAGGATCAGTCCAAAGATTCCACTGGGTTCAAACACGTGGCGTCTTGAAATTTTTTTAAAAACCGTAATAAGTTGAATGTGAGAGAGGATGTCACAACAAGTAATTTCGACCTGGTAATATAAACCATTAAAGATGAGATCGTTAATAGGTAAACACAATCAGGATATGGATTTAATCGAAAGGCTCGGATGCTACCAGTCAACTTGGTTGGGTTCATAGAGGATGAGCGCTGTGTTTGGGTCGCTCTGGGTGCTCAGGGTCTTTGCTCCTCCCCAGGTTGGATTTCAAATCGTTTCAAGTCGTATCGTTCAATGTAATGATCAGTATTTTTGGGTAGGAATGGTCTTCTCTCAATACATCTGTATGTGAACAATCCAATTCCGATCACCTCCTATGAGACATCCTTTTCTAGAATCTTCATGAGAACAGAAATGCGGATTTAACTAGTTGGCTACTTAACTGAATAAATTAGTTGACCTGTCGAGACCAGTAATACGTCGCCCATCATAGTTGAGCTATGTTGGATTTGGTCTTATTTGTTTATTGATTTAATTGTTTTGTTTTCTCATTCAGTGGTGAATGGGATTGCGTAAACGGGCGAAAGTAATAAGGTACAGTTCCCTTTGTCCGGATAAGGATGCGGCAAAAAGTCGCGATAACTTAACATATAACGAGTGTTTTCATGTGTGCCGATGCGGACACGGATTTTTAGAATCGGATCGTGTAGCGATCCTGCTATTGCCGTATACGGATTCGTATGCAGTTGTGTGTCAATCCTCTTTAAAAGACGTAAAAATCGCAATGCAAACCGCGAAAATGGAAACAAAACAAATCGTGTCTGTAATTAGGATACAAATTGGTATTATGATCGTGTCCGTACCTGTACAAATGAAAATATAGCTTTCTATTTGCTGATAGTGATGCAAAGATAGCACTTTCTCCTCATTTATTCTAAATCTAGGCAGTAGTGACCACACCGAGTTATAAAACAAAGCAAGCATTATTCATCAGGCCTGTGTTAACGAGAACGAATGAGATTTTGAACTACTTTTGATGAATGTTGAATGTAACATGATCAATTCCAAACGTTCATGACTAAATTGCATAAAAACGGGATTGGATTTAAGAGTGAGAATCTTCGGTTGTAGTAATAACCAGTCTAAGCGATCAAATCGTCGGCAGAAAACTTCACTCAAGATCGTTTTATCAAACGTGTTGCACTCTCTTGGCTAATAAATTCAACGATCCGATCTTGTCGTTACCGGAAATTATGTAAAAACGGTCTTAACTTCAAAGCCAATAAACGTGTGATTGCTGTTATGGCTTCCCGCGTTGAACCGTGGTGCACAAGCGTCTGCACCGCAGGCTATGGGCTTATCGACTTCATTGATTCGATACAATATCTCGGATTTCCAAATGCGACTTTTCAAGGCTATAACAGTTTAAAGAAGTATTTATATCTTATAAATTAAAACTAAATATTGAGAAATTTCCCCGAAGTTTATACGTCCGAGAGCCAGATTTTCGAAGGATGATTAGCGCCGAGCCAGCATTGCGAGTGAAATTGCTTAGTTGCATAAATTTTTGTCGAGTTGTTGAGTTCAAATTTCACAACGTCATTCCTTTTTAAATCCTCTCAAAATCTGTCAGAAAATTTCAAGCCTTAAGAATCTGTCCAAAGAATTTTCACTAATCCTGGTTAAGGTGATTGCCCTATGAACAACCTGACTCCGATTATCACCGGTCGTGCAATCAATGAACACACAATGAGCATTTTAAACAATTATTTATTAATAGGCGCTTTAAAATTAAAACCAGATCAAAGTAAACAGGTGTTTCTGATGTTTCTCGCTTACACCTCGTGGTAGGGAAATAGTAAGCGAGCTACTTGATAAACAGAATTTTTTATTTCAAATGTTCCCGCAATCCAGTCCGATGATCAAAAGAGTAGACCCGATGCAGTGGAAAGATATTCAACGAATGTTTGGCATATACACTCGATCACACAAAATTCAGTTTAAATTTGATGGAAAGGAAATTTTCGAGTGTCAGAATCATATATTTTTAGACCCAGCCGCGACCAGTTGCGATGAAAAATGCAATTTTAGAGCTTCCGGCTAAAGATACGAAACCACAAATGCTACGTGACAATAACTTTGCCTTTGAAAGTCGAACTTCAGCACTTTAGCATCACTCCCTTGTAAAGTAAAGGAGAATAAACACCCCTAGTGAAAAACATTGCCCGTTTTGCATCAATGACGTGAAGATTTTTGTTTGCGCTGTTGTATGTTTGGGTAACTTCTTTCATTCACTCGCGCAGACTCCATGTCTTGTATTTCATTTAAGGTGGCTGAACACAGTTTCAAGTCAATCTGCCGCTTGTAGCAACAAAACGCGAGCACTATTAGTGAGCGCGAGTGTGGCTCGTATTTTAAACGTGTAAACAAACATGGCGGCGAAATGCATTTTTTTTGTTCTTGCCGGGTGGTGAAACGTGCTATAAATCAACATGGTTTGGCAATAAAATGTTCTGGATTATTGTTTGAGAAATCGAAAGAGAGAAGCCGAACGTTTAATCTCTATAATTTTGACTCGTTTTGTGATCGTGGCTTGATAAAGTTTCGACAAAAGAAAAGTCACAAATTTTTCCTTCGTCTTCCTCTGCCTCTTTTGCTTTTTACTGGCTGCTAGCTTCAAGCGTCTTATGTGGAGAGGATGAGTGTGTATCTCCTATGCTATCAAAGTACTAACAAAAATTAGTCATTAATCTCGGCCATTGATTCTTTGTTTCGCTAGCGTGTACGTGAGATCGAACCTCGAAGAGTATGCCCTCCCATAAGGAACATCAGGCGTACGTTACTCGCAACTTTTTAAAACAATGAAAAGCACTCATTTAATAACCTTTTTAATATATATGCCACTTTCTTTTGTCAAATCTGAAAAAGATATCCTAGGGCAGCATAACATATATATATCAGAAGATTCTCTTTAAAGTTTTAGATAAATTTGTGAGGTTTCAGCTTATAACTCAAAACTGTTCCATAATTGGGCAAGAAAACCCATCCAGTCTGTCACCTTGATCAGATAGGGTTAAACGTGGTCCATACACTCTCTTCTGCAACAGGTTTGCTGCTGGAGGGGACTCTTGCGGGACTAAGCCACCTACTTAAGTTATAGTACTCAGTCGTAGTTTTATGTCCTCATAGTCTTACATTACCCTCAGTGAAATCACCCCTCTGATATTGGGATTGACTCCGATATTCACAACCACAAGCTTCCCTCTCTAAAATTTTAAAACTGCGCAGTTTTTGTGAAATGAAAATTATTTCCAACTATTTTTGCGTTGTCTTATGTAGTTAATTCATTGGTCCAATAAATATTGTTTGCTGAACGTTTATTCAGGCATTAGTTTCGCCATTTTGTATTATTTTGTCATTTTACATATGTTGAAATGTCATTGCGATTCTAATCCCCCTAAGGAGACTGAATTACTTTAGAATAATTTCAAAAAACCAAATTGGTGAACCTGGTTATTTTGTTTTACCCAAATTATAGCTAGCACAAACGATAGTTATGGGTAAAACAAAAAAAGACAAGACAAGACAACGCAGGACAAGACTAGGCTGCACAACTGCTTATTCAACTTTACTACTATTGATAAAACAATTTATTATACTAACCTTATTGATAAGTATAGGTTACCTATTGTTACCATCTGCATGAGACTAGACAGGAAGTCTTGGCCCAGGTGGTTGTTACTGGTAATCTGTAATTACATTGTGTTATAGTAGTGGAAATGGTAGTGACATAGCATAAAATTGTTGAGCATTATGCTGCTGATTCAAGTTCCACTTGTTTCAATTTGACATAAATGACACAAATATTGTAGTCCAAGTAAAAGCTTGCAACATACATGTGAAATATCCTATTATTTTGTTTAATATCTTGACGCTGCTTGTTATGAAAAGAATTCGGTGCGTTACTTTCAGGCCAGTTCTTTCATGTATTAAATTGCTTTCACACAGCAGTTGCAGCGCAAGACTGTCCTGCCGGATGGAAAAGCTTTGGAAATTCCTGTTATCTCTTCGTCTTGCACACTCCAAGAGTTCCACTCATGACTTGGGAAGATGCTCGTACCTACTGCATGGGATTTGGAGGTGATTTGGTTTCTATTATCAATTCATCTGAAGTAAATTTTATTTACAACCAGACGAAAGACATGGGTAATTATAAGTTCTGGATTGGCCTATATCGGAACAAGACAACGAGTAATTCAAGGATAGGCTGGATTTGGAGCGATGGAAACACCTTTACAAACTTTTACCAATGGCATTTTGGGGAACCAAACAACTACAAAAACAACGAGAATTGTGCGGAAGTGTTTGCAAAATCGACGAGATGGAATGATAACGACTGCAGTAAAAAATTTTCTTCGATTTGCGAAAGAAGGAAAGGTAACGTATCTTTACATTAATATCTGTCCTTGTAAATAATTCTACTTAAAATCCTGGCAATAAAGCAATGTTTGAGCATGACAACATAATAATATTAAGCATAAAGTCGTGGATAAACTCATTCTCGCGTTTTTTCTCATGCATATATGACATTAAAAAAGAGCTTCTTTAAATTTCTCCAAGAACTTTCTTCAGTTTCTAATGAATATGGATCACTTTTTAGGTCTTCCGATCCCAACAACACCCACCTTCGGAACTCGTCCGCCAACGAAAGGTAAATGTGAGCCCATTTTGGATAAATAATGAGTTTTTGCAGAAAATAAAAAGGTTATTCGCCACGAAATCCTCGCAAACTGAACAAGGATGTGTGCTGTGAAATCACGTGTTATCATTTTCCGAAAAAACATAGGACAGTTATCTGGGGCTCCTATTTAGTTGGGTAAGCTGTTACGCCCTGACTGTTCTTGCTTTTTTCACCATCTCGTTTAAAAGTCACTGTAACCGAGTTCATCGTAATCGAAAACATTTAAATATTGGGAACGAATTCAGATTTTCGTGCGGCAGGTTTGTTGAAAAACGTTCATCTCTGATGTCAAATCCTACTTTGTATTTATGAAACAAACAACATACTGTAGGTCGTATTATGAGGTATTGGTAGAATAAATTCCCAGCGGATGCCACCCAGTTTGTAAAGTAATGGACATGCTCCTGGAAGTGCTCCCTTTTGCTTAGGCCCAACCGACCAACCTTCTCGCTTCGGCAGCTCGTACGGTAACTTTGAAATCGAAGGCCTTGGGTAGAGACAATCTGCACCCATCTTGGAATATTTGTATCGCACAAGTGTAAGATGTTGAGGTACCGGATAAGTATCAATATAAGACATGTTCATTGGCTTTTCCTTCGCTTTCCGACGTCGAACTTCGAGGCGTAGCGTAGTTTTGTAAAGGCGTGGTTAGTCGGTTGGATCCTTTACTCGTTTTGACGTATAAAACTAGCGAGTATTTTGGCCATTTGTTTTATATGAAATGTGTATCTCGTAAACATAAATTTTATCTGCTCCATCATAAGATTACAAGAAAATTTTCCATGTGCCCCACTTCTTTTCCAGTTTTTAGTTTTGAAGCAAAGTGTGTAGCTTAATCTTGTTACTTTTATTAGATCCACCACCATCCTGTGATATTGGTTGGGAAGCATTCAATAGATCTTGTTACAAATTTGAAAGCGTTCCACGGTCATGGAGTGAGGCGAAAAAAGCGTGTGCTGACACTGGTGGCCATTTGGTGAAAATCGATAGTGCCGACGAGGAAATGTTTTTGACATTCAAAGTGCGACCATTTTTACATGTAAGTTTTTCAACTTAACACTACCATGTTTATCAAAAATAAGAAAAAGTTTTTGACTGTATGGCAATAGCTCAACAACCGAAAATGTTCAGGTAGGTAGCTTATTGAATACACCGTGGTCGATTAGCTGCTTGTAATCGGAGGCTTATTTGGTGATGTTACACAGAACGATTTCCAAAGACGATTCCACAAAAGATATACACGTTTTACCTTACCTTATTTTTACTTATTTACCTTATTTAATCACGGTACTATTCCACTAAATTTTACATATTTACAATAAATAAGGAAATATTCCACCAGTCTGTATGCACACACACACACAAACACACACACAACCACACACACAAACACACACACAAACATCCACACACACATGATTAATTAGGTCGTAAAATATGTTTACACTTCAGTTTAAATTTAAATTGCACAAAAGGTTAACACGTTTTAATCTTTAGTGCAACGTAATTTACGTTCACCTTAAAATTGACAACCGAGTAGTCGTGATTTTAAAACCTGGCTCGTTATGTAATCAAGCCAACCTTCTTCCTAGGTTGTGACAAAGAGACATATACCCAGCGGCAAATCTAAGCATAGCAGCTGGTCATGCTATGCAAACTTAAGATTACCTATGCATAGCAACAAGATCATGCTATGCGAATATAAAATTCTGTACAATGTTTAGATCAGTGGTGTAGGAGGCAGGGGGGCCATGAGGTCCGCGGTCCCCCTAACATTTTATTAAAGGGGCGCAATATCGTTTGGTTCCCCTTAAAAACAGATATGGTGACACTATACAATGTCATTTCTAATGTTTTTCATCGTATGTGCTTGCATTTCGAAATCAAAATAGAAAATATTTAAAAATCTAATGTACTGTACAGAGTTTAATGATGTTTGATAATTTTACTGTTATTTAAAGTTGCACGGAGATAAATTTATGGTAACTTGTAGTATCCTTCATAAGAATTAAAAAAACCATGACATTTTATAATTGTATTTAGTCTTTTAATTCATTAATTAGTAATCCACTGCAATTTTCTTTTCTCCTAAACGCAAGATATGCTTTACCATAGATGTAAAATTGCAAGTATCGTCCCAGTATTGTCAACAATATAGGCGATGAAAACATCTAAATTAAAACGTCTACCGTGAACTAAACTTTTGTTCCTGACCCCCTAAGTTCAACTAGCATCCTACGCCACTGATTTAAATATCAACCAAAACATATTCATTAACATTATTTTGTTTCAATTTCTAGTCATGCTTAGCATAACCCATACCTCGACCACTTATTGCTGCAGTTTTGTATACTAACCATTGCGTTGGTGGATGTATATGGCTTGATACCTGAATACTATAGATCGTTTTAAATTTGCATGACATGACTTGTTGCTGTACTTAGCTTCGCCATTGCATATATACCATGACATTGCTACTGACACATTCTTATGCATCAGGCATAAATGACTGATACATTCTTATGCATTAGATGCAGAATACGTTTTTGTCTGGTGAAAGGTGGCAAACTAAACAATATTTTTGCCCTCGTACATGTACCAATTGGATTTACATATGGTGGCCCACTATAACAAAATAGTTCCGAAATGAAACTGAGCTATTGCATAGACCTTTTCTGATAAAGACGCCTGGGTGGAAACCAGGCTCATGACGCGCAAACACAAAACAAAATCTGGGAAAACAATGGCTGTCGACATGTAATCTGTTGTTCAGTGATTCACACTATTTGCCAAATTTTGCCCTCATTTTATGCCCCATGTAAATGGAAATGAATACAGAAAATAAACTAAAGATGTTTTAAATTTAGGTAAGTTTTGGCAGTTTTTAAGGTAAAATCATCGGAGAGTTTTGTCAGTGATTCCTGCTTCTCTATTGCTATCTGATATTAGTACCCCGTGCAATATCCCAACAATTTCTGAATTACCATCTTCAGTATCTCTTCCTAGTTACTACATTTTAAAAACGCCGTTTGCAGGGGCGGATCCAGAATTTTGAGAAAGGGTGGACAATTTTTTTAAAAAAAATTTAAAATTTCAACAATTTAAAATTTTCTAAATCTTACAAATATCGTTAACGTTCTTTTTGCATGCTTTTTATTTTTTGTAACTCAAAACACCTGTAATTCTTGTACTTTCAGTACCAAACGAAGTCGCGCAGTCGATGCTCACTGATTATCCTGCATTTGATTTAAAATCGATTCTTACGGGCCACGTTTAGGTGATAGATGCCATCTTCATGAAAAGTTCTATATTTTATTTCTGTAAAGTGCCAAGGATAGTATGTTCAGTTCCACTAATCAAGTTTCTTCAATGCATAACAACAATGTCCAAAAAAGAAATGACATTGCCACATAGAATTGAATTGCCACATATTGCCACATTTGTTTTTTCGATAAAAAATGTCCTGGAGAGAGTTCCTTTTGCATGTAATAGCGGATTTATGAGGGCCAATGGCGATCCCTGTGGTACACTTCTCTGGATTACTGGCAAGAGATTGGAGCGCGCATTCAACGTCTCATAATTCTGTGGCATCAGGTGGCTTGATGGAATGGTGGAATCATAAGCTAAAAAGTAACTGTGCATTCGCGGGATTGTGGTAGCTCTTCTAGCGCGGTTGGAGGTATTTTTAAAAAAAACCTTGAAATTTTAAATATGTCGGGTCTTTCCTGGTAAATGAACTAGTGTTTAATAAAAAAAAACAAAAACAAAACACAACAACTTACCTAAGTTGTCAGACTGCCGGACCAGTCTCCATCAGCCTAGCTTCTGACAAAACCACCGCAATCAAAACGTTTTCCGGACTACCGTAACCAATTTTAGATTCACTTGACAGTCGTCTCCACGAAGACGAAACAAACTACCAATCAATTTTTTAAAACATTGACAATACCTAAAATTACAGGTACTTCAGAGAAAATTGGGCCGACAGAATTTTGTGTAGACTTCCCGCCATTCTTGCAGCTCACAAACCAATCACATGCTTGGTAGAGCATATTAGGGAAGGTGCGAGGGTGCGACATCCCCCATATTTGTCGAGTCAACGTCCAGATATCGGCACCAAAATATATTTCATCTCTATGTTAAAGCGGTTAAATGCGAATATTACTTGTAAATTACTAAACTATTTCGATACCTTTCCTAGTCCAATAAACTGTAGTCCAATTAAATCACAATTACAAAAAATTATACATGACATGGATTGTGGTGACAGAGGTACCAGGCGGGAATCGCAGACGGAGAAGAAATAATAAAGCCCAGCAAAAAACACGCAAAATAGGCATATTAAAGGTTTATAATGTAATTCTAACGTTTCGTTGCTGCACGCACCATCCTCAGAGAATGACTAACTTATACTACAAGGTGATGATATATAATGGTATCTTACATGATATGTAAACGAGATATTGGCGTAAGAACGGAAGTGGGAAGGACACAAGGAAACAGCAGACTGAGATGTAGTGGAAAGGTCGAGAAACGAAAGGTCTTAAAATAAAGAAAGTGGAAAAGAGCCCATGTTGGCATTAAGCGATGGATTGAGTTTGCGGATAAGCAGACTTTCTCTGACGAGAAGTTCAGAGTTGAAGGAAGAAGACAAGATAGTGAAGTCATCAGACGAGACCGGGTGTCCAGTGTCACAATGATGTGACAGGATGCTAGTCAGAGGAGGATTGACTCGTTTTTTGCCAGTAAGTGCAGAAATGCCCAAGTGCTCTGAGATTCGTGTGTGGAGAAGCCGACTCGTCTGGCCGACATACAACGAACTACAACGTTGACACTTAAAACGGTAAACGACACAAGATCTCAAGGCCCTGGGAATCCTGTCCTTAAAGACAAAAAAGTGAGACAATCGGAGAGAAGGACGGAAAACAAAGCGGAGGTTAACGTGAAGGAAAGCACTGGAGCATAACTTTCGAATCTGAGTGCGAATTTGGAGGCTATGTTGACCAGTGTAGGGAAGGCAAAAGTAAACGATTTTCTTGGGGGCGAGGGAAACTTTGGGGGAGGGTGAGAAAATCTTATCAAGAAACCGGTGTATTGCAACAAACAAACTCGAAAAGAGTTGGGTGAGTTACAAGTAATACAGGCTTTTACCCGCGTCCGTCGATCACATGAAGAAGACTGACATTTTGGGATAAATTTTTCGGGACTGCTTCAAAAAAATTAAAAATGAGGCCAACCGTTCATATTTTTTTTAATAATAATTTAAACATAACTTATATTTTATTCTTTGTCAATGATCATAAATTGACGTGACATATACATAATAAAAACCTTCTCGATCAAGCAGCCGAAGGAGAAATCTCGATGATTTATTTCAGTGGCAACGCCACACGTCCTGGTCTGAAGGGGCAAACAAAGGGCAACAAAATTTCTAAGGAGAGCGAAACCTCCTGGAAAATATGCTAAATTTTGGGCGAAGTACTAAAACTATTACGGTAATGGTATATCCAGCTTCTATGACTGTTAATAATATCCCTCATTTTGCAGTCAAAATGAGTCCCCCATGTATGAATAGCCATTAAGGTAGACAAATCTTACAATTTCATTACGAGTTTAAGTTGAAAAAAACGGGAGGCAAAATTTTTCATGGGAGCAAATCTCCTCCGGTCGCGCAGCCACTGGTCATGCAGTCATTAGGACATTCTACTCTCTTCATGGTCCAATCATTAAGACATCCGGCAATCATGCAGAATTCTGGCCTTTTTTCAACAATCTCTTAGATTGTTTTTTCTTCATTTTTGTTTTGACCTTTTGGAGTTAGGATTACGGTTAGCGTCGGGTTTGAAGTTGAGGTTTTTAATGATGTTTACGTACGCAAAAAATACGAGGAAAAGAACCCGCTATGTTTTGTATTTTCATGAGGCACTAGTGTCTTTTCATTAAATAATGTAATTCGGAGCAGATTAGTTGAAATCGTCTTAACCTTTCCCAGTCCAAGACGTCCCCTCTTGACGAGTAAAATCGTATGGCGTTCGCCAGAGTGAAATGATGGCTAGAATCGAAACGAGTTAAATATTCAACTGTTCCTGTCACCTTCTACATGACGGAAGGGTTTAAAGCCGCTGTCATATAATACGTCCGTCACAAACATGGCAAACAGTTTACGACAAAAATTTTTCGTGATAATCTGACACTGCCGAAGTCAACTGAAAAATGTTGGCTCGAGCGGGATTTGAACTCGCATTCCTGTTCATGTATATCTCTGAGGATTATTCTGAAATAGTTTGCGACAGCTCGACTGGAAAATTTAAAATCTGTCATATCGCAAATTGAGCATCGCATTGAAACTTTCGCAAAGGAATTATTATATAATAAAACTGGCATCTTCATTACGGTTACTATGTCTCGGTCATCAACGTGTCGGTGACACAATTTATTGTTTCGTAAACGGTCATTGTCATCATTTAAAGTCGAACCCATCCTTAACCTCGAACGTTTTTCGTTGCACGGGAATGCTTGTTGTGCTTACGTCCATTTATGCACTTTAGTTTACTTTACCTTAATTATAACTTTGTTAGTTTCTTGGAATTCTGACATCCCTCCGTTAGTACTCTCAACAGGTTTTATGCATCAGTATTCTCGACAGGCCCAATCTCTTCCATAACTCCCAATTTAAACATTGATCATTTTGGTTAAAGGTAGTACCTTATTATCCACTGCATGTTCGTAGTTTGGGTAAACACTGAATATTTTGATAAAATACAAAACAAAGGTTACTCCGAAGACTGAAAGTATTTAATTATCTACCTTCCAACCAAATCATTGTTTCTTAGTCGTAGTCTTCTGGTAGTCTTTCCAGTCCCACGTTTTCAAAGTCCTTGCTCCACTTGTTCTATAGGTCGTAATGTCAATCTATTCCTTTAATGACAGAATCTAAAAAATTATCGAAATCTATTACTGTGGGACCACTCATCTTTATGGTTTTAGTCGCGGGATTAGTTCTAGTTTTCATGAGAACATCGAAAATGAGGTTTAGGATGGCATGGGAACGACAGCTTACACAACGGCAAATTGCATCGGCGACGTTGGATAAACGATATTTCCTTTCATCCAAAATTTCTGTGCGACAGTATACAATAGAACAATCCAAGTCTATTGGCAATTTTGTGGCAGACTGCTGGTCACGTGAAAAGAACAAGGAGTGTTATTATATGTCTGAGCTCACTGGTCTGTACGCAAAATGACACCCGCTGATTGGCTGCCTAGCCGTGCTGGCTAGTTTTTCGTACAGACCGACAAGTTTTGGCGGGAAAATTTCCGGGTAGATCTGAAGACAAACGAACCAAATTCACTTACGTTTTACAAAAGACTTATGTCAACAAACTACGAAAAAAGGAGTTAAATCTTTTCAACGATAATTTTAAGCTGAAAACAAGGTGAATAGATGCAGAAAAACACAAAGTAGTAAGTTAAAACAAGCAAGTAAATCTAAGCTCTAACTCTAGAACAGAAAACTTCATTAAAAGCGATGAAGAAAGGAACCAAAAGGCATATAATAAATTCCTTATTAACTTCATTTGTTCGGTCTGTACGGGAAAGTATTTGCCCTTGTTTTTTTCCTTACAGACCTCGCTTCTTCGTCGCTCGGTCCGTACGAAAACCTCAGGCAAATACTTTCCCATACAGACTTCACACTCGGTTAATAAGTAATCATTATACTTTGTAACATGTAAGTGTGCAATAAATGACAATTAACTTTCTTGTTTTCTGTTATTGTCTCACTTGTCTGTGTTTTATTCAGCAATACTGGATTGGATTAAACGATTTAGCAGTTGCAGGGCGGTGGGTTTGGGAGTCCTTCACAAAAGAATTAGTCACCTTTACAAATTGGCAGTCGGGAGAACCCAATGGCCTGGGAAAAGAACGATGCACTGAAATGTACGGGGGAAGTCAAGCTGGATTTTGGAACGATGCACCGTGTGCCAATGTAAAACGTTACATTTGCGAAAAAGAAGAAGGTAACAGTAAAGTTTAACATAAGGTATAACTAAAATGTTCGTCTATTTACGGTGGCATAGATGAACAAATACGAATAGGTAAATTCATGAAAAGAGTTACCTAACAGAGGGATTTGAAACTTTTTCCTCAATCTTGTAAAGGGTCCAAAACTATAGGGACGAATACACGGAAAACGCTTTTTACCCTTTGCGAGACTCAGGTCGGAAGGATATCTCTTCGTTTTTATCGAAACGCTGTATTTTTCAACGAAAACATTCCTTGTTGGTCTGGACTCTGCATAACATAAATGGTAATCTTACCTTAAAAAGACCCGAATTCTACGATTCTCGACTAGTGTGTTGTAATGAATATTCCATTATATAATGACCTAAGTGAGTGACTCAATTACAGTGCGACCCACGGTATTAGTTTTGTAAGAGTTTTTGCAGTAGATATTCTAAATAAGCAGCATTATTCATGAAAATTTGAGACTTTGTTTGAAAATTGTGGAAACAATCGTTGCAATGTTTACATTTCATATTGGTCACATGATTAAAAAATCCAGGCGTTCCTCTATAAAAGAGGTGGTCCACTGTATCAGTTTCAAAAATCAATGATCACGATGGGACGTCGTAAGGACTTGAACAAAGGTGAGAAAAATATTATCATAAAAGAAATAGCTAAGGGTACAACAACCGAAGCTATTGCTGAAAAAATAAATCGCCATGTTGTGACAGTCAAAAGATTTTTGAAAATTCCCTCCAAGAGGAAACCTCGATCTGATCGTGGAGTTTTGAAATCGGTAACAAAGCGAGATATGAACCGATTGAAGAGAAGCGTCCGTAGAATGCCTGGAGCCACAAGTGCAAGAATTTTTGAAGAGGCTGGTCTACAAGATGTTGCAAAAACCACCCGTAATCGTCTCCTCGGGAAGATGGCTGCGATCAAGAGTCCAGATAAAAGGCCTCCCTTGACCTCAAGGCACAAACGTTAGCGTCTGGATTGGGCCAAGAAGTACATGAAAACTGACATGAAGTTTGTCCTATTCACCGACGAGTCGAGAGCTACATTAGACGGTTCTGATGGCTGGGCTAAAGGTTGGGTGTATAACAGTGAGCAGGCTCCCACGAGGCTGAGGCGTCAACAAGGAGGTGGAGGCGTGATGATTTGGGCTGGTATCATTGGAGATGAGCTCATTGGTCCTGTTCGTGTGCCTGAAGGAGTAAAACTGACCTCTGATACGTATTGCCAGTTTCTGAAGAATGAACTTGAGCCATGGCTGGATGTCGTTTCTTTATCACGACTGAAGATCATCTTCATGCATGACAATGCCCCATTCCATGCAGCAAAGGCTACAACTGAATTTTTAGAATTACTTGGATTTAAGGACGATACGCTAATGATTTGGCCCCCAAACTCGCACTTAACTTTGTTTTTCCGAAATGAAACTAATATCGTGGGTCAGTAGAAAAAGGAAAAAAATCAAATAAAGGTAAAATTTTTCATCAACATCAATTTGTTAAACTCGATTCAAAGTTTTTGAAGTATTCTTTAATAATTTAAACAACCTAGAATAGTTTCAAGCCAGAATGGTGTCAATTTAATGACTTTTTACGAAAACTGGTATTTAAACTAATATCGTGGTTCGCACTGTAGTTGTGCCAAAACATGATCGTTGTGCTGTTAGATATTATGGTAAGAAGAATTATTCACAGTATTATGTAAAAGGTCGCACGTCGAAAAATTTTCTTTTTTATCGGTAGCCAAAAGACAAGAAATTGACTAGGTTCATGCTGAACAGTCGAAGAGACGATTTCAACCCTGCTCCGGATACGGCGGAAGCATATTGTAACGTATCAAACGATAGAATCGCAAAGGTTTTATATTTAGATTTTTTATTTCGAAAGAACAACAAATGAACGTTCACTTCCAGACCAAACCAAACTCTAAGTCTAACTGTCAAGCATACTACACAGCAAACACCATGAACTCTTTGTACATGACCAAACGTTGCAATTTATTCGTTGAAATCTTCTTCCAATGGGAAATTGAACACCATATAATCCTGAAACAGATTTTTGATCTGTATTGCTAACGGTGTCTGATTAGCAATAAATCAACAGTTTTAACCCTATTTAGACAAAAGGGGCGGGAAGTACCCGTGCCGAATTTTAATGTTTGCATATCAATAACCGTTACAGTTCCTGATCTGAAGTCATGAGACTTTTGCCAAAAATATCTTGGCCTAATGGCTGGAAAAGGTCGTGAAGACACATTCAGCCCAAAAAAGTCATTTGCGAACACCTACTAACACTAAATTACTTTAAACATAAACATAATTTTTTTTCGGACTGATTCCTATCCATAGTACTCCTTCTTCAGCAAGGATTGTTCACTTTGAAAAATAACCAAATCTCACGAGAAATGAAAAGTGTTTTCAAAAAAAACGGGGAGACTTCCACAAAGAACACGAGATCCAGGACGAGTTTTACAAAGGATGAATAGATGGGGTGATTATACGTACTGTTCTTGCAAATATTTTCTTGCCCGACAGGGAACCTGCTGAAAAACTGGTAACCGACCTAGAGATGGAGATGATCTCTCTGTGCGGGGTTGGCATCAGAGAGGGCCAGAGGGAGCTACAGCGCCCCATGGGTGAACCGTAGCCTCCCTGGAGGGTAAAATTAACAACTGTTTGGGAATTTGTCACTGATTATAATACATTTATATTTTGTAAGAACTATGGCTAATTTTAATTGATTTAGCCAATGAAGATGATGGATTCTTCGCTAAATGTCATGAACTTGAGAATAAATGCTGTTTCTAGTCAGTTGTTGCGATTATTTCTTGCTGAAAATTATTTGGCATTTTAGACCTTAACCTTTTCCGGTCCATACCGACTTCGGTATATTACTCTGGTTAACACCGGACGATTTTACTCATCAAGGGAAGACGTCTTGGACAGGAAAGGGTTAAAATCAGAAAATTATCAAGGGGGTATGGTCCCGGCATCTCTTGTTTAGCCGCCCTGTCCGGGACCTTAGCCCCTGCGTCGGAGAATTCCTGGCGCTGCCCCTACCTCCGCACTGCAAAAACTTAAAATGTTGGGTAGACATTTTTTCTATTTTTAAGATTAATTTCCTGGTTTTAAGAAATGAATTCTTGATAAGAAAAACCGTGTAGGTTTTTTCTTCTTTCAAGACATTTAAGAAAATGTATCATGATTCAAGAATATTTTTCTTGTCTAGCCTAGATATATTTTCTTAATTCAAGAAAATATGTCTTCTTTTAAAAATTTGTTATTATCAAGATAGCTTAGAAAGAAAAATTATCCTGTCTACGGGACAAGATAAATATTCTTAATTTAAGAAATATTGTCTTGAAACAAGATATTTTTTTTCTTAAAATAAGAATTTTATTTTTTGTAGTGCATAAAATGTTTCCTCGTGCTCTCCTCGGTCTATGACTGACTCAGATTTCTTAATATGGGCGGTGATAACAGCCGCGTACATATCTTTCTATAAACATGCAATTAGTCGTTAAGTATTGAGTATTGTGCAAACGACCAAAAATCTAAACAGGTTTGGGTCTACAGCTGTCACTCCTCCATTGTAAAATGTCTATTTCAGTATCAGTCTGTCTGTCTGCTTCTCTGTGTTTTTCTTTTCCCGACAATCTTCCCTCTCGTCCCCCTAACCTCCTCTCTCTTTCTATTTTACTCTCTTTCAACGTGTTTCTCAAACTTTTATCAGGTAAAAATATGTGTCCTGAAAACTGGATACCGTATAATGACAGCTGCTATCAGTTTAATTTTGGCCCTACGCAACTGATGACTTGGAGGGCTGCGAAAAACGCTTGTAACTCAACCGGGGGATTCTCTTCGTTGTTAACTATTAAAAGTAAAGATGAACAAGACTTCATAAAGAAGCAAATATCCTCCTCCTCACCATCTGAAGTTTGGATCGGGCTCAGTGACATTGACACCGAAGCTATATTTAAATGGACTGATGGCAGTTTTCTTAGTGATACAAAGTTCTTGATTTGGGCAAATGGCAATCCAACAGAAAATAACGAAGATAACGACTGTGTGCTGATGTTAGGAGTGAGAACCGATGGTGCTTGGTCTGTTCAAAGTTGTTCTTTGCGACGTAATTTCATTTGCAAGAGGAATCGAGGTTAGTGCCCCACGTTGCGCAATATAGATATAATAGTCGGCGGCAGAACTTGAAGTCTGTTATTATAAGAACCAACACAGATCGCATTTCACACAATGTTGTTTAATGTATTGTCATGCACGAGAAGGCAAGGATATTTCAAGACAGGACATTTGAAAAAAAATTAGGCAAAGATCGGCTCTACTTTAGTCAATACCTGATCATTCGGTGCCCAAAAATTGGGAATTTCAAACAAGTCTCTTTGTTAAATTTTTGCGTTTTCATAGATATCCCTGGCGAATTTGTGCTCCGTCTTTTATGATCGATAAAAGTTTTTAAAGATATCAAAGAAGTGTTGTTTTTCAGTGATAAAATCTTTTTTAAACCTTGAAGGGGGCTCCTGGGCATCTAATTCACCCCCAATCGGCAAATCATTGTCTTGGCAGACCTGTTTTCTTAGATTACAGAAAATTCCTTCCTGTAGTGTCTGTCTCGTACAAAGGAAAGCATTGACTGATTGTCCCTTAGTGTCTTTCCCCGATAGTGTGTCGAAATAACCCAAGTAAAGTGAAAGTCTCAAGTAAAGCCTCAGCAAAATGTTCTAGTCCAGTGATATAATACATGTTGTATTCAAAGATGCATGCTTTTTCTGCATTATTTTTCCCCGAAATTTTCTTAAATTTTGACTGACCGAAGTTTGAAACTAAGGATGCTTTATATAGTATTTGTAAATGAGACAAGACTAAATATAATAATTTCAATTTTTGGAATATACCATTGATATAAACCTTGGTGTATGTCTGTAGGATAGAAGTAAGGTGAAATTGTTTCGAAAATACCCAACAACTATTTTCATTCAAACCCTCCACGGTCTTAACGAGCAGTTTTGTTTCCCATTATCTTACCGAGAAAGAGACAGTTTTGTGGATGACAAATGGTGTTCATGCAAAAATATTTGCTATAAATATGTGAGCTAAAAAACCAAATACAAAGCAAAACAAAAAACCTTTGTGAATTTAGCACTGTAAACTTTACATTCTTTCTCAACCATCATTTTTTCTTGGATATTTGTTGTTTATTTTTCAGACTTGGTGTTTTGCAACCAACCTCTTGGAATGGAAAATGGAAACATTCTCGATTCTCAAATTACGGCATCCAGTTCGCACTCTGTTTCGAATGATGCACCGAAAGCTCGGTTTGGTCACAACAGTTCCTGGTGTCCGGCAAGGTCAAAGAAGGTACAGTTTCCTCATTAGAAAAGTCTGTCTGCATACTGTGGCCCTGGAGACTGACTGTACTGTAACCAACTAACTAAACTTTTTTACGTAAAAGGAGTGGAAAATATCCACTCTGACTCTATAAGTTTGTAAACCGAAAGCTTTTGCAGGCATATATCATAATTTCACGAGTTCATTTACTTTGGTTTGGTTTTATGAGTGCCATAAAACCCACCAAATATTTCTTATCAGCCACAATACAAAAAACTTAATATTTCAATTGAAGCATCAGTCAATTGAAATGGAAAGAAAATATAAATGGAATCATAATATTTGTAATTTGTTACAAAAGTTACAAAAGCGTTATTTCCCTAACCTCGTGTCAGTTAGGGGGGAAAACAGCTAAAGCATTTTTTCAGAAGAAAATTTATTTGATCTCTGAAAGCTCGATTTCATTAACCAATCGAACTCCTTTCGGATTCGATCTTGATGATAAATTTTAGTAACAAACCAGGCTAATGCAGGCCTATCCTACTTAACGCACTCCTCTTTTTGGGAGAGAAATAGGATTTCTGGTACATTTACAATTTATTAGTTATGTTAATGATGTCAGAATTGCATAAATGAAATGTCAAAAGATGAGTAAAAGCTTATTAATCAAGTAAATTACTTGAAAGTTAATTTAATTTAATATCTTATTGCTTGATTTAGATTTTTATATTGTTGTTATAGATGTACATACATAAATCGGAATTAACGTTTCATAAATGAATATAGTTCTGGAGTGGAATTTTGATTTGGTGCTCCAGTTATGAGTGTTTAATAGATGACTGATACCACATCAATTTTAGGACGAATACCTTCAAGTTGACTTTGGTTCTCCCTACAATGTGAGAGCAATTGTGATTGATGGGAATGTGACGTCTTTTTCCCTAAGATATGGAAATGATGGAAAAAAATACCGACATTATCTTGACACAGCTTTGGTTTGTACATTATTTCCTCTTAACCTAAGAATTGCTTACAAAATGCTTAAGTAGTTAATCACCCTTGAGAGAACAAAAATTGTTTTAACAAAGTTACACTTAAAAATGAATATGGACGAGCTGCGTTCTGATAACATACATCCACTGCATAAGAATTTCTTTGCACTACATTACATCATGCCTGAAAACACTCTGTCAGCTTAGCTTTCCTGCTTTTGACTTGGAACCTCATAAGACAAAGGCGCAACTAGGAATTTCGAAGGGCGAGGGTCGGATGGCAATATCAAGGCACCGTGGGGGCTATTTTGACAATTACGAGTGAAGGTAGATATGCGCAGCTTTGGAAAATGAGGACAAAAACTTTCACTAAAAAGGTACATATACAAAAAAGGCAAGGGTTGGGCCCCCCAACGCCGCCCCCTATAGTTGCGTTCCTGTAAGAGCTTAAAAATCATTTCGGTAGCTACAGTGCAGTTTTGTTTGCAGTAGACCAAGGCTGTGTATCTGTGTATCTCTATGTATACGTCATCTTTGTCTACCTATCTATATATCTATCTACCTACCTACCTACCTACCTATCTATCTGTTTTTCTATATCTGTCTCTCTGCAAGTCTGTCTGTCTATCCATCTATCAGTCTGTTATAAGTCGGTCTGCCTATCCTTTGCTCTGTTTATCAGTTAGTCTATCTGTCTGTCTATCTGCCTTTTTGTCTATCTTTTTATTAGTCAATCTGTCTATCTATCTATCTTTCTTTATGTAATATCGAAAATCAAGTACTGCGTAGGCAGTTTAGAATCGACGCAGAAAAAGTTCAAAGGTGGTACTCTGTCAAAAAACTAGAGCTAAATACTGACACCTGGAGGGTAAGCCTTTCATAAAAGCCAAATTTGAGGTGAATCCGAAAACACAGAGTACTATATGATCGAAAAAGATCTAGCTATACCGATTAGGTGTGCTGAAGGTAAACACGAGGACTATGAAGATGGAGAGTCACTTGCTATTATTATCGCCAATCAGTAAGCTGACCCCGGAAAGGCTCGTTTAACAATGTGTGATGAATATTTGAATAGGACAGGATTTAAAAATGTCTGAGAAGGAGGACTAAAAAAACATTTAAAGTAAAGGCGTTCGTTCAGCACATGATTTTGGATAGTTCAAAGTTTGAAAATAAGACAGCTTTCTTGTCGCTTACGGCTGTCATTACTCTCTGAGACAGGCGCGGTTGCACCGACTTTAATGTCCGAAACCAAATAGTTGGATGTCGGGCGATGGGTTACTTCCTTAAAGAGCAAACATGTTCCGTAAACCTGTCAGAGAGATGTCGTCCAGTTTAACCGCTCTACGTTTCACATTTATCGCAACAGATGCAATAGATAATGTTTGTGGAAGTGTAAGAAAATTTTTGTCGGACAATGTAATTAGATTTAGGGCCAGAAATGACCGTTTTGGTACTTAGAAATCCACTTGTGTAGCAACGGAATCGCGGCCATGAAAATGTCCCCACTGATTGAGATGATTTTTCAAAGAGCGCTGTGAACTAAGCAGCCCCTACGTTTTTTACTATGTCGAAAAGAAATCGATAGATTATCATTAAACACGGCAGACGTTTAGAGATCATTTTATACAACAAAAAATTACGGTAATGATTTCTTTGGCTTTGTAATAAAAAGGATGAATTGCTAACACCGAAACAATTTTTTTGTTGGAATCTTTTTCCGAAGGAAGTATGGGTGTGTCTGTGCGGGTAAAATCGGAGTTGGTTGCTAAGATAACCGCGTCGTACAAAAAACGAATTCAGTTCCATAGACTTATTCTCGAAGTCTTTATTGTCTTGCATATTTAGAGAAGGGAATAGATCGCTTAGTGAGCTTTATCTCATGTCTTTTGCGAACATGTACTCTGGATTATCGGATTCACCTCGTACTTGACGATGATGAAGGGCTGAGGGAACTCTAAAATAAATAAAAGAGAAGCTCAGGGGAATAAGGAATGCCGGCCAATATACTTATCCGCCCATGTCAGATAAAAATAAAAACTTGTGAAGAAATAAAATACGACGTGAACTAAAACCCATGGGAATAAAGCGTACAAGGCAATTTTTCATCTGCCTATACTGGACAAAGTCATGAACTTGTAAATGCATAAATGACGCGAAATAAAGCAAAACTTAAACTGTCAGGGATAAAGCGTATAAATTAACGTTTTTTAATGTTTTTTTCCAAAGAAAAAATTGTTAATACCATGGGGATGAATGGTTCCGAGCTTTAAAATGAGACGTTTTTCTCGTCTCTTACTGCTATCATTGTGTCCAGTAATTTATAAGATTGCCCAAACTTCCATGTTTGAAAATGACTGGTTGGTACTATAAAATGTCGGAAAACATTCGAAGTATATTATCAAAGCCCAGCAAAGTGCGTGAAGTAAAGCCCTCAACAATGAAAAGTTTTAGAACAATTAATAGATCTATTAAATGTTTTGATGGATGCATTAATTGTTTCAAAACTTTTCATTGTTTATGGCGTTACTTCGCGAACTTTGCTGGGCTTTGATATTTATACTTCGAAAACAGTTCCCGCCTGGTTCCTCCCTTGCAGCAATGTCGCTACCCTACTTTCCCCAGGTATTGCTATATTAATCAGCTGACATTTTCCTTCCTTTTTATACACTATCACTATATCACTATATCAGGTCGTCTGTGATGGATCACATGGTCTGTTTGGATCTTGAAATCCCACAAGATCTTCACTCTTTCGTTTTCCATAACACTTTTCGGCTTGTGGTTGAGCCACTTAACATCCCCAATCAACCTCGCCTTCTGACATCATTCTAGATGCACAATTCTTGCTAGACTATTGTGACGTTATTTGTACTCCTTTTGAGCAAGTTTTTTTTGTATTCTGTTATCAGGTGGGCTATCGATTTATCCCTCTTTCCGCAAAGTCTCTACTTTTCACATATCTGTTGATCATCTATGTTCTTCTATATCCAATTAGTTCTGGGGGCCTGGTCTTGCGCAGCAAAGATCAAACCCTCAGTTTCCTTCTTCAGAAATCCTTTCCTTATCTCCCGCTGTGACTCAACACTTCTTGTACCTTCTATGTCTCTAAGGAATTTACCGTGCAACTGCTTTTCTCTCCACTGATTGCGCCTTTCTTCCTGCCTTCTTTTCTTCGCTGCTTCAGCAGTTTCATTAAATTCTGGTAAAATCCCTTCATTTCTAACTAGTTGTAACAACCTTTCTGTTGACTTTTCCAAATATAAGGAAAGATTTCTTTCTTCGTTCTCTACACATTCTATAATGCTAAGGAGTCCTCTTCCGCCGCCTTTCCGTGAGATGTATAGTGTGTCAGTGTCACTCCCTCGGTGATACATTCTGTTCATAGTCATAATCTTTCAAGTTTTCCTATCCATTACTCTCAACTCTACTTTCGTTTACTTCAAAACTCCAGCCCCATATCTTACTAAAGAGACTACTCTTGAATTTATTGTACTGATTGTATTTCCACCATTAAGCTTTGACGAGCATATTTGTCTCACTCTTCTGTGATATTCTTTCCGCATTGTATCTTTCATTTTAACATGCATCATGTCATCTCCCTCTAGTATACCTAGGTATTTGTAGCCTTTCTCTTACTCTAATTCTTCTATTATTTCTCCTTATGTTAGCTCAATTCCACCTGTATTCACAATTTTACCTCTTTTCATAGTAACAAGTGCACACTTATTAACCCCAAATTCCATTCGAATATCTTTAGTAAAAATTCTGACAGTGTTTGTCAGCTTCTCTGCTTCTTAAAAGTATAGATGAAGCGCGATCAGGTATAGACATATTGAAACAGTAAAAACTGCGTTCTTCTGATCAAAGTATTTTATTTCGAGCTTTCGGTCACCAGGCTGTGACCTTCGTCAGGAAGAAATGAAATAGCCTTTCGGTCACAGCCTGGTGACCGAAAGCTCGAAATAAAATACTTTGATCAGAAGAACGCCGTTTTCACTGTTTCAATTCTCTGCTTCTCTTTCGTTACTTCCATAGAGTTTTAGATCGTCCGTGAAGAGTAAGTGGTTGATCCTCTTCTGTTTTCCTTTTCCCACCTGATATCCAGCAGTAACTTTACGCAGTATGACTCAACGAGATTAGACCTATAACAAACTATAAGGGCGATAAAATGTCCAATTGGAAGATCCCTGTCTTGATGTTTACTCTGGCTAATTCCACTCCTTGATGTTAAGATCGTTTGCCAGCTCTTCATAGATTCAGAACGCTCGAGTTTGTTCTACCCCAGTGCCCTAATTATTATTGTTATTATTATTATTATTATTATTATTATTAGGATCTTAACATTGAACCATGTTGATTTTATTATTTTTGATAAGTCATCCCGCAAATCCCCCTCTCCAACCGTAATATCATACATTGCACATCCACATTTCGCATCCCGTACCCCATACTCGGAGAAAATACATTAATCATCGCCTGTGATTCACCAGAATTGATATTGTTAGTTGAGGCGTGCATTGCGTTTTCTTGAAATTGTACAGCTGTCTGACAATTAGAATCGAGAAATTGTATCATTTGTATCAATAAATTTGGACAGTTTATTCATAAATTACGTGGTATAAATCTGCATCTCAACATATGGTTGTTTGTGTGCACAGGTGATGCAACTCTTAAAATCTGTCACATCATCAGCGCACTAAGAAACTCTCATGTGCATTGGAGTATCATGTAATCATTCGTGTTGCTTACAATATAATCAATTACTTTTGCAGAGCTCATTAAAACGTCCCAGTCGAATAACCTTAGATTCACTAACAGCAAGATTTATTCGAGTTTACCCTTTACACTTACAAAATTCTCCTTGTTTGAGAGTGGAATTCATTGGTTGTGCTGCTCAAGGTAACTAAAAACGTTTAAAGACAGAGTTCCTCCACAACTTGGGAATCTCTGGGCCAACTTCCCAAACTGTTCACATGTTTTCGTTTTCAGTTTTACGTAATTCGCACACCCATTTTAAGAGCAGCTGACCACTGCGTACTAACATTTGAGCATTTATAAATAATTGAATAGTTGCAAGGATACATGGCTCACTCTTAGTGGCTACGCATTGTTTGTAACGTCAGTATGGGGATGGTTTGATGGAAAAGTTTCATCCCGAGCTGAAATTTCAGCCCGACCAATCCAGTTGAACAAAACCTCGGATCTACTTTTGTCATGTTGTTGCAAGGTAGTTCTTTTAGAAGGGGTATGCTCATCAATCCGGGCTGAGATTTAAGGCCAATCTGAAATTCTCCATGTAATCAGCCCCTAGATAAAATAGTCAAGAATTACCTAATCGTGAAGTTCTCTCTAAAAAGAAGCTTTGCCGAAAATGGCCGTTTAACTACATGGATTTTCATTTTTATAAATCAACCGTGGTGCATATGCACATTTATAAAGGAGAGATTTAACAACTGGTTGCTACTAACAGTTTTCAAAAGTTGTAAAAAATGTATTTTCAAGTTGTTCTTTACTTATGTTCGTCCTTCTTCCGAAGGTATTGACTATTCTAGGTCAATTATAAACACTTTATACGTTTGGGGTACATTATGTAAAGAACAAGAAATGTGTTTGTTGCAACTAAAAACTGCTAGGAGAGTCTAGATATACTTAAATTCAATTCAATTTTTTAGTATATAAGAGCCATCTGGGTAGTCAATATGATTTCCTGAAGTAGTTGGGTGAAAACGCATACTTTTGGTTGTGCCATTGTTTTAAAAAGTACAAATATTTTACAGTTCCCAAGTCGACTGATTGTTCTGGAACCAACTGGGAGAAAGGACCTGGAAACCTTTGTTATCAAATTAACACAAGTCTGCGGAAATGGACAGGTAACAGTGTGTAGATTATCCGTGAACTTAAATTTTGTGCCCTCATGATTATTTAATGTGGATTCGTACATTTGCAACTTATATCAAATGATAATTCCGTGATTTTTTAACTTGGTAGATGGTAACGCACAATAGGATCGATCCATCACCAGTTCACAATTCAACTTCCAGCATTTGATGCTCCCACAAAAGATAAGACAATGAAAAATCATTGCAAAAATTGCTAGCGTTTGCTGATTGTTTTACAATTGTAGAAATGAATAAAAATACGTGATTTTGCACGACACAAATATAAAAAATCCATTACGAAATAAAAATGTGTATTCCAATACAAATTATAAAATAAGTTGCTTCTTATGCAAGCTCTGATTGGTCCATGGCCGTGTTCATATAAGAGTATTTAAACACAGAATTTTTCCGCCCCGTATTGAAAATCAATTTATTATTTTATAAAAGAAATATAAAATGGTTTTTCATGTTCATATATTGTGATATAAACACGTGGGATATGGTGAAACTTGAGAAAAGTGTAAGAATAGAAGACATTTGTGTCTTCTGCAAATAATTTAAATGACAATGTAGTTGAGCAGTTATGTATGGCTATGCCTATGGTTATGGCTATGGCTATGGTTATGGTTATAGTTATGGTTGTGGTTATGGTTATGGTTATAGTTATGGTTATGGTTATAACTATAGTTATGGTTATGGCTATGGTTATGGTTAAGGTTATTGTTATTACTGTATTAGTTATTATTATTAGAAACCTGTAGACTTTTACGTCGACCTACGGCATTACCAGAGTCAATTCTTAAGTTATATCTTTGTTTACTATTAACAATCCTTTTTGAAGTTTCTTAACAATAAACAACAACCTTCTTAACAATCTCTCGTTATAAAAACATGCATTTTTTGTTAAATTTGAGATCACGAAGAGTAAATAAACTTGGTCTTAAAATACATTTTCACTTCTATTATGCTTATTTGACTGTCAGCCTGTCTTCAAAATATTTTTGATAATTTCAAAATTTACCCACATTGCTGTTATGAAGTGCGTTGTTAATGTTAATGTCTTGGACAAAAATGCTGATGAAAAAGATCTTACTCCTTCAAGAAAGATATATTGTCTGGGGGCCATCGTATTTATAACATGATGTATATGAAGTACTTTTAAGCGAGTAGTACAGGTTTCCAGGCCAATTTTAGTTATCAGCACTCCAAACAACCAAAGTTCCATGAAATGCTTATTTCTAGTAGGTTTAAGCCTCGATATTTCAAAATTGATAACTGGAAATTGGTAATTGGTCAAAACTGGTAATTGGTAAAACGTGGAAAATCATACTACTAACTGCAATGTCCTTTTTGTAAATTGTTTACAACTTTGGAAGTACATGCAGTATGTTTCATAACAGTGATTTAAAGTTTTGCCAGTTGTGGGGTATGGGGTCTGATGATGAGGTAGATTTGCAATTTATTTTCTTGTTATAACTTTAGATGCGCGTTCGATGTGTCTGGAACAAGGAGGAGACTTACTGACTATAGCAACTGACAAGGAAAAAATTACCATAAACAAGCGAATTAAAGTTCTGAATGGCATTTCATCTTTATGGATCTCTTTGAATGATCGTGATTTTAAAGATGTCCAATATTGGAGCGACGGTGAAGCAGCGGGCTTATTTAACTGGGGATCTGGAAGTCCCTCGAATCGTGATTCAGATCGTTACAGTAAGAAACATTGATTTATAAGTTTGTTTGCTCGTTTGTTTTTAGAATAAGGCTTTTCACTGAAGTGAAAGGATGAGGTTTGTGTTAATTGGTGTAAAAAGCAGAATTCTGTGTTGGCAGTAAAGAAGGACATTTAAAAAATCTAAAAGCTTGATGAACTACAGAAATTAATCGAAATACGGAAACGTTTTTCTAACGTTTCAAGCGTAGGTCTTTTCTTTAGTGAATGAAACGTAATATAAAGTAGAAGCTAAGTGAGGCTTTTATTATTCGAAAAGTCATGTAACGTTAAAAATATGCGATCAAATGCGAAAATCACCAACCCACTAAATACTAATTTATAAATGATGATTAGTCACTAGTTGTTTAAACGTCGATCCGTATACAGCCATATGCAGGACCCGAGGTAATTGTAATGTGTGGGAACTAAAATAATTAAAGTAAAAATCAGATGAAACAAAGAAACTAATGTTTTTATCCTTCTATTCGATGCAGATAAATGGCTTTTGATTGAAAGCCTTATACGACTTTTTCCAAAATACAAACTTCAATTAGTTTCCATTTTATTCTTTGGTGAAGTGCCTTACCACGAATTTTCTTTGTCTTATATTTTTTATCATTATTTCTTTTTATTTCGGCTTTGACCGCCCATTAGCATTTTATCGCTTTAAATATTAGTTTGGTTGGATTATAACGATTTGAGTTGGCTCCCAATTGTTTTGCTGAGTTGAAAATACTAGTGACAGAAATCCTACATTTGATATCAGAAGCAGGCAGCAGACGTTTTCAAAAGGTAAAGGATACAACAAACGCCTTTTTAGTTTGGTACACAACAATGAATTTATACCCGTTAAATTCTTAGTCGTGTTTCAAACTATAAAGATTCACCGTTTTCGATCGAATAAAGATAAAATTGAAAATTTTTCTCGTAATAACGTTAGTGACGAAATAATTTCCCCGTAACGCAACCAGCGGCAAGTAGATAAAACAGAAGATCGCTGGGGTAAAAGACTTTCTGTACATTACTCGAATTTTGTTCTATTGCTCAACATTTTGCGAACTGTGACCACGTCAATTATCTGATTGGGCTCAATAATCTTCTCAACAATGTTAATGACATGTCTCTTCCTCCTCCTGACATTTCTCTTACATGTATACTTTGTTAAATCTGCTATTGCTTTAGAAACTCTATTTGTTATATATTTAACAGTTCAGGGTTAAAAATGGTCTGAAGGTATCCAAGGAACTATCACTTTTCCACATTTAATGAGTCCTTATTTATGTGGTCCATTGTCATTAGCTGTATCCTTGTAATCACATTCACGTGTGTCTTCTTTATCCTGGTTGATAATTTCATCGTTGTAGCATATAAATGATAGAGCTTACTTTAATAACTTAGTTCGATTTAACCATGACATTGAAATAAAGTCGAAATGCTATCGTAATCTTTTTCCAAGTCTTGTTGTTTACTCAAATCTGGAGTTTGCTATTATCTATATCAGTATTTGTTGCAGCCGTTCCTCCCGTTCTAAAACGCTCAAAGCGTCAGTTCTAAATTTTAGAACAGCGCTTTGAAGCGTGGCCAGATTGTAATCTGAGCAACCTGACCTCAACCTAACCCTAACCCTAACCCTAACCCTAACCCTAATCACATAACCTACCACTTTGACCAACTCCCCGACTTTTAGAGGAAAACATCCTTAGGGCCTAGTTGCTCAAATTACAATCTGGCCACGCTTCAAAGCGTTATTCTAAAACTTAGAACTGACCGATGCGTTTTAGAACGGGTGAAACGGATGATTGCTGAATCCTTTAAGAAATCATACATTAAGGCATAATTGAAATAAATTTACTCTTTTTAATTAATGATAAACTTCTAACACCTTACAATGTTTTTAAAGGCATTTGGTTTTCTCAGTGTTGCCATAGTGAAGTGACGACAACTACTAATATGCTTCTTATGTGCACTAGTAAATCACCTCTCGCTCCTCATATAAATTAGCGACCTATGTTTTTCTTTTCTTTATCAATTCATCAGCATCGAGTCCCGGATAGTTTATCCAGCAAATAAGTTACAATTAGTGAACAGTTGTATCCGTTTGAACGACAAACCTTAACTTTGATAGACCCATACCCAGTTTTATCTACCCAATCTCCGATTGTCCACTTTTTAATGGTAGTCGGTGGATAAAATTCAAGTTCGTTTGTTCAGAGCGAGGACAGTCTTTTTCGCTCGCTAGAACTACCAGATGAGCTGCGCGGGCTTTTTACCAGCGTACAAAATTGAAGATTTCAGCAGGCTTCTTTAAAATAATCATAGCTGAAGCCGGACTAATGTGCATAGCTCAAAATTCTATATGGCTCCTTAAATCAGTGAAGTCCTATTTCCATTAATCTCCAGAAGTATCATTCTGCTGGATAAAATTGTCTGGTGTCCGCCAGAATGAAATTCCAAAAGGCCACTTTGAAATCAATGGATGATATTATTTCGAGATCCTGAATCGCATTTGAAGCCTGGTGCAATTGTCCTTTTGTTTCACATCTACGTACAGTTAGCCATGAAGTACGCGAAGTAGATTTTGCAGTAAACCTGACATAATCGCCGAAGGCATTTAAAGAAGAACATGCAATGTCCCTGTTACATTTGTATACAATCCTTTCGTGCCTTGAAACATGTGTTAGAAGATATACAAAAATCCAATTCTCAATTTACTTTGACTTTAGAAGTACAGTAGTTCCAATGAATCATCGTACAAGATTTTTGTCCTTTTGGTTTTTAATATTTTTGTAGTTTTAACTAAAAGATTATGTGAAAATATTCAAATCGACATTAATATGGTTGATCTGATTAAATTTTGATATTTACTTTCCAGATATGAGGTCCTGCGTAGAGTTACGTACGTCGACTGGTTTATGGCATGATATCAGTTGTGACTCGCGTCGTCCATTCATATGTATGAAAAGAGGTTGGTAGCTGCTAGGCAGTTTCAGAAAAAAAAGACCTCATGGATACAATTATTTATAGTCAAACTAAAATGCTCGATTTGCTTTCTGAGATATGTGTGACAAATCGAGGAAATAAAAGATGAATCAGTAGAAACATCGTAAATAAAGTAAAGAAAGGGTAACCTATTAAGGTAGTTGCTTGAATGGTATAGTGAAGTGGTCTTCTTGAAACATGCTCCTCCTTGAATTTGGAAGGTCACTTTCAGCTTTGTGGTCATTGAAAACGAGCGCACTTCTTGAGATTGAGATACGAAAATATACCTCTTTCTCCAATAATTTTTTAGACTATTTGAACATTTTAAATTCCCGTATGGATTAATAGTGGAGCTCGATTCACAGTCTTTTTTGAACGCGAAAATTTTAAAATGACTGAATTTATTATAAAAAATGAATCTCTTAACAACATGGTTCAATAAATAGGTTTTGATTCTCACAAGTTTGGGGTTTGGATTTCTGGGTTTCAGACTTTGTGAGGTTTGGTTAATTTTAACCATTTGCAGACTGAGTCTAGAGCACAACAATTGTTGCAAGGTCGCAAGTTCGATTCCCGGAGGGAATGCTTTGGAGTTGCATTTTTGCAACTAGTCCCAGTTGAGTCATAAAATGTAGTTTCTGACGCTAGAAAAACTTTCCTTCACATAAATCATAATCTCGTTTAGAGTTGGCCAGGAGGTTTTTCTCGTCAATGGACATACCTTTTTAAGATTAAAAGATTAAAGATTTTAAAAGATTTAGGGTCTTATAAGATATTGTAGGATTTAGTGGAAGTTAAAGGCTTCACAAAACTTTTTTTAGTGGTTTCTACGGGTATGAGGTGGGCGTTTTATTGATTATGAAGATTATAGTAATAAAAAGAGGGCTTGAGGGATTAGAGATTTTGGTTGAGTATCAGGAGATCCTTGGCGCTTAAATACGTCTTCGTTTAATGACTCTTTGGCAACATATGTACTCTTAACCAGCAATTTTACCATGGACACCAATATAACAAATGTTTTAACCCTTAAACGTACGGATAATCTCGCTGAACGTCGAGGTATTATTTGCTGCGTAAAAACAAATTGTAACAAGAAATGCAAAAACTCAAAACAACTGAAAATAGTACAGAGATTGCCGTTCAAAGGGTTAACAAAACCCAAGCTATTTGCTGAACAGGAAATGTTAGTATTACTATTACGAAAACTAAGCAAATATATAAACAAACCTGTACGACGTTTCTGTTCTGTATGAGAGTAACCTCTCCGTGAGGATTGACATTAGTTTCTTTCCCTGCTTGCTGCGCGCCTGAAAGTCAGACATACCTTCATCCAAATGCTTGATGCCTTATAAAATTGCAAACAGACTCACTTGACTTACTTTGGCTGAAAACAAGCAATTCTGCTTTAGGGAGAGAAAAATCTCGAAATCGACACGTCACCGTGGTAATGTTATTTATGGTCAAGTGATTCCCTTTGTCATGGAATGCTTTCTCGTATAAATTTTTGCACAATTTTAAAAAATAATATTAAGGATGTGCACGATTTTTCTACATGTTTCCAAATGCTGTACCCAATAAATGACGTCCCAGTGTACCTCATCTTAATATAAACTAAAGCAAACCGATACATCTCAAGAATGAAACAAGTCATAACAGGGAAAGAAATGCCTTCCTCATACCTTTACATTTTTTTCGTATTAAACAAAATTGTTCAACAAATATAGTGACTTTCCAGAATGGCTCCAAACTATCTTTTAGCCTAATCTGATTGAAGTAAGAGCACGGTGATGACCAAGTATTTGTTCAGTGAAGGATTTCTTTACAAGTGGTTAATTAGTTGACATATTTTAACAAATTCTATGATTCCTAATATTTTTACAGGCAGAAACGTTCGGGCGAGGATTCGAGCAAAAATTGACAGAAATCAAAAATTAGATTAAAAATCAACCGTATTGGCATCTTTCTGCAAAATTTAGTGCTGTGAAAATAAACCAAATTACACTACAATTCGGGAAAACGCCGTGAGAACCTGTTTTACCCCAAAAGAGCCCCTGCAACGCAGAGGATTGGTTACTTATACCTAAAAGTAACTTTTTGAGTTTTAGAGAAAAAAAATCACTTTAGTAAAATTTATCTATCGATCATGCCATTTTAGAGTCTCTCCAAAAATATTAACTAACAATTTTGACGGCCAAATTTGTATTCCTTAACTTTTCAAGAAACTATTTCGATACAGTTTAAGTGAGAATCAAGATTTTGTTAATATTACTGCAAAAACAATATTAAAAAAAAATTTATTCTTTCCCAGAATCACTATAAATTTTTTTCATACGATTGAATGAAGCGTTCATTCATTTTCCTCGTTTGCATGAAAGTGTGAGACTTTACGAAGTAACTCTAGTATGACGTGAGTAAATAAATAATTTTGTGTCGTAGAAGTATTGTATTTCAAAACTTGAAATACATTTTACGTTTGGTTAGTTGTTTATGAAACATCAACTAGTTAATACCACTTAAAAGCCTGTTTTCACGCTTTTCTCGGAACCTTCTCCAATCATTCTTACTTGCTTTATAGGACATATATTTTACACAATACATATTTTACGTCATTAATTTTTTTTTTAATTTTTTTGTTTGTTCAAATTAGTAGGACGTAGATCATCAGAGGAAAACGTTGTCAAAACTGGCCAAACTGGAGGTATGTTCTCAGTAAAATTTGTCGAGCAAATTTGATTTTACTGTGTAAATATCTCTTTTAAAGATATGATAAATGGGGATTTAACTGAAAAATATTCTTAAATTTAAAGATACATTGTTAGAAAGATCAATTTCTGTTGCTTGTCAGTATACCAGTCTATATACACCTTTTGCTGTTCATTACCAAAAAATATACTACCTTTAAAGCCAATCTCGAGCTCATTATCACGAAAAAACATTGATTTAATTGAATTGACATTCATTAGTTAAGTTACGCAACCGTTTGCAACAAAGGGGATTTCATAGAACCAAAAGGCGACCATCAACACCATTCTACAATACATAAGGGACAATAAAGTTTCAATTACGCCAGATATCTGTGAAGTCTGTTGGCGAGTCGATTCAAGGTTATAATGAATCCCGACATGTATAAAAAGATAAATTAGAATAAGACCATCAAAATTCGTAACTAAACTGAATTCGGCTGGACAGTTCAAACCTCTTCTATTTTGCCGTTATATAGATGACTGCTTTGCAATTTTTCTCTCACCTGACCATGTCCGCCCTTTTCAGGACTATCTTAACTCACAGCATCGAAATATCACGTTTGCTATTGAGTTGAAGAACAACTGTTTATCAGAAACCCACGTTCACCGGTTCACTTCATGTATGAATTTTGATAGTGTTGTTCCCTTATCTTTTAAGCGTGGGCTCGTACACAGTAGCATTGAAAGCCTTGATCGCAAAGCTTTGACCAGAAAACATATCTTTTAAGACGTGAAAGTTGACGAGTGTTGGCAATTTGCTCTGAACTAAAGTTCGTTAACACTTTGAAACATACATGTTAGAATACCATATAGCCTTAAATCGACCCTGTAACAGACAGGACAAATGTCTTACATAAATGAAATTTTATCGTAAATAATGTAAAGTAAAATGGTGTCAATGGTTGTCTAGCGCTATCGAATGCCTTTTGATGCCTATGGCTGCGTATCTATGCTAATGAATGTTACTTTCTATGCCAAAATTTTAAATATACGTGACAGAAGTGTAAATCAGTATCGATTCAATGAAACGTATGTATTTTCGCGTTATTGACTTTGAGGCTGGCGTTAATGATAGTATATTTTCTGGTAATGAACAGCAAAAGGCGTAGTTCATATGATCCACTGGGGGGCATTTCTTTAGTATTGTAACTAATTAGCCATTATCATTCCTTGACGATCAATTTTACAATCAAATCTTAACATTAGAAACATTAGACAGTCCTCTTTTTTATTTATTGCGACAGTTTACATAAGTTCTTCACGTGCAATGCAATTTCACAAGGCAGACATTCAGCTGATTGTTTGCTCAATAACCTGAGGGATCCAAGCCCATATTCTTGATTGCAAAGTAGAGATAGATTTACCTGTAATTTGGAAAGTAACCTATCAAGTAAGACAAGCACCACGGGAAACACATTTAAATACCGCCACATCAGGAGGAAAATTTCCTTATTATTTCGCCCAGTATGGCAAACATTATTTGGTGTCAACATTCGATATTGGGCTCAACCCTAGACTTCGCCGAGTATTGATATCTTGAATTAAAAAAATTGTCAATATTTGGCTTTGATGAATCTGACAAGTGTATGGAGTTAGCGGCTCAAGGACAATCTCATACTCACGGCTACAAATGTCTCGGACAGAATCAGTGGTGTTACAAGGAGTTTTGGCGCCGGGGGACAAGTACGATGTTTGCGCCCTTTAGACCTCGACCCCCGTGAAGTCTAAGACCTGGAAACTCTCCCACCCCTAAAATTATCGAGAAATAATTGAATGGTCTTTCGTTGAACGATTTTTTCCCCAATATTTAACTGTCCGGAAGGAATTTCAACTTTGATTTGTGCCGGACATATGTTTGTTTGACTTTATTAATAGAGATGCACAAGGTGCGGGTAAGGGTTTCAGCAAAATTCTTTACTTTGAGAAGGTATAGGTCCTCATGAATTGATCAGTTGCTTATGAACTGGTTTTCTGATAGACTCGTATGTGACGGATATACATGTATAATTAAGAAGTTTGGTATTAGCAAAATTTTCGTTATTTATAGTTTTGCGACCTTTTGTAAGCCTATTTTGCCAATAGCCAACTCGGGTCGAGTTGAGAGAAAAATACTTGTGATAATCTTTTAAGTATTTTCAATATTTACAATCCCAAAAACTGGCCTCTTCGGACCAAAATAAACGGATACGTTAAATGATTAGCACTTGGTAGACTAATCTGGGACTTCTCTTTGAAACTTTGTCACGCAAAGGGCTTCAGTTATTACTTGGTTTTATCCAAGTTAAGTCCAAAGCCAAATATTTTTAAAGTGGTACAAGACTTAAGCTGAAGATCAATGCCGCTATCTATTGTCAGGAGTATCCACAAGTTGTGACTAGGTTAGCTAATTTAAAATCTCATCCACGAACCTCTGATAATACTTCACATTAAGAGGTTTGTCGATTGCACCTTAGGAATGAGTAAAGCATTTCAGAAATAAATGATTGTGAACCATTTAAATGGTAAACCCAAATTAAAGTTCACCTAGAGATATTGAAAAGGGTGCCTAAAAGGCAAAAGAAAGTGGCTTAAACCAGAAGAAGATTAATAGAATTGTTCAAAAGAGAGTGAATAAATTAAAGAATTATGATCGTAGATATGATGAAATAGATGCAAACCATTGAAAAAGGAACAACAAGCATTCTGTTTTCTTCTCATATATCAACCAAAGTTTCGAATATCATTGAAGAGTTCATTCCATAGAGGTGGTGTTGTAGTTCGTGAAGCGGTTAAGTGGTGACTCTATTTTAGTCTTGGTGACTCTATTTTAGTCTTCAATTAAGAAATGTTTTCTAGCAACTTGCATGTACCTTTCGCTGGCCACCAAACCAGAGAAGCACTACCTATAAATATGACTAATAGTTCACCTGGTTGTGAAAAAAGACTATTCACCTACTATGGAGCATTTGGTGACGTCGTCAAGCTGTTTTATTGACTTCTTTTGTACGCGCTGCGATGGTCAGTATGTGAGACAGACTTGAAGAAAGTTGGAAAGACGAGTTAAAGAAAATTTGAATACAGGGAGACAGACTTTGTAAGCGGCACTTCATGGCAAAAGATGCTGTACTGTTGCGTCTGCAAAGGATTTTTCGGTAATTGGATTGGCAAACTGTGAGTTTGGTCGGCAACTTTTGGTTTCTGTTTTTATTGACAAATTGAAACCTAACTGAAATAAATCGAATGGACTGAAATTGAAGCCTAACTTTATCTATTCAATTTATTCGCATGTTTTTACACAGGCATAGCTTATCTGATTGTGCTTTATGTTAATTAGCATATTTTAACAGAGAATTTGTGTATATTAGCTTGTACGACTTTTCCAGTTATCCCATCGCCCACCGCGCGAAGCGTGATGCGAGGGTACTAATTTCGACGTGCTTAGGGTCCATTTAGCCGGGTGAAGGCTAGCGAAAGAAAATCTCGCTCAGAGTTTGTATGTTTGTATTCATGAGTGTTATTCATCGCCAGACCACAGAACCAACTCAATCGCGTCAGAACTTAGAGTCCTGGCAACAAGACTGAAAATCAGAAAGTCGTTGGTCGATCTTTTATTTGAAAACTTTTTTTAAGTAAACCGTTGTTATGAAGAAATCATTTTCAGAAAAGCGACGTGAACTTCATCAAGAAACAGCTCAAAGGTTTCCAGAGAGGGAGACAACAACGGCTATAAAAATTCTTAAGCAAGACAGTAGAAGAACGAGAAGTTACATTGGCAGTAGGAAGGAAACTTTACAAGAACGTTCAGAAGAAATAAAAGGTAAAAAATTTACTATCTGAAAGAACATAACACGGCGAAATTGCTTACCAAAAGGCTAAAATAAAACGGGATGTTAGATTTCTTGATATGAGACATCGGGCAAACAGTATCAGAACATGAAACACCACTTGACAGAGCTAATATAACAGCTGTGAAACACAGCTTTAGTGAACTCTTATAAAGGCCACTATAATCTAATGTTTCAGGTAAAGTTTTTAGAGTTGTTTTTCTCGGAAGAAAAACTGGGTGAACTGTCGTGTTTAAAAAGCTAACGTCCGAAAAAGTTCGATAAAGCTCCGAAAACCATAGATGTGTGAGGGGAAAACATCAAATAAAATACTTTTTAGGGTACTCTGCACCACAGAAAAAATTATCAACCAGAGGTCCAACTCGCTGTAAGCAGCTTTGATGCTTGTGCCCTGGCGCATGTCGCCTCGTACATCTCATTAATTTAAACGCCGCCATGTTCCTGGCAGGCGTCTTCTGTTGAACATTAGGCTTTGGTAGATTGTGCTAGCATAATTTTAAGCATAATTTACCAAAACGAGCATTATTTTAAGCTTTTATTTCAGTTTAGCACTGCTAGCATAATCCGAGCTTTTATGCGTTGAAAACAAAAAAACCCCATCATAGTTCTAGAATAATTCAGTTTGTATTTTATTTCTGTATTGTTTTTGGAAAATATTGAGGTCTGTGCTAAGGCCCATGGTCAAATATGGTCCGGCAGACTCCAGGTCACCCTGTGCATATCTGAGAGACTGAGACTCTCCTCAGGCCACCATGCTTATGGCTCGGCGGCTCGGCCCCTCAGGCCTCAGATCAAAGATGGCGTCGTCCTCGAGTACATCCACTTCCAGCACTTCCAGCCCTTTCAGCACTTCCAGTGCCGTACCGAGAGCTTCAATCTCTAGAGAACGTGTTCCTAAAAGTAATACCGGAAAGTGCAAGGAAAGAGGTAACCCAGATCCAAAGAACATGAGTCCTCGTGATCGAATCGAAGAATTCCCAGGGGAAAATTTGTATCTTCGAGGTGGAAAACTGTTTTACAATGGGTGTTAGGAGACATTGAGCTGTAAAAAGAGCATTCTCAAAAACCACTTGGCTTCCAAAAAACATGCCGCAGGCACAGAGAAGTTTAAAGTGACAAAAAAGCGAGATCAAACGATCGAAGAAGCACTTCGTAAAGAAAAACACAACAAGGATAGCACGTTGCCAGTCGATGAGAGAGCATACCGTTTACAGGTGGTAGAGGAGTTTCTTAAGGCTGGAATACCCATACGTAAGATGGACAAACTTCGAACGCTTCTTGAAAGGCAAGGCTATCGGCTGAGTCACAGTTCGAACATGATGGATTACGTAACGATAATATAATAGCAGGAGATTGAGAGAATTAAAGCAGAAATTCGCCAAGGAGTATCAACAAGGGACGTATCTGTCATTTATGATGGCAGCACGAGACAGGGTGAAGCGATCGTGATCCTGGTCCGTTTTGTCGATAATGATTGGAATATCGTACAACGACTGATCAGAATCGATATTTGTGCCAAGTCAGTGAATGGCGACCAGCTTCCTCAAGTGCTCAAGGAGTGTTTAAGTATCGAGTACGGTGTGAGAGGAGACTCTCTGATAGCTGCCATGAGAGATGGGGCCAGCGTGAACCAAGCTTCGTTAAATCGCATCCAGTTTATATTCCCAAAGACATTCAATGTTGTTTGCTTGTCTCACACTCTGGACAATGTCGGTAATCATTTTGTTATCCCCAATCTGATGAGTTTGGCAATCTGTGGATCCGCTTATTTTCGCAAAGCCACAAAGCGGGACTAATGTGGAAGGAACTGACTGGACGTAAGCCGAAAAGTTACTCCGAAACTCGCTGGTGGTGCAGATGGGAGGTGTACAAACAGCTTATGGAACAATTTGGTGATGTACAACGATGACATGGTTAGGGAGATTGTTGCTCCTCAGACCTCGCGTCAGTTGGTTGATTTCTTCTCAGATCTGAATAAGGTGATCAGTCTCAAGCTTGAACTAGCAGCACTCGTTGATGTGGGCAAGGTATTTGTTAAGGCCACTTACGTTTTAGAGGGAGATGGCCCTCTGGTTTTGTCATGCTTTGAGACATTACAAGGAGTTTGCAATGCATGTCAGAATGTACATTTACCCAATGTCCATGCCGTAGCTGTAGCTATGGTCGACGCGGATCCCGCACAGAATGTTGCAGCATTGGAACAGGAGGCCAAAAGGAGTGTCCAGCCTGCAATTCAGTGGTTTTTGCGTAAATTTAATGTGGACTTGCACAACACGTTGAGCGCATTCAAGGCTGCACGAATAATGTGTCCGGTAACTGTGCAGTGGCTGCGGCTGACACCAGCAAATGTGGAGCCTCTACGCCAGTTTCCGTTCTTGGAGAGTAACGATGTAATTAATGACCTCGTTACGGAACTGCCTAACTATCTTGCCGCCGCCCAGGACGTCATCATGCCCTGCGAAGAAGATAAAGTGAAGTGGTGGAGGCAACAATCTGATAACCTACCCCATTGGTCTTCTGCAGTTATGAAGGTTCTGCTGGTGCAGCCCTCGTCTGCAGCCGCTGAACGAGTATTCTCTATTCTTAACTCATCGTTCAACGATTCACAAGAGCATGCTCTCGTGGACTATTTACATGCTTGTGTAATGCTTCAGTACAATAACCGATAACACAGAGATTAACAACATGCATAGTTGTCTTTATACTGAACTGAGGGCTTTGCCTGGATGGCGTCTAAAACAAATATGCGGGCTATAACTTTCTGACCCGGATTCAGAATCCAGAAACTGTTGATTTTGATATCATTTGTTAATCATATGGCTTTTCGAGGTGCGCACATGCGTATTTGCGATGCTAAAGACTGTAAGACTGGAAGGTGGACCATATGAATGTTCATTAAAGTCAAAATTGATAGAGTTAAGCTACTGGTGATCTTTATTTTCCTTAAAATCTAAGTAACATAATTTCGGTGACAGAGAGCATAATTTTCAGAAAGTAGCATAATTTTGGCATAATTTCTAAAAAATATGAGCACTGCTAAAAGCATAATATGCTTTTTTTTTCGGGCACAATCTACCAAAGCCTATTGAACATCCACAGGCATGTTTTTAGCTGAACCGAAACCTAAATATTTTGGCCATCAGAGTGTTTTGTAGTCTTGGTATTATCAAATTAAGATTGCTGAGGCAAAGGAAGCTAGAAAAAAATATTTGGTAAGTATTTTCTATCGGAATTGATATGTACTCCAGTTTTAACATTTTTTTTTTCAATCATGCCAAGAATAGAAGTATTTTAGTGCAGTCAAATCCATTCAATGGACTTAAAGTTCCTCCTGGGAGTTTTCAGTAAATTGTGGAGTAAGTTATTATGATTTTAGCTTACCAAGCAACTATGCATGGATAGATCGAAACAGCCGATTTCAATATATCATCTGAATATCCGACGAAGAGAGAGCGAAAAAACAAAACAAAACTCGGACACTTTCTGGAGATAAAAGCCAAGGAGTGAAACAACTTCAACCACGTTAAACCTGATGCAGATAACTTTATCGATCGTCCCAGCAACGTCACCTCCACATCTATGCGTTAAATGAACTCATGGGCCAAACAATAATATGAAAAATGATAAAATAATGTATAAGAATTGTAGTCTGATGATGATTTACATGAAATCAAGAATTTACTCAAGAAACTGACTTTGTTGTTTACCTAAATAGATAATGCACACCATATTTGGTATGACTCTTATCCCGATTTTGCAGATGACGTCAGTTGACAGAGGCTACCGAGTTTCGTCCTTTGGTAAACGAAAAAAAGCCCTTTTTTGTTGTTTGAACAACCAGGCATAAATCCCTAGACCACCCCAGATATTGGTATTTCGGACCACCTACCTACTATAGGAGTCCGCTTATACAAACAGTCCATAAATGTCCAAAGAGTCAAATATATTACCTATAGAAATTTTAAGAATCTCAATGAGAAAGAATTTTTAAAGACCCTGGATGAAACCCCATGGGATTCTGCCTTTGTCTTTGAGGACGTGGATGATATAGTAGACTCATGGTGTTGTCTTTTTAATGAAGCAGTTGATATCCATATGCCACTTAAGAAAAAACGTGTTAAATGTGATACGCAACCCAAATGGCTTACTCCTGAATTGCTGGAATTAATTAAATCTCGGGATTACAAACATAAGAAAGCTAAATATTCAAATTTACCAGAGGACTGGCTGGGCCTTAAACGAGAAAAAAACAAAGTGACAGCGGCAGTTAGGTCTGCCAAGAAGAAATTCTTTTATCAATCACTCGAAGAAAATCGTAATAACCCGAAACAACTCTGGTCCGTTCTTCGACATCTTTCAGGGAAAAACACGAACACAAATGGCGTTGTATTGCTCGAGGAAAACGATAAACATGTACGAGATACATCCCAAATTGCCGAAATATTCAATAATTATTTCTCAAGTGCTGCTAAAAACTTGTCCAATAATAACATCAACGACTATGATCCTGGTATCCTCTCCAATTTGGTAAATAAACTTAATTTAAACACAAAGCTGAATTTTTCAGAAATGACGACGCAACAGACACTAAAATTGACACCAGCAATTTCAGCTAACAAGGCAACTGGTATTGACGGCCTGAGTGCACGACTGGTAAAAATAGCTGCTCCAGCGATAGCTCCTTCACTTACCAAGCTGATGAACATCTGTATTACCACTGGTGTTTTTTCATCGGCTTGGAAAGTTGCAAGGATAACGCCGTTACACAAATCCGGTGATAAATTAAATAAAACCAACTATCGACCAATATCAGTATTGCCAATTTTGTCTAAAGTTCTAGAGCGTCATATATATAATTCCATTTATTCGTTTTTGAAAGATAATAATATTTTATATCAATTCCAGTCAGGATTCAGATATTATCATTCGACTGAAACTGCTCTCATAAATATCCATGATAGATAGATTAACAACTTAGATAACAATTGTATAAATGGAATAATATTCGCTGATTTCAAGAAGGCCTTTGATCTTGTCGATCATAAGGTATTAATTAGTAAACTACGTATTTACGGATTGGAAGATATTAGCCTGAAGTTGGTGACTTCGTATCTCACTTCGCGCGAACAATATACCTCCATAAGTAATAAACTCTCCTCGACCCAGTTTTTAACTCATGGAGTACCCCAAGGCTCTGTTCTTACCCCTTTATTATTTCTGATATTTATAAACGACCTTTCAGAATCGATATCATATCCAGCAACAGCTGATATTTTTGCTGATGATACTACGATTAGTACTTCCTCTCCTTGACAGGATTTAAAGAGTTTACGTGATGATCTTAGCACCTGTATACAAGACCTTGAATACTGGACAGAGAACAATCGCCTTCAGTTAAACACGGGTAAAACAAAAACAATGCTTGTCACTGGAAAAAGATTGAAAGGAAAACTTTCTCCTGAAGACCAAGCATTGGACATTGTAAGAGAAACTGGTGAATATTTACAACCGGAACGTAGTTACAAACTACTTGGAGTTATATTTGATGAAGAACTAAACTTTAATGACCATATTGATATGATATGTAAAAAGCTGTCCAAGAGGATTGGGCTTCTGCGTTCAATATGGCACTATATACCGTTGAAGGAACGAATCCAATTTTATAATGCAATAGTCAAGCCGATACTTATTTATGGTGGGCTGATCTGGTCTTCGACAAGTAAAAAAAGCCTACGTAGAGTATTCAAATTCCAAAAGAGAGCAGCGCGATTAGTTTTGAATACTAGAATACGAGAAGAGAGAACTGCACCTTGTTTAATAAATTGAATTGGTTACCATTTGACGATGAACTTAAATTAAACACATGCTGCATGGTTTTTAAAAGTATGAACGGCCAAGCTCCTGATTATCTTGTTAATAAATTCTCAAGAGTGAGCGATATATCTAAGCGGCGTAGTTCAAGATATGGTAATATAACTTTTGTCTGTCCAAAATACAACCGGGAAACTGAAGGTGGAAAATCGTTTGCAGTATCAGCAATAAAGTTGTGGAACAATATTCCCACGACCATTAGATCAAGCTCTACTATTAACACTTTTAAGAAACGTTATCGTATATTCTTAGCAGAACAATATATAGATGCTGATCATTTTAACCTTTCTTAATTTTAGTTGTTTAGTCTTTGCTTAGTTCAGTTATGGTATTATGTTTATGTAATATTTTGGCTTTGAGCGCCACAGGTTTTTCAGCCTCTTGCTGTAAAGTTTTTTTACCCTCATGAAATAAGGTTTTAATAATAACCCCATACTTCCTTCGTCGTAGGACTGATAAGATTAAGTAATTTTTAGCATTTTTACGATGTTATGAATTAAACTTTGCGGTGTTTACGTTTAACCGGAAAAAGCAGCAGGAAGAGTTAAAACTGCCGGGGGAACTTGCCAAGAACATGGCGGCCAGCGTATGCGCATAAAAATTAGGGACAAATTTTCACGCGAGTTGGACCTCTGGTTGAATATTTACACTTTGTCTACACTTTACCGGGCCCGGGTTCTCCACAATAAGCAATTGATGACGAAATGCTGACCCGCCTCTCAGCGTAACAACGGAAGCACTTCTTTCAATAAGCTGGAATGACATGGCTACGCCTTAAGCATTGACTTAAATGGCTTTTTTAGGAATAGAATTATGGTTACGGTTAGGATTAGAATTAGGGTTAGAGTTAGAGTTAGGGTTAGGATTAGGATTAAGATTAGTGTTATTGTCAGGGTTGGCTTTAAAGTTTTAGATGTAATTTTGGCAGTTGTATACGAGTGTGACGGACAACGTCAGCTTCCTTTCCATTGTCCGTTAGCCGTGTAGAGTATGTGGTTTTGTTTTGAAGGTAGTGTTTCAATGGTGGGCTGCCTTGGGTAAGGTAAACTGTAGAATATCCCTTTTTTGGTATTTGTCATAAAATAATGTAGTATTTGGTTTTGTTTTACTATGGATCTATTTGAACGAAATCTTACATCAAGAGCCCCGAACGAGTGGCGTTATTGTAAAACGGCAGTACATGTGAAACAAAGTACAACAAATTTGGGTTTGGTTAATTACGCCACACATTATTTTAATTAGGAAGACAGATTTATTCGTATTTTGTTGGTCATTAAGTGAAATTAATCAAACATTTTTGTGTAAACCATAAAATTAAAAGACAAAATTATAACGTAACCATGGTATAACAGTCTTTACAACTCTTTAACTTCGTGCGTACTCTTAAGGGTTATGATGGAATGGCGGACGAGGAGTGGTTGCGTATTCGTATTACTAGTTTTAAAGCTACAGTTTGGGTTTTATGGGTATTTGAGCTTCCTTATTTGTGAGCGATTTATTCCTACTGGAGATGTATATAAAAATATTAGTACACCCAAATTTACAATTTTAGACTTTGAGATGACCTGAAGGTACACCAAAACCAGGGTTGAGGTCAGGATTTTCCCGACGCAAGGTTACGATCCCCGACATGCGTTTAAAGCAGAGGAGATGGAACAACGTTCCTTAATGTAAACGAAATAATAGTGACAACTGACTAGAAACAGTGTTTATTTTTTAGGTTTATGACAAGTAGAGAAGAATAGATTATCTTTCTTGGCTAAACCAATAGCAAGTACTCATAGTTCGTAAAATATATAAATGAGCTATCATCAGTGACAATTCCTCAACGACAGGGGACTGAGGTTCCCTGATAGGGAAGCTGTAGCCCCGTCAGCCCCCCTCACTGGCGCCACTCCAAGTCTAAACGTTTTTCAGGTTAATCTATCCCAAAATGACAGACTTACTTTCTATATGTATTACATTGTAAAAGAAATTAATTCGTGGTTACACGTAACCGTCGCGTCCCAAAATCATTATGGATGGGCTCATGGACGTCCCAGAAATGGAATTCGGTACAAGCTTATTTAAAATTTGGATATATAGATGGGATGGCTTTGAAAAAAATGGCCTAAATTAGGCGAAGAAGGTGAATCCTTCTCTAGCCAATGAGTTGCTGATTAGTTTTCTACGATAAACGTTTACTTTTTTTTTAGTGTGGATGAGCAGTGCGAAATACTACTGGCCCCTTTCGAATCTTGAAAATAATATTACCATTGGTACGCGGCCTGGTAAAGTTTACGGAAATATAACGCTGACCTCCGGAGTGAAAAGCATGTCCAATTCTTCTTTACAATTTGTTGGTCCGGGAGCATTTATTGATGCTGGTAACTTTGGAAAAGAATGCTTAACATTCCCGAATGCTTGCAATAGTGGTTTGACAGTATCATTTATGGCTTCGTTTGACAATGAGACATCTAAATGGAAAAAGAGAGTGTACATCTTAGATTCTGTTGGAGACGAGAGAAACTCAGTGGGGTTAGCTGTTTATGTCGAAAATAAGCAACTTTGGTTTGTTGTAGCCGGAAAGTATCAATTCTACATGGAAAACATTGCACTCGATAGTGATAAAACCTGGCGCCACTATGCAATGAGGTGGAACGAATCAGCCATCTATATTTACGTCAATGCACAACTATCATCCACAGGGTAAGTCGTTCCTTTTACACTTGCATCTTTCTAGAAACATAGTTTTGATTTAACGACACATCTAATTTGTAATGTTGCTCAAGTGCTCATGGCTAATTTTACTATGGTTACATGGAAACTGTTTGTTAATTCCCCTACCACAACTGTCAACAATAACTGACATGAAAAGTCGCGTGAGGTAATATCGCAAGAAATAAACGATTAAGCATAAAGTTTGACTTCCGCCAAAACTTATCAACTTCAAACCAGAAAATACATTCATTTCGAGTTTACTAATTACGTTTACTTCCATTGACGGGGAATAATTTTGGAAATTATTATTTTCAAACACTTGGTTTACCTTGAAGAAAGAACTTTACAACTGACGAACCTGTAAAAACAGCAAAACATGGAAACATACGAAAGGCCAGCATTACTTAAGTGGAAACTTTGTATCCGAAAGCCTTAACGTCGATGAAAAATGTTTTATACCTTTTCACAACAAACTTAATAATGCACCAAAGATTGGATATGATGAGACGTCTCTCAAGAAAACATCACTTAAGATATGGACTTCTCATTGATATACAAAGTAATGTGTTACGATATCTGCAACCTTATGTTCGGATTGTTAACTGGCGTATTTTAACATTTTTAATCACCGAAGCTAAATAAGAACAATGGTAACTGAATATAAAACCTGATACTTCCAAACATAACACACCTTGGGTCGGGAAGAATTTTGCAAACGACTTTTAAACCTAAAAGCTGCCGTTCAGTTAAGTATACTCATCCTGTTTCATTTTTGAGAATAAATTTGGCCAGCCAAGTCCTATTTGCTTAATCATTATTTAAGTTTTTCTTTGGTAGGTCTCAGCAGTTCGTAAAGTTCAAGCTTTTAAAACCAACGCAAAATTTCAATGAATAAATTCGCAAAAAGAAGACAACAGTTTTACATTCAAACTTACTAAATTAAAAGAAATAAATGAGGTGGAAAACTGAACGTGAATCTCCTAATGCTTGGACAACATAGGCACAAAGAGACAGGAAATGATAGCACAGAAATATTTGCATGGCGGCTGTACATCTAGCAAAAATGCTATATGAACATAAATTAGCTCATAACATAAAATCGCTAAAACTTTAATGTGTTTGACTCTGACTATAAAAATTTTTTGTGTAAAAGACGTTTCGATCAGAGAGCTCCGATCTTCATCAGTTAAAAATGAAGGCCGTTTCGACAATATACACAAATAAGAATGAATAATTATGTAAAACAATGTGACATGAAATATTTACATATGTGGTTAAAAATAGCATGTATGTCAGTTAGAAATATTCATCAAGCTTTTGTACATAGATGGTATTTGCATTTATTCGTTTCCTGCGTTCGGGTCTGCTGTCGAATACCACGCTTCAGGAAAGAGGCTTTTGTGCCAAAGTTTTTCTTTATCCACATTTGACATTTTTTGAAAATCCAAAGAATGCGTCTTACTGTTTGCGTGTTGAGCAACTTTCGAATTTAAGTCATTCTCTTCGCAGACTGTCAAGCCTGGTTTCCATACAGTGTAAACGGCGATTAACGCCAATACATAACAACAATTGCGTTTCCATATAGTTGTAATTGTTGTAATTTAGCTGCCGATTTCCCTCTAGTACTCAGAACGTCTCGATTTATGTTGAAACTGCGCTAGCGGGTGGTCTGGAAAAATTTAGACCTGGGCGAGAGCCACAATTTGGTTTCAAACACGCTGTCATAAAATATTACTCATAACTAAGATAATACCAAAAGGTATTACAACTTGCCATAGGAATGATTCGCAAAAAAATAAAATGGTTGTTTTTTTTTCTGGCAAAATACATCCGACGACATTTGGAAGGTGACTGGGTACAACCGAGCAACATCCATAAACCGCTCGTCACTTAAACTGTGTGTTCGACCCATCTTTATGTAATATATAAAATATTTACTGTGGCTGGGGTCCAGTAAACACGTGAATTGAACAACAACTTTCGACGTTCATTGGTTTTGACCATTATATATCAATTTTTCTGTCGCAGACAGTCAGCCACTAATGTTTCCATTAAATGTTTATTTGTCGGTGACCGTTGTAACTATAGTGTAGGAGTTGATCCTGATTCAACTTCTACAACAGTCGCTGATTGATCGTCAATGGAATTAAACCTACGACTTTACGACGAATTTTTACCACGAGTTAAAATTACGACTTGCGTTTCATCGAGTCGTAATTGTTGTAGGCTTTATGTGTTCTTTCTTTCTGGTCTTAAGTGATCTTTTTGTTTAACCATAATAGACAAAATCGCAATCTTTGCATGCTAATTTATAGTCAACTCCAGTGGTTAGATCTTTTTCCTTTTTATCTTTCGGTTTAACAAAAATGTTTGATAATGTACTGGTGGGCTTTTGAGCTAATTTTTATTCCTTCTTTTGTAAGGATACTAGATATCCGTTCCGAAATGCCTTGAACATATGGTAAAGTTACAAAGGTGTTTGTGTTGTTTGATGTCCTGTCTAATTGTGCACCACTGGTCCTAGATATTTTCTATCTACAAGCTACAGCTGTTCGGAAAAGCGATGAGGTAACCATTTCTTTAAGGACTTTGCGTACATAGTCTTCGGCAGCAACTTTGCTCGAAATTGTAGTTGGAACGTTCTTAGCTCTGTTCGATAGAGACCTTACTACCGACCCCAAGTGCTGGTTAGGATGACAGGAATCGAAATCCAAATATTTGTGTCTATGTGTCGGTTTACGGTAAACTTCGACCAGTTGCGTGTTTCCGTTCCGTTTCGTAACTGTGTCAAGAAATGATAAGCGGCCGTCCTTCTCCATTTCCATTGTGAATTTAATATGAGGGTTAATGCTATTTTGTTGTGCCAGAAAATCAGTAACATCTTTTTTCTATAGGTATGAATAACTATTGTCAACTTATATCATCGTTGGCTCAGTTTCTTTTGTTCTCGAGAGGTTTATAACTAATTTATAAACCTCATAAAGATATTGATGAACTTTCTACCGAAATTTCGCCATTTCTATATGCGTTTGTTGGGCAAGTTAAATACTTCTTTCGAAACTTGTCTAATAATGATATGTAAGGGTTAATCAATAGTCACGTGTGTGATAAAGGATTTAAAATCGCAAGTGAAGCTTAACGGCCACAAGGGGCCGTAGTCCACGAGTGGACGTTCAAGCGTCAAGAGCGATGTTAAATTCTTTATCACACAAGTGAACATTGATTAACCACCTTAACTCTTGACTCACCCAAAATAAAATAGGTTTTTTTTTCATTTTTTTTTTCATTTTTTTTTTCAGTTTAAGGTCGAAGAGACGTTGGTCGTATCTATCTCTCGAAGAGATATTCACTCATTAGTATTCGATAAGCGTTTATAATTATGGACCCACATCAAAACCTATTGTTTTCACTCGGCATTATATAATAATAATGATAATAATAATAACTGAAATGTGCAATGTCTGTTGCGGCCTTACCTGGCGGGATGCTGGGAGCCCGTAGCAGGCTTAGACCCCTTCCACTGTCCTTAGTTGGGTGGTGTGCGAGTTGTTATAATAATAATGGTTTACTGCAGCATATCTACAGTGTAGCTCTACATCTGCAACGACTTACATTATGATTGAAATTAAGACTAATTAAACTACTAAATACTAAAAGGTTACTAAAAACTCCTTTACAAAGGAAATACGTGTTCTTTCTTGGCATTACATACTAAAAGGTTTTTATTTAGTCTAGAAAATAAGCTAAAATTTTTAGTTTCCAAGTTCAACTGGTAATTGATTAAAAAGTTTACAGGTGTTATCCTGGAAGGTGCCCGTTTCTAAGAGAACTTGCACTTGTGTCATTAGACTTGAACGAAGTGATCTTCAATTGATTTGATTTTTAGTGGGAGAGGCAGGCCAAGGATCTTGGGTTCAGGCTTTATGTGCCATTTTTAACATGTGTCAGTCACGCCTCTTTCCCATTGGAAGCCAACCAATACTTATGACGTCAACTGCTGTAGCCTAGTGACCTATCACAAAACCAGCACAAGCGTTCTGTATCCGTTGAAGTCTTTTGATTTGACAGTCATAAAGAGGGCTGTATACCGTATCACAGTAATCAAGTTTGGAGATTACAAGCATTTTGGCCAATTGTTTACGCAGACTGTATGAAGTAAGATGTTTTAGCTTACGAAATGTAGCTAAGGTAACATAACAGGACGATGTTAGGTATTTTACATGTTTGTTCCAATCCATACTTTCCGTGAATAGAACCCCTTGTATTTTGGCAGAAGAGGTACGCTTTAAATCTTGACCAGCAAAATGAAGATCTGATTTTACTTTGTCAAGTGAGTGGCATCGTGACATTTGTTTTGTAGAAAACAGGACAAATCTTGTTTTTTTGGACTAAGCAATAAATTGGAGCTGACGGACCAGTCAATTATGGATTCTAATGTATTGGCCAAATTAATGATGGATTCGTTCAAATGTGAAAGTTTGCAATGTTCATATATTGATACTAGGTTTGGGTTACACTTATATCGGATACATATTAGTTAAAAATGAATGGACCAAGAATAGATCCTTGTGGAACTCCGAAGCTCACAGGTGATAAATCCGATTTCCTGTCGTCGACTTGCACATACTGATGGCAATTTGTTAGATAATGCAGAGATAATGTTAGATAATACCAACTAATGCAGAGAGTAAAATTATGCAAATCAAGCTTGTAAAATTTTGCTCGCTGCATTCGTCGAAATAGTGCAGAGAAAACATAATGTGTTTCGATGTAGGTCAGTAATTATAATAGATAATTACTTGGGCATCCAGCATAATTGGATATAATTCAGACAGCTTCTGCCCTGCGGCCTCAGATGCCTGTATTATATCCAATTATCTCATGACACACCCACAATTCGTTGTTTCAACAGAAGAATTAAATCCTTTATTCCACTGATTAGCATTCGGGAGTGTGATAACCACTTATCACACTGTTCTCCTTTCAAAACAGTGTGATAAACCGCTTTATCGCATACTAATGAGTGAATATCTTAATTTCTAACGATCAACGTTTCTTCAATGTTAAACTGAAAAGAACAAACGATTTCATTGTGTGTGAGTCATGAGATAAGGTGGTTAATCAATGTTCACACTCGTGACCATTGACTAACCCATACTAATGATGTGTGCCACAGTAATTATCTATTAAATAACACTGATTTCAAAGGAGAGCAGTGTGATAAGTCGTTATCACACTCCTGAATACTAATGAGTGGACTAAGGGATTTGACGCTGTTGAAACAATGTATTGTGGGTGTGTCATGAGATAAGTATAGGTTATATACCGTGACCGAGGTGTTTAAGCGATATATCAACCTTCGGGCTTCGCCCTCAGGTTCATATGTCACTTAAACACCTCGGTCACAGTATATAACCTTTACATATCTATACCTTCATCTGAGACGAATATTGGAAGAACTAACAGCTTTTTCTTCGACTTGCATAACCAAATCCCATAGCACAACCAAACATTTGCTTGAAGTATTTCTTCTTATATATAAACAAGGTACAGGTATTATATAAAATGAACTTTAATAATTTTATATATTTTTCGATGGATAAGTTTGTTCTACTTGATAAATCAACGTCATTTTGTAGCCTTTCAAGGACGACTTGCAAGGCAAAATCTACAGGAATAGACGTGAAGAGGGATATGAGGTCAAATTATAAAATGATCTCGTCGTCCTGGATCATACGTTTTTCAATCTTCTGGGAAAACTCGACTCTGTTCTTCGCTGTATATTGGTTTCCCTGTAAAACCAATGAAATAAACCAAACTGGCAATTGTACTACCATCTACGCAGTATTGACTCGATCCCTGCCACCTTTTATGGACTACCAAAGATACACAGACCGTCTATGCCATTACGACAGATTACCAGCTGTGTTGGCTTATCAACCTATAACATCTTATATGTATTGCACAGATATTATCTGCATTACTGGGAAACCAATACACAGTGAAGAACAGTGTTGAATTTGCCCACAAGATTAAAAAACATATTATCCAGGACGACGAGGTCATGATATCATTTGACGTCATATCACTCCTCACGTCTATTCCAGTAGACTTTGCCTTGCAAGTCGTCCTTGAAAGGCTACAATATGACGGTGATTTATCAAGTAGAACAAATTTATCTATCAACAATATTATGAAATTATTAAAATTCATTTTATATATACCTTTTTTATATATAAGAAGAAATACTTCAACCAAATTTTTGGTGGTGCCATGGGATTTTGTTATGCAAGTCACAGAAAAAGCTGTTAGTTCTTCCAATATTCGTCTCGGATGGTGGTATAGAGTTGTTGACGATGGTCATTCATGCGTGCAGAAAAAAAGATGTTACCGATTTTCTTGCATACCTTAATAGCATTAGTCTTCATATTAAATCTACAATGGAAATGGAGAAGGACGGCCGCTTATCATTTCTTGACACGATTACGAAACGGAACGGAAACACGCCACTGGTCGAAGTTTAACGCAAACAGATACACAGACACAAATATTTGGATTTCGATTCCTGTCATCCTAACCAGCACCAGAGATCGGTAGCAAGGTCTTCCTATCGGACAGAGCGGAGAACATTCCATCTGCAATTTCGAGCAAAGTTGCTGAAGAAGACTATGTACAGCTAATTCAATAAAGTGTGTTCTTTGGAGACCTAAACCTCAAACATTGAGGGCACAAGGTTTGTCGGGAACTAATTGACGGATTTATAAAGATTTTGCTGTTAGGAAAGTGAAGTTTTCTCAATAGAGGTCATCCGCGCGGACCGAATTGTTGGTGCCAGACGAGACGACGTTGAATATCGAGCTTCTTGAAGCCGAATCATTACATTCGCAAAGTGCCTTATTCCTACTAATTTGCATTACACGCTACACTGCAAAACTTTGGTGTTTGCATCGGGCTTCATGCTCATTTAATTTTATATAGTATTGTAAATCTTCCGGAAAATTTTACATAGCAGTTGACTTGCATGTCTATTCTTCATGAAATGTGTGAAGGAGGGTTTCCATAACACGAGGTCTGAAATGGCGGCGACTGTAAGTGTCGTAATAATCTTGGCTATTGATTTTCCGGGCGGAAAGCGCAATCGCAATATAAGATCAGAGCCCAGCTCAGAATTCTTAAATATATCGCCATAGTAAAAGAGGCAACTCGAAAAGTTTTAAAACATGTTTACTGACGTTTCGTTGCGGCGTGCAACATCTTCGGAGTATAGATTTACAAAGGTGAGAAAAACTATACATAAGGATCTATAATTTACATACTGGAATAATTAGACGGCTAACCAGAAGAAAACTAGGTCACCCAGTTTTCTATTGGTTAGCCCTCTAATTATTCCAGTATGTAAATTATAGACCCATATTTATAGTTTTTCTCACTTTTGTAAGTGTCGTATTTAGTCTTGTCAGACTGACACATGACTTTAAGATTAAGATGAATTGCATTTTGCCTCTCCATTTTTTTTTGCACCTTGTGTTACGCAAATCCTCCTTCATACGTTTCATGAAGAATAGACATGCAAGTCAACTGATATCTAACATTTCCCAGAGGATTTACAATACAATGTAAAGTTGAGTGGGTTTGAAGTTCGATGCAAACATCCAAGTTTTGCAGTGTGGCGTGTAATGCAAATTAGTAGAAATAAAGCCCTTTGCGAATTCAATGATTCGGCTAAGCAAAGCTTGATATTCAACGTCTTCTTGGCTCGTCTCGACAACTCAGTTAGCATGGGGTGGTCCATACTGAGAGAACCTCACTTTCTCAGCAGCAAAACATTTTTATAAATCGGTCAATTAGTTTGCTTTGTGAAATAGACTAGGCAACATCTCAAGAATTTTTATCAGTATTTAAATACGCATTTCCCAACAAACTTTGCGCCCTCATTGTTTAAGGTTTAGGTCTCCAAAGGACAACCTTTATCGAATTAGCTGTATACGCACAGTCCTTAAGGAAATGGTAACCCATTGCTTTCCAGAACAGCTGTACGCAGAAAATATCTACGACCAGTCGTGCACAATTAGATAGGGCATCAGACAACACAAATACCTTTATAACATAATGATATGTTCAAGGCATTTCGTAACGGATATCTAGTATCCTTACAAAAGAAAGAATTAAAGTTGCTCGTGAGCCCATCCGTACATCGTCCCAACATTTTGTCAAACCGAAAGATAAAAAGGAAAAGGATCTAACAACTGGAGTTGTCGATAAGTTACTATGCAAACACTGCAAATTTGTCTATTATGGTCAAACAAAAAGATCACTTCGGACCTGAATGAAAGAACACATAACAGCCTGCAAAAGAATGACTTAAATTTTATAGTTGCTCAACACGCAAATTGTAAGACTGTAGTCCCGAACGCAAGAAATAAATATATGCAATTACTATCTATGTACAAAAGCTTGATGAATATTTCTAACTGACATACATGCTATTTTTAACCACATATATAAATATTTCATATCACATTGTTTTGTATAATTATTCATTCTTACTGGTGCATATCATTAGACGTGTCGAAACGGCCTTCATTTTTAACTTATGAAAATCGGAGCTGTCTGATCCAAACGTCTCTTACACAAAAAAATTTTTATGGTCAGAGTCAAACATTAAAGTTTTAACGACTTAAAAGTGTTAAAAATATTACCGTGAATTAACTCATTCCAAGCAGGATAAGTCTTCAATGATTTTACTCTGGCTAACGCTATACGATTTTACTCGTCTGGGACAAATAAACCAGTCTGGAAAGGGTTATTACTATCTCAATTGAAACTACCTCAACAATTATGAGTTTCTTCTTGTTAAAAGTAAATCTTTTGAAACCTTACCTTACTATGTCCCATGGTTTATACACGTAAAGGTTATCATCTTTTTTCGGTTACGGTCAATTAGAAAATATGATTATAGTGTGAAGATGGTCTGAATAGAATCATCCTACGCATGCTTTTATTTTGTTTTTGAACAATGTTGATGACAATTCATTAATAAGAAATTTTGCCAAGCGTCATCTCAAACCTGATTGTAATGAACATTGTATTTTAAGTGTAAAGTTTGCATTTTTGAACGCACCATTTTGAAAAAGGTTCGATTTTTTTCGAAAATTCAATCCAAGTTTCCCAACACCTCCGGGATTTGTGATTTGAAATCACTAATTGCGAATAAGAAAACCTAACTCACTGGACTAATAACTGGTAAACGGCCTAAGTTTTCCAACCATTTTCTTGATCTAAAATGCTTTAATTGCTTAGTCCATAATACCTGAATGGCAAACTTCCAATCAATAATAAGAGATTCATATAGTCGATTTTTAAAGGGACAATTAACGGCAGCTTTAGACTATTCAGGCCCGAAGCTTTAGTTCTTAATTTTAGTTGCTTTCTAAATATTGACCAATTATGGAAGTTTTTCCAAACGCTTACATCATTGAGAGACAACTTCGTAATTCAACCAACCGAAAACTATATTAACTCAAGCGGGATTTGAAACCACAGCTTTGAGTAACCAGACAGTTTTAAAGCTAAAGGACATTCTTCCGGCAACAACGTGTTTTATAAATCATTAGAATAAATTCCACTATTATAAACAATAAGTGTTTTATACCCAATCCCGAGAGTTTCAAATAAAAATGTGGATGACGGACATGTTAGTGTATGGCACAAGTGTATGGCTGCCGTGAAAACCATCAATATGATGATTTTAATGACGGAGTCGGTGTATATACTTGAAAACATTCAAAAAGGGTTCGGTTTTTTCACTGTTATATCTCAAGCTTTGGGAGTGATTATCGCGATAATCTGACGTTTATCCGAAAGGATGAGTAGTGTTTCAAATGTTAATACAATTTTTAGGGAAACATAAATTGAAACATTTATAAACTTAAATATGGAATAACCATAAAGTTTTTTAGTGACTAAGACGGCTCTGAAATCTTAGCCTTAATATTATAAGAATAGAATACTGCGTAGATAGTGATAAATAAGGTAAGAAGTTAGAAGGTTAATAACTGCCGTAACTGATCTCAAAGAATATCAACGTTTCGAGCAAAGGCTCTTCGTCAGGAAAGGAACGTGTTCTGAAAAAGGAATAGCAACTAGACTAGGTTTTACACGAAAAAGAGGTAACGTGATAAAATATTAACGGTCAGCAAACGTGCATTTGGTTAAGCCCTCAGGGTCCCCAGGGGAATGGAAATATGTATGTGGTCAAAGAAAGACAACAGCAGGGGAAGCTGATGTTATTATTTGCCCATGCTAGGAATTAACAAAATTTTATGAGGGGTTAAGTAAAAGAAAAACGTTCGTTGAGTCCACAAGGATGAGTGGTTCCTAGCTTAAAAATGAGACGCTTTCTTGTCTCTTGCAGTCATCGTTGCCTCCGGAGATGGACGAGATAGCAGAAACTTTCACGTCCGAAATAAAATGGTTAGCGCTATTGAAATGTCGGGCGACAGGCTTGTCAACATCGTCGTTTTCTTACGGAACGAAGATGTTCGGCAAACCTGTCAGAGAGACGCCGGCCAGTCTCACCGTTGTAAAGTTTATGGCATTTGCTGCAGGATATACTGTAAATGATGTTAGACGAGAGCATGTGAAATTATGCAGGATGATAAATTTGGATTTGGATCCAAAAATGACAGTGGTTTGACTAAGAAAAGTACATGTGTTACAGCGGGTTTCGACCGCAAGTAAAAGTGCCGGCTTGTAACGATGAACGTTGTTTAAGGGTGCTGTGGACCAGACAATCACGAATGCTTTTGTTGCGCCAAAAGGAAATCAATGGATTATCGGTGAAAATAGACGAGGTCTCGGAATCGTTTTTTAAGATGCCAAAATTGCGAATGATGATGTCTCTAACTTTGTAGTTAAAGGGGTGAAAAGTAAAGACTAAGGGAACTTTTTTCTGTCGAAATTTGCTCCGAAGGTGGTTTCAGAGTGTCCCGAACGGGAAACATTGAAAGCTTTTTGGATAGCAATATCCAATAAATTAGAAGGATAACCACGTTGAATGGAAAAGGATCTCATTTCCAATAACTTCGTCTCAAGTCACGGTCATCGTTGCAAAGGCGGCGAAGTCTCAAGAACTGAGAATAAGGGATGGATTTCTTGGTGTAGTTCGAGTGGGAAGAAGAAAACAAAAGGTAGCTATGAGAATCAGTCGTTTTGTAAGACACAGACGTCTTGAGCGCATTGCCATTAATAGAGACTAAAATATCCAAGAATGATACACAAGTTTCGTTGATTTCCCATGTAAACTTGAGGGCTGGATGGGAATTATCGACGAAACTGATGAAGCCCTCTAAGTCTGCACGTGAACATGATGCTGTACCGAATTCGGCAGTCATCGATGAATCTTCCAAAGAAATCGGGTATGTGACCTGTGTATTGCTCAAAGATATGTTTTCCAACATAACCGACAATTAAATTAGCGTAACTAGGGCCCATCTTTGTGCCCATAGCTACTCCGCTTATCTGTTGGTAATGTACGCTATTAAATGAAAATTTTTGAGGGTAAGCATTAGTTCTGCTAAGCAAAGTGATTTAGCAGTTGGAGATTCAAAAACGGTTCGTTGGTCAAAGAAGAATTTTAGGGCTTCAAGACCATCGCGATGAGGTATGACGGTCTATAAAAACTGGATATCAATGGTGAAAATAATTTGTGAGGTGCTGTGAAAAGGATTTGATCGAAAATCCATAGTTCATGATTGGTGTCTTTGATATAAGAAAGTAACTTCTTAACCAAAGGAGACATGACGTTGTCTAGAAAGCTTGAAATAAGCTCGGTAGGACAACTACAAGCAGAAACAATTGGCCTACCGGGATTATTAGGCTTATGAATTTTGGGCAGGAAATACATAATCGGAGTTCTCGGAGTGGTGTGTATAAGGTTGGGAGCAGAGGCAAGCAAATCACCGGCTTGAAAGAAATTTTTAATGGACGGTTTTACTACTTTTTGGTTTGATGGCAAGGGTGCCGCAGTCGTTGTCTGGAGAGCGGACTTACATCGACAAGAGGCTATTCGTCAAACCAATGACACCACTTTCTACACCAGGTTAGATTCGGACCCTACCTTATCCCACCAAAAATAGTAAAACCGTCCATTAAAAATTTCTTTCAAGCCGGTGATTTGCTTGCCTCTGCTCCCAACCTTATACACACCACTCCGAGAACTCCGATTATGTATTTCCTGCCCAAAATTCATAAGCCTAATAATCCCGGTAGGCCAATTGTTTCTGCTTGTAGTTGTCCTACCGAGCTTATTTCAAGCTTTCTAGACAACGTCATGTCTCCTTTGGTTAAGAAGTTACTTTCTTATATCAAAGACACCAATCATGAACTATGGATTTTCGATCAAATCCTTTTCACAGCACCTCACAAATTATTTTCACCATTGATATCCAGTTTTTATAGACCGTCATACCTCATCGCGATGGTCTTGAAGCCCTAAAATTCTTCTTTGACCAACGAACCGTTTTTGAATCTCCAACTGCTAAATCACTTTGCTTAGCAGAACTAATGCTTACCCTCAAAAATTTTCATTTAATAGCGTACATTACCAACAGATAAGCGGAGTAGCTATGGGCACAAAGATGGGCCCTAGTTACGCTAATTTAATTGTCGGTTATGTTGGAAAACATATCTTTGAGCAATACACAGGTCACATACCCGATTTCTTTGGAAGATTCATCGATGACTGCCGAATTCGGTACAGCATCATGTTCACGTGCAGACTTAGAGGGCTTCATCAGTTTCGTCGATAATTCCCATCCAGCCTTCAAGTTTATGTAGCAGGTCGCCACGCGCAATGCTGAGCAGCTACACGAAAGTTTACACGTTAGGGTTTGTTAAGAATATCTTTTATTGCTGGTGAAAAAGCTTTACGAAGACTCAGGGCCATGTGCTTCTCTCGACCGTCAAAAGTTCTCCTTTCTATCTCTCTTAAATGTTGTTAATCAACATGTATTACATCACATGCGTTTACAGCAAGCAACCACGCAGCAGACAGATTAGTCCCAAACTTCCGATTATACATACTACATTTACATGGGAAATCAGCGAAACTTGTATATCGTTCTTGGATATTTTAGTTTCTATTAATGGCAATGCGCTCAAGACGTCTTTGTCTTACAAACCGATTGATCCTTATAGCTACCTTTTGTTTTCTTCTTCCCACCCTTTCATAGGTTAAAAAAAACGCTGCCTTCAAACCCGCCTTAATGAACACTACACTCAACTCCATACAAGTGCTGTAGCACAACATTTTCTTACTTGTTCTTACGCACAACGCATCGCTGATCTCAACGTCTTTCGTGACAATCTTAACACTTCCTTTCACGTGCCACAATCCGACAAATCTTATCTTTAGTAATTGTAAGATTATTCATTCTTGTAAATCTAACAATCCCAACCAGTTACGTATCTTAGAAGCACTATTAATTAAACAAAATAAGCCCGAGATGAACAGTGGTTTAAAAGCCAGCAAAGAACTTTCACTCTTCTCCTAAGGTTTTATTCATTATGTAAATATATATTGATTAATTCATAGTTAATAGGCGATGACATCATCCTAGGCATGTATATGTATATATATATATATATATACATACATACATACATACATACATACATATAGATATAAATAGCAGTTCGTTTGCTTGCCAGTTAGTCTGACGATGACTTTGTAATAAAGTCGCAATATCACCGCAACTTTGTTTCTGTCTTGACTTGTTTCATGACTTGAATATCAAGCTAACAAGATGACGTTTTTCGGATTATGTTTTATTCTTTACTTTTTAAAATTGTAGGCTGGTTATGGATTCTTTGAGATCAGTTGCAGCAGTTATCAACCTTTTAGCTTTTTACCTTAATATTACATAGGTTTTCACTCGATCCGCACAGATTAAAATGACAAAACAGTATGACATCCATGTTTGTATAGCTCGTAGCGGAATACAATAATCACAATAGCAATGACAATATTAATAATAGTAATAATAATAACTTAATTTTATGAGGATATCAAGTAACAGATCTTATAAACTGAGAAACTACTGAACCCAAAGAGCGGTTGCTATAGCAACAGTGACTTTTCAAAATGGCTCTCAGATACCGTTCTGTCTAATTTAATTTGAAAAAGAGTTTGGGATCAATACATCAATTGGAAGATCATTTAAAGAAATACTGAAGCTAGAATTTTTTTTGCCTGGCAAAATCCTGATTTTCATTTTTTGCAAAAACTGTGTGAAAGAATTTTTTTAAAATTGGCCAACTGAGTGTCCATTGCACGAGAAAAGTTTTAAAGAAAAACGGGGGGGGAAAGAAAAAAGACGGTGGTTACCTAACTCTTTCTCGAGCTCATTAAAATTACATTGCCCGAAATTAACAGTCATTTTAAAGCATCGCTGTTGCTCTAGCAAGCACTAGAGCTCCTTGTTTTATAGTCTTTGATTCTCAGGCTCTTGATCGTTATGTGAAATTGAGTTTTATTCTTCTTCTGAAATATTTATTTTAATGGTTTCGATTACAAATTCGCTTCGTCGATTACTCAAGATCTAACGAGGCACCATAAAAATCTTTACTTATGGTACACCAATATGGCCGCCGTCAAAAGCGTTTATTGACAGTCATACGTTTCGGATCGACTGCGCCCTGTCCCACACCTCCAACAGAAGCCGGTGTTCAAAAGACGTTTTATCGGAGAAAGTTGTTTATTTTATAGAACTATTTTTCGATATTCGGTAACGACTGCAATAAACTGGATTCTGTTGTGAAAGTCATAACTGTATCACAAGTTTTCAAGCGTGAAATTCAAATGGAATGTGATAAAAAATTAAATAAATCAAAACTTTTGCACGAAAATCATGATCGAAATTCGTTGGTCACAATCATCCCACAGAGTTTCACGTGTTCCATCTCGTTAATATTTTAAGGACTTTCCGAAGAAAAAAATCTTCTTCGGACCAGCAGAAGAATTTTCTAATCGGAATTCAAGCTGGCTCTCAAGTAACATCTGGACGGTTAAACTTAGCCATGGTTGCATTTTGGGAGAGTATGTTAACAGAGAATGACATTACATCTATTTATAAATCAGGTAAGATTTCTTTTCAACGAGGACTTGCTGGTTTAAGCTTGGTTCACACGAGCGACATAAGCATAAGGACAAGATCAAAACAAAAACAAAGCGTGATATCTCCTCAGCGACTTGCAAGAATAAAAACACAAACATTTTTTTTGTTCCGTCTTTTGTTCGCCTCACGGCTTATTCTTGGACTATGATCTGATGCTTACGATTACGACGATCATTATGTCGCAGGCTTGACTTCATTCCTTTGTTTTGCTTTTTGTTTTGTCCTTATGCTTATGCTCACGTGTGAACCAGGCTTTAGTGCGTATCTTGTTTCAGATAATATTATATTCAACTAGTGTTTGCAAGACAAATTGTCAAAGCGGACAGACATCCCATAATTTTTATTGTTCAGGTATATTTCTACCACCGAAGCCTATTATGAGCATATGAGCTTTCAGGTGGAACGAACTAGAAAAGACTTGCAGAAGATTACTCCCAAGTGAAATTAGACTTAACGCGATGCATGAGAATATCAATGGTATTTTCAAAGTCCACGAATATGATTATATAACAATAACCTTTTAGCTCCCAGTAAACTGTGACATTTTATAAATGTAAATTAGATGCATTAACAGTGCTTGATAAATTTCTTTACAAAAATCAGGGATCTAAAACGTTGCTTACAATAGGGACCTTAAGTCAACACGACGGGAGCATCAAAGACAACGTCCTTCCTTCAATAAAATATTTCATCCAAATAAACGAGAATAGATAATTTTTTATCCCGAGTGTAATCCCAACGCCGTTGTTGTTTTTAATACAATGTCACTCAGAGCATTTTAACGTATTGAGGACGACGGTAGCTCTTGAAGCGATGACAGTTGTTAGTTGAGTTTGACTTCAACACATTCAACTCAGTCTTTTTGGAAACTCTAAAGTATTCTGGAGGTCGAAATACAAATATCAAGTATCAAATAGGACGTCAATGACGCGTGGTTTCTTTTAAGTAATAAAATTCGGATTGCTTCACCACCATCCTAGCTTGCTTAAGATCCCTGTTGAAAGAATGCCCAAATGAGATCAGAATGTTTTACGTTAACGAGAGCGACTTCAAACAAGCTAACCATCTTTTTTCGTGATCGACCGATTTAAATCATCTCCTATAGCTAGACCTTTGGACATTACTTCAATAATCTGAAACCGTAGTTTTGCTGCGTTTTATAACACTCTTAGCTGAGCTAGATCAAAGTCATTCAAGTTCCTTTATACAAACTGCAGCTCATGTCAGTGTCTTTTTCTCGTCATTGTTTTGGGCTTTCCACTCTTAACTCGTCGATTATTATGCTGAAAGAAAAAATAATGCAATTAATAAGTAAGCCATATTTTACTCTGCGAATAGGCAAAGCTGTTGACTTTCCATTGGTTTGTCGTTTATTACATGACTTTATACATGTAAATTCGCAGTCCCATGTTCTTGACTGTCATCGAATCGCATGCATGTGACAGAATTTGCTGTTTACGTTGGCGTCAAATTTTTAAATTATTATGAGCTGGGGACGAACTAAGGGTATTGTTTAATATATGAGGATATGAAAAACGATCGGTCAACGCCGTTTGATTTTAAATTCTCAGAAAGTATTTTTCAATTTAAAACTCCAATTATGTACACCTGAAAATGAAGGACCAACTTTTAGACCTTCTCACTGGCTACCTTTGGGGATCTGGACTCGATTTTTGTCTTGTTTTTGCTGTTGTTGCTGTTGTTGCTGTTGTTGCTGTCATTGTTGTTGCTATTTCCTTTTTTAATTTATTATTTTTATCCTGAAAGCTAGATTATTCGTCCTGTATTTTTCAATATTTTAGAATTTGGTCAATGTCCTTTCGGTTGGATTGAATTTGGCATGTCTTGCTACCAGTTCAACACAGACAAGAAATATTATGACCAAGCCACCAGGCAATGTCAGTCATTAGGGGGAGATCTAGTAAGCATTGAATCATCAGTTGAACAAAGTTTTTTGACACCACGAGTACTTGCCAGATCTTGGATTGGTAAGCATCTATCAACATTATTATACTTATTAATTCAGAGACACATCGGGAACTTGTCGTAGTCACTTGACCAAAGTTACTGCAAACCAGTGAGCTCAATTTCCATATCTGGAATGCTGACTGGCCAATGAAAAGTGAAGCCAAGATAGCCGCCCATGGAGGGCAATTTTGGACGTCAGTTTTAGTCCCCTACGCGGGCTTGTACGTCAATTTTAGTCTCCCACGCGACTTTTTACATTTTCTAAAAATTTTCCTTATTGAAAATACACACAAAACATGTCTTCAAAAGGTAGAAATGAGTTTAAGAATTTCAAATAGATTTCGACAAAGTCAAACCGAGTTACAGGTTATATATTTTCACGAAAAGAAATTACCAAACTCACGAGAAACCTGATAAAACGGTCCCGAGAAATTACTTGGGGAAAGTACTAAGTGCACGTCCTTTTTACCGTCAGTTTACCATCTTTAGACAATTTAGGACAGTTCTTAGGCCACACGGCAATAACGAATCCTTTTAAACACTCGAATATGTAAAACTGGTCCAGTAATATTTCGTCTGTGCATTTTTTCCATGGCTGTGAATGTTTTCGAAGTCGACTGGACTGGAATTGACGTACAAGACCGCGAAGAGGACTGAAACTGACGTCCAAAATTTCCCTCCATGGGAGGCCATCTTGGCTTCACTTTTTGCCCGAGCAAATGACTGGGACTTAGCATTCCAGATATGGAAATCGAGTTCACCCCCGCAAACATGCTCGTGAGTCGCGTAACGAGTGGAAACACAATGGCAGCCATTTGGGCAAGTGAATGGGGAAAGCCGAATTATTGAACTCTATTCTGTAACAACTGGAAAGCTGGCAGTCAATCAAAAAGAAACCCCAAATGATAGTTATTTGGGCCTTTTTTGGCCCTTAGTTTAAGTTCTGCATGCTGTCATTTGGAAGTCAGTTTGACATCCCTGAAACAATCAAACTAACGTTGAAACGGAATTTATATTTGATGAAGGAAATTTCCGAATGTCAGAATCTTACATTTCAAGATCCAACCGGGACCAGTTGCAAAAACTGCAACTCTGGGGGCTCCGGCTTGGAATTGAACCTGTGACCTGCAAATTTTGTGCAGCGATCTACCAACTAATTCATGAGACCATTGCTGATAGCTTCGCCACGGGAATCTCCTGCATCAAATGTAGTATCCGTTTCATATGATCAAGTGTAAATGCCAGATATTCTTTGAATAACGTCGAAATAACTGCGTAGGAGAATGAACCTGACGTCCAAAAGGACACCCATGGAACGTATAACGTGGAACATTTTTCAACATGACATACAAGGATCAGATCAGATTGATTATGCGAAAATAGTCTCAAAATTACGAAAATGAAGAACAACTTTATAACATTCTTGACATAGCAGTTCCATACCACATCCCTTGCATATAGCAAGGACAATTCTGCAGGACGTTCCGTTAATGATTAAGTCTTTCCCGGCAAAACGTTTCACCTTGACGAGTAAAATCGTCGGGCGTTAGCCCTTGCATAATCATAGATGCCTGGTCCTGCCGAAAAAGAGTTAACATTGCTAGGAATATGTAAATTTATTCAAGAGTCTTACAGTAAAAATGCTTTATAGAGGTAGAGCACCTTGAACAAATCGTCAACTAAGGTTTTAGTGAGCGTCCGCCTCTCACCGTTCCATCTATTTGAGAGGGGAAAAAAAAGCAAGTTGCAGCAAAAGTTAATTTCATTTTCCTGTTTTTTTATTTACTTATTTTAACTTTTTTTTTCAATATTTCCATTATTTCAAGATTTTGATATCGAAAGTCGCAGGAAGTGATACCTCCATATCTCTGGCTGTGTGCTGGTTTCCATAATTATAAAATTTAAACGAAAACGAGTTTGTCCAAATTCCTAATTCTGTCATGATGGTCTTCTTGCTATTCTAACGTTAGGAGTCCACGATAGAGACCAGGAAGACGTTTTTCGACAAACGAACAATGACGTCATTAAATATTCCAACTGGAATGGAGGAGAACCAAACAATTATAATAATGAGGATTGCACAGAGATATATCCAAAAACTGGCGTGTGGAATGACATGCCTTGTTACTGGCTCTTGTCGTATATTTGTGAAAAACCGAAAGGTAGCTTTTTACCAAATTTTAAAATGTTATGTCTTTTTCTCCTCTTTTCTTCACTACTTACTTCATTTTACTTTACTAATAATCCTTTTTTGTTTTCCTTTCCTGTCATATCTAATCCCGTCTCGTACTGTCACGTCTCTCTTAGTCTTGTTTCATCTTGTCTCTTAATCCATTAAACTCGTGATAATTGCATAGGTATCGTGGAAACAAAGCAAAATGCACATTAACGTCATGAAAGCACTCGCATTTCTTTTTGTAGAGCTTTCTGTGAAACCTGTAAACATCTCAAGTAAGTATGAAAAAATTTTAAAAAATTGGTTGCAATTTTGCAATCTAAGACGTCGTCTATTTTGAACTAGATTATTAAGTGTATATCGTATGTACCTCATACGTACCTTTCTGTGTATCAGCCTAATTGCCTATCTGTCGGACTGTCTGTACGCATGAATGTATTTGTATGTTTGTATGTATGTATGTTTGTAGGTATGTATGTGTACGCATGTGTGTCAGTATGTTATGATACATAAAAATTAAATTGCTGATAGACTGCTGAGATTTTAGTTTGGCACAAAGCAGCAGTTGTTAAAAATCCAACAGTAATGAAAGTAGAATGCTGCATTGCTAACATTTCTTTATGAATCTATTTATGTTATACTTATGCATGTATTTATGTCATATTTTTATGTTTTGTTTATGAACTCGTTACTTAAATTTATACAAATTGACACAAATTGATGAATTATACCGCTAGAAAGAATATCAGCATAACAAACTTAAATCAGAAAATGCTAAGTCCCTATTGACGGACCCCTCATGTCTATCCGTCTGTTCGACTTCTATTTGTCCATTCAGAATTTCGTCTGTTCGCTTCTCAGTCTGTTTCTGTCTTTTTGACGTAAATTCACCCCGTCCGCTGATTTTTCCTTCTGTCTGTCCACCTAATTGTCTGACTAATGATCTTTCTAGCTGCTGTTTATTTGTTTGTCTCTCTGCCTGCCTGTCTTTCTTAGCCAACACTTAAAAGACGTCTTTCTAAGAATATGCCTTCATTAAACATCCCCATACGCCCATTTCGTCCAAACTCTTTACCGTCCAGAAGCCCCCTTAGAATGACAAAATCGTCAGGCGTTAGCCAGAATAAAATGACAAGAGTCTTCTTTGGACGGGAAGGAGTTATGGATCAATACAGTAAACAATTCAATTAATTAACAGGTTTTTACGATCTTTTTTACTGTAGCTGCGAACATTCCAAAATTTCAGAGAATTTGCGAGTATACTCGCGCGACGATTGGCTGTCCTGTTGGCCTTGTCATCAGAATCAACTCCGCGTTTTGGGGACGACGACGCAGGGATGTCTGTGGATATATAAGTATTACGAACTGCGGAATAAATGGGGTAGCAACGACGACAAAAAGTCTACGCGATAAATGTGATCATGCAAACGATTGTGAAATTCATGCTTCCTGGATGGAACCATTTCTGGGAGACCCATGTCGGAACATCAGAAAGTATTTAGAAGTAAACTACACATGTGTTACGGGTAAGAAATTTTGGAATGTGTCGTTCATTTAGTCAACCCTATCTGGGCTGGATTATTTTTACTCCTACTAAGGTTGGGATGGAACGATTCAACTTCCCCCAACCATAACTTCATCATTGTTGTGCCTATTTCAATGAAACTTGACAGAAATACTGAATATGCAATGCTCCACAAAATTAAGTATTACTTGGTTCCACATATTTGAGGTCGTCATTACTACGTCACTCAATCATTGCTGTTACCTGGGTTTTATAATGCTGTTGTTTTTCACTCGTATTTCTCCAAAAATTTACTCAGAAGAAAGCTATTCAATATGAAAAATCGAGGGGAGAATTTAGAAGAAGTAAAATAGTTTATTTTTGTTTTGTTTGTTTGTGACGTTACAATGATGTCGTATTGAGTTTAAAAACTCTTAGTTTAAAGTGGTAATTTTTTTATTTGAAATATTTATTTTACAGTATAACGTTTTTCGCTAATTGCAAGGTTTTTTTGGTCTTCCTGACATACATGTTGTTGCGAACAACTAGGCGTGATGATGACGTCATAAATACAAGTAGATGACGTCATACTAAACTCTCAGAAAAAAAATAACCGTTTTAGGGCTGAAAAAGACTCTGTTTTTGTAATAGGAGATATTTTCCTTTCGAATTAGTATACAATTGAATATAGTATTTCTAAGATTTTATTTAAAAGATTGCAATTATTTAACTTCTTAGCCCAGATAGGGTTAAGGTTATAGTCCTAATTTTTAATTGATTATAAGAAAAGACTGGGGAAGAAGATAGATAGATAGATAGATAGAAGAACTTTATTTACCCACGCTAACATCGTCAGTATGAAACTGATTTCCACGATGGGCGTGCACATGAACATTATAAGCTACTACAAAAGTATAGTAAATTGTTACAAAAGTTTTAGAAATTATTATAATACAGAAGATAAAATCATTAGGGATTACTATTACACTAGAAAAAGTTCATGAGAGAAAGAGTTCAAAGATTGAAAGTAATATAATTATAAGTTTATGATTGTTCTATTTACAGTTGTATCCTCTGAATTTAGGCTAGAGAATAGTATGAGCAGCAAGTTTTCTTTTAAAACAAGTAAATGATTTTGTCGCTCTAAGCTCTTCTGGTAATGAATTCCATATCGAACCCCCATTAAACATAAAGCTCTTTTTCATATTGTTTGTACAAGGTTTAGGCAAACAAAGTGTGCCTGAGTTGTTCCGAAGATTGTATTTTATCAATTCATTTTTGAATGTAAAGAGTTCACTGAGGCAGTGTGGTCCCAAGTTATTTAATATTTTAAACATTGTTTTGGCTTTAGTTTTAATTCGTTGTTCTTTTAGAGGTTCCCACCCCAGCATGCTCAGAACAGTTTCTTGGTTTACCTCATTAGGTACATTTGCTATGATTCGAGCAGCTCTGTTGTGAAGTCTCTGAAGGCGTGTGGATTGTGTCTCTCCAAATACATTCCAAACTTCAGAGCAGTAGTTAAAGTGGGGTTGAATAATAGCATTATATACTGACCGAATTGTGTTTTGATCAACAAAATCTCGCAAACGTTTAAGGGCATATATTCCAGATGATACTTTCTTGCATATGTTGTCAGTATTGCTTTTCCAAGACAAATGCTGGTCAAGAATTACGCCTAGAGTTTTGCTTTCAGAGACTTGTTCAATTTGTTTATCCTCGATATTGATTATAGGTTGTTTATCAGAAATTTTATTTAATATTGGTTTAATCCCAATTAACATAAATTTAGTTTTTGCAACATTCAGGCTGAGTTTGTTTGATATAAGCCATTTCCGAAGTCTTTCTAAATCTGAATTCACTGCATCCTCAACCTCATTCAGTGAGTTACCAGCTGCTGTAATATTTGTATCATCTGCAAATAACCGGGGTTTAGTTTGAGCAAGACATGATGGCAGATCATTTATGTAAAGCAAAAAGAACAGGGGACCCAAAATAGAGCCTTGTGGTACTCCACATTTAATATTACATTCAGATGAGATAGATCCATTCACTTCACATTTCTGTTTACAATTAGTTAAGTAGGACTTAAGAAGGGAGTAGGCATTACCTTTGAGAAAACAAAACATAAGCAGGGTACTTGTCAGACTAACCCTTCGAACACGTGGTAAGCTCAAAAAATACCTGGCCAACGTCAGTAAGGCATTGAGGGTGCAGGGAATGGCAAGTGGCTCTACATGCAGTTTCTTGAAAAGATGATGAATCTAAGTTCTATCGTCAAAAAATCTAAATACTATTATATTTTTTATATTTTATATATTTATATAAATATTTTTATATTTATTATATTTTAAAAATATTATTATATTTTATATTATTTGCTCACTATCATCTAATCGGCAATACAAGCCCTTACTAAAATATTACATATCTTTCCTCCTTAATGTTGAAGTTATCATAGGCGTAGAGTTTTCTATTCCCAGAAGGATGAAACCGAAAGCGAAAATGCCTGATTCTGCGATTGAAGAATGATTTGCTGCTAAGACGTCAAATTTCGGTGTTGGATTTAGCTAATTTTTTCAGGTGCACCATGGGTACCATTGGCTTGAAGAAGTAAAGCTTCGACTGTTATATTACCTCAACCAGCACGTCAGTAACCCTACCATTCGTGAAACACGTTTCTCAAACTCATTAATAATTCACGAAGAAAAAACAAAAGAAATACATAATTAATCAGTATTTAGAAATCGGAGGAAGATTACAGCTGAATTTTTCCAACTTTCGGCTGGATTTTCGCCTAAAATACTGGATCGTTTGATAAGTAATTTCAAACACTCGTTTAGTGTTCTTCCTCCGATTTCTAGATACCTCGAAACTCGTTAAAAAAACTCGGCTTCGCCTCGTTTTTCAACTCGTTTCTCGATATCTAGAAATCGGAGGAAGAACACCAACTCGTACTTGAAATATTACGTCAATTAAAATAAAATTCCAGGGGGGCTAACCCCCCAAAACTGTTTCTGAGGGCGCTAAAGCCCCTTAGCCCCACTATACTCTAAGCCTATGGAAGTTATTTTAAATTTACAATATATGTAACTAAACATCTCAAATTTAATATTTCGTAAAAATATTTCCAAATAATCAAATTAACTAACATCGTCCGAAGTAAGATTTTGAATATCTCAAGAACTATTCTAAGCCCAAAACTACTGTTCTTTTAAAATTTTGTCTAGTTTATTATAGATTAAACTAACACAGTCTAAATCTACCCAATAAAAATTAAGTCCATAAAGTTAGCTAGAACATCTGTCCGGTGGTCTTCTCTCTCTCCATGAATATCTTGGAACTTTCTGCTTTTCTGGAGACTTTTCTTCTCTGTCTCCTGAAGTTTTTTAGATCAGAGCAGCCTGCAGTGTTAGGTCCCTCTGGCACTCCTTTTCTTAAATATTCAAGGCCACTTATGTCTGAAACATACGTCTCTTGAACCTGCGCCTCATCAGCGCATTGTTCATTTATCAACTTAACTTACATCTGATCAGTTTCAAGCTTCTTCCTGCCGTAACCATTGATCCGCTCCTTTCTACTACTCAATAAGAATGTGAATCATGCAGGGGAACGCTTTTACCTTTGTTATCGTTCTTCAACAGTGCTATATCACCTTAGACTGATTTAGTGGACTTAATGTTAGCTTCTGCCTTCAGCGTAGAATTTCATCTTTATTTTAGACAACTCAAAATGCACGCGTTGGTTCGAATTCCACCCTCGTCGCCAAAATGTAACGTATTATCTCAGACACTGAGAACCAATCCCTTTATTTTCAACCAGCATGCGCCTTTTTATACAATTCTTTCCTCATCATCACCTAATTAGCAATGTAAATGCTTGCTAAACAATTACACTTAGGAAATGGTGACAATTCAAAATGGGCTCCAATTGCTATTTAACTTAGTCTAACTCGTAAAAGAGCAGAGTGACCGCCAATTTTGACCTTAGGGACATTAATATCTACGACGTCAACTTCATCGACGCATCGTTCGAAACAAAAGAATTCTTCATGCAAGACAAAGAGAATGAATAATTTTTATTCTCCAGAGCATTCTCAACACCCCGGCCGCCGTTCTGCATAAAATGTCACCCAGACCATTTTCACGTCTTAACCCTTTAACGGTCAAATTTCTCATAACAAATTGCTAATTGTGCATTCTATTCAAAATCTTTTGGAAAATCTATTAAAATTTGTTCGTGCATGCATTTCCATACATTAGATCGTACAGAAATGCTTGATCGCCCGTTAAAGGATCAATGATGACGTCAGCACACAGAGTGAAAAAAAAGTGTTTTATAAGTTTGAATTCAAACCTTAGACTACAGTCGTTTTAGGAGAACTGGAGAGTTTTAGGAGTCATAAAACAACTTGCATGTATCAAGAATGGTGGTCAATAAATCGTGGTTTCTTTAAATGCCGAAATTTTAAAAGACGTCGTCGTTCAAGTTGACGTCTTAAATCTTAAGGTCCCTCAATATTTTTGGCGTTCAACATTTTTCGCATCAAATAGTGTTACTTCGAAAAGTGTTCAAGAGTTGATATCGCAACACTGTCGTTCCAAAATCACTTCCAATTACCGTTCAACCTAATTCAACTTGCAAAAGAGGGCGGCGACGGCCAACTTTTTCTCATTGGAATTTTTCTTCACGTAAGGACAGGGGTGTAGTTAACACATTTTGGCTGGGGTATCCGGCTCAATTTCCCCTAAGATTGTATCCTTTAAAAAATTGCCCAATTTAATTTGAATCTCATTCAGACGATGCACAGTGTAGCCTCACCTTCTCAACCCTAAAACGTACATAAAATATAAACCAATGACGAAAAGCGATTTTGACCAAACTTACCAAACCGAATTTTGCCCGAAATTTAATGCTTTAACTGTCTATTTTAGCCCGAAATTTCTATTTTTGTACAAACTTTGGGAGGTGTCACGCGCCCATAAACTACGCCCTTAAACTACGCCCCTGCGTAAGGACAAATCAATAAGCGTATTTTGAAAATTCTGTTATGTCTAATGTAAAGTCGGAAAGTATAATTAGTTCTGCAAAAAAAACATGGAGTTGCAGCACTTTTTTAAAATTTTACCAATTCATTGTCCATACATATAAAAATAATTAATAAAAATTGGGGTTCATCGTGTCACTTTTACGAGTTAAAACGCTTCAAATGGCAATTAGGAGTCAAATGGAAACGTCATTGCTATACTTTCATTGCTATACCTATACGGATTGTTTCTCTTAGTAAAATTATTAATGTAAAAAATGTATTTCTTCACAATATATTCCGTTTCATTCTGTTTAAAAATATCATTCCCAATTATTTAAGTCTTGTTGATTTAGCGCTTTTGTTTTATCGATGCCGGTCTGTATTATTTTGCTCGGGTAGTTTCTACTAATTAGCACCTGTTGTAGTTGTTTCAATCTGTTGTTCTTTGTTTCTTTGTCATCGACAATTGTGCATACTGGTCGAGCTAAGTTGTAGGGAATGTTAACTTTGATGTGGCGGCGGTGATATGATGTGAAACCGAGATATTGGTGGCCGTCTGTCGTCTTGTTGTCATATATGTCTGTTGAAAGACGATCCTTATCCTTGTGGATTAATGTGTCCAAAAAGGGCATTTGTCTTTTACTCTTTACCATTGTGGATTCTATGTTCGTGTTTAGGGAGTTCAGTAATGTGTGGAATTTATGGAGCTTTTCGTCAGTAAATATCCACTTAATGTAACAATTGTCAAGATAACGGAGCCAGTTTTTTTGAATATAATTTCCTATTTGTTCACCGAACATTATTTTTGTCTATCTGTACATTTCGTTTTCCAGATATCCCAGAACTAGTGTGGCATATGATGGGGCCATCTTTGTTCCCATTGCTGTTCCTTTTTTCTGAAGGTAGACGACGTCTTTGAATGTAAATATGTTGTTGTTGAGGATAAGTTCAATTCCTTTTATAATGAATTCTGTGGGGAATCCTTACGGGATGCTGTCTGGGCGTTGTTTTAACCAGTACGTCATAGCTTGGATTCCTAGGTCACGAGGGATGTTTGTATATAGGCTTTTGATGCCAAAATTTGTAAGTATGGTCTCTGTGGGAACTTTGCACGGTAGTCTGTTCAGGAGTTGGTGCTGTCTCTTAAGTTGCTTCTCACAAAATTAACCAATGGTTTAATGAATATATCTATTAGATTGCTGAGATTGCTTGTCAGACATGAGGGTCCTCCTATAATTGGTCTGAATGGTAAGTCATCTGGTTGGTCAATCTTCAAATACGTTGTTTTTGGTCTTGTGTGTGTCTAATAATAGCTCCGCTTTTGTATATTTTCGGTAATCCGTAGAAATTGCTCATATGGTGATTAAATTTTGTCAAATAATCTTTTTCTTCTTTCATTATTACTTTCATGTATTTGCCAGTAAGCTGCTTTATTTTTTGCATTACTTTTTCACCTCAATGTTCTTCGAGGTTTGTGTAAGTGTCTTCATCTCCTAATATGTCCAACATCTTTCTTGAATAGAATTGTCTATCCGCGAACACAATTGCGCCCCCTTTTTTCTGCTTGTTTGACGATAATGCTTTTGTCGTTTCGTAAGTTTGTTAATGTTGTTGATTCATCACTTCTGATGTTAGATCTCTTCTTACGTGTTTGCAATTCTTGGACAGGAAATCTTGTCTTGAAATCGCAAAACGTGTTTAAAATAATATTTCGATTTCTTGGAGGATTAAAGCTTCCTTTATTCTTCGCTAGACTAGTGTCTGTTGCTATCTGTTCTAGTTTTTCTTCATTAGAAAAATGTTCTCGCAATTTAGCTTTCGTTGTAAATTTCTTAATGTCGTTTCTTAATTCCTCCATGTCTTGCTTTGGTGTTGGGGCACATTTTAGATCTTTAGAGAGCAATTTTATTTGGTGTTCTGTGAGCTTTTTTGACGATATGTTTACTGTTGTGGTGGGTTCATCAAGTTGTGTTTCCTGCTCTGTCTTGTTCCTTTCTTTTTGTTAGTCTTTTGTTTCTTCCGCCTGAATGGGCGGCGTGGGAATAAAAATTAGCTTCTGTCCTTTGAAAAAAATCTTGATCTTAGCAATGCAGATCGGTTTATTCGATTTGTTCGATACCTCTGTCGTAGCATTTGTGTATTTCTGCGGATCCGTCTTGTGTCGTATTGTCGGTTTAGTTGATTACCTCGCTTTAGGGGTTGTGTTCTTGTATTTCTTTCTGTTAGTCCTTTTTTTACTAGCTCTGCATTGGAAGGTTTGTATGATCTCTGTCGAGTCTTATTCTTATTTAGTTTGGCTTTATAATTATAATTTTTATATTGTTGGTTGTTGTACCAGCTGTTTTCTCCATTTCTTTTGTTGTTGTATCTGAGGGTATCGTTGTTGCATCTGAAGGTATTATTGGCCCTATAGCTGTAATTTTTGTATTGTTTGTTGTTGTACCAGCTATTTTCTCCATTTCTCTTGTTGTTGTATCTGAGTGTATTGTTTCCTCGTTTAATCGGCATTGTGTTTGATGGATTTTCTCCTTCATTTATTTGCTTTTTTACTGTGTACTCTTCTTTTTCAAACCATCTTTTTCTTTTTAACCAGATGTCTTGGGACTTCTTTTCTTCCTGGGTACATTCTTTCTTCCAGATTTCTTTGAGTTTTTCTTTTATTTCGTTGTGTGCTGTTTTCTCGATGTATTTGAGCATGTCCTCATCTACTTTTCTGTACTTATGTTCGTACTGTTTCGAACTGAGATTAAGAATTTCCGACTCTGTTGTTAATTTTTCTAAGGCCAACTTTTCTCTCAAGTGTTTTCGATTGTCCGGTTCATTGTCAATTGGTTTTGGAGGAATTATTGGAATTTCTCTTCTGCTCTACTCAAGATAGATTTTACTGGCTTCTCTCCAAGCGAGGGCAAATGCCACCATTTCACCAACCAGCTGATCCAAATGTAACCAATCTCAATAAGATTTAAGCCAACAGCACAAACTTACGCCATCCTTTCGTTCTTGAGCCAACATCCATTACTTTGCTGTTATTTTTTTGAGCATCCTTCCTCATAAGGTTTTCCAGGAACCCTAGAACTGCCCCAGCTACCCTTTGCATAACACTTAATCGATGTCCCTCTGGCTGAGTTGTATATAAACTTTTCCACTTCCTTTGAGTGTTCAAGATAACGACAGTATTTTCTACTGTACAAGAGAAAATATACACAAACCTACAACAAAACAGAAAGATAGACAAAGTCGACGATTTTACGAATTGTTGTGACATATTTAGAAAAAATGAATAGCGTTGTCTGTACGCTGTTTTCGGTACAGTTTCTTGTCAGAAAGTTTCCCTTTGCCATCTGATACAGTATTATGGTTTTACTTATTTCAAATTTTCTTCTTAAGTATTCGTGACTGTTTTCTTACTCTGGAATTTGGAAGACTGTTTCCTTCTCATGGAGATTTTACAAGTAACTTTAGCAGAATAAACATTTTCGCCAACTTTAAAATTCACCTACTTACATTCTCTCTTGAAATTATTTCGATTTAGGAATGAGCAATAAGAAATGTGATACTGAATGGAAGATCTCCAGAGACAATGGTGCATGTTATCGCTTGTTTAACTTTCCTAAGACCTGGAAGGAGGCTCGAACTACTTGCCAATCTTACAGCGCTGACCTTATTAGCATCACTACGAGGTAAAATGGGTAAACCTTAATTCATTGAATCTAATGATTCATGTCGGATTTCTTTGTACTGTTTTCCTTTTCATACGATAGAAATAATTCTGCTGGAAACTATGTGAGTTCACCGTACCTTAACTTTTCAAATGTCTTAAAGGCCGCCTGCATTTTCTTACGTTGTGTTATCTAAGATCTTAGAAAACATGGGATAATCCAGGAGTGGATTTAGGTGGGGGCGCACGGGACGCGCGTCCCCCTTTTTGATCAGTTTTATGTGACTTTTTGCTCGGTTAAAAAACACAAGCATCAATGTTATCAACCACCAAGAAGACGTATGATTATTTTCAAAGAGAATCGGAACAAACAGCAAAGTAAAGAAAGGGTAAGTAGAAGAAATTCACATTCAAAAAAATACCTGAAGTGACAGTAGCATAAAAATTCTCCTACTAAAATCCCACATAGTGGCATGAATTTGTTAAAAAAATTTTGCGCTCCCTCTTTCTCAAAATTCTGGATCCGCCCCAGGGATTCACACTCTTCTGTTAAGATAAGTCTACTATTATTTCACTCTGGTTAACACTAAACAATCTTTCTTGCCAAAGAGAGTCCTCTAGGCAGGAAAGAGTAAATGTAGTTGAGTTCAATATATTATGAGTTACTTACTTTTCTGTGCAGATCTGAACAGTTTATGGCGACTTCATTGATGGAACGAACGTGGAATTCAAATGTTTGGACTGGTCTGAATGACCTAAAGACAAAAGGTGTCTATGAATGGTCTGACAATTCCACTGTCAGGTGGACTAAATGGTATGCTGGGCAACCAGACGAACGACGCACTGATGAAAGTTGTGTTTACATGAGCCTCGACAGAAGTAAAAGAGGTTGGATGTTTTGGAGAGACGGAAACTGCAGCAGTACATTCGCCTTTATGTGTAAAAAGACTGTAGGTTAGTTTTTAACAATGGTTCCACACTTTATGTTTAAGCCCTGAGAAGCGTTTTTGTGAACCAAAATGATCTAGCAGAGCTTAACATTCGCACTCGGGACTACGCTGTTGGATCAATCATGGCGCCAGCAATTCCACAGAGGGATATAAAGATTGCTAAGAGTGAGACTATGGATTTCTCATAAAATTTATTCAGGATCACGCTCTTACACTGTCAGGAAACGCTCTTTTGCGAATTTCTTGTCAAGACGTGTGAGAGTAATACAATCAAGCTTGTAGAATACCTGAACAAACCATAAACAAATGGCGCCAACCCGAAGATTTTGCTGAGAAACACGCCTCTTTATTCTTCCCTCGCCATTTTTCCCTCCGAATTTGGACGACATGAAAATTAACTTTTCTTCGAACAGGAATTCTACTAAGTCTTCTGAGTGTCACCCCCACTAAGTTTGATTCGAGTTCATCCGAAGGATTTAACTAATCAATCTGAACGGTGCCCAGAGTTCATACTTTGCTACACAAAAGGACCATGCTAGAACGATTTTGAATGATATACAATTAACTCGTTAAATATTTGGGATTCATAAAGGAATACAAAAACCAACATACATTCCATTAAACCCTAATGTTTTAAAACAGACAGAGGAATAAACAATTTCCTCCTTCTTTCTTTTTCAGGCTCACAAAAAAGCCCGACTTCAACACCTGCAGGTATTGTGGAGATCGAGAATCGAAGCGTTTTTTACTTTAGAAAGAGAAAAGTTAATCTTCTTAGGGAAAGAAAAAATAGTGTCACGTGCCAGAAAATGTAAAACTCAAAATGAAACCTTACTTGAAACAGCAATTAAGTTTGTCTTCGTTGAAAAGGCACTCGAAATGATGGAGAATACCAGTCTGTCTATATCTTGCTCCGTTCTTGAGATACTTAATTTAAGAGGACATGCAAATGAGATAACATATGATGTAAATATCCTGAAACAATATATTCGATTCCCGATAACCGATTCCCATAACCGATTCGATAACCGATTCCCAACCGGATGGCCCAATGTTGCATTTTTCGCAACAGGTCCCTGTTGGGTCTTAGAAAATATCTAGACACTCGAGATTTTCATCCTTCTAAAATTATCATCTGACACAATATATATATTTGTTTGTAAATTCAGTTAATCTTTGACAGTGTTTCCCCCCAAAAACGCGACACTTTCGGAACGAATTTATTTAAGTAACCACTTCTATACTGGAAACACAGACATTTGCTTAAACCTGTATTCTTTAATACAGAAGTGCTATTTCAGTGGTCAATATTAGTGTGTGTACAATATTTTGAGGAAGTAAATGGATCCTGAAAATTTTGAGGACAGTCGTTAGCGTCCGCAGGATTTATGCAAGTGCGACTGGAGCAAGTTCATGGACATAATGAAATATAGGAATTATAAGGCTATTATTATGTATGTCACAGGTCAAGAGAAAAGTTTCCTATCTTATGTAAATCTAAACTCTTTTTCAAAACATAATTGTCCATCTTGATTGATTATTTTCCTAGGCTATGCTATAGTTGTTGATAGTCAGAATGGTAAAACGTTTTTTTATCAGAATCCATTGAGGATGGGCAAGTTCTGCCTCACTCTGCTGCAAATGTACAAGAGTCCAGTGATTTTTGTTGTTTGGGGAGGTTTTTTAAACGTCTTCAAATTGCAACGATTAATATATTTTTATTTTTTTCTAAGTTTCCACCGGATCATGTCCTCAGGGATGGAGCAGCTACAACTCACCTTATTGTTATAGGGTGATAAATTTTCCGAAGTATGCATATTTTTTTCCGAATAATTAGAATTTTTATCATGTGATACGCAATCACTTTGTCTTAAAGTCACCGTCAAGGTCTTTTAAGATCATTTCCTTGTTTTAGAAAAACATGGCTTGAAGCGCGAAAGTATTGCAGACAGATATTGTGGTACAGTTCATCGATTAATCTGGCGAGTATCAGTGATAAAAATGAAAATGACTTTATTCAAAAATTGTCGAACTTTAGCATGTGGATTGGACTGGAAAGTAGAGGAGTGTTTCGCGGTAAGATGCCTCAATTACTGAACATTCATTTCCAATTTTAATATTATACTACTACATAATCAGAATTAATTATTACCTTTTTAAAACATAGCTGAAAATCACCTAACATGTTAAATATGAACTTAATGTATTTATTTTTTATACCTACCTCAATTTTTCGTGTGTCCATCGGTATTCCTTCCTGTTAATACAATACAGAAAATTATAATGATTGTCCAAAATTGCGACAATACTTTGAACATTTGAGTTGACTTGAGCAGGATTTGAAACGACATTTTCGGGGAATTGACCGCTGTAGGGCCAATTAGGTTGTCGAGTCAATTGGGAGCAGAATGTTCATACAATCCAGTTTAATTACGCGAGAAATTTCCGCATTGAACTTACGCTTATCCATGAAGATAAGCAGTACTTCAATTCTACCATAAATTTCACTGGACATCTATTAAATTTCGGTACCTTAAGTCGGATATTTATTCTGGCTTTTATTCGGGGAATCGATTATTTCTAAATTCTAAAAAAACTTCAATTTAACAAATCTGGTTGTTCCCTAACATCTGTCAATAGTTCATTTCAGTTGTTTTTAACTTTAGGTCAACTCTTTCCGGAAAATATCGCAAAAAAATGTACCTTTCAACTTGAATAGAGCAACTGACTTTCGACTAAAGTTGACCATAGGACGTCTCATGTGACAAAAACGCTTTAGGTAGTTCATACCATCTAACTTCAAATCAGTTGCGTAGATTGAAGGAAGAGGAAGGAGATACATCTTTCAAATCTTAGAGACCGGAGATTAGTTTGTAGCGTTTGACCAAAAAATTTATGTTGAAAGTATCGTCGCATGACTTCTAGAACTACCTTGAATAGCTTCTGGAACCAAAAATCAAAAGTGCTAAGGCGATCCTACGTTGTGACACGCGATGTTAATCGACTTTGCCAACCTATTCTACAAATAACAAGCAACGGTTCTCAACCGATCATAATGAAACTACACTGCACTGACAAGTTGATGTGATAAAGCTTCTTCCAAATTTAAGTTACAGTTAGATTTTGGAAAAGCATCAGTTATGTAAATAATGTTTGCTTTGAATTGTCAATAGGTCACAGATGGAGTGATGATAAACCTGTAGCTTACACAAACTGGGATATTGGTCAGCCGGACAGCTACAATGGTCTTGAAGCATGCGTACTAATTAATCCAGACTCTGGATTATGGAGTGACGAACGCTGCGACAAACCCATGCCTTTTGTTTGCAAGAGACCAAAGTGTAAGTTATGTAGATGTCAGTCTATTCTCGCATAACAATTGGCTTGATTTGGAAGATTTTATTTATTGATTGATTTATTTATTTATTCATTCGTTCATTTATTTATTTGTTTATTTATTTATTTTTCTTATTCTTTTGGGATTTTTCTTATATCTTTTTACTTGTTTTGATTTTTTTAATCGATTACTAAGCTTCTATTATGAAAAATTTGCGTGCCACTTTTTCAAATTGTTTCAAACATATCGCCGTAATTAGTGTTCATGTGGAGTGTCACCTCGAGATTGGTCGTAATACAGGCTATATTGCATGTATAAAGTTCGAATTTTGTACGCTTTATATGCAAAACTTGGCAAGACTAATTCAAAGGCAGACTTTGAGGTCATATGCTTGCTACACCAAATCAGAGCTAAGCAAACTATGGCTCTGGCATCAATGAAGCTAGCTCTCGACTCATTTCTACAAAACTCGGTGAGTTTAATGCCGACTCCTAAAGTAGAACTTTTCTCTTAAAATACAATGTTTATTTCAACAGATTTCGTGGGAAACATACGCATGCTTTCTTAATACGTTGATATCGTTAAGATTCTTTTTAAAAATAGTCAGCGGATTTGTCATTGGAGAACATTTTAACAGAGGTCCCTTTTTTCATTCTGCAATCGAGGATCCTGAGCTATCTCAATTTCATCTATCTCAGATGCAGTTTTATCAAAGTATATCTTGCTTTCGCTCATTAACAAAATTACTTTATCTAGATTCTGGGAACTCTTCTAAATTTAAAAAAAAGCAAAACAACACAAAATAACATACAATAATTTTTCATTTTCTGATGTGTCCGTTTTTCGAGTAAGTAAATCGCCTGACTTTGGACCATGTAAAGAAGTAGTTGTTGTTAGTCCCTTTCTATATTTTTCACTGGAGAGAGGGTATTTTTTTAAAAAAAAATTTTTCATGAGATGAATACTGCAAAATAGTGGACATATATAGGAGGCTTTCCATTACAAGTTCAAGCCAGTCAGTCCGGTATATTGGAACAGAATACTCTTGGTCCTTCTGACCAGACTGACCTTGTAACATGGAAGTCTCACATTCACGATTTCTGCACACAGGCTTGGTACACGGAAATAAATCAATGAATACAGTCTCACAAATGACAGCATACTCCTTTTGATTTCTAACCAGCTTTTTAAAACATGGCATATACAGGTCTCAAGTCCCCAATTATTGGGTGATCCACGCTCATCAGGATGGCTGAAGTACGCATGCACTAACGTGGGAAAGCGCATAGATCTGGGTACGAGAATGACCCTCGAAGAATTGCCCGAAGGCTCTAGTGAACGATGGTGATGAATTTTACTTAGACAATAGTCGTAATTTGTAACAACAAAAATAAAAATTAAAAAAAAATTCTTGTCGGAACCTTTTTTCACAGTCGGGTGGGGACGATCACCAAATACTCTTTTTACATGGCCTTAGGCAGAGAAAAGCAAGTGAAAACTTTTCTGGACAAAAAGGAAGTAATTCAGATGGGCTTTAGTCTTTCTGGTCCTGAGAGATCAAATTGGCGAGTAAAACCATGAAGGCAGTCATCGTTAACCAGAGTAATAGTACAAGACCTGATCACTAACGTTTCGTTGCGGCGTGCAACATCTTCAGAGTATAGATTTACAAAGGTGAGAAAAAACTATATATATGGATCTATAATTTACATTATATAATTTACATCATTATAATTTACATTTCCAGTATGTAAATTATAGATCCATATATATAGTTTTTGCTCACCTTTGTAAATCTATACTCTGAAGATGTTGCACACCGCAACGAAACGTCAGTAATCATGTTTTAAAACTTTACGAGTTGCCTCTTTTACTATGGCGATACATTTAAGAATTCTGAGCTGGACTCTCTTCTTTATATTGCGATTGCGCTTTCCGCAATGAAAATCAATAGCCAAGGTTAGTACAATGTATGTTGAATTCACGAAACTGAAGATTCAGATAATATGACATAAAGCCATGCTATGTTTCTGATATGTATCTAAAGTATTTCGTTTTGACATCAGCGCGTACGATTATCTTCCCCTGCTGATCCACATGAATCAGCGAAATTATTGTCTCCTCCAATGTCTAGGCGACAATGTTTTATTGTATCTTCAAGCACCGTCCACCGAGTGTCATTAAGAGTTGTCCCATTATTGATAGCGTGTGGCCCTCGAATTATTGGTATTGCTTGTTTCAGTAGCATTGGCAGGAATATTAAGAGCACAACTTTGGAAGCAAAAAATTTCGAATTTTTAAATGACAGAGAACGTTACGGATAGATGGTAAAAATAGAACAACAAAATGACTCCTTAAGTGTAAACTTAGGAGTAAATACTTGAATAATTGAGTTGAGATGAAACATTTAAGTATTATAAGTTCATGAAGAGAAGGTTAATACTTGAATTGGACCATCTGCTATTCCTCAGCTTATCTTGGAAAAACCCTTTTTCCTTTTTTAGCGAAGAATCCCGCCAGTACACCAGCTCCAACATCGTATCCGACTCCAGGTGATGTATCAAATATTACACTGTTTAATCAAAATGATGCTTTGCTATTAAAGATAACAGAAAAATCTTCCTAACTCTGTACCTATCGTATTAACAGTAAGAAATATAAATAACAAAAAAACAAATTAAATTAACGTCCGGGCAACCGATCAAGAAACACCTACCTGATTCTGTATGTAAGTGCATCTCATCTGAAAGATCGTAAATAATTGATAAATTGCTTATGCAGGAGAGGTAAAATGATCATCCTAAGTTGTTTCTTTGGCAAGTAGTACGGTTCGTATCGTAAATTTACAAGATGCCTATGAATGAATGAATGAATGAATGAAATGAATGAATGGATGAATGAATGAATAAAAGACTTTATTAAAGTGTCATTGATATTTAGCTTGAAAAAACTAATTGGGGACACTATTTACACATTAAGGTTTATCTTAGCTTAATAAAGTTAAAATTATTTACAATTTACTTAAAGAAAAAAAAGAAACCTTAATAAATAAATGAATTGATAAATAAATAAGTAAATAAATGGGATATATGTAAAATGTAAAATCTTAAACATAAAAAGTGTATAATATAAAAATATAAAATTTAAAATTTATAGCGGTCTAGCAGCATGTCATATTTGTTACACTTGTCTATTAAGAGTGTTAGGTCTTTGTTCTTAATACTGTTTTTGAAACTCCTAACGTTCGGTTTCTCCCTATCACTATAATCTAGTTTATTCCAAAGATGGGGCCCAAAATATTGTAAAGAATGTTTTCCAAAATGTACTGTACGAAAACGTGGAATGTTAAAATCAGCGTTCCTTACATTATATCGTTTCGGAGCAGTATTAAATATTTCTGTAATATAGGTGGGCACAAGTCCGTTTTTTACTTTATACATAAGGATGGCGATGTTTTGTAACCGTTGTTGGTACAGACTTGGTAGACTTGCTCTTTTTAGTAGCTCACTGTAGGTCTCTGATTTAGATTTAAAGACTGCCCTGAGTGCGCGCTCTTGGATTCTCTCCATTTTCTTCTTATCGGATGATTTGCAAAAGTGCCAAATGGTATCACAATTTGTAAGGTGTGGCAAAATGCTAGATTTATACAGCTGTAACTTTGCAGACCATGGAATTAAATTACGTAGTCTCAATAAAACCCCAACCTTACAGCTCGTTTTCTTGCAAATATCACTAATGTGTACACTAAATGTCAGTTTGTTATCGATGGTTACGCACAGAATTTTAAGATAATCGGATGATTTGACTTCATGACCATCAAATTCCATCGTCAATGCATACCCAGGGGTACTCTTGAAAGGTTGTGGATCAATGGTAAGAATCTGGTATTTCTTAGGGTTGGCTTGCAGTAGGTTCTCTTTATACCATTGTGACACTGCCTCTGTTTGTGTTCTGAGCGTTTGGGCGGCTTTCTGTGTATCATTATCATTAGTGTAGATTTGATGATCATCAGCATTCATAAATAAATTGACAGACTGCCTATGTAGCGAGAAGTCATTTTGGAACAAGTTCCAGAGAAGAGGCCCGAAGGAGGAGCCTTGTGGACACCCCCTTTTTTGTTCTTTCCATGCGCTGTACACTTCTTGTAATTTGACTCAAAAGATTCAATGATGTCTCAGAAAAGCCGTATGCTTTAAGTTTCTGGATCAGTAGTGCAGGGTGCAGCGAGTCAAAAGCTTTACTCATGTCGGTAGACAGAACAGTCACGTACTCCTTATTATCAGCGGGCATTTTCCAGTCCGCTGTTAACCTTATTAACGTAGTTTCACAGTTATGTGTTTTTCTGTAGGCAGACATTTTCTGGTATAGGTGTGGATTCATGGTTTTCGTGATTTGCTTGGGAAGTAATGATTCGAATACTTTGTCAACAGAGTTCAGTACTGTTATTGGTCGGTAGTTTCCCGAGTAGGTTTTATCTCCTTTCTTGAAAACAGGGGTCCATTCCCCCATTTTCCACATCTTAGGCCAATTTCCCTTTCTGAAGATGGTTACATTCATCAGGGTGATTTCATAACAACTTAGATGAATTTAATATGTGTTATAAAAAAAGAATACAAATATTTACTCTAGTCAAAATTATAGCAATTGCAAAATTGTCATTTCAAATATGGGTGTTACCGAAAGGGCATTATACTGGTACAGAAAATGTCTACTTTATGACAAAGACCTATCAACAGAGAGGTCCTGATCAGAAAGTATTTTCCAGGAGTTCTCGAGGTCTGCGTGAACAGAAGTGTTGAAGAATAGTTTTTCTTATGAACCGATCGAACGAGGTTATGAGTTCACTGATAATTGATTATATGGCTGAAGGTTAAATTTAAAAGCGTATCGCCTGCAAGGGCAATATCATAGGATCCGGACCACTCAGCAAGCAATCTCCACACGTTGTTTTACCGACAGATCTCAATACAAGATCAGCTGTACAAAAGTGGCGAATATTACGCACAAAAAATTTCATCGTACACGTCTCATTGGGTTAACCAATAGTCATGAGTGTGAGAGAAAAGATTTAACGTCGCGAGCGAAGTTTAGTGGCCATGACTTGCCGTAGGCTTTCAGTAGTTCCGGGCGTTTAAGCCTGGCAAGCCATGTTGAAGTCCTCTATCACCTGAAATAACATTGATTAACCTTCTTCTCACAAGACTCAACGATAGTAAAATTTTTTAATTAAATTTTCTGAAAAGGAAACGTTGGGACTTAGAAATGTAAACATTCATTAGTATAGGATAATCAGTATGATTCGCAGGGGTGAGCTATAATGCCTTTTTTTTTCCAACCCGTTTTATGTAGGCTGGGTTCGAGGCAGCTTTCACTTTGTAACTCGCTTCATTTTTTTCCTCATTCATCTTTACATGTTACGTGATGTCAAGTGTTAATTACAACGAGTTCGTCTTTAATACATTCATTCTTATGTATCCTTGGGAGCAGTTGTTTTAGATTTCACGTGATGACGAAATGTACATATTTTATGTAGTTGCGATAATATGTTCATTGCAGAAAGTGAAATAGAAAGTAGTGCCACATGATCTTAATTCTAGATATCTAAACCTTTTCATGGTTATCTTATTTTATATTAAATAAAAAAATTTTACAAATCGATCTAACTTTTCTAATGATCAAACATAAAACCTGTTATGCAGATCTCAGGACCAGGCTATTATAATTTTGCATCCTGGCATATTGGGTTATATCATCAAAATCAGTCAAACGTTAGAATATTGCAAGGTTTTGTCCAAATGGATTAGTTAAGGAGATTTAAGAGAAGATACCTTTTGTGACACTTAATCTCTTAATTTAATATGATTGGACTTCGGCATTATTTTGTGGGAATACTCCTTAGGATATTTGAGAGAGTAATCCAAAATTTACTTAGATATTGATTGCGAAACCAATATCGAAAGCACAAGGGCAAAATATTAATAAGATTAACGACTGGTAAACTGCCAGTGATTTTACTCTCAAAAACTGCCTAAACATTACGTAAATATCAAAATACAACAAACTGACCTTCTGTCTTCATCTCCATTTTCTTGTGGCATAAAACGAAGGTAAAAACCTTGTCAATCACTGAACAACTTGCGTCGACTACCATTGCTTTCCCGTAATTTGTTTGGTATGAGGGCCCCATATGAGGGCTGCAACATGGCGGGTCGCTTAAAGAGCGCTGTGACTATCTTTCTTTTATTTGGTATTTTTTTTTAAAAATTTTACCATGGATCATCATAAGTTAGCTGTAAATGAGAAGCTTGAATTGCTGGAAGCCACCAAGGAAGCAAGTAAACTTAGGATTGACTCCTTTCAGTCGCTGAAGAAACGATGCCTCTACAAAGTGTGGCAACGGGTCCCAACAAGAAAGAAACTTGAAATGTCTATTCGTCTTATAAACATTGGTTTAATGGCAAACCTAATCTTGTAATTGAACGATGTTTCTCTTAATCCTGGCCCAGCAGGTATTTTACCGAGAACGAAAGGTCTTCGTCTGTTCCATTTAAATATATGTAGCATAAGAAATAAATTGGATGAGCTTCGATTGTTCTGTGATGAACATAAGCCGCATGTTCTATCCTTAAATGAGACCTGGCTGAACAATTCGATTCTTGATAGTGAACTCGCCATTCCAGGATATAATATTATTAGACAGGATAGAGATCGATTTGGCTGGGGTTTAGCAGTGTACGTGGCTGAACAGTTAACTTATAAACGCTTTAATATCTTTACATCTCATGATATGGAAATCGATCGGCATATGGAGGCTATATGGCTTGAAGTGCATCCTGCAAAGAGTCGGAAACTGTCGTTTGGATTTTTTATAGACCACCTAGTTATGATCGTTCAATATTTACTAGGAATTTTGAATCAATATTAAACACCTTCATGCGGGATGGAAAAGAAACTATTCTAATGGGGGATTTTAACTATGATTATACCAAGAAAGTTTCCCTCAGTTCGCCTATAAAGAATTTTCAACGTATAATAAGTCTTTTTGGATTACAACAATTAATAAAATAAGCCTACTCGCATCACAGAAAATTCAAGAACCTTGATCGATCTTTTATTTACATCAATGTCCGAACTTTGTATTTCTGGTGTTTTACCAGTTGGATTCTCAGATCACTCAGCCATTTTTGGAGTTCGGAAGCTTCACAGTGTTAAACGCCCACCACCAAAGGTAATTGATGTACGAAATTACAAAAATTATGATTCAAAGTTATTCAGAGAGGACTTAAATCACGTCCCTTGGGACTTCATTGAAATGCAAGAAGATCCAGAGGAAGCTTGGAATTCTTTTAGGGACATGTTTATGGCTGTAGCTGATAATCATGTTCCTGTAGTCACACGATGTGTTCGCGGTAAATCTTTACCTTGGATTACTTTGCATATTAAAAACTTAATGAAACAACGGGATTATCATAAGAAAATGGCAATTAAAACCAATGAAGAACATTATTGGAGTACCTACCTAAGACTTCGCAATTTGATAACTATGAAACTTCGCAAAGAAAAGGCTGCTCATTATGTAACACAGTTGTCAGGAAAACAACAACCGAAGGAAATATGGAAAACAATTAATGAGATAACTTGTAGAAGTAAGCCATATGTTGGTGTACAAATACCTATGGATTAACAGCTACATTGTTTAACGACCATTTCTCGTCAATTGCCAAAACATTATGTTCAGTCTTCAGTTCTAGGACAGCATTTCCTAAGATCTTGGTTCCTATAGTTGAACATGATTTTGTTTTGCAAAACGTCTCGGTTGATTTTGTAAGCAATGAGTTGAAGAAAATCAAAACAAAAGCGACTGGTCCTGATGGAATTACATCCAGAATGTTAAAGGACGCTGGTCTAACAATAGCCAAACCCATTGCCTTCAATGTAAATTTATCTTTTCAAAAAGGAAAAATACCGCAGGAATGAAAAGTGGCGAAAATAATACCTGTATATAAGTCTGGATCAAAAAATGACGTCAATAATTATCGACCTATTTCCATACTTACCATCGTTTCCAAAGTCTTAGAGAGAGTAGTCCAAGTGCAGCTTCTAAATTTCATCAGAGAACACAAGATTCTCTCAATAAATCAATCTGGTTTTAGAAGAAATCACTCAACTGAAACCACAGTGGTGTTTCTTGTTGACAAAATTCTTGAACGTATGGATAAACAACAGCTCACAGGATAAGTATTTTTAGACCTCGAGAAGGCGTTTGATGTTGTAAATCATGACTGTCTGCTTTACAAATTATATCACTGCGGGGTGAGGAATAGTAGCTTGGATTGGTTTCGCGATTACTTGACCACACGAACACAAAAGATAGCTTTTGGAAGAGATTTATCCACTAGCTCAAGTGTTCAGTATGGAGTGCCACAGGGATCTATTTTAGGACCCTTACTTTTTATATGATATATTAATGACTTACCTCAATGTCTTGAAAAAGGCTCTATAAGCATGTACGCGGATGATACTGTAATTTACTTTTCAGCAGTTTCAATTAATGACATACAGTACGTAGTTCAGAGAGATTTGGAAAATATTACGTCATGGATGAATGATAATGAATTGATCTTAAATGAAATTAAGACAAAAACTCTGCTTTTTGGAACGAGGCAGAAAGTAGAAGATCCCAAGTTTGATATCTATCTTAATGGTGTAAAATTGGAACAGGTATTTAGTTTTAATTATCTTGGAGTAATATTGGATTGTCAGATGAACTGGAAAGAACATGTGGGATCAGTCAGTGTGAAGGTTGGTACAAGGTTGAAACTGTTATCTCGAATTAGACCGTATCTAACTCCTGACGCTGCAAAATGTGTTTACAATGGTTTGGTCCAGCCACTCTTTGACTATCGTGATATTGCATGGAGTAAACTCTTTGAGGAGTGCAGTCATAAGCAACAACGTCTGCAAAATAAAGCTGCCCGCATCATTTTACAACGCAGCAATACTGGAGATTCATTATCCGTCTTAAATTAGATGAACTAAGAACACCGAAGGGCAATGCATGTTTGTAATCTAGTTTTTAAATACTTTAATGAACATGTTCCGGAATATTTTATTGACTATTTTAGTCTAAATCATAATGTACACAAATTTTATACCAGAAGAAAAAATGATTTGTATTTACCTAGGGTTAAGCTGCAATTAGGCAAACGAACATTTAGATACAAGGGTTCATAGCAATTTAATAATTTGCCTGATGATATTAAAAAGTTACATTCTTTAAATTCTTTTAGAGATAAGCTTTTGGAATACTTTTTATCTATGACTTTTTAATTGCATATGTGATTTGATGTTTTAGATTTTATTCATATTTTGTATATTTTTTGTAGGTTATTGTAATGTATACAGGTCCCCTAAAAATACCAGCTTGTTGCTGATTGAGCAAACCTGTATAAAGTTTATCTATCTATCTATCTATCTATCTATCTATCTATCTGTCTATCTATCTATCTATCTATCTATCTATCTATCTATCTATCTATCTATCTATCTATCATGAGCCTCGATTCCCTGCATGGCACCTTCTTTCTGAAAATGATGTCAAGTATCAATAATGCATAAACGTAATTATTACTTTTTGTTATGATAGTTTGATACAGTTTCTTGAAAAGTGCAAGAATACTTATCTTGCTCTCAGGGAATATAAGTATTTTTGCGTCAAAAATATTTCAGGAGAAAATGAAACGTAATGTGACAGGAAGAAAAACATTTCAGATATCAAATGTAATACAAAGAGTGGGGCTCCAGTGGATGCTAAGAAAAAATTATGTTTAAAAACAAGCCTTAATTAGTATTCAAATTTAACGCATTCAAAATCTTTAAATCGATTACGTACATTAATATGATTATTGGTGATTACGCGATTAAACCTTTCTTAAAACCTTTTGGAATTTTTTTCAAGGCTCCCTTTCATGCAAACAAGGTTGGACCTTATTCAATGACATGTGCTATATCGTTGGAAATGACTCATCGTATGATTTAAAAACATGGCACGACGCAGAATCAACGTGTAGAAGCATGAATGGTCATCTCACAAGCATCAACAGTGAAGCGGAAAAATCCTTTTTGAGATACCTAATAAAGTAAGTACCATGTAACCACACAGTTGTGATGTTTGGCATTAAACGAAAAAAACCGTTTAACACGAGACCTTCTGACTGTGATTAACGATGACCAGAAAATGTGACTTCAATCTCCTAGCGAAATTGAATGCGCAACATTGGGAATCTCGTCTAACCTGTTAAAGTAGCCTGGTCAAGTATTCTCAATATACGATAGTCGATGCAATCCTGCTGTAGAGACTTTCTATGACACAAACAGTATCATCAAGATGACCACTTAGAGTAGGTATTTGCAAATATGTTTAATGGAACAAAATCCCAATTAATAACTTTTTATTAACCGAGAACGCGGTCATTACGAGAAAATATCAGATGTCTTGAGAACCCATGCGATGGGCGAACCAGATGGAAATCGTAACCTGAGTATGAAAATCAAAGCCCAGCAAAAGATTTGTTGAAGAGGCATAATTGGGAAAAGGTTTATTAGGATCTAACGTTTTGTTGCATTAAACACAACATCAGAGAATGAAGGAAAATGTGACAAAAGGCTATTTATAAAATTACTATTACAAGTTAATTAATATAATTTGGCGTTTGAAACGAAGATCAGAGGTCTTGAGCACAAAAAATATTAATTTTCAGTGAATTCCCGAGTAACAACCAGTCAATTAGACATCTAAATAAAAATAATGCCAATATAGTCGTTTCGTATAGTCGTTTCTTGCAGTAAGACGGACCGGCAAGTTTTGGTGAGAAAATTTTCCAATTGCTTTGAAAACAAACAAGCCAGATTCAGATACGTTTTACAAAGGATTAACAAAATCAAACTGCTTATCACATGGTTAAATCTTTTCCGATGATACGACTAAATGAAAAAGTACTAAGTCGTAGGCAAAAAACAGCTCTATAAATTTGCTGATGCAGCCGCAATTCGGACCAGTCCATTGCGCGAAAGTAATGGCTGCCAGTCAGAGACTCTCAGACAATCAGAACGCGCAATTTCACTGGAAATGACTCTAGCCATATAATGAGACTTGTTGTGGTGCTTAAGTTTAGGTTTTGATGGACTCTTGAAATTTACTGCATACTTCACATTTCATGAGAAAGCAATATTTTTCTCATCATTGCTTTCTTCATTACACACTAACCAACTATTTGCCTCATGAATTGCTATGTTGTCTGCATTCTTTTTTACCTAGGCATAATATAAAAATTAAATCCCTACTTCTCTTAATATCTTTATGACCAGAATTGGAAAATATCCTGAATAATAGGGTAGATGTTTTGTATTGTCATAACATATTTTGTAATATTCATCATGAGAATGTTTTACACACAGGAAAAAAAAGACCTCTAGGTTCTGGATTGGCTTAAATGATATTGGCTCTGAGAGTAATTACAAATGGACTGATGGTACTGGCTATGGAAGTTACTATAACTGGAACAGTAATGAACCTAATGATCACAAGAGACAAGAAGACTGCACTGAAATGTTTCAGTCAAATGGAAAATGGAATGATCGACATTGTTCGACAAAACTTTCTTATATATGCAAAAGTTATAATGGTAAGGCTAGATTACATAGTAGTAGCTTAAAAGCTGATTCTCTTGTCAAAATGCTCAAAAATACATATGCTTGAGATCGTTATAATTCTTTCCTGACAGAATGCACATATGTCCCTTTGGCAATTAAGAGTGTCTGACGTTAGCCAGGGTAAAAGAAAAAAAGACTGATCCAGCTCGGAAAGAGTTAGTGTAACGAGAAAATTTCTGTGTAACTAGGACATTTCAAGTCGGAGGGGGGGGGACTTGAGGGGTCCTCAGAAAATTTTTGGGGGCAAGATCAAATGCAGATTTTAGGGAGTGCCTCTCATACACTCAAATATGTTATCTTGCCCACCTGCAATTGCGGAGATGTCAAACTTTATAGAGTTTGATGATTATATTCATTAGAAGTTAGGATGACCCTTTAGGTTGTCCCAGTAAATATTTAGCGGGACGGGCCCCCCAGGCCACCCCAGAAGCTACGCCAATGCTTTGGGTATTTTTTCAGGATTCATCATGTATATGTAACTTACTGGAGAGCCCCTTTTATTCTGTTTAAAACTTCCTTTTCCACCAATTCTTAATCGTTGCAATGGCTTTAGGGTTACGTAAAAACACGAGCAGCAATCCTGAAGATAAAACGCGCCCGTCCAGATTCCGATCTTAGCATTTAAGGCAATCAGATCAATCCCTGGAGCACCAGCTTTTCTTGATCCTTGTCAGTAGAGCAGCTGTAATATTTTCCGAATAGGATTGGGAGTACTAAAGAATTGTTAATTAGGACTAAAACACTTTTTTAAATAGGGGCTAGGCAGAGTTAAACTTAGCGTCAGTTTACAGAATATGGTCAGGCAAATGTATTACAGCTGCTGTAAATTTTTTTTTTGAGAGGGGCAAACTTTCTACAGTTTTTCCATCTAATTTCAAAGCGTAAACCAATTTTACAGTACTTCCTAATTAGAGCAAATTTTCATCGAGTACAATCCCGGATTTGTCCCTGGTAACAGCCTCTTGTACCTTTATGAGATTCATTTCAAAAGTTGGTAATTCCTGTAAATACCGCTTTGTATCATCATTCACGTATAGTTTCTAATTCATTCTTTTACGTTCTATTCACTTTTTTGTATTGTTTCGTGCTATTGTCTTTTTTTTATTGGAATTCAGGAGACTTTTTGAGGCTGAGGTAGTGCGTGTATAATGATTGTGATATTTATTCAGTTGGTCAGAGGAAACGTCCCCTGGATATCTCTTTTGATGTCTCTCGGAATCATCAATATTAGGTTGCTAACCGGATTTTTGTTTAATATTTGAATTAAATTTATACAGAATCTTTTCATCCAATGGTTACAATTGGTCCACCAAGACCTTGGTCAGGTAAGAACGAACAGGTTACATGGTGGTAAATCCTGAGATCGTTTGTATTCAAAGTTTTTGGTGCGCACCAATATCTGATTATTGGACTGATCATTCCATACCAGTCCCACAGTTTGGGATGAGAACAGCTTAAAGTAAACAAAAGCAATAGATTAAAAATTTATAAATTAAAATTTATACTTGTTCTTAATGGCTGATATTGACAAAAGTTGCCGTAACTTAAATTCTTATGCCGTTTATGCAGTTTCAAATGACTTCTGTTAATGGCTGTCAAACAGGGTAGGGCAAGGGAAACATTTAACCCACCTGGGATTCCCCCCGCACCTCTTCCCCCAAAAAATTAACAGAATAGATAATCATTACATGTTGTTCTGAAACGGTTAGCACTCTATATTATTGTCCTCATGCAGTTGTTCAATAATTTAAATCCGGCAGCTTTCGTACAACTGGAGAGTTAATTTAGCAAGTAAACGTGCCAATCATTTGCAGCACAGTTCCTTATCAAACGTTTCGCATCTATTCTGCCAACCATAGCGAGACGTTTGAAACCAGTTTTCGTTGTATTGTCTGTCGTCAAATTAAGTTTAATGAGTTGTTTTGCCTTCTTCTCACGTTTGGTGGAAAAGATTACAATAAGAAACATTTAGTCAATATTGACATTGACAGTCATTGAGATTAACATATAAAAAACTAACCTGAACAGAAACTTTTCATGATAATCTGACACTGCCGAAGTCAACTGAAAAATGTTGACTCGAGCGGGATTTGAACTCGCACTTTCGGGATACCAGTCCGCCGATCTACCTGTTGAGCTATCGAGTCCACAGGGATTGGAGGCGAGTTTTATCCAATTTAAGTTCACGAGATATTCTGATTGATTGATTGATTGATCACTTTATTTAAACACGGTAAATACTCTTCAGGATTTTACATACAGTTACTACTTAACATAAACAATTAAATATTACAATTATTACCAATAATACTAATTATTATAAAAACAAAACCTGCTTTCCAAGAGTGCCGTGTATAATATTATATTAAAAAATAAGTACAAATGTTAAGAAAGTCCAAAGAAGTCATTGCAGGCGACTTCAAACTGATTAAAATTGTTTGTCTGTCGTAAATCAGTAGGAAGACTATTCCATAGCACCGCACCACTATAACCAAAACTATTTTTTAGATATTCTGTGCGGGGCTTCGGAATAGCCAATTTACCCTCGGTGTCTCTCAGTGAATAATTTCCTACACTGCTACGGTTCTCAAATATGGGACTCAAATAATCTGGAGCAAGCCCATTAAGTGATTTGTAAACCATAGCAACCTTTTGCATTTTACCTTGAATTTCAAGTTTTCTCCAACCAATTTTTTCAAGAAGGATATCAGCATTGGAGTCATAATTAGAAAAGGTTAATACTCTTGCTGCCCGATTTTGCAGTTTTTGCAACCTATCCGCAAGGGTTTTGTTACCATTGTCCCAAACGACGCAGCAGTAGTCAAAATGTGGTTGAACTAAAGAATTGAAAATAAACTGCAACGTCGTACGTGGAACAAATGATCTTATGCGTTTTAGCGCACCAATGCCAGATGCAATCTTTTTAGATAATTAATAAATATGGTCATTCCAAGACAACTTAACGCTTATCCATGAGAGGATGTGTTGTGTTTCAAGTCAACATTTTTCAGTTGACTTCGGCAGTGTCAGATTATCATGAAAAGTTTCAGCTCATGTATATCTCTGAGGATGATTCTGAAATAAAAACTAACCTGATCTGCCTATTTAAATTGCCGTAGAAATAGCGTAAATCTACTTTACGAGCAAAAAATAATAAAAATTAATTTGGGACGTTTCGGCAATAACCCTCATTGAACCACTATCTTTGTTGTCTCAAGGTAGAGTATCACAAATTAACCCGACTTATATGTCGTTATCGTAAGAGTTAAATTTACTTCAAGAGAATGGATAATCCACCTTTGTATAGATTTTACTGTACGAACGCTCATTCTAGAATCATTTATATTATGTCAGGGCATCTATGGTTCTGCATAACATGTGCAGATAATCAATATTAAATATCTATGCAAGTACCTAATATTTCTGTTTCATCATTTTCAGATAGTTACTGTGCTCCAGGTTGGGTTGTTAATGGACGTTGGTGTTATGAGTTTCACACTGACCCTAGTGACTACAGAACTTGGTTTGATGCGAGAGACGCCTGTGAAAGAGGACATAATTCAAGTGATTATGGACAACTAGTCAGCATTGCCGACGAGTAAGTTAAAATTCATTTCTTTCTCTCGAGACAGTTACCCCCGCAAAATATAATATCAATAAGGGACATCTTAAATGAAAATTTTACATGATGTGAAATTTTAATTCTTTTCTTCGACGTTGTGAGAAGTTCGCAGCACACTTTTTCACGTAATAAAGTGGTCTTGGCACTTCAAATGCTGTTTCTAGCTTTTTTTTCAGGATAATATGCTTCAAACTCCATCCTGTGAGGAAGGAGTACAAAATTGCTGCTAAGTAATAAGCTAACCTTATTTTTTTTCTATCAAGAACATTTTGTTCGGAAATTATGTCGAATGTTTGCAGCGAGGCAAAGAAATTCACCGGCAAAGGCTGGAAGTCACGAGGGAAAATTTAGCTATGTATTGGAAACTTTTGCGGTGCTGGCAATAAAACATACCTTAGATTCAAGGAATTGTCCAAATATTTATCGGAGAGTAAAACATTTGTTTCGCATAATAGTCAAAACGGCAGTAAAATTAAATTTTCCGAACATTCTAGATAATTTTTATGACCTGATTTCCAGTCGTCAGGGCGTTTTACTCTCTCGCCGCCAGGCTCTACAAAACTCCTGGAGGGACGAGATTGATCAGGTTGTTTGGCAGGTTGATTAGGTCTTTTTTTTTTTTTTTTCAAAGACGAGAAAGTTGATGTGTATTAGCAAAGTGCTATGAACTAAAGTTCGTTAACAGTTTGAAATATACATTTTAGAATTTCACATAACCTTAAATCCACCCTGCAACAGGCCGGACAACTGTCTTGCATAATTGAAATTTTATTCTCCGTAATGTACAATCAAACGGTGTTAGTGGTCGTCTGTTAGTGCTATTGAATGGCCCTTTCATGCAAATGGCTGCGTATCTACGGTAACGAATGTTACTTTCTTTGCAAAAGTTTTTAATGAACGTGACAAAAACGTAAAGAGTGTCGATTCATTAAAACGAATGTATTCACGCGTTGTTTGAGTTTGACGTTAATGATAGTATATATTTGTTAATGAAGAGGTGTCGGCCTCTAAGGTTGTGTTACAAGGCACGATATTTAACAATAATTTATGGCACAAAAATGTTGCCGCAACAAAATTTCAGTGAAAATTGTTATAAATGAATGAATGAAACGTTATTTAATGAGGATAACACGAGACACAACTAAAAGTACAATTACGATATATGAACATCTATTAAAAATTACAAATGAATGGTATAATAATAGAAAAGATGATATAGAAAATATTTAAGAAGAAATCATATCGTTAAAAATAGCTTTGTGAAATTTCTTTTTAAAGAGTTTAGATGAGGAAAGTTTAATTAAGTGGTATATTGTTCCATATTTGAGCTGACGCCACAGAAAAGGATTTTTCACCTTCTTTAAACCTTTTTGTTCTTGGTTGGCAAATAGTAACATCTTTATAGCGAGTATTTCTGTTGTGGCGACTTGAATTTGATGGAAGTAGATCTGCTATGTGCGACGGACAGTTGCCATAAAAACGATTATGACAAATCATGGCTTTTCTGATTTCAACTTCTTTAGTAAATGGTATCCAACCAAGTTTAGCAAAAACCGGAATGCTTCTTTCAAGAGTTGAAATCCCCCAAGATAGTTCTTGCAGCTCTCTTCTGCAACTTTGTTATTTGGTCCAGAATTTCATTAGTTGTACTCGTCCAAACACAACTACCATACATCATCACTGACTTTATTGTCACGTTATAATAGGCAATACGTTATTCCAGAGGGAGATAGGGTCTTAGTTTCTTCAGGAGACCAATACGTTTGGCTAGTTTAGAGCTAAGCTTATCTATGTGATTCAAGAATATTTCATTGTCAACGGTAACCCCTAAGAGTTTCTGACGAGAGGCTTGTTCTATTTGCTTGCCATCAATAAATACATTTTATGGTTTTGTCTATATCATTTGTTTTTTCCAAGCCTTTCACCATTACAAGCACAGTTTTTGTCTTAGTAAAACTAAAGACCATCAAATTCTTGTTTGACCAGGAATTTAAGGTGGTGGCATAATCCTACAACATGTGTTGGAGGGATGTTACTTTTGAGTAATGACTTGACTTAATTAACGTTGTATCATTCGCGAAAATGCCAGTCGATGAATTGATTATTGATCCGGCTAAATCATTGGTAAATAATATAAAAACCAACGGACCGAAAACTGAGCCCTGAGGTACTCTGCAGCTGATAACCGTCTGAGATGATGTTACTCAATTTACTGCCACAAATTGATGCCTGGCTGACAAATATGAATGAAACCACTTTATAGCGTTATCACTTAAGCCGCAAGATTTAAGTTTGAGCAGGAGCAATTTATGGTTAACCATATCAAAAGCTTATTTAACATCTCCAAATAACATTCCGCTGACTTTGTCTTTATCAAGATCCAAAGATAATTGATTAATAATTTCGATTAGCGCTGTCTCAGTTGAATATCCTTCCCTGAAACCAGATTGAAGATGACAAAATAAATGATTTGTCTGAAATTCTTAGTAAACATGTCGCTCGATGATTTTAGATGGAATAGGCAGGATTGATATCGGACAGTAATTATCTGGAACAGATTTATTTCCGCCTTGGTATAAAGGGATAACTTTTCATGTTTTCCATATCTGTGGAAAGCAACTGGTTTGGATACAGAGACTAAATAATTCTGATAACGATGGAGAAATGACAGGAGTTGCAGCCTTTAGGATTTTGGCACTAATATTAACTGGACCATGTAAATGACATGTTACAGGCATCAATTTTTCTGCAAAATTTATCCCATCAAAAGTTTGTCGTCCTGTGTAATAACACCTTAAAATGAAAGAAGCTACGAGAAAAAGACCAGCTGTTGGTGACAAAGAATTCACCATATAGTTAATGTGAGACACATAGTTCCCTTCTTTCATAATCTGCGTCAATACAGGTAAGTTATCAGAACAAATATCCAGTGATGCGATTGGAAAAATAAGATGAAAATGTCATCCTGTGAGAAGTGTGCTTACATCAAAATTGTTTTCCCCAAAATACCAAACGCTTCCCCTATAAAACACTGTACGGCAATGATATGATTTTTTCGTTTTAATTTCATTTTTTTTAAATTAGAATTGAGGAAGCGTTTCTTACGGTTAAAATTAAAGGAGCAAGGGTGCCTTTATGGACCGGCCTGAACAGTCACCATGGATACAACAGCTTCTTTTGGGTCGATAACTCTCCTGCAAAATACTACAAATGGAATACGAAAGAGCCTCGTTATGGTTGGAACTGGTGTGTTGAAATCGTTCCTTACAGATGGGCAGCCGGCAGATGGAACAGTGTTTCATGCTACAAAAAGAACGGCTATATTTGCAAAACAGGTCAGTCGTTAAATTATAACTCACAACAAAGTAATTCTGGCGTTTTTTCCATTTTAAATCCCATTGAGTGACCAACTGAATAAGAATTTATGTTAAACTACTAAACAACTTTATGCCAACGTTTGATATTTTGACATATTTAAGACTGTAAAATCATCATGATTTAGGTTTCCCCACGTCTTGTATGTTTGTACAATTATGCCGTTCAATCAGTAGTAAACTATGTTGTTGGTCGAAAGTGAGGTCCGGATAGAAGGATATCAGTTGATAAGGAGCAAGCCAAATGAATTAATGTTGGCCAAATGAATTAATGTTGGCCAAATAAGAACGATTCCAGTATCCTTTCATTCGCACTGCACAACTCTGACGAAACGTAAGGAGTTAAAGGTATTTTACTAAGAAAAGTGTTTATTATACATTCAAACTTCATTCTTGTTTCTTATTGGACGACATTCACCTGTTAATTCTCAATGTCCGGAAGCCGTGATATTTACGCCGAATATCGTGAATTATTCGACTGTGCTGTCCAACAAAAAATTATTGGACGCTGATGACGTAACCACCTCAAGGCCGCGAAAATTACAAAACAGCAAAAATATCCCGTAGCAGTTTGTAAACTTAATCGCATGAGTCTTTTTACTGCAAATCTTTTCTTGTATTGATCGCTATTTTGAATGTATAATAAAACAATTATTGGATTCGGCTTTTGCATAAAATCAAGAATTATCCAGACCGAGGTCTGGATAATTCTTGATATCATGCTCAGCCTCATCCAATAATTGTTTGATATTCCCTAGGAAAATGGATGTAGCATGACCTCTAGCTCTAAGTTTTCATTCACAAGCTATTTCCAAGGAGAAATGTTGATTTTGAAGGAGTATATGAATGAACACTTCATTGCAAAATTGCCAGTGACAAGAAAAATTTTATTTGCTTGTTTTTCCATCGAAAGAATAAGCTTGTAGAAATAAATAGCACAGAGGTGCTCAATTAAATTATAATTGATGTAAATTGAAAAAAAAAGTTTTTATTGAACACAAGGATAAATAATTTTAGCCTTAATGCATTAGCGAGTCACGACAAAATCCGTGAGCAATACGTAGTGCACGTCTCCTACCGCTATTGGACTAATCTTAACGTTGATTTTCAAGATTAAGCAGTTTTCGATCATCCTCTCATCCTCCTGACAAAAAATACGAAACTATATTTCGCAACAGTTCCATTTTTTGCCTTCTATGCATGCCCCAAATCACGTTAAAAACTAAGGGTTACAAATTGTAAATGAAGAGCCGTTAGATTATTAAGGGTAACTAAGGTAATGTGTCGTAAAAATTTCGTTACTGTCCTTCAATTCAACAATGAAGTCGAAAATTTGAATTGACTTGAACGGGATTTGAACCCGCATTTTTGAGTAACCTGATCAACTAATTCAGCAATCTAAATTAGTTGAACAGCATGTATTGTTTGTGTCATCCAGTCAATAAAAGTCTACCTTTCCCAGACTGAGTTTACTTGATCACTCGTTCGGTAAGTAAATACAGTATCGTTAAAAAAAGTACTCATCATGACGTAGTGTTCGGGTTTCTTTATTTTATTTTATTATATTTTATTTTATTTTATCTTACCTTACCTCATTTTATTTTATTTTATATTTATTTCGCTTCGCGTTTGTGATTCGGGAAGGCGCTTTTTCTATTCTTGCAAAAGTCGTTTCGCGTTCCTTGTTAACTCGGAAATTTTCAAACGACGTTTTCACATGAGCAGTTTTATCGGTAAATCTTAGTTTGTATGAAATAAATCGGCTTTCACTGAAAAATAAATAACATGTTCAACTGACAGCAATTCTGTTATGAGAGTATGAAAATTTTCAACACATATCTTATACATCCTGAGAATCCTGTCAATTCTTGTCAATTCCCGACGTCCAAGAGTTTCTAGATCTTCCGTGATTACCTGGATGGACTTTTTACGAATGGGCAAGTTTGTCGCATCCTTATTCCAGCCTTCAAGTTCTAAGTGCTACATTCTTTATAAATATTTGCCTGGATCCTGTTTGTCTTTGTCGGATCCTTCAGTAGTTGATGTTCCCGTAGGAGTAGCTCAGTACAAATATACCACCTGCACTATTTTTCATGAGAAGGAAGGAATTGTATTGGATTCACCGATTAAATACTTTCTTCGTTCATTGATTTCTTCATTCGCTCGTTCCCTTATTCTTTCATCCATGCTTTCATCCGTCAATTTATTCTTTCGTTAATTCGCTCGTTGATTCATTTATTTACTACGACTACTCCGTACTTTCGTTGAGAACTTCGTGTATTTTTCCTGCGCGATAAACTTAACACAGAAGAGAGATGATCACTAATTGCGAGTAGCTGTCTGTGGTTGCAATTTTAGTGGTTCATGAATTGATATTATCATTTGCAGCCGCATCAACAACTCCAATCACAGCAACACCAGCACAAACACCAACACCAACAGGTAAATCGTATTTATAATACATATATGTGTATTTATTTATATATTTATTAGGTCGTTTAGTGTACAATATGGCTGGATATTGTGCTTATCATACTCCATTTTGGCTACCTCACAGGGCTTGTCAAAATACAAATGACGAGTAATGTTTTTTTCTTTCCAGTTATTGCGACACAAGTATGTAACTTACGCTGTGCAAATTTTATGTACCAATTTCGTGTTGACGGACACGATTTACGCACGAGAATCTTCCAGCCATCATCAACATTCGCGAACGAATCATAAGCAGGAGTTGTGTTCATAAGTGATACTTACAGGCGCGGCAACGACGAAAAATTGGGTTTAAATAAGAGGAGTTTTTATCTATTGTTTGTTTTTTTACCCGTCAATCTTTTTATTTGTGCTTGTCGAAACAAAATTGGATTGCAAATATATCTATTTTCTTTTGTCTGATTGATGGTCCCGGGCAATATGAATTTGATTGACACAAAGCTATATATTATTTGTACTTTGCAATTTGCAAAGTCAGTAAAGTTGTTGGTAAGGTATTCTTCTACTAACTTCCAGTTTGCTGAAGCTCCACGTTTGTCCGTTTAAGATAAACTAGAGATCATAACAACTGTGAACTATCATGTCAGTAATTATATGTTTTTTAAATATACAGGAACCTGTAGGTTCAAATATTACATTAAATATTTTTATCCTTTAAGGGCCTCCAAGTTTCACTTGTCCGCAAGACTACAAAGTTTACGACGAATCTTGCTATAAGTTTGTTAAGACTGCAAAAACATTTGACGATGCAAGGAAAACTTGCAATAACGAGAAAGCTGAACTAATAAGTATCGAATCTCAATTTGAACAAGGTAAGAGACTCGACAAAAATTTTAAAAATTTTTAGCCGTCAATGTAATTAACAAACATTTCTACAACTTCAGCATTGTTATCTTCTCCATACTTCTCTATAACTTAACTGCTTATTTGAGTAATTTGTCTCCTGTTAGATGTAAGTACTAGTATTTTCATATCCACGGCTTTGCCAGTTAGCCTTTTCAAAGAGTTTGTTTCATCATTGAAAGCTCCTAAGTTTGAAGCATAAATTGTTTTCGTTGAAATTAAGTTAAATTCGAACGATTGAAAAAAAATGATAGAATATGCAACACAACAGATAATGCACAACCAAAATAAAAGTTGACTTATTTTACAACCCAGGTCTTCAATCAAAGTTGTTTTATTCTCCTTAGTCGCAATTCTAATCGTTACATTGTTCATTTATCTTCTTCACAGCATATCTGGTTTACATATTAGAAAGGTTTACTGGCAACGTATGGATTGGGTTACTACACGAACCTTATTCTACCTTTAAGTTTAGTGATCATAGTTCTCCAATTTATACGTATTGGGGCTCCGGACAACCTAACCGTGCACTTGGCCAGCGGTCGTGTACTCAAGCCAACGTTACTGGATCCAGTCTTGGGCGCTGGGATGACGTCGACTGCAACAACAAAAACAAATTTGTGTGTGAGATTTACAATGGTATGTGATGATTGATTTTAAGTATTCCTATTCAGCATCTTACCTGTATTTATTAAAGCTACCTTGAAAAGGTTTGTGATATCATAATTGGTTATTATTATTATTGTCATCATCATTGTTATCATAGTCATAATTATCATTACCTTTATCGCTGTCATTATCATTATCGACAACTTGCATGCGTAACTCTTCACATGGGGTAGAGTCGTAGTACACGCTGGATAGGTGGATCTGTAAGTTACAAGAAATTGGCCTGGCACTCCACGAAGCGCCCTAGGTAAGCATGGAACGCCTAGTATTCCAGATATCTCCAACGCAGCTGGAGTAAAGGTTTTAAGGCTCATTAAACACTGCTGCAAATAAGGAACCTGATAGAAGGATTGCAACTTTAATAGATGAAGGAATGGGCTTGAAGAAGTCCCAGTAGTGTTGTCATATGCTGCTTGACCTGCGGCACATCCTCATGGGACTCTAATTTATGTGACTTCGACCAGCATTAACCCAGCAAAGGTCTGGGACTGGTCTTATACGATATACTGGAAAAGTTTGAAACAACCGAAACTGGCGTACTGCCTGGCTGTATGAACCTGGGGTTCAAGAAACTCGGTGAAGCGATAACGATTGAATGGCCAGCCTGTCCAAGAGCGCATGTCATTGGAATGAGACATCGAGTGACTACTCAGCTTTGACGTGCTACGTTGTTCCAGTTAGAAAGTCTATTTCGCGGGAGTTGTCGAACTGCTACAGAAAACAGCAATTTCAACTAGAAAGCACTGTTTGCAGTGCGGTGAGCTGCTCCAACCAGGTGTAACTTCTGTAAAGTATTGCCATTTATTTTGATTCCCAGCTTTGACAAATATGCTGTCAATTTCTTGGGTGTTGAGAGTAAAGTATTATTCGTCACTGGGATCACCTTGGTTTACAATTTTAGGATTTTCTTAATGCCAATGAAGAGTTCCAAATAGTTTTATGGGTTGTCAAATTCTTTTTGGGTGATGTTGTGGTCCGCTAGGATGACTACATCTACTTTCAAGCATTCATGAATCACTAATACCATGCATACAGTGTTTGATACACCTAGCTGTTAATTTTTACATATGCAAGGAAATCCGAAAGGATGATAGTTTCGTGGTCATTCTCTATGATCTTCCTTACCTCATGCTCAAATAATTTGTCGGCGACATGGTGGCTACATTTTCATTATGGGTTCTACTGACTATTCGTGCAGACTTTATTATATCGCTTCTTCTGGTCGTCCTTAGCCAACATATGGCAAGCAGTGAAAATGTGTGAACATTTTACAACTATATTTCTCATAGGTACACTTATACGGCTCGCTTTGTTTGCACGCATGTTTCTTGTCTTCCTAAACGCTGTATCATATATCTGATGGATAAATTCATCTTCCGAGCATCTACCATCTACTTAATTTTCCGTTTGAGTCTCTTAAACTTGAAAATTAGCACCCTCTGTTTCATTTTTTGTCGAGAACATGCTTCCTTTTCCAAGTTGCCACAAGTCTTGTAGCCTTAGCCATTATACTATGATTCCTATTTCCGATTTGCACGATTACATCATTTTACAAAAGATAATTCAGCATATTTGTGCCTTGAAACCATTTGAGAAAGTTGGTTAGGCCTTCTTCCTAGGTCAAGGACCTCTTTAAGAGTCGTAACGGTTTTTAACAAAGCTGATTTCTGGATCAATCATACTTTTGTTTTTACTCCAGTAGGTTCCCATTTAGGTTCTTTGGTGCTGTTCCGAGCGATTCAGTGGCAATGAGTATGGCCTTAGGATTCACTTTCCTTAATGATCGGATGTCTTATACCAATTCCGGATATTTCCCAATTGTTTCTTCCTCCTTTGTGACAATGATTGAATGCCTTGGTACTGCCACATCAATTGTTTCACTTCTCTATGTTCTTTGATCGGTCAAAACTATTTCGGGTCCCCTGGCAGTGACCTTCTGGTAGTTTGTGATGAAATCTCAAAATAGTGTGGTCTTCATTCTCACTAAAAACCACAACTAATAACAAGATGGGACTATCGTGAGAATGATATTTGAAATAAAGTCGAAATATTACAATCTCACAATGGTTCCATCTTGTTACTAACTCACATCTTGAGCTGCAAGATGTCAATATTGTTCCGAGTATGCTTTGCTTTATACTCATTCTCACTACATGTACTTTTTTGTTCTTTTGCAGATACCATTTCACATTTATTTGTAATTACCTCTTATTCCTTCTTTATCATTTTCATTATCATTGTCATTATTATCTTGTTATTTCACACGGCTCCTCAATGCCTGCAGCATTGCATGATAGTGGTGGACTCCCTTGACCTTAGGTATCAAAAATTTTTCTTATCATTTTTGTAGTTCCCAGAAGCGAGTTTATTTGACTATTCGCAATTTTTCGATCCAGTTCCATAGGTTTTTCCCACAGTTCCTTGTGCGCCTATCATGATATGGATCGCTCTTGCATCTTTCATATTCCAAATTCTTTTCATCTCCCTCTTCAAATCTTGATACTTTTCAATTTTTTCCCTTTCCATTAGGCAAAACTGGGATTATTTACGAATCAGCAAACCTTATCAATGCAATTATTGTATAGGCGCTTGATGACCTTATATGCTTCGGGTCCAATTTTTGCGGATTTCGACCAAACTTTTACGACTTCATTTCGTTAAAGCCGCTTTATTCGATCAAATATAAACAGGTACAAGAACAAATTACATAAAGAAACTTCATCCTAAACTAAATATAACATAAACACAAGTAATAAAATACAATTAAAGGGCTTGTTGAGTGTCGAGAACCCTAAATCATGGATATGACGAAACTGTTTAAAACCAAAATTTAAAAGTAAGTAAGCTAATCAATCTAGATATAAAAAACGTTCACTCGACGTCCCATGTACACAAACCTCTGCTGACCCGTTGTGCTGAGGTTGCGTCTCAACAATTATTATCATGATAATTATCATTATCGTCATCGTTCTTGTTCTTGTTGCTGTTGTTGTTATTGTTGTTGATGTTCTTATTCTTATCATTATTATTATTATTATTATTATTATTATTATTATAACAACTCGCACACCACCCAACTAAGGACAGTGGAAGGGGTCTCAGCCTGCTGCGGGCGCCCAGCATCCCGCTAGGAAAGGCCGCAACAGACATTACACACTTCAAGGAACTCGTGGGGAAAGGAAATTTTACCATAAAAATGGATTTAAAAAACACCCACAGGGCTAGCTCTTACTCGCCCAACTTATCCAGTCAGGAAGGAGTAAAGGATGTGCAGCCCCCTAAAGTCCCTGAAAGCACTCCCCAATGCGTATGTCCAGTTTGACCTCAACAGTACTCTGTTGCACTTCCAACCAGTTAAGGTAGGTTTAAGTGCGCTCAAAGTTTATCTTATGGTCTAAGATCCACGCGTGGTTATCTATGTTTGACCCTTTGTGTTTAGTTTCACATTTCTCTCTTGTACCTTTTTCTTCTTTCGAAACATCTCCCCATTTCCCCAATGTAACTTCAGTCACCGTCTTTGCAGTCTATTTTGTAAACTACATTCGTTTGTTTGTCCTGGACCGGTCTGTCTTTGGCCAAAGGAAATTCTTGTTGTAGTGTCCTTGTTGGTTTGTTTGTCCCTATGATGCAATGTTTTCGTTGAGTCCTCGTGAGTGGTTCGGTTAATCCTGTAATGTATGGTAGAGTTACGTAACCATTAGGTGACTTGTCAGGGTCTACCCACGCAAAAAATATGCCAACCAGATCTTCCGGCTTCGCTACTCGTTTTTCCCGGCGTTGTTGTCCGTTGATCGTGTCCTTAATGAATCTCAATGGATAACCAATTGATCTAAGGGCTTCTGCCACATGTTGTATTTCCCGCATTTTTGTTTCCTCCGTTGAAGGTAGACTGGATGCTCTGTGTAAGTGTCTCGGCAGTGCTACGTTTGTGCTTTTTGTCGTGGTATGATGTGAAGTCTAAATATTTGTCGATGTGCATTGGTTTGCGGTATATATCGATAGTGATTGTTCCGATTAAGTTAGAAATCAAAGTGTTCAAATAAGCGATTTGTCCATTTTGTTCATGTTTGATGGTAAATGGGATATGTGGGTCGATGGAGTTGAGGATTTCATGGAAGGTTGAAACTGCTTTTTTCTTGGTGATCGCAAATACGTCGTCAACGTATCCGGTTTCCATTTTCTTGGTGATGTCACTGCTTGTTTGATGGCCAATTCTTATATTTCTTCCATGTAAAGGTTTGCGACTAATGCACTTACTGGACTTCCCATGGTACAAGCGCGGATTTGTTTAAATGTATTACCTTTATAGACAAAATAACTGTTTGATAGGGTGAAACGCAAGAGTGATTATGTCGTCGATGTCAAGGTTGGTTCTGGTGTGTAGTGTTATGTCTTTTTCCAATTTCTATCTAATGCTGAAATTGGAAAGAAATTGACAGAAATTTCAGATCAGATGGATGGACAAACCGAATGAATGATTTTAAGTGCTCGTAGTTGGATCCTCTCAATATCGTCGCTCAGATAATGTGGCAGGCTGTGGTGGAAAACAGGAGAGGCATACTCTAGGATTGGGCGAATGCAAGTGCAATAGAAATAATAATTTTTGGTTTACTATAAATAATAAAGTTTCAAAAACAATCGTTTGCGGTTATTCTGAACTCTTCGCAGGTCTTTAGTTAAGATGATAGGTTGATGAGTTTTCGTGGAAAACATTTTGTTGTGTCAAATAAAATTTAAATTTTTAGCCCTTTATACGTACGTTTAACATTAATTATTATCATATCATCAACAAAACCCGTAGCTTTGCTCTCGGGATCATCAACGTTGCAACTTTATTTGAGAAGGGAGAACATACCTGTATCCAGGTGCGTAGCCAGGAATTTTTCTTGGGGGAAGGGGGGGGGTCAATGTCAAAGAGCTCTTGCCACTACAAATTTTCCACACGCCAAATAATGTGCTATCTTCTTATATCCATCAACATGAGGGACTTCAGCCTCCAGGTATTTTACTGAACTTCAAAAAGCAGGGTTTAATTTAGTTTTACCAGGGTTTAACTTGAAAGTCTGGATGTTTACAATTAATTTCTGTATTTAGGTATTTTAGTCGACAAGGAGTACAAAAATATATGACTTGAAAAAAATATATCGTTCATGCAGTTTAAAAATGCCAAGTTTAGGCCTAGTAAAGAAGAACTGGACATAAAGACTCTCTTGGGGTCGTTCACGGGGAAATGCAATTCACGATAACACCATCAAACAGCATCACAGAGAAATTTTTGCTGCAGAAAATGAATGGTAATTTTGGTGACGTTCTTATGCGTAAAAAAGTCAGTAGTAATGCTCACTAAATTGTCAGCGATATAGAGAGTAAGAGCATCACGGTCGGCTGGTTCTGGCGCAGATTATTCTCAATGGCCTGCAAAACGCGCTTTGTCAGACAATGGATATTCGTCAGTGATTAACGTCTGTTCGATGACCTGCTACCCATAAATTCACATCCTCACTTTAGCACTTCAGATAATACGTATCAACAATTTATGGTGACACTGAAAGTGGTTTCAAGGTCTCATATCAAAGTTGGCCAATTTAATATTGTTTTGTGACGATCATGAACTCCTTGTTGAACTGAAAACTCAAGTTCGTTGAGGCTATAGGGGATTGAACCCTCAACCCTCCATCCACCCTCGGCTACGCCACCGCCTGTATCAATTACCCGGGCACAAAGAACATGACAAAATCAATTACCCGGGCACAAAGAACATGACAAAACATCTGCATATGCTGAGACTATGTCATTCATCTCTTATTTGAGCTCATATACCACTAATACAGCAATACTGAACTACATGTTATTGTTTTAGGTGAACCAAAAGTGACAATTCCAGGTAAGACTGTTACTCACTTTAATACTGTTGGTCGAGTACGCTAAAGGCATATGTTGGTATCATCACTATTTGCTGGTATCATCACTATTAGCCCTAGTCACTCATTTTCAAATGAAGAAACGGCATCTGTGCTGAGGGTACGTACGACCGCTGATTTCAGTATAACAGGGATGCAAACCTAATGACGCAAGCAGTCAAGATCTGAACCCAACACTGCCATCTCAAAGTATTTGTCCGGTGTTCTTTATGCACTGACTTTTACACGCTGCAATCTTGTTGGAATCTCCCAACCAATGTAAAGGTTTAGTCAATTACGGCAATGCAAATTGTTTTTGGATTTAAAAATTTTGCTTAAAGATTTCCATAATAAGGTTCTCTTAAAGTCAGATAATCAAAAAATTGCTATCGTTAAAGTAAATGGCAAAAATTTGAACATGAGTAATTTAAACTCGTAAGAAAATAATTCAGAACTGTAATATTAACATCTAATTAAACCTGCAAAAACTGTTTTAATTGACTACAGGCGCAAAACTCCTAGAATTTGGTTAAAAAAAGATCTAACATTCTGAATTCATAGAAACGTGTTCAACATTCTTCCAACTGTTATTGTTAGAGCACATTTATGTTTGCTTATCATCGCAGTTAAATGTACAACTAGGGCATCATCTTCGATAGCGTCAACTCCAGTCAAAGACTACATGTGTCTGGAAAGTAAATGAAAACATTGTAAAAGCAAACGTCCTCTTTACTCTGTTTTGCGGGGAGTTCTTTTGGTGGGGGATTTTTGTTTTGTTTTGTTTGTTTCTTTACTTACAGCTTGTAAAAATTTGTGAACCGAATAGAAATTTTTGTGGACGAGTGCAAAAGGTCGTGTATAGGACTGAAACCGACGTACAAGACCGCAGGGCTAAAGAAACTGCCGTCATGGCCAAAAATGTATTGGCCACTGAGTAACAAAATATGCGCACAAATTTACAAATATAGAAATTTGATATAATAATTTGTATTATTTGATGTTCGTGAAAGAAAACAAAAGGGTATAATCATGTTCCCCACATCCGCAACAATCAAAAGTACTTCAATGAACTCTCTCCTTGATATTCAAGGGCTAAAATCGAGCCACCGCTCTTTAAATTTGCATTTTTGATTCGTAAAGTTTATCATTCACGTTTTTATATACCTTATTAAATGACATAAAAATCCATTTACCCTTCAGATCCCAGATTTTTCCAAAGAAATTTTAGATTATTCAATTTATTTAAAATTGTTTTAAAATTCTTTTGAAATCTGTTCATGAATCTGGTTTCGATTTATTAAATTGTACAGGTATGCACGATCGGGAGCTAAAGAGTTAAGCGCTTTGCTTATTTTTAGCGTTGACCAATCAACTCCACACATACAGATCTGTTGTATGAAGGTTTATCACAAATAAGAAATTCATTGGAAGGCATTTGGGTCAATAGCCACCCTCCAAAATAGCCTTTTAATCGATTTATATTATGAGTTTCCTATATTCAAACGAACATGGTCCAAAAATGAGCTTTATGTTTATGGTTTTTATGAAGTTTTTACTGACGTTTTCAAACATAATCGGAACATTCTTTGAGAGTTTGAAATTTTAAGAGATTAAAAAAAACATAAAATGTACAATTTATCAACCACGTAAGTTGGCATTTATCAAAATATAAGGTAACTAAACATATGAAAAAATTGTTGAAGGAAATTAAGCAGTTAAAGTACCTGATGGGTATGTCCCTGCAATTTCCTGAGCCAGCGTTCCCTTGCGGAATATTCCTGCTTAGTGACCTCCATTTAGCCATAAAAAAATCGGACAAATCGCAATCCATGCTGCTTTTCGTTATTTCCTGTTGTATGAGAGGAAGTAATACATCCTGTTACTCCTGGCTAAGTTTCATTTCACAATATGGTCGAGATCGGTTAACGAAAGATAATGAAGCAAAATCAATCAACTATTAATTTTGATTACCTTACTCGTGACAGTCACTACAGTATCAACATCTGCCAATGAAATATCAGCCATCGAAGTGACCATCCGGACCGGTTCGTCGACATTGGCCGGTGTCACGAAAGTCCTCCAGTGATAGTGTTCTTTGAGTCTGACACTAGTGTCCTCCATAATTGAACTTCTACTGGTAATGTCAACCATTATAAAAGCCAGTGTTCCGAGGAATTCCGATCGAAAGCTCTTACAACCGGACTTCCTCAAGTCAATAAGCTCTGTTCGACAATATTCCTTCAAGCATGAATCAGAGTGATTCTGTTGGATGCTAAAGTTTAATTTTACCTTGATGAAACTTTCCTCGCTGGCAAAATCTCGTTGTCTTCTTGGATCAGTTCCTGCCGAGAGCTCAAGACACAAACCAAAAGTTTTGTTCGCTCGGAAAGATCTTCTTGATCGAAATAAAGAATTATTCGACACGATTTTTCAAGCTTTCGCGAAAAGCAAAATCAGCTTGATACAATTTAATATTATTAAAATGGTTAGATATCTTGAAGCTTTTTGTGCACAAGACGCTCAGTATTTAGCCACAGGAACAAATTTATTTGCCCACCAAAGCTGAAAAATAAGGCTGCCTTACCACATTTCCTTTGATGTAAATAGACTCCTAGACTTATTGAATTTTTTCGTTACCTTTTCCATGAAATATGCGTTAAAATATATGCAGTCAATTTGCAAAGAAACTTTGTTGACCACAACTGATTACACTTGTACAAAATTCCCACCAAATTACTTATCTTTTTAAGTATTTTCATTTTATTTCTCAACTTCCCATTCCCATTTTTTTTTCTTTAGTAAACTCTAGCTGTTCACCAGGTTGGCGTCAGTATGACAAATACTGTTATAAGCATTTCGATGAGTGGAAAACATGGTCCCAAGCACAATATGCTTGTAGTGTTCACGGCAGTGACTTACTCAGCATTCATGACGACCGGGAACAAGACTTTCTGATATATCACTATCAAGATAGACACCCAATTTCTATATGGACAGGTTTGTTATTCGCCCTTGTTTTTCAATAGGTATAGAATTGCTTTTTATTCGTTTCATCGTCGATTAAAATTTTAGTTCTACTTTGCAGCAGTCGTTAACGCGGCTTGAGTTTTGCGCTAACATGGAAGTTGACGCTCTGATGAAGTCTTGAATCTTGAGTCTACGTAAAAGCTTAACTATTCGCAAATTCACATAATGTTTATCCTCAATAGTCCCATTATTGATGAAAACTTTCGAAAAATCTTGGTTCTTCAGTCACTTGTCATTAGCTCTTTCCAGACGGTGGCGACCACTTAGGGTTTTATTCAAGACGCAAGACGATATAAATTGTTAAGGGGAGACCTACAGTGAGGGAAGACTTAAAGAGTTAAAAAGGCGTTTCCCTTCCCGAACTAATCGAGCAAATTCTTTGACAGTCGCTTCATAAATGCTCATTAGTGGCAATTAAGTTGCTTTCCTACGGGTAATAAGAAGTGTTTTAATTTGTGTTCGATTATTAACAATGGTGAGTTTGTTATTTCAGGCCTGAATGACAGAAATCTAGAACAAGGATACAATTGGGCTGACAACACTGGGGTAAACTATGTTAATTGGAGAGCAGGTGAACCTAATGACCGTGACGGGGCAGAAAACTGTGTAGAAATGCAAACTCGAAGTGGACAATGGAATGATTTATCGTGTAACAGACGACTACCCTTCATGTGCAAACACAAATTGGGTAAGGATAGACTACAATTTACATTCTGAAATTCTGGGGTTTTGGCAAGTTATTTAAGGTGTTTGGTTAAAGATATTGAATTCGTCAAGAAAGCATATTTGTGGTGAAACTTAAGGGGTTGGGGCCAGGTGGAGTTTTTGCCATCAAGAGAACAATTTTGCCACCCAGTGTTGCGACTCAACCCGAGCCATAATCATTGACGTCGTGAGGGGAGACCCAGAGGACCATGACCGCCCCAAATTTGGGGTCCTGGCCCCCAATTTTATTCCATAAATTTCGTAAGTTGCCACTTTGATCAACAGCTTTTTTATGGAAATGCACACTGAATAAATTTCATTATTAAAAAGCTGTAAAACCCCAGGGTATGCCACAATCCCCCCTCCCCAATAAATTAACCCTAGCAACACCGCTGGTCATAATGAAAGGGTAAAATTTGTTAACTGCAATTTTTTCATGGAAATGCATTTAAATGAAAAGTGAACGGCCCTTACTTATTATGATGGTTTGGTTGAATCACAAGAAATTATTATTATATATTCCATAATCCTCATAATTCAAAGATTTCGCCACAAATATGACATATTTTCCTGGGGGGATTTGCTCCCCTGAAAAATTTCTTTCGCCCTTCTCTAGCACTCATGCTGGAGCTCTGGCCTGCCACATTTTTATGATTAAGCCTTGATCGTGTTTCTTAGTCATCTGAAACCTGTTTTATTCCCACGTTACCAGCTGGTTGAAGTATACGGATGGTGGGTTACATGGTGGTGGGGCGAACTAACATTTAGTGTATTGCTGGGTTACATTCGGTCCCTTGAGATCAAAAAGACAAAGATTCTACGGGCATATTGAAGGTTACGTACAATAACAGTCAATTAGATTCTTCTGTTCAAAGACAACTAATTTATGTTGACATGCAAATGATTCCGTTCTATACGCTATCACGCCTCCTCCTTCGTCTGTTTCTCGAGTTACATTTAATCTCCGAACAATTAACCCTTAATAACTCATTAAACGCCCTACGCTTATTAGTTTCTGAATTAAATATTCACCTACCTTCTTTTAATCGCTGGGAATAAAGAGGTTTTCGGCGAATCTTTTCTAATCCAGGTTAAGCCAATACCACGATACCTCATTTGACATTTAGCGTTTCGCAATAAATGAAAACAAAAGCCACCGCTGTTGCGCTAATCGGAATGACCCTTTTGAAAAATATATGATGACGTCAAAGCTCTTCTCTTTGAAATGTTTCACTGGATTTCTTGCAGTTTCTCAGGTTGTTTCTACGAGGAATCGCTTTGGCTGTACCTTGAGTAAAATAATCACAAAGTCATCCGATGTTGATTGACTATAAAGTGGGATTACGTTAACGTGTGGTTGACATCCTTAGGCATCCTCGTTCTTACGTGAAGTACAAGCCTCGCTTCTAAGACACAAAATTAGCAATACCACTATGAATACATTTAAATTGGAGGATTGCATGGCGGCCATGTTGGTTGTCTTTGAACCAATGAATCGAATTTACGCTATTGTATGTAACCTTAAACATAGCCGCCTTATCTTTGTTTTTGGAGTCTCAATGAACTGATTGCAACCTAGCAATACGGTAAATATTATTGCAGGGGTGGAGCTTGTACTTCTATTTGCATCACGTTTTTCCCTGCGGCGACTCTCCCCTTCACGAGTGCAATCTCCCGGTGTTAGCCCAATTAAAATAAACTCTTAACTCGGAAAAAGTTAAACCCATTTTGTAAATGGAACTGTAGGTGGAGTCAGAATTCCCAGGGGGGATCCAGGAATTTGTGGGGTGGGGATGCTGCACATCATCGTGAACCCAATACCCTGCTAACGGGGCTTGAGGACATTTTTGTCGGGTTTTGTTTTTCCAGGTACCAATCTCAAAAAATATTTTGGTATCATTGTACAATACTATTTCCACGAGTATCATCGATGTGTTTGAGAGTTAATAATGGTGTATAATATCATTCCAACGCAAATTTTCATCCCAAGTTTCTAAATAAAGTTTCTTTTTGTAACTTTCAAAAGTTACCCAATACAAAATAGCTTACTAAATCTTTAGTTACAATGACCACTATATCTACGTTTTTGGCCTGAACGGGGCGTGCGCGGACCCAGTGGATTCATCTAGGTCCCCCTCTGGTTCCATTTGCAGATCGAACAGTAATTCCAAGATTTTGCGTTGCTTAATTAAATATCCCATAATCAACTGGGGTTTGATTATCTTTGTTTTCCTCATTACCTTTCAGAATGCTCATCGGTACTACAAATCAACCCCTCAATGATTACAGTAACGGAAAGTAGCAATACCAGTCTTGGTGCCAACGAGGCAATCATAAAAGATGACGACTCCAATGATCTTGCGTGGTGCACTAACAACACCTCGGGAAATGCAAAACTTACGGTAGCTTGCTCACTTCGTATTAATGTACAATTCTGAAAACTGTTTAATTAATTGGAAGGTCTAATGTAATGTAAATATTAGGCCGGTCTTTCAACTGGCAAAGGTCGTTTTAAAATGCCCGATTAATCGTCTACCAACATTTCATCTAAATTTCTAACACAGTACATAAAAATGAAACATATAAAGCGAGGAAATCATAGTATGTTCGACAAAAAAACGTAACTGACCCTTAGTACGTGTGTTAACATGATGTTCAAAAAAGTAGCAACACCATGTTGCTACTCACTATACTTATCAAACGCCGGTATAAACTCCTGAACCACGTAGTAATATATAACCGATAATTGTCATTGAAACCGTCATGAATTGATTCAAAAGCACGACTATAAAGGATGTTAAAGCCCAAAAGATATGATTTTCCGTCTTAAAATCTCAAAATTGTCTGCTATGTGTTATTACTGGAATTACACAGTTTTTAGGACACGAGATAAGAAAAAAGAACAAGGAGAGAGAGATTGTTAGAAAGTCGAAAATTTTGCTACGAAATACGTCTTTAATCTACGTTTAAAACAAACTCAGTGATGATGCAGTGATCATAGGCTTATCACAAGGCATGAACGCTCGGTTGGCGGGACTAAATTCTTCGAAAGTAGAAACATAGCGAGATATTTTCAATAGAGTTCACGCTAAACATCAAATGGGCTTTTACCGTGGGAAACAGTGTGCTATATAATGTATTGGAACGTTTAGCCGTTCCTCTTTAGCCTTCGAGAAATTACCCTAAGTTAGATTAGTGAGAGTGCAGTATCAGAAACTGGAGAAGTGAAAGATTTCAAAAGTGGGAAAGGCTGTTCGTTCCTTGCTTTGCGGGCGATAATTTTACCCTGGAAAGTAGAAATCGTTTCAATTCCTTGCATATTTCTCACACGTTCTCGTAAAAGGTTTTTTCGAGGAATATTTCGAGAATCATTGTGATAAACATCCTTGGGAAATATTTGTTAATAATAACAATACTAATACTACATGTTAAACTAGTACTAATGCTAATACTATTGCTAAGGCTGGATGTCATGTTTTATTTACCAGGAGATTGTGTTTTAGGTTGATTTAAATCGGCTGGTTCAAATCACTAAAATATCCATCCAAGGACGAAATACGCCAACTCCTCAATTTGTTAGATCATTCCGTATTGACTACGAACGAGACGAATATTGGAAAACTTATAAATATTCATATTACCAAACTGTAAGTATTAACTTCATCACTGAAAAGGAAATTTAGTTTGGTATATTGATCAATCATTGATCAATAACAAATCATTTCGTTGCCTTAAACCCTGCTTAAACCTTTACTGGGCTCTGTTGCCATTTGCCAACTTATTAACTTCACTATCGCTAGCGCCAGACGATTTTACTCGTCAAGGGGAGAGAGAAATCCTGGAGGCCCGTCCAACAAAGGGTTAAAATCTCCTTTATATTCAAGGGAGTATCTAGTGGCGACGTAAGAACGAAAGATCCCTCTGCCTTGATCCATTCGTTGGTGACCAACAAAATCATTGATAGCTACGTTTCGAGCTGGTGGTTTAATGTTTTATTCGGTGCTTGTGAATCAATAAAGGAATACTTTATTCCCAGAACCTCCGTCATAAGATGAATGACGGAGAGATGGCACACCTCATGGTGCATATGCAACATGGAACCTTTTAATAGGGAGTTGAAGCAAGCTAGTAGGGCGACGGCATTTCACAAAGTTGCTTATCTAAACTCATTTCAATAGAATAACATTCTACTGACATTGTAATGAATTGTAAACGTTGCTTACGCCTCTGAAACTCTTCTCAGCAGCTTAGGTTACTTCGTTAATGTTTAATAGGTCCGAAACGTCTGACGTATTGTGTGCTAACGTAGTTGTGGAACCTTGGAAATGTCCTCGACGACGTGCTGTGTAGAAGTAGGACGGTGTTGAAAATACTCTTGGGACTTCAAATTATTCATTCCTTTTGTTTTGAACGAAAATTTTAATTGTAAGATCACGTTGCCGTAGTGTTCGCTTAAACTCCCTAATATAGCAAAACTGCAAATGAAAGTCGGCACTGCAGGCAGCACAGGGTATCATTAAGTTGACGAAATTTTAAGACGGCTGTAACGAACCACATTTATAGAATATAAAATGTCACAACAATGTGAAAACTACAGGAACGCAAAAAAATTCCTCACCTTTTGTATCGTAGTTAAAAATAGAAGTATAGTTATTTTCTCCTCTTCCGTGGAGCTGTTGTTCATCAACCCGGATAGTTATGATGAAGATCATATATTGTACTTTTTAACTTTTTTCATTTTCAATGACAATATTTATGAAAACTAATAACTTTGATCTACTTTTATATTATTGATTCCTTTTCATTCTAATTTGGTTCATATACGTGCTACAGATAATTCAAGGAAACCTAGATGGAAAAAACGTAATAACGAGAAAACTAGATCCATCTATCAACTTAGATGGCATTTCCATAACTCCAGTAACATGGAAAGGACAAGAGATATGTATGAAAATTCGCCTTTATGGATGTGATTACGGTAAGTTTAATATCGAATTGTTAAACAGTCCCCATCTCATGTCTCCAGATCCATTATTCCTAGGTTCTCCAAAACTTTTTGACTTGTCTACGCTATTTAAGATTTTTTTTTAATTACTTCACTATATAATAAAATTTATCAGATTTATGCTATGATAATTATAAAGTTAAAAGGGAATTTCAAGATAGAAAGCCCTCGCCAACTTCCAACCTGTACAAGTTCAAAAAAATTGTTTTTCGGAAGGAACCTAACCCTTAGTCCTAGGAATGCAATTTAATGCTGTGCGACCGAGCAACGAAGTCTGTTGTCAGGTGGTGGCCATGAGTTCTATATGTATGGAGGAAGGAGGTGAATGAATTGCGTACATCGCCGTCAGCGACGTAGCGACGTCTTTATCGATGGGGGTATATAGTATTTATTTACCTGATTTAGGAAATGGGAAAATACCTCAAAATTAATTTGTATACCAAGGAGGTTCAACCACCACCCTCAGCTATTATTTCCTGTTTTTGGTTTTAACGAAAGAAGCATTTCTGTGAAAGCATGTATCATTAATATCCTAAAGCAAAATAAGCGTGTTTGTTGAATTGAATGATGCTGTTACTCCACACATGACGAAAGACAGCGTATCGCATTTCTTAAAACATAGTAACTGACCAAAACTTCTAGTTAGCAGTAATATTATTATAAATTTAAAACACACGAGACAGCTTTTAAAAGACATGTCTCGGCACTACATCATCAGTTTGATAAATAGAGTTACAGCAAGATAGTATAGTGTTGCTTGCTGTAACTCTATTTATCAAACTGATGATGGCCTATGTAGTGCCGAAACATGTCTTTTAAAAGCTGTCTCGTGTGTTTTAAATTTATAATCGCAACTGACTTTTTCCGTCCTTTGAAACCTGTCAAGATATAAAGGTACTAAAGAGTTATCTGTCAAACACCGCACTTACCTTTTATAAAATCTTGTCACCTTGTTGCAATAGTCAGGAAAAAATAACTTTGTATAGATTTCGATGGTTTTTAAGGAGAATTAGTACAATCTTATCCGGATATCCAGATTGCAGCACTCTCCCGTTTTAGCAGCTGTACCTATTTTTATTGTACCTGATTGTCATGGTTTTTACCTGATTTTATTTTTGTGTTATCTATGTCGTGGGTGTGCCACTTGCACACACACCCCTCGCGATCACAAAAGCAAAGCTTGGGCTGGTAATAAATGCATTAGTGAAATTTAAGTGTCCATATTAAGGTTATTTCAGATTGTTTGTGTAATTGATAAACTGAGAACATAAATTCTTATATTTTGATGATGTAATTAAAAATTATTACTTGACGTATTAAACGTAAAACATATTTTAAATAAATGTGTAACACCTACAATACCTTTTAGACTTCCTTTTCTTTGCCTTCCCTTCTGGGGAAGAGCCATGTGTTACAACCAATATACCTGATTACACATGACTATTAAGACAGCTTTATATATCTCAAATGTTTACCTTTCCTGTAATTCATGTCTTTCAGTTTGCCAATATAATTTGATAAGACCACCGGGCAGATTGACGCAGGATTTCATTACAGCTTCTTCTTCAAAACTTCCAACAAATGGACCTAACCAGGCTTCACAACTTGGACGGGCATGGTGCGCAGAGGTAACCAAGTAACCGCGTATGATGGATTAGACCAAAATTCCCTTTTCTTTCTGCCCACCCGTTTCGCCCGTTCTAAAATGCTAGCGTCAGTTCTAAATTTTAGAACAACGCTCTGAAGCGTGGCCAGATTGTAATCTGAGCAACCTGGGCCTCAAACGTTTTCCTGCAAAAGTTCGGGAGTTGGTCAAAGTGTTAAGTTATGTGATTAGGATTAGAGTTAGGGTTAGAGTTAGGATCAGGTTTAGGATTAGGATTAGGGTTAGGGTTAGGGTTAGGTTAGGGTTAGGGTTAAGTTTAGGATTAAGGTTAGGATTAGGGTTAGGTTTGGGATTAGGGTTAGGTTAGGATTAGGTTGAGGTCATGTTACTCAGATTACAATCTGGCCACGCTTCAAAGCACTGCTCTAAAATTTAGAACTGACGCTTTAAGCGTTTCAGAACTGCTGAAACGGATGTCCTGCCGTTGTAGTTATTAAAATTGTGAGTATAACAATTTGAAGTAACTTCCAGGATAGCTAGGGAGGCCTCCATAAAACCTTGAGCAACCCATACGGCAGATTAATGTAGCCTTTAACCATTTCAGCCACTATGAAGCTAGATATTTCCACGTATTGCACTTGTAGTAGATTACATAATTAGATGTCTAAGATCCACCTCCTCAAACCTATGCTGAAAAATGACCCCCAAAATTTACTAAAGCTCGATTAAGCACCTTCATATGGAAATATCCCAGATAAGCTAGTGGTATGACCAGATAGATTTTTAGGTGTTAGATTTAAAAGCAAGGAACTTTCTTGTTCCTTTTCTAAACATATGAATGTTATTTTTATATCTGATTGTGACATCATATTATGACATGATATTATGTCTTTTTGTTAAAACAGAAAAATGATAGACAACAGTGGCTGCAAGTCAACTTCGATGATGATCGCCTAATATCAAAGATCAGAACTTTTGGAGACGACAAAGACAGCTATGTGAAGAGTTACAAGATTCAGTTTAGTGGTGATGGCGATAATTGGATTGACTATAAACAACACGGCACTGTTAGGGTATGTCAAGGGAAATTCTGGGTATTTTTCTATCTAACATTACAGGACAATTTCTACTGAAGACTCAGTGACTTTACAGACGTCTCACTCGTATCAGGTTCCTATGATGTTGTCGAGATAAAGAATTCGCCACCGCTACATATTATGTCCACTTTCTCACTTTTTCGTCGAAGTAAAACTTGAATTTCAACCTCGCACTGGTCTTCGTCGAAATAAATCTCGATTTCAGTACTGCTGTGGAACAACTCCATAGCAGGAAGTAAGAGTGCCAATAGGTGGTGATGATTTTCAACTGTCCATGGTAACTGTCCAAATTTTTCGGGAAAATGTATTGAGAAGTTAGCAATGCTTAACTTTAAGTCTATTTTAACTACTTTTGTTTTAAAATTGTGGGTTGAAATATATTTAAGTATGTATGTATGTATGTATGTATTTAGTCTGTCTGTATATATTTAAATGTGTGGGTGGGTGGGTCGGTAGGTGTGGCTGGGTGGGTGTATGTAGAATAATTATTCACCGAAGTGGAGATGAATAGTGGTGGATATTTACCCACCCGCGAAGCGGCAAGGTAAATATCTGCACTATTCACCGACACTAAGGTGAATACTTGTTTTAGCATATTCCCCACAAAATTGCTTTCCCCTATATTTTTTTTAAAATTTTCCAAACAATTTTAATAAACGCCGACTGATCGTCCACTCATTATTTGTAAACAAAACCTTTTGGAGCACATCCTAAGTGTATTTATCACTAAAAAGTAAAAGAAATACATATCTTTGAATACTTAATTTCCAAATTTCGTTGCTGTTTTGGTGTTTTCTGGCACAGCGACTTCGTTTATTAAAAAAAAGTTCTTTTTCCGTAATGTAAACATCTTGTTTTGCCCGGAGGTGAATAGTGCAGGATATTCCGAGCTAGAGGAACCAATCAACACTCTGGTCCCTTATCAATCCAAGTTCGTTCCAAGCTGCACTGATGAGCTGCACGTACGTCTGCAGATTGAACATATATATATATATATATATATATATATATATAATAAAATTAGATTATGAATTGAAATTAATATAATAAATATATATTCAAGACTGAACCGGGACCAGTTGTGTAAAGTGGGACGCGAAAGTTTTAAATCTTATATGAATTGGCAGTGAACCGAAACCCCAACTCAGCGAGTATAGGCCAGTCCTTGGTCACCTATTCTACAAATGCCATTGCCGAGAGCTTGTCCACGAGTGCTGAATTTATATCGCAGTAATGCCAGTGACGAGAAGGGTATATTCAACAAATATGAAAATTTTATAATAGTTAAATAGTTGCGTGTTAGCTTTTTCAACATTATATACACAAAAAAATAATATACACCTATATACCAACACATCTAACAACCATGGATAACCTTGAAATCTTATAGAATAGCTTTATTATAATTTTATTTTTTACAGATTTTCAAAGGTAACGACGACGCAGTACATCCAGTGGTTCACATTTTAAGTAATTCCATTGAAGCCTCTTATGTGCGCATATTGCCACTCACTTGGAATAAAAATATATGCTTCAGGTTTATGTTGCTTGGATGCCGAGCAGGTGAGCATGGTGAATGGCATCGATGGTTATAGAATTCTATTCAACAAGCATGAACAAACTAGTGAAGTGATTAGTATGTTTCCTGAAAAAAACCTAGGCTTCTGAAATACCGCTTTCTATGATTTCATTAGAACAATATGCGTTGAATTTAACCGGCCCCTTTTATAGTGGGCCATCGCTTTTAAGGCCGGTTAATATAATTCGATTTAATGGATCTGATTTTCTTATCTAAACACAAACAGGGTGGATGCCCATTGAAATATCTGATTTAATGAACTGAATGCTGAAACGCTACTTCAAAGGCTTTCAAATGATCTTGTTATTAACATGAAGATAAATCGGACTGAATGAATCGCTAACCCCTTTCATGCATGGTTTTTTCCCTTTCGTTCTTTAGTCTATTTGTTTTTAAATTTTGTTCTTTTATGAGTTCTACCGCTGTAATTTGTAGTTGTGCGACAACGGTATTCCTAGGATACAATATTTTCACTTCCTTTGCTGTGTTACGTCGTCATTTTCAGCAAATAATTCAACTAAATTATTTGTATATATACTGAGGCATGTGCAGTCAAAAATCCTGAGATTTGAATCTTAATCCTTGGTTGCTGGAATGCGAGGGTGTAAAATTAAAGAAGTTAATACCTTCTTACCACACATTGTGGCGGTTTAAAAAACCTCGTTTTTTAAAAACAAAAACAAGAAAAGACAAAATGTCAATGGCAACAATAAAAATAATAATGAATAATCAAAGTTCATAACGTGAGTCGTCTACAAGTACAAAAGCGTGAACATATATGTTTTAATTATTTCTATTCCCGCCAATCATTTTTACCTAGACTGTAACAAACCTCTACTTCAGAACAATGCAAATGTTAAACTTTCATCATCTGACCAAACCTCTCATCCAGAATACGCTCTTTTTACGTCTGGTAAATCTTGGTGCACCAGCAAATCACCACTAAAGGACCAGTACTTACAGGTGGGCAAGATCAGAGCTTTTTCATTTTGTGACACAATTCTCAATATCCTGCATGAATTTAGTATTTGAAAGCAAAACAGACTCTCAGCCTGCGGTAATTATAATAATAACAATAACAGTAATAATAAGAATAACAGTAATAATAATAATAATAATAATACCATTTATGATAAAGATAATGACATTGATAGTAATAATGACAAGAACCATGTTCATGGTCATGTTCATGGTCATGGTCGTGGTCATGATAATGATAATGATAGATATGGGACGAATTTTGAGCGAAGTATAGCGAGTTTATTAGTTATTCGCTAATGGCGAAGGCACAAGCGAATAATTGATGTGCAGGACATTGTCAAATCGCTATATGTTGTAATATTGAGTTTAAACTTTTACTTATTATTGAATTTCATTTCAACCATTCCTACTATTATTATATTAAAGCATACTTACAATTTCATCAAAATGAACTTTGACAGAGTTTATTATTACATATGTACATACAAAATATTTCGTGAATAAATCTGCACTGCTAAAGTAAACTAGAATGAACGAGAATCTCTCGTGCACTTAAATTGGATAAAACGAGCATACTGTTCTCAGTTTACTCGATAGCTCAATTAGTAGAGTAGCCGTTCGGTTACCCAAAGATGCGAGTTCGAATTGACTTTTGTAGTGTAGGTCTGTTTATGAAATGTTCTGTTCGTGTTACTCTGAGGATGATTCTGAAATACGTACATACATCCACATATATTTATATAACAGATTCGTTACTTCTACGTTCGCTTAATGCCTGAAATTATTCGCTTGCGACAGATCTTATTTAGATGTTTCAAAGGGCTTTCCTCTCTTTTTTACCCTTGCAACTTCCAGAGGCGTAGTGGGATCGATCTGATAGGGGACAATGCCCGCGAGTAGGTCGACTAAACAACCAACCCCTAAACCTCCCCCTAAAGTAGAGGTATGCTCTATGGTTATGACAGTTTGAACTTACGTCTTCATTTGGCGTCCGAGAATCAGCTAATTTGAGGGAGGGAAAGAAAAAAAAATTTTTTGCAGACTAAATTTTCTAGGCAACACCTCTCCGCACTACGCCATTGGTAATTGTAATCTTCAAGACAGTGTGTTACTATCCCAAAACTACTTAGTAATATTTATGCTTTCCTGACATGTAGATTGACTTTGGAAATAGAGTCCGTGCAACGAAGATCGCCACCCAAGGGAGTCCACTCAGTTATGGAAAAGCACGTGAAGTTTTAAAATTCACCCTAAAGTTCAAAAGAAGAAACTTATGGGGAAACGTACTCACTAAAGATAAAAAGCAGATAAGGGTTAATGTTTTGATATATCTAATTAACATATTAATCAAATCATTATATTTTATTAAAACTATTATTATATTTTTATGAAACTCGAAAATGAAATAATATCTCAAACTTTCTTTTAGATATTTTCAGCTGTAAACGAGAAAAATCCTTCCAAGCCAATGATCAACGAGTTTCATCGTCGCAGACGTTACGGATTCCAAAGCCTAAGGATTTACCCAGCTGATTTCAATGGGACTGAGATATGCATGAGAGTACAGATTTATGGGTGCCCTGAAGGTCAGCTATCATGACAATATGACGTGTTTAAAACAACCAGGTGACGCAATGTTTTTTCTGCTGTTGTTCACTACCTTCCATTTTGTTCAGGTGTGGAAGTAATTCCCACGACAGAATCGACAACACGTAAGTATGTTTGTTAAGGTCACGAAACTCGAAATAACTTGACATGCAGTTGGGACTTGGGGAGTATTCCAACGGGAACCGCGGTCTCTCAAAGCTTTAATGGGAAATTAATGGGAGATTTACTACGACATCTTTCGCCTTCCAACAAAGCTTAGACTTTAGAAGAGCAAAATCGTTTTCGTACACAGTTTTTCAACGCTCTTGTTTTGTTTGAAAATTTTTTTTTCTCATTCTTCCACAAATATTTTGGACTTGTCATCTATTGTTAGATGTCTTGTAGACTTCACATAAATAAATTACAATTCAGAGCTTTAGACTTAAACTGAGTAACCTCTCACTCAGTTTTCATGCTTCGGGGAGGTCAATTTCACACGCTTGTCAGTTGTTATTCTCTCACTATACATTGTCAATAGCCCATAGACGGGCAAATTTTGTTGTTATTAAGGAAACATATTTCATTTTCACTAGAAGTTCCAGTATAGCTTTCAGACATCATCAAAATCAGGGCTGATCCACTAAATTTTGCAGGAAGTACATTTATATTTAAGCTTGAATCCAGCTGCTTTGCAAAGCCCCATCGCCCATCTAGAAGTTGAATGAATTATCAACCCGTTTTCTCAAGTTTTAATTTGAGTAACGTTAGGGTGCACTCAGCTGCCCATACGAATTCAGACGTGCTTCTAAGATTTTTGCATTTAAGTTAATGTAAAGTTAGGGTTGGATTTAAGGTTAGGCAGAGGTTTAAGATTAGAGTCAGCACTGGTATGAGTATCAAAAGAGTCCAAATTTCTCCAAAACTATGGCGTCGCGACATTAATTGGGAACAAAATAACTTCGCCCGTTATAATTAATTGAAACGTACCTGCCAAATTTGGCGAGATATAAAGGATTGTTAGATACGACTCGTTTCTTAAATGATTTTTTTTTTGTTTTATTAATTTGATTTAGTATTCTATACATTATTTGAATAGATAATTTACCAACGAAAAGCCCTTTTGGGAGTGCTGATAAAACTACTATCACTGTCACTATAATGTATTAAACAATACAGAAATTATAAAATAAAAATGCTGCACAGAGGTACAATATTAATCGTTTTACCCTTAGTAAAAAGTGGCGTGACTTGAAAACAATCTGGCAACCAATATCTGCGGTTTTGCTATAATCTTGAAAGGTAGTAGCAGCTGAACGATACCTGAAAATTGAATTCTGAAGCCACGATTTAAGTTGAAATTAACTGGGGTTTTTTTCTTCTACAAGGAAGCTACATTCTTAAAATTTTACATTATAGAGAATGTTATTGACGTATCTGTTCGCTTCACAAGTGTGCAATGGGATGACAGGATGAGTGACAAGGAATCTGAGGAGTTTTTGGAAGCTAGTAAGAAAATTGAAAATGCGGTGAGGAAAATTGTATACAGGTCACCTTTATATCAAAGTTAAAAATTAACTTTAAGAAATGAGAGTTTCTAGAAGTATGGCTTAATGGCGAGTTATTTATCCTCATAATAGGGCAGTTTTATTACTTTGCACAGGTTAGGAACTCGTGAATCTTCTCTTGGAAGCCGCTTGTGGATGAAGGGAACATAGTTTTGTCTACTGCTGCGCATGCGCTGTCCAAAAGCTACACTTAATTCAGACACAAACGACTTCTACGAGGCTGTTTACATGAGGCCGCACCGAAATATGAATTTGACGAAATCTGACTTGACTTTGAAATATTAATTACTTTCTGATCCATTCCAGTTAAATGTCTCTTTACTGTTTACATGAAGCGAATTGACTTAAGTGAAGCGGATTGAGAAGTCAATCGGATGGAGATGCAGGATTGGACTTGATTTCTGAAGACAATAAAAATCCACATGATTACACGAACGAATCGGGTTTCTCGATCGGCTTGAGATTTCAATCCGAGCCCCTAAAACAAGACGCGTCATTCAAATTGTAACCTGGTCAAATTGTAACCATGAGTCTCATTGACAAACAAAAACAATTCTTTTAAGTGATCAGGAGCATTACCATATACAATTTTATACATCATATTGGCTTTTGTTTTGTTTCTGCTGGATTCAAGGTTACACCAGTTTAATGAGTTAAGAATGGTGGTTGACCTAATATCATAGCTTGATCGAGTTATAACACGAGCAGCTCTATTTTGGAGTTTTTGAAGCTTGCTCTTTAAGACAGTGCCACAATTTCCCCATATAAGACAACAGTAATCAAAATGGAGGGATATGAGTGCATTGTATACTTCGATCAAATTAGCTAATGGAAGGAGATCTCGTAATTGACGAAGCATCCTCAAACCTTTTAGAACTTTTGGAATAATTATTTCATTCACATGAGTATCCCAAAGAAGTTTGTCATCTACCATAACACCTAACAACTTTGAGAGAGACAGAGAGACAGAGAGAGAGACAGGGAGAGACAGAGATACAGAGACAGAGACAGAGACAGAGAGAACTTTATTTGAAAACGGTAGCTCCTTCAATTTTACAAGATTGCTTTCCAAGGAAGCCGTTTTAGAAAAAAGATAAAATTGAAAAAGTCAAAAACTTAAATTAATATATCTATTGACATATATAACTATTTACTAACTATTTACAAACTATTTACATATCAAAGTCATAAGATTTTATAGAGTTTTTGAAAATGTTTAAAGAGGATGCAGATTTTATCGATGAAGGTAAATTATTCCATAATGCTGAACCACTGTATGCTAAACTGCGTTTTGAGTATTCGGTTCGAGGTAATGGAATTTTAAGATTTACATCCCAATTTCTCAAATTGTAACCATGAGTCTCATTGACAAACAAAAACAATTCTTTTAAGTGATCAGGAGCATTACCATATACAATTTTATACATCATATTGGCTTTAATTTTGTTTCTGCTGGGTTCAAGATTACACCAGTTTAATGAGTTAAGAATGATGGTTGACCTAATATCATAGCTTGATCGAGTTATAATACGAGCAGCTCTATTTTGGAGTTTTTGAAGCTTGCTCTTTAAGACAGTGCCACAATTTCCCCATATAAGACAACAGTAATCAAAATGGAGGGATATGAGTGGGGGGATACAGAGACAGATACAGAGGCAGAGACAGAGACAGAGACAGACAGAGACAGACAGAGAAATATTTATTTAAATTCGGAGTTTCTTCAGTAAAATTACTGCTTTACAAGAAAGCCGACATTGAAGAAAAAAGAATATTACAAGTTAAGAACTAACTAAAATTTAGTTGTAGGCAAATGATGCGATACTTCTTTTGAAATATTTGAGATTTTTACTGCATTTTACTTTTTCTGGCAGGTTGTTCCAAATTTTTGGTCCAGAAAACGCGAAGCTTTTTCGCAAATATTCAATGCGGGCTTTAGGTAAAACCAAGCACAATTTCCGATTCCGCAGCGTATGCTTGTCGTTAATGGTAGACATCTTAAAATGGTCTCGCAAATAGGAGGGGGCCATATTATTCAAGACTTTGTACATCATTATTAGCTTATGCTTAGCCCGAGATTCGGCAAGACATATCCATTTTAGTTGCTGCCTTATTTCACTGAATCTGACCTCATAGCCTTGGCATGTAATCACCCTACCAACTCGATTTTGCAATTTTTGTAATCTGTTTGCAGTTGTAGAGGGCATATTGTCCCAGACGACATCACAGTAATCAAACAATGGTTGAATTAGTGAGTTATATATAGTAATTAATGTTTGTTGTGGAACAAATTGTCTTACTTGTCGAAGGCCTGAAATTCCTGCACTTACTTTCCTAGACGTGTTATTAATATGATGTACCCACAACAATCTTTCGTCTATGTATACTCCAAGTGATTTAGTTACATGCACTCTTTTTATGGGTTTTTTATCAATATATAACATCGGAATTTCTCTTAATTTGTCAAAGTTGTCGTCAGACCCAACAAACATGTGTTCAGTTTTTGTTACATTTAGGCTAGGTTTATTTACTTTTAGTCATTCACTCACATTTTTAAGGTCTTGGTTCACGAATGTTATTATTTCTCTGATTGATGATCCAGTTGTGGTACTATTTGTATCGTCAGCATACATTCGAGCAGTAGAATGCTGGCGACAGTGTGGAAAATCATTAATATAAATGAGAAATAATAATGGCCCAAGAATGGAGCCTTGCGGAACGCCACAATTAAGTGCGCATTCATTTGATAGATAGCCATTCACGAAACACTTTTGTGTACGATTTTGCAAGTATGAGTGAAACCAATATAAACTATTTGCGTCTATTCCATAGCTGTGAAGCTTACTAAGTAATATATCATGGTTGACAGTGTCAAATGCCTTCGCTAGATCCAGATATATTACGGAGTTAAGGAGTCCCTTGTCCATGTTGGTCAGCCATTCAGTTGTTGCATCTAGAAGTGCTGTTGTGGTGGAGTAAAGTGGTCGAAAGCCCGATTGTTTTTGATACAATAAGTTATTCTGGTTAAGATAAGAGTATAACTGGTCGTAAACAATGCGCTCAAAAACTTTACAGACGGCACTTAGAACTGAGATTGGCCTGTAGTTGTTGACATTGTCTTTAGCGTCGCCTTTGTTGATTGGTATTACTCTTGCTAGTATCCACTCGTCAGGAAACACAGCTGTTTGAATAGAGAAATTAAATTAATCACACAGTGGTTCAGAAATTATAGACGCTGCATGTTTAAGAAGTTTAATTGGAATTTGGTCTAATCCAGTAGCTTTCTTATCTGATATTAGACTAAGCAGCTTACAAACAACAGTAGGTGATGTTGGATTCAAGGTAAACACAGTGGTTGTTGTTTGTAAGTAGTCCGAATGTGATCGTGCAGTTTGAGTGCCTGTTGACGCCAATTTCAACCCAATTTCAGAAAAGTGTTTGTTAAACAATTCCGCTTTGTCCATATCATTGTCAATTTCAAGAAAGAGACAGAGAGAGACAGAGAGACAGAGAGTAAATGGTTCAACACAAGTAAATCTATAGGTAAAAGTTGTATTGACACAATTTTGACAACAGTTGTGTTGTGTTGATACATACTGATATCTTCTTTTTGTTACACCATTTTCTATATAATCGATACTTGTGTTCGATCACACTTTTGATATATATATATATATATATATATATATATATGTTTTTCATAGACGTTCTCCGGATTTTGGTCGTTCTTTCTCATGAGCTGTCAATTCGATACTTCGAGTCTTCATCAGAATTGAGGGTGAGATGGTGTGTTGGATGTTTAATCGTGTTTGCTCACGCGTATCTGTGAGCGTCTGATTGGTTGATTGTCTGTGGTGATGTGATTGGCTGTTGGATCAGGTGGTTAGATTTGATTTGTCGTTATCGTGGGACAAACCCCGGGGGTGGGATTTTCCTTTTCCGTAGAAAGTTCGGTGTTTGTGGGCTGCGTTATTGTTGAAGAAATGGGCGATTGGAGTTGGTAACGAGTTTGGGTTTTAGTTGATGGTAGATCGTGGGTATGTCTACGCGGCAATTGAAGGTAGTTCTATCGATGCTGTACGCGGGTCTGTTTCGTGGTAACTTGTCCAAGTACCTTGGTCTGTGACCAGTTAAAGGTGTATCTATATGAATCTGCGTGGTTTGCTGGAAAGGATCTTGGGTCATGTCTTTTGATCGCGTTGCGGTGTTCTGTTCTGTGTCGTGTTACTACTTTCTTTGACGTTTCTTTAATGCACTGTTGTAGGCAGTTGCGACAGGGGAACATGAAGATGGTTTTTCGTAGGTCGGTGGTGGAGTGAAGATGGTTGCCAGGTTGTGTTGTCTGAGTAATCTAGCCATCATTTCTGAGGTAGAGTGAATGTAAGGTAGCGTTGTGATTCTCCTTTCTTGTGTTGATTGGTCTGGTTGACTCGTGGTGCTTTCTGGCACGCCTTTCTTCTGTTGAGTGATCTCTTTTATGAAGTTTTTGGGAAATTTCTTCTTGGGGAAGGTTTCGTATAGGAGACTTTGTTCGTCTTGTTTGGTTTCTTGGGTGTTTCAATTCGAATGTACAAGGTCTTGACGCTGCTGGTCTTGTGTTGGGTGGGGTGGTTGCTGTTGTAATTCAGAACTTGATCTGTGTGAGTGTTTTTCCTGTATACTTGTGCATGGACAGTGCCATTGTCTGTTCTGATTGGTAGGACGTCCAGGAGGGCGTGTTTGTTGTCCTGTTCTTCTTCTTTCGTGAACGTGATACTTTTGGTGGTGTTATTGATAATCTGTAATAAGTCGTTTATTTTGTTTTTCTCGAGAATACATCATCGGCGTATCTTTCCCATAGGTTGACGTCATTGTTGTTGGTTACGCAGTGGCGGATCCAAGTGGAGGGTTTAACGGGTTTAAGCCCCCTCTTTGAGCCACCAAACAATGTGAGGGTTTCTCGCTATTGTCCTTTTTGTTTATGTAATAAACTTTATTTGCTTATTCTTTCTTTAATTGTACACCCCATTTAAGTGATAAAGGAACCAGCCCACTTAAAAAACCTAGAATAACCAATGGTCTGGTTAACCACCTCCTTCTCAAAAACCTGAAGCCACACCTGGCATGCCGAATCCCCCTTCTGCAAAATCCTAGATCCACGCCTGTTATGGCTTATCACTTATCACAATGGGATTATCACTCTCTAGTTTCCTTCTGCGAGGAAACTAGAGAGTAATAATCCCATTGCTATGCCAGTTATTTGTTTACAAAATGAGTCTTTTTCGCAGAATTCTTTGGAAATGCAGAGGTCTAGAAGGTCAAGAATGTGATCTTTGTCCAGATTTATACTCGCTTTCCAAGATGTGTTATCACGTAGTAATTTGTCTGTGATTGTTCTCGCAGCTGGTCACTACCAATCACTATAAATAGTGACACTATGTCAAAGGATACCATAATTTCATCTGGTTCGATTTGGCAGTCATGCATATGTTCCATGAAAGTGTTGAAGTTTACTGGAGGTTTGAGTAGTTGTGTTAGGTATTTTGATAGTTGGTAGGTCGGTGATCCAGGAAGAGAAATTATGAGACGAAGTGGCATGTTTGGTTTGTGAATCTTAGGTAAGCCGTAGAATTTGGTGATGGTAGCGTCGTTGGAACTGACTCGGTTGTAAGTGTTTTTGTACAGGTTCTTCTCGTCCTTAAGGATCTTCAGTCTCTTGTTGATTCTCGTTGTTGTGGTTTTGGTCGGGTCGCTCTCTCACGGAAGGTAGCTGTTGGTGTCTTGGAGATGTAAGATGGCTTTGTTGATATATTCGGTCTTATTCATGACAACGGTGACGCGTCCTTTGTCAGCTGGGAGTAGGACAATGTGGTCGTCCTTTTGAAGGTCTTTCAAGGCTTGTTTCTCTACTTTCTTCGACGGCGCAAGAGGTTGTTGGTTACCTGATGCCTTATGTCGTTTTTGGTGTCCTCCGTCAGTTTTTTTGTCTTTAGTGTAGCTTCTAGTTCAGCAATGAAATCGAGTGTGTCAGTGTCTTTTGCGTTGTAGTTTATTCCTTTGATGTGCACGTGCTTTTCATGTTCTGTGAGTTGCCTGTACGAGACGTTTTTGATGCATTTGTCAGTGTCGTTGTCTTGTTGTCGGCAGTGTCTTGTGTTTTTAATTTCATTTATAGTTTGTCGTGTCGTTTCGGTCTGTATTCTTTCGTTGTGTGGTGAATGGCATCCCTGAGCACGTCCGCATGACTTCGATCGTTCTTGTAAAGATTTGGCGGCAGTGTTCGTTTAGTTTTCGTCGGTAAATTCGCACACAGTTAAGGATCTTGACGCTACTCCAAGTGAAACGAACCCATACCGGGCAAGTAGAGAAAAACTCTACTTGACCGCCGCTGGAATTCGAACCCGCGACCTTCGGTTTACTAGTCCGACGCTCTACCGAGCTACAAGGCCAAGCCGGGAGCAGGCCGTGGGATGATGGTATTTGTATTTGATTTTTTGAAACTAACTTTCACTTGGAGTATCGTTAATATCCTTATCTTTCACCCAAGTACATAGTTCCATACGGTTACATAACTTTAGAAGCATTACAGAGCTGATATGGAGGAAATTATCATCCTACGACCTGCTCCGGTTTGGCCTTGTAGCTCAGTTGGTAGAGCGTCAGACTAGTAAACCGAAGGTCGCAGGTTCGAATCCCAGCCGCGGTCAAGTAGAGTTTTTCTCTACTTGCCCGGTATGGGTTCGTTTTACTTGGAGTAGTGTTAATATCCTTATCTTTCCCCAAGTACATAGGTCCATACAATCGCAGACAGTCGTGAGCTTCGGTAATTAGTGTTCCTAACATACGTTTGTCGTTGGTTTCTGTTGCACGTTTAACAAGATCAGTCTTCACAGGAGGTCGGTAGTTGATACTGTTCGAGAGTTCTGTATATGTATATACAAACATGTAGATTTATCAAATTTATTCCAATGATATGAAATATTTGACAGCAAAATAAACAAAAATAATGACATCATCGTCAAATCGAATTTAATACTGGCCTTTTTATTTTTAAGTGAATTGCTAAGTTAATATTAATCTAAGAAAATTCTCATTAGAGCATAGAGACGAAAAACGGTCTACAAAAGCTGATTTGTTCTAACTATTTGCTGAAGAATTTGCAACATTAGATGTCGAAAAGTTTGTACATTATAGTAGCAAAGTTTTTGTTTTTAAATGAATTTTATTTTGTTTTGTTTTGCTTTTTTATTTGATTTCATATCATTTTATTTTATTTCATTTCATTTTATTTCATTTTATTTTATTTTATTTTATCTTATTGTATTTAACTTTGTCTTGATTATAGTGTGTTTTGTAGTAAACTGTCCAGCAAACAAACTTCAAGCGATAAGATGCGTGCCTCATTATTTCAATTATCAAAACATGAAATCGACAACATCAAAAACAACATCAACACACGCGCTACCCCTTTTTGGTTCGTGCCTCGTGTTTTACCGTTCACGTGATCTTACTTCCTACAGTTTCGTACGACAAGTTACAAGGTTAGGAAAACTGCAAAAGCTAAGGCAATAACAGTGGATCCGTTTATTACAACATTTGTTTAAAGGAAGCATGACATGCACAACAAGAGATTGAGATCAAATTGGCAAAAGTCAAAAATAAAAGCTTGAAGAACACATGGACAAGGGATAGAGTTTGACTTAATACAAATCGGTGTCCACGAACGTAGGTCTTCTCGTAGATTTCAAGGATAGAGTAATTCATAATTATTACATTACCCATTTCACAAGTATTATACTGCTGAAACGTTATATTTGTCATAAATTCCGAAATAGTGCAACAGTGCATATGCCCTCGCAAGTACAAATTCACTGATGCTCATTTCGGTTACAAATAAATTTGAGGTATGCAAAGTGTTTAGGAATTAACGTTTTGGGTAAAACTTTAGGTGTACAGGTAAAACATACATAGACGCGGAAGGTTACAGCCTATCAAAAGGGTAATTTTTACATTGTTTATTTTTTGTAAACAAGGTAAGGATTGTTTACGAAGACAGTAAAGCTTTTCGTGATGTGGAAGTAAAAGAACTGCGGTAAGAATCTCTTTCACTATTTTGGCCAATTAAATCTTACAGATCCTGTCACTGTGTCTCTGTATTATTTAACGCAATACCATGATAACCACGGACTCCTTTACTCGCCGCGGAAATTAATGCAAGTCGGAAATTTTGCCTGTGTTTCCACAGACTTTCTCTCATGAGTAGCATGAGAGAAAAATTGAAGACAAAGGACACATTCCCTTCAGGGGACAGGTTGTGCAGGGGCGTCAAAGACATCAACCCTTGCCCTCCATTTGCTCTCAGACACGTCAAATGTTATAGGTGATACCATGACTCGAGGGAAATAAAGGATAAGATTGCCTTTTTACCTCGGCAAGGTTTGATGAGTCCCAGTTGGCTAACAACCTCACGACTTCTACAAACCATCACTTGGCTGCGAATAAATTTTGTCACTAATCTTCCTCAAGTCATGGTTTAACCTAAAATAATTCATCTCGAAAAGGGAAGGGCCGCTAATAGTTCTAAAAATTTTTGTGGATCAAAGCAATGAGGATATCCATGACTTATCCCAGCATTTAAAACATTTATAATTTATTATTGAGGAGTCACAGTCCTTTTATTCAGACTAAGGCTATGTTTAGAAACAAGTAATTTCCAAAGTGACTAGCACGAGTTTTACTTCGTCATCGTCAGTAACCCTTAAATCGTTTACGTGCTATGCAACTTTCTCTTTGAATCGCAGCCGTCTTAGATGCATTTGTGCCAGTATCAATATTAATTGTATTAAAATTAACGTAAGTCATACATTTATAAACCAAGGAATTAATCTTAGATTGCTTAAAGTCAAATTGGAATCGGCTAGGAAGGGTTTTTATTTTCAAGAGCTCTTTTATATAATCAATTGCCAGCTGTGATGAAGTGTGTTAAATCTATTATTCTTTTTAAAAAATTATCTTATGTAATTTGGAATAACTTTAGTTTTTATATCTTTTTATCTGTTTTTTAATTACAGGACCCTAATTGATAACAGTACTTTGATACTGAATAGACCAAAATCCTGTATAAATAAAGATTAATAATAATAAATAATTAATAATAAAATGTATTAATAATGATAATAATAAAGATAAACACATTTATCGTTTTAATTGACACTGATGTTGACGATGACGTTGACATTTATATTGACATTAATATATTTAATTCTAGCCTGAAGGTGAGAGAGTGTGTTTACATTTCAAAACACGAACACGAATATTGTAAAGTACATATGATACAAATTAAAGTAAGCGTTCACCTTCTCCGAAAATTCTGAATACACAAAGCATTTTGACAGATAAAATTAAACAAAAAATTAAGTAAATCTCGATGATTTTATGTCACATTTACAACTGCTGATTAGACATTTGCCGTTACTTTTCGGTCGTTCTTTCATGAATTGTTAACGAGTACTTCAAGTTTAATTAAACCAATTAAACTACACAGCCAAGTGCTTAACAGCCTTTTCGACTAATGCTTGAAGGGTTAATTATGAGGCTGTCTTTCTCAGATTATTTGGTTTAGGAAGGATATATCCTAATTAAAGTACTGTCAGAATACTGGACACCTAAGAAGACAACTTCTTAAATCAATCTGCTTTACTTTAACAGTTTTAAACGTGTTTAGAACTTTCAGCTGTTATTTCGAGTGATATAGGAGGAACCTACCTCTTTGGCAAGGAGGTATACCGAATATATGTCCTGGTTTACCGCCAGAATCTGTATGAGATACACAGTTGGTGTAATTAGATTGGTTAAACCGCAGGCCAGCCTGGCCCATCAATTACGTAAATAGAGCAATCTAAAACTTTGGAAAATAAACAGCACCGACAATTAAAGCAATATTTCGAGAGTTATCAACGTCGTGATTGGGACAGAAAAACAAAATACCCCTGTAAACGTGAAAGACCTACTCCCTAGAAAACATTTAAGATTAAAATTGGGAGTATACTACGCGACGCTGGGATTTCATCTTGACATTAATATCAAGCAAAACAAAATGTAAAATATGTCGAGCTTAAATAGAAAAGTTTCTTGAATATTTTCTTGTGATTTTACTATAAACTTTTCAGATTTTATACTCTGTTTTACATGATAATGACGTCCAGATTGTGACCTAAACGTACTTTAATATCGCCTGTTTATTTCTTTAAAATCTGATGTAAAAGCTCTTAAAACCAATAATTTATGAAATGCTACTTATTGTTCGACTTCTGTTGCAGTACCTTAAATTATCGTATAGTTACCCCCAGGACTTTCTTCCATTACTCTCCTCCATCTTCTTGTTTCCAGTCCCACCCGAAATCTAATTCGAGAAATGCCAAATAGTCTGGTCTGTGTACGGTTTGACAGATAATGCACGTAATGGAAAATAAGTGAACCATTGAGGGTTCTTGATGTATGATTACGTGATGTAAATCTAAATTCAATATTATGACTCTTACAGTAAAGGAAGTGTTGTTGCTGTACTGAAACTGGTGTTTAATCCCGCTTTTTCTGAAAATGGTACGGAAACACAGCCACTGGAGAACGCCGTCAAGACTGGGAAAGTTGGCTCTCTTGAAGTCGATAAAGAATCTTTCAAAATTATAGGTTTGTTCCAGTGTGAATACATCAGCTGAAGACAACATTTTTTCTTCATGTTTTCTGTTTAAAAATTGTGCACTAACGAGTCAACGATTCTGTAAGGTTGAGCAGTGAAGTAACGGACTATGGTCAGGGTTAGAGCAACTCCTAAGGACCCCCAACCTCTAAGGGGCCCCAGACCAGTCTGTGAAGACAATTAAGGTTAACTCTTTCCCGGCGGCATAAGACTTCTATCATTTTACTCTGGCTAGCGCCAGACGATTTTACTCGTCAAAGGGAGAGCTGTCGCCTTGAAAGAGTTATAGTCTTGAAATATGTCTGTACTAAGGGTGGTGTTGAGGGCCCCCGAACGAAAATCTCCTAAGGGCCCCTAGTAGTTCCTTTACGCCACTGACACTGAACTTTTTTTATCTGACGTTTGACTAGTAGAAATTGTAGGTATCGCAAAAGTCGTGTATAAGTCATTTTTATAGACTATTTACAAAATGTGTGGCCGTTCTATATTGGCATATACCGGCACGAGGCGAAGTCGAGTGTCCTTATATCCCGTTACAGAAGGGACTCAAAGTTTTGCAAATTGATTCTAAAACTTACTGTAAATTATAGAACAAGTAAACAGAACCCATTTTTACTATGAAGAACGATAGCAGGCGGCGGCAGTATTATCAGTAAATGTGAAGCAGAACTGACGTTTTATTAATTAGCTTTGACATGCATTTACAGACTCTGATAAAAAATTATAATCTTTTGAATTTTCTTCACAAATTATCTACGAGTTTATTTTATTATTGATATATTTATTGATTGATTTATTGATTTATTTGTTATTGATTCATTTATGTAAATATACAAGAAGACTAAATCTTTACATTACTTTGCTTTGTATACGAGAACATTCGGTAAAACGACCCACACGTAAAAAAAGGGGAAAAAAAGGAATTACAATAAGGCCCAGTTATGCAAAATTCTTTCTCACAATTTAATAACCCTCAAAGTAGTTAAATCTTGGTCAAGGATGTGCTTAATGGGGGGACGTGGAGGGGGTGACACCCCCAATAATTTCATTATCTGGTAAAGTCTGTCAGTGCCTCCATACCAAAAAAAGTTGGTCGGGCTGTCAAAGGAACAGTTTTAAAACAATTGTAAGAAGTTGACGTTTTATTAATTTGCTATTCTTCTTTTTTTTAGAATTGAAACCGCAAGCTAAAACAGGGGGTAGGTCATTAAAAAGTGAAATTGACGTTGCTCGTTTTAGTGTACATGAGTTAATAATTACACTCACGTGTGTATATCTTCAGGAAACGAGGGACGTTGGTATTTAGATTAACACTACTAATCATTTTTAGGTTTCCTTTTCTCAATGTAATTACATTACAACCTTTTTGATGTTCTCTTCTCACGGAATTTGTTGTTTTCAAATGTATCTGAAGTACTTATGGACTAGGAATGACAGTGGGCGGGTGGATGCATGAGTGCGTACGTACGTGCGTGCGTGAGTTAACTTCTTTATTCTTTATTGGTTCTAATTTCTGAAGAGTATTTTAAAAATTCAAAATAAGCTAGGTAGTTACACAGAAAATATAATGTTCTTAAAACATGAGCAAATATAACACGTTGATTCCAGCAAAAATGTCCACGGTTCAAAATCCTCGCATAGTGTCTCTGACCTTCCTCGTAAAATAGTAAGGGAAGAGACTAAATCCGATAAGGAAACTAAGTGTGCAACAAGTGCAACTGGCAAGATATCTATTAATTCAATTAGATAACTGTTCCCTTTGATCATAATATCCTGTAAAATACTGCAAACAGTGATTGACTGGATTCAAATATATGCATTTACATAACCACAGCGATCAGTGTATGCACGAGGATTATCAATACGTTTTCTTCTGATCTTATATGATCCACAAATAAATCTCAAAACATCAGTTACTTGATTCAAATATATTGGATTCTCCTTAGCCAGTAGCCACTAGTGAGAAACTTTGTTTTCTGGGTAAATCTTTGCATAAACATACAGTTGCTTACTATTGTCAGTAGACAACGTTCCGCACGCTTTTATACCCCTCTGCAAATGTTCATTTACAATCTTCTTCCGCCTCTTTTTATTGGGAAAACCGTTCGTCAAAATAAATTCCGTTGGGCACTCCTTGACACCATAGTTTAGAAGAATTTTTACAATACCTGGCATAAATTCCGTGAGCTTTCTTTGTCAGATTCCACTTCCATCAAATAAAAAAAAAGTACAATTTACGCTTGCCTATTTCAACTTCAACGCTCAATAGGCTCAGCAATCCACCAGGAGCAGATCCGAAGGTTCTTGGTAATAGACCTTGCATCATGATAACCATAATATTTTTTACCTTTCCTAACTCAGATGATTACTGTTAAGCTGTTAAAGTTCCGAATCATATATAATAACTGTGGGTTGCCAACAATCTTCCATGATTTGGATGAGATCGAAGGATTAATCCCCCCATAACAGGTTCCCACACCAGTAAATGTAAAGCACGCCTTCATTGTTCTGGCAATGCATTTGAAACAAAAATTGAGTTCTCTCTATCAACGTACCATGTTTTTAAATGCGACCACGCACTTTGTCCGATAAAAAAACGGGAACAAAATGTCCAGGTTCTGCGATATTAGTTTAAATTACCTTCCGTTTGATGCTCACAGAAAGTTGGTATCACAGTTTTCTTGACATTAAAAATAAATCTCCATTTTTGTACTATATTACCAGACAGCTTGTAGCATTCTGTCAAGCTTGGATTTTATCCGCGACAACCTAATGAAATCGCCTGCAAACATTGGTGAGCCATAAGTGGAATATTAGGAAATTCCAGCACTACAACCGTTTATTTTTTGAATAAGATCATCAATAATAATACGGAAAAGCCAACGAGTTAATACACCTCCTGGTCTTGTACTTTTATGAAGCTCGCAGTTTTGAGAGCTACAACCGTATAACATATTCCATAATATATAATAATATTGTCGTATAACCTTTGGTATTTTTAGCCATAATGTCTGATAAAGCCATCTATAATGTAGACAAAGAGAGATATAAAAATGATCCAGACATTCAGTCTGTAGTTTTATTCCTCCCCAAAGAATATCCTAAAAATCTTTATACCCTTTTTTCGAAACAGGTGAATATAACTAATAATAATAACAGCAATAACACCGACGAAAAGTTAACCTGAACGATAACGACAATTAAAATGAAAATAACAGTAATATCTTTATTCTGCTGATAAATACTAGACATCAGTGGTAACTGGAAAGTTTGGAGGAAGAAAATAGAACTGTTACAGCTGGTTGCTCATTATCTTTGCCCACAGTTTTCTTACAGCTATAACATGTAGTTACTGGGTCTTCATAAGTGTTTGTATTACAGTTTCGGACGCCAGACGAAAGTATTGTAATTACGCGTTATCATTGAGCATGTAATGAACGAATTACCCAGCTACAACAACAACAAAAGCAACACCAATAACAGCAACAACAATAACGGCAACGACAACATCAACAGTTGCAATGACAATGATTCTTCGGTTCTTCATATCCCTGTCAGCGTTCAGCTTCGGTTAATAACTCAAACCTACTTCTACCTTGAGAATTCATTTTATGTAAATTAGGATGAACATCTTACCAAGTTATAACCGATGACAAAATAATTTCTTTTTATCTTTATCCATGAGTCATCAATGATTTTGATAGTGACTACAGATATGGGAATTAATTTCATTTCTTAATGGTCATAAGAATAGTTGCCCAAAAGCATTTTTATCCCATTGAGCTACTAATGTCCGTTAAACTTTTGAAAGCGCAGAAACTCTGCACGCTTATAAAAACTCTCTTGCCATCATTCTTGTGCAATGAAGTTCCTTCTTTTTTTCCTTTCTACACCTCTCTAGTCCTGCATATCTGTATTTGAAACTCAAGTTCTGATGACATTTATTTCTTTAAGATAAAAAAGGTGGTCTGTCTGGTGGTGCTGTTGCAGCTGTGGTTATTACTGTTCTACTTTTGGTATGCTTGGCGATTGCCGGGGGAATACTGTTTTATCGACGAAGACAACAGAAACAATTATTCTCTCCTCAACATTTCGAGAACCCCATTTCATACTCCTCCAAAGCCTATGACATGGAAGATTCAACGGTTTATACATAACATTAAATAATTATCGTTATGTTTTGATTTTTCCAGTAATTATTTTAGAAACATTTGACAAAAAAATTGTTAAAATATCAAATGTAAATCTATATTAAAACAAATTATGACGTAAAGATGCTTGATTTGCTTGGAAATACCCACTTTTTATACGTGATGTTTGACAAAAATATTTTTTCACTTTCTAATAAATTGCATTATTATGACTGAGTTTGTTATCCGGTCAAACATCCACAACGCCTGCCATGTCATCGCAAGACAAAAAGCGTTGAAAGCGATGGAGTAACAAACCAAACCCAATATAACAGATTTCTTATCAACCTCGTTTGTTCGCTCTAAATCTGAAGGTATCTGGCTTTAGTGTTCTCGGATAGACCTCGTTCCTTCGCCGCTCGGTCTCAACGAAAGCCTTATGGAAATACGTTTCCTTACAGACCTCATACTGAGTTAATAAAATGTAATCTTTAGATGTTTTTCATTTAGCTTTTTTTACATAAAGTTAAATACTTTATTGAAGGTTATATATTTTTTCTCTTTGTAAGAAATGCTTTTGCCCGAGGTAAAACCTGAGCTCGATGTAACCAAATCACGTGTTAGTTGAAGCGGGCTAAATTTATATGCGTCTCATTTTGCGCTCCCCGAAAAACCCATATCTATAGCCAATTCTTTCGCTTGTGTTGTGAACCAAAGTCCTTTCCATGGCGATTAACAACATATTGTCGACGTACAGGTCGGTCAAACGTGAACGGTCCGACCTCTTGATCGAGTTTTGAAGTAATATTTTAAGTACGAGTTGGTGTTCTTCCTCCGATTTCTAAATACAGAGAAACGAGTTGAAAAACGAGGCGAAGCCGAGTTTTTTTAACGAGTTTCGAGATATCTAGAAATCGGAGGAAGAACACTAAACGAGTGTTTGAAATTACTTCTCAAATGAACCAGTATTTTAGGCGAAAATCCAGCCGAAAGTTGGAAAAATTCAGCTGTAATCTTCCTCCGATTTCTAAATGCTGATTAATTATGTATTTCTTTTGTTTTTTCGTCGTGAATTATTAATGAGTTTGAGAATGCTGAATCCACGTTCCCAAGAGACATCAGTCACTGGAATGGTAATTGCAGCATCTGCCAATTTTGGAGAACTCAAAAAAATCATCTTTGCAATCGACCATGACAACTATACAGGCGTTCAAAAAGCTAGTCCTACCGCATGCAAGGAGCGTAAACTTGAACTGCGTGAACTAATCTTAAATCTTTCAGGCATCCATAAGCGGTGTATAGTGGTTTGCAGCTGCACCAGCTCGTCATTGCATTATTTTAATGTCGAAGCTCACTGTCAACATTAGGAATGCATTTCGATTCCAGGAGTTGACAAAGTGATTGCAGGAGATCAAGGTCCTCCTCTGGAAATGTTTTCTTCAGGTTGTCGACCAGACCTTGACTAACATTGTGTACTAAATGATAGTCGGCTTCAACATTGGTCTTCAACACATACATTCAGGTTTGGCCCCTTAAATGCCCTGTGTGTCACGAAATTCTGTGATAAATGCTTGCTCCTGGTTTACTGGAAATGGTTTCCGCAACAGCACGAGACTGTACCATCGACCCTGGAACGAATGGTTTACAGATTGACATATTCTCCTTGGAAACCAAATTCATCCGATCTATAATGGCTAACACGACTAGCAGAGCGTTCGTCATGGCAGCATTGGGAGAAGTGTTGACCTTTCAAAACATAACATCAGCTGTAGATTTGTTTCTTGTTCGCTCATCTTCCAGGGCAAAAATTAACTGTGGACAGTTGATATCAATGTTTTTCACTGCTTACGTAAAGGAAAGCCACCGGACTGAACGAGGCAGTTTTAAGTGGCGTTAATCATGGGGGGATGGAGAGGATGTATCCCCCCACTTTTTAGCCAAGGGGGGGATGACTATCGTAATTATGCCTCTCACTTTTGAACTTGAGATTTTTGAAAGAATATGAAAGTATCGAATCTGATATTCTAGTAAATTCATTCAAATATTATATTTGCTGTGCCTTGTTTTCTGTTGTTTACTGCGTCAGTAATTACACATCAGCCAGCCACAAGCTAGGTCTGTGTGATTATTATTCCCGCGTCGCCCCAGTTGTCCCTTTCGTAAACGGTCTTTGCATCCTAATTTTCACGCCTTCCTCAAGTGTATCCTCCGCACCCTAACTTCATTAAGGCGCATCAACAAAATACATGGTCAAAATTTTTTTCCTGTTTTCTTTCCTTGACCCTAAATTCAACGACGGTTTATCCGGGTCACCTAACCCAAACCACAACCCTAACCTAACTGCCCTAGTAAGAAGCTTACCGCCTCGTTTATACAATAACTTGACCCACTCGTCGCCATATAACTCTAATTTTAACATTTTGACCATGCGAAAGCTCGAAGAAAATCAAACAATGCAGAGTAACAAAAAGACAGTTTGAGAGCAAACCAAGCCTCGAAATAAATCTTGGAAATCTACCGGTCATCATGACCGGTAATAAATGAAATTTGCCGGTCACACAAGATTTTTTTACCGGTCACATTTGCCTTTTTCCTTTGCGGCCTAATAATACCACTTTCATTTGTCTTGGATACAATAGTCACGCTCATTGCTCGTTTTCTAGCATTCTCACTGCTTTTCGGTGGTAGTGTGAAAAAAGAACTCACCTGTGCAAGTTGCGTTTGTTTTCTGTTCACGATTCACTTTTCGCCAGCGAAAGCTTACTCGTACTTCTCTTATCATCACTCAGAACACGCCCAACCTAATGCTTTTTTTCGCTGTAGCCAAGAACACACATTACAAATGGTCACCGCACAAACTATGCATGAATATTTAGTATTCGGACGACGACAGACAGAACAATTGTTCTCCATAGCGACTAGCAAAGAGTGAAGATGACTGCTATGTGCGAATTTCTGTAATGCTTGCGGCATCTTGAGTTGCGAGACATCGGCTTTTTCCCGAACCATACGTTCACAACGACAGCGGAAGTAACATTTTCCGAAACAAGAAACTCGATCTTATTCACATTTTTTGTGAAAAAGAAAAAAAATTACCGGTCATGGATGACCGGTAAACGACGACATCTGCCGGTCAAACGGGATAGTTTTACCGGTCAATGACCGGTGACCTGCACTAATTTCGAGACTTGGTGCAAACACAGGCGTCGGAACGACAGTAAAAGTGGGAGGCCCGGTGAGGTTCCAATCTCTGTATGGCTGTGCCTGACAGCGTGGTCCAAGGATAAAAATTTCAATGACCAGTTGCCGTCATTATACAGGCGCCAAAACGATAACCTGAATGCTGTTCGAAGTCGAATTTGTGATTTGCTAAGGGTTAATTTACTCAATGCAATTGATCGGGAAAATTTATGGCGCAGATTCAAGGAAAAAATAGGGTTAACTACTGGTCAATAGGAACAGTCAATAGAGCGATCTGCGGCCTTGCTGCCCTCAGGAATCAAATTTTGTCAGTCATATACACAGTTCAGACTTTTCAGTACACGTACATATGGTTTCTTAACTTAAATTGGAACACTTGTACTGCCTTAAAAAGGGGCGGGCCACACTTACTCGCCCCCCAGACTAAAAACTGTGGGGACCTAGGCCCCCCAAGCCCCCCTTCCCCACTTCTGACGCCCCTGAGTGCAAAGAAAAGGAAATAAAAGCTCTTTTTCGCCACGGATTCGAACCATCTCGCTCCCGATCCGTATTGGTTGCATTAACCACTAAACTAGGCTCACAGGCCCTATACGGGCAGCCGGCAAGCATATATAATTTCATCGTTCAGTAAGGGTCCCCAGGGTAAAACGTTAAAAAATTGGGATGGCAAAGACCGTTTTCGAAAGGAAAAATAGTCACGCCATCACACGTGAGGCCTCGGATTACTGGGGTTGATCTGGGATATGATTACGATAAGATTCATGCATGGGAAATATGTGTTTTCGCAGACAAGAAACGAGCACTCTTGCGGAGTTTTATTCATTATGTAAATTATTTTCTCATTAAATATTGCACGTTTTTGCCTTTTAACAAGGTACTAGATCGACATAGTAGATCAACCCAAAGTTCATTAAAACACGAAAACTGCGTACATTATTTAGCCTTGTTTTATCCTACCCTCATGGCCTCACACCAACGCTGGGTCTCCTGGGCGTAGGACCCTTAAATTTTTACCATGCAAGCACTAATTATTCTTGAATTCAAATAGCAATTGTTTTCGAGAAACATCCCCTAACATATTTCATGGATTTACGTCCCTGTCCGGAGGGCATGCTTCCACGCAAACATTTAAAAAAGTAGAAACTATGAAATTAATTACTCTTAGGGAAATAGCTGGATTTAATCATCACTGTCACTGAACTGAGTCAGGTTTTCCAATGGAACACATAGCATAAAAACAATTTTAAGCTTCATGTAATTTTTGCCTTTTCATTTTCTTTGTTTGTATCAAATTTTCCTTATTTTATTTTTTTAAGAAAAAAAAGTTTTAGGTTCGGGCTTGCAAGCCTGTGGACTATTCCTGTAAAATGAGACGTTTTCCTGTAAAATTCCTGTAAAATGAGACAGAAATTTTTTCCACGATAATCTGACACTGCCGAAGTCAACTGAAAAATGTTGCCTCGAGCGGGATTTGAACTTGCACCTTCGTACTGTTGCCCACAACGGCAGCTGCAGATATGTGTATGTGTCATACAAACATGTGCTGGTAACATGAGCTGCTGCAAATATGTGTTTGTCAGAATATGCGTTGCTACAAATGTGTGTGTAATACGTGTTGCTGCAAATGTGTATGTAAGATGAGTTGCTGCAAATGTTTGTGTAAGATGCGTGTAAAATGAGTTGCTGAATGCGACAGCGTGCTGGTAAAATTCACAACAGAAGTCAAAACAAAATGCTAATGCAACATACCTGACCCACTGTTACAATCGAAACGAGCTGTTATAACAAAATATTTTAATTTTGGATTTACCTATGACGAAATATTACGTTTTTTGCCTGAATGTTACGGTGTAAACACGAGTAAAACGTACTCGTAGAAAACTGCTAAGAATTTGAGGTTTGAGACGACGTGACCTTACTTCGAGCAACAACTTAGGTTGAAGATAGAAGCTCTCATCTCGGGACCTGGTTGTATAATGGGCTACAGGAGGATATGGAAAGCTTTGAAGAACGATGGTTATGTCAGTGGACACTTTAATTGGATAATTACTGCCTTTCTTTGCTTTTAATTCACTACCCGACATTATTCTTACTTGAATTGTTAGATTTGTTCGCCAGATTTTAGCCGTTTTGCGTTTTTATTGGAAAAGGTTTTCCTTCTTCCTTCTTCCCGGGTGCGGTAGAACCACGTCTCCCCTTTCTATTAACCATGGTAGAACTCAGAAAGGGTCATTGGCTATTGCGGCTCGACTTCCTCTTCGTTGGTTGTTATTGTAGAAAAAGAAGCACTAGCGTCGTTTTTTGCTTTCACAGACGCACCACAGTTGTGGCAATACTTAGCTGATACAACGAGCGGAAGACCACAGCTACGGCAAACATCGCGAAGTTCGTAGACATACGACTGGTGCGTGTCGATAGTCTTGTTGCTTACGAATTTTTACCAGCGCGCTGTCACATATTCAGCAACTCATGTTACACTGACATTTTTGCCGCAACTCATCTTACACACACGTTTGCAGCAACTCGTATCATACACACATTTGCAGCAACTCATTTTCTGACACACATATTTGCAGCAGCTCATGTTACCAACATATGTTTGTATGACACATACACATATCTGCAACTGCCATTGTGGGCCACCGTACTTTCGGGATACCGGTTCGCCGCTCTACCTGTTGCGCTATCGACAGGGATTGGAGGCGAGTTTTTATACAACTTAAGTGTACGAGATATTCTCGCGACAACTTAACGCTTATCCATGAGAGGATGTGCAATGTTTCAATTCTATTTCAGAATCATCCTCAGAGATGTACATGAACAGAAATTTTTTTCATGATAATCTCAGGTAGAGATTTTTTCATGGTAGCTCAGCAGGTAGAGCGGCGGACCGGTATCCCGAAGGTGCGAGCTCAAATGCTGCTCAAGTCAACATTTTTCAGTTGACTTCAGCAGTGTCAGATTATCATGAAAAAAATTTCTGTTCATGCATATCTCTGAGGATGATTTTGAAATAAACGCTTCCTGTCAAGTATTTTAAATTTTAACCAAAATTACCCTCAGATAAGTTTAGTGTGTGTAGATTTTAAGTATAAATTGTGGAGATGTACTGCGTCTCGTCCATAAGCTTTATAAGTACACCAGTGCAACTACAGCAGCTTTGGGAAATTGGTCAGATATTGTCGAAAAAAGTTTAAGTTTGACTAAAATTATGTTGCTTTGGTCACAATATTTTGTGGTAAAACTGCCATCAAAATGCAGGAAATCGCATTTAAGTGCATATGAAAATCAAAAATTTTCCGGGGGAGCTTTCCCCGGTGCCCCGCGTTCTCGTGTTCGTCGTTCGGCCAGCCCCCTTTACCTTGGATATCCTCCTACGGTGGTGATTTACTCCCTTGAGAGCTATCTGCCGCTTAAATAAGCTCAATGTCATCGCAAGTGCCTAAAGAACTTCATGATAGGTTAATCTCTTTGTACTTGGAGAATACAATAGACGTTTTCGACAAAACGGTGCATCATGGGTAATCAGGATCACGTTCGATTATCCATAACGGTGAACAAATAGATGAGATTGCCCTGGTGCGTTGAAAATCAGTCATAAATTTGCGAATACTGCGAGATTTAAGCGGGAACTAAGGCAAGACATGTTATATTCACTAAACTTAAAATTTTGTGTGTATTGTTGTATACAAAGCTTTAGGTGAAAAATATTAATTTTGAGTGAGTAGGTACATGGCGGCGTCTGTCATTCTCGAGTAAAAACTCGCTCATTTATCATGCTTGAATGCTTCAACATTTGTCTGGAAAATGTTTAAATTTACCGCATGGTAGCATTCAATAAAGTTCTGTCCTTAATTAATCATCGCATTTGTTGTGTGACTATGTTATTTTCCTGTTAACTTGATTCTGTATTCGGGCCCAAAAGTGATTTACGTAGACAAACATACACAGATTATGAAGACTGATGCGACAGTGCATGGCCGTCAGTGAAATAGTTAACTATTTGGTTTTATATTCATTATTGCCCACGCACAATGTTAAGAAAATTGTAGATCGCTAAAATGTTTGAGGACCGCGAACAAATGTCGTACGACGACTTTCTTGAATGAACAACTTCAATTCTATCTAATAGAAAGAGGGAAATCTGCGAGTAGATATAAGAAAGATCTTGCTGGTAGAGCTTTAGTTTGTTTTGAATCAAAAGATTCGAAGAATGTTGAAGCATTCAAGCGTGGAAAATGAGCAAGTTTTTACTCGAGAATGGCAGACGCCGCCACGTATCTGCTCGCTCAAAATTAATGTTTTTCACTTAAAACTTAGTATACAACAATAAATACATGCAAAATATAAAACTTAGTGAATATAACATATCTTCCCTTAGTTTCAGCTTAAATCTCGCAGTATTTGGAAATTTAAAAGCAATTTTCGACGTACCAGGGCAATCTCCGCTATTTGTTTACTGTTACAGATGAGCGAACCTGATCCCACAGAGTTTGATATAAGAACAGCAGGGACTGCAGTATCCACACTGTACTTGTTCACTGAAAAGGGGGTGTCTACTTTCTAAAGGTGTCCGTTAACAGATTTTCAAATCTACTCTACTTTTAAGTAGTTAAGCAGAGAACTTTCTGAATGATATCTACTCTGAAGATGTTGTATGAATTGCGACGAAAAGTCGCAATGCTGTCACTTTTCGTTGGATCTAATTTCATTTTAAGAGTTTTATAAATTTTGAACACATTCCAAAACCCATTGGGATCCAGACATCGTTGCCTCATCGGATCAAATGTCATTCATCTTCACGTTTCGTTATTCTTAAACTAACTGGAACATTCGGGATGATTATCTCAAAATCTTGGCAGCTGGCTACGGTACTGTTTACGATTTCTGTTAATGGTAAGTTATTAGCTGTATTGTCGTCTCTGACCATAGATTATACACCTTTTGAAGCAGATGAACGATCTTCAAGCTCGATACTCAGAAAATGATATCTGAGCCCCAGACGGGGATCGAATCCGCAACCTTCTGATGACCGGTTAGACGCTCTAACCACCGAGCCACCGAGACTCAGATGGCGAGCTAAGTTGCAAACCCGACATATACACGCGCGACCTAAGCGGAAGCCACTATATATTGATAATGATTGAAGCAGTTTGATGTTTAGGAAACATGAGAGCTTGGACACACTGAAGCAGATGAACGATCTTCAAGCTCGATACTCAGAAAATGATATCTGAGCCCCAGACGGGGATCGAACCCGCAACCTTCTGATGACCGGTTAGACGCTCTAACCACCGAGCCACCGAGACTCAGATGGCGAGCTAAGTTGCAAACCCGACATATACACGCGCTTGAAGATCGTTCATCTGCTTCAGTTGGCGTTAATGACAGTATATTTTCTGGTAATGAACAGCAGAAGGTGTAATTGAATCAATATGAAATCATTAAATTCAGTGTATTTCCGGGTTTACGAGACAGGACGTGACTGAAGCCTAGTTTCCTTTCACAAAAATGTGTATTGAATTCATCATTTTGGATTACAGTGCATCTTGAAAACTTGAAAACTCATCAATATCATCATAATCATATCAAAGAGAATCCTGTCCAAACGGTTGGTAAATGAAGTGTCTTGTATTGTCCATTGATTGAGCTTAAATTGTTGTTGGTAATAAGAACGTGACCACTTTTTTGCCAATAATACATGCGTAAGTTAAGTGTAACCAAAAGTCGAGACTCGAAAGATCAGTGGCCGATTACCCATTAGGCTATGTAGGCTGAAACCTACAGGTTCAGGCTTCCAGGAGGCCCGTGATTTCCAGAGGATGAATTTTTTATTAGCATTATTACTTTTATTTTTAAACCAGCAATGAGAGAGCTGTACCATATAAATGTTGACCTATACGTACTTGAAGTACGTATAGGTAAGCATTCATGATTCATGAAGTATTGCCTTCTCACTGCTGGGTTTATCTGCTGTTCAGTTTAATAAATTCAGTCTGTACTGTAAGTGTTTTAGTTGTGAAAACCTGTTATGCTGCTTTGGCTGTCAGTCAAACTGCCGGTACGCTATGAGTTACAAACACAAGCCGGGCAATGCGAAAGTCAACGAACGAGTGGAGCACAAATGTCGTCAGGAAGCTGAACTTCAGCGGATTCCAAAGATCCAGAGATGGTTGTGCTCTGCTGTATCTACACTTTCCTTGTCTTTGTCAACATCAACAGCTTCTGTAAGCTTGCAACGTTGTGAGTCACTGGACACTCCGGACACTGAAGATGAAGTCAGTCACGAGCCTGACGTGCCCGCTACAGCTGCTGTGGGTACTGGCAATGTTCACAGTAGTGGGGACATTGTTGCTGTCGATGACATTGGTATCCAACCACATCCTCCAGTTGGCGACGTCGGATTATGGCCTAATGGCAAACTTCCTGACAGCTTTGTAGAATTCTGGGCGGAACGTGGCAGTCCCGATTGTCAACATATGGATGCCGGTTTCTCCAAGTCTATTGAAGGTCATGGCAAACAGAAGAGGTGGTTTTCCAAATGCTTATTCTCCCGTATTGATTCATTGACGGGTGAGAAAATTCTTCGTTCATGGCCTTGCTACTTGCCTGCGACAGACCGTGCATTCTGTTTTACCTGCAAGTTGTTTTCCTGTCATGATAACAATGCCTTCGCTGGTGTTGGATATGTCGACTGGAAAAATGCTGTTGCACGGATCGAAAAACACGAAAACATGCAGTCAGAGTCATCGTGTCGCATCTCTTGCATTGGTCAACAGAGCTGATGCAAAAAACCGAGTGGACAATCAACTTGTACAGCAGTATGCAAATGCGGTTCTGGAAAGAGTTGTTGCTGTAATCACATTCTTGGCTGAACGTGGGTTACCCTTTCGAGGACACGATGAATGCTTGGGATCTGTTCACAATGGGAACTTCCTGGGAACACTAGAGTTGTTGGCCAAGTTTATTCCCTTTATCGCAGCTCATATTCAGAAACACCATCAAAGTCAAATAAATTCACAGAGCAATTTCCACATTTGGAAAGACCTGACGCACTCTTCTTCTGATGAGAATAAGGCACATTCGAAATTCATTGCTGACAGCGTCATTTCCACCATACGTTGAAAACTTTCCCTTGAGGTATTCCCGGAAATGTACGAGCTCTTCTGCAAAAGAAGATCTCAAGTCTTCTGGATGCAGCTGTACCAAATTGTCCGCTTCATCTCTCAGTTGTTTCGCATCAAGCTGCTGGACGTTATGAAGAAATCCAAACCTATTCGACAAGTTGATGTAGGCTTCTAGACGTTTCTTGATCTCAATGTGTAGCCTGTCCAGAATAGGCGAGAAGACTTCAATCCTGAACCTTTCACTGGGACTGAATTCTGACTCATGAGCTGCACCAACATTCAACTTCAATTTGCGTTTCCGATCCATCTCTGATCTGTAGGGATTTGATTTCAATTCGCAACATTTCCTTTTTCTCGAAATAATCAAAAGAATCTCTGAGAGATGTCACGCAGTTCTTCAAAGATTCCAAGAGAATTACAGCTTCATTGAGATCCAGATTGGTGCTTTGCAATTTTATGGACGTTTCACAACGCGCAACTTAGTCCCACGAAGTTCATTTAACAAAATATCCCAGCGACGGGTTGAGGCACTCAAGAAAGTGAACAACCTCTGGACAAAGTCGAAAAATGCTGTGGCACTTGGAACACAGTCCACTTCACAATGTCCAACCGGGTTGAGTGAATGTACGAAACATGGAAGCTAGTCTGCGAGTACATTCTTTTCACGAATAAGCGCCTGTAGACCACCATACTTTCCACTCATATTACTGGCATTGTCGTATCGTTATCCTCTACAGTTTTGATACCAAGGCCCACATTTTCGAAAAAGCCCAGCACTGGCTTGAGTATCTCTTCCGCACTATGCCCCTTGATGTCCAAGAACTGGACAAATCGTACTACTGGACCACCTTCCAGTGCATATCGCAGAACGCAAGCGAGACGATCTACATGTGAAATGTCTGGAGTAAAGTCAACTGTCAGAGAAAAATACTTTACTTCCTTCACTTCATCAATGATGAATCTGAGCACCTTCCCCACCCATGATATCGATCAGTTCATTACAAATCGCATAGGACAGATATGACATAGTCTCCCTACCTTGTTTTCCTTGTTTCTGAATATGAGCTGCGATAAAGGGAATAAACTTGGCCAACAACTCTAGTGTTCCCAGGAAGTTCCCATTGTGAACAGATCCCAAGCATTCATCGTGTCCTCGAAAGGGTAACCCACGTTCAGCCAAGAATGTGATTACAGCAACAACTCTTTCCAGAACCGCATTTGCATACTGCTGTACAAGTTGATTGTCCACTCGGTTTTTTGCATCAGCTCTGTTGACCAATGCAAGAGATGCGACACGATGACTCTGACTGCATGTTTTCGTGTTTTTCGATCCGTGCAACAGCATTTTTCCAGTCGACATATCCAACACCAGCAAAGGCATTGTCATCATGACAGGAAAACAACTTGCAGGTAAAACAGAATGCACGGTCTGTCGCAGGCAAGTAGCAAGGCCATGAACGAAGAATTTTCTCACCCGTCAATGAATCAATACGGGAGAATAAGCATTTGGAAAACCACCTCTTCTGTTTGCCATGACCTTCAATAGACTTGGAGAAACCGGCATCCATATGTTGACAATCGGGACTGCCACGTTCCGCCCAGAATTCTACAAAGCTGTCAGGAAGTTTGCCATTAGGCCATAATCCGACGTCGCCAACTGGAGGATGTGGTTGGATACCAATGTCATCGACAGCAACAATGTCCCCACTACTGTGAACATTGCCAGTATCCACAGCAGCTGTAGCGGGCACGTCAGGCTCGTGACTGACTTCATCTTCAGTGTCCGGAGTGTCCAGTGACTCACAACGTTGCAAGCTTACAGAAGCTGTTGATGTTGACGAAGACAAGGAAAGTGTAGATACAGCAGAGCACAATCATCTCTGGATCTTTGGAATCCGCTGAAGTTCAGCTTCCTGACGACATTTGTGCTCCTCTCGTTCGTTGACTTTCGCATTGCCCGGCTTGTGTTTGTAACTCATAGCGTACCGGCAGTTTGACTGACAGCCAAAGCAGCATAACAGGTTTTCACAACTAAAACACATTCCCCAACAACTTGGTTTGAAGTGCGTCAAATGTGGCAAGGTTGTGAAGTCCAAAGCTGGCATGAAGAGTCACCTGCGAAGTCATGCAAGAGAAGAAGCTTAAGACGATAATCCAAGACGTCATACTCGAAGACGAGTCGACAACCAACATGTATGAGATAAAAGATGAACGATCATCAAGCCCTATCCTCAGAAAAAACGATTTCTGAACCCCAGACGGGGATCAAACCAGCAAACTTCTGATGACCGGTGAGACGCTCTAACCATTGAGCTACCAAGACTCAGATAGAGAGCCGAGGTGCAAGTTCGGCATATATGCGCGACCTAAGCGGAAGTCACTATATATTAATATTGATATAGATGAAATATATATGTTAGAAGTATGAGAGCTTGGAAATATCATAAGATGATTGATGAACGATCATTTTAGGATAGGGCTTGACGATCGTTCATCTATCATCTCATGATATTTCTAAACTCTCATACTTCTAACACATAAATTTCATGTATGTATGTATATGTATATGTATATGTATGTATGTATGTATGTATGTATGTATATATATATATATATATATATATATATATATGACATAAAAAATAACTAACTGGTTGACTATCAAACTTAAGTGTTAAACCGGACCTAAACTTTTGAGCATTGTTGGACAACACTATGGAACATCATCAACCCATAATGTTGGAAAAGAGTAAAAAACAAATGTCGAAAAACAATGACATCTTGAAAACCCAAGATATGAGTCAATAACAAGACGACGAATGATTGTTATTGACTCATATCTTGGGTTTTCAAGATGTCATTGTTTTTCGACATTTGTTTTTTACTCTATTTCATCAAATTGTCTACTGGCACTGGATTATGTTGGAAAAGCGGTTACAGGTTCCAGTATTTTAGACTACACGGCTACTGATAATTTACCATGGTTACCATTTTACGTTATAACTTCATCTCTCCTAATTTCCCTGCTTGAAGCAAAATAGTTACCCTCGACGGCTTAAGAAATACGAACAAATCTATCCTCATAAATAAAATGAGTGCCTTCATCAAACCTTATTTTAGTAGTTCCTTTTCAAATGCAATATCGCTTTACAGTGACACAACTCTCGCTTACTGTAGGTCTTAATACAAGATTTTGTTTAAACAAGTCCAAACAATAATTATACCAAAAAGGAATATTTTTGGGATGTTTTCATTGGCATATCTGCGATTTTCAGAATTTTTTTATATAAATCTCTTCGGACGTTATCTTCAGCAATTTTTGGGACAAGCTGGACGTTGTTAAATATTGATGAACGTTTGGTTAGGGTTAGGGTTAGGGTTAGGGTTAGGTTTGGGATATCATAGTTCTAATCCTAATCTTTACCCCAATTCTAATCCCAATAGCCAGTCGACCTCATTATACGAGTGCCATAAAAGATAACCTGAATGGTGTTAGAAGTTGATTTGTGATTTTCTAAAGGTTCTAAGGGAAAATAACGTTTAATTCAGTAGCGGATCTCTTTTAGCAGTCATAGGTTTGTACATATAGTTTAATATTATCAGCCAGTTAAGAAGTGGGGGAACCACTCACATACTCTGCTCCCCTCTCCTCCCTCGTCCTTGGTCTTTACTTAATCTTTCTGCTTTCTCCTCATCATTTTCAGTTTGCTTTGGTTCTCTCCGCTTTCCAATCGCTTTTTTCGCTGGCATTTGTTTCTTATTTGTTTTTTTCATAGCGATAAGCTCACAAGACATGTTATCATCTTACACAAAACGGTTTCGCCTGTTATTTCATATATAAAATAACAATCCAGATGCAAAAGTAAAAAAACATACGATTCACAATTCTAATACAAACAAGTGATCAAAATTGGTCACAAATGGTCATACACTGCAATTTTATTGGTTTGGAAAATCGACCAGATTAAAAACGGTCGTTGCAGAGGGAAAGAGTTTTTGAGTCGAACTAATTGGTTCTTTTAGGGAGTTTGTATGTTGGGCGCGTTTTCACGTAGGATGAAGATCGTGTCGTGGTCGTAAAACACAATTAAAATTATGTTCTATAGCAGAATTTGCTTTAGTTCGTTTGCAAGAACAGCCCGACTTCAGTTCAAAAACTAGTCAGACCAGTAAGATTGGCCACCAGGCTAACACGAACAGGGCCTACCAAATGAACTGATTAAGAGACTTTTTGGTACAATAATATTGTAATTTGAAAATTTTCTCTCTATATTTCATTTTAGTTGGCACAAATTCTTGTCCTCAAGGATGGAGCAGCTACAAGTCGTCTTACTGCTATCGTGCAATAAATTACCCGTGTGTCTTTATCGCTAAATAATTTGAAAAATGTTCAAATAAATTTTGTTAAAGCGATCATTCTTACTCAATATCAGCAGTTAAAGACCTTTAATTTTTTATTTTCCGTATTGGGTACTTCTTAACGGTCTTATACTACAAAACCGTAGGCTGTAAAGCCATTTCAACTTAAATTAGACCTTAAGTGGGCAACATGTAAAGTGAAAAATAACAAAAATTGATGTATTTTGAGTTTACCGCGGGTAGGAGGGGTTTACAGCATAATTAAAGTTTGTCTCTACTGAAGCAAAGGGGAGGTTGCAAAAGAATTGATTCGACTATTTCTTAATCAACTCAGATTCGTCCATCATTGTTGTGTGTCTTTGAAAAGGAATTTTTTTGTTGTTTTTTGCGGGGTTTTTTTCAAGAACCAGTTTGATTCAAATAAATCGATTGCATAACATTTTAGTGAATCATTGCTTAATATTTGTGAACAAAAGTAAATTCCCAAAGATGTAAAACCCACAGAAAATTACATTTGAAAACTGCATTCAAAACCAGTTCATAAATATAGAAGAAAATATTCTAAATAAATTCTCTTCCAAAATCTAATCGACTATTTCCTTTGTTGGGCAATTTAATAGAACGTTCAATGCTTAGGGTATTGTATACTTGCATGTTCAACAGAGGCTGAACAATGATCTGACAATAAATGCTTCCCTCAAATTCAGATTATGACATGGTGGCATTCCGTACCTGTAAGATGTCTGAACTATCACCCCAGCCAGTAAACTCATTGTAAACGTTTTCTTTTGTTCTTCGTTAACAATTCCTGAGTTAATGCTGGAAATTCTATTTTTCTTCTTTATAGCCCAGGACCCATCCAGCTCACCAAGTCCAGTCACTCCAGGTAATCTATAATTGATTGCGTTTAGCCAAATACACGTTTTATTTGAAAAAGGTTAGGATCAGGTACCCAGTACGAGGGCTCTTAGCCAGATATATCCCCAAAGGCCTACTGATTTAATTCAAATTTTAAAAGGTTTTCTAATAAAGTTTTCACTTCGGTATACCTGAAGTAAATTAAATATTTGATGGAGTTATTTGGTGTGTTTATTTTAAATTCAGATGATTAATTTTATTCGTCCACGTTAAATTTGTCTGAATCAACGCTTTAAATTTTAGGTTTTTAGCTTTTGTTCTCTATTCTTTCAATGTTCTTGCTTTGTTCTCTCATTTGTTCTTTAGTTCTAAGTGTCCGATATATCGGACACTGAGTGTTAAAGGGTTAGGCTGCTGTATATCCTCGCTGCTGAAATCAAAGGAAAAAAAAATCTCTGAAATCGGTTCCATTTAGTTGAAAACGACTTCCTTGTTTAACTAAATACACGATTAGCGAGGAAGGATATTTTAAGAAGAAAATTGAATTGTTTGCTACGTGAATGAGTAGATTCAATTACTAAAAGTTAGTTCCCTCATAAGGTGTATAAATTATCCTATTTTATTAATATACATTACCGATCTCCCTTTTTCCTAAGTTTTGCAATATAGTTCTAAAACATGACTATAGAACAAAAATTATAAGTAAACAAAATTTGATAGCGAATATAGCTAGATATTTTTTCTTCCTGCATGCAACAAAGACAAAATTATCACAAAAATAAAAGTTTATTTTGATCTTAATTTAAAAATTACTTGAAATATCTTTCTGGTTGAACAATGATTGAACTGGATTGAGTTCGTATTCACAAGTTATCCTCTCGTTTTGAGAAATTGCCGTTTAGAACAGTTTTCCGTCCAGATGAATCATCAGATTGTGATGACACTTCAACTTCTGTACTCCTACGGTTGTAATCTTCAGGTGCTGGGAAAGATGACGATTTTTCAATATGTTCTATTGCTTCGTTACGTTTCTTTCTGATACAACTAACTGAACGAAGACGTTGACGCTTTCTTCTGTAAGGAATATCATCCTCTGGTTCCACCACATAAGACTAAGGTGTAAGATCTTGTGTTTACTGATCATCGTAACTGGAACCCATTTCTCATCTTTCTAAACTAGGACCTTTTGGCCAAATTTCATAGTGTCAACTCTCTGCAGCATCTTCTATTATTGAGTCTTTTAGATCAACTTTGTCTTCTCGGTTGCACCCTTTACTTTGTCTGTATTTTTTTCGTCACAACCACTTCCTTAACAGAAGAGGTTGATCTCAGTAATCAATTTATCAGCAACTGCGAAGGAGATCAGCCAGTTCCTTCTAAACAGATGTAATTCAACAATGCTTTGCAAGATCTTTAGCTTTTTTCAATAATCTTTTCATGGTTGCTCTACTCATTCAGCCTCTCCGTTTGACTAGGGGTATCGCAGGCTTGATATTGTTTGCTTAAATCCATAATCTTCCCGAAAATTGTGGAGATAACCACTTACAAATCGTGGACCATTTTCACCTCGAACAATGTCTGGTATTCCACAACAGTAAACGCACACTTCAAATGGGTAACAGTTGTTTTACTGCAGAGATCTTCTAATCTTCCCATTTCAGGCCACTTAGAATAGTAACCTCCAGGCAGCGGATGTTGGAAACCACTGGACTCGAATAAATCAGTGGTCGGTTTAGATGAACGGTATGGATTCTCTGATAGGGTCATGGTATCTCGGACGTACTCTGTTAGATAGGCAGCCCAAACATCACACTTCGCGACCTGCTTTTCAATTTTTGAGGATATTTCGGGCATGAACAGCAGTTCTCTTGCTCGTTGTTTACACTCATTAATATCCAGATGAAACTCGTGTATTTGTTTCAACATCTCGGATCCAACGGCTTTGGGGACGAGGATTTTATGACTTTCGCACAGCAAACCATCTGGACAACTGATTTCTTCTTTGAATGTCCAATAATTTCTAATCTCATAGAGATAGTCCCTTTGTTCAATGGCCCAACCCTTCTAAACTTGACTTCTCAAACAGTCAACGACAAGGTCTTGGGCTGTGGCTTCTTGGAATGCTAAATACATCTCGATATATTATTAGTAGGTACACCATGTTGACATCTAAATCTGGTACCAAGTTTGCTTTGGACTTTATCCAGGCAGGGTAGACGGAAACTACTCCCACTGAGGTTAAGGAGTTAAGATAGAGCGGCTTAGGTAACTGTTCCTCAGCATCGGGAAATTTTTTTAGAGTTCTTGTGCCCCCTCATGCAGATCAAGCATTTTGAAGGTTTCTGCACACAAAACTGGGGAAGCCTTTATATCCCATAAAAAAAATCATGTTGTAGATTTTTCCTTGTAGATAACAAGTTGAAATGCAGGTAGATGAATGATCTTCAAGCTCGATACTCAGAAAATGATTTCTGAGCTCCAGACGGGGATCGAAACCGCAACCTTCTGATGACCGGTTAGATGCTCTAACCATTGAGCTACCGAGACTCAGACGGTGAGCTAAGGTGCAAATTCGATATGTATGTGCGACCTAAGCGCAAGCCACTATATATTAATAATGATGGAAGCAGTTTGATGTTTGTAAAACATGAGAGCTTGGATATATTAAGGTAGATGAATGATCTTCAAGCTCGATACTCAGAAAATGATTTCTAGATTAATATTAATATATTAATTCTATATATTATTTCTAAAATTAATATATAGTGGCTTCCGCTTAGGTCGCACATATATATCGAATTTGCACCTTAGCTCACCATCTGAGTCTCGGTAGCTCAATGGTTAGAGCGTCTAACCGGTCATCAGAAGGTTGCGGGTTCGATCCCCGTCTGGAGCTCAGAAATCATTTTCTGAGTATCGAGCTTGAAGATCATTCATCTACTTTAATATATCCAAGCTCTCATGTTTCACAAACATCAAACTGCTAGTTGAAATGCAGTTCGCTGGGTGGTTATATCGAATGTCCAGAATATGATTTAAGTGGAGTGTCCGACTTTCTAGACTCAGGTACTGACCGTAAACTCCTATATACCTTGGTAGAGATTTGACCTAAACCATAAACGGCCAACAGTAGGCATGTAGGCTGTAGCTATGGGAGGAGAGGGGGGGGGCGCCAGCCCCACAAAATTTTTTCTCTCCTCCGCACAATAGCCTGAGCGGCTCGGATTTGCAGCATACCTGCCAGTGTTTAGGCACATGCAACAAACAGTGAGAATGCGACCATGCGGATATCGAATGCGGTTTTCTCACCTTTTCTATCCCAGTTGGTTTTATTATTTCATTTTTTTCAAAATTGCTGCTAAAATTATTAAAATAATTCATGTTCTTAATTTATGTATCATTAACACTTTTTTATTCGTCCACAATCTATCAGACCTTCAAAACTGTCAGTCTGTGAACGCCTTCATATAAGTTAGCCGGATAATGAACATGTTTATAAAATAACACGCGTCCTACGCACGCTCTGATTAGACTAGCCTCATTTTCTCTCAGAGTACAGAATGACGGATGACGTCATTTTCATTTCATTTCCAGAGATACGGATGATGTCACGGAAACTCGAAAAAACCTTGGTTATTTTATAAAACAAATAGAAAATAGCTTTCATGTATCTGTACTGTGATAGAAACACTCAAGCAATTTTCTATTTGTTTTGACTAGAGTATGAAGTACCGTCGCCTTATTCTGTAGAATATATCGTCTGTATTTAGATTTCTCTTGTTACTATTTTGTTGCATTAAGGTAATATTGTTCTTGTAATTTATTATTACACTCTGTTTCTACACTCTACAGTAAAGGGTTGTAGTAACTTATATATAAATATACAAAAGATAGTCTATTCATAACCTGAATAACTTGTTCTAATGATAAAACAAATGGTTACCTAGGGATATAATTGTAAAAAATTATACACAGTTTTGTACAGATGCAAAAAACTTAGTTGCTTAGATTCTTAGATCAAGACTGATGTATTGTAACATTTCATTCACCTCCAAGTCAGCAACTGAGCTAGACTTCGTGATTGCATGGACAAATCATTCCAGGAACGTGAAACTTGGGAAAAAAAGGAAAACTTAAATTAGTTGATTCTAACGTAAATAACCTTAAAAGTTAATTGTTTATTCTCAAGGTTATAAGATTCTCGACAGTGGCGTATCCATGGTTGAATTTTGTTTAAGAATTCTACCAGCAAAATTCAGACATGAATTTTGTTGGTAGAATTCTTAAATTTATTACTGTTTGGAACCTTGAACACTTAACCACTACATATATCCGAATTTAAAATCCATAAAGTCCGACAAAAATGTTCGATATTAGTCAACGCAGCCAAGAGAAATGCGAGAAGCCAAGATTCAACAGCTGCGATAGAGTAAGATCAGTTACGTATTGTAACCTTAATAATTTTAGAAAAGGTATTCCACGCACTAATGGAGAAAGAAAAATCGGCAATCACGGACAACCTGTCAGAAGTGACATAAACCAAATTCTATCTTCACCATTTTATTGAATTTTTTTGAAGTATTATGGATTCTACTTTTACTGTTATTGGTTATAACTTAATTGTATACATTGGCATGACATAAGTCAAAACTCAAAAAAAATAAAATTGGTCAGAAGTTGCATTGAAAGCAAGTAGAAAATCCAAGACTTTTACGATCGTACTTCCACAACGCATTTAACGGTTGACTGTACGTAGCAACTTAAGGCCCATCTCACCCCGATACGAATGTCGCATACAATCGTGGAGTATGCAATGATGTCACAAGGGCACAATTTCTGTCCATAATTTCCTCGCTAATGTAGCAATAAGTCCAGAATACTCCAGTGAGTTGATCGGATACATCAAAACGAACAATCCTATACGACAATCGTATGGTGTAAATAGATCCTTACACAAGGTGCATGTCAGAATACCTGGAGGCCAGCTGCTCCTGCTCCCCATTGGGTACACTATTGCTGATACTATAGAAATTCAATTGTATTTGTTTGATTGTAAGTTGCCTTTTCCAGAACATAATGCTTAATCCAAGTATGACCAGTGTAAAGACAAAAGTTGCGTAGGTATTTCGATACATGTTATTCACAAGAAAACAATATTGGGTAAAAATTTTGAACAGTCGAACTACAATGGGCTTGGGATAATAAAATAAGCAGTATCAGACTTACCGTCAATTAAAGAATTGACAATAACTAACTCGGCTATCACGTGATTGCCACAAACCTAGCCAGCCAGGCATGAGGAGTTGTGTTTCATTTAAGAGACGACAGACAGACAGAGACAGAGGCAGACAGACAGACAGACAGACAGACAGAGGGAAAGGAAGGAAGGGAAAGAGAGATATAACTGTAGCAGATCCTTTTTTACGCGCTTCTTTCATTAAGATATTGCGCGGATTAGAAGACTCATTGGGTCGACCTAAATGGTCTTCCAAACTACTCGAGAGCTAAGTTTGAGGGAACCGGGCTCAAACGATCATCGATATTTACATTCGTAAAGGTACCAGTGCTAAAATGAGAACCCACCATTACTTCAATAATGCCATTCTTGTTAAAACTTTCGTTCTCATTTTTTTAACGTTTGTTTTCCTTTGTGCAAGGGTCTCCATTATGCAAACAAGGTTGGACCTTGTTCAGTGGCATGTGTTATTTCGTCGGGAATGATTCGACAAGTGATTTAAGAACATGGCATGATGCAGAATCAACCTGTAGAAGTATGAATAGCCATCTCACAAGCATCAATAGTGAAGAAGAGAAAGCCTTCTTAAGATACCTGATAAAGTAAGTGCAATCCAACTGAGTGGGGCGACGTTTGGGAAAAGTGGGTATTACGCTTTTAAGGTAGCTCCACACTGTTTCTTGCAGAGTGGAGGACGTAAATTTGACACCAAAAACATTGACATAAACATTCCGGAATAAGAACAAGACTTAACAAAGTGATAAGAAAAATAGTCTCAAAATCGAATATTATAACAAAATAAGGATTTCTTACGACGTTTCAAATTACCGTTCCATCTAATTTAATTCGATTGATTTTTTTACCCTTCAAAACTTTTGTCATGGAATGGGCAATCAATAGGTACCTTAGCAGGTACCTTCGGTTAACCTTCGATACTGAGGGATTTGACTCGATTCCTAGATGAAACACACAGTTAGTCCTTTTACTTAGTTAACAAAGGCTTGATCTTTCAGCATTTATAATTTCTATCAACCAGTGTTGAACTTATGCCTAAATCCAGTTTTTGTAATTGTGAATCGCAAGAATCACAACCAACAAATGTATGAGACAAACTACAGTGGAACCCCGTTATAACGAACTGCCAGCGGACTGGGAAATATGTTCGTTATAACGGGGGGTCGTTATAACGAAAACCCCGTTATAACGAAAACCCCGTTATAACGAATTTGTGAGAAACGACAAAAGCGTTCGTTATATCGGGGTTCGTTAATAATTATTTAAACTTAAAATTGAAACAGCTGAGTATAAGTTGAGGCACTCAGCATTCGATTTAATCTGATTTGAAAGATTACACCTTGATTGTCTGCACGCAGCTATAGCGGCTTCCTTAGTCCAGTTATAGTTCCGTTATATTGGTGAAACAGATCGCTGTTTATACACGCGAATAAAAGAACATGCCTAAAGCAAAAACTCCGAAATGTACTGGTATATTCGTAAAAGGCGAAACATGGGCGTACGGGCCTAATCTTGTTTGGGGGGGCACAGTATTGGTTTGCCCGACCGCTTTGCGTTATGTTACACAGTACACATATACAACTTTGTTCGAGATTTTGTATGTGCTTTTATAAACAAATGAGTATGATTGTGTAAAGGCTGCTTTAGGAGAAGTTTAACCGAAATGTCTAGAAACACTAAGACAAAAACTAAGAACAATGTTCATTGTTTCTGCAATATTGATTCATAATCTTTGCAAACTCTTAAAGTTCAAATTTGTATACATTAAATACATTCGACAGAGATATACACGGTCTGTATCAATCATTTTCATTTCCCGTTGGATGAAATACATCGATAGAAAATCAGAAAAAATATGATTTTCGATTTTTCCGCTGCCCAAAAATGTCAATAATTTTATCAACGTTCCTCATCACACGATTGGTAAAGGCTCTTTCAATGTTTAAAACTGCAAGGCAGTTAAGTCGACTTTGCGCCATGGTGTTTCGAGTGTATGTCTTCGGCCTTCGAAGACAACTGAACGAACGCTCGGCTGAGCACGACGTAGCCGGAATCACAGCTAAGATCTTGCACAGGCGGGAAAATGTTGGCAAAATCATGTCGAGCTTCTTCACGGACATGAATTTTGCCAATGCAATAGGTGTTCGCTTCGTTTCACAAGCAGACTGTAAAAGGAAATTGGAGAATATAGCCTTTTCTGCTTGAATTAAATCTTTGTCTAATTCCTAAAACTTAGCAACTTTGTCCTCGCTATCTTCTGACGGCTTGTTGCTCAATACCACATCACCAAGAGCGCACAAAATATCCTGGTCATCCACAGTGAATCGTTCTCTGATTTCCTCGATAACTATGTCTAAAGCTACGAAGTACGTGTTCACTCGATGGTGATCAATGGCTGTCGTGTGGCGAGTGTGACCTTCAGATGATTCTGCAACAAGAGCTTGAAGGCGTGTCGATGGCTGGCGAATTCTTGGCAAAGTTGCCTCCTTGAACGAGAATTTGGCATTTCTTGTTATGTGCTTTATTTTATCGCCAGTGAGTTCCGCCATTTGCCACACAGTATCGAAGCTTGTCTTTTACTAACTTGTTTACAAATTTCGCGTGGAAGAAAACGAGCCCGCAAAACAGCCATAAGCCATCATCATTCATATACATGTGTACTTCATATATGACAAAATATATTAAAGGCAATTAATATTGGCATTATTCTATTTAATCATTCATTGTAGTCCGCGGTTCTTTTAGGTTTTTAAGTATATCTTTTATCAACTTTGATGGGAGTTATGTTTTGCCCGAATGACACATGGATTTCAGCTCAATTGCCAGACTGCAAAAATTTTGGGGGGCCTGTGTCCCCCCGTGCCCCCCGGCCGATACGCCTATGAGGCGAAACCACATCAAATGAAACCAGTTCTTCATCTTCCGTTAGTTTAATGTCCTTAATAAAGCTTGCAAATTCGTAAGAGTTTTTCACATGACAATTTGTGTTTCCAACAAGAGGTTCTAGGATGTTAGCCAGATAGCTGGACAGATTATGCGTAAGAGAATCAACAAAAGATACGATTGGTCTTAGTGGTATTTGAGGTTTGTGTATTTTTGGAAGGCCATAGAATCTAGGTGGCAAACCGTCACTGCTGTGAAGTCGTTTGTAAAGAGATTCGCTTATTTTTTCCGATTTCTTAAGCTCGAGTAATATTTTGTTGAGTTTGCGTTCAGTGGTTTTTGTGGGGTCATTTTTTAATAGGGAGTAAGTGTTTCTGTTATCAAGTAAATCTTGCTTGGAAGCGTGGCATATTAACAGCACGGATTACGCCATAAATAGAGATAATGGGAATCTATTTCCAGAAGCTTACAAACATCTTATTAAAAAATATGAAAAACGCTAGCGGTGCTACAAATATGGGTACGACTCCAGACGATTCTAACCCCTGATGAAGACACAGTAACGTGAGTGTCGAAACGTTGGGTAAAAACACAGTATTGACTAATCTCATAGTCAATAATTCCAGACAAAAAGATTCTTCTAGCTGTTCGAAAACATTACTTGTTTTTACTTTTCTTTCTCGGTTTGCTTTCTACTGTTCTTCTTTCCTTCTTTATATTTATGGGGAGATATCCGGTGACCTTTTATATAAGTGGAGATACCCGGTGACCCCGCTTAGTATTAATTCTCAGAGAGATACCCGGTGACCCCATATCTTTCTTGGGGAGATATCCGGTAACCCTGTTTTAGTCTCATAGTCTTAGTTTATGGTCTTATCTCGGTCATTACCGTGTTTCAGCAGTAATCTTGGGGAGGTATCTGGCGACCCTTATTTCAAGGGAGATACCCAGTGACCCTGTTTTAGTTTTTAATTATCAGGGAGATATCCGGTGACCCCTAAATCTAGAGGAAATATCTGGTGACTCTATTTTAGTCTTTAATTAAGAAATGTTTTCAAGGAACTTGTATGTACCTTTCGCTAGCCACCAAACCAGAGTAGCACTACCTATAAAAATGACTAATAGTTCACCTGGTTACAAAAAAAGACTATTCACCATCTAGCGGGGAATTCGTTACATAGGGGCTCGTTACAACGGGGTTCTGTTCTATCTAATTTACTGTAACTTTCGCCGGCCCAAGTATGTCATTCGTTATACGGGGAGAGTTCGTTATAACGGAGTTCATTATAACGGGGTTCCACTGTATATGGAACCATCTGAAAGCATAAAATCTCTCGTGTAATGAGTGGGAAACGAGCTAGTGGCTGCCAGATTTTCCAATTTGTTTTTGGGATCGAGGTCGACGCGAACGGTCAATGGTGGAGTCTAGATCTGTCAGATAAAAACCATTGAATGTAGCTGTCTTAGTGGTCGTATTCGTTTTCACAAATCAACAGGGTATTCGACGACTTGGTGGGTTAGGTTCAGGGGGTATCAATGAGTTCTGTGCTGTTTTGAACTTTTACAGTTTGTGCGTTGCCCAAAAAAGGGCTACAGGGATACTCGTGATCGTGACCAGAATGGAATAGTAAAGTGTAACTAGAAATAGGTGTATCCAACAAATCCTAGCCCAAAATTCCATTATATGTCCTGTGAATTCGAGTAAAATTGGTAGTTTTTCAAAATTTTTGAAAAGCAAACAATTTAACTTTTAATTGACAAATCGTCCTGATTATAACCGAAAAGGGAACAAAGTACACTTTGCTAAAATTCGTCTTAACAGTAACAGCTGAGAAATTGCCGAGAATCCAGTACCCCAGTCCCAACTCAGGCTCTCGTACCTGCACAGTCTTCGTGAGATGCCTAAAACAGAAAATGCAGTCAAAAATAAAAAATCAAAAATAACTCAATTAATGTAAGTCTTAAATTTTTGCCTAGTAGCAACTGTAAAGAAAACCAAAATTTAACAAATTAATTTAGAATAAACTTAGACAAAAAAAAGGAAAATGTTAAAATGTGAGGAGAACAACCGTGTATCACTTACAGGTTTTGAACCCTAAATCAGGTATAAAAAAGAAAAGTTTGAAACTTACAAAACTGGGCCAGTAATATGTGGAGGTGGCAGGTAATAGAGATTTAGCTATATTTCTCACAGGGATTGCAGATTTCAGGAATAACTGAGATGTTGTGTATGTGGAATGTGTAGGCAAAGCTTTTTCGTTAAGAGAAGCAATTTAGTGACGTCACATATAAAGTCATGTGAAAACTTATAAACTCTGTAATTTTTTCCATTGTTAGCAATATAATATATTTTTGGAAGTCATTTGAACCAGATCTACTATTTATGAACAGTGGCGAAGCTAAGCATAGCAATTATTCATGCTATGAAAATTTAAAATTATCTGTGCATAGCAACAGATCATGATATGGTAATATAAAATTATGTACTATATATAGACCTAAAGCAAACCATATCCACCAACAGGCATTTTTGCAACAATTTTTTGCCATGCTATTGCATACGGCTAGGTTGAACACTATTTGTCCCCTCGCCTACCGCGCGAAGCGCGGTGCGAGGACCGAAGGCCTGAACGGGCGGGGGTACTAATCTCGACGTGCGTGGAGTCCTTTTACACGCGTGCTGACTAGGGTGAAAAATTCTATGTTTATCCCCTGGCCCACCGCGCGAAGCGCGGTGCGAGGGTACTAATCTTGACTTGCGTGGATATTACTATGGAGAAAAATTTTCGCTTTGTGTATGTATCTTTCTTTATATATATATATATATATATATATATATATATATATATATATCCATGGGTTCCGGTCACTCAAAAATGCCGTGTGTAAGCTCGGGGAATGGTATGTTGTTGAACAAACCGTACTTAGGTACCGTATTGAAGCAAATCGATTTGGTCTCATTTTTTCCCTTGTATGGATCTCTTGCAAGTTGTTTACATTATTTGAACACTGAAGCCAGTAAATGATTTAAGACCGGCAAAGGAAATGGCTTTCTTGGTGCCTGCGGCTGGTTTCGCCACCTCAGTAACTGGACAATTTATGACTTGACAGAGCAGTTCTCAAAGTTAGCTCCTTGGAATATGCATTTGCCAACTGTTCACTTTTTGCAGCAACGCTTTGTCTTGGTTCTTTCTGATTTACAGTATATGAACAAAAGACGTAAGGGAACTCGCTTGCTGTCAGGACATTTGCTAAGCGTCTAACTGTATTAAAACATTCTTTGCTGAAGTTGAATACATGTCGATTAGTATCAATCTTGGGACTTTTCACGTTCTGGTAACCACTTACCTGAGCTACACAATCACAGGTAAGTCTGAATCGAGTAGCTTTGAAGTACAAGTTCTGCGAACGGAATTGTTTTGAGCAGCTTTCAAAAGTAGCTTCCCAACTTCATTCTTCCATTCTTGTACGAAATATTACCGCCTGGATTTAACTGGTGTTTATTGGTAAAGTAGAATGAAGGTTCTGGTCCATTCATCTCTGTACGACGATTATTTTTGAACATTTTGCAATATTTAAGCGGACAGCGTTCATGGTCAATTGTTTGAGAAGTGGGATAGAACACTCGTCATCCAGCAGAGTTGTCCAGGCCATGACAGTCTTTGGATGCTTTCTCCGCTTTCCACACAAAAATTTCATTGCCTCAATCAGGATTTTTTTTCGCTATGAAATGTCACCCCATTGAAGAAGTTAGGATGTATTTTTGGCTAGAAACAAAAATGCAAGGTAAACAGCCACCAGGTAACTCGCTGCAAAGCTACTTGTTTTTGGTCACCAAATTATCCTTCGGCAAAACAGTTGTCCGCTTCAGTCTTTCTCACTTCAAGCGTAATTTGTGCATGATGACCTTTACCGTATTCGATCGGTAATGCTTTCATTAGGATTTTAAAACCTCTGAAGAAAGTTTAAAGTCGTCTGTGTGTAAATTTACCGTTGAACCCTTTGTGTTGAGGTGCCACTGAATGCTTTGTTGAAAATACGCAAGAGTTGCAGGTTTATACGCAATTTTTCATTTTTATTGATGTTTTACAGTAGAAAAAGTACGTCTTTTACTTCCATCTTCTCGTTCTTCTTTCGACAAAACTTGCACAAGGTTTGCTTGTCGTATTTTGTTTTATGTTTTGTATTTTCCGATTTTTGGTCAGCGATAAAACTGCAGAATTCGTTCATGTTTTTTTTGTTTACTTCGTCGATTTCGTGATTCGTTTAATTTTCGTCACCAAACTGTTGTAATTCCGGATGAATACTTAGCATAAACCCTTATCATAGCAGATCTTAAAGACATTTGTAACCAACTTTAAGGTAACGTATAATTCATCAATTTTTTAAGTCAAAAAAATGTCAGAGAAATATTCAATCATGAGCTGTCCGTAATGCCGGTATCCGTTTGATAACCTACGAGAATGCTCCACTTTTAAGACGGAAAGTCTGGTCATCTAATAAAACAATCTTTCTTTAAAGCAAAATGAGTGAGAAGTCTAATTGGAAAACGACACGAATTACCATAAACCCGCAAATAATTCAGGGTAGATCCTATCATTCGTTGTTTAATAATTTAATTGTAAGGATGGACATCTTGCCATTTGTTAAGCCGTTGAACGTTATTCTCACCGAACTTTTTGTTTTAATAAAGCAGAATTGAAATTTTAAACGTAAATATGACTATAAGCAGTTTAAATATAGAATAATTTCCAGTTTGGATTGTTGTTTATTTGCGGCCAAATTCTGTGTGGATTTTTTTTATTGAATGTCCTCTTCCAGTTATAGTCAGGAGGATTTGTCTTTTTGAGAATTTTGAAAACTTATCATTGTTACTTGGATTCTCGAGAGATATATTGGAAGGGTGGGCGAGGGGTTGTTGCGTGCACGTATTTCTAGTCGGTATATAGGTTTCTATCCACGGATTCCGGTCACTCAAGAATGCCGTGTGCCAGCATGGGGACTGGTATGTCGTTGACCAAACCTTATTTAGGTTGCTTAGATCAGTATCGAAGCAAATTGATTTGGTCTCGTTATTTTTTCCCTTGTATGGATCTCTCGCAAGTTGTTTACATTATTTGAACACTGAAGCCAGTAAATGATTTAAGACCCGCAAACGAAATGGCTTTCTTGGTGCTTGCGGCTGGTTTAATTTCACTTTTGCAGGACATCTTGATTACTGGACAACTTATGACTTGCCGAAAGAACAGTTATAAAACTCAGCTCTTTGGAAGATGCATTGGCCAACTGTTCACATTCTGTAGCAACGCTTTCTTTCTCATGAATATGAACAAAGACGTTACGGGAACTCGCTCGTTGCCGGGTCATTTGCTAAGCGATTGAGTGTAAACGATATTCTTCGCTGTAGTTGAATCGATGTTGATTTGTATGAATCGAGACTTTTCACGTTCTGGTAATCACTTAGCTGAGCTGCACAATCACAGGTAAGTCCGAATCGAGTAGCTGAAACACCCTGAAAAGGTACTTCTATTTGGAGATCATACTATCCTTCGGCAAAAATGTCCGCTTCAGTCTTCCTCACTTCTCGGGTGGCTTGTGGATGATTACCTTTACCTTGTTCGACCAGTAATGCTTTCATCAGGATTTTAACACCTCGCAAGAAATTTTGAAAGTATAAAGGCGTGTTCTTTCTGTAAATTCACCGTTGAACCCTTTGTGTTGACGTGACGATGAACGCTTCGTTAAAAATACGTAAAAGTTGAAAGTTCGTACGCTACGCCATTTTTCTGTTTTACGAAAGTTTTACAATAGGAAAAAATATGTCTTTTACTAAGCATAAATCTTCATCATAACACTTCTATTAGAAATTTTTAATTGACTATAAGACAATGTAGGATTTATCAGTTTTTTAATACAAAAAATATCAAAAAATTTTTTTTCAATCATAAGCTATCCGTAATGCTGGTATCCGACCGGTAACCTATGAGAATGCTCCGCTTTTAAGACGGGAAGTGTTGCCATCTACTAAAATGTCTTTCTTCAAAGTGAAAAAAAGTGATAAGTTTCATCCAAAAACGACACGAAATACGTCAAGATCGCAACTAATACAGGGTTCTTGATACGAACATCCATTGTTTAGCAGTAGAATTGTCAGGATGGATCGCATTATTTGCAGAACCGTTAAAGGTTATTCTCTCCAAACGTTTTGTTATAATAAAACAGAGTCAAACTTTTAAAAGTAAATATGACAACGAACAGTTTAAATATAAAACAATTTCCAGTTTGGGTTGTTAATATTCGTGTGCAAATGTTGTCTTTTTCTTATATTGCATACCCTCTTCCAGTTATAGTAAGGGGAATTTGTCTTTTTGACAATTTTGAAAAATTGTTACTTGGACTCTCGAGAGATATATTGGAAGGGTGGGCGAGGGGTTGTTGCGTGCACGTATTTCTAGTTGCATCTTTATATCTGGCCCGCTGGAAACCATTTTCTAATGGTACGGCCAAATCGCTGAACAATAGTTAGTTTCCATGAAAATATGAACACTATTTTGTCAGGTATATAATGCCTCATATCACAATTTTTTTTTACTATAATTTATTCATAACATATGATCAATTTCATGAAAGGTGGTAAGACCATGGCTGTACCGGCAGAACTGTCTCCCACTTGCGTTCATGGATGTATCAGGTTTAATACCTCAATATTGTAGATCATTTTAAATTATATATTATGACCTGTTACTATGCTTAGGTAATGTTAAATTTGCATAGCGTGATCGGTTCCTATGCATAGCTTTGCCACTGCCTATGAAACTATTGGAAACTATGTGTTCGATTAATCATTAATCAAATTTTAACGAAGTTATTACAATTTTAATGGACTTTTTGCATGATAAGGTCGATTTGTCATACACTTTTCAAACGTTCCTAAAAGTCTTGAGTCCTCTTTTAGGGACGACAATCCAGATTCGAACCCCATTTATAAAAATAATATTTCTTTAAAATATGAGAAAATTATAGAATATTTTCTTTTTCAATGACGTCATGATAATGTCAAAACAGCACATCATGAAGCAGTGGAACAATATGCACATATACCACATATTGGTTATTGAGGTTTGTTCTGAAATCTATGAAGCCATATGAGTATGTATGTTGATTCGAACCTTCCTTACCAACGCGTGAATGTCCATGAAATTAAATACGTCCTAACCCCCTTGAGCGCACGAGATATTTTCACAAACGGACCGGTTGTTTCACCGTAAGGAGAATTCCAGTTGTTTTCGTTGTATGTGTTTTCTCAATATGAAAGTTATGACAAGTATATTTCGCCACAGGAACAAGACGGCATTGTATTACTGGATTGGTTTGAACGATATAGGCACTGAGAATAATTACAAATGGAGTGACGGTACTGCATATGGAATTTACTTAGACTGGGCCTACCATCAGCCGGATGATTACAAAGGACAAGAAGATTGCATGGAGTTGTTAAAAAGCAATGGAAAATGGAATGATAACCACTGTTCGGTTCGAAGATCTTATATATGTAAGAGTTACAACGGTAAGATTTAAAGATGACCTTCAGAAATAGTTTATAACTTTATTCACTCGTTAACTAGGTTTAAACCATGCCTAATTCATGCATTATATTAACTTGATTTACTAAGTAAACTTGTTGTTTTTCCATGCCGTTACTGTACAGATGTGCAGTTGTTGATGTGTAGTATACTCTAGAAACGAAGTGTTATGCTGCTTTCGTACCGTACTGATGGAAAAGAACGAGACAATTTAAACGATGGGACTTTGAAACTATATTGGCTCTAAAATCGAATTGCACTTGTGATTACACACAGTCTGATACTATGTTTACACCTTGAACATCTTAAATAGCCAAGGATACATAATTAAATGAAGGAAGCGTCCAGTAGAATAATTTACAATTCGATGGTAAAACAAAGACGTGGAGTATCGGACGATCACGTATAAAAAGAATACATTTAGCAAAATATTCGTTATAGCATCAGATCAAGTGATCAATACATATTAATAATATATTGTGTAATAATCCCGAGGTCTCATCAAGACTCCCCACTAGATATGTCCTAGTTACGCCACTGATGCAAAGTCTTTTTAATGGTTGCTCAGTGGTCTAGGTTAATGGGAGAAAATGAACTAAGTAATTGTATGGAACTATGTACTTGGGTGAAAGACAAGGATATTAACGCTACTCCAAGTAAAACGAACCCATACCGGGCAAGTAGAGAAAAACTCTACTTGATCGTGGCAGGGATTCGAACCTGCGACCTTCGGTTTACTAGTCCGACGCTCTACTAACCGAGCTAAGAGGCCAAGCCGGGAGCAGCCCATGGGATGATGACAGGCCTCCTCCCAACTTGGCCTTGTAGCTCAGTTGGTAGAGCGTCGGACTAGTAAACCGAAGGTCGCGGGTTTGAATCCCAGCCGCGATCAAGTAGAGTTTTTCTCTACTTGCCCGGTATGGGTTCGTTTCACGTGGAGTAACGTTAATATCCTTCGAAAATTAACTCTTGTTTACATTTCACACCTCAATTACGATAAGAGAAATGCCACGTGGAACAAATCTACAAGGAATATCACTAAACGCACGAAGTGCTTTCGAGTCTCTCCAGTTTGACGAGGCTTTTCGATCGATTGACGAGTATTTTCTCGTATTTGTTCTTGCTCGTGCCACAAAGTAACATTTGAATCAACAAGGTTCTCCTTCACTAAGACGATACTGTGTCTAAGAAGACGTCCTTGTGTAGATTTCATTCTTTGAGGGTCAACCCTCAAAGAATGCAATATACACAACAGTTTGAGAAAATGGATCAGAACAAAATAGACGAGTTTGGATATCAAGTGATATTTTGCAGTGAACATTTTGCCTGAGAACTAGCAATCACAGTGAAAAACTGAGTACATTTTACGTTATTCGAATCAACCACAGAGAACATATATTAAAACAATAAGGGCTATTTTTTCAAAACTTTGCCGCCATTACGTATACCAATACAGTAAGCTGGGGGTCAGACCCCGTTCACACGATACCGGTACGAAATGAAACCGTAACGAAATTATTACGGTTAGGCCTTGCGTTCACACGATACCGGTACGAAATGAAACTGTAACGAAATTATTACGGTTAGGCCTTGCGTTCACACGGTACCGGTATGAAAAAGCATGAAACCGTAATGCTAACCGTAACGATTTGAAACCGTAATGTGAAACCGTAATCGTGTGAACAGGTTCATACCGTGATATTTTGATACCGGTACAGTTTCGTACCGGTATCGTGTGAACGGGATCTCAAACATCCTTCCGCCAACTCTTTGGTCATGCGCAACATACCCTAGATACCGAAGTAAGGACTGCTGTTATGTAACTTATGTTAGTTACAAACTGATGTAGATTCTCTATACAGGGAGAATCGGAAGTGTTTAGAAATCTTTTTGCCGACCATTCACCAACATTTTAACATAAAAGTTACTTCTTTGATTTGGAAAAATCATAAGTGATAGGAATTTATTTGATATAACCAAGTATTCTTAAAGCGCGGCTCCATTCGCGATTTTGGCTTGCACAGGCAATGTTACTTTATCCACCATTTGGCTCCTTTCAATTAAATATGACACCGAGAAAATGAATCTATAATTCGCAATATCAACCGTGCTTCGTTCCTTGATGGCAAGAAGAATGAGAGTATTTTGCAGTCAATTATTTCAGGAAATTTTATGCCAAGGTACTCATCCTTTCGCTAACCTAATGCACACCAGGGCTAGCGGGGGGGTAACGGGGGTAGTTCCCCCCTCAAAAAATTCCACTTGGTACGTTCATAAGGAACTAAAGTGAACAATTAAAAAACTCGTTAATTAATTTCAGGATAATAATTTTAAGTGTTTTTTATGATCATTTTTTACGACCTTTAACCACTGACAGCCACCCAGATGAAACATCAACCTAAATCAAAGCACATCAAATATGATGTGACACCTCAGACATTGATTATCGTTGAGTGGCATGGTACTAAACTTTTTTTCTAAACCAGTTCAACGTAAGTTGTTCTTATCAATGACAACTGACATGAAAACTTCAATCCATTATGGATACTTTGTTTATCCGAGGTCCAGTGTATAAGGCCAGTGAATATCATGTTTAACGTAACCTTATAGAAACCCTTAACCTTACTCTATATCTTAACGTAAATGATAAGTACTATCCACTGACCGTTCACGTCCTTTCCACCCCGATCAAAAAATCCAAGTTACGGCCCTGCACATTAACAAGACCAAGTTTTATTTTATGGGTGCTGGCACATTTCATTGAAGTTGTGAGTACATTCTATAACTACTTAACTATTGTGATATATGTTGTAAATGTGGGAGCTTGGAGATATCTTAGATGATCGATGAACATTTGTCAAGCCCTAACCTACACATTAACAACAAATATTGCATTAATATCATTATTAACATATCGTGGCTGCCGCTTAGGTAGCACATATGTCGAAATTGCACCTTCGCTCACCGTCTGAGTCTTGGTAGCAAAATGGTTGGAGTTTCTCACTGGTCATCAGAAGGGTTGCGGGTTCGATCCCCGTCTGTGACTCAGAAATCCTTTTTCTACTGATGTTTGCAAGGTAGCAAAGACAGACAAAAATAGTCAAATCTGAGTTATTTCACTACTAAGTGGCGCCGGTGCCACTGTTATAGTGCGCATCTCTTACCAAGGTGACTAGGGTTCGGTTGCGGCACCGTGCAGTTGTCTGATTAAAACTACCTTGGTCAGTGTTGTGTTGGCCAGTTTGACTCTACCAAGCACCGCAGGTTTTCATCCGGGTACTCCAGATCCCTCCTCTAGTAACAAGGGTGCCATGAGTAGCTACCCTTGCTGGACCGTTTGGGAGTAGGTTTTGATAGATTGTGCTAGCATAATTTTTGGTATAATTTACCATTACGAGCACAATTTTCACGATTTTTCCGGAAAAAAAGCACTGCAAGCATAATTATCATTTTCCGCCTCTTCTGAAGCATTAAATTACTCATTTTTCTCTGCTGAAAGAGTTTGTTATCAGAATTTACTAGTAATCAGCTTTAAACAACATGAGAACGTTTGTAGTTTCGTAACCAGTCTCTACTGAGAACTGACCCACTGCCCGCGGGCTGTACCGCTGTAGTGCTGTAGTGCTGTTTATTTGACAATCAACATGGCGACTTGCAGCGATTTGGAGGATGGCAGTGATTTAGAACTTGAAAACGAAGTGCATAAACAGACAGTGGTCCAGGAACAACTGAAATAAACCGACAACGAACTCTGAGATTAATTGAAGGGAAATAATCATGGAAAGAGAGGAACATCTGATGCGAAAATTGTAATTCTCATGAGCATTCTCTCTGCTCTCCTCATGCTTCAGTGACCTGCAAGATCATGTTCTTGTAGATTACCTGCAAGCTAGTGTTATGCCACAGTACAACAAGCGATAAGGACAGAGTTGTTTGTTGAACAGTACGAGAAAGTACAATATTGGCTCTGCATGAACTACTTGCAGTTATAATTTTAACAGTTACAACTGCTTCAAACGGATACATGTTGTATTTCATTTAACATGTTAACGTTAAGTAACACCAACTTCACGACTGCGGTTACCATGAGTACCATTTAAAGAAACAATAAAGTAGCACATATTCTTCGCACTTCTTAATATTATCAGCACAATTTAAAAAACTGGCACACTTTCCGCACAATTTCAGTAAAAAGGGAGCAGTGCTAGTTGCATAATGTGCTAGTTTTAAGAGCACAATCTGTCAAAGCCTATTTGGGAGAACAACTTAGCCAATGGATAGGGTTATCCAGTATAAATATAAGACACTTTGCTTTGCTTTGAATGAATGATAGATGAACGATCGTCAAGCTCTTACCTCAGAAAAAAGATTTCTGAGCCCCAGACGGAGATCGAACCCGCAACCTTCTGATGACCGGCGAGACGCTCTAAAAATTAAGCTACCAAGACTCAGATGGGGTCCCCCCCCCCCCTCTTCTGGAGCTCAGAAATTGATTTTCTGACGTTAGGGCTTGACGAACGTTCATCGATCAGACAACTTAAGCATTACTAAATTTTACTTTGCAAAAACAATAAAAATTCCGTAGCCAAAGTCTGGTTTAATGTCCTCCTTTACTTTTAGTTTTGTTAATTTTCCCATTGAATCACTGATGTTATTTTCCCAAAATTGTATGAATTCCATGGCGTCTTCTCCGTCAATATGTTTTTCTCCTTCTATCATGTTTTAACTGGTGAAGACCTTCATTTACAATCGTTTCTTAAAGGCTAAAAATTCTAAAGTCGCATCGCTTGTGCAGCCTTGGTTTATTGGCTTTGGTAGCAGGGGGCAGCTACAACCCTTCGCGAATTTCATCGCTTGTTTGTTTTAACAAAAATCTGTCTTTTTGTTCTTCCTTTCTTATTATTTATCCTCAAATTGGCTGGTTCTCAGGCGTAAAATAAAGTCGTAACTCGTAAGTTCGAACAATCATAGCCATCGAACATACCGCTTCGTGAGAGGATTCAGGAGCTGGTTGTCTTTGTTGGCACATTCGTGTGCGTTGCCTTTCCTATCAGATCCGTCCCACCACACCTCTGGCGCAGATGAAAAGTCGTAGAGCAGCTACACGAGTGACAACAGCCAATTTTTGAGGCCAAAAACTCAACTCGTTGGATTTCATGCTACTTAGCGATTTTATGAGCTGTCGCGTCGCCAGCGCACCAACCCCAACACGTGCAATTTTAGTTATGCTGTGGTGACCTGACGTATTTTCAAACATTCATGTAGCTCTGCAAGCATGAAACCTCTCGTGAAGCTGCAGCCTCATGGGCCGCGAAATATTTTATTGAGTCCGTTTTGCTCAAAGCACTAATTGATGACGCATAAGCCAACAAAAAGTCCTTGTTCTCAAATGTCGGTGATTACGCACACATCACATGCCTCAAGGTCACGTGTGTTTGCTTTAAGGTTCTACTTGTCTCTTGCAGCTAAATTAGACAGGCTTCACCTACCAAAAAAAATTAAATAAATAAATAAATAAATAAATAAAATAAAACAAAACCTGCAGTAGATTCCCTACATGGAAAATCCTACGTGCCCTTTTGTCTCGATAACATTCGGGAACATTAGTATCACGAAAAGAACGACAGTTTTAATTCATATCTGAATTAACTTTTGTACAGAATCTTATGATCCACCGGTTACCCCTGATCCACCAAGACCAAAAACAGGTACGAGGAAAACTACGTGACTACAAATCCAATAATCTTTTTTCATTCAAATCTTTAGTCATGGCAATACGTAATTAAGGTGCGTCCCATACCAGTCGGTTTAGATCGAAGAGAACTATTTAAAGTACACAATAGTAACGTGGTGATATGAATTTTTCTTCAGATAGTCAATATTGATCAAAATTCCCGTAATCTATAATATTAATGAACAGTATTTCTGATCGCTTTAAATGGTTTACATGTGAAAATGGTTTATGCAGTGAGAGAAACGTGTTCTCAATTTTAGCATTCAAAAACTAGGCACCATTACTCAGCCCTTCTCCTAATCGAAAAAGAGAACTTCCACTTTATCTCCATCTCAGTACTGCAGCAGAATGAGTCACAATTTTCTTTACGAGAAAAATTAATAAATCAAGATTAATTTGGACTGTATTTCAGGAACCATGCATTATCCGCATGCGTATTGTTTCAGGACGTGTCAAGAGTTCATGGTCAAGATAAAAGCAAACAGTTCAAATTCGAGTTATTTCACACTTCTCTATCACCTTTTGCAGATGGTTACTGTGCTCCAGGCTGGATTGTTCGTGGACAGTGGTGTTATGAATTTCATACTGATCCCAATGACTACAGAACTTGGCAGGACGCAAAAGAAGCATGTGAAGAAGGACATAATTCCAGCGACTTCGGCCAGTTAGTCAGCATTAGTGACGAGTACGTTAAAGTTCACGTTTTTTGCTTACGACAATATTCTTCGAAAATTCTTGTAGAAATTTGGAATTTTCTGCATGAGTCCCCCTGTCGGGAATCTTAGCCCTTGCACCGGAGAATTTCTGACGCTGCTGTTGAGAAAAGGTCACAATTAGGTAAATAATTTATGGTAAACGCAGTAAGCTGTTTTTAGCTTTTAACTCGAAATCGTTAATAAATCCCAGCAACTATGATAACAATCACCTACATCGCAGTGAAATCACTGCGAGTATACGTAAGCGATTTCAAATCGAAGTCAGTTCGGCGATAAAAATTGCCGCAGGATAGCAATCGTCCAAATCCATACATAACTCGCAAGTGTAGACATGGCTTTAGTCTCGCCAAACTTATTACCCAAATACTACACCGTTATAATACGATTTTTATTCCTTTTTCATTTTTATTTTGTTGAAATAGACTCGAGGAAGCATTTATTACAATTAATGTTAAAGGAGCGAAAAGACCTTTATGGATCGGCATGAATAATCACCTTAATTACTACAGATACCTTTGGACAGATGGCTCAACATTGAAGTACGTAAACTGGAATACTAACGAGCCACGTATTTATAGTGGACATAACCTATGCGTTGAAGTTGTTCCTTACCGATGGGCAGCTGGGAGATGGAATAGCGTTTTTTGTCACAACAAGAACGGCTATATTTGTAAAACAGGTTAGCCGAGAAGTTCTTTTCAATAGCGGAGTTGCATTTTTGCTTGTTAAATGACTTTTATTCATTAATCACTCGAGACGTTATGTCAAAGCGCGAAGTTATCTATAAAACCCCGTTTACACGTTAACATTGGGCATGGCACGGCAAATTTTGGACACGGTACAGCTAATTTGCCGTGCCGAGACCTACATATACAGAGGTGCTCGGCACGGCTAAATTTTCAGGCACGGGTACCAAATTTTAAGAAGTTCACGCCCTTTACACTGTAAAAATCGCCCGTGCCGTGCCCAAAAATAGCGCACCAGTACCAAAATTTTAGCCGTGCCGCACCCAGAATGTTAGTTACAGTGTAAATGGGGTTTAAGTCACTGTTTGATTTTTTAATTTACCGAACGCCCTCTAGTAAACGTGGCAAAGGTTTTGTTAGATCCTCCATATTTGTGATTAGGTACGTAGGCAAAAATTTCTCTATAGGAGGAATGGAATATCACTTATTTCTTAAGGTTCTCTGGGTGTTTTTTTAACATTTGTGATAAGACTGTTATTGCACTTGTTTAAGTAAAAGATACAGTTACGACAAATCCCATAAAACAAACCGCAGCAACTTAATATACCTTTTGCCGTTCATTAGAAGTAAATATGCTGTCATTAACGCCAACCTCAAACTTATTAACGCAAAAATACATTCATTTTATTCAATCGAAGTTCATCAGCGTAGATGCGCAACTATTTGCATCAAAGGGTATTCCATAGCGCCAACAGACGACCATTAACACCATTCTACTATACATTAGAGATAATAAAATTTCATGATATCTTCGCCAGCAGGGGTGGTACCAGAGAGGGACAGGGGGGCTGTAATATTGTTTGTGGTCATGTGACAAGTCACATGCCCAACCTGAGGCGCGTATGAGGAGAGCTGTGGTGGAAGTGCAGATTATTCAATAAAATTGTAGTAGTCTGATTAAGTTGTATAACTAAAGGTATCTTGACAGAAGCGTGAACACTACATATGGCGACAAGGATGTTGTAGGAACAGCTTATACACTCTAGAGAAACGTCGGGTAGTTCTTCAATCAAGTGGATGTGTGTTTGAGGTATGGCAACTTCGAGTAAAATAGATGTAACACCCCTTTCCCCATTCGATCCTATTTCTGATCCTATATCGACAAGCCAGCGCTGGAAAACCTGGAAATGTCGTTTTGAGACAAATTTGGTAGCGTTGAACATTAAAGATACGATACAGAAACGAGCTTTGTTACTGTATCAAGCTGGCGAAATAACGCACGACATTTTTGACACGTTATTAGAGACAGGGAATGATGACGACTACGAAACTGCTATCGCGAAGCTGGACGAGTATTTCTCCCCCAAGAAGAATGTCGACTACAAAATATTTCAGTTTCGCCAAGCTAAACAGAATATCGGAAAGACCACAAATCAATTTGCAACCAGACTTCGGAGATTTGCAGCTCACTGTGAATGTCATAATGTTGACAACGAATTAAAATCTGCCACTATACAGAATTGTCGATAGAAGTCACTGATCTGATAGAAGCACCTGAGAAGAATTGCCTTACGCGAAGAACACCTGTCACTGCAAGTTCTACTTTCGAAAGCAAGAGCGTTGGAAAACAGTGAACAACAAGCTAAAGGTATCTAAGAACGTTTAGCGTCAGCAAACATTCACGAAGTCGAAGAAGCAAATCGTGTTGATCGTCCGACTGGCGGTTCTGGCGGGAAATCTCAGCAATGTCGAAATTGCGGATTTTCGTGGCCTCATGTTGGATCACCCTCAGGGGCGGCGGAACAACATTTATTTGGGGGGGGCTGATTTTCAGCTAAGCCAAAGAAAAATTTTAATTGAGTTTGGAACATAAAAATAGTGCCCGGTTGTTTCGTATACATAAAGTCTAAATGGATTTTTCTTTGCATTCAGACAATCATTAACAAGATATATTAGCATAAGCCAAATGAAAACATTTATTCAAATGTAAGACCACTTTCACTTTCTACAGTTAATACTTCGTTTTGCCTGTATTCAGAATTTTGGTTTTCTTAACCCCTTTGCCGCTTCCGTGGAAGAGGTGAAAAGAACTTAAACAGTTTTGACTGCTCCATTGATCACTATTTACTTTTATTAAAATTATTTTAATATTCATGCACTTTTTTGACTTTTTTCTCGCACCACGTGGATTTGTTTAGAAGGATTATGGTTTGCTTTGGATCGGTAACGAAATTTATTGTTATCCTTAGATCTCTGAGTTTCAGTTTTATATAAAGAATTTACTCCAAATAAACGAATTCAATTTATTCAAGATGGTGGTCGGAAATTTCGAGATGTGAGACAATATTAACCATCTTAACTCATGAACTTTTTATCAATGCTTCAGATTTAAAGGTAAAGATAGGTAAAGAAAATTAATTTAAATACACTTTTTGCTTACTCAAATCTTCAATGAATCACAATGTCTGTTATATTACCTATTTCGTAATTTTATATTTTTCCAGTAATATTTTGGGGGGACTAAGCCCCCCCACTTTTACTTTTAGGGGGGCTAAAGCCCCCCTAGCCCCCCAGTTCCGCCGCCACTGATCACGCAGGACAGACTTGCCATAAATGCAAGAAAGAAAATCACTATGCCCGTGTTTGTCGTAGCAATGCCAACCGTCAAATGTCAAAGCAGCATCGAAAATGGCCACCTGAAAGACATAACTCGTTGACGAAGCATAAAATTCAACGAGTAAAACTTGAAAGTGAAACCATTTCTTCCGAATCTAGCACTGGTGAGGACGAACATTTATATGCCTGTCACAACACTAAATCGTCAAAATGCCTCCAGTGAAAGTCAAAATTAACAAGGTACGTGTGAAAATGCTCATAGACACTGGAGCATCAATCAACATTATGGATGAAACGACTTTTGCTCACGCGGACGAGTTCAAATCAATTTTATTACAACGGGAAAACACCAAGCTATATGCATATGGATCGAAACAACAACTGCCCATAATCGGAAAGTTCGAAATTGTTATTGAGTCTAAGAAACGAATAACTGTTGCGTGTATTCACGTTGTGAAAGGCAATTACGGCTGTTTGCTCAGCTACCAAACAGCAGCAGAATTACATATGATCACTTTACACGCCAACAAGGTCAGTCAGCATGTGTCGTCCAATGAAATTGCCAAGAAATGCCCTGGTATTTATAAAGCTTGGTTTCCATTAAATCGTTAGAATTGCAAGAATCGCAATCGCAATCGCAAAAATCGCAATAATCCTATATTTGCGATTAAGCCTGGTTTCCATTAAATCGTTACTTAGAGTCGCAAGAATCGCAATCGCAATCGTAAAAATCGCAATAATCCTATATTTGCGATTAGTCGCTTGAGTCGCAAGAGTCACTTCGATTCACGTTTCCATTAAATCGCAAGGGTCGCGATGACTGCTACGACACGATATTTACGATTCTTGCGAGTGATTATGGATCGGTAAACTCAAAAATTTCGAGGTCAAATTACACATTGATAAACGTGTCTCTGCGGTCGCACAACCAGCACGCAGAATTCCATTTCATCCACGTAAAAAGGTTTCTACAACACTAAAACAACTAGAAAAAGATGGAATAATCGAAAAAGTACAGCTTTTGCTGTTCATTACCAGAAAATATACTATCATTAACGCCAACCTCGAACTCGTTAACGCAAAAATACATTCATGTGTAAATGACAAAGTTTGATCACAGACCATATCAGGTTACCAGAATAAAGGGCACTATGATAACCGCTTCCCGCCCTGGACACTATATCACACGGAATATTTCATTCTACAAAAAGATACAACCTCAAGCAGACAAGGGAGAGTGGATAGATAGTGATGAAGAGGGAAGATTATCTAAGTGACAGTAACAATGTAATATATGAACTGAATGAGAATAGAGGTAACAGTACACCAGAGCGAAGATATCCACAGAGGGACAGGAGACCAATTCAAAGATATGGTCAGAACATTTATACATAATAATCAAAAGTAGACTTAATAACAGAGTGATGCAAACACACGACCATTTTATACAAACTTTTAACTATGAACATTTCATAATTGATATTGATTGTTTAACTATGCAGTTTACACAGTACTTTGTTAGCAGAAGTAAGGGAGGGATGTAATATTGTTAGTGGCCATGTGACAAGTCACATGTCCAACCTGAGGTGCGTATGAGGAAAGCTGTGGTGGAAGTGTAGATTATTCAATAAAATTTTAGTAGTCTGATTAAATCGTATAACTAAAGGTATCTTGACAGAAGCGTGAAGACTACAGGGGCTACAGACCCCCGTCGGGGAAAATTGAAGAATTCGTCGGGGGACGACATATGTGGGGGAAAATTTAAATATTCTTGTTTGTTTTCTCAAAATGGTAAAAGGAAAAACGAATTATCTGCCTTAAATGTGAATAATACAGCTTTTGCTGTTCATTACCAGAAAATATACTATCATTAACGCCAACCTCAAACTCATTAACGCAAAAATACATTCATTTTATTCAATCGACATTCACTAGCGTAGATACGCAACCATTTGCATTGAAGGGCATTCCATGGCGCCAACAGACGACCATTAACACCATTCTACTATACATTAGGGATAATAAAATTTCATTTCTGTAAGATATTTCTTTTGTGTAATTGAAATTGTGTTATTCCTAATGTATAGTATAATAATGTTAGTGGTCGTCTGTTGGAGCTGTGGAATGCCCTTCGATACAAATGGTTGTGTAGATACGCTAATGAATGTCGATTGAATAAAATGAATGTATTTTTGCGTTAATGAGTTTGAGGTAGGCGATAATGATAGTATATCTTTTGATAATGAACAGCAAAAGGTATAAAAAGTTTTAGAAACTCTACGATTTTCACCATCATAAGTATTGTACTATATTTTTGAAGTAATTTCAACTAAAGCTGCTCCTTTTGAAATTTATACGTGCGATTATTCCGTGATCAAATCTTGATGAAATTATTACAATTTTACTGCATTTCCATAGCGTTTCTTATATAAAAAATCGATATTTCAGACATTCTTTAAATATTCTTAAAATCTATACATTGGTTTTTGGATAAAGCAACCCAGATCGTAACCATAATCTAAAAAAAAATGTAAATTTTATGATACATTTCATGTGTCCACATACGAACAAAAGTCGTGAATGAACAACTTCGTTCTTCTAGCTCTCTCTAATTTTGGAGTCGCTAATTCAGAAATTTGTGAGAATCTAAATTTGATCTTGTCATTTGTAGCCGCATCAAGAACACCTATCACGGCAACACCAGCGTACAAACCAACGACAGGAGGTAAACGATAATTACTTTCTTTTGCCCTTTCATTTCAGTGATATATAGCCTAGACAAACCGAACACATTTACTACAAAGCACAACATTCTTGTACTTCGTAAATGGCAATCCAAGTCCACTGGCAGAGCAGGGAGGGTCAAAGGAGCCAAAAGGGCCAAACCAGCTATGGCGCTCTAAACTCTAAAATTATGGGATTAAAAAGAACGGATAATTTTGGAATTGCCAAATTTGGAACCGTCCTTGATCAAGTCAATAAAGTCGTCCTTGTTGAAAAGGTTTTTAAGGCTTTGTACGAAGAATAAAATAAATATATGCGATTTCAGCCTATTAAATTTTCATTAGTGATTGGTTTCATTTACTTCCAAATTAATATTGAAATTGAAACAATTTGCCCCGTATGACAATTGAATTTTATGGTTCCCACCTGGTCTTTTATAATCGAATCACAAACGAGGTTGTGCAAAGAAAATGTTAAATGGAATTTTGAATTTGGTCGCAAAAAAGATATTAAAAAGAAAGAGCTGAAAAGCAATCTGGATAAATTTTTTTCTCCAGGAGATTCTTGTTTCCAAAGTAAACTGATTAGTGAATTAACTTTAAAATTAACTTATGACTTGTGACGTTCCGTGTGAGAGTTGAAGTCATCATACGTTTTAATATGGTTCCCATGCATAAGTCAAATTTGATCCTACATCGGAACTAAATCGAATCTGGCCAGAATTAAAAAGCTTAATATATTCCTATATTTCAAGGGAAAACTACATTATGTAAGTCTTTAATTTTGACAAAAATTGAATTTCCATAAATTTAAAGCGTACTCTATGGTCCTTGTTAAATGATAAATATTAATTACAATTGCGATTGTTTTGTCGATTTGATTTACCAGAGTTAAACATCGGTCACCAAGTTCGGGTAGGTGTAACAGTTCATCGTATACTTTCTGTATTTCAACACTCTAAGTTACCTTCAAGTTGCTAAGTGGCTGTACTGGTGAAAGTCAAAGTGCGTTAAAAGTGGAAATCAAAATAGTACATAATCAAAGTAATACAAAATCAAAACATTTGGTAATTATTCGTCACCAAAGAACTGGTTTCGAGAATATCTACAAATAAAAAATCTGTAAAGAGCAACCGTAAGTTGAGTATTTCTTCGTTTTTCCACAAACTAGTTAACTAAAATAACACTCAAAAAAATCTAATTGAAATAGCATTGTCAAGTTGCCACGTACTAAATGTAAGATTAACAAAAAATTGTATTTTAATTGTTTCAGCACCTCCAAGTTTCGTGTGCCCACAAGACTACAAAGCTTACGAAGAATCTTGCTATAAGTTTGTTAAGACTCCCAAAACATTTTATGATGCAAGGAAAACCTGCAATGACGACAAAGCTAGGCTAATAAGTGTCAACTCTCAATTTGATCAAGGTGAGATTCTCAAAAAATGTTTTTAAATTTCTAAACCATGAATGTAATTAACAAAACTTGTCGTCACTCAAACTTCTAGCTAAGCCACACTATCCTGACGTGATCAGTGCAATCAGTCGCCAGTTAAAAGTTTAAATATTTTCCTCGAGAGACCGACTTCGTTGCCCTTTTTATATATTAAATTAATTTGACAAACCTGCTAATGGTTAATATAAAATGATTATTATGAAAGCGTTCAAATTATGGCAATACCGACATATTGCAATATCAATGACAATTCTTTTAGTGTCAAATCTACCGGAAAAAGACATTTTGGTCTATGGATAAAGAGACTCTGAAATTTGCAACGTAACAAAGACACAGACAAACAAAGTAAAATCTGAGTTATTTCACTATTTAGCGGTGCTGGTGGCACAGTGATATAGTGCGCGTGTCTCTCACCAAAGTGACAAGCGTTTGGTTTCAGCTCCGTACAGTTGTCTGATTAAAATTACTTTGGTCAGTGATGAGTTGTCCAATTTGATCCTGCCAAGCACCGCAGGTTTTCACCCGGGTACTCCAGTTTCCTCCTCTAGTAACACCAGACCCATAAGAGGTGGCCCTTACAGGACCACCAAGGAGAACAGCTTAGCCAGCTGATAGATTATTCAGTATAAAGAAAGACACTTTACTTTACTTCAGTTTGCTTTACTTTACTTTACTTTATTTTACCTTACTTTAATTTACCTTACTTTACCTTACTTTGCCTTGCTTTAGCGGATAAATCAAACCTGATTTATGACAATGGATGAAATTTCAATTGTTGAATTGCTAATTTTTTTTATCTCCGCAGCTTATTTGGTTTACTTACTTGAAAGGTTTATTGGTAACGTGTGGATTGGCTTACTACACGCACCATATTCTACTTTCAAGTTTACTGACAATAGTTCTCCAATATATACGTATTGGGGCTCTGGTCAACCAAACCGTCAACTTGGCCAACGGTCGTGTACACAGGCCAACATAACTGGATCTAATCTTGGCCGTTGGGATGACGTCGATTGTAGCAATAAAAATCCATTTGTGTGTCAGATTTACAATGGTATGTTGGAATTCCTTTATTTTTAATGTTTAAAGTCCTCTTTGTGTGGGATCGGATCCAAATGAAACTAGTTCAATTTGATTCCGATCCCATTCTTTTCTCTACCACGGTATTTACGGTAGGTCCGATCCACCAGTTCACACGGGATCAGAATTGCGAGGCATTCACACGCGAACAATTTCTTGAGCGATTCCAATTAACTAATGCGATCTAATCTAGGATGTTTCGCGAGAACACAAAACACATCCGTACCATTATGGGATCGAATTGGATGCTTAGGTCAGATTTCTTGAAAACAGGCCCTAAACCACAGACAGATATGAACAAGTCACTGTGTACCTTTTCTAATCTTCCTGCGTATGATATATTATTTATCCGTTGTCATTATTATAGGCGACTCTTAGCGGCCAATAGCGCCCACTAGATGTACATAATGGCTCCTCCCATCAAAATATTGTTAGGGTTACATGTTTCAACGTTACAGATTCTAAAATATCATCTTCTTGGACCACTTTGCTCAACACTTCGTGTAACAGTGTCTCAATTTCTATTAATGCTGTCATCTGCATGTTTCTCACCACCCATTCAGCTTCATTCTCGTACTCTATCAACTTATCAATTTGTTGTTGTAATTTATTGATAACCACCTCCAAAACATCCTATTACCATTGGCATTATCTCTTACTGTTGGTACTTGTTCAACTTTCCCGATGTTTTTCTCCAATATTTTGTTCCTGAGGACAAGCCATGTGCACCAGCCAAATACGTTTCCCTACCCTGTCCTCCAGTGTGAGGTCTGGCCTCCTAGCTTTATTATATATCCTCAGTTTGTATTCAAAATTCCACACCAATTCAAACTTGTCATTCTCCATTGCCTCCCCTTTTACCCATTGTCGTTGGTACTACAGCGTTCCTTCTTCTATAATCCCATGTTGCTTCCCCCATTGTACCGCTAGCACCATCAATGTGTTGTTGTGTGTCTCCTCACTTATTCTGTCCCTGCTAATACTGCGCATCCTGCCAAAAGATGTTGTACAGTTTCATCGTACTGTCCACACAATATTATTATTATGTTTCTATTAGCCAGTTCATATTCTGGCCATTATTCCCTCCCACCAAATATTGCTGGGAGGTAACCAAGGTACACGTGTTCCCATTGGTTCACACTAAGGCTGACGCGCGTCGCTGTACGTTCACCACTCTGGCTGTACCACTACGCCAAGCACTTTCCTGATTATTTTTTCCCCTTCAGAAAGCACCGTCTGCTGCATTGTACTGATTATCTTAATCACACTGTCCTCATCTCCAATAATCTTCCTTACTGCTCTGGTTGCATCTTCGCCACCACCTCCTAGGCATCCAATTATTACCGGCACCACTTTGACTCTGTACCTTCTCTTTTCTCTGGTTTCGAATGCCAACTGCTCATACTTCTGTAACTTTTTTCTCGTCGCTTCCTCAATGTTCTGCTCTTGAGGGCATGACATGTCCACCAACCAGATCTTTCTCGCTTCCTCGTCTTCTAATATCAAGTCTGGTCTGCGTGCAGAGCTGGTCTTTCTCATCCTATGCCCGAAGTCCCAACACAACTTGAACCCGTTCCCCTTTAGGACATGGCCTTTCTCCCATCTAACAGCATACCATGCCGGATTGGCAGGGAGAAGTTCTCTCTCAACGACCCAGCTAACAGCCAGTATCATCAAGGCTTTGTTGTGCCTACCAAGATACTCGGTTCCTGCTAGAATCTCACACCCTGCAAGCAGGTGTTGAACGGTTTCATCAAATTTCTTGCACAATCTACATTTTCCATCCCCGCCTCCTATCCCGCGCAACACTTTCCACTTCCGAGACTCGACCATCTGCTCCAGCATATTCATGATTCCAGCCGTCTTCTGCGGTGTGATATTTGTGTTCAACCACACAAGCCTCTCGTTCTCCTTCCCTGCAAACACTTGACTCTGCATACCCTTCTCCTTATAATCATTCTTCAACTTCTCTGTATACCCGTTCTGCATTCCTTTCTTCAGCTCCGCCCAGCATCCTGCCCATTCTTTCTCCATCTTCTCACCATCTTCCCAGACTTCTTCCTCCCTAAATTCAACCTCCACTCCAACTTCACGCAGCACTTGTTCTGCTTCCCTTTTTAAGCTCTTGTATTCGCTGTTATACCCTCTCTTCCAAGCAATGCTTATCCAGCGGCTCGTGCTACAAACCATGTACGTTGCCACACGCACCTTTGTTTCCTTATAAACCTGCCACAGGCTCTTCAAGCCGCGCCTTCCATCCTGTCTCTTCAGGTTGAGCCTCTCATCACTTGCCTGCGGCCCAGCATACCTCACTTGCGTAAAATATTCTTCACCAACATGTCAAGGTCATATAACTCCTTCTGGGTGGACTGGCATACATTCATGACATAGGCGGCAACCGGGATGACTCTGCAATTGATCGCTTTCATGAGATTTTTATCATACAGCTGAAGCTCTACGAGGCTCTCCAACCTCTTTCGCATTTCTTTCTTGATTCTCTGCAATACTTTCTCTTTGTTTATCTGCTTCCCCTGTTCTATTCCAAGGAATTTGTAGAAGTCATCCTTCTCTGAGTCCAGCGTCTCTGCCCTCTCTTCCAATATAGTCAGGCCCTCACCTTTAGTCATTTTACCTCCGTACACTGCCCCTGCATCGTCGCTAGTTTTCGTTAGCAGCTTCAACCTGTTTATGATTTTCCTGGTAGATCTTTAGGTCATCAATAAATAAGCTGTGCGTTCTCTTCGTGAGTCTTTCATGGGGGGGTTCCATCCTATATCCTGTTGTTTCCTCCAGTAGCATTGTAACTGGGACCTCAGTCAGACAGAATCCTACCGGCGAATAACTGTCCCCTAGTAAAAAACCACACTGTATTCTAATCCATCTACTCTGCACCTTGTGATTTCCAGCATTCAACTCAAACCGTGTCTTCCAGCTGCTCATCAATTTCCGTAGCGCATTTATAAGCGGCTTAGGTACTCCCATCCAATCATACACCATCACCATCCAGTCATGGTAAACTTTGTCGTACGCCTTCCTGTAGTCGTAAAACGCGACTGCCAGGTCCCTCTTGTGTTCTCTCACCTCGTCCATTATACACTTATCAATTAGTTGGTCAACCGTACCAAACACTCCCTCTGAGGCTCCTAGTTGTCCTTCATCCCATATCTCGTTCCGTCGAACATGATCTTTCATGTACCGTCCTATCATACCAGTGAATAACTTAATTGTACAAAGTATTTAGACACGTTATCGGTCTGTACTCCTCCTCAAATGACAAGTCCTCGGTCTTCGGTAAAAGGACTGTCCTGCCTAAAGTCACCCATTCCGGAATGCCTTCTGGATCTTCATTCCAGCTCTTCATTGTTCTTTCTAAAGCCTTCCAGGTTCCACAAAACGTCTTCCACCAGAAATTCTGGATTCCGTCAATACCAGGCAAGGTCCAATTCTTCCTCCTCTTTATAACTTTCCCAATGGTCTGCTTACTTATCTCGATATCCTGTACATCCCTGATCTTCTTTCTCAACTCCTCCTTGATTTTCTCCATCCACGATTGTTCAATAGTAATCTTCTCCCCCTCCCACATGCCTCCCCAAAATTCCACGAATCTCTCCATTGCTAGGGGCTCACCCTTTAATTCCTTTGTACTATTCACTCCCCTGTAGAAAGCCCTTCATCTGTTACAAACATTGCGTTATTCTTTCTTCTCTTCCTCTTCACCACTGCTTTCAGCAATATCACTTTCTTCACCCTCAGCTCATCCAACCAGGTTTCCACAAGCTTCTGCGTACCTGCTGATCCTCATTCTACATACTTCCTCAGTTCTTGTAAGATCCTCACTTCTTTCCTCGTTGCTTTTCTTTGTGTCCATGCTAAAACATGTTGACATATTAAAAATTTGAGTAAAACTAAATATAGGAATTATTAGATATATCTAAAAAAATTATTTCCAAAAGATAAAATACTGTTAGAAAGTTTGATATTCATATTTAGGTCATTCCAGTCTTTTACAGCATGATAACCCAAACTTTGCTTACCCCAATTTGTTTTCACTAAGGGAAGTCTTACATTAGATTTATTTCTTGTATTATGATCGTAGATTTCTTTCTTTTCAATCAATGATAAATGATGACTAATATAACCGTGTTTACATTTAAAAATATATAAACAACGATGGTAAAATCTTCGTTTCTCTAAAGTCTTCCAATTTAGTTCTGTCAACGATGCTGTCAACGATGATGTCAACGATGTATTGTTTTTACTGTTGAAAATGAAATTAACATCATTATCATTTCTTGATGTTAAAATCACACGAGACAATGGCTCTTTCACCACCTCCGTCTTTCGCAAATCCACCTTTACCGGCCTATATACAAATTTTGATAGCTTTATTCCGTTTACCTACAAAAAAGGTCTAGTTATGTCTCTTTTAAATCGCTATTTTAACGTTTGTTCGACCTACATTACTTTTCACTCCGAACTTGATAATTTTAAGAAACTATTTTCTCTCAACGGCTACCCCCGAAATTTTCTAGACAATTGTATTCGCCGTTTTTTAGACAACAAATTTTCGCCCGTACCCAAAGTTCCCCTTGCACCTAAAAAGATTATATACTTCTGCCTTCCCTTCACTGGACAACACAGCCTCCAGATTCGAACACAAATCCGTAAGCTTTGCTCACAGGCCTTCCCTCATATTTCTATTCGTTTTGTTTTCCGTCCGTCGCTCCGCCTAGCACACTTCTTTTCTTTTAAGGACAGGATGCCCAATGGTTTAAAATCCCGTGTTGTGTATCTTTTTAAGTGTCGATGCTGTAATGCGTCGTATGTAGGCCAAACAAGCCGACTTCTCCACACACGGATTGCCGATCACTTGGGTATCTCAGCCATTACTGGCAAAGAGCGTGCTAACCCCTCCACAACAAACATTCTATCACATCACCACGACACTGGCCATCCCACTACATCAGACGATTTCACCATCCTCTCTCACTCCTCTTCATCAATCACTCATGAACTCCTCATCAGGGAAAGCTTACTCATCCACAAACTTAATCCTACCCTCAACTCACAATCAAGCTCAATTCCTCTTTCCTTATTCTGATTGCCTGTACCCTCTTCGCCACCTCTGACATCTCATCACTTCCTATTTCCTCTCAAACGCCAAATTTATGCTAATTAGCTTTGTAATAATATTTTAATGATTGTCTCATCGTCTTTTTCTCATTCTCTGATGATGTTGCGTCTTAAGCAACGAAACGTTAGATCTCAATAAACCTTTTGACACAAATATGCCTGTGTTAAGAATTTTTTGCTGGGCATTGATTTTCATCATTCGAAGAAAGAAGGGGTTTATCTAGTATAATCTTGGCAGCTTTATTTTGTAAAATCTGTAAACTGTTCATTAGTACTTTATTATTTTTGTCCCCCCATATAATAACTGTTTAGTCAAAAATAGGCAAGATTAAGCTGTTGTAATATAATAAACGACTTGAACGCGGCAACAAGTGTTTTATTCTGAACAGCAGACCTAAACGTTGGTTAATTGTGGACGAAATACTTTCAATATGATCTGACCAGCAAAATAGTAACTCCAAAATATTTCATATGATTTTCAGAATTGGTTTCTTTTTCCATAACTGTGTGATGTAGTTGTGGGAAATTGTGTAATTTTCTATCACTGCCCATAACCATAAATTTTGTTTTGCTTAAATTTAACGTAAGCTTATTCTCTTGCAACCAGATTGCAATTTTAAACAAGTCACTGTTTAATTTGGATTCCATGTCTGTAGAAGAGGGTGAAAAGCAGTAAAGTATTGTATCGTCGGCATATAATGAAACGTTTGTATGATCAAGAATAGGAGGCTGATCATTAATGTAAATCGTGAACAACAATGGTCCCAGAATGCTTCCTTGTGGAACACCATAATTGATAGTTAAAGGGCTTGATAGGTCTTCACCACATAACACACCATGAGTCCTATAACTTAAATATGATTCAAACCACTGGAGATCACAGGGTAGCTCACCAAAGTGTGATAGTTTGGATAATAGTATTCTGTGGTCGACAGTATCGAAGGGTTTCGACAGGTCTATGAATACAGCCCCACATAGCTGTCCTTTATCCATATTGACAAGAACTTCATCCGTAAACCTTGCCAAGGCAGTAGGTGTCGAATGACTTTTTCTAAAGTCATATTGCTTGTTTATCAGCAAACGGTTGGTATCAACATATTCATATAATTGCATATGGACAATTTTCTCTAGGATCTTGCTGAGTGCTGGCAATACAGAGATAGGTCGATAATTGCTTGGGTTAGTTCTGTCATCAGATTTAAATGTAGCAGACGCCTTAGTGCACTTCCAAAGTACTGGAAATTTATGAGAGCGAATGGAGAGATTAAATAGTTTTGTCAACGAGGGAGAAATAATAGTAACCGAGTCTTTGAGTAATTTATTACTGATTTTATCCAAACCAATTTATTTATTCGCTCTGAAAGATTGAATTTGCTTAACTACGACGGCTTCTTCTCAACTTATTTGCACACTTTGCTATTTCTGGAGGTAGTTTTTTAAGTTTCGGAAGTCTGTTCCTTTCTTCGATGTTGGTCGCATTTGTTGGTGTTAGCTGCGCTAACTCCGCTGTGAAAACCTCTCTCAATGCTTCTTCTCCCTCTGTCCCTGCTGGTTCATCTGCTTCTGTTCCTCTATCGGGTTCCTGCTTTACTTCCTTCTCTGACACGCCTACCACTCTTGCTGTCTCCTCCAATTCCCCATCTTCAACTCCTGCCTCAGTTCCCTCCTCCTCACGCTCCTCACTCCTTTTTCTCACTAAGACAAGGTTCGCAATCTGTTTCTCCTTCTTAAATCTAGTAGCATTACCTCTTAGCTTTTGATCTATTAACCTCTCTCCAAACTCCATTTATCACCTACCCTCTTCATGAAACCAAGTCCACGTTCCCTTTCCTCCGTATCTATTTCAACCAGTCGCACCTTCTTGGCTGTCGTCCAGTGCATGCTCTCTGGTGGTGCCTCAGACTCAGGTTTCTCAGATCGTCCTTCTAGCTAACCAATTACTTCCTCCTCTAATTTGAACCTCCTAGCATTATCGACTAGGTTCTGGGCTGAAACAGTGTTCTTTGTCCGCGTTTCATTTGACCATCTCTTTTTAGCACGCTTCATGAATCCACTTCCTCTCTCTCTTTCCTCGGTTTCCATCTTGACGTGTGGTACTTTCTCCTCCAAAGTCCACTCCGGCCTCTTCCCTCTCCCTCGGTTGTTTATAGGTGCTCTAGTAATATTCTCAGCTTGCACTGCATTTGTTCGGTCTAGAGCATCTACTTCTAAAGTTAAAGGTCGACTCATGATTCCATATCCCAGCAATTCATATATGGATTACCGGTAAGCTTTACATGCACGGGAATGGTCAGTCCGCCTGACGTTGCCCGGCTCATCAGGTAAAGCATTTCTTAAAACACAGGTTCGCCACCTCTGTGAGTTGTACGTTCGCGACCTCCCGTAGTGTCGGCCACCATTCTGGCATCCCCTCAGCACGTAACTCCACCTTGGGATGACGGGTTTTTCTGTCGGGGTTTCCCTTCCCTTAGACGATTGCTGCCACGCTGACGAGTTCCATCTACCTGGGTTTTTCTGTTAGGGTTTCCTTATACACCTTTTGCTGTTCATAATAAAATTTTGCTAATAATAAAATTTCAACTTACTTCTCCATTATAGACCGGCCCCAGGCACGATCTAGCCACTACCCTTATTATTATTATTATTATTATTATTATTATTATTATTATTTTATCTTTCACAGCTTATGCCGGTAGTATTTAATTATCCCCCAAAAACTGGCCACAACCAGTAGCCTAAGGTTCCGAGTTTTTCAGCCTTCCAAGCTCCTTCTCAACATTCTTGCTGTTCCAAGCAATGCCGTCTTTTGGAGAAGTTCTATTCTAATATGTACGTCCAGTTTTTCAATCCACTTATCCAGTTTTCTACTAATTGCTCCCAAAGCACCTATAACTATTGGTATTATCTCAATTTTCCTCATCGTACACATTCTTTTTTTTTCCCTTTTCAGGTCGTCATACTTTTCCATTTTCTCTAATTCTTTTTCACCTACTCTGCTATCTCCTGGAAATGCGATGTCTATAATCTTGCATTTCTTTTTCTTTTTTAACACCACCACGATATCAGGTCTTCTTCATTCAATTAGACTATCGCATTGTATATTAAAATCCCATAGAATCTTAAATTCATCTGATTCAATGACTCCATCTGGTTGATGTTCATACCATTTTTCAGCTCGTTCTAACTGGTATAAACTACAAAGCTTCCAGTGTACAATACGAGCCACATTGTCATGTCGTCCTTTGTACTCTTTTGCGCTAGCTTCTTACATTCACTGATCGAGTGTGTTACATGCTCTCCCTTTTCACCGCAAAGCCTGCAAAGTGGAGACTCAACCGTTTTATCTATGTGAAACTTGACATAATTTGTCCTGAGTGCTTGTTCTTGTGCAGCACATAGAAGTGCTTCAGTCTTCAGTTTCAAATCGCCTTTCTTTAACCACCACCATGTCTTCACTAAGTCTACTTGTACCTCTTCCCCTAGATCTCTTTTATATTGTCCATACATTCCTTTGTCAGTCCAGGCTTTCTCCAGATCTTCTCTTATTTTCCTTTTAAAATTTTCCTTTGCTTCGCACCCTTCTGTTTCAATAACATTTGTCTTGGCAACTTGTTGTAGAAGTGGTTCCGCACTGTTCTTTACGTACCACCCCAAACTGTTCTCTTCCGCACTAATGCATTCTTCACAACTGATCAATCCTCATCCACCTTTTTCTCTTTGTAAATATAATCTGTGGATGTCACTTTTTGGGTGAAAAGCACCATACATTGTCATCAGTTTACGTGTTTTGGAATCCATTGCAGCTACTTCTGCTTTACTCCATTTCAAAATACCAGCCCCATCCCTCAGCAGCGTAACAGCCCAAGTGTTCATTGCCATGATCTTATTTCTGCTATTCAATTCTGATTTTAGTACCAATCTCAATCTCCTTTCATATTCCTTTACAAACTTACTCTTCATTTGAGCTTCCATAAATTTATTTAATTCTAAAATCCCAAGGTATTTGTATCCATCTGCCTCACTTGATTTTATTGCTTCGCCATCAGGTAGCTGTATTCCATTACATTTTACAATCTTTCCTTTTTTAATTACTAACATTCCACATTTCTTAATTCCGACTTCCATTCCAATATCTTTACTGAGTATATGAACGGTTCCTACCAATGAGTCTATTTGTTACTCATTCTTTCCAAACAGCTTAAGATCATCCATGTAAAGTAGATGATTAATCTTCAATTGATTTCCTCGAAACTCGTACCCTGCCTTTACTTTTCTCAAAACCAAGCTTAACGGTATCATACCTATCACAAAAATTAAAGGGGATAAGCTGTCTCCTTGAAAGATACCTCGTCTTATATTTACGTGTCCTAGACTTTCTCCCGATGACGTTAACTCCGTTTTCTAGTTCTTCATGCTGCTTTCAAGGAATGCTTTCACATTATTGGCAATTCGGAACATACTCATACATTGTACAATTCAAGAATGAGGTACCATATCGTACGCCTTACGATAATCTATCCAGGCCATGGAGAGATCTGTGTGTCTTTTCTTGCAATCTTTTAAAACCAGCTTGTCAATTAACAGTTGGTCTTTTGTTCCTCTCGACTTTCTTCTGCACCCTTTTTGTTCATGTGGTAGTACATCATTCATTTCCAAAAAGGTGTACATATTTTCTGCAATCATCCTTGTCGTCAATTTCCACATCAGAGGTAAACATGATGTGGGTCTAAAATTATCAACTGCATTACCTCTTGAGTGGTCTTTTAAGCACAGTACTGTCCTACTACATGTCATCCATTGAGGTAAATCAGCCCTATCATTTAAAATCTCATCTAACTGTTCTGCAATCCTTTGATGGCACGACGTTATTCTCTTTATCCAGTAACCTTCAACTCCGTCAAGACCTGGGGCTTTCCAATTCGGGATCTTTTTGCACTGCTTTCTGATATCTTCCTCATTTATCTTCAAATCATCTTGGTTGAAGTGTCCAATTTCCTGTTTTACTTCATCTAACCATTCAGGTTCCCTATTATGTTCTATTTCGTTGTCCCAAATTCCACTCCAAAACTTTATACTTTCATCTGCATCTGGTATCGCTTTTTCAAATTCAGTCCCCTGTCCGTTGTTTATTTCCGTATAGCACCTTTTTTGGTAGCTCTGAAACATTCGGTTCTGTCTATATTGCTTTATCCTCTGTTCGTACCTCTTTACCTTAGCTATTTTAGCTAGCGCTCTTTGTTTAAGTTTCTCTATTACCGTTGCCAATCCCTTAATTCTTATTTTATATTTCACTTCAAGCCTTTTGTATTTACCCTCCTTTCTAATTTCTCCCTTTTTCTTTCGCTCCATTATGTTAATATCTTTCCTAAGCTGTTGGATATCTCTCTCTAATCTTCTTTTCCATCATGGCTCTTTTTTCTTTGTTTATCAACTTCCCTTAATCCAATTTTCTCCGCCACTACATTTCTAACTGCTATCAGTAATTGATTTGTTTCCGTTATACTATCTGTTTGTAATCGTGCTACTAACTTATTAACTTTTGCTGTTATCTCATTCATCTTTAGTCGATCCACCTTCTTAAATGGTAATACTCTGTATTCTTGTTCACCCTTCATGAATTTAATTATCTTATCAACCATTTCTTTCTAATCCTCATTTAGCTCTTCATATCCTATTACTGTAATACCTTCTTCACCTATTCCTCCAGGTTGGTCTTTTGTCTGTGTATCTTCCCGCTGATGCACAGCCCTTACACTTGCTCTTTCCTCGTGTTCTGTTCTTATCTCAGCATTCATGGCCATGTTACCATCTGTTTCCTCTCGTCTCTCCAGATTCTCTTCTCCATGGCTTATTTCCTCACTCAATACTCTTCGTCGCATACTCTCCAGTTCTATATCCGTTAGCCAATTGTTCTTCCTTATTGCTCTGGCTTGATCACAAATCCTTTGATCAGATGTAGGAAACAATCCTCTCTCTTGCCATATTCTGTGCATTCGCTGTCGGTATCCTCTTTGTGGTTTACCATCCTCACTGAACGGTTTGCTTAAATAAAAGCACTCCATTATGACAACATTGATATCTTTTGTCCATTTCCGTCTTGTAGCTTCAGAGTAACTTGACGACTGGGCCTGCACTGCTGCTCCACAGGACACCTGCCGGACGAGAAACTTTCACTTGTTGTTCCAGTCTCATTAACGTCGTTTTCTTCTACATTAATAGTGTTCATAATCTTTCACTCATATGTATGAGGTTGCAATGTACGAGTCATAAGTCAATCCTGAGTTGCCCTACTCTCAGGATAAAGCTATTACAGACAGGTGTCGCCACTTCCTATCAGGTTTTGTTTGCGACCACATAACGCAGTAGCCATTCACTCCTCGACACGAAAGACATCTTGAGTTGCGGGTTGTTTCCTTAGTGGAACCACCACTATATGGGTTGCCAGCCAAGGCTAAAGGGCCCCATCTGCCCAACACAACCACCGAACTACATTTTGTCTGACCTCTAGCCTCCGACCTGTCTGGCTTGGGTGACCCTACCAGGAGCATTTACTCCCGCCAGCATAGCTCTAGGGTTCATCAAGGTGCACAAGCCTCCCCACCACTGAATAGTAGTAGTCCAGGGGAGGATTATTATTATTATTATTATTATCATTATTATTATTATTATTATTATTACAACTCGCACACCACCCAACTAAGGACATTTGAAGGGGTCTCAGCCTGCTACGGGCTCCCAGCATCCCGCCAGGTAAGGCCGCAACAGACATTGCACATTTCAGGGAACTTGTGGGGAAAGGAAATTTTACCATTAATATGGATTACTATTATTGTTATTATTATTATTATTATTATTATTATTATTATTATTTTTACTACTATTATTATTTTTACTACTATTATTATTTTTACTACTACTACTACTATTATTATTTTAGATTACAGATATCATATGTTGGCTATGATACGTACACATACATAAAAGGCTAAGCAGCTAGTGTTCAATATAATACAAGTGACCGATCTTAATCTGATCTACAAACCTGAGTCAAAGGCATGCAGGAATTTGATTATGAGATAAAGACGGAATTTATTCCGGTGGAGAATAAGCTATATTACTTAAAAAAACGAGTGTATCTAAATGTTGACGTTCATCGACTGAAGATATAAGCTATTTCAGGCAAATAAATCGAACTAAAGGTGTATGTAAATCAGGACGAATCTTTACTGATTTATAGTTTATTTTCTGGCTTCTTTTCACTTTTTGTGAAGTATTAATGAGTTTTTTATAAGTAGCTGCAGATCTGAAAAGTTGCCGCCTAAAAGTCACCATCAGAGATTAAAACTGCTAATACTGTAGAATTTTCATAAACTTAAAGTTGTATTCCAAGGAAATGTTAAAATCTGCTAAAGTATTATTTCAGGGACGGGAGCAGTAGAGGGGCTGGAGGGCTGTAGCTGCCCCCCACTTTATCAAAATAACGTTGAAACAACTACTTTTCCAAACATTGTTGTGAAATTTTCCGGGGAAACATGCAAAAGTCTGTATTTGTATCACTACCCCCTCCCACACACACACGTACCAACACCCTCGAAATTTCGCTCCGCCGTCCCTGTATTTGTTTGTAAACCCCAGTCAAACTGAAGCATCACTGCTCCCAAGACTTGTTTTTGCCTTTCACTCAAAAACGATCAAGGTAGCGCGGTACAGTTAATTTTCTTGATATAGCATATGAAGAAACTTCTATTTTTCCCTCCTATAAGTCTGTCTTGATGAAAACATTAGAATAATATATGACTTAACTTCATCGTATTAAAACGTCATGATTTAATGTTCTTCAATCGTACGTTTGGAAGCATATGGAAAGGAAATTTTCGAGTTCAGAATCTGAACTGTGAGTTCTGTACTTGTGATGGCCGTAATTGCATATCCAACGAGTATTTGGTATTTTGACTTGATCACATGAAATGAAGATAACATTTGATGAAGGACATTTTCAAGTGTCAGAATTTTGTATTTTAAGAACCAACCGGGACCAGTTGCCAAACGTGCAACTCTTGGGTTTCCGGCTGAGATTGGAATTCGCGACCCTACGAATCTGGTACAGCGTACTCACCGCTCTGTCATCTAAGCCAAATATTCATAAATGCTACTATTTGTTGAATATGTGTTTTAGTTTACCGACATTTCCACCATTAAAAATACAGCACTCGTTTCCAACCCGTAGCGTATGTTGCTCGATTTTCAAAGCACTGCACTAGATTCCCAGGTTAGCGAGCTCGATCCCATACAAAGGCCCAAAAGTTGTATTTTTCTCAATATGTCCCGGCTGGATCTTAAAATGTAAGATTCTGAACCCCAAAAATTTCCTTCATGAGATGCAAACTGCATTTCATGTGATCGAGTGTATACGCCAGATATTTGTTGCATAGGTCCGAATAATGCATGTGACGTCAAATCGGATTGACGACCAAACAGTCATGAATAAATTACCTCTAAATTGAGCTTTCTGTTCACTTCTGACCTCCTATTGGAGGCGTCTATATACTGAACCTGATCAGTCTAAAATAATCCTATCTGAATAAAGTTAAAACTTAGTTGACTTTTGACAATAAAGCTTTAACAATTATCGTTTGTGCAAAACTAGTACTCTGCAGATTTGTCTTTGATGATGAATACTGGTAGAAAACATTCTCATATATAAACACTTCAAAGCATCTCAGCCTTTAATGTGTTGGTGTACAATTATCACGTTATCATTATTGCCTTGAACCTGATGCTTCCAAGGAGCGTGGAATTTTCATCTAAAGCAGATTCAAAGTTTTATGCTATTTGATTTCAACTCGACTTTTCAAGCAAAATAAGTTAAATAAAACCATACATTAGTTGATAAACCCTGGATTAGAGCTTATCTGCTTTTGAACAACCGGCCCCTTTTTATTGCCATGATACTCAGCTTTACCAACATTAAGAATTTTTTTTCAAAGTAGAAAATATAGTGCATATTTCCAGCCGAGTACTGTGGTACAGTGGTGTAGCCAAGGCCAGGCCTGGTCGGGCACATGCCCGGCCAATCATGCAAGTGAATGAGGTCATTGGATATCCCACTGTGTTAGTACTTAAATTAGGTAAAGACACGATTAGACAAGTGAAATGCGTTCTCCGATCCGATATTTTATTATGGTGGTCGAAAGCTCGATAAAATATCTGATCAGAGAACACATTTTGCTTGTCTAATGTATTAGTACTGATTACAATTTATATACTTGATGTGCAACACTTGTACATATATTTTCACTGAGAGTGCTTTGTGTGGATTCCTGAGGAACAGTTAGGTCAGAACTGGGCAAAGTTGCTCTTAAAATGCAAGTAATGCCATTTCAGAGCCCAACAATTCAGAAACTTCCTGGGAGCTGTGTGCCCACCCCTCCCAGAAAACTGGCGCTTCACGCTTAGATGTCACCCTCCCTCGCTAAATCCATCGCTATGTGCCTGTGCCCGCTCAAAACCAATGGGCTGGCTACGCCAGTGCTGTGGTACATAAATACCTGGACAAACACGAGAATATTAGTACTTGTAGTATTCAAAGGAAACAATGACTTTAAAATCCCTATGAAGTCTTCCGTTTCTTATTAGATCTATTTTCTCTAACATGCAACTTGATGTTATGATTTCAGGTGAGCCAAAAATTACGATTCCAGGTACGTGCGAATAATTTCCATGCCACTGTTGCTTAAATTAGGCCTTGGGCAGGCATTCTTTGGTAGCAACATCAATATTTCTCTATCAAAAGCTTTGATTTATGATCATACAATGGTCACACAGGATTTCATGATTTTATCAGGGACCGCAGAACAATATTTTGAGGGGGGGCTGACAGGGGGCGATAGCATGACCCACCTGAAAAACTTAAATTCAATATTTCTGAGACGGTCGTGAACACTTCTTATTTTAATGATTACTCAGAAATCACAAAACACTGGTTATATTAACAGGAACAACTCGAATACTATCAGCTAGTCACTCAAATATCGGATATGTTTATCGAATATTTAAAATCATAAACTAAAATGCAGGTGTGGTTCTCGATATGTAGGTAGAACAACTCAACGGTTAAGTGAAAGGATCAAGCAACATGTGCCAAGTGTTGTACGAAACAAGACCGTACCGTTAAGAAATCAACCGAAAGGGCAATGTACCTCTGCTCAAACAATTAGTTGTGACTCGGCAATCGGTCGACATTTCTTGTCAAACAGATGTTGTGCCAATAACTATTCAGACTCCAAATTTAGCATCCTGACAAATTGTCGCTCAGCATTCTTTCTAAAGATTATGGAATCCATGTATATTGGCGTTATTTTGATGTTTAATCCCTCCTACATGGGATGACATCATTGCCTTTACATCAGGTATAAATATAAGCTGATAACTCATTTCTCAACAGTTAGCAGACGTTTGCACCTGAAGAGTGGTCTGCCGAAATGCATAGTGCTTCTTTTTAGTATTTACTTTCTCTCTGTGTGTTGGTTCCTCTAGTTCTTTCCAGAACTTTTTTCAGAACTGTCAAAGCGATACTGAAATATTTAATTTCTTTCCAAAAAAGTGGGGGGCTAAAACCCTCCAGCTCCCCCTCTTCCGCGGTCCCTGTTTATTCAGCGATAACAGGTGGCACCAATGCAGACGGATGGTATACTCTATTCTAATTATGTGGTTAGCCTTGTTCCCTGGCTCATAAGTCGACAAGGCTAACTTAACATTATATAAAACTATTGAGACAAAATCTCGATGAAACTGACTTCTTCAATACATTGGCTACGGTTGCTATAGAATGTTTTTGTCCACCTAGCCCTTTATTCTTGGGATGCTTGTGCCTTGTTCCCGCCAATTTACATGTTCTAGTTTTGTATATGCGCTTATAAAATAACAAACATCTACAGCAAGTTGTGATTGGAGGATGTAAATTTTTATTCAAAGTGAAGATATGAATGAAAGGCGGTCACTCATCCTTGTTTCATCGGGTATCGGGAGCCCCACGTCCGCGTGCAGATACTCGGCAGCAGGGTGCACAGTATCTCCCTCCAATTGTAACTGCCCATACTCTATCTGCTTGTGTATACTGTTCCTAATTCCACATTACGGTATCTCGGCTTATGAAAGTTAAAGTCTTTTGAAATTAGGTTTGAAATGCAAACAGAACGTGGGTGGTAATCCCTTTGGAAAAATCCAGGATCGTGCATACCATCAGCACCTCTCAAAATTCGTTCTCCTGATGTGAACTTAATCTCGGTCGACGTATTCTTTCTGCTTGACTTTATGGAGATCCGACATTATGAACATGCACCTTGCGCTTCCTTTCGTCAAGGTTTGAAGGGTGCTTGAGATGAAGGCTTGTTTCATGCTTTTTCATGTTTGCTATTGAATTATGTTGTTTGCATGACATTGAACATTAGCTTCGTTAACTTGGTACGAACAGTTATTTTGAAAACTTGAACACATAAAGGCCAGTTCACATTTGATATAAAACGCATCACCCGCGACCTTACGCTGAAACGTGCAAAATTAGTATCGAATATTTTCTGTGGAACCGTTCAAATTGAATGAGTCAGTTATAGGGTAATTACTGTTTTATGACTGTTCTTCGGTGATATAGTATGCCGTTAACCCTTGCGAATCGTTCGGGAAAGATCCCTTCTGAATTCGAGTCTTATTGAACAAAATATCATTACTCAAGTTTAGTGAAGAACAATAGGCTGAAGCCCGTTACAGTAAATTGCCAAAGGATTGATGAGACTTATACAGGGCTACTACATGGAAGGAAAATAGCATTTTATTGGCTATGCAGGGACTGAGTGATATGTATAATAGCTATGAGCCAACGTACGGGTGGGACAACACAGTGATCCCTCTCCCCTTAAGGGAATAATAAGGCACAGACGAGAATTCATTTTTCTCGCTGGATTTTTGTTTTTTCGTTGTTTGGAAAATTGGAACTGTATCAAACAACATCTCATTACTCAAGCTTATCAAAGCAAGAGAGTCTGGAACTGCCCCTATGAGTAACCAAAAGGATGAATGCACATGCGAACGATCTTTGCAATTATAAATTAATTTGAATTAATGTAGGCATTCTTGTGCTCTCGTTTGTCTTTGGGATCTTTCCTTTCAGTTAAAAGTTAAACACACTGTTCTTTATCCTTAAAATAGACAAAATTGACCAATGGATACTGGATACCTGAAGTCAATATTCTCCCTGACAAACTTAAGGCAGATGCATCGATACTTTCGAAAATTATTCGAAGTAATTTTACTGTTTTTCACTAAATTTTCAACTTTCTATTCACCGACTGTCTTTTTGCTTTAGTGAACTCTACCTGTCCGTCAGGCTGGCGTCACTATGACAAATTCTGCTACAAGCATTTCGAAGAGAAGAAGAACTGGGCTAAGGCTCAATATAACTGTAGTGTCCTCGGCAGTGACTTACTGAGCATTCACGATGGTCAGGAACAGGACTTTCTGATATATTACTATCAGGACAGACATCCATTTTTGATATGGACAGGTTTATTATTTATTCTACTATTACATTTATCACAGTAAAAAACAGGCACGCAGGGAAATCTGTTGCCTTTAGTAAATATCACTGATATGCCAGATTATGTCGTGCGTATTTCTAAAATATGACCACCCTGAGGTAGACGTACTGAGAAGGTTAAGGATCTTCAGCCACCTTTAGAAATTTTAGGCGGCTTGACTCCGTGGAATTTTGTCGTAAGAAAACTCGTGAATGACAGAAACCCCCAAATGAAGTTATAAAAAACATAAACGATCATAAAACATATGAGAAAATATGGAGATTGCGCAGCCAGATTGAGACATGATTAATTTTGAGACACGTTCTTTGACTAAATTTATTAAATATACAAGCTTTCGACTCTTGCCTGTCGAAGACTACGGTTAGGTAGTCGAAAGCTTGTATATTTAATAAATTTAGTCAGAGAACGTGTCTCAAAATTAATAAAACATATGATTCAAAATTTGTCTGTTCAAACCTTTAGTTTTATAGCAAAGGTTTGTAATATGAAAAATCTGCCAATTCAGTCAAGACAGCAACACTTCTCCCACAGACTCTTTACAATAAGGAAGCCCCTCCTGAGGTGCGAGAAATAGTTGTGCCTCATGTTGCCTAATTGATACTTTACTTCAAGGCTATTTGAAACAGTAAGTTTAAATGACAAAATATGCAATAAATGTGTCATTTTTCACTAAAAATAAACAAAGGTTTATAATTCTAATGCATTTTTGAAACTTGTAATTATAATGTTTTGACAAAGTGTGATAATTTCAGTGAAGTTGAAACTTCACTACAGATTAATAACACCATATTTAAACTAGGCCTTATTCTGTCACGTTCCGTTGCCCCGAAAGTAACGGCCTCCTGAATGTAACTGCAGGTGTGTGATCTAGCTAAAATTTACCGAAAATAGCGGCCCCCGCGAAAGTCGCTACCTCCGCAAAAGTACTTGCCAATTAGGCTGTCTTGCTATCTTGAGTGCAAAGACAAAGACAACAAAACGTAAAGATTCAACTATAGTACTTGTCAACAAACGGCCGGAATTCTCCAATGGTAATTATATGGAAGACTAAATTTTTGGGGGCTTTCTTGAAGGATTAGGAAAAATGCTTTTGGAAAGTACTCCTTCGAAAAATAGCCTTTAATTTTGTTAATTTATGTTGAATTAATTCCTCAGTTGTCCATATTCCAGTAAACAGTATCAGCTTCTCGCCCTCATGCTCTTTTATAGAACCTCCCTTGATATTGACATGCGTGCAACTATGCAATAGTTTTTTGGCTTTTGTAAATCTTCCCTTATCTGGCAACATAGCACTAGTGCCGGCGGTATCTTTGGCTGCACTGGTCCGAAACTGTATTAAGAATGTTAATTTAGCATTCAAATCGCGCTCCCATTCTTCTATTTTAGTCCTGAAGTTCACTATAAATCAGAGATATAGGACAGTCTGTCTGTCTGATGATGTCTTTGAAATAAAGACGAAATATCACAATTTCATTGTAATTCTCTTGATTTTCACTCATATCTTGAGTTATCAAGATGGCATTATTGTTCGGAGTTTGTTTCTTCCTACATTTGCTAAAGTTGTCGGCTGGTTCTGGATTTTAAATCAGGGATAGTTCATCAGGTATTCGTCGAAAATTCAGATAAACTCACTTTGCTATCTCAAATCCATTACTAACAGAAGTGCCCGAAGTGTTGACCAACACGATATCATAAGAAATATTCTTGTGGCTTTCAACTTACAGATCCGCCAAGGTCTTCGATAAAGATGGTTGATTCATTGATTAAGTGTGATCCACTTGTCGGGCCAGGCTTCCCGATGTTTTCCCGATTACTCACTATTCCAATAAACATGACAGTGATGATACTTCCAAACAGGTTTCCCTCCCAGAATGCCTCTCGCACATTCATTCATGTTGTCTTCGTGTTTATTGATGATAATTAAACCGTTTTCTGATGGTAATAGTTATATCTATGTTGACTAGCTATAATTTGTAGACAAAAGTGTTCCTGTTATTTTAGGTCTTAACGACAGAAATCGCGAGCAAGGATACAAATGGATTGACAACACTGGTTTAACCTATATAAACTGGGGAATTCGTCAACCAGACGATCATAACGGAAGAGAAAACTGTGTGACAATGAATTCGAGAACTGGTCGATGGCATGATTACCCATGTAACTTTGAGTTTTCTTTTATGTGCAAACACAAATTGGGTAAGAAGAAGGACCGCTTTTAACATCGTCAAATATTAATTTTATCTGTCAGTTGTTATAGGTACTTAGCCTGAAGACGAAGATCAGAGGCACTCTGTCGCTAACTCGTGGAAAGTCGAGACTACCATCGACGTGTTCTTAACCATGCGAATTCAATTCATGGTTGTTCGCAATATTGTGGACTTTAAAAGGCGTTTTCTGATAAAGCCTCATAAACTGCTTACTTAAAGATGAGACTATCGCCTATAAATCGTATCAGAGAAGCGCAGATGGCGAATGCGGTTAGCGCGTTGTTTCTCACCGCTGAGGTTCCAACTTAAGCCTGATCGGCCATGGTTACAAGTTGGATGGGTGACCTCCTATTGGTAACCACGTGTTGACTCTCTAGCTTGAGTCTCGTGTGAGTAGAGTTGTAGTTGGTCTCTACTGTGCTTCGAGGGTTTTCCTCCGGGTACTCCGGTTTTCCCCCCCTCAATAAAATCAACCCTTACATCATAGCTGCGCTCCGTAGACAAGTATAGGTCGAATGGTGGCTGCCAGCGGAGCCTTTAATATGCTTTCGACTCGACCACGTTGATCTGCGTCCTTCTTAATTCACCCCAGCGGCTGCAAATAAGGATTATTAGCTTCCCCCTTTCATCTTCATCTTCATCATCTTGTGTTGTCACCGAAACTACGTAAGCGATGTAATTAAGTGGCACAGTCACTTGAACGAAATATACAGCATTACAGGACTACATACAAGGAGCAGCTGCCAGATAAAACGAATCCCTGAGATAACAACCAAAGATGTAAGATCTCGAAAGCAGGAAAAAGGCTTGAATTTTGCTTACGAAACCACGCTAATCCCGTTTCCACAGTAACATTTTGGGCACGGTACGTACTGCAAAATTTGGGGCATAGTACGGTTAATTAGTTCTGCCGAGACCAACATATACAGAGCTACTCGGCACATCTAAATATTTAGGCACAGTATGTCAAGTAACTCCGCACCGTTTACACTGAGGAAATAACCCGTGCCTAAATTTTTGCCGTACCTGGGTCCCGCAACTTTTTAAGGCAATAAAGGTGTTCCAATTTAAGTTAAGAAGCCATATGTACATGTACTGAAAAGTATGAACTGTGTATATGACTGACAAAATTTAATTCCCGAGGGCATCAAGACCGCGCAGACCGCTCTATTGGCTGTTCCTATGGACCAGTAGTTAGCCCTATTTTTGCCTTGAATCTGCGCCACGAATTCGCCCGATCAATTGCATTGAGTAAAAGAATCTTTAGCAAATCACAAACTCGTCTTCGAACAACATTCAGGTTATCGTTTTGGCACCTGTATAATGATGGCAACTGGCCATTGGGGTTTTTACCCTTGGCCCACGCTGTCAGACACACCTATACAAAGACTGGAACCTCACCACTCCCCCCCGCCTACTTCTATTGTCGTTCCGACGCCTGTGGCTGTGCCCAAAGGTTAACAGACTAAACCGGGTTATTGATGTTACCATTGGTATTCTTTGGTTTTATAACCTTGGTCAATATTTATATCACCGAATTAACGTAGTTTCAAAACCTATAACTACTTTATATATTGTTATATATTGAAGATTAAGAAAAGCTTAATTGTTAATAATTACTTACCGACACTGATACTGAATTTGTAGACAGTTGGTGCAGTATTTTTGTCAGCATGTTAACTTTGATAAACTGAAAATTTTGATTTGTTTGCCTTGTAATATGGGTGATCTAATAAGTTAAGGTATGGACATACAATTGTGACTTGTTGGTAAGTTGTCTATATCTTTAAACATCCTTCAACATGACAATATCAAAATAATTCTGCCATTGTAATGCTGTTAGTTCCCAGACCCCTCATGTCAATAAAGCAAAAAGCATTTGGTTTCATAGTCATTTTTGTTTCAGGCCTGTCAACCATCCTTTAGTCCAAATCTTATGTGTAAATAACAGTAAATACAGATATCTTACTTTAGTGCGAACAGAGATGATTAATTCTACTTTAAGTCATTTACTCCTGAAAATGAAGTCAAGAACGATGACTAATAAAGTCAAGTGCGGATTGCTAGCCTCATTCTTGGGGCGATTTTCTTGTACGCGGCAGAAATATGTTCAGTTGTCATGCCTTATAAACGCAACAAAATTTCCCACGCTTTTCTGAGATGTACGTCTGTAGCCCACTGATAGGTATGACTTTAGACAGCGGTGTTTAACTAGCCATATAACCTAGCTCGAGAAATGAAGACTGGACATCACCAAGCCAATGCATAATCTGATTGGTAAACAAAAATCGACACCGTCTTGAATTTGCTTTAAAACGCAGTGAGAAAACAGGCCACGATTCTTACAGGTTTCATCCGGTGCCGCCTGATCACATGGAACAATTCTGTGGCAAATAAGATTTTTAAGAAAACCACGCCCTCTTTGTGGCCTTTTATTTTTTGTCGCGCCACATTTTTAACTTTCGGGAAAATTTCTTACACCCCCTAATCTCTATATCCCAGTAACACCCCAAATTGAAGGTCTCTTTCGATCGCCTACCCTCACCCAACGGGAAAATCCTTCAAGAATGCCTTGTTTTTCTAATTTAGTGGTAGCTTTATTATCCTATAAAAGTTAACATACATATACAACACATAAATGGTTATGACAATAGTTTAAAATTTTTGCCATGCTTAATCATTTTCCAAGGTTTTAAGTTTTCTTTAATTTCCTTGCAGAATGCTCATCAGTGCTACCGATAAACCCTTCAGAGATAGCAGTAACGGAAAGTAGCAACGCCAGTTTTGGTGCAAATCAGGCAATCATTAAAGACTCCAACAACCGTGCTTGGTGTACTAATAATACCTCTGGAAATGCAAAAATTAGGGTTGGTTTTCTTTTTGTACTTAAGTAGAATTTCGAGAACGGTGAGAGAGTTTGACATGTTTAGCTCTCTCCAGGCAGGAGCAGTCTAACATCAAGCAATTTTACTCTGGCTAACGCCAGACGATTTTACTTCTCAAAAGAAGAAATCCTGCCATAAAAGGGTTATAACTGTCTCAACTAAGGTGCCTATGCGGTCAAAATAAGTTTTGGTTAGTTTGAAAAGTCTTTTACAACGATAGGAAATGACATTGACCGCAGGCACGGCGGAAGCAAATCAGCTTTAGAGGGACTGGGTACCAATCCAAAAATATTCCAGGTTACATAGCTGCAGTCGTCAAAATTTTTTTACAATTTTTAATCCCACACGATCTAATTGGCCAAACAAATTGCAGCCACAAATGAACAACATATTTTGGTAAGATCTATTTCAACAAGAGAGAATGCAGATTCACCATAAAATTACTTCAACTACTCCTCTATTTTTTCCCATCACACCAGGTCTACTTTTTAAATTAGTAAATTTTGAGTTAAGTTGGTAAGTTGTAGTTTCAGGTTAGTAAAGAATAAAAATATTCGGTTGTATGATGTGCAAGCTGTGTCAGTTGACTTGTAAATAGTCAGAAAAACCTGCTTAGACCTCAGAGTTGTTCAAAGGACTTACATCTAACACAGCTTGCACAGCACACAACCGAATACCTTCATTAAACTTTTAACAACATTATTTTGGGGGGGCTAAAGCCCCGCTAGCGCAAGTTGACGGTCCTCCTCTAGATTTATCCCAATTTTGCGATAAATCCAAAATCGTTTATGCTTCAAGATAATCCACCGAAACAACTTGAAACTTTACACATGGATACAGACCTGATGGTTTACAGATGGTTCTCATCACTTTGAGCCTGGGTTGGCTGCTGATCAGAAACGTTTTCAAAAATTTCACCAAATACCAATGCTAGAGGCGAGTTTGAAAATGAAAACTTTGCCTGCATTCACAGAAATCAAAGAATTCTGTTTCAGTAACTAAGTGGTCTGGAAACTAATTCATTATTATGGAAACAATGTAACTGGTGTAGTGTTATTTAGTTTGTTGGTCTGTATCCATTCGCCTCGTTTCAAATGGTTACCGGTTTTAAAAAATGTACCCGGTTTTAGACTTGTCAGAAAAGTAGATATTTAGCTGATTTGACGTCATCATATGCCTTAATTGCTTAATACAAGAAACTGTTTACCTCAAGAACGAAAATAGATATTGACGAAGTATTAAGTTCATTCCTCGTCATAGTACCGCTCAAACAAACCAAATGTCATTTAGAACGTGTCAGACCTTTAATGCATTATAGATATTGGATCAAGTGCACTGATTCGATTCGTTTCAAAATGGCTAAAAAATGTGTGCTGAAAATTCAAACTAAGCAAAATGTTCGAAAGGGGCCGGTTGTTCGAAAACCAGTTTGCGCTTATTCATGATTACCAATTAATTTTTTGTTTTAGTTTCATCTGCTTTGGTTTGCAATTTGAGTTCAAGCCTCGTGACTTAAAACTTAATTAATGAAAGTCTGTAAGCGAAAGTCTAAACGTTCCTGTACAGTATCCCCAGAATTTGTCCCTGAGAGTTTTCTTTAATCCAGAATTAAGCTAATCCCCGTTAGAACAGCCGTACTCTAAATTTCAGGTGCGTCGGATGATAGTAAGTGACTGCAGCAAACTAAATCCCTGTGACATTCAAAAAAAATAGACATGTGTAGTTACTGCACTTTCAGCCTGTGATTTTCAGAAATGATTGTCGTTGCAATTGTCATTGGCATTCACGTCATTTCTCTGTTTAATTTTGATGCTGTTTTCTGTAAACATCCAAAACTACGACTATTACATTTGTATTGTAATTTGTATTGTAATATAATTCATAGTGGGAAAAATGTACGCCGATAAATTAAGGACATAAAGATATGAGTTTTGTTTTGGTCATTAGAAATATCGTAATTGTCAGCTTGGTATTATTACCTGAGTTAATAGAAGTAATGACTTCAATATGATGAAGAGAACGAATATGATGAGAGAAAAAGTCGAAAGTAGGAAAATTTGCATTAAAATTGTAACTTCGATCTGCAGTTGATACATATGTAATGATGATATTAATAACTATCCAACTTTTTTTTAAAACGCGTAGACAATCCATTCAAAACAAGTTTTCCGAACAGGATATGAATCCATACCTGGCTGTCGTACTACGAGTTATACGAAGACCTTTGAAAGTAGTCAACTTAACAATTTAGATATTTATTTTTAATTTTATTTGCAATGAGTAATGTGCTTGTTTTAGGTGGATTTTACTCACCTGGTTCAAGTCACCAAAATTTCTATCCAAGGACGAAGTACGCCAACTCCTCACTTTGTTAAGTCTTTTCGTATTAAATACAGTCAAGACGGTTATTGGCAAACCTTCACGTATTCAGGCTACGAAACTGTAAGTAATGAACTGTTTTTGAACAGGAGTTTCGATTAGGTATGTTACCAAATCATGTGTAATTTGTAAGGTGTGTAATTTGGAAAGTGTTCATGCTATAACCACCAGATTTTTACGCTTTACTCAAATCTCGCAACATCCCGCGTGTTTGGATCACATGCAGTAACCAAAACACGGAAATCCATTTGGTATTTCTGAATTGTTTATTTTCAATTGAAATATACAAAACTACGCGTTCTTGATCTGGCTTTCCTCGACCGTACCTAATTTTCTCACTTTGAAGTATATGACTTTTGCAGATAATTCCAGGAAATGTTGATGGCAAAAATGTGATAACAAAGAAACTGGAACGTCCTATCAAATTAGACAGTATTTCCGTAACTCCAGTTGCATGGCAAGGACAAGAGATATGCATGAAAATTCGCCTTCACGGATGTGATTACGGTAAGGCCAGTGCCAGATTATTAACAAAACAGACCATGCATATCTGTCACTTTTCCAGGTCTAATCTTGAGTGTCTAGGTTATAAGGCTTGTCTCTTATACACAAAATTTACTACGTTTCTCTGGATAAAAAAATTTTAAGACCTATTCTGGTTTTGGTAACTCATGCCTTATTTCCAAAAGGCGTAAAAATAGGCTTTGTTTTTCTTCGCTTTTGCTTTAGGGGAAACACAGTTGTTACCACCAATTATCTGAGTGCATGCAACGCCGGATTAACCAGTAACCTAGGTAACCTATAGGTTGCGGGGCCTCCGACAAAAACGCCCCGCGAAAATTTGATGTCGCGAAAAAGACGCGTTCTTTACTTGAGTAAGCGAGTGTTAGTGTTTGTTTGACTATTACAGTAGACACTGTAGACTAACTGATTAAGAGAAATCGTGATATTTTGCTTTATATAGAAATTGGGTTTCATTAAGGGACCGAAGAAGATGTTCAGAACAGCGGGATGTTGAAAATAGCGGGATGATTCGAAATAGCCGACATAAATTGTGCCGATAATTTATTCGGAATAAAAAAAAGATCGAAATAAGCGCCTTTTTAAGCAGCGTTCGAAGCAGCGGACTTTAAAACACGCTTCTTTAGTCTTTACCATGGAATTGCTGTCTGCTTCTTTTTAATATTATGCCACAGACTTCGCCTTTCGTTAATGCTAAATCATGCCGAGGCTTGAACCCCTCTCTGGACCAAAGCTCGAGGGCCATAAATCAAATAGAAAAAACAAGGGTGCGCAACTTACAATACGGCCCAATAAAACGAGTTTAGTGAGACGTTGTTATACGCATTTTTTTTTTTTTTTGTTTTATAAAACAATGCCTGTCCGTACTGTACGTTAGGGGCCACAAATTGACCAATCATAACACGAGAAACGACTAAGGCAAATAATAAAAGTTATTATGAAGTATAGGCAAAATAGGGCCCCCCAGAATGGTTAGGTTGCAGGCCTTCCCTGGGGTTAATCCGCCGTTGAGTGCAAGTGATTACATAGATAGTTATATGTTTGTCCAGAATGGTTAAACTCCTATATTCTGTGCTTTTTAGTTTGCCAAAGTAACTTGATAAACCCCCTTGGTAGATTAACGGAGGATTTCATCACAGCTAAATCTGCAAAATATCCAACAAATGAACCAAAGCAAGCTTCAGAACTAGGAAATGCGTGGTGCGCTAAGGTAAGTGAGTAACCAGGAAATACTATCCATAATTAATAGAGACTGCTGGATTAAGCTAAACCTTCCTTTTCTTTCTGGAATTGTATTACTTATTCAAATTGTAAGGATAACCATTACATTTCTAGGTATTGGCCTGTCTGGCTCCTCTAACATTTCTAATTACATGTTAGTTATGTATACAGTACGACAGGATAGTCAGCATGCACTCTTTCTGCTCTTATAACTGGACGATGGCCGTTGTCCGACCGCCCACTGTGGCTCCCTATATTTAACTCCTGTAATGTTCTTACCTATTTTTTCCTTATTGTTGAAACAGAACAATGATAAAGAACAGTGGGTTCAGGTCAACTTTGGCAGTGAGAACCTAATATCCAAGATCAGAACTTTCGGGGACAGGAAAGACAGCTATGTGACGAGTTACAAGATTCAGTTGAGCGGGGATGGCAATAATTGGATTGACTATAAACAACACGACACTGTTAGGGTACGTTTGGGAAAAATTCTAAGTTTTTTTCCTCTCAAATATATGTCAATTTTGAAAAACAAAAACTATACTACAGGATCAGTAATTAATTACTAGTTTCACTATTGTCAATTTTATCTGATCTTGTTGATCATCTTATGTTGTCGAGTAATTAGTCCGACTTGCCACCATCTTTCTGGTAGGTACACTCGCAAAATGTGGGCATTGCAATGCAAAGGCCATTGGCTGTCTCTGGACAATTGTTAAGTTTGGAGTCTGGACTGTTCACCAGACATCGTTATGAGTAGTGAACCCTCTTCCTTTGAAAGAAAGTGGCGAACGCATTCTTGAACACATACATCAAAGATAGAAATGAAATTTTTATTTTTTCTTTTAATGTAACAGCGGTTGAGCATACAGTTAAATATTCTTTTGTTTGAAAGGCATGAAAATGAAGTGAAAGGGTTAAACAATATGTGGAAAAACCCTTTTCTCTTCTTTTGCATATCAAATGGCTGACAACTGTAACAACAGCTAAATGAAAACTTGGCTTCAGTTTGTCAGGAGCACACACTCTGCCACTGCTACTTATCTATCCCACCATCTCTCTTTCTATTGAAGTAAAAATTGGTTTTTAACTCACACTCGCTGTTCTTCTGGAATAACTCCAACTTACCAGCAGTAACTGTCCAAATCCTTGACTAAGTGTATTAGAGGCTGGCAAGGCTTACGCTTAAGCCAATCTTTAGCTATTTTTGTTGTAAAATTCTTGGTTTTTATATCCTTTTAGTATTTTTTGATGTTTTTATATTTTTTTACCAGCTTTCATCCCGCGTGCCTCAGGCTTAACAGAAGTTGTTAATGTTCGTTCAAGTGAACGTTTCTTAAGAATATACGTCAGCGTCATCCATATATCGGTGAAAATTGTATAATTTTTAGATATCAGCATTTTAGTTTTCGAGATATTCTACGCACCAAAAGTAGATTATCTTCAAGTACCAACACATCCAACAACCCTGGACAACCACTCCACGTTTTCACCTTCTGTTTTATTTTTTGATCAGGTTTTCAAGGGTAACAGCGACGCTGTACATCCTATGGTTCACACGTTAAGTAACTCCATTGAAGCCTCTTACATTCGTATATTACCACTCACTTGGAATAAAAACATATGCCTTAGGTTTATGTTGTTGGGATGCCAAACAGGTATGTTGAATAACGATGGTGAAGTCAGAATTTTACCTGGAAAGGAGGAACACGCTTGCCAAGCGTTCATTATGGCACCCAAGAAATCTGACTCTCTGTGATTTCATGGAATCGAAATGTGTTCAATTTATCTGGCCCCTTGGGATTAAAACACAAACAAAATAAACGCCAACCTGACATGATCTTACGTCGTCGTTTTCACAGCCTAACATTCATCTAATTCATTTTCATATCAATAATAATCTATTGAGACGCGTATGACAGGAAACGCTGAGTTTAGATCGTGTTTTCGAGTTATTACCATAATTCGTGTCTGTTGAATCGTGGTGTAAAATTCAAGATGGGAATACCTTCTTTCCACAGTTTGCTAGTGCTTGATGATGTTATGGTTTTGTAATTCACAACGAAACCTTGCTTTGGTGCAAAATATCCTCTCAATTACAAAACAAGGTTTGATGTGGATAACGAAACATGAAATTATTACACATTTAGAGTTACAAACGTACAAAATTTGAAACAAACTTCTTGTTCTCCTATACCGTATTGTACTTTATAGTATGTTACGCTTCGCCGGTTTTGATTGCGTTGCTCTGGTTGGGCTGTGCATAAAAACCGGGCAGGAGAGTTTTATATCCGATAAAGCAGGTACATATATATATATCAAATATATTCTGTTCTGTGGATATATAAGTTTTTTCAAATTCCAACAAAAACTTGAGTTTAAAATCTCTTAAAACATCATAAAATCTCTTGATATCTTGATGTTATATGTATGCGAGGCGAATCCAAATGTCTATATGTCTCAAAACAGTACGGACATGAGGTTTGTTACTTATTTCTAAAACATAGGCTAAGTCATCCTGGCAAGACAGAAAAAGGGAAAATCGTTTTTATTAGCAAACAGTCGAGGCAAAATCTTGCAAAAAAACAATACAAACCCTGTAAATGTGTTACAAAACTTATGCTTTGTTGATCAGGTCTGAATAATATTTACAGACACTGATTAAACATAAACTCCTTTTGAATTTTACTTTTTGATTGTCAGAAATACATATGTTAGACTTACGACCCCTTAATGTTTGTTCATAGCAAGATGCCTTTGGTGTTGAGTTGTGTAATATTGAGTTGTTTTATGTCGTGCAGTTTTCAAGACTTCTCCATGACGATCAACAAAATCTTAATAGTATCTTACAAATACTTAATATCTATATATACTAAATAATATAATATAATATAATATAATATAATATAATACAATACAATACAATACATAATATAATATTATATAATATTATATAATATTATATAATATTATATAATATAATATTATATAATATTATATAATATAATATTATATAATATAATATTATATATAATATTATATAATATAATATTATATAATATAATATTATATATTATAGTAATATAATATATACCTTATTACATGAAATTTTCGCGACACGTTTATTTCGCGATTTTGGGGTGCGCATATTTCGCGACGCTTAAATTTCGCGATTTTGCAAAAATTTTGTATTTTGAATCACTTTAATTTCGCGTTTTTGAGTTAGACACAGTTTATTTCCTTGGCAATGTTATTTAACATGTCCTTGAATTAGATAAAACGACTTTATCTAATAACGTCAAATTAACAAGAAGGAAACAGCGGGACTATGTGTCAACAGTAACAACAAAGCAGTTCTCACAATGTCCACAAGCAGTTCATGCTTGTACGCGAATTATTGGACTTGAGCCAAATGACCACAATATCTATTTACATTGAAAATTCCTTCCTACGGACTCCTAAGAGAAAATGATGCCGTTTAGTAACGTCATACCGTTTAGAAATATATCTAGTCTCACGAGTCATTTGTGTAAATGTCTTGATATGGATCAACAGGCGGTAATACTTCTCTTCCAGTTACTACGCCCTTTATCCCCGCTTTCTCCGATCCTTTCAAGACATGAACCCTCCCTGTGCACTGGTCAAAAAGTTATACATTTCCACAATCCAAGTTGCATGAATTGGTTTCAAAACCGGTAGCTTAAGGTTGACATCTGCATCTTCAAAGTTAGCTCCACTATCCACTTGCTTTTGGACTTCTGCCGAATACCACGTTGTGAACTTGTTGTTGCAAAATTTCTTGGCCTGTCCTTTCACTATTAAATCCAATGGTTGAAAAAAATGGGTCATGTTAGCTGGGACAGATATGACTTCTATATTCAGCGAAGACAGCCTCGAGCACACCTTCTGAGTTTTCTGGCCTCTAAAGACATCCCAGATGAGTAGCGCCTTTTGAGATGGTGGAAGGCCAAGTTCCTTGCGTTTCTGCGCCGAGCAAGGATTGATTACAGAATCAATAAGACCTATTGTTTCTGTTTCGTTTGAATAGTACTTTTGGTTTTGGCTGACACAAAAGCTCTTGTGCTGAAGTGCTGCCTGGAGTGGAGATAGACGGCAGTAATGATGAGGAGGACCAAGACATTGCCTCAGAATAGTTAAAAATATGATTTTGTAAACGTTTCAATGGTAATAAACTCATTCTTTCTTGATTATTGACATAATGTGAGTCACTTAATTTTCCCGTCATGTTATGTTTGCGACACTTATTGTTCGCGTCACTTTAACTTCGTGATTTTTTTTAAATCGCGAAATTCGCGAAATTCACGTGTCGCGAAAATTTCATGTAATAAGGTATCTTATTTCTTTAGTTATTTATTTCATCAAATTACATTGCAAGCAGTATATTGGTACAAAATTTTTAGTATGATCAGTTACGTCAATAAATGCAGTAAAGAATAATTAAAGCTCACAACGTGTATCAACCGTAAAAGATCGTTGACATGCATGTTTTAACGACGTTTGCTTACAATTTTTTGCCTAGACTGTGACAAACCTTTACTTCAGGGCAACACAAATATTAAATTTTCATCATCTGACCAAAACTCCCATCCAGAAGACGCTGTTTTCAAGTCTGGTAAATCTTGGTGTACCAGCAAATCGCCACTAAAAGACCAATACTTACAGGTGGGCAAAATTAGAGTTATTGGAGGCTTTTTTCAGTGATATAGTGCTTAATATCCTGCAGCCATGGGGTACTTAAAGAACAGACAAACTCAGAATCATGAGGTAATAAATTAATAATTTTAAAAATAATAATAATTATAATGATAATAATCATCATCGTAATCATAGCAATAATGATAATATTGATAGTTTTAAGGATAGTGATATAATAATGATGATCATGAAAGTGGTAAAGATTAGGATGATGCTTATGGTGATGGTCATAGTGATGATCATGGTGAAGATGACGAGGATAACGTTGAACAAAATATCGTCATATTTTTATAACAAAATTATTTGGCAGTGCTTAAGGCAGAGGCAAATAATTGGTGGGCGAGACATTATCAAATCACAATATTTTATGATGTCGAGTTTCTTTGTTGAATTTTATTTCTACCACATCTCCTAGTATTTGAGTAAGCAATAAAATTATACCTTTCATTAGCCATAGACTTTTTAAAATAACGCACATCTTACGCACGCTATAATTGAACAAGCTATATTTTCTCTCAGGGTACAGAGATATGGCTGACGTCATTTTGTTGCGTATTAGAGTACATGAGCATGGATGGCGTCACAAAAACTCGCAAACACAAATACAAAGTAGCTTTCGTATCTCAGTACATGTAATAGAAACATACATGACGCCATTTCAAACGGAAAAATACCGGAAAACACTCATCTACGCCTTGTATTTCCACTAGGCATTTTTCTGGTTGATATCACATCATTCATGTTTCTATCACAGCACATAGACACTCAAGCAATTTTCTATTTGTTAAATGATAAACCATGAAAGCACTGCTTGTGTTCTCACTACGTTGTTTTCTTGTATGTGATGTTATCGTTATGTTTTATGGAGTATAATAAATAACTAAATATCTTCTGTTGCTTTGGGATACACTACCGGGCTAAATTGTAGGGCACACCGAATGGGAAAAAGGTTATTGTAATAAATAAAAAAAGAAAGTTGCATAATAGCACCTGGAAACAAATCTTAAGTAATAAGTTCTTAAAGATTACAGTAATAATTAACTTATATGTACTGTAAACCATAATAAGGAATAGCAACAACGTCATTAAAACAATTGAACATTCAATATTGCATTTCCCACCCTTTTCCTTAACTCTTTTAGGGATGCTAGCTTGACGTTTCTGGAGAAAATCGCTCGTAATTTTACCTCACTTATCACGAAGGATCTTCTGCAGTTCTTCCTTTGATTTGGGTGTTTTTCCAGCTTTTGTCTTTCTAAACAGACCTAGATAGCCTCTATAGAGCCCAGAGTTGAACAGAGCCACTACCATGCCGTGGGTTCGAAACACGGTTCTATAAACTTCTTCAAAACATACTGGCATCTCCTTGTCCTAAATGTTTCAAATTTTTATTCCCCACTCTATAGGACACCATCCTACTGATTGCTATTTCAGTTCTCAAGCTTTCGAGCATGTTTTAATTGCTTAGTCTTACTTGATTTCCTGCGAAAGGCCTTTTGACTGGAACTCCACTATTTATACCCCTTTCTGACGAGTAGTCTTCTCACAGTTAATGAACAGATTTATATATGAGAAATTTCAGTAAGTGCAATGGTGATATCCGCATCAGATTTTCTTTTATTTCCGTGTGATATTAACTTGACGTGTTTCTCGTTCTCCTTAATTCTTTCCTGGCAGAATAAGAATTCTATTATTTTACTCTGGCTAACGCCAGATGATTTTACTCGTCAAGGGGTGAGGTCCCGTGGTGAAAGAGTTGATTAGTTTTATGATCTTACTTGACGTTGTTTGTCTTCTAATTTGCCTGTTTCCTGCTGTTTCTTCAATATTGCTTGAATGCCAGACTACATCTTTATACTCCCGTGTGACACGAAGTCGCCCGAAAGGGTTCTTATGGATTATAAAACGATGATACGATTCCTAGTTGTAGTAGATATCGTAGTCATGTCTGTTTAGCAATCAAGAGCTTCTGGTTTGGCTACTTATACATGACACAACCTAATGACATAGGAGCCTCATACTTACTGATACCTACAGACGATTATGCACTCAAAATCCATTTTTCGATATAGTATCTACCTATGTACAACTACATAGCAATGAACTTTTAAAAATTTTATTACATACATACATACACACACACACATACACACACACGCACATACACACACACGCACATACACACACACGCACATACCCACATACATGCATGTATACTGTACATACGTAATTCTGTTAATCCATACAAATATGAATGTGTGTACTTTCATGTGTCAATACGTATTTCAATTGATGGACCGTTGAACTCCTTTACCAAGGTTGCAAAGATCTCATTTGGGTGTTATAGGATATTTTCCTTCATTTTGTATTCTTCGTATTTCCAAGGGCGATGGGGGACAGATTTGATACTGGGGTAACACATGCAAATGCGTCCGAGGAAACAACCACCCCCTGACCCTCTCCAAGTCAGCGGTTTGGTCAAAAGCTATGGTACCATTGGAAGTTAATTTTTATACGGCTTCTGAGAATTAACCAATTCGATAAAAGCAAAACAACTAAAAACAATTTTTGCCGGCTAAATTTTCTACGCAGACCCCTCGGCTACTACGCCGCTGGTAATTCCCCCTTCTTCACCAAGTAATCTTGGTGAAGTCTAGCGGACGCAGACTGACCGCTGACCTTTAAGGGTTACATTTAGAGTTAGGTTTAGGGATTGGATTAGGTTTAGGGTTAGGATTAGAATTGGGTTGTGGATGGAGTTAGGGTTTTGGTTTCGGTGAGCTAAGCTGAGCCCGCGATTGGCTAATTGATTCGCATGCATCCGCCAAACTACACTTGACCTTAATCTTTATGTTTACTTAACATATAGATTGACTTTGGCGATGGAATCCGTATAAAAAAGATTGCCACCCAAGGAAGTCCGCTGGCCAACGGAAAAGCACGTCAAGTTTCAAAATTCACCTTAAAGTTTATGAGAGCCTCCATATGGAAAAACTATCTTACTGAAGATGAAAAGCAGATAAAGGTTGATATTTCGATCTATCCAATAAACCTGCTTGCCAACCAAATCATGCGTTAGAAATTATTTTTTATGAAACTGGAAGACGTAATAATAACATTCACTGAACATTCTTTTAGATTTTTGCTGCTGTAAACAAGGAAAATCCTTCCAAACCAATGATCAGTGTGTTAAATCGCAAAGATCTCGTAACTACCAAGCTAAGGATTATCCCATTAGATTTCAATAGGACTGAGATATGTATGAGAGTAGAGATTTACGGATGCCTTGCAGGTTAGCTATGATGAGAGTACGACAAGTGTAAGATAACCATAAGCCGTAATATTTTCTGTCGTTTTACCCATATACTTCAATTTCGTTTAGGTGCAAAAATAATTCCCACTACGGAATCTACAACAGGTTAGTACATTTATCAACAAATATGGAAACGCTTATCCCACATAACCCCAAAGACAGACTCACACACGACAAGCGTGGAAACCGAGGGACTGAAGCTTACGGTCCTCAAAGCTTTAATGTTCGGAATAAATTTCGCCTTCATCCTCCCTCCCCCAAAAAACAATACAGACCTTAGGAATAGGAAATAGTTTTCGCTATGAATTTTTCTACGTTTTTGCCCTTTTCCACCAAGATTTTGGACATGACGCCATTTGTTTCATGTCCTGAAGATTTTACATGAACAAACTGCATACCAGAGCTTAAGACTTAAACTAAATATATCTGATATGCCCGTGTGAGGTTCCCTTGAGGGTCATTTTCAGACGCCTAGAAGTCGTTATTCTATCAAGACACACTGTAAATAGCCCATTGGTAAGCAAATCTTGTAGTCACTAAGTAAGCATATTTGACACGATACAAAAATAGTGCGCAAGGTATGATATTGGTTGTTTTGCCTTTAATAAGAAACGCAGAACTTGAAAAACACCTGGCAGACGCTTATTTTTCTGAGTCACAAATTGTGAAAAATCCCATTATTGATCGTGCAGAAATCTTAATAATATTTAACTTCAACAAACTGTTTCCAAGCTTATTAATGTTCTGTATTGCCTTGCTACCGTAACAATTTCTCACCAGAATACCATGACACAGAGTAAATGATCAACCAGAGGTCCAACTCGCTGTCGGCACCTCTGATGTTTGTGTCCTCGCGCATGTTGCCTCGCGCATCTCATTAATTCAAGCGCTGCCATGTTCCTGACAAGCGTCTTCAGGCAAACATCAACAGGCATGTTTTTAGCTGAACCAAAACCTAAATATTTTGACCATCTGAGTGTTTTGTAGTCTAAGCATTATCAAATTAAGGTTGCTGAGACAAATGAGGTGGCTAGGAAAAATATTTGGTAAGCATTTTCTTTCGGAATTGATATCTACTCAAGTTTTCACCTTTTTTGTTTTTAATCCTGCAAAGGTTAGAAGGGTTTTAGCGTTGTCAAATCCATTCAATGGACTTAAAGTTCCTCTTGGGAGTTTTCAATAAATTGTGGAGTAAATTATTGTGTTTTTAGCTCACCAAGCAAGTATGCATTGGCAGATCGAAACAGCCGATTTCAATGTATCATATGCAAACAATCGCATGATTATGTCCTAGGAAGAGAGAGCGAAAAAAAAAAAAACAAAACTCGAGCACTTTCTGGAGATAAAAGCCAAGCAGTGAAACAACTGCAACAACGTCTAACCTGATGGAGCTAACTTTATCGATCGTTCCCGGCAACTTCGTCTCCACATCTCTGCGTTAAAAGAACTCATGGACCAAATAATAATATAGACAATGTTAAAATAATAGATGAGAATTGTAGTCTGACAATGATTTACATGAAGTCGAGAAATACTCAAGAAACTGGCGTTGTTATTTGTCTAAACAGATAATTCACACTATATCTGGTATGACTCTCATCTTGTTTTTGCTGACGACATCAGCTAACAAAGGCTACCGAGTTTCGTCCTTTGGTAAAGCCTTTTTTTGTGGTTTGAACAACCAGGCACAAATCCCTAGACCACCCCGTACTTCCTTCGTCGTATGGTTGATAAGATTAAATCATTTTCGTATTTTTACTATGTTATAAATTTAACTTTGCTGTGTTTACATTTACCCGGAAAAAGTCGCGAGAAGGGTCAAAAGTGCCGGGGGAGCTTGCCAGGAACATGGTGGCCAGCGCATGCGCATAGAAAATTAGGGACAAATTTTCACGTGAGTTGGACCTCTGGTTGATTACTTACTCTGTGACCATCATGAGAAAGTTCCAGTACAAATCCGATGCTAGTATTTGTATGAACGAATCAAAATCCAGCTGATAAGAATAAAATTCCAAGTATATTTAAGACAGAATCTGACCAAAATTGAAGGCAAAAGGATCAGATATTTTGGTTTTATAGCCAATTGCATTGGGAAAAGTCTAAAAATTCTATAGCCATCGTATCATCGTCGAAACCTACTCTGATTACAGTCCTTAGCAAAATATTGAAATTTTGTACCCTTTGGGTACAGAACTGCTTTGGAAACCTTGGCTTCGAATTTGAGACAAATTAAACAAAATGCTTTAAATCATGTTTTGTTCATCTGAACTAAGGTGTGAAAGTGAAGCTAGTATATTTTCCTTTGTCAATTACACATAGCAAAGGAGCAAAAGTTATGGGTATTGAAACCGCCACAATATGTTGCCAAAGGGTTAAGTAAAAGCAGAAGTACCGCATGAAATATTTCATATGAGTAAAAGTACAGGGAAAAGTACTTTTCTGGGGGAAGTACTTATGAAAGACAAGCACATATGGAAAACACTAAAATATAAAACATGAAATGATATCTAATGTTCTACAGAACATGGCAAAATCCAATAAAAACAAGGTTCAAAGTACTTTCTGTACCAGTCAAATTAGTAATTAAGACGTGCACCAAGATCAATTCACCAAATTGTTTTTCCATTTATACAAAACCACTTGGCAGACAAGGCACTTCACTGGAGCAGATTTAACTGCATCCTTAGTGCACCTTTTCCACAGTTATAAATAATCCCTTGTCGGAAAACAAAAAGAAACGAATTAAAAAATATTTGACATAAGTTGTACTTCATTACAAAGAAAAATATTTCTTGAAAAAAATACTTTGTAACAGTAAGAGCTGAGGTTTTAATTTTTACTTAAGCAAAAGAATGAAGTAATTATACTTTGTTACCGGAGAACTTTACCTGCGTATTTTTTCGTGAGCAGTTTACTATAACTGTTTCTGTGACGGTTGGTATTTTCTACAAAATAACCATACGTGCTAACTTGTTCTTGTATGCCTTTCAAGATGAATCATATTTTATAAAATCAGTCGTATCAAAACTCTTTCGACATTTTTGAAGGACAACAGTCGCTGATTACACAATGACCACAGGTCAACTATATCAAAGAAGTCTATTTATTTTACAACTAAATCATGGGATTAGCTAGCGAAATATTGCAGTCGAGTGTATATAGCACGATCAACTTGGTGCAAACGATCCATGATTTCGTTGTTAAACTAATGACACGGGAGAGCAGTTAAACAATGTCATAAGCTTTTGCTGTGAAGTAAACTGATATTTGATCATAGCATAAACTTTTGTCACTTTTCGAATGACATACAGTGGAACCCTGCCTTACGGCCACCTCGATATTACGGTCACTTTCTTTTGTTCCGGCAAAACGTCAATACATTTCCTAATAAAGATACTTCGTTAATACGGTCACCTCGCTAATACGGCCAACGGCCACATTGTAATGTTCCAAAGTTAAGAAATAACCCTGTTAATACGGTCACTCTAAAAGTGTCGACAGATGGAAATATAAATTGTGATACTATTAGTGGGTGTACATACAAATGTTATTATGTTTGTGCTTGTGTGGTTGTTATAACATCAAAAGCATGCATTCCTTTTAGTTTTAATACAATATGGTATCTGAATTTTGAATCTTAACAATATGCGCTATAGTTAAATGCGCAAAGCATTAAAGCAATAGAAAAAATATGGAGCTTTTAATTTAACGAAGTTTATTAGCTTTTCTACTTTTACACTTTTCTTCCTGCTCCGCGTGTCTTTTTTTAGCTTCATTTCTTACAGATAAATTATGTTCAATGTCTAAAAGTTTCTGTAGTAAGTCGACATATTTTTTCTGTCCCTGAAATTTGTAGACACAGGGGACTTCCATACTATATCCATCTCCTCGATTAACAGCTTTTCCAACCACCTCAACCTCAGCTTTACTGCTCGTTTTTGTTAGAAAATGCTTCACAATGCCTGTCCTTTGTTTTGTGTTAGCTAAGCCCTTTGGTATATGGCCAACCACTCTCCCGTCTCTTACTACCTCAATAGCATTCTTGTCCTGCTCATTATTTGGGTCATTCCTCAAGTTCATGACTTCCCCATTCTTGATCTGCCAGCAATCCTTGTACGCATGATACCCCCGAATCCATGATGGAACTTAGATTTCGATTGGACTTAAATCCGACATAACACGAGAAAACAAGAACACGTTTTCGTCAACAGCTCAATGAGTTGATCATACAGTATAGCAAACAGCTTATCAGATGTCTCTATGTGAATGTCGGAAGTGTAAGACAAAGAATCGTCAAAAATTTGTCGGTTACTATGGTAGAAAATGTGAGAAAGTCTTGAGCAAGGTGTATGGTTTTAATATTTCGCCGCTTGGAAAGTAGATTTTCTATTCACTCGAATCGAGTGAGAAAGTTTAATTTGTCATGTCAAGCAAACGTAAACGGCAAGAACGTGACTTGAAAACGCGATATGGAGTGATTACATTTAGCGATGCAAATCCTCAGATAAATACAAGTAAACTGGCTGAAAAATTTAGTTGTGGAAGAACTCAAATTCAATGTGTTCTACACAAGAGAGATGGGATCATAGCAGCTTTCTAGGCTAATGCCACCAGCAACACAAAAAGATGGCGAGGGGGCAAGAATGCCGAAATTGACAGAGCGTTACTGGAATGGTTTCGCAAAGCGAGAAGCAAGAATATTCCCATATCTGTCCGTTGATACAAGAAAAAGCCATGCAAATTGCCAAAGCTTCAGATGTTCCTCCGTCTGAATTGAAGCATCAAACGGATGGCTAGATCGCTTCAAGAACAGAAGCGGGATCAAAGCTAAATTTATTTCTGGAGAAGCGAGAGATGTGAGTGAAGATACAGTCATCTCCTGGAAAGAAAGACTCCCAGAAATCTTGCAAGGATGGGAGCCAGAAAACATCTGGAATATGGATGAAACTGGTCAATTCTTTAGGGCTTTGCCGAACAAATCACTGGCATATTCATCTCGTAATTGTACAGGAGGAAAGAAATCCAAGGAGAGAGTTACGTGTGCTTTCTTCGTGAATGCCACTGGTAGCAAAGAGAAGCCTATCGTGATTGGCAAGTCAGCTAATCCAAGATGCTTTAAGGGAATTTCTGATAGATCGAAGTTACCATGCCAGTATTTCAGTCAACGCAAAGCGTGGATGGAAAGTAAAATCTTAGAAAAAATTCTCGGTAAGCTAAATCGCCGTTTAAAAATACAAAATCAACGAATCCTCTTGTTCATGGACAATGCCCCATGTCACCCTGAAGATCATGAAGAGAAATTTACTCAAATCAAAGTCGTATTTTTACCTGCCAACACAACATCTCACCTGCAGCCGCTTGGCCTTGGAATAATACAGGCGTTTAAGCTCAAATACTACAAATACTTGTTAACACATGTAGTTAGCAAAATTCATGAGTGTTCTTCTGCATCCGAAGTTTGCTGGCCAATTGACTTTCTACAAGCAACGAGATTTATTGCGATGTCATGGAACGACGTTTCAGAAGAAACAGTCATTAAGTGTTTTATCAAGTCAGGAATATTCAATTCTGAACGACAATCTAATGCCCTGGTGGTGACAGACGACGATGTTGACCCTTTTGCTGGATTTCAAAGTGAAATTAGCAATGTCGAGGACATCGCTCAACAAGAGGAAAGAGTAGATGCCATAGGAATTAAAGAAGCAGTGTCCGGTAGCTTCGACCCACCAGCTTGCCAAGAACTACCAGACAATTGGGAAGCCAATTTTTTTAACAAGTTGGGCGCGAACAAGGGAACTGTTCACATCTATGACAGCAACGATGACGACGCAAATGATGAAGCAGCAGGAGCTTCAGTAGCGGCTTTGAAAGTAACTTCTTATTCGGAAGCAATAGCCTTGAAGACGTTTTGCAGTTTTTACAGTCGAGGAGAAATATTATCACGGCAAACGAACTTTCGAAAGTCATTTTACGGACCCAGATTTGGTAGAAATTCAATAAAATATATGGGACCTCTCATT